>BSBN01001217.1:4441228-5852456 GCA_027924645.1 Cunninghamia lanceolata | reverse complement strand
CTCTCTCTCTCTCTCTCTCTCTCTCTCTCTCCAAACCTGAGCAACCCTAAACCCTAAATACAAGAAACTCTAAAACCTCTATCTCCCTATCTATCCCCTATCTCCCTATCTCTATCATCCCTCATCCCTCTACCTCTCAATCTCTCTCCCTATGTCCCTGACCATGTGCATGTGCCTCAATCTCTATCTCTCTCCATAGTCTCCTCTATATCCCCCTATCATTCCTCTCTCTCTATAAACCCTAAACACTAAACCTCTAAACCTGAACCCCTAATCCCTAAACAATAAACCCTAAACCCTAACCCCTAACCCTTAAACCTGAGAAACACTAAACCTCTATCTTCATATCTCTCCCCTCTCTCCCTATCACCTTTGTCCCTCTACCTCTCAATCTCTCTCCCTATGTCTCTGGCCATGTCCCTCACTCTCTATCTCCCTATTGGTCCTCTATCTCTCTCTAAACCCTAAACCCTAAACCTCTTAACCTTAACCCCTAATCCCAAAACCATAAACCCTAAACCTTAACTAATACTCCTAAACCCAAGTAACCATAAATTAGGCACTCAATTAGGCGCTAAAATAGATGCTACATCAGGCACTAAATAAGGTGTTAACTCAGGTGCTAAATCAGGTGTTAAATTAGGTGCTACAGTAGGAGCTAAAGTAGGTGCTAAATTAGGTGCTAATTGGTGCCTAATTTAGTATTGACTTGTTCTGATCAGTAAAAAAAATGCTAAAAATAGTGCCATCCTGATAAATAGCACTGGCTTTTTTTTAAAAAAAAGGAGAAAAATACATTAAAACAGTGGGTGGAAGCAAAAAATGGAGAAAAAAAGGGAACTAATCACAGGGATTTGTTGTAGTGTATGATTCCAGTTGAAACCTTCCCAATTAACCTTATCAGTGTTCTTGTATCCTGATTTCATTGAGTACCTTCCATTTTATCATCTTCCAAACTAGTTGATCTGGCAAGAGTTTTCTGTAAAATTTATGGTTTTTAAAAGAATTTCAAGAAGAGTATTCAAAGTAGTGGTCAGAGGTTACTGAAGTCCTTCTGTGCTAAGGTTCCACTTCCTCCCATTATTGTAGGAACTCCAATAGTTGCAAACTCTCTCTCCCAACTTAGACTTGAGGTGATTCATGATAGCATAACAGATAGGATGGAACTCCAAGGGGGTGTACTTATCCATGGGTCCTCCCAGAATCTTACAATATTCCCTTTTCCTACATTCCACTTGAGGCCAGTGTGCAAGAGACCTTTGGATTTCACTATGTTATTCCATATGGAGGAACCCTGGGGGAGGAAATTACTAGTCATAAGCCTGACTCCTTCACCATTATTTAGATATTTGGCTCTCATGATGCTAGTCCACTCATTGTCATCAGAAATTAGTCTCCAATCAACCTTAGCCAGCAAAGCCTTATTAAGCCTGGTAATCCTTCTAATCCCTAAACCACCTCTATTCTTGGGCGAGTAGACCACGTACCAAGACACCAATGAGATCCTGTCTTTCTCTTCCGAGCCACTCCAAAGAAATCTTCTCTGAATTTGAGTTCAATCCTGTCAACTATTAATTTGGGGAGTTTGAATAGGGAGAGGATGTAAACTAGAGTGCTTTGAAGTGAGGAATGGAGGAGTAATTTTCCAGCATTGCTAAGAAGAGAGCCCTTCCAAGCAACAAGTTTCCTTTGCATTTTTTCTATCATTAAATTCTAGTAGGTTTTAGGGAGCTTACCTGCTGTGAGAGGCATTCCGAGATAGGTGTTTGGCATCTCTTTGATTTTACAACCCCAGGATATCAGCAATCTTACTTTGTAGTCTCATATTGGTGTTGAAGAAGTATAAACTACTCTTCTCAAAGTTTATCTTCTGCCCAGATCCTGTAGCGAAAGAATTGAGGATATGCTTCCATTCTCCAGCTTCCTTGGGAGTAGTTTCCCTTATGAGAATAGTATCATATACGAATTGCTGGTGGGAAGAGGGGAATAACCTAGAAGCAAGGGTGAAACCTTTGAGTTTTCTAGTGTTGATGCTCCTGTTTATCACTCTGCCTAGCACATTTGCCATTATTATAAACAAATACGGAGAAAGGGGGTCTCCTTGTCTTAGTCCTCTGTTGGCTCTAAAGTGACCTTTGGGGGAACCATTGATAAGAATTGAGTAAGTAGGATTGGAGTAATAATGCTTCATCATGTTTATTATTCTCTCATTGAATCCAAACCTTTGGAGGACTTTCTCAAGGAATTACCAAGACACCATGTCATAGGCTTTGGAGATGTCAAGTTTCAAGATCATTCTTTCCTTCTTACGTTTCACCATGGAATGTGTATTTTCCTAGACTGTAATGATAGCATCAGTGATTTTCCTACTAGGGACAAATCCCTTTTGGTTGGGGTGAATGATTTTATCAAGGAGAGGTTGAATGTGAAGCACAAGCAATTTGGTAAAAATCTTATAGAGAGTGTTACACAGACTTATGGGTCTAAATTCAGCCATTTTGTTTTCTCCTTCTCTTTTGGGTATAAGCACTATGAAAGTATTGTTGATCTCCTTCAAAACTTTCCCTCTTTTGATGAATTCTTTAGCAGTACCCGTGATATCCTTCCCTACTATTTCCCAAAAGGTCTGGAAGAAGATAGGAGGGAACCCATCGGTCCTGGGGCTTGAAGGGACTGAGAGAAAAAACAATTCCCCTCACCTCCTCGATCGTGACCTTGAGCAAACCAAGATTATCTTCCTTATTCAAGGTGTTAGGAATGACCTCCAAAAGATTGTAGAATTCCTGGATTCCCTCCTCAAGTTGAGGGCATGTGCTATTCAGGATGTTTTCAAAATACTTAACCCCTTCCAATCTAATTTGGTTTTCATTTTGGACCACCTCTCCATCTTCAAGGATAATTTCATTGATTCTATTCCTTTTCCTATGTTTCATGGTAGATTGGTGAAAGAATTTCGTGTCCCTATCTCCTTCTTTGAGCCATTTGACTCTGGATCTTTGCTTCTAATATATTTCTTCACTCTCCACTAAATTGTGAAGCTTTGATAGCATAATTTTCTCCCTTTCATTGTCTCCCCTAGATATGATGTCTTTATCCATGTCTCCTTGGATCTTGAGTAGGCTATTTCTAATATCACTTTTTTTTCTTGAAGATGTTGCCAAAGGAGTTCCTATTCTAGCCTTTTAGTTGATATTTGACCTCCTTAAGTTTTTAAACCATAATGAACATGCTCGAACCATCCAATTTTTTGTTCCACCAGCTAGAGACTAGCTGGTAGAGGTTAGGATGCTTGGCCCACATGGCTTCAAATCTGAAAGGGGGACTTGCTCTCTCCAAGTCAGGATTCCAGGTAAGAGTTAGGGGAGTGTGGTCTGAACCAACTCTCAAAGGTTCTCCAATTTGCTTCTTTCTAGTATGTCCCATCCAGATGAGACCAGGACCCGGTCAAGTTTGACTTGGATCAGATTGCTACCTTCCCTCCTATTAGACCAAGTGAAATTGAAGCCTTCTAATTCAAGGTCACCAGACCAGCCAAGTGTAAGAAATTTTCTATGTCCATCATGCTATCAATAAAGTCCATAACTCCTCCTAGCTTTTCAGAAGGGTAGAGGGGGGAATTAAAATCTCTAGCAACCATCCATTTGGTAGTCTCCCACATATCTTTCACTGCTTTCAAATCAGTCGAGTATTTTCTTCTCTAAGCTGCATTGTTGGGGGCATAAACATTGGTTAAGGTCTAGCTCAGAGTATTGTTATTCAAACTGAGCTTAATGCTTATGTAGTTTCTACTAGAGCTAATAACAGTGCCTTTAAGGGAGTGAGGCTTCCACATCGTGGCCAAACCCCCCGGGGCCGCTTCCGCCCTAACAACCTCCGTGCAAGAGAAGGGCCAAATATAGTTACTGATTTTCTTGAAATCCTCCTCTTTGATTTTAGTTTCTTGGATAAGTAAAATATCAAGTCTCATTTCTTTTATGAAGTTCTTCAGCAAAAGCTGCTTATGGGGGTTGTTGAGCCCTCTTATGTTCCAAGGTATGACAATCATTTCTTGGCTCTCCTAGAGCCCATTAGCTCTACAGTTTTTTGCTTTCCTTTAGCCAAGCCCTTGACTATTTCCTTTCTTGTGGTCTCTTTCAGAGGTTTCCTACCTCTCTTGGAGTTTCCCACATCTGCTATTTTTCTAGCAGTCTTCACTGAAGAAGGAGAAAGAGGGGACAGAGTCGCCAGTCGTGGAAAGACTGGGCTGAATCCAACCCCTTTTGAGGGCTCAACAGCTGCTCCTTCCCTAACAGTGATAAATTTAAGGAACCCCCCTAAAAAAACTTATAAAATCCTGGCGAATTATAGCTAAGTTCTATAACTTTCCTTGCGAATCTTTCTTTTTTTTTGAAAAAAATATTAATTTTCCTGGCGAATCTATGCACATTTTAGAAATTGTTATAAAATCCTGGCGAATCCTAATGAATAATTAGTAAAAAAATAATTACAATGGCGAATCCTAGCGAATAATCACTAAAAAAATTAATTAGAATGGTGAATCTTTCCTTTAAAAATTTACATAGTTGGTTGGCGTAGTCCCCCTATATATATTTTTGTTTTTTGTAATGTTGAAGTAGGGGCCTCGGGGTGGTAGCCACCGGGAGGTTAAGGATCGCATCTAACCATAAAAATTTAAATATTTAAAATTCTAATTTAATCGATTAGTTATAAATAAACTCTATATTTAACCCATCTCTCTAAGGCAATTTAAAATGATAAACTAATTCAATAGAATAATAATAAAAAAATCATTGCACTAACCCTTAAAAGAATTGAAGGAATAAAATATAAGTCCCTTCATATTTGAAAATAATAAATATTTAAAACTACATGGAATAATAAAATCCAAATATAAAAAATAAGAATAAACAATTATTTATTTCTAAATCTTAGTCAAATATTATCATGATTACATGCACTAATAAAATATAAAAAATGAATAAAGTACAATTTAAAAGTACATTTCAAAACAATAATAAAGCACAATACTCCACTAAAAACTCAAGTTAACTACATTTTAGGAGTTAAATATGCAACTTCTATTATATTTAAAACTTGCTAAAACAATAAAATAAACACAAATACTTTTCTTTCTACCTAATTCTTTCATTTTTTCCTAATTGTTTTGTTGGAGAATGATTTTTTAAAAGCTTTCATTTTTTCCTAATTGTTTTGCTGTAGAATGATTTTTTAAATGCTTTCATGTTTTCCTAATTGTTTTGCTGTAGATTGATTTTTAAATGTGAATATGAGAAACCCATTTCTCACCTCCTCCATTTTGATGGGCTTCTCTATTTCTTTTGTTTATCTTTGTTATTGATTTTATTTTTTGCAAATGGTTAACATTATTTTTAAATGATTTATTTATTTGAACTGATATTGGTATTATTACATGTTGCAGGTAAAATCTGAGGGGGGAGATTTAAAATTTTTACATTATTTGCATGGCCATGCATGATTACAGATGAAGGATTTTATTTTTATTTTAATTCTTTTAAAGAATGTAAAATAAAGAATATATGTTTCTGCATTTTCCCTTAAAAATTTTAAAAGATATAAACAAGCATAGATGTTTATGTTTTAAAAAAAGTTAAAAGATATATATATTTTGTTTTAAATATGATGATAAGAGGGAGTAGGGCCAAAAGAAAATGTTACAATTTTTTTTAATTTATTAAATTTTGCTCTCTATTTTTTTCTTTATTTTAGATTTTTTTATGATAAATTTAATTTCAATCTAAAATGGTAATGAAATCTACAATTTTGTGCATCAATAACAATATGTTTATCAAACTAACCTAAACAATAAATCAAATTAAAAAAGATTAATTTTGCACCTTATATTTTGTCTTGGTAGGGGCCTCTATGAGATTTGGATCAACAAATTGTATTGGATTTGGATTTGCGCCTAGAATTGAACTATAGGTGGTGCAGGAGCACCTCGAGACCTAAGAATCAAGAGGATTCCATGCATTTTTCTATCCAAAGTTGTCTTTTCATGTTTGTAAGGCCTTAGCGCCATATTGAATCATAGTTGGCTGAGTAACGGCATAAATTGAGTCTGTATACGTGTCATTAGAGATTGTAATTGATTTGAATGTAACCAAATGGCAGATGTGGTTGTAGGGCGGTTCGCCTTCCATCTTATGTAACTGTCGATATGAGATTCCATATAGTAGGGTTGTGTTCATTAAGAGACACAGAGAGAGGAGAAGAACGAACAGACACAGAGAGAGGGAGAATCGAATTGTATGTATATTTTCTGAAAAGAAGGAATAAAAAGTTCTGTTTGGTTTAATTGTAGAGATGTAGATTGGAAGCATTCCACTGGTTGAGATTTCGTCGAAATCAGTGGATTGACTTCCTTAGGAATAGATCATTTTTTGTTCTATTGAATTCTTGTTGTTTTTGTGTAAGTTGTTTGGTTGCAAAGTTGCAGAGGTTGTCATTGGCGTAAGTTTCATATCGTTTCGTCGAATGTACATTGCGAATGTATATCGCAAAAGTATGTTAAGAATGTATCTTGAGAATGCATATCGCAAATGTATGTTGAGGATGTATATTGTGAATGTATCTTTCGTCAGATACAAATGGTGATCGGTTGTAACGGGTAAGGATACTTTAGCCCACCGGCAATAGCAAGTCAAGCAAAGCATATACAAGAATGTGTATCGGTATTTCAGGAGGACAAACAAAGTGCTCGCCGACGGTCTAAGTCACACCGATAGTGGTGGTTCGAAGGGTCATCAGAGTGATCGGAATGTATCGGCGGAGTAGTTCTCAAGCTCGCCGATGGTATGTAGTCTCACTGAAGACAAAGCATTGTGTTGAGCTGTCGGGGAGAGATGTGAGATTGGTAGAAGAGTTTTCGAGTATGCTGACAGTATTTAGTCTCACCGATAGTGAATAATGTGTGTGATTTGGTATTGTTTGGACCTTGAGAAGGATTTTTAAAGCTGACTAAGCAATAATCTCTCTATACTGTGGGTTTGATGGGTATTCACCCATGTTTTGAAGTGCTTCCACTATGCGCTCTGCATCAAATTGGTATCAGAGCTGGCGAAAGGTCTAGGCAATTGTGTATTCACTTTTTGTCACTGAGAAGGCAGACGAAGAGTTGAAGAAAAATGTTTGGTTGGTGACCATTTTGAAAATAGAGATCATAGAAGGTATTTCGAAGGTTGACAGTAGTTGCTAGACTGTTGCAAATGCTCGTACCATCTAGTTGCGAGAAGGAATAGGATTCCTGTAGTGTGTGGGCAGACGATGATGAGGTCTATCAAGACCATTCACCAATAGAGATTTGGCTGGAAGAGGGTGCAGAGTGAGGCCACTGCGAGAGAGAGTGGTAGTGCATCTCCAGGATCTGCTGTTGGATGAGAGGAATGGGTCTGTAGCAGCTTGTAGGATGGACATCTGATTGAGCATTATGTGGTAGTCATTGTAGTTTTTGATCAGTCTAAGAGTACTCCATTGCTAGGAGTAGAAGAAGCCTAAAGATACTCTAAAATGTTGATGGTAGTTTGCCATTGTTGGTTGGTTGGTCACTATTCCATTGATCTAAAGATTTGAAGCCTGAAGCTAAAGAGATAGAGGGAAAGATGAAGTTGAAGAGACAGAGATGCAGGAAAAGGTAGTTTTTGTTTTGTAGGTACATTTCCAAGGGACTTGGAAATCTTTGTTGGTTGGTTATATGGTGCAAGAACACCTCAAGACCTAAGAATCAGGAGGATTCCATGCATTTTTCTATTCTGTCCAAAGTTGTCTTTTCATGTTTGTAAGGCCTTAGTGCCATATTGAATCATAGTTGGCCGAGTAACGACATAAATTGAGTCTGTATACGTGTCATTAGAGATTGTAACTGATTTTAATGTAATTGAATGGCAGAGGTGGTTGTAGTGTAGTTTGCCTTCCATCTTATGTAATTGCCGATATGAGATTCCATATAGTAGGGTTGTGTTCATTAAGAGACAGAGAGAGGAGAAGAATGACCAGACACAGAGAGATGGAGAATTGAATTGTATGCATATTTTCTGAGAAGAAGGAATAAAAAGTTCTGTTTGGTTTAATTGCAGAGATGTAGATCGAAAGCATTCCACTAGTTGAGATTTCGTCAAAATCAGTGGAATGACTCCCTTATGAATAGATCATTTTCTATTCTGTTGAATTCTTGTTGTTTTTGTGTAAGTTGTTCGGTTACAAAGTTGCAGAGGTTGTCATCGACGTAAGTTTCGTATCATTTTGTTGAATGTACATTGCGAATGTATATCGCAAAAGCATGTTAAGAATGTATCTTGAGAATGTATCTCGAGAATGTATATCACAAATGTATGTTGAGGATGTATATTGTGAATGTATCTTTCGTCAGATACAAACAGTGACCGGTTGTAACAGGTAAGGATACTTTAGCCCACCGGCAATAGCAAGTTAAGCAAAGCATATATAAGAATGTGTATTGGTATTTCAGGAGGATAAACAAAGTGCTCGCCGATGGTCTAAGTCACACCGACGGTGGTGGTTCGAAGGGTCATCGGAGTGATCAGAATGTATTGGCGGAGTAGTTCTCAAGCTCGTTGATGGTATGTAGTCTCGTCGAAGACAAAGCATTGTGTTGAGCTGTCAGGGAGAGATGTGAGATCGGTGGAAGAGTTTTTGAGTATGCTGACAGTATTCAGTCTCGCTGATAGTGAATAATGTGTGTGATTCAGTATTGTTTGGACCTTGAGGAGGATTTTTAAAGCTGACTAAGCAATAATCTCTCTATACTATGGGTTTGATGGGTATTCACCCATGTTTTGAAGTGCTTCCATTGTGCGCTCTGCATCAAATTGGTATCAGAATTGGCAAAAGGTCTAGGCAGTTGTGTATTCACTTTCTGTCACTGAGAAGGTAGATGAAGAGTTGAAGCAAAATGTTTGGTTGGTGATCATTTTGAAAATAGAGATCATAGAAGGTATTTCGAAGGCTGACAGTAGTTGCTAGACTATTGCGGATGCTCGTACCATCTAGTTGCAAGAAGGAATAGGATTCCTGTAGTGTGTGGGTAGATGATGATGAGGTCTATCAAGACCATTCACTAGTAGAGATTTGGCTGGAAGAGGGTGCAAAGTGAGGCCACTATGAGAGAGTGGTAGTGTATCTCTAGGATCTACTATTGGACAAGAGGAATGGGTCTGTAGCAGCGTGTAGGATGGACATCTAATTGAGCATTGTGTGGTAGTTGTTGTAGTTTTTGATCAGTCTGAGAGTACTCCATTGCTAGGAGTAGAAGGAGCTTGAAGATACTCTAAAATGTTGATGGTAGTTTGCCATTGTTGGTTGGTTGGTCACTATTCCATTGATCTAAAGATTTGAAGCCTGAAGCTGAAGAGATAGAGTGAAAGATGAAGCTGAACAGATAGAGATGCAGGAAAAGGTAGTTTTTGTTTTGTAGGTACATTTCCAAGGAACTTGGAAATCTTTGTTGGTTGGTTGTATGGTGCAAGAGCACCTTGAGACCTAAGAATCAGGAGGATTCCATACATTTTTCTGTTTTGTCCAAAGTTGTCTTTTCATGTTTGTAAGGCCTTAGCGCCATATTGAATCATAGTTGGCTGAGTAACGACATAAATTGAGTCTGTATACATGTCATTAGAGATTGTAACTGATTTGAATGTAACTGAATGGCAGAGGTGGTTGTAGGGCGGTTTGCCTTCCATCTTATGTAACTGTCGATATGAGATTCCATATAGTAGGGTTGTGTTCATTAAGAGATACAGAGAGAGGAGAAGAACGAACAGACACAGAGAGAGGGAGAATCGAATTGTATGTATATTTTATGAGAAGAAGGAATAAAAAAGTTCTGTTTGGTTTAATTGCAGAGATGTAGATCAGAAGCATTCCACTGGTTGAGATTTCATCGAAATCAGTGGAATGACTTCCTTAGGAATAGATCATTTTCTATTCTATTGAATTCTTGTTGTTTTTGTGTAAGTTGTTCAGTTGCAAAGTTGCAGAGGTTGTCATCGGCGTAAGTTTCATATCATTTTGTCAAATGTACATTACGAATGTATATCGCAAAAGCATGCTAAGAATGTATCTTGAGAATGTATCTGAAGAATGTATCTTGAGAATGCATATCACAAATGTATGTTGAGGATGTATATTGTGAATGTATCTTTCGTCAGATACAAACGGTGACCGGTTGTAACGAGTAAGGATACTTTAACCCACCGGCAATAGCAAGTCAAACAAAGCATATACAAGAATGTGTATCGGTATTTTAGGAGGATAAACAAAGTGCTCGCCGATGGTCTAAGTCACACTGACGGTGGTGGTTCAAAGGGTCATCGGAGTGATCAGAATGTATCGGCAGAGTAGTTCTCAAGCTCACCAATGGTATGTAGTCTCACCAAAGACAAAGCATTGTGTTGAGCTATTGGGGAGAGATGTGAGATTGGTGGAAGAGTTTTCGAGTATGTTGACAGTATTCAGTCTTGTCGATAGTGAATAATGTGTGTGATTCGGTATTGTTTGGACCTTGAGGAGGATTTTTAAAGCTGACTAAGCAATAATCTCTCTATACTATGGGTTTGATGGGTATTCACCCATGTTTTGAAGTGCTTCCACTGTACGCTCTGCATCAATAGGTATCTGTAAGCAGACTCTGGATCAATTGTTGGCAATGAATCTGCAACTAGAATGAAGTGATGCTCTCTACTGGTGATCGTGGTGCTATTGTGACTAAATTTTTCTTTCCAGTGATAGGATGGATCCGTACATGGGACCATAGCTTAGGGTTTATTATGGCTTTGATTTTAATTTGGTAGGAAAGAAATTCTGGGCCTCAAGCAAGCGTTTTAAAAGGCATGTGCTTATGGCCCCCAAAAGTAAAAGAGAGCCGTGAGATCAAATTCATTATCAATGGTAATAAACAAAACCATATTAAAAGTGAAAATAACCCTAAAACTACATAATAACTTATTAGTAAAGGCAAATATTATCCCAAAATTAATGGATTACTGGCGAATACCATTAAGATGTATAATTATATTATAAACTATTGGCAAATCACATTTAATAATGCATTGTGTACCTAGTGAAATAATTCAACTTATTAGTTTAAAATAATAATGTTTTGGCGAATTAATTAATACTAATTTTTTTTGTAAAAATGGGGCAATTTAGTCCCCTTTGTGGCCTGATATATTCGCCATTTTTGTAGGCCTCTATTTCAACTATTCTCCAATTGGCGAAGATTCACCACTAAAAAAATCCCTGTTCCCTAACCATACCTGCATGAGATTGAAGCTCACCAAGCCCTCTATCTTGCCCCGCTTCAACAACTTCTTCAGTTGAACCATCCACCTCCACCTAGAGAGAGTCTAACAGCTCACTATCTTGAATGTTCCCCAACTCCAAGCCCACAACCTTGTTAGTGAGCTGCATTGGGACTACCTCAATAGTGTTTTGTTCTTCCCTGTTTGAAGCTTCAGGCTTAGTTACCACCGGGGACTCCACATCCACTCTAGCAACTGTCCCTAGGTCATCAACCTGTAGGGTAACTTGTTGCACAGAAACAGGAGACTCCCCAATGGTAACCAGAATAGATTGAGAAAGGCCATTGGACTTAGGAGGTAAGCATGCCTCCTTATAGACCCCTTTCCCTTTACTATCTGGAACTAGAACTTCATTAGGTTTCCTGCAAGCATTAATGAGATGCCTAGTGTTACCACATTTTTGATAGAAGAGTGTTGAGTTCTCATAGACAATCTCCTGAGTCTACTCACCAAACTTAGAGTCCAAGATGATGGAAGTGGGGAGAACCTTGTGGGTCAAGACATTGACGCACAATCTGGTGAAGACATATATGCTCCTGTTCTTGGTGACACTGTCCAAAGACAGGAATCTACCAAAAGAGTTAGCTATGGCTGTAAAGATTTCATCATCCCAGAACTCAAGAGGCAGCCAAAGGAGCCTTATCCAGGTCGAGGCTGACTCAGCCAAAGCAGCCTTAGGGTTGAGCCCCGGTCACCATTTACAGAGCGCTAAGCTCTGCTGACCAAAGAACCAAGGTCCTCCAGTGAAGACCCCCATGCAGTCAATAGAGTTGTTAAAAGAAAAGAAAAAATGCATTTAGGGAGGGCAGAGATGGCCAGACTTTCTTTAAGGCTCCATTTGTTAGTAGCCCATTTTCTGAGTATTTCATTGTTAGGCCTTCTACCAAACACCTTTCCCACTAGGACATTCTCTAATCTTGGCCACAGCTCGGTCCAACATGGGGTTTTTGATCTTGAGGCGTACACCTACCTCAGACTGCACAATATCCACTCCATCTTCTGGAAGTTTAACAGGGCTTAAGAAAAGAGCTTTCCAGGTCTAATTACTCAGCTCATCCGATTTGGCCCCTCCTGACTTGACTTTCAAGGTAGAGGCCCCACACAAAACAGTAAATTTATTACAAGGATTAGATAGATGAACAGTGGAAGATGGCTTACCTACCTTAGATGTCACCTTGCCTGGGGATCTAGTCTTTCTCTGCCCAAAACCTACACCAGGTTTTTCCCGCCCGTCCATCGCTGCTCCCATTTCAAGTTTTTTGATTTAGGGATCCATAGTCATCAGATTATGAGTATTGGTAATGTTACTTGATCCATTTTAATGCAGAAAAATAGATTGTTGTTGTTGTGTGAAAACAAAAAGAATGCAGAATACTCAAAGATAGAACATAGGACATCCCCCTTTTCACTCAATCAAAGAATCCCCCCAAGAAAATATGATTTGACACTTTATATTTAGTGCAATTACAATTACCACTAGCAAAAAATGTTGAGGGGGCTTGATCTCAATGCTTTACAAATTCTCAACAAATGAGTATATGTTGAAACTACAATCTTGGTATAAACCTAAGTGAAACAAATAACACTACTATGAAGTACTCAAAATATCATACACTTTCAAAAAAAGAATCACTTTGATCTGAGGTCATATGTGAAATTTATGACCCTTCGAAGTTCCCAAAATAAGAACTATATAGTATCAACTATGAGAATCTACAATTTCTATAAAAAAACATACACTGAAATCAAAAACCATTTGCACACTAGTGCATAGAGTGCAAAAAAAATCCCAAATTAAAAAAATTACACTGAGACAGGAGGTCGTGAGTCCAAGTTATTAGCCTTCAAAGTTTGTGTTGAAAAATGAAAACTCTAAAGGAGAGTGGTCTGAGTTGCAAAAATGAACCTCTACTAAATTTGGAGGAACTACCGCTAGAATAGGGATGCCGCCAAGTTTAGATTTTACCATATAGTTTAGGACCTATGATAAATTTGAAGGAACTCTAGATAAAGTTAGTAGCTACTAGTTTGGAGGGGCTACTAGATCTGCCACCAAAATAGTGTTAGTTTTAAGACAGACAACTGAGAGGGGGGGTGAATCAATTGTCTCAAAACTTTCCTTTGATTAATCACTTAAATCCTTCTTGTAATTCAACAGCATAATAATAAATCAATCATGAAAACACAATGCAATAATTCAAGAGCAGAAACACATTAACACATATGACACCAAGATTTTAACGTGGAAAACCCGGTTAAGGGAAAACCACGGGGTGACTAACCCAAGATTGTATTCTCTGTTAAAAGAATAAGAAAACAAGATGGCACATGCCAATTAGGGCTCACTTCTCACAAGAGGCCCACTACCTATAGGAGACACACTATCTACAGAATGATAAATATTACATACTTGAACTGAAGAATAGCATCTTCACCATGGTTGAGTCAATTCCATTTAAGTCCAACACTTCTACTCCACCTTTCGCTCTTCTCCTCTCTACCACACTCTCATCCTCACCAAGATACTTTTGAAATGACTTCACAACTCTTATTTATACAAGACATTGACTTTGGGATAATCATCAAAGTTGGCATACTTTATAGAGCAATACACAAATACAACTTGACTTATTACAAAAGACTTCATGCGAATCATCACACTATCGGCCACATAGATCTAGGACTTCAATCTTCTTTGAGAAACATGCCATATGTCATAGAACATCTTCAAGATCATCTGCAAGATGTGTAAATCATCTGGTTGGCCAAGTTTAGGAAGAACATCATCATCCGGAAGTAATTCTTCAATTACAAGCTCAATCTTCAATGCGGACCACCAACACAAATTGGACATAATCCAGAGACCCCCACAAGCTTGCTTGAATCACTAAGAACATCCACACTACTTTTACTTATAGAAATCATTCTTTCCTTCATCTGAACCTCAAGAACACAACCTGTCATCACTGTCATATTGGAATAGATGCTTGCGGACCTCCAGACCACGAACCAATTGATTTGTCAATTCTCATTGACTTCCTAAACACCACCAAATCCGCAGAACAAGATATTGTATTTTTGAATCTCACCGGACCTATTTGTGTCACTCTGTCACCACTGAACATCTGCCAGAACCGGTTTTACTCATATGGCCCATACTTGCAACAATCTCCCCATTTGTCATTAATGGCAACATATGATGTGAAAAACTGTTTTAACCATCGAGACAAGAACTTCTCCTCACTGATTGACATAACTCCCCCTATCAACAACTACCATTCACATGTCTTCTCTTCCTTTACTGCTCCCCCTTTGATCATCAACCACTTTTTTTTTCACATGTCTTCTCTCCCCCTTTGACATCAATGGCAAAGGGCACATACTTGCATCACTCAAAATCATATAGACTGCTCCCCCTGAGTAGCAGTTTCCTATCATCAATCCAAACCACAAGATATGACTGTGAGATCCACCAAACTAATGCACATTAGTGCACCTTAATTCAGAACTAAAGGGGTAATAACCCCTAACTTCTCCTTGAGATACTCAAAAGAGTCCTTAGGTAGAGGTTTAGTAAAAATATCTACAATCTAATCTTTGGAGGGCACAAACTCCAATCTAACTTCATTTTTGTTCACTTGCTCTCTCAAAAAAGTGAAACTTGATGGATATATGTTTTGTCTTTGAGTGCAACACTAGATTTTTTAATATATTTATTACACTTGAATTATCACAGAAGATTGTGATAGGTTCCTCATACTCCACTCTGATGTCTCTTAGCATTTGCTTCATCCACAATACTTGAGTGCGACTACCTGCTACTACAATATATTCTACTTTTGCAGTGGACAGAGATATTGCCTCTTGTTTCTTTCTCAGCCAAGAAACTAATCTTTTCCCTAAAAAGAATGCTCCACCACTGGTACTCTTCTGGTCATCCACATCTCCTGCCCAATCCACATCTGTATATGCATGAAGTGAGAAATCATGATCTCTGGGGTACCATAAACCATACTCAACTGTCCCTTTTAGATATCTGAGAATCCTCTCGATTGCCATGACATGAGATTCTCTAGGATCAGCTTGGAATCTAGCAACAAGACCAACATTCATAATGTCAGGTCTAGTCTGAGTAAGATACAATAGTCCTCCAATCGTTGACCTGTACTTTTTCTGATCAGCCTTAGGAGAGTCATCATCTTTGCTCAATTTACATTCAGTTGCCATGGGAGTACTCATTGGTTTTGAGTCTTCCATCCCGAATTTCTTCAACAATTCTTTCACATATTTGGTCTGTGAAATGAAGATTCATTTCTTTGTTTGAATGATTTGCAGACCCAAGAAGAAATTCATTTCCCCAAACATGGACATCTCAAATTCACTTTTCATTTGATTTGCAAAAGTTTTGCACATACTATCTCTTCCTCCAAAAATGATATCACCAACAAATACTTCAACAATCAAGATATTTTCATGATCAATTTTAAAGTACAAGTTACTGTCAGTAGTACCTTTGTTGAAACCAATCTTCAAAAGATGCTTATCCAATCTTTCATACCAGGCTCTTGGGGCTTGTTTGAGTCCATACAGTGCTTTCTTCAACTTGCAAACCATATCACCATGATCAAACAATTGAAATCCATCTGGTTGCTCAATGTATACTTCTTCCAAGTCACCATTCAGGAAGGCAGACTTGACATCCATCTGATATACTTTGAAATCCTTGAAGGCAACAAAGACAAGAATTAATCTGACTGCTTCAATTCTTGCCACCGGAGCAAAAGTCTCTTCAAAATCAACTCCTTCTACTTGGGAATAACCCTTGCAGACCAATATAGCTTTGTTTCTGACTACTTCACCATCTTCATTCAGTTTATTCTGGAAGACCCATTTGGTTCCAATCACATTTTTGTTTCTAGGTCTGGGAACAAGATCCCAAGTGTGATTTTTCTCAATTTGCATCAGCTCTTCCTTCATTGCTTTAGTCCATCTTTCATCATTGCATGCTTCACTCACTATTTTTGGTTCAATCTTTGAAATCAGACAATACTTTTTTGAGTCTTGAGTAATCTTTCTTCTTGTTTGAACACCTTTTCTTTTATCACCTATAATCTAATCTTCAGAGTGGTTTAGTCTTACATACCTGGGAGTTTTGGGAATTTCTTGTGCTTCTATTTCTTGAACAGGTTCATTCAAACTTATCTCTTCTTCCTGATTCTCCAGATCAATTTGGATCTGAGTTTTAGAAGGGGTTTGGACTTCTTGGACCAAAACATCATTCTGATCATCTTCTTCATATTCATAAAACCTTGAGGGTTTTTCAATACCTTCATCAACCTTCACATTTGTACTTTCTATAATCTTTCTCAATCTCTTGTTATAACATCGGTATGCTTTGCTTTGAGTAGAATAACCCAAGAATATTCCTTCATCACTTCTAGCATCAAATTTGCCAAGGTCTTCATCTCTTTTAATGTAACATTTTCTACCAAAGACTCTAAAATACTTCACAGTGGGAGTGATGCCAAACCAGAGTTCATAAGGGGTCTTACCAGTATTGCTTCTGATTTGTACTCGATTAAGAGTATAGACAGCAGTGCTTACAGCTTCTCTCTAGTAGATCTGAGGAACATTTGCTTCCATCATCATGGTTCTAGATGCTTCCTGGATGGTCCAGTTCTTTCTCTCCACTACTCCATTCTGCTGTGGAGTCCTTGGAATAGATAACTGTCTTTTTATCCCATGTTTCTCATAGAATTCTATTAACTCTCTGGATTTGAATTCTCCACCTCTATCAGACCTGAGACATATTATGTTTAATCCAGTTTCATTCTCTATCGTAGCTTTGAATATTTTGAATTTCTTAAGAGCCTCAAATTTCTCTTTTAAAAAAGTCACCCACATCATCTGGGAGTGGTCATCAATTAATAACATGAAGTATCTATAACCTTGCAAACTCCTGATTCTTGCCGGTGTTAGATCTAGGGCACACAACTAAGAGGGGGGGTGAATCAGTTGTATAAAAACTTCGCTTCTACTTCAAACACTTGATTTTTCTTGTCAGTTAACAGCATATCAATTAATCATTCATGAAAGCACAAAGCATAAACACCGGAGTAGATAATCATCAACACATTTAACACCAAGATTTTTGACGTGGAAAACCCGGTTAAGGGAAAAACCATGGGGTGATTAACCCAAGGATTATTCTCTGTTAGAAGAATAAGAAAAATGAATGGCACATGCCAAATAGGGCTCACTGCCCGAGCACACTACTCACAAGGAGGCACACTGCCTACAAGAGACACACTGTCTACAAGATCATAAGTATCACAACCTTGAACTGGAGAATGACATCTTCACCATGTCTGGATCAGTTCCATTTAAGCTTGAGACACACCTGCTCTGCCTCTGGCTCTTTCACTATTCCACACTCATCCGATCCACAACACACTTCAAAATGAATTCACAAACTTTTATTTATACAAGGCATCGACTTGGGAACAATCATCCAAGTCGGCAATCAACCTCAAGAACATTCACAAGATGAATAACACATCCGGTCGGCCACCACAAAGAACATTTGGAAGATGAACAATTCATCCGGTCGGCTAGTCTGAACAAGAACTTCATCCAAAAGAATATCTTCAATTTCAGGCTCTACCACTAATGCAGACCAACAAAACAACCTCAACATGATCCAAGAACCTTCACTAGCTTGTCTGAATGACCAGGTACATCCGCACTTCCTCTAATCACTGGAATCTCTTCTCTTCCTTATCTGGAACTTCAAGAACATAGTTTATCGCCACTGTCATACTGCAAGAGGTGCTTCCGAACCTCCAAACAACGTACCAATAGAGATGACACATCACAAGGACATCCCAAACACTCTTTCCAATCCACAAGATAGGATAATGCACTTTTGAATCTCACCGGACCTCTTTGTAGCACTCTGTCACTCCGGAGCATCTCCCGGAACCGGTTCTACTTGATCAATCACAACTTCTTCAAATCTTCATGCGGACCTCTGAAAACTTAATTGGATCATCTCAAGAGTCATATCTACAAACCCTTTAATCCGCATCCTCTAATCCTCAACCTATTGAGTACTTTTGCCTTCTTCTCATCACTATTCTTCACTGTTCCTGATTGAGACTAATTTTCTCAATATCCTCAGCACACAGCTCATCCAATCCTTCTTGTCAATGCAATATGATTATGTTGACATTAATTACAACATTGATTAACCTCATACTTGCAACAACCAGTCCACATAGATCAGTATGTACTAAGTCCAACAATCCGGTAGAAGATTGTTCCATACTTTTAAATGTGACTCTGCTCTACTTACCCAATTGACATTCTTTGCACAAACTATTGGTAGGTTTCACCAGTCTTGGAAGATCTCTTACAGCCTACATGTTACTTATCTTGATGATATTATCAAAATTCACATGACACATTCTCCTATGCCACAACCAAGTCTGATCAATTTGAACAAATAAACAACTTTTGCCAGTACCAACCAAGTGGAAGATGTTACCTTTTGTTTGAGTACCGGATGCAATCTCTATTCCAAAACTTTCAAAGATCTTACATTTTCCATTTTTGAGTCAGAAATCATAGCCTTTGTCCACCAACTGTCCAACACTGAGAAGATTGTGCTTCAGACCTTCAACATACAGTACATTACTGGTTTTGTTCTTTCCATCAAAAGAAATAGTTCCTCTACCTTTGATTTTGCCAATAGAATTATCACCAAATTTTACCACTCCTCCTTCATATCTTTCCAAATCTATGAACTTATTTTTGTCACCTGTCATATGGTGGGAGCATCCACTGTCAATGACCCAGTCATCCTTTTCTTCAACTTGGGCAGCCAGAGCTCTTTCTATCATTTTATGATTGACAGATTCAGAGGGCATTGGATCTTCTTCCTTGATGGCAATAAACACCCTGTCAGTTCTAGATTTATTTCCTATCTTTGATTCATCATCTGTTACTCCTTCATTATCATCATCTTCATGAACATAGTAACATTTCTTTTGGAATCTTGATCTATTTGGATTTGCCCTTGAAAATCTTTCTGGACACCTTGAGGCAAAATGACCAATCTTATTGCAGTTGAAACATTTAAAGGGCAATTTTCCTTCATACTTACCAGATCCTCTTGGTAGTCTTTTTGCAATAAGGGCTTCAAGTTGAGAAGCTTCTGCTTCATCTTCTTCCAGATCTTTTCTTTCTTTTTCATACCATGATAGTTTCTTTGAGGGGTTCTCTCCTGGATCAAACTTTTGTTTGCCTTTTACAGAGGCACTAGCTTTGAATGTAGATTCAGTCTTGGGGGCTGCATCTCCAAACTTGGCCCATTCAAATGCAACTAATTTTCCAACCAATTGATCCCTTGTGATATTTGAAAAAGATCTGAATTCTTTAATAGCAACAACCTTGTATTTGTAAGGAGGTAGGGATCTAAGAACTTTGGCAACAATCTCATCTTCATCCAAGATTCCACTAGCACACCTAATACCACAAACAAGCTCTTTTACTTTTGGCATAAATGTAGTGATATTTTCATCTTCATTCATCTTCAGGTTTTCAAATTTTTCTTTCGGACTCTGTAGCTTGGCACATTTAACATATTTGTCTCCTTCATGCAGAAGTTCCAGTTTTTCCCAAATCTCATATGCAATTTTTAAATCTATGACATTTGTCAGTTCTGAATCAGATAAGGCACTTAGTAAAGCTTCTTTAGCCCAAAGATTGTCTTCAACATCTTTTATTTCATCTATACTTGTCAAACCATCATTTGGAGGAACATACTTCTTTGAAGCCATGATCCAATATTGCATTCCCATACATTGCAAGTGACATTCCATGCGGCTTTTCCAAAGAGTGTAATTGGTTCCATCAAACCTCAGACTATCCTTCTTGTAGGAAGACATCCTGGATCTCCTCAAGCAGTTAAGCTCTTTTAGAGGAACTTAGATCTGATGCCAATTGTTAGTTTCAAGACAGACAATTGAGAGGGGGGTGAATCAATTATCTCAAAACTTTCCTTTGATTAACCACTTAAATCCTTCTTGTAATTTAGCAGCATAATAATAAATCAATCATGAAAACATAATGTAATAATTCAAGAGCAGAAACACATTAACACATATGACACAAAGATTTTAATGTGGAAAACTTGGTTAAGGGAAAAACCACGGGGTGACTAACCCAAGATTGTATTCTCTATTAAAAGAATAAGAAAACCAGATGGCACATGCCAATTAGGGCTCACTGCCCAAGCACACTGCTCACAAGAGGCCCACTACCTACAGGAGACACATTGTCTACAGAATGATAAATATTACATACTTGAACTGAAGAATAGCATCTTCACCATGCTTGAGTCATTTCCATTTAAGTCCAACACTTCTGCTCTGCCTTTCGCTCTTCTCCTCTCTACCACACTCTCATCTTCGCCAAGATACTTTTGAAATGACTTCACAACTCTTTTTATACAAGACATTGACTTTGGGATAATCATCAAAGTCAGCATACTTTACAGAGAAAATACACAAATACAACTTGACTTATTACAAAAGACTTCATGCGAATCATCACACTGTCGGCCACACAGATCTGGGACTTCAATCTTCTTTGAGAAACATGCCATGCTTTGCAGAACATCTTCAAGATCATCCGCAAGATGTGTAAATCATCCAGTCGGCCAAGTTTAGGAAGAACATCATTATCCAAAAGTAATTATTCAATTACGAGCTCAATCTTCAATGCGGACCACCAACACGAATTAGACATAATCCAGAGACCCCCACAAGCTTGCCTGAATCACCAAGAACATCCATGCTACTTCTGCTTACAGAAATCATTCTCTCCTTCATTCAGAACCTCAAGAACGCAGTCTGTCATCACTGTCATATTGGAATAGATGCTTGCGAACCTCTAGACCACGAACAAATTGTTGTCAATTCTCATTGACTTCCTAAACACTCCACCAAATCTGTAGAACAAGATATTGTATTTCCAGATCTCACCAGACCTATTTGTGTCACTTTGTCACCACTGAACATCTGCCAGATCTGGTTTTACTTATATGGCCATAACTTCTTGTAATCTGCATGCAGACCTCTCAAATCTTTATTGGATCACCTTTAGACAAATATCTACAAACCCTTTGATGTACAACCTCTGATCTTCATCTTAGCTGGGATCTTTACTTCATCGTCTTCACTGTTCTTCTCTGTTCCTGATAGGACTAATTTTCTCAATATCCTCAACATACAACTCATCCAATCCTTGACATCAATGCAATAGGAGTATGTTGACATCAATGACAACATCGGTTAGGACCATACTTGCAACAAATAGGGGCATTGCTAAAAATAGAAAAGACTACCAATAAATTGGTGAAGTTGCCAAACTAGACACTAAAATTGGTGGAGATTGCTAGAAGGTGGCACGAAGGTCAAGGAGATCGTGAGTTGTAGGCCTAAAAAGGTCAGAGGGCAAATTTTGGGCCAAGGGCTGAATTACAATATTGTTTGGGGGGCAAAGGCCATGCCCCAAACCCTCCATGGCTTTGATAAAGGGGATCAGACCCCAAAGGGGGCCAAAGCCCCTTTAATATAGGCTGAAGCCTTTACAATGCTTAAAGCAC
Source organism: Cunninghamia lanceolata (assembly GCA_027924645.1). NCBI lineage: Eukaryota > Viridiplantae > Streptophyta > Pinopsida > Cupressales > Cupressaceae > Cunninghamia > Cunninghamia lanceolata. The sequence goes on along the minus strand of BSBN01001217.1, from coordinate 5,830,430 downwards.
TTACTATGCAACACTTAGTGCCTAAAGCGTTATATGCACTGAGCGCAATTTTATTAATTATTTTTAATTTTTTTTTTGCAATTTCTTTTACAAAATGCTTTGAAAGGCATACTAAGGGTCCCAAATGGTGTCAAAATTCATCTGTTAAGCCTTCTAGACTCAATGGTAGGATCCTTTTGGCTTGAAAATGCCCTGAACAAAAGTTGACTTCTAGATTTGAGCTCCAAACCTCCACTTGCAACTATGTGAAAATAATCTCCAAATTAGATGAAATGAAAGCCAATCCTAACTTTCTTGAGCCTCCTGGACACATTGGAACAACCAAAAAACTACCAATATAACCAAAATAGCTACAATTACCTAGCTCTAACTAAACACATACGTAAAATAGAGAGGTTATCATATCTTCATAAATCCTTTATGGTTCTCTATATCGTTAAAAATGAAAGAGAAGATCATACAGGATTTTACAAGATCTCATAGAAAATAAGCTCAAACTCTCAATTAGGAATCTAAGAACTCAAAACTTTAAAAAAAAAAGCATTGATACTATGTTAGAAATTTGAAACATATGAATAACCCAAGAACTTTTTAAAAGAGATTTTAAGCTACAAAAGGTGTAAATGCATAAACAAAAGAAAATGAGTGATTCTGAGAGATATGTGAATGTCAGGATGACAAAATTGCATTATGAGCTTAAAGAAGAAGCTACAAAATATAGGTAGAATTGCCATACAATATGCAAAATACAAGCTAGGTAGTGAGTTTATATAGACCAAGGAGAGGGATGGAAGTGGAAAAACCAACCAATAGGGAGAGACCACCAAATGGTCTAAACATAGTAAATGTAACTCCCTCGTAGGATGGTGACACCTCAAATGACCCACTCACTTAATTAAACTCACTTTATTTAACCTAAGCAAGCTTAATAAAAGTGTAGGAAAAACCTAGGAAAATATATCCCACTAGGAAAATAAAAACCTACAGTAACACCAAGTTGTTGAAAATTGTGCTACACTAAAAAGAAAAAAGAAATAAATAAAATAAAATTATATTTATATTAATGAATTAAACATAGTAATGGTAAAAAATATATATTTTATATTTTTTCTTTGTTTTGGGTTATTTTATAGGGCTTTTTTAGTGTAATGATTAGTATATAGGTGGTATATTTCAGTGTAAAATTTGGTAAAAAAATTGGACCTAACCTAATTCCATCTACATATATTTTTAGGAATCAATTTTAATCTTCAGTTCATCTATTTCTTTACTTAAGCGTGAAATTCATTAACTTGTGTATTAGGATGTTGTATTTAAGGAAGAACATAATTTATTTCAAATCATAAAAGAATCATATAAACATTCATCTAAGAGATCTTATCCACATTACATCATCACATAGAGAGTATTCCATAGAGTATTGACATTGTATTACCAACTTACATCAACATCCTAGACAATTCTACATGCATGCTTGTTGTCTTTGATCCATTTTACCAAACCATTAAATTGACAATATGCATTTGACCAAAGGCAAACATTCCCTATATAACAATATTCTAAATAGCTTATTGACACCATCACTTGCAAAAGGAGGTGATAGACATCAAGGCGAATAAACTCAACATAACAACTAATGAAGTTCAATCTACAAGGTAGGTTCAAATCTATGCATCCACATACATGGAGGTTAAATCTATAGCTACATAAGTGAATTGGAGCATGAGATAGAAGTTTTACTAATATAGAGGTATTTTTCTAACATCACGAGGACTGTGATAAAATAGCCAATCAATTTCTAGCATCTATCACAACAAATCATCTAATTCTAATCTAAGTGTCTTTATTTATTTATTTAAATTCTAAATAATTATTTCATTAAAATTAATTATTCTAATTCATTAAATTCTAGGATTACTTATTGTCTTACTTAATTATTTATTTACCCTTAATTTTTAGAAAATGTTATTTATTTTCCTTTTAAAATATAAATGAACAATTAAGAGTACTATACAATTATTAAGATTACCATACAATTACTAATGATAAAGTTATATACTAAAATAGAATAATTATAAGAGATAAATATTCTCATAAGCAATTTTAAAAAATCTCTATAAATAAATATTCATAAAGATGAAGGCATAAGATCATGGTTAAAAAATATAGTGTTAAATGGGCATGTAGGTTATTTTTCCCAAAAATTATCTTAGAATTAAAAGCTAAAAAATCATTAGAAGTAGGAAGAAAACATGTGATACAAGATGTTCCTCTATCTACATGATGCTAAAATTAGAAATATTAGAAGGTCCTCAAAACATATTTGACATTAATTAGAAATATTAGAAGGTCCTCAAAACATATTTGACATTAATTAAAAATATTACGTCTTCAAAACATGTTTGACATAAAAGTGTGATTTCTAATGTGATAATGTAAAAATGAAAGGTTTAACCTATTCATAACATATTGAGGAGGAGAATGTTATCTCACTAATATTGACCTCACTAAAGTTAACACCTAACACCAATAATAAAAAATATATCTTGAAAACAAAATAATTAACTTATATGTTATTTTATAAATCTCTTTATTAAAATTGTCATAATTAATTACAAAATAATTTATAACATATAAAAGTTTTCAAATTTATATGCATAATAAACTTAATATAATTAAAATAATTAATTTTCTTTTAATTTATTAAAAAATATTTAAAATTAAATTTGATTAAATTTTAAAAAAACATTTATAGAAAAGTGATTAATCATTTGACTATATAATGAAGATGGGCACCACCAAACTTTCATTTCTTTTCTTGTCTTCACTTTTGTATAGAAAAGAATAATTAGTCTACTAAATGTCCATGCTAGCTCTCTCTTTGTCTTCACTCATTATAACTTTCTTTTCTTTTCTCATGTAGAACATGTGAACTACCTCACACATAAACTTAGAATTCAATTAAAAAAAGTGGTGAATTGTTTTTTATAAATTTCTCTTTTTTCCTATGGAATATGAGGTGAAACTTTTTCCATGTTGCAATATATGTTTGAGGAAGGGAATGCTAATATAAAATTAATTTTTAATAAACTATATATTTTTTTAATGTGTAAGGGTAATTTATATTATAATCAAAATAGAAAATTACAACTTCTTGTTGTGTGGTTACACAACATGCCCCATTTTGACTTGGCAAAACAGGGACCCAACTTTTGTTTGGCTTTGCTTGTGTTTTCTGCTTGCTGGCGGTCTGGTAAAAGTAAGTCATCACGATGAGGTCAGTTTTTTCAAAGTTAATATTTCATGACAATAACTTCATAATTGGATAGGTTACAGAATTTCATGTAGGTTTACCTTTTGAATCACCCTGATATTCCTTAAAGAACGAGAGTTATGGTGAGTCAAAGACCTAGTCAAACCTAATATTCTGAGGGGGAGGATCATATTTCTTAACATCAGTCATATTATGAAAGATCACCCTGATCCTATTTTATCACCCGATAAATCATTTATCTGGAGATCCGGACGTCAATCTTAAGTGGTGGTGATACTTACCCGTAGAACAACGTCATATATTTTGCAAGGGTCATATTTTGAATATCACCCGATATTCAGAATATCACTTTATCTTTCGAATATCATCTTGTCATGAAATATCACCCTAGAGTCATTTATCCTGATGATGTTATCCAATCCCGATAGACAAGAAATGGACAAAATGATGACATCATCATCCTTTTTACCTCGCGGAGGTATATTTTCACCATGACCCTACCTACATAACATGATGATGATGTCATGATGCTCTTACGATGAACCAAGTCATTATCCTGATAATGTCATCCCGATATTTCGAAGGGAGGTCATTTTAGTATGGGGATCTTTTGTGTGGTTACACAACACACCCCATTTTGCCTTAGCAAAATAGGGACCCAACTTTGCTAGCTTGTTCCCTTGCTTTTGTGCTCTGGGCGGTAATGGTAAAAGTCATATCAGTCAGTATGCATATGCCTAATATCAGATATATTTGTAATCTTGAAATCTGAGCCAAATTTGAAAGTCTGAATCTGTCCTCAAAAGCTTACCATGTGAAAGAGCTTGAAATTCTAGGCAGGTTTGCCTTTTATATCACCTAAAAATTCATCCATATGAGAAAGTTATGATATGTCAAAGGTCTAGTCAAACATGATTTTTGAGGTCATATTCCAAACAACGGTCATCATGATATTATAATATCACCCGATATTATAATATCATCTTAGCATTATAATATCACCCTGCTTAGAAAACTACCATATGCATTATGATATACGTACATTCACCTTAACGCAAACATGACGTTGACGTCAGCTTACCCCCGCATTACAAAGTATAACATGATGATGACCCTATCTTTTCAAAGGGGTGATGTTTTCAACAGCAAGATCATATTTTAAACCCCCCCCTTGATTCTCCTTTGATATGATCATGAGGTCGTATTGTAGCATGATAATGAAGCTCGTTCCTGATGGTGACGTCACCATGATGTCCTGATCCGTGAAAAAGGAGTTATACTGATTAATATGCCTCATATTAACTAAGTGCATGTTCAGAATCTACATGGATGAAAGTTAGATCGAATGTTTGGATGAGATCCGATAAGGTGATACATACAAATTCTAGGTGTGTTGGCAAATACTAAAAGAAGTCTTGTGGGGGTCACTGCATATCGGTGTAAGTTTTACCGTCGGTGGAGCTTTGTATTGTCCCACCGATCATATGTGGTCTGCCCGATGAAGACTACTCATTGATATAACTTTTGATATCGGAAGTGCTCTGTATTGTCATCCCGATGGATGTATCCCACCGATGACATAAGGTTATCGGCCTTATTTGTTATTATCTGCCCGATCTAATGTCTTTCATTGACAGAGATAAGGTCATCAGTATAAGATGTGATATTGGCCTTTGCTTGGTGTTGTCATGCCAAAACTTTGGTCACACCGATATATGCCACCCGATATGCACGCTTGTGGTTTACAACGACAGATTTCAAAGAAAGTTAAATATAGTGAATTCCTTGTATGTTTTGACTGCATGATCATGATATCACCCGATATGCAACTCGATGATATACAAAGTGCAGGACGCCAAATAAAGTTAAAAGTGGCTAATTCCTTGTACATTTCAGCATCTGCATGATGATAAAATGTAACTCGACATATGCAGGAGGATTTAAAAGCCCGATATGCAAAAGGAGATGGGCGGGAAAATAGAGCGATGGAATTTTAAAGAGCTCGAATGCATGTTGCCAGTCAACGATGGTTGACCTGAATTTTAAGCATTGTTTATGCATTTGAGGCATGGTTTTCACTAATTTGGAGCCCGATTGCCTGTATTTGCACATTTAGGGCCTATCTAATAAAATGTTTAAATTCCTGTTGTTTATTAAATGATGAAGATGCTTAATGTTTGTCCGTGTATTGCAGGATCTTGGAGCTGAACATTGCAAAGTTGCACACAGAGGCAACATGAACCAGAAACAAGGAGGATATTGTCAAAAGGGTTGTTTGCCAGCTGGAGACCGAATCAAGTTAAAGATGCTAGAATATTCTATGCCAACTGTATAATTGCCAGCCTAGCAAAGCATGTGCTTTTCATCTGGACCATTGGTTATTCTAAGAGGATCCTGATCATTGGATCATGGTAACTATTTTTTGGACTTTTATTCTATAAAAGGGTCAGAGCTTGTCAAAATAAGGAGAGACACAGACTCCATAGAAGGAGGATATTTGGCAAAGTAAGGCCAATTTACTATAGAATTAGCAGGAGATCAAATTGTTGAGACTAATGGAGATTAAATTGTTGAAATGTCAAGGTTTTTTCTTCAGATCACTATAAATTACCTGTTCTTGAGCATACTGAATGAAGATGAAGTTTCAGATTACATCCTGATTATAAATTTTACATAATCTTCAAGTTGATTTCTGGATATGTCATGGTGAATGTTGTGTTCAAATAGAAGTGCTTTCATTTCATTACATGTTGTTGTCAACTTTTCCTCTAAAGATTTGCACTGGATCATGCGGATTTGTGGAATGTCTTGGTGAAGTATGATTCTAGTTTGCTTCTCTTCATTGCATGTATGGGAGCTTGTATGTGGATTAGTGATCTAAGTCAAGTAGTTTTGGGAATCTCATTCGTTAACTCTTTTCTTTATTTTAATTTCATAAATTCATCACCATAACTGCAAATCATGATAAATAATAAGCAGAATCAGAGAAATATGCTGACATCCTGTAGGTAACTGAATATCACTAGCATATTTGAGTTGAATGCATGTAGTATTGAAAATATCATGCAAAGAATCATAAATATTGGTAGAAATCATGTAAATACTAGCCTGTAGGCACATTATTTGAGTGAATTCATAGTGCAGAGGTAGAATTGTTAGAGATTTGTGTAGAGCATACAAAAAGGACAAGATATATGGAGGAATCTTGATGAACTTTGCAGAAACTACTAAAGAACGTAAGGCCCCTGAATGGAAACAACAACACACATCAACCACTAAGTAACGTTAGTAGATTATGAACTAATCAACGGAGACTTGGGATCATGAATTCTTTGAATTCATCGTATCTTTCAAGATGAGTAAAGGTTGTTGTGTAACTTTTATTCTATGTTTGTATATGACTAACATCATCATCAACATAAAATTGGCACTAGAAGGAGGGCCTAAACAAAGAGTTTCTAGATTTCTGCAAATATTGCATAAATATTTCATCATTTGAGTTAAATGTCTGCAAATATCTCTTATCTAAGAGGTTTTGGTTGCACCTTTGCAAATATCTAGCTCAAAGCTTCAAAGATTTGTTTGATTTTCTGAACTTTCAAGTTTTATTCTGAGATATGATAGATCTCCTTAAAATTTCAAAATCTTAAAAAATTGGAAATAGAGTTTCATTTTGATGGATGCATATGAAAATAATTGTCATGTTAACATTTCTTTATTTCAGGAAACTTTGATTAGGCATCTTTATCCTCACAGTTTGTCTAAGTTTGGTTTATCTACCTATTGCAGGATACACCAGACTGTAGAGCACAGTGAAATTAATTGTTTAACTTTCCTTACAAGGTTGGATTTATATTTGAAAGGATTAATATTCTTTCTAGATGTGTTCAGGGCTGAAATTTGCTAGGAAAATGAAGAAGTTCTGGACCAGGGAAATGAGGAAATTCTGGAACAACAAGTAGAGACAGCACCAGAAGTTATTAGTTGTCCAGACACTGAAGTGGACCGCTTTGAAGATTTTGAATTATACTTGTCTAGAAATATACAGTGTGGTCAATTAGTAGGTTTACCCATTGATGATGTCTTGATTGAAAGCTGGTGTAGATTACTTGATAAAGGGCATTCAGAGAGAGATTGCTACCCTTGCTTGGTCATGTTCAAGAAGATTCTAGAAAATACAATAGCTGAACCGGTCTCAGAGGTTAAAGACAGTGAAACGTCCTTCCTGGATTCATTTTATGGTCAGATTGATAGGAGTTCTCTACTTCCTAATACAAGTAAGGATCAGTCAGTATGTAGGTATGAATCTTGTCAAAATTTTAGAGAAGAAACCACTCATCAGGATAATATTTTTGATTCTGATCCTAATACTTTTGATAAAGAAGATGAAACATCTTTCCTGGGGTCATTCTATGGTAAAGAGAAGTGTAAAAAGATAGTAGTACAATCCAAATGCACTATTGCTAATGAAGTTCCTATGATAGTAACTAATGAAGTCACAGAAAGGGAAATAAATGTTGATTTATTACCTGATTTCTTTGAATTAAATGATCAAATACAAGAATGTTGCAGCTTAATGGAATCAGACACTCTACTAGATAGAAGATGCGAATTATTTAATGAACAATTCCTGAAAGATGAAGATGTAGAAGACTTTGGAGTTGTTGTGCATGATCAGATGTCACTCCAGAAATATTTTGAAAATGAAATAGGGGAGTATTCTTATCAAGTGAAAGTTGTTTCTCCTTTACAATCAAGTGATTTAGGAATGATAAATTTTTGTATCTCAGGTTGTGATAATAAAGATACTTATTTAGATGTTGATGTGCAGGAAATTGAAGAAAACATTGAGAAGTTTCTTGAACTAGAGGATAAATCAAACATCCAAAATGAAGGGATAAAGCTGGATAAAGATGAAGAAATAGTCCATCAAGAGCCATACATCCTTCAATTTGAAGAGATACCAGACATTGAGCCAAGCAATGAAAATGTAGAATTAAATGGAAGATCAGCTGTCAACAAACAAACATGTCCAACAACAGAACCAGAGATACACCAGGTTGTATTTCTCCTTTCCACTGTAAATGATGTTGATTGTTGTTTTGATTATGGAAATTTAAAAGATATGACATGCATATGGATCAATCATGAATATGATGAGCTGCCTTAGTTGCTGATCGTCAAGAGTTATTCTGTTGAGTATAGTGAATTTGGAATATTAGAATATTTTTCAAAATATAAAGATAAATTTGCTAGGTTGAGAACCATAATTGATACCCTAATGCTCCTGCACAATCAAAAGAAGTATGCAAATACAGGTGTCTTTGGGTCTTTTTCTAGTTTTTGTTTGCCTAGTAGTGGTTTGTATGTAGTTTTTTGTAGTTAGCTATTTGTATAGTTTGCTTTGGGTGTGTTTGTTTTTGTTTTGCATTGTTGAGCTTTTGTTTTGGTTGGGCAAAATTGGTGCACCTTATTACTTAAGAACACTGCAGAAATTGTTAGAATTCAAAAGTTGGATATAAGTTTTTCTATAGGTTGTAACTCATATCAGTGTAGGTATTCTTGATCAAGTCTGTGGTATCATTTTCATCAGTACTACTTTTCTTGAGTCAAGGTGATCCTCATAATGACACACCTAACAGCCTTGGGTTTGTTAAACATGTCAGTGTAGGTGTTAAGTGAAAAATCTAAAGGTTGCCCTTGCTACCATTGCAATTCTCAGCGTAATTTCAGCAAGTGACCACTCCTTGCATCATGAAGCTATAACTGTTACATCTTATGAAATCAAGTTCAAAATATAAAATAAAAGATGGATTTACTGAAAATCCAGATTAAGTCATCTAAGTAACCTTACTGGGGCTATAGACGCTTGACCGGCAGTGGGGCTCTACTTAGGAGAATTACAACAATAACCTTGCCGGGGCTATGGACGCCTGCTGGCAGCAAGACTCTATCCGGTTGGCTATGAGGGATGAACCAAACTATGTAGCCTAACACTAGTCATTGATTTATTCAACTCACTTTCAATATGAGTATATGAATCACATGCATACAATTGATCTCTTATCAATTTATTGTTATATTGATGAACATGGTACTAGTTAGAAAGGATTAAGATGCTCATGCTTAATAGGAGTTGGAAATTTATGTTTTAACATATCCTCATCTTTTGAATTATTTGAACCAATTTATGTTGATGATGATGTTAGTCATATACAAACATAGAATAAAAGTTACACAACAACCTTTACTAATCTTGAAAGATATGATGAATTCAAAGAATTCATGATCCCAAGTCTACGTTGATTAGTTCATAATCTACTGACGTTACTCAGTGGTTGATGTGTGTTGCTGTTTCCATTCAGGGGCCTTACGTTCTTCAGTAGTTTCTGCAAAGTTCATCAAGATTCCTCCATATATCCTATCCTTTATGTATGCTCTACACAAATCTCTAACAATTCTACCTCTGCACTATGAATTCACTCAAATAATGTGCCTACAGGATGATATTTACATGATTTCTACCAGTATTTATGATTCTTTGCATGATATTTTCAATACTACATGCATTCAGCTCAAATATGCTAGTGATATTCAATTACCTATAGGGTGCCAGCATATTTCTCTGTTTCTGCTTATTATTTATCATGATTTGTAGTTATGGTGATGAATTTATGAAATTAAAATAAAGAAAAGAGTTAATGAATGAGATTCCCAAAACTACTTGACTTAGATCACTGATCCACATACAAGATCCCATACATGCAATGAAGAGAAGGAAACTAGAATCATACTTCACTAGGACATTCCACAAATCCACATGATCTAGTGTAAATCTTTGGAGGAAAAGTTGACAACAACATGTAATGAAATGAAAGCGCTTCTATTTGAACACAGCATTCACCATGACATATCCAGAAATCAACTTGAAGATTACGTAAAATTTACAATTAGGATGTAATCTAAAACTTCATCTTCATTCAATATGCTCAAGAATAGGTACATTTATAGTAATCTGAAGAAAAAACCTTGACATTTCAACAATTTAATCTCCATTAGTCTCAGCAATTCGATCTCCTACTAATTTTATAGTAAATTGGCCTTACTTTGCCAGATATCCTCCTTCTGTGGAGTCTATGTCTCTCCTTATTTTGACAAGCTCTGACCCTTTTATAGAATAAAAGTCCAAAAAATAGTTACCATGATCCAATGATCAGGATCCTCTTAGAATAACCAACGGTCCAGATGAAAAGCACGTGCTTTGCTAGGCTGGCAATTATACAGCTGGCATAGAATATTCCAGCATCTTTAACTTGATTCAGTCTCCAGCTGGCAAACAACCCTTTTGACAATATCCTCCTTGTTTTTGGTTCATGTTGCCTCTGCGTGCAACTTTGTAATGTTCAGCTCTAAGATCCTGCAATACACAGACAAACATTAAGCATCTTCATCATTTAATAAACAACAGGAATTTAAACATTTTATTAGACAAGCCCTAAATGTGCAAATACAGGCAATCGGGCTCCAAATCAGTGAAAACCACGCCTCAAACACATAAATAGCGCTTAAAATACTCAGGTCAACCATTGTTGACTGGCAACATGCATTCGAGCTCTTTAAAATTACATCGCTCTGTTTTCCTGCCCATCTCCTTTTGCATATCGGGCTTTTAAATCCTCCTGCATATGTTGAGTTACATTTTATCATCATGCAAACACTGAAATGTACAAGGAATTAGCCACTTTTAACTTTATTTGGCATCCTGCACTTTGTATATCATCAGGTTGCATATCGGGTGATATCATGATCATGCAGTCAAAACATACAAGGAATTCACTATATTTAACTTTCTTTGAAATCCGTCACTGTACACCACAAGCGTGCATATCGGGTGGCATATATCGGTGTGACCGAAGTTTCGGCGTGACAACACCAAGCAAAGGCCGATATCACATCTTATACCAATGACCTTATCTCTATCGGTGAAAGACATTAGATCGGGTAGATAATAACAAATAAGGCCGATAAACCTATGTTAGGCCAATAACCTTATGTCATCGGCGGGATACATCCATCAGGATGACAATACAGAGCACTTCCGATATCAAAAGTTATACTGATGAGTAGTCTTCATCGGGCAGACCACATATGATCGGTGGGACAATACAAAGCTCCACCGATGGTAAAACTTACACCGATATGCAGTGACCCCCACAAGACTTCTTTTAGTATTTGCCAACACACCTAGAATTTGTATGTATCACCTTATCGGACCTCATCCAAGCATTCGATCTAACTTTCATCCATGTAGATTCCGAACATGCACTTAGTTAATATGAGGCATATTAATTAGTATAACTCCTTTTTCACGGATCAGGACATCATGGTGACGTCACCATCGGGAACGAGCTTCATTATCATGTTACAATATGACCTCATGATCATATCAAAGGAGAATCAAGGGGGGGTTTAAAATATGATCCTGCTATTGAAAACATCACCCCTTTGAAAAGATAGGGTCATCATCATGTTATACTTTGTAACGTGGGGGTAAGTTGACGTCAGCGTCATGTTTACTTTAAGGTGAATGTACGTATACCGTAATGCATATGGTAGTTTTCTAAGCAGGGTGATATTATAATGTCAGGATGATATTATAATATTGGGTGATATTATAATATCATGATGACCATTGTTTGGAATATGACCTCAAAAATCATGTTTGACTAGACCTTTGACATATCATAACTTTCTCATATGGACGAATTTTCAGGTGATATAAAAGGTAAACCTGCCTAGAATTTCAAGCTCTTTCACATGGTAAGCTTTTGAGGACAGATTCAGACTTTCAAATTTGGCTCAGATTCCAAGATCACAAATATACCTGATATTAGGCATATGCATACTGACTGATATGACTTTTACCATTACCGCCCAGAGCACAAAAGCAAGGGAACAAGCCAGCAAAGTTGGGTCCCTATTTTGCCAAGGCAAAATGGGGCGTGTTGTGTAACCACACAAGAGGATTATCATCTTTAACATCACCCGACATTTTTAACATCACTCGATGTTTCGACATGGGCTTTCCCACTCAAGAGTGGATGATCATATTACACATAGAGGGTCATATTATGAATATCACCTAATATTCAGAATATCACCTAATCTTCAGAGATCATCCCGCTCCTTTTGTCGCCATGACATTAAATGCCATAAATTTGGTAGGTGGTTCCTGCTAATTACGAATACGATTTATACACCTGGCAAGATCTAGAAGTTTCATACAGAAAATTGGCTGTTTCAATTAATTTGCCTTAAAGAGAAGGTTAAAGATGAATTCACAGAATCATTTTACACTTATCTTGTGATAAAACAATTTTTACAGAACACAGCTTGCAAACCTTCATAAGACTACCTGCGGATGCATATAGCTTGTACCAGAGCGGGATATGTGAGCATTGCGGGTATTCAAATTCCTTTCACATAGTTTTCAGCATAATTAAGAGGATAAACACATCAGGTAGGTAATTGAAACCCTATTGTTGTCGTTTTCTGCATGTCTAGGTGGTATGATTTCTATTGGTTTGAAGTTGTAAGTTATGCATATCGGGATAAATAAGATATTGAAAAGTATAATATGCATGATGAATAATGAAGATATGGCGTATATGCACAACAAATAAGGCTAGATGCCTTAGTTGATCAGGTAACAAGTCCCGCAGTTATAGATTTGACATATGTAGAGGATGTAAATCCTGAGGATACAGCAGGTGCACCTGAGAAAGCAAGGAATATTAAAGAACTCAAACAGAAAGAAGTGGAGAGCAAAGCTCCAGGTGTAAGTCAGCAACAGCAGGATGCATCAGCTGAGTCCAAAGTAGTAGAAGTCCCACCCAAGGATAAAGAAGATAAAGAGATATCAGGTCCTGAGGACCACAAGGCTCAAGAGGTAATTAACATAGATTCAAAGCTGATTATAGCTACAGATCAGGTGGACGAGCCTAAGATGAATAAAATAACATCCACAGATACTAACATACCTCAGGAAGAGGAAAATGCTAAGGTGGATGAGATACCCATGGAGGAAGCAAAAGATTAGGATCATGATAAACATGCAGATGATCAACAGGATCACCCTCCAGAAAAAGAAATTCCTCGACAAGAGGACATACCCAAAGATCACCTTCATGAGGAGCATCATGAGGAAGAGATAAGAAAATCACCCTCCCCATCAAACACGATGGTGGATACCGGAGATCAGGGTGATCATCATGATGATGATGGAGACCAACAGCCAAAGGATCAAATTCCTCAGTGGCTCGAGAAAGAAATTGGCGTAGAATCAGGTATAGAGGCACAAGAATTTGATGTATCTACATTGTTTTTAGAAACCTTAATAAATCATAAGAGGAAGGCTAGAATAACTTCTGCAATAAGAAGAGATCTTGTTATGGGCAGGAGGACTGCCCAAGTAGTTGTTCCTACAACTGACAAAGAAAAGGGCAAGATCACTCTAGATGAATTCCAGATTAGTACAGTGGATTTGGGATTTGCCAATGAGGATCAAGAAGGCCAAGAAGGTAAAGATATAATTGATTCATTAACCCAGAGGGTGAAGAGAGAGAAAGAGAAGAATAAGCAACATAAAGAGCACATTGCTCAGCTGCATGCCTATATAAAAGGGTTAACTAACCCAAATGCTATTTCAAGTGATCATGCAGTCCCATTGACTGCTATTTCTCAAGATGAGGTAAATAAATTGGATCTCATGAAACATGAGTCATAAATAATGAGGAAATGGATGTTATCTGCATTTGATAGAGCGGAGGAAATAGTGAAAGCCTCATTGAAGAGGTGGAATTCTTTAGGCATCTCCAGGAAGAAGGTCGACAAGTTACAAATGGAGACAGGAAGAAGGTCCTTTCAGTTGGAGAAAGCATTGAGTGATTTAGGTGAAATGAAGAGGATTGATCCTCAAGTTCTCATAAATAATCAAGTATTGAATAATAATACTACCATTTTGATTGATATATGGTACAAAGACATCTAATTTGAATGTGATGTGCTCCAAAGATGCAACAACAAATTAAGAGACATCAGTATGAAGTTGCATGACATGATGTCATATGAGGCAGAAGTCTTGGAGACCTTGGAAGGTGAAATAGAGGGGAAGATTGAGAATCAAGATGAAGAGTTTGCTATTAAATCTCTACATAAAAATTTCTAGCTAGTAGCTGATGACCCTTTAAATCACCTAACAGAAGAAGTCATGGACCAAATCATGAGGATCAAGGTTAAAGTAGAAAGTTACAATGAAACATCCAGCAGCAGGGGGAGTAAATTAGAGATTCTTTGAGGCAAATACCAGATACACAAGCACGACATCACTAAAGCAAGAATTCAGGATGGTGGGGAAGTAGAAAAGATAGTGTAATCCTATGAAAATATCTGGACATCCATGTAGGTGTATGTACAAGAGGAAGGTCATTAGGATGATGAAGATTTGGGAAGCCATGATCCTGATGCTCTTGATGACGGAAATGAGGAACTTGAAGGATAAAGAGTAGATGAAGATGCATTACCAAGAAAAGACATAAGCATCTGATACTTAAGAAAATAAGTTGTCTAGATGGTTGCCAGCTGGCAACCTATGCCATGTGAAAAGAGTTGACTATGAAATGTGAACCGTAGATCTTAATAGATAGATCCTAATCATAGATCAATTGTAACTGCTCCCTCACCTTGCTCTATAAAAGGTGCTGGGATGTCTCATTTTAAAACATTCAAAACTTAATTGAAATCTATTTGCTGAAATATTCAGGGCTCATTTCAAAGTTGTTGTATACATATATGTTCTTGCATGCCTAATGAATGAGAAGACTCTTTTGATTACAATCCATAATAAATCTTGAGTAATCAGTGTATGAATTCTTGATACATGCTTTGATTTGCTGCGTCCCTTGGAGTGCATATCAGCTTGCATGTGTTGTCTTCATACCTTTTCCTTTGAAGTTAGCATTGACTGTATCTAGCTGTGGAATGTCCTGGTGAACATATGGTTTGATTTATTCTCTTCATGACTATATCTAATGTATATGTGGCTCAATAGCTGAAGGTTCAACTTTTGTTTGAAGTATTCTTTTCAATTTCTTTCAATTTCAGAGAATTTCATCATCATAATTGCAAATAATTGACAATCTTAAGCAAACAATACAAATATGCAGACATCTCATAGATAACTGAACATATTTAGAATATTTAAGGTTAAAGCATGTTAGAATGATAAATATCATGCAAAGATTTAAAAATAGACACAATATTTGAAGCATATCTTGTGTAGAATAACTATCTGTGCAGCATCATTACAGGAAACCTTATCTTACAAATGAGATTCACGTAAGGCCACAAAATGGAAACAGCAACACACATCAACCTCTGAGTAATGTTAGAAGATTAAGACCTAATCATCAGAGACTTGGGATCATGAATTCTCTAAATTCATCATATCTTTCAAGATGAATAAAGGTTAATGTGTACTTTTATTCTATGTTTGTTTATGACTAATATCATGATCAACACTTCTGCAAGCATATATCAAAATACAGTAGATTTCACCTGATAAAGGGCTAGCACGGTAATAAGCCAGATGGAGATATGTGGATGGAGATAAATGAGCCGGTAGCTGACAGATCCTATAGCTAGACTTGAGATCCTAAAATATCAAGATCATGAGTGTGTTGCTTAGTTCGGGTGGTGTTAGGCAAGGTTGCTAATAATGACTCAAAACTCCCCTTAAGCGAGATGTGCTAGCTGAGGTGGTAGATTTGACAGACCATCATAACTTGGTGTAATGTTGGAAGTTAAGACATCTAGACTCTTTGAATGCAGCCATCATTAATATCCTTGGTTTTCTTTGGTGGTGTATTTCCCAGTTCATTCACTTTGCTTCTTCCCTCTGAAGAAATTTGCAGAAGGATTGATGGCTGGAGGAGCTTCTGGTAGTGGGGGGTCAAGGGAATCATCTTCTCCTCCTCCCCAGCAGTGATGGCAGATTCTTAAGCAGGGGATGAACAAAACTATAGGTGGCATGATGAAAGGAAAGACAAAATTTAGTAATCGGAAGGCCAAGTTGTCTAGCAAGGAGGCTCTAGTTGACACAGTTATGGTACTGGACTCTGAAATCAAACACCCCTTACTATAAAATGGGTCAGTAAGATCATCTATATGGTTAAAGTTGTGGATGGGGAACATGGTGGGAAGATGAGAGAATCTATGGTTGGTTTTGTTCTGGATCCTAGCACCACTCGTGCCAGATGGAATGTTTTTGGGACAGTTAGGTCCCTCACCCTAGCCATGATGACATCCATTGCTACCTCCTCTATGCTGTCTCATGAAGATATGACTGAGGTATCTAGGGAGGTAGAGATCAATCATAAGCAGATGGTAGATCATATGCATGATCTTCTGCTAGGGCAGATACAATTGAGGAGGATAGTAGAACGGATGGCTGTCAAGACAAGTGTCAAGATTGCAGATGAGGAGAAGGCATTTTTCAGATGCAGTTGTGACCAGGGTCCCGCCTTCATCGACCTCACAGGTCAGGATGGAAATAGTTAGGTCTGTGCTAGTTTATCAGTGCTTTTTTTGTGATATGGGATAGGGACAACCTTGTAATTTGCCTCCCTCTTGGCATGTATAATCTCCTTAGATACAATACATAAGACATATTTAGACATGTGGGCTTTGCCCAGCTTTTGAATGGGTCCCTGGTCCCCAACTAGGGTATATACCAACAAAAAAATGTAGTAGATTTACTACCAAGATCTTAACTGATTACAAACCCTGGTATACTTTCCACCTATCCCTATGAAAAGCTTGAAAAATTGCCCGCATACATACCTAGGGCAGATAATTTTTAGTAAATTATTAGTTTTATAATATAATTAACTATAAAATTTAAGGAAAAATATACACTATTTTTTATAATTAAATATAATATAACTTTTTAATATTATTTATAATTAAATTTTAATGATAAAATTGGTCATCTTTTCTTCCAAAACATTTTTAATTTGTTTTTAAATAATATGTAATTAATTGTTAATGTTTATAAAAAATATTTTATATGTATATTTATATTTAATTACAACTCATTTAAAATTTGAAAATTTACATTATAAATTATATTTAATTAAGAAAAATGTCATATTGAAAACATTTAAAACTAGTATAGCTATCTTGAATATATTTATCTAAAAAAATACCAAGACATATAATCTTGAGTTATTTTATTTTACTTTAGAACTATTTAAGAATTATTTTATTTTATTTTTATTCTTCACTTTTATTCTTTTGTTTTTTGATGAACAAGTCCCATATTACTTTTTATAAACTAAAAAGGAAATAGTACAATATTAAAAAAAATAAGGGTGGTCAAGAGGCACAACCACATAGTCTAAACATGATAGAGTCCAAAACAAATATGACAATCATAAAGGGCCAAGCCCAAACATAACTATGCAACTAAAGCAATGCTAGAAGAAGGAGGATTTTTATCATCTGACTTCCAAACATCCCCAGAAACTAGATCATCAATAAGCTCCCAACCAATGAGAGCACCCTCCTCTTGAGGAGTATCATCCAAGGGTTGTTGTGTATGAAGTGGAGAAATGACCAGTTCCAAGCAAGGAAACTTGCCAAAATTTGGCTAGTTAGGAGAACCAAACCCATGCAAAGAGGTTGAAGGTGGCCTTCAAGGTTTATTCCATCCACCATGGGTTGCATTATCTTTAGGCCCTAGAGCCTGAGAGCCATTAGAATGAGAGCCTCTATCTCTTCTAAAAAATTAGTTGCAACCATGTTGATGCCCTTGAGAAGGAGAAGAGGGATCAAGTGAAACTTTGGAAACAATGCATGAGAATTCCCCTAACGGTGTAAAAGATTTTGAAGATGAGAAACTTCAATTGAACCTTTACAATGTTCCACTTAAATCTACATAAGCACATTAGAGAAAATCATGGCTTTAGTATACAAAGGGAAGTGAACATCAATAAAACATCCTGAAAAGAGAGCTACATTTATATCTTTTCAAATATTGAAGAGAATTTACACCCTAAAAGCATGCCAAATTTGGGTATACTTAAAATGGGAGATAATGCTAGTCCCCAAGAAAAACTATATGCCAAGAAAAAGGAGTAGACCGAAAGGGCCTAAAGAAATCATGAATCCAATTCCAAGCTTTGTGAGCTCTAGTGCAAAAATAGAAAAGATGCTTGAGATTATCAATCTATCTATAGAATGGACAATGGGGATTAAATTCCCATATGAGCCAAATGAGCACCAAGAGGAAGGCCTTGATAAAGAATGTACTAAGAAACATGAGCTAACTTTGGCTCCAAAATAGCTGACCAGATACACTAGAACTGACAATGCCATGTACCAAGAGAGGACTAAAGCTGCCAGTGATGGGTTAGTTGATCCACCATAGGAAGATGACGTGACAACCACAAATAGCCTTTATGAGGCCCATAATTTTGAAATGGTGTAGTTGTATACCATTTCCAATCCTTCCACCAAGGTTTAAAAGATATAACCCCAATCTTGTGAATCATTTGGGGTGGAATGGCATCAATTACTAACTAGAAAGTCTCTTGGTATTGATTAACAAGATTAAATTTCATTTTAAATTCTAGCCAAGAGAGAAAATTCTTGGTGGCTCTATTAATAAAATATGACAGCACTCTAATTCCTCTTTTAAAGAATTTTAAGGCATGAATCCATGGTAGTTTAGCTAAAGGATAGTGTAGAAAAGAGAGAACAAGAGACCACCAAATACACTACTGATTGATAGAAAGGTCATTACGAAAATCATTTCCTACCCAGAAAAACTAATTCTTAAAAAACTTCTCAAGATTTCTAAAATCTCTTGATGAGAAGTGTGCCTTGAATCTTGACAGGTTCCCTCATGTTGATGAGGGTACCAATATCCAAGCCTTTCTAAGCTAGTTGGCCCAAAGGCACACTAGAGCTAATGTAATGCCTGATGAGAATTTTCTAGGCTTAATTTCCCTCTAAGGCTTGAATAATCTATTTGGCACATCAGGTAATTCCTTTCTGATGGATTGAAAGTAAGCATAAACCACCAACATCATGAGGAAGGCAACATAATTCCCAAGAAACATGATGAAACCTTGATTCCCATCACTGGAAGCCTAAGGAAAGTCTCTAAATAGTTTCTAAATTCTCAAATAGGAAGTATTTGAGGGTACCCAACAATATGAATAATAAACATGAGTGGCAGCCAAGATTTTAGAATAAATTTGGAACTTACTAGCCAAAGAAAGAGGCTTGGTAATCTAGTAGTTGAGCTTCTTTTCAATTGTAGCAACAACATATTGCCTGAGAACGAAAGGAGAGGCCTGGAAAGCAAAGGTAATGCCCAAGAAACATAAAACTTTCTTATGCTTAATCCATTTATGTCATGTCTTGATCTTTTTGGAGTGCATTTATTTACGTTTAATTGATGAAAAACTATTGAATTCTACTTAATGTTTGATTCTAGATAATACATGTGCATAATTTAGTAAGAATGATGATGCATTATTAAGTTCTATGATTTGATTATCTTATTGTTACCTAATTGTGCACATCATCCCAATAAGGTCAGGGTGGGACAACACTAATATTTTTTGCCTTTGTAGAAGGATTCAAGTTCAATAGAAGCTTAAGACATGAGCCTAAGTAGAGGAGTGGAAGAGGAAAAGTAAAGAAAGTTGAACGTTCATAGCCAACCCTAGAAGGCCTACTACCCTGGTGGAGGGCCATTCTAGTTATCACCATTACCAGAATCATGTAGCAACTTAATAAGAGCTGCTAAATGAGCCAGATAAGGATGGGAAGGACACCCCAATAGAGCAGGAGATATTCTAAAACTGGCAGGAGAAGGGAGATTAGGAGATAGGCTTCATTTTCATTTCAAATCTATTCATTGCAGTTTCTTCAAAGTTCAAATGGATTAATTGTAGTTTGTTTAGGTATCAAATGAGAAAGGTACACAAATGTTTGCTAACATCTACTCATGATCATAAACAATTGTACCATGCAATCATTTTTAGATTTTCTTTATGCAATCAAACGATTTATGAAAGAAATAATACAAAAATCATTGCATGAAATAACTATTTATATTCATAAAGAAAATGTGCTGATAGTTTCCCACACAAGCCATGGGATTGACTGTACAAAATGCAATGAAAGAAAACAAGTACATCTAATAAAAAAAGATAAACATATAGAAGGGAAAAGGGATCCGTCATTTCCTGAATGATGAATCCCCCTGGCATCTGCAACATCTTCAAATCTGACGTTGATGTCTTCATAGGTGCCTGCAAGAGAAAATGAGGAGGAATGTTAGAGCTCAGGATGCTTTTTCACTTCTATATGAAATAGCATCAAGCGTACATGCTACCTTTCATAAACATCTAATCCAGAAGATAAAAGAGATAAAAAATCCTCAGATGCAAATATACAGTCACCAAAAGGATCCAAGAAGAGATCATATCACCATCAAAGGAGAGGCTCTTTGCCTTATTTATTTTCCTAACTTGTTTGTTTACTGTGCAGGTACAAGAACATGTAGATCAGTCACTGCGGACATAGATTAAAGCTGTCATAACAGTCAAGAAAGGAAGAGATGATGGATTGATCAAAGGTGCAGTCATAATGAGGATAACAGTCACACCACAAACAGACACATCTCTGAGTAGTCATGAAGAGATTAAATCCTATGAAGTAGTTATGAAGAGTGCAGTGAAGGTAACAAAGGAGAAAAAGAGACCATGCATTATGTAAAGCTGCACATGCCATGTTGAAGATTATAATGATCTCTACATGACCTTCCACATTAATTCCATAGTAGAAGGTACCAATAGGTAGCCTAAAGGTTTCATGACATTCATCTAGAGTACTTCTGGGTTAAGAATATTGATATATAAATATCCAAGAATGAAAGGACATATATGTTTAAGGGTAGCAGAGGACACAGAGCAAGAGACAATCCATGACCTACAGAGACAACAAATAGTCAACAAAGATAAGTCTAAGAAGACAATGAATAGCTACAGAAAGGGTCATAAAATAGTCAATGAATGATTGTAGTAGCAGTTTTAAATCAAGCAATAAAGAGCAACAAACAATGCATGTTTAAAGGGACATTCACAGTATCATGTCAAGGCAAGAATCTTAGTCATGTGATGAGGACATTATGACAATAGAAGACAGTCATAAAGATGTGGAAGACAGTTATCAAGACTGTGATTGCACAATGACAAGAAGACAAAAAAATAAGAGTAATGACAAAGTTTTCTAATAGTGAAGGAATTCTCTATCTTATTACCCTTGTAACCACTTTATATAAGCTTTTTCAAAGGGTGTCAAGAAGCTACTTACAACAAGTAAGGTTTGCCATTAAATGCAATTATTGTGTGGAGAATCCAAAACACTATCATAGGATTTTTTGTTTAAAGTTTGTTAGACCTTTCAAGAGCTTGTAAGCAGTTGATATAAACAGCCTAGTGATATTTTTCAAAGAATATAGAGGAAATGTTGTAGGTCTAAATCAAATCATTAGCAATGGGCATAGATTTATAAGTTCAACAAACAAAGGCTAAAGAAATAGTCACCAAAAAGAAGCAATCTCTTATTAAAAGACATCATGTGCAGTCTAAATCATAAGGACAAAATGATGATGGAGAGTTGGGATAGTACCTCAAGAGGCAAGATAAAGCAGGCTTGTTTCATTGTTTTATACTCCTTGCTATTGTAGAGCCTTATACACATTTGTTCAGCAAAGAAGATACAAGAACAATATAAATGAAGATACTATGGATGACATGTGAGTTTCAACAGTCAAGGGACAGTCACTAAATGCAGAGAAATAGTCCTAATAACTGCCCCGATGACAAAAGAGCAGGGATACAAAATGACCACCCTATAAAAAACAAAGAATAGTCTATAATAGTCATATAGGAGCAGTGGTGAGGTAGATGCTTCAGTTTCCATTTTAGGTGAAAGGTCTAGTATTTGTTTTCCATTTTAGGTGAAAGGTCTAGTATTTGTTTTCCATTTTAGGTGAAAGGTCTGGTATTTGTTTTCCATTTTAGGTGAAAGGTCTAGTATTTGTTTGTTAAAACCATGAGACAAGAACTAATATTGGAGGGACAATACACAGAGTATCTTTTGCAAGATCCTGAAGCTTCATGAGAGAAATATCAGTTGAATGATGCCTTGAAGCTAAATTAAGATGGCTATATACTCATGATGAACCCATATCTCTCCAAGACTCAGTGCAAACTTGTAGAATCATAAATGATGGAGATAGTGCTCAGAGTGATCAAGGAGCCAAAGAAAATGAAGAGATTACTAACTGTTGAGAAAAAAACATAATTACAATTAGACAAGGACAAATCAAAGTGCATAGAGATTAGGTGATTTTGAAGAAAGCAAGCCTATGTGATAGTCAAGGATGAAAAGGATAGTCTAGGAACAACCATATGACAGCAAACAATCAAGAGGATTGTCACAAATGAAGATAGCATGCACAGAGAAAGAAGCAATCATGGGATGACTAGCAAAAGACTATAATGGAGCATGAGAATGACTATGGTGATAGTCAATGTGGAAAACATATGAGAATAGAACAATCATCCTAAATCCATGAATGATGAGGTATGTCAAGTGATCAGATCCCTACTATTTTGCAAGCTCAACATATATAATGCAATACATGGTTTCACATACTTGTCTGGGTACATGTTTAAACATAGTCAATCAAATAGAAGTAAGAACAATCCTATACACCTTGAAGAGTAGAAAACTACCTTGTAGAATAGTTAGCAACAACAATCACCTTTGTTTTCTTTAAGGGGCAGTCATCCCTTGATCAATTTTTGTCACGAAGTAGCTATGGGACTATCAATGGAACATCTTGAAATGTTAGAGAGGAATAGAGGACTGTCATAGAATCATAAAAGCTTGACATGAGACTGTGAATTTGCAGATGGATAAATGGAGAATAATCATGTTTTTAAGGAGCAATCATCTATGAGATTGAACAACAAACCTACATGAAGAGGACAGGGTCAGTGACTGACAAAGAAGGTGTGCAAAGAGGGTCCTCAATTCATGGTAGATGACTGTGTACCCACATGAAGGAGCCTTTTAGCATGCATTTCCATTAGTGATTAGTCTTCTTAATGTAAACTCTGTTTCATGCTTCCAGTGCCCTTTCAATTGTGCTCAATATGAATTCACAGGGTTTAATGTTCTTCTTATCAGAGATGACTGAGGCTTTGCATGCTTATATGTAGATGGTCTTATGACCTTGTCCTAGTATCAGCCCCACTAAAATCCTAATGCACTAAAGCTAAGGCAAGGTGCTAGTCATTCTTGCAAGATGAATAGAGCCAAATGAGAGACTATGATCTTTTATAATAGTTAGGTACCAGAGCTCTGTCATTCATGGATCATGAAGGGTCCTTCATGTGTTTCATTCAATATGGAGGTTTTTGATAGGAGTACTTCTCAAGCTAAAGCAGGGTTCCAAAGTCTCCATATGACTTTCACACAGCAACAAGGTCTTCAAGATAAAGGACAATCTTTAGAGCATCAGGAGGCAGTAGTTAGGACTTGGACTAGGTGTTGGTGCATCAAGAGTAGTCAAAAGTCCTCATGAAACTCTCAAGGAGCGGTCAATGAAAGAGTCACATAGAGATACATCATGTGACAGAGAACACACTTTTCTCAGAGAAATAGAAGATATAGAGAGGAATCCATCTGCAGAAGTCTAGAGTAGGCAAAGATAAACAAGATTGAAGGTCAAAGTGTTAACAAAATTTCTCAAATAAAGGAAACACTGAAATAACTATTTGTAAGGGAAATGAGATGAAACGAACGAGCGACTGGAAACACCAGAATAACTATTTGTAATGGAAATGAGATGAAACACACAAAATTAAAATTTTGATTTCAATTCACAACACTTCATACAAAAGGGGGATTGCATGTTCAGATAAAAAAATCACTAAAATAGGATGCAATAATTGATAAATTATAGGTTCATGACCGTTTTAAAGTAACTCCTAGCACTGCTTTTATGCATACATTAAAAAGCCTCTAGAGATAGTCCTCCTCCTCTCTCTCTTTCTCTCCCTCTCTCTTGTTCCATGATAATAAGTAGTTAGGAATTGAGGCTCTCTCTCTCTCTCTCTCTCTCTCTCTCTCTCTCTCTCTCTCTCTATATATATATATATATATATATATAAAATTTCTCTCTTCACTTCTATCATCATCTCTTTCTATCCTACTATCTATATCTCCACTTCTTTCTTACCATCTTTATCTCTCCGTCTCTCTTTCTCTTTGTCTCCCTCTCTATTTGTCCATTTCTCTTTATCTCTCTTCACTTCTATCTTCATCTCTATATCCCTATGTCGCTATCTCCCCTTCTTTCTTCCTCTCTCTCTCTCACTCTCTTTTTCTCTCTCTTCTCTCTTCTCTCTCTATCTATCTCTGTACAGGGTCTCTATTTTGCTCTATCTCTTTCTCTCTTCCTCTCTATCTTTCTACCTCTCTTTTTCTCTATCTTCCTCTCTTTTGGTAGTTAGTGTCAAAAATTATATTAATATTTAGTCTATAATAATTTGTTTATCTTACGTTCTAAATAATTTTTTAAAATCAAACTAAATATTAATCAAAATTGAATAATATTATTTACATTAATATATTTTAAATTAATAATATTTGTTTATCTTACATTCTAAATATTGTATACAATAAATTACATATAATAAATTAATAATTATTATTTTGATGAAAAATACTATAATATAAATTATAAATAAATATTGGCAAGTATTCTCACATTTTGTGTTGACTGTATAAACATTCCCACCAACTTTTACATGACTTCCCAACTCATCTAAATGTTTTTATTGACTTTTTGCGAGTCTTTTATGAATAAAAATTAGATCTTAAAATACAAAAAGATATTTTAAAAAACATCATGCTTAAAAATATTGGTTGTACCATGTTTATTAATATCACCAGTACTTTGTCGATAAGGGCGTGATTCGGTGGTTAAGTCACTCGGTTGTAGTGGCGACCACCAGAGTTCAAACCCCCGCTGGGCCAATGAGCTCCCAAGCTTTACACCTTCGCTGGGCCAATGAGCTCACGGGTTTGAAGTGTTCTTGCTAGGGGATGAGGTCCCCCGTGTTCTGGCCTCACTGGTTCATTGCTCCGGGCAAAAGCATTCACATGGAGTCGGAGGGTGTGTCGCACCAGCGTCGCTAGGCGTATTTGAAAAAATATATATATCACCAGTACTTTAAAAAAAATAGATTGAGTGCGCTTTGATACAAGGCGTCAATAATAAATTCAATTTTAATGCAGACTTTAAGTGAAACACCGAAATAACTATTTATAAGGGAAATGAGATGAAATGAACGAGCGACTGGAAACACTAGAATAACTATTTGTAACGGAAATGAGATGAAACACACAAAATTAAAATTTTGATTTCAATTCACAACACTTCATACAAAAGGGGGATTGCATGTTCAAATAAAAAAATCACTAAAATAGGATGCAATAATTGATAAATTATAGGTTCATGACCGTTTTAAAGTAACTTCTAGCACTGCTCTTATGCATACATTAAAAAGCCTCTAGAGATAGTCCTCCTCCTCTCTCTCTTTCTCTCCCTTCTCTCTTCTTCCATGATAATAAGTAGTTAGGAATTGAGGTGATCTCTCTCTCTCTCTCTCTCTCTCTCTCTCTCTCTTTATATATATATATATATATATATATATATATATATATATATATATATATATATATATATATATATATATATATATATATATATATATATATATATATATATATATATCTTGTTTCCACTCTCTTGTTCTCTCTGTCTCTATTTGTTCCACTTTATGGCTACCAAGCGAGCCCAGGTCTACTATTATGCAAATTAATTCACAACACTTGAGAAAACAAAAAATGACTGGGTCATAGGGATACAAGACAATCATCAATCACTTAAAGACATGGCTATTCAACTTCCCCAACTATTCGGCGTACCCATTGCACACCAACGTGTGATTGCTAGTATTAATTTTAAGGACTTCTATAAATTTTTTGACTAAGCCAAAAAGGTTCTCTATTTGAGGAATTACAAAGAAAAGTTGGAAACTGTCTAGCAAAAGCATTTTGCTTATGCGCTTTAAAAAATCCTATGGGTAACTTAAATTCCATTCCACAAGTGGTTTATAATACAAAAAAGTGTAGCATATAACAGTGTGGACATACTCAAACCATGTATTGATTCCTATTAAGTAAATGTAAGACTTGAAATCGTATTATAACATTTATATCTATTTCATAGAAAAGTTGAGATACATTATATAACTTATTATAATGTTACGGTGTACCAACTAAAATTAGTCTCTAAATTGTATGTATTAAAATTTATTAACGGTTAATTGTATATTTGTATATTAATTTATAATTATAAATTGTATGTATTCAAAATTATTTAACGGTTAATTTTATATTAATTTATAATTATAAATTCAGTCTTTATATAAGAAAAATAACAATAATAAAATTTAATTTTTTTATTATATATTTATTTTATTTTTAAATTATTATAAATTTATTCTATATAATATTATATATTACTATTGTTATGTATATATTATAATATTATGACAATGTCTATTATGTATAGAATAATATATTATTATATAATATATAATTATTGTATTAAAAAATATAGTATAATATTATATTTGTAATCTCAGAAAATGTCGCCTTGGGGGCTTTTCCCTCATAAGGTTTAGCTCCCGGGTCTTTTGCATGCCTTTAGGACATCTTACATCATAATTTGGCATCCCGATGGAATGAGCCCTAGGTAACATGACAAATGGGACCTAGGAGGACCCCTTAAGCTTAACCCTACCCAAAATAGGGGGGAGGACTTGGGCACCCGCGCCCTAGTCCTGCCCTATTTTAGGGTAGCCCCAATTTTTGGGTGTCAGTTTATGACCGTTATTTGGGTCCTATGCCGACACGGTAAGTTTGAATTACGAAAATTTTGGTGAGAGTGTTTGTAGTTGCATAGCAAAGCATGTTTAGGCATTCATTTGTAAACTAGATGATCAATGTGAACTTTAGGCATTCTCAAGGTGATTCAAGGCTTTCATTGTGTTGCAAGACCATATTTGTGTGGTTTATGTGTTTGTGTTTGCAGATTTGAGCATCCATTTCATCATGGAATGAAGAGCATCTTCCTCCATGAGATTTTCATTACAAGGTGACATTATATTGTGTTTTTATCATCATATCCTTTGGTTTTTGCCTCTGCCTCACAAGGGCATGCACTCTTTATTTGACAACGGTGTTCGAAGACTTAAGTGTCCTCTGGCATTTGACTGAGGCAAGCCTCTAAACACCACAACCCCCTCTCAAAGTTTTCATGGTTGCAGGTTACAGGTTGTGGAGCTGGACAAAGCGAAGTTGCAGGAAGGCATCTTGAAGTGTTGAAATTGCAGGACAGAAGGAAAAATAGCCACCTGGACTTGGGTGCCCACTCATTAGTCCTCCAACTTTCGTGACGGGAAAATCTCTGGAACAGCAAGCAAGAGTTGCAGACTGAGTTTCCAGATCTTGACAAACACTAGGACCTTGGACTTGGGCATCCGTTCCTATGTCCCTGACTTTTCCGCCTCGGAACCCCAAAAATAGGTACTCTATGATTTGATATTTTGCTTCCCTCTGCAAGAGCTTTTTCTATTATTCTTCTGTTTACAGTCATATTTACGAAATTAGGGTTTTAATGGTTAATTGAGAATAAGAGAAGAAAAATTGATAATTAAATTCCCTAATCCAAGCTTCCCTACATCTCACAGTGACCTAGGGTATGATAGTGCCTGTCCACTCAACCCTAAATCCTTGAATGTATAGGGTGAAAGGAGGATTCAAACATCTAAACACTTAAACATAAACAAATCCCAATTTTACCCTAAACATTTTTTTGAACCCGTGTTTTTGGACTTAAATTGCAACTTGTTGAGTGTGTGTCTTCAGATTTGGATTGATTTCATTCATTCATATGGTCTTTCATCTTATTGCATTGAGAAAATTATAAAAAAAAAATGAAAAATTTGCAAAAATTTGAAAACCCTAGCTTGCATTTTCATGATCACTAAATGGCATCAATTATTTCTAAATTTCCCTAATTCGTGAGTTTTGTATCAAATCTAATATAAACTACAAAAAAACAGAAAAATTCAATAATTTGCATTGCATTTTCATCATTAATTTGCTAGGCTTTTGTAGAAATTTTGACAATTTTTAATTAAACCTAGTAATTCCAAAATTTAGGGTTAGTAGGCAAAAACTCCTTTCAGATTTTCTACTGATTTTAGAGGCTCATTCAAATTAAAATTTGGCTGTAGTCTTGCATTTAAGTGTAAATTTGCATTTAGATTTCAAATATTTATAATTTTGCATAGAAAATTTCAACAAAAACTAGCAATTTTCATGCATTTTCATTAGATTTGCATTAGCATTTTGCACACTAAAGCTTGAAAATTATTTTTAGATCTGAGAGTAATTCATTTTCATCATAAATCATACATCAAAACATTCACATAGCATTTTGTTTTAAGATCTCAAACCTAGGGCTTCAAAAAACAATGATTTTCACTAAATTTGGCTTTATCGACTCTATAAACTTGCACCATAGGCGTGTTGTGAAGGGTATTTTTCCATTAATTAGCTGTTATCAGGGTAATCATTTTCTGCCCCTCCTAAAAATCTTCACAACACCCTTTTAACGGACTCTTGTATTGAAAATTTGGCGAAAAACTACACATTTTGACTATGTTTGCCCTAGGGCTTGGCCTAGTGTGCACTCCAAGTGTGTTGTGATTAATTTTATGGATTAAGGTGACTGATATCATTAATTTTAGTTGCTGCACCTCCTGAAATTCATTACAACACCTCTTATGCTAGGTCTTGGAATTGAAAAACCGTGAAAAATAGCCTATTTTTACTATATTTTCACTAGGACCTTAAGTGGCACTAAAAGCATGTTGTGTTGGATATTTTGACACTAAGTGGCTGTTATTACTGATATAAATTTTTGTCCATCATCACTTTCCTCACAACACCCTTTGTTATGCTCTTTTGCATTGAGTTTTGGTGAAAAAAGTGCCTATTTCGACATATTTTCACTATAGTTTGACTTGGCATTATCTTGGATTTGCATCAAGAGTGTGTTGAGAAGGATCATATTTTTGTTTTGGACTGATATCAGACATATAAATTGTTTCCCTTGATCAAAATCCTTACAACACTCTTTGTTCCATTCATTTGCATTAGAAAAATTACAAAAAATCAAACATTTGAGGCTATCTTGGGGCATATCACTTTGCACTTACCTTTGATATGCTTTTGGAAAAACTTTCAAATTTGATTTGAGCATATAAGCATTGCCTCTAATCACAACAATAATAATAGGTTCCCTCCTAGACCTTACATGAAAAGAAAAGCACCTAAACTCGAGATTGTCTTTACACCTCATTATAGAACAACTGGGGACAAGGAAGGACCTCTTTACATCATTGTGAAAATAATGGGAAATCATGTGGATAGAACTCTTATTGATCCTAATTGCATGACTAATTTTGCCATTGAAGAGTTCCTCTGTTCACATCAATTAATGCAAGATTCTTATGATTTCTCGAGCATGATGATTAAGACACATAAGGGAACCTTTATCAAGCCTTTGGGTAAGATATCATTGTTAGTAACACTATCTGGAAAACATGTCGAACAATGGTTTGATGTTGTCCATGTTTCTGACCTCTTTTGCATTAAATTGGGACATCCTTAGCTAAAAGAAATGAAAGCTATCCCTTCAACAATACACCATTGTCTAAAATTCCCTTTTGATGGATGCATGATCACCATCACCCGCAACAAGTATAAACCTTTGGTTGAGAAAAAGCATTAAAGATTGAATTATTTTTGGGATAAAACTGAAATACCTAGTCCTTCTATACAAGAAATGACAAAAGATAAACAACCCGCATGTGAAGAGAATCTTTGACCGAAAGGACAAGGTCCCTATGCTAAGGTTGCTCCCCCGAAATCCTTACAAAGATTGGGAGGTCATTTTCAACAACAAAATATTACACTGCAACAAATGAAGTTTGACCCTGGTACTTCGTCTTCTCAATTGCACAAGCCTATGAAAGAGGATAGCCCTATCTTACAAGAGATAAGTGGTAAAAGAAAATGAAATAGAAAAGCAAGAGAAAGAAGAAAAAGAAGACAAGTTTATGCTATAAACCTTGCCTCTCAACAAGAAAACATTGATCCCAACATTCAACCAAACAATAATGATCCTAACGATGAACAACATGATGAACAAGACATGAATTTGGCTATGGTACCTTATGTCCCACTTTCCTCCAACATTAGGGAGTGGGAAGATGACGACGATGATTTGCTTATAGACAACCTCTAGCCCGGTAGGGGCCCTACAGGTAAGTATCTCTAACCCTTTATCTCTCTGGTGATGTGCTTCCCCTGTGATGTGTTATGTGTTGTTTAGGCCTCCTGGGATGACCCCTGATTCTCCCATAAGGTCCGGGATACCAGGAGACCACCTTTGTTGTGACCTTCTATTTGTATCATCATTCTTCTATATAACCTCTCTCTTTGATTTCATTGTTGTGTGTTGTGTCTTATGGACACAACGTTGCGGTTGGTGACACTGGGGGAACCCTCCTACGTGACTATCCCTAAGACACTTGTTTCTCCTCTCTTGTTTATTGTTTCCCTTCCTCTAGTGTTTCCATCTAGCACGCGGATGAGGAAAAACATTTATACTGATGTGGACCTAGTGTCCCTTTCGAGAGCAATCAAAAAATGGACTTAGTTCCTAATATGATGATGGGGTTGTATATCTTATCCGATGCTTGGCTAGTGGAAGCACTCATGCTTTCCACGTAGTGAATTTGATGGTGTTTTTATCTCATTTATAAACCTTAACAATACTGCTACTCTGTGCACCTTTGTTTGTCTATGAATCTAGCCTTGGCGGTACTCGATTCGGGGAGCTTCGTGATATAGCCCCACGGTTATCCTCGAACTCTAAATTCATAGTATAACCTTGGCTCTTTGTGTGGTTAATCATATGCATTGATGTTGTTTACCATGATGTTCTAGACACTAACATGTTTCTTACAGGGATGTGTTTGTGGGAACATTTGGTGATCGTAAAGTACATGTCACCTCTGGGGGACATGGGCTTTGCAAAAGTCGGTGTTCCCTTGTGTGTTTTAAACCTACCTTAACGTACTTGATATCGATACCTGATATCAACCACCTTAAAGTGGGGGCATATAAGGTAAGCTGTCTGTTGTAGATGTTAGCAATGTGTTTATCCTCAAATGCAAAGAACTATGTGATGAGTGCATCATGCATCATGAGTTTGTTTGCAATCAATCAATCGATCATGTAAGCCCTCTGCGGAGGCGAGATATCGTGTATATCTTTTTTTTATCTTAAGCCCTCTACGGAGGTGGGGATGGTGTATTTCTCAGAGCAGATTACATCGTCCTGTCATTTTCAAAAGTCCTCTGCAGAGGTGGGGAGTGGTTTTGTGACTAACTCAACCCTTAAGCGTGTCTTTGGTGATTGTTGTGGCGAAGCGCAATCGTCAGTGTGTGCCTGTAATATGCCTAAGATGGTGATGAGCCTAGAAATAGGGAACACACCATCGCTTATCTACCATGTCTTCAAATATGTGTGTTTTGATGTTCTTGCTTTGTTTGGCGTGTTTGTTGCCCCATATGTAGTATAAAGACCAGCGCCTTAGGTTGTGCTTCCTGCATTTTGGGAGGTTTTGCTTGGCTTGCATGTGTGTTACCCCATATATACAAAGACTTGCGTGATGAGTGCATCATGTATTATGGGAGGTTTGTTTACTTTCCAGTACTTGCATTTGCATTTCATATATATGAGAAAAAGAAAAAGAAAAGAAATCATGCCTGTCTTCCATGCATTAATGTGTCTTCTATGCATTGACTGTCTTCTCTGTGTTCTGCATGACTGTAACTGTCTTCTTCGTATTTTGCGTGCATGTTATTGTTTTCCATGTGATTAGCATGTCTTCTCTGTGCTTGGTGTGTTTGTTGTGTTTGTGACCTTACTTTACTGCATGTATCGACCTTGCGTTTATACATACATTAAAGTGGGGGCTAAATATAACGTCAAAAAATGGCCCCTTGGGGGCTTTTCCCTCATAAGGTTTAGCTCCTGGTTCTTTTGCATGCATTTAGAACATCTTACTTCATAATTTGGCATCCCGATGGAATGAGCCCTAGGTAACATGACAAATGGGACCTAGGAGAACCCCTTGAGCTTAACCCTGTCCAAAATAGGGGGGGAGGACTTGGGCGCCCACGCCATAGTCCTGCCCTATTTTTGGGCAGCCTCAATTTTTGGGTGTTGGTTTATGACCATTATTTGGGTCCTATGCCGACATGGTAAGTTTGAATTACGAAAATTTTGGTAGGAGTGTTTGTAGTTGCATATAAAAGCATGTTTAGGTATTCATTTGTAAACTAGATGATCATTGTGAACTTTAGGCATTCTCAAGGTGATTCAAGGCTTTCATTATGTTGCAAATGCATATTTGTGTGGTTTACGTGTTTGTGTTTACAGATTTGAGTATCCATTTCATCATGGAATGAAGAGCATCTTCCTCCATGAGATCTTCACTACAAGGTGACATCATATTGTGTTTTTATCATCATTTCCTTTGGTTTTTGCCTCTGCCTCACAAGGGCACGCACTCTTTATCTAACAACGGTGTTTAGAGACTTAAGTGTCCTCCGAGGTTTGACTAAGGCAAGCCTCTAAACACCACAACCCCCTCCCAAAGTTTTCATGGTTGGAGGTTACAGGTTGCGGAGCTAAACAAAGTGAAGTTGCAGGAAGGCATCTTGAAGTGTCAGAATTGCATAACAGAAGGCAAAACAACCACCTGGACTTGGGCACCTGCTCATTAGTCCTCCAACTTTCGTGACAGGAAAATCTTTCAAACAACGGGGAAGAGTTGCAGACTGAGTTTCCAGATCTCGACAAAAACTAGGGCCTTGGACTTGGGTGCCCGCTCCTGTGTCCCTGACTTTCCCGCCTTGGAACCCTAAAAATAGGTACTTTGTGATTTGATATTTTGATTCCCTCTGCAAGATCTTTTTCTATTATTCTTCCATTTACAGTCGTATTTGCGAAATTAGGGTTTTAATGGTTAATTGAGCATAAGAGAAGGAAAATTGATAATTAAATTCCATAATCCAAGCTTCCTTACATCTCACAGTGACCTAGGGTATGATAGTGCCTGGCCACTCGACCCTAGATCCTTGAATGTATAGGGTGAAAGGAGGATTCAAACATCTAACAAATAAAACATTAAACAATCCCAATTTTACCCTAAACAATATTAATTTGATATTTATTATAGTAATATATTATATTATTAATAATATAATAATGTATAGGTGTTAATTAACAATCTCAATTTAACAAGCAATTAAATCAATGTGATTCATTTTGTTTTTGATATTAATAAGCTGCAAACAAGGTTGCAGGTCCCTGTAACAAAAACTCAAAGGGCAACCAAACAGGCCAAAGGCCATGAACAACACAAAAGTAGTTGATTAACATCAAGAGTTCATAACAGTATTAAAATATAATAAGAACCGAAAACAAAAATAGAAGTAAAAACTAATGAAGCAGATCCTTCCAAACATCATTTAGAAACTTCAGCAGCTCCTCCTTGCTTGCGTTCTTTGCGTCCTTATCAGCATGGTGGTCTTCCTGCAAAGTGGTAAAAGTAGTAGCCACCTGATGGATGACTTTCATACAAAGTCGCCAACACCTTCACCTTAGCCTCCAAAGTCGAGAGTCGAGACTTAATCTCCCCTAACTCCCACATGAGCTGATTATTGGAGTCACCGTCCCTGGCACTTCCCACTTCTTTTTCTAGGGTCTCAAGAATCTCAACATGAATTCTTCATAGAATCAAAATGGATGGCTCCTTCCTGCTCCTGCACAAGGGTAGTCTTCACTTCCTTTATCTCAATTTCATTATTTGAGTCATCAGGGTCAAATGCGAAGGATTAATCAACAATTTTTAATATGAGGGCTTCCCCCCAGCCAACCCGCTTGACCTGCGTATGCAAGGTCTTCTCACAGTAGTCTCCTTACCCTCATCCATCTCCTTGACTTCAATTATGTCATCACCTCTCTGCTCCTGGGGTTTGTCTTGTCCTTTCTCAACCTCTGGTTCCACATTCTTCACACCCTCAACACCTTTTTTGTTTTTCTTTTTCCCCCCTTTACCAGAACAGGGATGCTCTTGCAAACCTTTGCACTTCTTGCAACCAGATGGCAAAGGGCAATTCTTCATCCCACAGAGCCCTTCAGTAGCCTCTTTGCGAGCTTGACCTTGGGACCCATCTACACCCCTCGAATCCAAAACCGTAGGGCCCGGCCAAATTGATGGGCTCGGGGGGTAGGGGTATCTTTATTCTTGTGGGGACAGGGATCAGGGATAGTAGGAGGATTAGGGAGGGGCCCAGAAGGATTTAGAGGGTCGACATCAACATGGCAAGAGGCTTTACTTTTACTAGGGCTACCATATTTAACACTTAGCGAGATATGGTCAACTGAATCATCCTCCTTGTTTTCTTCAATCAAACTAGCTTTAATAGGCTTTGCAGGGCAGAGGGCCAAGTGAAAGTGATACATGCGGAAAATCAAACCCTGGTGTAGGGGAACAGCCACCACTGCCGGGTTACCCTCCCGAGTTTTTCTAGTTAACTTGACAGAAGATTCAAGCGAAGAGAGCAAATAGAAAGGAAAGTTCACAAGGACTTTGTGTCTAAAGTGATTCAACAGGGTGAAGTGGTAATGATAGTAACATCTATAGCGACCCTCAAGAGTAATAAATTTCATGATAAGATAACAAACACGGTCCCAAGGATTTACCAGGCTCTCTCGTTCGAATCCAGCTTGCATTCTAATCGGCTTCTCACCTTTGCAGAAGAATTTTTTCAAAGCCTCCGGATCCTACACCTTCGTCTGCTTGTTCAATGTTTAACCCTCACATTTCAGGCCCGTGGCTTTAGCTATGGAGTCCTCAGAGACTTCAAACTGCACCCCACCAACACGAACCTTCATGTCAGCATCCCATGACATAGAAAATTGCACATAGAGGCTCTCATCGAAGTCGTTCAAGCACTCCAAGTAAGGTGTTAACCCCCCTTCATAATAAATGCTCCAAAGCTGAGAGTCAGCTTTAAACTCCACACATGGTGTCAGCTCAGTTCTAACTTTTTTGCCTCCCATAGCATTGTATTTACCAAACTAGCAAGGAGAGAAGCAGTTATGAGACTTGTGAAATTGTAGAATGCCCTTGAACAAATTAGAGATGGCTTCGCACTCATAAAAGTTTCTGCTAACGAGGCTACTCAAAATCCCAAAAATGTCCTTCGTATCCTTATACACATCCAGGACATTATTTCCATCATTATAAGGCTCATGCTATCTCACAAGAGCTAGAGCAACTAGCAGAGTATGAAAAGACTCGGTATGCCAGTTAGGCAGCAACTCAACGAAATCTCTGAGTCAGCAATTGTCCACATGGGACTCTTTGAACCAGCCTGATCGGGCATAATGTATCATCCTTAGGATGACATCATCCTTCACATGCCTCCCCATGTAATGAAGGTAGGACATGAAACCACGAAATGATTTGAAGAGGTGGGAAATATTGATCATGATGAATTAAGAAGAAGCCTCCTTCTGAATGTTATTTCTTATGTTCAGAGGAAGATTAGAAATACTCCTCCAACATCTGATAAGGTAACGATTGATCCCTACGTTAGCCATGAAGTCTGCAATTTGATTACCTTCCCTATAAATATGCACCACCTCAACACCTTCAAAGCTTAAAAGTAAGGTTTTAATATCTTGGATAATGTCTATCAACTTGCCAACCAAATCTGGCTTCGTCTTTGACAGCATCAATGATTAACTTGGAATCACCTTCAATTACTAGGTATTTGATACCAATGGCTAGGGTAACCTTGAGGCCCCAGAGGAGGGTCATAGCTTCAGCAAGGTTATTAGTGTTCTCACCAAGCCCCCCAGCAAAAGCTGCCACAAGGTCACCATTGTCCAATCTGAGAACTCCACCCCCACTGGCCACCCCAGGGTTACCTTTTACAACACCATCAAAGTTGAACTTGGTCCATCTAGAAGGGGGGGCCACTTGGTGTTGGCTCTAGCTCTACGCTTGGAATCATCCATCTTACAGATACTAGTCGAAATACTCCACTGACTTATAATACTTGCTTCAAGGTTGGTGGGAGGAAGTTCTGCAGCTTTCAAAGTGTTGTTAGAGAGATTTTCCTGCAGGAGCTTGGTAATCATACAAAAAATCTCCTTAGGACATTTGTATTTTTCCTTGAATAGCCTGTTATTCCTTTCTTTCCAAAAGCCCCACGTCAAGATGGGAGGGACCTTGGCCCAAATTTCTTTGCTTATGGGGTGAATGAATGGGGATTTCCAAGACCTGAAGAAAGCAGGGAGGTCAACATCCAAACTCCATGAGGTACCCAAGATTTGTGTGGCCAGACTCTAGACCTCCCAAGAAAAAATGTAGTGTAGAAGGAGATGAGAGACCGTTTCTTCATCCTTTAAGCAGAAAGCACATCTGTTGGAGATTTAGAATCCTCTTAGTCGAAGGTTGTCCATAGTTAAAATTTTGTTTTGCACAGCCAACCACCAGAAATGGTTGATTTTGGGGATGAGATTGTGGTTCCAAACTTTACTCCTTAAGTTATCCTCATTCTGACACATAAAGAGTTTATAGGCAGATTTAATAGTAAAAATCCCTGACTTATCCCTAGCCCACAGCATTTTGTCCTTCTGAGGGAAAATGTGAATTGTGCAATCTCTAAGGGAAAGTTGAACCTCATCCACCATCAATATGAGGTCAGTCTAGTCCTGACAGCAATCTGACAGTTGTTTCCACCCACTTCTACTAGGAAGAAGGTAGTCACAAGCCAACCTTCCAAAGTAAGTGACAGCCTTATTGACCAAACCTTGGACATTCTGAAGCCTACTTAAAGGTAAACCTTTAAGCCAACTATCTTCTCAGAATCTCATAGTTCTTCCATCCCCCAATCTCCACTTAATGCCCTACAGCAGAACAAATTTGTTCTTTAACACATTGTTCTAGACAACCAAACCTTTGGGAAGACCAATAGAATGCAGAAAATCCTCAGGATTCAGATTACCCAAATACTTGGCTTTCATGATATTGTCCCATTCCTTATTTCCACTTAAGAGATTCCACCCAACCTTAGCAATAAGGGCCTTATTGATCAGGTTAATCTTCCTGATACCCAGACCCCCTGGAGCTTTGGCCTATAGACTTTCTCCCAGCTGACCAAAGCCATCCTTTTTTTATTTTCCAACCCTATCCACAAGAAGTTCCTATGGATTCTTTCAAATTTCTCAGTAATGTACTTGGGAATTTTAAAGAGGGACAAGAAGTAGACAGGAATACCTTGAAGGGAAGCCCTTAAAAGTTGATATTTGCCAGCTTGGCTTAATAGCTTGCATTTCCACCCTGCCAGTTTCTTCTGAATCATTTCCAAGATGGAGTTCCAATAATCAAGAGTAACATGTTGGAAATAAGGCAGATAACTGAGAGGGGGATGAATCAGTTATCTTAAAACTTTTCTTACTTTCACTTTCTTAACATTCAGTGCTATATCAAAACATGAAAGCATAAGCAACTATAAGAACTGAAATGAAATTAACACACATAACACAAGGATTTTTACGTGGAAACCCTGTTAGGGGAAAAGCCATGGGGTGACTAACCCAAGATTGTATTCCATGTTAAAAGAATAGAAGAGTACAAAATGGCACTTGCTAGTTAGGGTTCACTGCCCGAGCACATTGCTCACAAGAGGCTCACTGCCTACTAGAGACTTACAAATAATACCAATGTGTTTGAACTGATGAACAACATCTACATATGCAAAAATTTAGTTCTGGTTAGGCTCAGTATACTAATCTAGCACATTTCATTCTTCTTCTGCTTAGTATCACTTTTCTGTCACATTCTAAGCTTGGATTATTGTCTTCTCACTTTTCTCTGCTTTCTTCGCACTTCTACCAAATATCCATCACTATTACACCTTCACAAGCTTGAATCCATCGGGTGTATATATCCACATCAAGAATTTCCAACAACTTCCTAGTCGGCAACAAAAACACTTAGGATATTTGCAAGTTACTATTCTATCAGCTGAATCCATACTTGATTGATGATGCGCACCAAAAACTTAGGTATAGAAGTTATTAATCATGTCGGACAACAATGTATAATACCACAAATTGCTTGATCAACACCTTTTACACATCTGAATTGAAGTTTAATACTTTGTCGGTCAGTTCTTCCTCTGTCTGCTCTACCTGACTGGGACCCAACACTCAGATGCTCATAACTTTTTCATGCTTTATCACCGGAGGCTAAATCTCTGGAATATAAAGTCATGGTACCCCTTTTGACTTGTCTGAGTCCGCAACTTACTGAGTTACACCATCTAAGAGATCCGAACCTGATTGTCGGACCATGTTACATACTCTGTTCTTGTGCACCGGACCAAAACAATCTTCAATCTGACTTCTGGTAAAGGCATATTATGTACTGCAGATGTATGGGATAGACTTTGTTGCCATCAATGACAACACTTATGAAGCCACACAGTGTCTCTTGCCAACATAACATCCTTAATAGTTAAGGGGAGGCCCAAGTAAGTTCCGAGAAGCACACCACTAGAGCAACCAAGAATCCCCATAATCTTCTGTTGGAGCTCCAAGGGGGTGTTGAAGAAATACACATGGCTTTTGTCATAGTTGATACACTGACCAGCTGACACAGTATAATCCTGTAACACTTGTTTCAATTTCCTTGCCTCAACCACTGAGGCAGCCCCAAACATGATGGTGTCATCCACAAATTGCTGAATAGCCATCGAGTCAACTGTTGAAGTGGGTTTAATGCCTTTAATCTCCCTGGAGTTCAGTAAGTTTAGGAAACTTATGCTTAGGACTTAAGCCATGAGGATGAAAAGGTAAGGGGATAGCAAGTCACCTTGCCTTAAGCCCCTACCAACACTAAAGAAGCCCCTAGGGACCCCTTTAACAAGGACAGAATATCTGACAGAAGTGACACATTTTTATAAGCTGCAACTTTTTTCCTTGGAAACCCATCTGCTCCAGAATTTTGAACAAAAACTCCCAAGCCATTCTATCATAAGCTTTTGAGATGTCAAGTTTGAAAACCATTCCAGGTAATTTGTTTCTTTCCATAGAATGTATGAATTCATGTGTAGAAATGGCAGCATCAAGAATTTGTCTTTCTAGCACAAACCCCTTTTGACTGTTGCTGATAAGTCTGTCAAGGATAGGTTGTAATCTGAAAACTAAGATCTTATAGAATATCTTGTAGACAATGTTACAAAGACTAATAGGCCTGAAGTCCCCCATGCACAAAGGGTCCAGTTTTTTGGCACCAAAGCAATAAAAGTATGGTTGAGTTGCTTTAGCAACTTACCTGTCCGGAAGAAGTCCCTAGCCGCCTCTATAACATCTTTCCCCACAATATCCCAATACTCCTGAAAAAAGGTTGGGGGGAAGCCATCTGGTCCTGAAGCCTTGAAGGCACCCATAGAGAAAAGACTAGAATGGACATCCTCCTCAGAAACTGGTTTACCAAGCTAAGCATTGTCCTCATCATTAAGATAAGTAGGAATGATGTCAATAAGCTCGTGTTTCATCCTGCAGTCCTGGGCAGTCATGAAGTTTTGAAAATAGGAAGCAACCACTTGCCCCACTTGAAAATCTGACTCAACCATAGTACCATTTTCATCCATAAGTTTAACAATGCTATTTCTTTTCATGTGTCTCATGGTAGATTGGTGAAAGAAGGAAGTGTTTATGTCCCCCTCTCTAAGCCACTGCACCCTAGATTTTTGCTTCCAGTAGATTTCCTCTTTCTTGAGAGTTTCCCTCCATTCCTTCCTTAGGATTTCTTCTTCCTCAGCAATATCCTCCGAAGTGTCACCGTCCTCCATCTGCTTTTGAACAGTAGCCAGATTGGCAGAGATCATCTTTTTTCTATCAAAGATATTACCAAATGTGAACTTGTTCCACCCCTTGACCTTGTTCTTAACCATGAACAGCTTCTAGGCCAACCTGTACATGGGACTACCCTAAACAGTAACACTCCACCATCTGGCCAACATATCCCTAAAATTAGGATGCTGAGTCCACATAATTTCAAACCTAAAGGGGTACGATCCTTTAATATCCTTATCTCTCCAAGAAAGCAAGAGAGGATTATGATCAGAAGTAGTCCTTGGAAGGGCCTCCAAAGTGGAAGTGCTGATGTAATCCCAACTAGAGGAGACCAGGGCCCTATCCAATCTGACTTGTATCAAATTTCTTCCCTTTCTCTGATTGGACCATGTAAAACGATGTCCTTGAACATCAAGATCCATGAGACCTTCTTTATTGAGGAAATCTGCCAGGTCCGCCATGCTGTCAGTGAAATCAAGTATACCACCACTTTTTTCTGAGGGGTAGAGGGGGTGTCAAAGTCTCCAGCTAACATCCAGTAGCCCCTATAGTCCTTTTCTATAAGGGAGGAGAGATATTCCCATAAGTCCCTTCTGGAGTTCCTCTGATTAGGAGATAGATGTTGACAAGGTTCCAAGAATTACTGTTAGACTCTATTCTAACAGCAAGACTATTTTTACATTTATCGATTAAACTCCCTTTGACAACCTTATTGTTCCACATAGTGACAATACCCCAGAAGCTCCTGAGGCATCACTAATAAAGTAATCAGCATTAGGCCAAATATCCATAGCAATGGATTGCAAACCTTCAGTCTTCATTTTGACTCCCTGAAGCAACAAAATATCCATTTTATTGTCATAAATACAACTATTGACTAAGAACTGCTTGTGAGGGTTGTTAAGCCCCATAATATTCCAAGAGAGGATTCTCATTTATTTGGGGCCTTCTTAGAGCCAATCTCCAAGGTCCTCTGTCTTCCCAAAGCGATATCTTTGTTGATCGCTTTCTGTCTAGTTTCCCGCTGGGAGGGCCTACCAACTTTGGAATCCACCCCAACATCAATA
Organism: Cunninghamia lanceolata; assembly: GCA_027924645.1. Taxonomy (NCBI): domain Eukaryota; kingdom Viridiplantae; phylum Streptophyta; class Pinopsida; order Cupressales; family Cupressaceae; genus Cunninghamia; species Cunninghamia lanceolata. Next base: position 5,788,784 of record BSBN01001217.1, on the reverse strand, counting down.
GTCTTCTTACTATGGCTTTTACCTTTCTTCTTGGCAATGGTCTAGCCTTCAGAATCAGTGATGTTGGAGCCTGCCTCAGGGGTTAGGTTAAGGGTTTTACTAATTGGGGAAGGAAATCCTTGAACATTGCTATTGTTTCCTTCAATTCTGGTTGGACTTCCAATTCTTTTGAATATAAAATCACCATCCAATACTTCATTGGACGTCACCCCATTCACTTCTTGAATTTCTTTGGCTAACCCCTTGGTGAATCTTACCATCCTCCAAACATTTATTCTGCAAGGGAGTCATTTCCCCCGACTTAGGGAGATCTAAGTGTCATGTCTCTCGATTCCATTCTAATTGAAGATTGGGATAACATCAATAATACCGTCATGTTGTCTAAATTATCATGATCAAGTGATAGAATTCCATTATGCTTCGATTTTGAAGGCAATATCATTCCTCACGTATGCAAGGAGACCCAGATCGTTAGTAATAATGACTACAGGATATGTCAAGCATCGATGGTTGAAGATCTTCATGGTCGTAGCATAAGACAAAAATGTAATAAGACGAATCATATGTACCAAGACGTCAATCAAAGGAATTCACTAATCAAAGATTATCCTATGTGGCGTCCAACTCAGCAAATAAGACAAGATTTGAATGAGACGGAAAGGAGCGCTGATTTGATTTAAGTTAAGTTTGTATTAAAGAATGGTAATAAAAGGTCGCACCCGATCGGTAAAGACAAACTTTTAAAGATATAAATATGATTATCGATCGAGGAAAGGAGGCATGGAATGAAGTCTTCTTCTCTAATCAAGCAAGACCAGCGTTGGAATCTAAGGCATCCATAATTGAATATCATCTCATCTCGTCATAGGAAGGAAGCATCAAATCTCACCCATCTATCATTTCAGTTCCATCGAAAGCAATTATCATCTCAGCAATCAAACAAAATCCTCTATTGTGGCATCAAAAGCAAGGAACAGTCAATAAGCAGCAAAAGCATATAAATAGCAGTAATCACCATTGAATATAAGGCATCAAGGAAGGTTTAATGTAATAAGTTGTTCTTTCATTCACCAACCAAAGGACAATCAAATACCAACATCGAAGGAGAATAATTTATCATACTTTCATTAGCAATCAGTCTGCATTTGAATCAGCAAGGTATGCATTATGTGGTCCTCTATATAATCAATTTTATGTTGGGAATTGTGAATGTTATAAGGCAATTTCTGAAGTATATATAGATGCACAATCATATAATAGGATAGTCAATTGAAATAAGAAACATAGCTCCAAATGCATTAGTAGATGATACATTTATGAATGATAATAGTGCATTACATTAAATAGAATTTGATCAGCATATAAGGAATGCATTATAATAAAATAAAATTGATCATATATTTGGCATAGTATATATATATATATATATATATATATATATATATATATATATATATATATATATAGTCATCATGAATGTGAAATCTTGATTACATATAGAATAGATGAATAAATGAATGTTATTATAAATGAATATGCATAGAAGAATGAATTAGTATGATAAATATGTATATAAGGATGAACATGATCAATAATTATAATGAAATGTGATCAAGCATTAGATCATATGAATATGTGATGGGTCAATTATGATATGAGGCCAAAATGATAAGACATCATATGAAAATGTCAACAAGGACTTAGAAATCATAGGATTGTGCTATATCCAAGAGAAGGATTAGCCTCATCATTAATCGTCTTGTTATCCTAGGTGTATGGGTGAGTTAGGAGATTGTATGTTGGACCTAGGTAACCCTCAAGTGGATGAAGAACACTGTGTGGGTGTGAAGTTCCTTGAGCCAAGAGACGAAGAATATTGTGTGTGTGTGTGAAGTCCTTGGGCCTATGGTATGATGAGCTCATCAATGTTAAATGTGCCCAACGTGAGGTGACTCTTGGTGGGATGAAGAATGTTGTGTGGACATGAAGTTCCACCAAGCCAAATGGTGAAGAACTCTGTGTGGGAGTGAAGCCTTTGGGCCTACGTATGGGATGGTTAGTGTCTCCTTAATGAACCATGCCTATGGAGTTAGAGATGGATTAATGATAGGGTGACACATGATCCTCTCAAGGATAGGGCATAAGGCCTTTGATCACGAATATGGATATAGATATGAATATGAAAATGAATATAAAAAATGGGATTATGAGATCATAAGCATAAGGACATAAGTATGAAAGGATATTAATTAGATAACTAGAATAATGATATGAAATGGAAAATAGAACTCTAATGTTCTCTTTGTAAGTTGAAATTGTGCAAGGTCAAGAAAATTTTTGGCTTACTAGAAGGGGACATTACACTGAAATACTAGGAAAATGGCCAATCACATGCTCCTCATGACAAGGGGTAGAATGCCCCTAATCTTTCTCCGCCTCCTATGAGAGGGCACTCATTTCTCGCCATTCCTAGCCCGTCCTTTCTCTTTGTGAGGGGTGCTAATAATGTTCAGCAAATCTTCCTTAAAGGGGTACTCCTCATCTCCAAAGGCTTGATTTTCTGAGCCCGTAGGGACTTCTTTAGCTTTGCACTGGGAAACCAAGTGGCCTTTTTTGTTACAGTTTTGACAGAAAATGGTGGAGTTTTCATACATAATGGGTTGAACCCATTGACCAAACTAGATTCCAGCGTAATGCAGTTAGGAAGAACTTTGTTGATATCAACACTAACACAGAATCTAGCAAACACTAACCTGGATTTGTTCTTGGTAGTGTTGTCGAGCGCGATGAAGTGGCCAAAGGAATTGGCTATCCAGATGAAAATCTCCTCGTCCCAGTACTCCAAAGGGAGGCTCGGGAGTCTGACCCAGACAGGCACAGTTCTGTTAAGATCAACAACATCAAAGCCCAGCATCCATTTGCATAGCGAAAGGCTATGCTTTCCATATATCCAGGGACCCCCAGCTAAAACAATTGTAAAGTCCTCTCTAGCTGTGAACTTAAAGAGAAATGTCCCTCCAACCATTGCACTAAGGGTCACACTGCGCTTCACCTTCCATTTGGCAACCACCCACTTCCTAACCAGATCCATGTTTGGTCTAAAGGAAAAGAGCTTTCCCACCAAAGCATGCTCCATAGCAGAGACTATTCTTTCCGTGGTTATGTCTGGGAGCTTGATCAAAATAATAAATCAAAATCAAAATCAATTAATAAAGTAACCGAACATAAAAACCATGTAGAGGAACACTACGAAAAAACAAGGTTTCACGAAGTTGGGAAATAGCCCATGGACAATCAAAATCCTCCCCTAAAAGGGCATTTTTCCAAGCTTTGGAACTCGGCGCCTTATCTTGAGGTACGTGGGTTGAGGAGCCCAACACCTTATCTAAAGTCACATGGTCTGAGAGGCTCGAAATCTTGTCCTGATTCACGGGGTCAAAACCACCACCCAAAGCAACCCCGGGGCTTACCCATACCGAAGGGGAGGGGATGAGAGGGGCAGGGGGTCCCCTAGGTTCCCTGCAGCCATGAACAAATTCAAAAACAAAACGAGTGAGAAAGCAATTGCAGAGCGGGTTTTCAAAATTTGACTTGCTATGTGATTCATTTTGTTATTGTACATATGACATTGGACTTTCTCTTACTTTGTTGTTATATTTATGCATTTGTGAAAAATATGCCCATTTAGAATCATGAAAAGCTTATTTTTGCTAATTACAAAGAGCTAGAACATTTTCTATATACATACATATTCTTTAAAACTTTAATTTTCAAAAGCAAAACTTAATTAATACTTAAAAATACTTTCTTCTTAATCTTCTCAAAACAAAAAACAAATTCAAAAACAATTCTTCAAAATATCATTAGATTCATGAGCAAAATATTAATCCCTACTCCTAATATCCGTAGGAACATTTTTTACATGTTTTAAAAATGTTTAAACTTATAAAAAATCAAGATTGAAGTCTATTAGAACAAACTTTAATTCTATATAACATCATGAAAGATGGGAGTCCAAAATTCTAGCATAGAGTATTTTTAGATCATGTTATTGCCAATAAAATAAATATTTGAACCTTTGTTTTTATTTTTAACATGTTTCCAAAATGTCCAAGTGCTTGAGATTTTGTTTTAACTAATTTTTGGAAGATTGACTCTTAATTTTCTAATTTTATTTATATTATATAGTAAAATAATTCATAATTAGCCGATAGGCTTTTATATGTGAGCATTATAGTGCTAGGAATTGTCTCACGCCGTTAAAAATTAAAAAAAAATCACGCCGGAAAATTTTCTAAACTCGTCGGTTCCTATCGGCGTATTCCTTGAACCTCCTGTCGGTGCAAGTGCTAGTTATAAAATTATAAGTTATAAAATTATATCTTATAAAATTATATCCAAACGGTAACAGAAATTAGATCCTTGTAGTCAGACTTTTCTCTATTATCCCACCAATTGAAAATTATTATTGATTTGACCCCTCTGCTTGTCCTTTCGAAGAACTACGTGTGGGACAAGCAGCCACACCATCTTTATTATTTAACCCACATTACATAAAATCAAATCTTCATATTTAGCTTCAACTTCTTTCCCATCACAATGACCACTAGTAACTATGTAGTCTTCTTATTTCCTCAATTCCTACAATGTTCGCTGTTTTTTACTTCGGGTAGCCATCATCTTCATCATTTGTCATTTAGTGCATAGTGTTGACACTTGTTCTGGTGCGTTGGGTCATTTTTTTGCATAGTGTTGACACCTTTCGCTACATCGAATCACGATATTTCCTTCTTGCCACTCCTTAATGTAGTTCTTGATCCTTTACTAGCACTATTTGTATTGCTCGGGGGCATTTCATTTCATTAATTTCTGTCAACTTCCATTTGATGGCATCCGTGGTGCTGTCAGACCTAGTGTTCCTTTATATGGTTTCTTGTTGCATTACAGATATCGCAATACTTGATCACGGATCATTTGTCCTTGAACCCATTTTTTTCTACATTTTAAAACTTTGAACACTGAATTTCTCCTCTTTCTATTGTAGATTTTCCTCAACTCTCTTATCCAATAATTTTATAAACCCTACTTTAGATCCATTTCCATCCTCATCCACATTTTGTTTTTCCACATTATTGTAGTTTAACAAACAACACCCTTTGGTAGCGTCTTGATATTTAGAGGTTGGGCTATTTGAAGTTTCACTGAACGCTTTTTGAAAAACATTTACAAATACTCTTTTAAATCGAGCATATTTACTAAATTCAACCTCCATCCATAAAAGGGACCACCCTTCCGGATTTTTTTTTCTCTTCAAGTTCATCGAGTGTTTGGGCATCAGTATGCCACTTGAATTCTTTTGTAAAGGTCATCCTTATACTGGCCACGTATTTCTTTAATCCTCCTTGAATTAATCAAACCATTTGGTGGAATAATCTCTAGTTTAGAACGGAATTGATTTTACCGACCTATTTCCATCGCATACATCACTTTTGTAGCCTAAAGCCCCCAACATATTTAGGCTGGTTAAAGGACTTGCAGCGTGCAGTGCACAAAATTTGACAATTTAATGTTGGTTACATGCTCAATTTCTTCCAAAAAAACTTATTGGAGTGACATGCTCTTTAATTATTAACAGGTTTTATATGTTATACAGGGAATTACTAAATACTCCAAAATTGAACTAAAACAGTGGGAAATGCAAAGAAATCAATTTCATTTTTAGTGTTAACATTACTGTTATTGTACATGCATCTGCCTGCATATCTTTTTAAGAAACATGAAGCAGAGCCAGGTCCCTGCAAGCTGTACAGACTCCATTGATAAAAACTGGCTGTGGTATACAATTTCCTTCCGTGATGATTGCGTGTCAACCAGAAATCCTTTGAACGTGGAACAAGGTAAAATTGACCCAATTCTGCCCATGATCCCCCAAACAGAGCCAAGTCCTATGTTCTTTCAGCAATCTACCTCATTAAAATGTATTATACGATTATGTTACCCTGTTGGAATACACTTGTGACTTGGCTCTTTGACGAGAGGCCCGCATTTGATACGTCACTTGGAAAGCTTAAGACAATCTCAACCATTTGTCACATAAAATCTGCACTACAAAGTCTGTACAATGAAGGCATCTACATGTTCTTGCTGGAACCTTGTGAAGAATAGATCAATTTGCCTGGCAGCATATGCAGCAATAATCCATGAATAAATGACTTCCAAATGTTTCACCACACCGCATGAAGATCATTTCAAACAAGAGAGAGCTTCATCTATAAACTGCAAAACCTCAAAAGCTTATATGTCTTTTGTCATCTTCCCAAAGGCACCTGCATCAGTGGACTGTGGGGTTGAGGAAATTGAAGTAATTGGCAGGTTATCCTGAGCAAGCCCCAAAACCACAAGTGTTGTCCTGCTCAAAATATTGACAGGTAAAACCAGTAAGTACACAAAAAGAATTTCCAAGTTACCAACTAATGCTTATAAAAGCTCTGGCAGCCAAAATTTTAGTACCTTGGAACTGTTGAGCGAATGCTGGGTTGGCTGGCATAAGAAGCAAGAGGAGCTCTCAGTGTCGGATGTCTGTTTAGGGCATTTTCAAGTTGTGGTGCTGGCAACTTAACGCAGGCACAAAAGAAGCAACCAAAACTATTTAGGTATCAGAAAAAACTTATACTGTAATGAACATTAATGAAATGGAACTCTGAATAATATGAACCTGTAAAAGCACATGAAATGAATGAGGCTTTGTCTGATATGCACACTTCAAGAACCCCACCCACAATTTTGGCAGCTTCCAAATCTGCACCAAGTAAAAAGATGTCCAGAAAAATTTCAACGTTTCACTTCAAATCCTCAGCAAATGCATTTACATATATTGCCCAAGGCTGAGATGAACATCAAGCACAACAGATGCAAAATGATAACACAAGATGTGGAATACACGACCTACCAAGAGGTAATAAGCAACAAAGTCATCAAAATGCACAAGTTATTTTTTCTAATCTGAAATATTCCTCAGGCTAATATAAATTTCATACTGGAGCAGTGTACCAAACAGCTGAATCTGTCAGATATAACATTATAGCAAACATAAAGTCATATCGTTAACTGGGTTACAAACATATTACTTTCTGGCTTAATAACCTCAACAATGAAGTTGTGGACTTAGACAAGGGATCTAGCCAAAATGTTAAATGTGATCTAAATTGATGGATGCTACTAACCAGAGTGCACCAGCGCTAAACATTGCATGACTATAGCTTGATCTTCAAATGTCAGCTAAAGAAGGATAAAAACGAAATAGAGATTTTCATCCACATTCAAAACTATGTAAAGCAGTTTTGTGGCTTGTCATTGAAGTTTTATACGGATACCACATAAATACAAGATACTAACATTTTTTCATGATTAATGCACTAGAGCAAATTGACATTTATAAAAGTAAACAAAACAAGAATAGAAAGCATGTGATATGATTTCATTCTAAGATAAATGCCAAATCATGAAAGATGCCAAATTATGCACGTTATCAACTTCCAAAGAGGAATGGCAATTGTACATATTGATGTATTTATGGCCAACAATTTATTTCTGAGTATAAGAAGAAGTAAAAGATGCAGTATACATTGTTGAAGAAGATTACCTGTTTGCTTACTAAACGGGACAGTATCTCCATTACAAAATCTACCTGCAAATTCAGTAAAACAAAGCTAATGATTGACCCATAGAACAGAGAAAACTGTCGTCAACTTATTTAATGCAAGTACAGTAAAATAAGTCCACTGCAATCAATCTAATGTTCAATTCCAATTTGTTATCACTCTTTGGATTGCTTCATTTTCCTAAACATTTGGACCAATGAGATGGTATGGTTGCAATTCAGAGGACAACATATTAGCTGCAGATTCTAATGTGTTATTGAACAGAAATTAAATTTTAAACAATACTGAAATGAAAGTTTATAAGCTGTCACAAGGTTCTTGTTTTTCGTGTTCAACGAAGAAAAAATTCAGAACAAATTCATTGAGAGATAAAATTCAGGAAAAAATTCGTGATTGAGTTTGAATATTATAAATATATGTTTTTTATTTTTTTAATAACTTATAATAAAATCTAATAAAAACCTAAACGCTAATTAAAACTAAATATTAATAATTTTAAATTAATTATAACTTTAATAAAAATAATAAAAATCTTTTAAAAAACTTAAATTTATCATAAAACTTAATAATACATTATAAACTATAAAAAAATTAATATTAATAATAATTTATGAATATTGAAACTAACATTAGATTTAAAACTTAAAATCTTAAGCAATACAGAATTAAAAAATTTATGCTCAATGCTCATACACAGGTTTGTCCCCACACAGAAGACTCGGACTCCATTAGTTACATTTCAGCAGCCACAATGGACTATCAACTGCTGGATAGTCTGATATTGACAACACGAATGGCTTAGATTGCCTTGTGGCAAAGTAAATAACTATCCATTGCAGCTTATATATCATTGCAGGTTCTGATCAACTCCATTGCTGCTGAGCCCGGTGCAGAAACTGAGAACGCTAAATCCTGCCCTTGCTGTCATGGATAATTAGACTAGCATTGATAAACTTCACTCCATTCACAACATTCGTCCACCGTCCCATGAACAACAATGGCCACACAACAGAACAAACTTGAAGGAGATGGAGTGCACATGGATGAAAAATAAAAACCCTTAAAAAGTAAAAAAAAAGTTGTATGCATTCATACGGCTGAATTTAGAGAAAAATTTAAAAAAAATTCTTGTGTTTGTGTTCACATTCGCCAGATTTTGAATTTTATGGATGAAAATTGGCAGACCAAGTGACATGTTTATAAGAATTGAAATTACTAGACAATAAGATTTTATTGCAAAATAGAGACAATACAAAGAGGGCAATCTCTGTGGAGGAGATGTATGCCTTGAACTCTGATTTTTTCATTTGAACCTATTCTTTTATAGCTTTAAAATACAGAAACTGAAAATTTTCTAAAATTAATAAATGAAGGGCTCTCCTTGAGAACTGAAGAATTGTCTCTCACGAAAGTAATGTGTCCCTCTTGGAAGCAGAAATGAACTTTAGGATCAGACAAATAGCTGGAAAACGGAAATGAACTGTTGGTATGGGGTTATTTTGGTGGTGCCTCTTTTTGAGTTCATAATTCCTTGATTGTATCTTGCAATCTAAAACTTAGATACGCATTGAAAAACTTGCACCCTTCATGGCCATTTGATCAAGTCCTAGGGAAAAATTCCACTTCAAAGGGCCCCCAAAAATATGAAATAATAAAATATAGAAATTATCCAAAAAAAAAAAAAAAATCGGAAATTCTCAGAATTCCACCCAGAACTGAAGCCTTTATTGTCTGAACTGCCACCATGATCAACAGTGATCTCATTATATATTTAGAAGAGCTACTGAAATGGGCTGAGGGAAACATTTTTATAATTGTTAAGGAAAGAAGGAAAGCTGTTGATTACTTGCAAAGAGTCATATACTCCCATGTCTAACATTTTGTCTAAATATGGTAAATCCAATGTCTTTGAGCCCATGGTAAGGATCTTCACTGGGGCCTTTGGACAGCCTCTTTGTGTTCCAATGGTGGATGGATGGCATCATTGGGGCCTTTGGAACTAATATTTTGCACACACAGTCAACTTATCATTTTCCCCTATCCCCATTGTAGATTCATCCATCAGCAGAGGAGAGAGGAAAGGGAGAAAAAAATCCAAATCTCTACACTGAGCTAAATTTACACAATTTAGAAAATTGACAGCCTGAATTTTGTTTTTAATTCCAATACACGATAAGCATTTCCATGCTCTAGGCTCAATAGAAAAACCCACTGTTAATATTTAATTGCTTTACTTATTTTCAAGAACCTGTGGTGTAATTCTTTATTTAAGGCTACTTCATATATGGAAATTACCAGAGCAGGGAAAGCTCCAATTGCTTGAATAACCGTGCGCATAAAGAGCAGAGGCAGGGGAGTCTGTTCAACCTGTTCAGCAGCAAATACTAGTCATAACTTCAGACTGAAACTTAAAAACACCTTTAGAAAGACTCATGGTCTCAACAGACTTTCAACCTTTATATGTAAACAGTAATAGCTTATACTAGTAGATAAATCATAAATCAAGAGATAATTTATTCCAAAATTGTATACCAGTTGATTTAAGACTTTGGCCAGAACTTGCTGGGTGAAAACAGTGCGCTGCTCAAAACATGCAGAGCATGCATCTGTTATCTGCAAAAGAAAAAAAACATTCATTACCTGTTAGGGGCTTACATCAAAGAATATACAGATAATCAACAAAACCAGTCATAAAAAATTAGATGTGCATGCCTTCTTCAAAGGTATCCCATCTTTTTCTGGATCAATTCCATGGATTGCAATCAGAACTTCGGCAGGTGTCAAAGCAGGACCTGTATGAACAGAACCCTGCATGAAAAGAATAAAATTCTGAGTTATGATGCATTGCTAAACAAAAACAAATCATTTATGGCAATAAGACAGTTTCAAATAGACTTCGAATAGAGTGACCTCCTACATCAAGAAGCAATAGATAGACATCATTTGTACTCAGAACTAGAAATGAATACCTTAAAACTCACATTACATAGTTGCATTTAGTAATATTTCAAAATCATTCCAATATGAATCCAATTTATGGAAGATCCAATCTACCACCATGGATGGACTAACTCCTAATTAGCCAAAGAAGAGCGATCCTCCTTGCCACTAAATGCCAAGGGCAGGACTTCATTTGTCTGAGAATAACTAGGCTCCTTTTGTTCTTTTTTACTCCAAAATTTTTTCTTCATTCTATTGTTCAACAACACAACAGCTGCATGACTGGCATGGTGGCATTTTTGGCACACAACCAAGGAATCCTCATAATCAATCAATTACACCCATTTGCCCAATTTAGAGGATAAGGTGATCGAAGAAGGAAGCACCATATCCCCATCTACATTCACACAAAATTGGCAAACAATTGTTTTACTTTTTTGGATTTGGTCACCCCATCATAAGCAATGAGCTGACCAAAAGAGTTATCAATGCTTGTCAATACCTCTTCCTCCCAATATTCCAACAGCAAACCCAGAAGCCTAACCCAGATAGGGACCCTATTAATGCATTCCTTCTTTGGATCAAAACCCAGATTCCACTTTTTAAGGACTAGCCAAGATTTAAAAAGAAACCACAGACCATCCAAGAGGGTCCAAACCAATCGTGGTTCGAAAAAGAGATCAAAAAGAAGCCCTTCATCATAGTCAAGATCTATGGATTTCATTTTCTCTTAGCCCATTTTCTAAAAACATCAATATCTGGCCTAGCTCCAATAAATTTCCCAATAAGAGAATTCTCCAGTCTAGAGGACGAATTTTCAAGTTTCAACAGCAGAATCGGGAACTTTAAGCAAAAAGCCCTTGCCATCCCCACCTGCAACCAAAGATAAGGACTGAGTAGGAATGGAGCTGACCTTACCTTTAACAGCAACGACCCAAGAATTCTTCAATGACAACCCACTACCATTTCCAACAACATCCTCAAGATCTTTCAACGCCACACAAAACACCTTCTCTGCCTCCAAACTCTAAGTGTCAATTCTGCAAGAGCCCTGCACAGAAGCTACCCTTTTCAATATGTCCAGCTCAGCATGCTGCCTACAGGCAAAGCTTTCGGGGGCTCCAACAAAGAGAAATGTTGCCTCCAACACACACAGGAGAACAGGGGATCTGCAGAGATTCGCCATCCCCATCCCAACTGCAAAAATCACGCTCTGCTTCAACAGTCAAATCAAACAGACCACTGCCAAAACCTGAGAGATTCCTCACAAGGAGAGACAACAGAACATGCAGCCACAGGAAGGAGGAAATCTCATTTCAACCCTTGCTTCAAGCTAATGCCACCAAGGCAGCCCCACCCTACAACAACTAGACCCATCTCAGAAGGGTTGGAGACAGCGACTACCACAGAAGGGCATCCCTTCGCCTCAAAACATGCCTCAGGGGCTCTTTGATGGACCTCAAACCAGAAGACCAATTGCTCTTTCTTCCTCCTCTTCGTCCAAGGAGGCATTCCACTTATCCTCAACCTCACCATCTGCAACATCATGGCCATAAGCATCCTCATCCTCCTCATAACATATCTAAAATTTCACCGACGCCCAATGGAAGATGGTGAGCAGGAAAACGGGTCTTGAATCACCACTGACCAAATACAAGGCTTTTTCACATATATAATGAGGTTGAATTTAAATCACATTGTCTTTTTTTAATGTATCTATTATGACATGGAAAATCAGTCTCCTCTTACTTCTAAAGAGGTTTCTAATACACAGGATTGAATCAATTTTCACACTTACTATCTAAACCACAAGCTACTGGAAATCATGTTCACAGTCTGTTCATCATATTACCTTCTAGAGATAGAATTTTATCACCCTTTACTATCTAAAGTTTAAATCGCAAGTTGATAAAAATGTTTCTCAGAATCAGCTGTCACATCATATTCTATCTGTATCAACCTAACTCTGATCATTTTTTAGCATTTATCTCACAACATAAGCTTCAAGCTGTAGAATTCTTGGGGCCAATGCTTTCCAGCTAATTTCTGGCAATTCTTCTGGGATATAGTAAAATCTGACCTGCTGCAACAATTCTATAAACAAGGACTTGTCAAAATTATGTGCTTACTCAATGTTACTATATGGTACTTATTTCCAAAAAAACAAAGCTAATTAGGCCTTACGTCCTTGTGCAATATTATTTATAAGATAAAAAGATATAGTAAATCAGTATAATGTTGAATTGTTCTATTACTGTAAGTCATCTGTTCAAAGCAAACGAGTTGAGTTGAAGGGCGGGAAATTTTTTATGGTAATGTTGTAGCACAACAGATTATTCGTTCAAGGCATACAGATAACCAAGCAAGTTGATTAAGTAGGATATATCCGAAATACTAGGATTTCGTAGCATATTACTATTCTAGGACATCATTAAACCACTGTCTTTTAATAAATGGGTCTACTACAATTTATTTTCAGAGTAAGTTGAGGGTTTGGTTAAGGTAACCAAGTTTTCCTTAATTTGCTCATTATTGTGGCAAAAACTATTAGAAGAGCTATCCATCATTACAAAGATATCAGCAAAACTTTCAATCTTGAACTTACATCAGCTACAGATCAACATACTACTTGCAACTTGTGTCTGATACGTTCTTGATGGAATGTGTGGCTGGTGATAAGTTGTTTAAGAAAATTCTATAAATTATTGATATTCATTCTCTTCTGACCAAGAGGTTAAAACAACAATAAATAACACTGGTAGTTTTTGCATGCACCAAAAAAGTGCAGTACTAGAATGGTAGAACAGTAGATATGTCTCAAGGCTTTTTTGTAATTGTGGAAGGGCCAAGCTACCTGGTAGATTTCAGCTTAATGAGTTACTTTTGAATATTACTAATAGTTAAATGTTTTCAGTATTATGTCTTCGCCAGTCAATTTCTCATTGTCTGGAATATATACAAGACTTTTTATGGTGGTGTCTTGGCATCGTTTATAAATTGCCACTTTTGGCTTTTCATAAAGTTTTGCATCCTAGATGCACCGATTTGGTTAACCTAAGAAAAATTTCAAATGTTAATGAGGCCATGAGTTCTGGAAAACTGAAATACCTTGTAAGAGCCTCTTTATTGGAGAATGCTGAATACATATTGTAGAATGGATCGTACCTCTGGAAATCAAATAGCAAACATTTCAGCAGCCATTAGTGCTTAAACAGTAAGACAACATTGATGGAGTATGTCATGTTGCTCAAAAAGAAGCCTCGAAACACACAAGTGATATTTAAATAATCACTAATGAAGCTATACAAAAGTTTGACCTTGTGAGTGTATTCTATATGATATAAGGCAGCAAATAGACAGGTTAAATACACAAATCTATTCCTAAAAAGAAAGAAATAGATGAGTATGACAATGATGATCGTTGTGGATTACTTGATGAGACCAAACTTCCATCACAATTCCAATTTTAGCCTAATTTTAGCTGCACAATTTTGACATTCCCAAGTGCTGTGCAATACTCTTAAAATAGTGTATTCCAATCCAACCTGCAGGATCAGATCTTAACATTTAGTTCATAGCGTCCATGAGAGAGACATTTTTGGAGCTCAGGATAACACTATATGAGGAATCATGGTCATCTGAGTCAACTGTAACCTAACTTCAGTTGAAAAGCTTTGACACCCTCAAGTGGTGTGAAATACCCTATACATAAGTTTCCCAGGATACTACTGGGAAATCTAGGTTCCTCGCATAACCTCAAAACAAAGTACCATAACACTCAGAGGTAAAAGGTTTGAAAAGAGCACATTAATTGACAATATCCTCCAATCCTACATTCCAACCAAGTCATTAATTTATTTAATGTTTTCAACGTGTGTTCATAGCCCATGGTGAACAATGATATGGTTTGATGAAGAATATTTCTGGAAAACTGTGTAAACAGAATGTCACATAGGCACATAAGTAATTGACATTTACAATATTCTAAAAATAAAAAACAGGTAGACAATTCAGTTGTTGGTTTCTCTGACTATTATTATGACATGTTCAAAATTATCACGGGTGAATTACAAATTTTTAAAGCACCTAGCCCCAGAAAATGACGAGGCACCTTGACTGATAGGGATGTGACTGATGAGTAGAATGAATGCCAAATAAACAACTAGAAATACAGATCTGAGGTTTGGTTGTTGTAGTGTAATCAAAAAGTTAAGACAAGCTGGCATCCTTTCTTCAAAATAGTTTTCATTTTCTCTAATGATTCTTAAATCCTGAAGTTAATAGACTATTTTGGATAACATGAAGCTGCCATATTTCCATATGAATTCCTTCAGGACACAGTTGAGGAGACTGAAGACTCAAATGTGATGCAAATGGTTATAGAAGCAGCACATATTTGCTGTCTTACAAGATTGAAGATGATCATGAATCATGTCTCTTTTGGGCCCCCATAATGCAGTGCTCACTGAAAAATATGGGGAAAATTCCAGTAGTTTTAAACAAATTATGAAGGCAAATTTTAATACCTAAAGTCGCAGTACTTGAAATATACATTATTTTCCATGTATGTGCAAATGCACTGTTGGCATTGCTAAAACTAACAGATATGCTTCTTATTTTATTTTAGGAAAGCATGTGACTGTATGTCAGAAGCAAGTTGATCATCCATTAAATGGACGAGTTGTAAATTATGAGATTGGATAACGATTCAAAAATATATGCTTTGCATTGACTGGTTTCAGCATTTAGAACTTTCACAAACCATAACAAAGAAACGCCCCTCAGTGGAGATCTGTGCCAATGGAAGGTAAAATGTTACAAATAGGCTTGATGTCTATGGATATCATAATGATGATATTTCACAAAGCCCTTTTAGAATTTTTGTTTCTTTTAAATCTACTGTTACACAGAACACCATGATCTTAAGATGTCATGTTATCTAGATAGCTCAAATTTCAAAGCAAAGTATTAAGTCTCAACATCCTCCAAGGCTGAATTCCAATATCATAGTTCAGGGGAAACTTATAATTTTGAAGTTTTAAAGTCAGAGTTGCCAGATACTTCGCCTCACCTCCCCCCTCCCAACACACACACACACACACACATTTAAGTCTCGACATTGCCCAAGGCTAAATTCCAAATATCATAGTTCAGGGGAAACTTATAATTTTGAAGTTCTGAAGTCAGAGTTACCAGATACTTCACTTCGCCACCTGCACCCCCTCACACACACCCCTGCATGATCATTTGCTTAATCATGCAGTATATCATGTCCTCCAGATAGAAAGTTTTGGAGCTCCACATACACACACCTGTGCAATCATTACTTTATTATATAGTATATCATGTCGCTGAGAGAAATTTTTGGAGCTCAGAAGAACAATGTAAGAAATCATGGTCACCTAAGACAATTTTAGCCTAATTTTAGCTGCACAATTTTGACATTCCCAAGTGCTGTGCAATACTCTTAAAATAGTGTATTCCAATCCAACCTGCAGGATCAGATCTTAACATTTAGTTCATAGCGTCCATGAGAGAGACATTTTTGGAGCTCAGGATAACACTATATGAGGAATCATGGTCATCTGAGTCAACTGTAACCTAACTTCAGTTGAAAAGCTTTGACACCCTCAAGTGGTGTGAAATACCCTATACATATGTTTCCCAGGATACTACTGGGAAATCTAGGTTCCTCACATAACCTCAAAACAAAGTACCATAACACTCAGAGGTAAAAGGTTTGAAAAGAGCACATTAATTGACAATATCCTCCAATCCTACATTCCAACCAAGTCATTAATTTATTTAATGTTTTCAACGTGTGTTCATAGCCCATGGTGAACAATGATATGGTTTGATGAAGAATATTTCTGGAAAACTGTGTAAACAGAATGTCACCCTTTGTGACCCATCACCAGGATGAAGACTGGTATGATGGATTGTGACAGGCAATTAAAAAATGTCAATTTTTCAAAAATTTTGTCAGTTTTTTTCCAGAAATCTTCTTCAACAAGTTATGAACTGTGGAAGCTTGAAGTCCTCAATTTTATAGTTCATTAAGCAGTAGTGACAAGCTTGAAAAATAAATTGCACTTCCCTCTGCTATCTAAAGAAAATTTTGGAAGATAGAAATAAACAAAACTGATAATGTCCACGAGTAACCCACAAAAATTCCAATTGGTCTGGAGTGCACACAAGTAAACTTAAAGTAACTCCATCCAAATTAGTCTAAAATTCGAAGCCTAATTAAAGTATCAGTATAAATGAGAGAGGCATTTAAGCAAACATGCACGTTTACAATAAAATAGGTCATTGAGGGTCAAGAAAGAGAAACAACTAAAGTTAACGTTCAAGACTGAAATCCAGAAAGTTTACCTGTAGGATCCGAGCAAGTGCATTTTGGAATTTGTCGAGTGGAAGATCAACAAGTCGAGGAAAAATGGGCAAAACCTGAACCAACATTATCATCAAACATTCAAACATTATGAGAAAAACTGGAAAACACATTTAAACATGTTGACTTTTTTCCAAATAGTCACATACCTGCCTGAGACTCTTGCAGATGAATGCTATCTTGAGGCCTTAAAGTGATTTCTATTTAGGATACACTTAAAGAGGATAAAAAGCATTTATGCAAAGTAACAATATATATTAACAGATATATATTGTAAGAATACAGATATATACTATTAGTCTGCCTCTTAGTCTGCATATAAATAACCCACCACCTTCATTTATTCACATCTATATGTTATTATATAGTATACACTTACTTTATATTCAATATATAGATATCACATATTTATCGCGTATGCTAGTAGGTATGTAAGAAGTGATATAGAAGATACTTATAACTTGTGGTTTACAGAATTGCTTTTCACTTTTGCCCTTGAACTCCAAACCTTTCGTTTGGTCTAATTTTGAGTATGTGACCAGAAAAGACATATTTGGTTTGTGTCCGAACAAAACAATATTTTTCCAAAAATATACATAAATAAATATAATACAATTCAATAAATTCTACAGGACTAAAAAAGAACTATAAAAAAACATAAGAAATAAAAAAATAAAGCCCTAACAAAAGGGTTGGAAAATAAATAAATATTAAAAAATATTCACTTTTTTATCTTTGTATCACCACCGCCACTTTGCACTTCACATCCTTTTCCTCATTTTCCATCTCTAACACTCCATTTCACACAGCTGCATCCATTTTTTGTTTTACTCTTCCTTTGCACATCACCACTTCATTGTCTATTCTTTTCTTTGCATGACAACATTCTCCATTTTCATTTCACCTCCTCTCTTTTCATTGCATTTTCTTTTGGGTCTGCATCTTTGACATCTCTAATTCCATCTTCCACTATTTTTTCTTGGAAGTGATTCGGTTTACATTTAGCTTCTATTTTCTCATCATCTCTAATGCTTTGTTATACTTTATTTTCTTTTGGTTCCACTCCACCCTACTTGGCTCTCTTCCCTTTTCCACCTTCATCTCTTGGTTCCACATAAGTTCCAAATGAAATTCTTAGATTTCACAGCACACTACTCAAAAAAATACAATTGGAGTAATTCACTACAATACTTAGTGCCTATCAAGATTGATCTTGGATGGATGCAGCCTAATTCAATGCATTGCTACTCTAAATATTTATCTAAGTCATATTGGTCAACATAATCTCATAGTGTATTGGAGGTAAATCCTTTCCAACACGGAAGAGCAGGGTATAGACCTAATTAAACCCAATTAATTATTATTTATTAATTGTTGCCACCAAGAGATTGAACCTATCACCTTGATGGTACACATCCTGTCAATTGTGCCCATTAATTTATATATAAATAACTTATCACCTTATTCACTCATTCTCACCTATCCATTTTTATATTTTTATTTTATATTCCATATGTAGATATTGCAATGTATCATGTACGTAATGGGTAGGTACGTGACATTCTGCCATTATCTTTGCAACCAATATTATTTTTTGCCATCCCCTTTGTGCTCAAAAGATGAAAATGATAATGTTTCCAACAGAATGGGAAAAAGTCAAAATATTGTATGAAGATAAATACCACCAATGTTGGTGCACTTGTCTCAAACACAATGGAAAGTAATCATCAAGATCCTTAGGATCGTATATGAAAGTAACCCACCAATAGATTTAATACATGGGGTCATTCAAAGGGCCAAGTGTCTAATTGGCAATATTTGGATGTAAGGAGGTAAGATGCCTCCAAGTGAGTATAACCATAGAAGCAGAAATCGGATATAAATCGCGATTTCTGCAAAAAATCGCGAATTGGGGGCAAACCCGATTTTTACCCTTAAAAAATGGCTAAAAATCGCGTGACTGTTGACCAGCGATTTTCAACGATTTTAACCCGTTTAAATCGCGATTTAATCTTCATTAAAACGCGATTTTTAGTCTTGTAATTTCAGCGCGAAATTTTGTCTCATAATTTCGCGATTTGTGTCTCGTAATTTCCACGCGGATTTTACCCGCGTATTCGCGTCTCGTCTCTGCCTATTTTAGGCATTTTACCCCGCATTGTCTATGCAACTAGAAATCGTAGCTGGAGGTCTGGAGTCTGGACTTCTGCAAATCGTAGCTGGAGGTCGGCGAGTTTGTTTTTGGCGTCGAAGCTTAAGGTATTTCCCTATTAACTTATTTTATTTATCCCAACCTCGGTGATAGTATTTACTCCTGCCCCTTCACTGAGTCTAACTCAAAATATAGATAGAGCTGTTTTAACTTAGTCCCTTGAGACTCAGAAGCTAGGCAACAACAATAGGATTCTTTCTCTTTCATCTGATAACCCTGCAAACCCTTATGTTCCTGCATCTACTCAAAGGTCCGATTCCATTGATAATCACAAACTTGATATAGCTCTTATCAAGGTAATGCAGGCCCAGGGTATCGTGATATAATACAGATTGTCGGCACCAAAACTGAAGATGGGTTCAATAAGGTTGTAAAAAGGTTTGAACGTGATGAAAAGGGGCTTTGAGTTTGAATCACCCTTCTTGAACGATGCATTGCTCATCTTGTCAATTGGTCTTAAGCTCAGAAGGAATATGATTGGCAGCAGAAAGATTGCCTTCTCCATTAGTGGAGATCTTCAGTATTCACCTTAGTTTCCAAACTCAGTGAGTTCTCACTGAACTCTCGAGAAAATCTGTAAGCATATTCACCATAGTTTCCAAATTCAGTGAGTTGAAAATCTGTAGGCCTAGTTGCAAGCTGAGTCAGGGTGTCTTTTTGGCTTAGATACAATGACCAAGGGGTATCTCTTTTGTCGAATTCACCCAGGACCTGTACTTGGTCTTGTCTCTTGGGGTACACCACACATAGAATTGGATGCAGTAGTTTACCTGATTCAACATTCAATATTTTGTACATTTAATTGTGTAACATGTTCCCTGGGGTTTTGAACATGGTCCACTATGAAAGCCCTGATGATTTACCTATTGAGTTCATCCCATTTGAATGCTCTCTTGTAATATATTTACTTATTGCTTTAGGAGTTGAAAAATAGTTCCTTAGTTGTTCATTTCTCTGCCTGTTTCATATTCTATCCTTTGGATATTTGTGTATTGGCTTAGAACGGGTGCAAGAGGATAAATGTGATTTCTATTTGTTGCCATTCATGGGATTGACTAGCCAGGATCAAAAAGTATGCCATATGAAATGGTATGTAAAGATTCAAATCCATCTCTTTGGAGTAAGTCTGTACTGTTCTGTATGGAGCATTTTTTCTGCCTGCTAGTGCACTCCATCATTCTTTAAGATTTCTCTGTATTCATAGTTTATTTTCTTATGTATTCTTAGAATTCAAACAACAAACGCAAGATGCATTTTGTTTTGTTATTAGTGATTTTCAAAAACTGTTAATGCACCAGATGACTTAGCCTGGACCATTGGCTGCATTATTCTTGATTTGCTTTTCTACACCCATATATTTTAACAGTGCCACAATGATACCTAGAAGGTCTAATCCTCAACATACTAATGATAACTTACCATGCAACATAGGAATCATAACTTGATGGCCTAATCTTCAACATAAAGCAGAGTCAAACACCAAATAACACCTATATATGATAAGTTTGCTGATGGTCATCCTGTGTTCTGCACTTTAAGGGTTTGGTACCATTCTTCCGACTGCTGACTAACATGAAGCCAATGAGTTTAGCAGATTAATATACTATTCTTTCATACCTGTAATAAATAGCACTAGATACTAACATTTGTATATTCCATTTATTATATTTAACATGACATACCACTGAGCAACTGTAATACATGATTCAAATGGGATGATAATTAAGTAGCATTATTACCTTATTTATTGTCACACTCTCATGCTATAAGTCTATCTTATTATCCATTGATTCCATTCAATTAATTCCTTGTTTGGCCTCTTGCTGGGATTCATTAATGGCTCTTCAATCATGGTTGGAGCCTGGAGACCACCTATATATTCATCCTATTAAAGAAGTATATGCTTCCACCATCAATATGTTTCCATGCATTTTAAGAGTATGGTGCTACCATTGAAATTCATCCTGCACATATTCCACACTAATCCCTAATGCCACCTTTAAAAAGTTAAAATTATAAATCTATTCAGTCTTAGAGCATTATGGTCTGTTTAATCTTATTATTATTGAATGCTTAATAATCCATGTCTATTATCTTTGTGTCTTATACTTGACTGGTCCACCACACATTCAATGTGTAAAGTAAATAGTTCAATAATCCATGTCTAATGAGTAAGCCAATGATACACATCTTTAGGCTCACAAGGATAAAGAGGTCAGATTAAAAATAGTTGCAATTTTTTCAATTATGTTTACACCCTTTTCTTTCAATGTCTCTGAACCTGAAATGTTGGAAGGAAAGATCTGACGACAGTTATATCCAAATATATGAGTTCAAATATTAACTTGTACAAATCTCAAAGTTTTAATAGTTAGCACATCATTTTCGTGTAGAAAATTATTTATCATGAAAAACTGAATTCAAATGCTTTTACAGCTTTGATCATAATGCCACGTCCAAGAGACTTTGCGTGGACTCATTGCACATCAGTCTCGGGTACAAGCAGGGTCAAATGCAATTGGTGTCAAGCTGAAGTACCTGGTGGCATTTATCGCTTCAAATGGCATTTGGCAAAGGAGGTAGGACATGAGACCATTATTTGCAAAGGTTGCCCTGCAGATGTCACATATCAGGGAAAACTAGCTCTTGGGGCGATTTCTGATAATAAGGCAAAAAGGGCAAGAACTGGGACAGAAATGGCATTAAATTCTACATATGCTAAGAGCAATCCTTCAAATGAGGCAAGCAGTGAACAAATGTCTTTCAAGGAGTCTGTGTCAACACCTTCTACAACACATGGCCCAAACACAGGTGGAGGAAACATTAATTCTTTCTTTGCACCTCATACTACACCAGGATCACAGACCACTTTGGAGAGTACAGGATGGAGAAAGAACGTCCATGAGCATGCAAAGAAGGCAACTGCAAATTTTTGGTACTACTCTAGCTTGCCGTTCCATGTTGCCAGATCTCCATATTGGCAAGGTATGGTGGATGGGATTGCAGGTGCAAGTCCTGGGTTCAAAGCCCCATCTTATGAGACATTGAGAGTTGGTATGCTCAATGATGCAGTAGAGGATGTTAATGATGTTGTTTCTGAACATCGACTAGCGTGGACAAAGACTGGTTGCACCATAATGTCAAATGGATGGACAGACAGAAGGAACCGAACCCTCATCAACTTCCTTGTCTCTTGTGATATTGGCACCATTTTTTTGAAATCTGTGGATGCATCAGATAGGATCAAATCTACAGCTGAAATGTTTGAGTTGTTTGATGATGTGGTCAAGGATGTAGGGCCAGAATATGTGGTACAATTTATTACAGACAATGCTGCTGCTTGTGTCGCTACTGGGAAACTCCTGACAGACACGTATCCCTCTATGTTTTTTACTCCGTGCGCGGCACACTGCCTTGATCTAACCCTAGAGGATTTTGGAAAGCTTGAATGGGTGATGGAGGTATTGCAACAGGCTCGCACAGTTACCAAGTTCATCTACAATCACACGAGGCTGTTGTGTCTAATGCGCTCCTTCACAGAGGGCAAGGAGCTTATTCGGCCAGGGGTGACGATTTGCTACGCACTTCCTTGCATTGCAGACTCTTTGGCAACAACAATTAAATTTGAAGCGAATGTTCCTTTCTCCTAAGTGGATAGAGTCTGGCTTCACCAGGCTAGCAGATGGCAAAAAGGTGGTACAGTACATTTATTTTGCAAGTTTTTGGGATGCAATTGAACAAGTTGTACAATTTTCTGAGCCTCTAGTCAAAGTTTTGAGGCTAGTGGATGGGGATAAATCCCCCATGGGCTATTTGTATGAGGCCATGGATAGGGCTAAGGAGGTGATGAGGGGTAGGATGGAAAATGACAAGGACAGGTACATGCCATTGTGGGACATAATTGATAGGAGATGGGATCAACAGATGCACTCCCCTCTCCATGCTGCTGGGCATTATCTCAATCCATCCTTGTTCTATAGCTCCTCATTCAAAGATGATGATTCTGAAGTCACACGTGGCCTATTCATATGCATGGAGAAAATGTTCCCTACCCCAGGAAAGTTGCACGCAGTTATGGCAGAGTTGCGAATGTACAAGCAGGCGAGGGGTGTTTTCTCAAGTATGGCTGCAGTGCAAGGCAAGAAGACCTACCAACCAGGTACACTCTATTAGCTTTGGACAATTTCTCTTTATTGTGGACATGTAGATTAAAGATGTTAAGATTTTAATATATCTTACATGAAATCATCATGGTAATAATTTGTGTTTTTCAGCACAATGGTGGGATTTTTTTGGTCAAGAAACCAAAAATCTTAGATGGATGGCAAGGCGCATATTGAGCCAACCATGTAGTTCATCCGCTTGTGAGCGTACTTGGAGTGTTTTTGAACACATACATTCCAAGAAACGCAACCGTCTAACACAAGAACGGATGAATAATTTGGTGTTCGTTCACCACAACCTCCGCTTGAAGCTAAAGAAAGCTCAAGGTTAGACTTCTAATATACTTGCAATCATAGTTATAATTGTATTCATTATGTTTTTCACTTTCTATTGCCACGACTAATTTATATATGGACAAAATCAGGTACTGCTGAGGATGACACGCCAATTGACCTTGATGAAATTGATCCAGAGTCTGAGTGGATTGCAGCTGATGATGATGATGATGATGATGATTTTCTTGACCCTGACGATCTTGATATCCTAATGGAGAGCAACATGAGTAGTGAATTGCTTGAACGAGTTAGGACAGGCTCTGACCTAGGAGCTTCATCATCAAGACCTACGACTTTCTAGTGTAGCTCTCTTTGTAGTAGCAAGACTCATTGGCTACGTCTAGTTTTTTGGAATTTTGTACTCAGTTTCTATATTGACATTGTATAAACTGGATTGTAATTGATATTTTGTCAACTTTCAACATCTAGTTATTAGTTATGCACTATGAAGTATGCTTTGTGCAATGCAATGTAATCAGTGATTCAACGATATGAATATAAACAACTACAATCTATATTTTACAAGTCATGGGGAAAACTCTCGATTTTATTTGCTCTCTATATCTCTATGTTATGGAAATGCCTTTAACTTTAAAATACAAGAAGTTTTTGTCCCTTCTACATTTTTAATGGTTTTTTTGAAATTTGATTTTTTCCAATTTATTCCCGTTTAAATCACGATTTTTTGAAAAAATCTTATATTTTTTGTTTGCCGATTTTTACCCCTGCGATTTTTTCCCGATTTTAACACGATTTTTTGAAAAAATCTTATACTTTTGGTTTGCCGATTTTATCTCTAAACGATTTTTGCTTCCTTGAGTATAACTACATTTATTTAAAAAATAAAAAAATCATAATATTTTTTAGGGATGTCAGGGTATGTCAAGGGCCAGCTAGCCATCCCCTAACATACCCAAGCATGTTTTTAGTCACTTTAAAAAACAAACACACAAATTTGAAAAAAGAAAAAGGAATGGGGGGTGGCAACAAGGTTTGTGTGGTTTCAAAGGTTTTAATTTAGGCTTGGTGGCGTTGCCCCTTGACCCCACTGGGGTTGCTACCCCCAGACCCCTCTCACAACATCATATAGTCAATGAAGAGGAATAGGCTTACCTCTTGAAATTGGAGAAGTTGGTGGTTGTGCATGGTGCCTTGCAACTTCAAGATCGACATAGTCTCGAGTATTGTCAAACTCCGACCACATGTTGGAATGTTGATCTCGAAGATGCCACACAGGTTGATGAAGAGGAGACACTAGGGATTGGTTTAGGTTCCACTGGATGAGGCAGTCCCTCATAGGGGTAGTGACTTAGACTCAAACTCTGGTTTTGATGCTAGTTAGCAGATGTTGATTAGGGGCAGCTGCATAATTTCTATGTTTTTTGCCATTTTGTAGTTGAAACTTGCATCCTTTGGCCATTTTGTAGTAATTTTTATAAAATATATGTAGGCATTGACAATGAAAGCAATTGAATTTTATTAATTCGTTTGTCAACTCTCCTGAAATCTCAATTCAACTCTAATGTTATGTATTAAGGTCCTATAGTGTAGATTGTATATGACGAATGCCTTGTCAATGTTATCCTATGAGTATTTAAAATTTCCTATATTTTAAAATTTTCCCTAGTTTTTAATAGTTGTCCCATGTCGTCCCCTGAAAAATAGCCTCCCAAAAAACCTGTCATGGAAACATGTTCCCCCATCCCATGTCGTCCCCATCCCAGAAACATGGGTTGTATAGTTACCAAGCCATCTTTTAGCCTAAAGCCTATCTCACAATTGCGTCTCTATAAGGGGTATACCTCACTTTCTGTTTTGGCGCACCAATGTTATCAAATAAATTTTTTGAATATTCCTTTAAGTGACTGCCTCTTCAACACAATCATTAAACCCAAAATTCTTTATGGACTATAGAGGTCTACTACCCTAGTCTAGGATTTAATGAGTGAGACTGTATTAAGAGGGTTCAAACCATTTAAGCTGATTTTTGACTCAGACTTGGCACTCAGACTCAGCAAATTGAAAAAACATGAACTATAGAGATTTTTTAAGGATTTAAAGCTTTTAATATTCACATATAACTTGTTCCATGTGCAAAAGTTCAAGTGGCTTCACAGATTTTGCATTATTTCCTTATTTAAGTTAGTTCCTCACATATATCTTTTATATATTTTGTGTTCCATGAGGACACGTCCCCGAGCCTTAAACCCCCATTCCCGTCCCCAATGGCATTTTAGGTACGACAGGATGGCAAGGGACATCCCCTAGCCATCCTCAAAATTCTTTTAACTATAAAAATGTTTCGGAAATGCAACCTAACAGTAGGAAACATCTAGGGGACGTTTGGTTGTCCCCGAGGCAATTGGAGACATCTAAGACATCCCTCAACTGTCCGGGGCAACCAAACGTCCCCAACATCAATCTTATTTTTTATAATGTTTTAAAAAAAAATTGATCGCCTAGGAAAAATATCAGTTTTAAAAGGGGAGTGGAGGTCCCATGCCCCTTATTCAACCCTAAATGACAAAAATTGAAAAGGCACCTCTCCCACAATTATTTTCATTTCACTTTGCAAACATTGTTGCTTCTATTGGAGGATACCTATGCCATTTTAAAGCCATGACCAATTTCAGACTCAAAGAGGTGCTATCATTTAATCATTTAACTGGATTCCACAGAGGTTTAGTTGGATTTCTTATCTTCAAAGTACACAATTCAGCCATAAACGTATTTATCATTTGACTGGTTTTTTTAAACTAGTTTCTATTTATATATATAACAGTTATAAAGTCCTGCTTGTAGTTTTTTCTTTTTCAATTTGCTCTCACACAAAAACTTAAAAACCACAGTTCAACAACACTACAAAGTTTGACATAAAAAAATGAGCACTAGCAGCAATGATAACAATGTGAATGAGATGGGCGGTGAAGAAGTAAACAAAATGGAAGTTGAAGGGAGTGTTAGAGGTTCTTGTTCTTCTAAAAATCCAGACACAAATTCTATTGGAACTCCACAAGACCGTTTTGCATGCCTTTCATCCTCTCTTCAAAAATTTCCAAAAGGCCCTTTCAACCCCAAAAAACCCTTGCTGCAATTTGCCATCAATTTAAGCACTAATAAGGGTAAAAAGTCAAGGGGCAGCAAGCATTGGTTGTGTCATGTTTGCAAAACTGATTACCATGGAAGCTATAGTAGGGTTGCACACTATTTATTGGGTGAGAGTGGACGTGGGGTTAGAGTTCGTGAAAATATAATGTTAGAATAATGGGTTGAAATGGCAGAGTTGGTTGGGAGAGTGAGAAAAAAACTAATAGAACTACAAAGAAACATTCATCCATACTATTGCAATCTATTGATGAGTGTTCCAATATATCAACTGGAGAGTGTTATGATAGAGGGAAAAGGAAGGCCATTTCTATTGCAAATGAGAAAAATATAGTGGTAGGGTTATTGAATTTGCAAAACCGTATGCAAGCCGATGATTCAGTGGCCAAGTTTTTTTATGCCCATGTTCATCCCATTTCATTTGGCAATGTCTCCTTATTCCAAAGGAACTTTGAGAGATGCAATGGCAATTGGACCCTCTTATGTTCCACCTAGAGAACATAGATTGTGTCCATCCCTCCTCGATAAACAATATTCAAAGGTGAACATATTGATGAAGGATATGAGACAGACATGGATTAAGA
Source organism: Cunninghamia lanceolata (assembly GCA_027924645.1). Classification (NCBI taxonomy): domain Eukaryota; kingdom Viridiplantae; phylum Streptophyta; class Pinopsida; order Cupressales; family Cupressaceae; genus Cunninghamia; species Cunninghamia lanceolata. Next base: position 5,761,389 of record BSBN01001217.1, on the reverse strand, counting down.
GTGATTATTCCATTGTCATGGATTGGTGGACTAATATTCAATATCAGCCATTCATTAATATTATTGTTTTTGATATTGGTAAAAAGTGGGATTTTTGAAAGGGCCCAAATCCTTGTACAAAAATAAATATTAAACATTGAGACCACAAGACAACAAAGAGCAACCACAAGAAACTAGCAACACCACAACTGCAATACATCAGCAAACAACCATCAATGGTTCAAAAAGCATTAACATACAAGCAACCAACCTAATGAACAAATCAAGGCGGTTTGAAACCAAACTACTCCAACAAGCTTTGAGCAATCTTAACCATCTTATCCTTGGTGCTGAAATCCTTACGAAGAATTTCCTTTTTTAGATAAACCAAAGCGACCAAAAGGCCACATGAAGTCCTATCCCCTGACACTGATTCCCTTTATCTCTTCACAACTCAGTCATTGAATCCTTCCGCCTAATTCCCTCCTTTAGCACATCCCCAGAAATGGTGTTACCAACATTGTTAGCTCCACCCGACAAGGGGTCAACCACCTCACCAATGAGAGATTTGGATGACAAACCTTGCTCCTTTTTCCTTCAAAAAGTATATTTTCTCTTATTGCTTGGGCAGTTTGCTTCCACATGACCCACTTTGAAACAACAATGGCATACAACCATGGAATTCTCAAAGACTATCTGTTGCACCCGTGAACCCAATTTAGAGGACAAGGTATCCAAGAAGGGAGCACCCTATCAACATCCACATAGACGCAAAATCTTACGAACAACAAGTGTTTCCTAAATTTAGTAACTACATCCATCGCAGTGAACTACCCAAAAGAATTGGCTATGCCCAGAAAAGATCTCCTCAACACAAAATTGCAAAGGCAGTCAAGGCAGCCTGACCCAAACCGAAAGCTTGTTGATGCATTCTTTCTCAAGGTCAAAGCTTGGAGACCATTTTTTTAGAAATAAGCCATTGTTACCAAGGAACCAAGGGTCATACAAGAGGGTCCTTGCAGAGTCTTCAATTTTCGTTAAGGATATTAGAAAGAAGCCTTTTAGCAAAGCAACAATCTCAAGCTAACCCCTAATATTCTATTTACAAAGAGCCCACTTTCTGACCACGTCAATATTAGGATGAGATTCGTACAATCTCCCAACAAGCGAGTTCCTAAATCTTGCAATAGACCTATCAACGATAGAGCCTAGGATAGAGAACAAGGGATTCAGTCCATCCTGTTGGGACCTAAAATTTCGTACCAATTTTTACAAAATTTTAGGTTCCCATATGAGAAAAATCAATTTCAACAATCAGAAATGCACCTACACAATGTGCTCAAGTGGCCTACTTTGAAGCATTGTAATTTGAAGCCTATTCATTTTCTTGCAAAATCACTTTGCAAGCATGATTACTTATCATATGTGAACACACATATCTGATTACAGCTTCCTGTGACACAATTTAACTGAGTTTTGAGAAGTCAAGCTGAAGGGTTCTAGTAAGGTTTGTTACTTTCACAATGTGAAATCAGCCCGAGAGACCAACTTTAGAGGTTGATATCTAGCAGCTAAATAATGATCCTGACAAACTAATTAGTGTTCCATATTTTCCTCATGATAATGTACTTTCATGCCATTTTTTGGGACCCCAACATCTCGTTTGCTATTTTTTCAAAATCAAAAGCAAATGTAAAAAGTTCAGTTTCCATATCTACATTTCCAGAAAGTTGCGGAGAGGTGAACTTTGGCTCTTAACATTTAATGACAGAAGATGGATGGTGAAGAATCCTCTTACACACGCACTCATCAAGCCTAAATGAACCAAACTCTCTAGTTACAACTTCCCAGGAGGAGATTTAATGGTCTTTTAAAATTGCAAGTTGGTGAGCTCGAATCAGGTTTTGACAGGGGCAGTTTTCAAGAAGGTTAATTTGGAGGCTAATATCTAGCAATTGGGAGATGTTCATGACAAACCAATTGGTGTCTCGAATTCCTCCTGTATTAATGTACCTTCATACAAACTCTCAAGATCCTAGCACTTCGTTTGATATTTTTTCAAAATCGAATCCAAATGGGTTTTACACAGTTCTGTGACTGCGTTCCCAGGCAGCTTCAAAGAGGTCAACTTTGACACCTGATATTTTGCGAAGGAAGAGGAATGATGAAAAATCCTTTTGCAAACATGTTCATTTAAGCTAAATGAAATGATCTCCAGAAGGCCAGCTCCTCAAAATAAGCTTTGATATTTTTCCAAAGAGGCAAAATGACAGCTTTCAGTTGAGTTTAAACAGTTGCAAAATAGGCAGAATGAGCTACTTTGATTGCGAGCAGCTTTTAATCTTAATAACTTTATGCCAAACCATTTGTTGCGTTGAATTCTCGGGTCAACAGTCTACAAGTTTGTATGTTTTCATGTCTCCGGGAGAAGTTTTGATTAGTTTTCCAAGGCAATTTTCGAAGCTACTTGACCAGTTTTATCACTGTCTAAATATGTCAAAAAGAGGATTTTTGGTGACAACCTAGTCCATTTTTCATCTTAGTAGCAATGTCAAGGCAATTCTGAAATAAGCATGAACCATGTAAAAGAGATACCTTTGATTAGTATTGCTGATGTTCTCTTTTTCGAAGAGGACAGGAAGGCACTTCAAGGGCAAGGTATATATAGAAACACTTGATAAATCTGCAGCTGTAAAAAAGCTAGTATTTACACATTCTAAAGAGGACAGGAAGCTATTGATGAAGAGAGACACATGGCATTGGCGTCTGAAGTGGAACAAGCAATAGGTTTTCACCATGTAATTGATTTGATTGCTTCTGCAGGAAAGCTTATTGTAGGTCACAACTGCCTTTTAGATTTTGCTCATATCCATAGCAAGTATAATTGCTCCTCTGCCAGAGACAGTGGTTGAATTTGCAACAGCTCTTCGCAAGCATTTTCCATATATCATTAATACGAAGTACCTTCTCAAAACAGAGCCAATGTTACAATATATGATGAGAAATAAGAGCACCAGTTTGTCCTTGGCATTTACTCACTTGTGTGGACAGATTGCTTGTACTTCAGAAGCTTTCAATAAAATTATGAATTATACTATCAAAGTTGTGGTTCCAAATGAACTACAGAGGTACACAAATGCCCATTTTTGTGCAAAGCATGAAGCAGGATATGACGCTTACATGACTGGATGCATATTTTCTCAGGCTTGTAAACACTTGGACATTGACTTCAACAACCTTCATCTTGGACCTGATTTTGCTTTGGCAGATAAAATTCAAGGATATTTCAATCTACTTTATGTTGGCTGGATCAAGAGTTAGTGCTAGTTTAACAGCAAGTAAAAACTGGAACAAAACCCAAACGTAAACCCGAGGCAGACACATTATTTCACCATATGCAAAAAATGGATTTCCAACCCAGTCAGTTCATATTTGCTAGCATCCTCCCCGCTTGTACTAGAATGGGAGCCTTGAAACAGTGTATGGACATCCATCGAAGCGTAATGGAAGGGGGATTTTTTCTTCAGATATTGTAGTTGCGAATGCCTTGATAGGCATGTGTGCCAATGACTGATCATAAAAATAAAACATGAGTTGTTTAATGGAATGATTCGGAGAGATATGATATCTCAGAATGCCAAAATTACAAGCATAAAACCAGGTTCCATGATGGTTGCCAGCATCCACGGTGCTTGAAGCAAGCAAATAGGGCAAGAAACCCTAAACTCACGTATCGGTGTGACATTTGAAGTCGGAGCAAAATTTTTAATTCACGCCGATCTTAAGTTTCTTGCCGATGAACACCTTTTCGGTGAGACAATTGCTTTCGGCGGAGATTATTTAGATCACACCGATCTTATACATCTTGCCGATACCGTATGTTGGAAACCGTGAGGTAAAAGAATTATTAAAAGTGAGAATTTATTTTAAAAGGGAAATGAATATCGGCAAAAGGTCCACTTATAAAAAATTAAATGATATGAGATTATAGTGTAATAAAATCTAAATCCTGTATTTTGTGGAAGGGGTATAAGGTGAATTTATTTGAAAATATTTTTTCCGAAAGAGAAATGCTTTCTGAAGAGTTAATCAAATAGGTAATTATTTTACCTAAATAATATTTTTATGCGAGAATGCATATGGCCAGTAAAACTAGAAGGGGTAATTATTTTCACAAAAATGATTATTCTAGCCAGGTGAAAGTGAAAAGGCACACAAATAAATGAAAGCGTGAAGATTGCCAGCCAAAGATGGAGATAATTATTATTAAATTATCTTGCATGGGAATACAAAGCTTAGAAAGGTTGAAATTAATTTAATCAAACTAAAGATAGTTGATTAAATAAAGGGATGCATCAAGAAGGGTTATAACCCTAACATATGAATGTGTAAAATGCTAAATAAAAATCAAGGCATAAAAATACATCGGCAGAAGAAAATGAATCGGAGTAAAAATTGTAAATCATACCGATTTGATGTGTCACACCGATGTTGTGGGCCCAAGTATTATATAAATAAAGTAATGAGGTAAAACAATGGAAAAGGGGATATGGAAGCAAGGAGAAATATGTAGAATATTTTTGAAATAAAGATGGGAAATATTTTCACAAAGCCGTTAATTGAAGATTTTGTGTAAATGTGTATAATGGCCCGTGAAAATATTTTCACTTAAAAAATGAGTTTATGCAGGACAATAAAAAATATTATTAAAGTCACTGCACCATGAAAATCTCATCGGCAAGACCAAGCAAATCGGAGAGAAATTTTTAATTCACACCGATCTTAAGCCTCATACTGATGGATGCCTCTTTGGGAAGAAATGTCATTTAATTAAAAGTGGTAAATATTTTTGTGAGCTGCATGCTCGAGGTAAAATATTAAAATGCAATATGAAATATTTTACCAAAGGGGTTATAAGGATGAAAGAAAAATATTTTCCAATAATTACTTTAACTAAAAATATTTTGAGGAAGTATATGCAAAAGGTGAGAAAACATTTTCACCGAGCAATTCACAAGCGAAGTAATTATTTTACTGGAGAACATTTTATGCAAAATATTTCACCAAGGAAGTTGTAGGAGATAAGATATTTTCACTAAAGGATGTAAAATATTTTCACAAGGTTGTTAAAAACAAGATTTCATGAGCAGAAATTGTTTCTTACTCGAAGGGTAAAATATATTTTTCCAGTGGGAGAAAATATGAGCAAGCGCATATAACAAACAATCATATTCATATTGAAAAATTATTTTCGTGAGAATACAAGTCCGAGGAAGATTAATTAAATAAAGAATCAAGATACATGAAAGTAAACCCTAACAAAGATGAAGAGAAATAATTGAATTTTAAAGGGCCGGAGGCTAATATTTTGCGTTAATAAAAATTGTTGTCCTTCATAGAAATGAAGAGACGCACGAGACGGTAAGCGAAGGGTCACAACCCTAAAATACACAGTATGTATAAAGGTGAAATTAAAGGAGGACAGAGGAACATCATCAGTAGATTAGGATCAAGAGTAGATTAGAAAAAACATCAGTTGGATAACTGGATGGATTGACCAGTTGCCAAAATAAAATATTATGTTGTACATTGTAAAATCTTTCAAAATTGTATAGTGGAGAAAATGCACAAATTAATGATTTAATATTGGTGTCTATTGTTTGTTGAGCTGAGCAATTATTTGGTTGTCTCCATACTGTTATTTCTTTGTTATTTGAACCTGAGTTTCCAAGTTGATATTTCAGTTTCATCGAAACACACTTGCTATTTTCGTGTAATCAAATTAATTGGTTTCCATTACAGATATAAAATCCTTTTGATTGATTACAGTAACCTGGAGGTAGCATTTGGATAGGTAAGAGCAGCCCTATAATCATCAAGATTGCCATACTGTCTCCAACTCGATATTGTCTTGTTATTCAAATTGAGCATCAACTCCATTTGTCAATACACATTTGCTGTCATTGTGTGATTCTTTTGATCGGTTCCTTCAAGCAAGGATTAAAAAATCCTTTCAATAAGTCACAGTAACCTGGTGAGATTCGAGTGGATCACTAAGTAGAGTCTGTCAGTCACATTCTTGCACGTTTATACAAGCTATAAACAAACACAAGTGCCAAACAATTAGGATTGTAACCAATAAGTAAATCATATATCATATACACCTTGACTCCATTAGCCCGACAGAAATAGGCACTGGTCATACCAATTCCATTTTAGGATTCCATAAAATCTCATTCAAACAATTACATCTCAGATCTTAGCATTAGGAGTAGGAGTAGTTTAGAAGCTTGCATCTATTACATTTTATGCCATTGTGATAGATTTACTAATCCAATCAAGTCATATAGTGTTCATTCTGCTTTAGTTACAAAGGTACACCCGCCTAGGTTTGCAGGACCTGAAGTGTAGGGAGCTAATAGCTCTGTCAATTGGTCCAAAAACGTTGCAAATCCAAACATAGAGTCTGGCATCCTCTTAGGGTTAGCAACCTGCATTTTTGGGAACCAACACATCCTTCGAAGGCTAAGCAAAAGAAGAAAAGACCTTTGCAACAACATCCCAAGGCAAGTCCATAGACTGACCTTCATCAACGACCACCACAACATTTGAATGGTTTGGGGAACCCACCACCAAAACCTAATCTTTTTGCACATCTCCCTCACTAGGAACAATAGAGCTTTCAACACCCTGTCGCAGTGCCGTAAACAAGTCGGGCATATTAAAGAGACCCTATAATGTCCCCATTTTTAGGTTCTCTTGCAGTGCAATTGGCACTGACCTTGTGGGTGTGTGTCAACGTTATTAGAGGGGTTATTCAAGGACTCCAATGAGCTCAATTGGTCTAGAGGACTCATATGCCGCTTTTCGGAGTGATTTTCGGCTTATGGTTGCTCTGCCGCTTTCCGGAGTGATTTTCGGCTTATGGTTGCTCTCCAAGAATCTTGGAGAGGGCGTCTATTTATAGTAAGTTGCTCGGTTGGCTCCATTTATCATTATTCTTCATCAAGATAACTCCAATGCAGTTAGTTTTTGATTCCAATGCATTTCGACAGTTTCCTCAAAATGAGTGTATTAATGGCTTTTATTTAATTATTTTACTAAGGTTGCTAAATATTATTTTAAATATTTTAAAAGCACCTTGGTGTTACAACTCATCGGAACCGGGATGAAATGTTTTAAATTATGGATGCATTAAACAAGGACCTTGTGTGTCAAATTATCATTATTTTAATTAAAAAGTCTTTTTTGGAGCTAAAATGGAGTTTTAATTAAAAAGTGAAATTTAAAATAGAAGCTTCTTGAGAGTTTGGCAGAAAAAGTACAAGAAGGCATTTGAGGGGCTCATTTTGGATTATGAAGTTTATTATATTTCTCTGATTAAAACCCATGTGGTTCTGGAGATTGAACTTGATTCATCTTAGGTTTGTGACGACGAAAACCCTTACAAGGAACATTCTCTACGTTGTTGAAAGACACAATCTGGAGGATTTCTTGGTGGTTTCATTACCGAGATCACAGCTAGGCTTATTTGTGAAGATTTATTTCAGTTTGGAGGATTTATTGGTGATCTCGTTTCAAGGATTACATTGAGCTGATTGGAAGCATTTACAGGTTGTCGCGGAGAGGCTATTCATTGCTGATATCAGATTTCTATATATATATAATGGTGACCGATTTTCAGGGGATTTAGAGCAGATTTGGAGGGGTTTGTGAATGATTTCATACGAAAATCATATTGAACTTCACATGGCAGATTTACGGGTTTGCATTGGATTTTTTAGTTGTAGATTTTGGTGTAATGTTTAAGAGCAAATTTTAGAGGGAAATAACGAAGTTTCATTGTGTTTTGAAGCTGTTGCTTCATGCTTCTATTTGGCTGCCCATACCTCCTTGTTTGCTGGCCGTACTTCCTTGCAGCAGACCGTACACCCTCATAGCATGGCGTGAGGTTTTCTAAAGAGGGCGATTGGGGTTTTTGATGCATTTTGGTGGTATTTCCGTTGCTTCATAAAGAGTTAACTCTTCCTTGGCCATTGGGAGGTTTCTTGGGAGTGGCGTCCATTTCCAGTGGTGCTAGTTTGCATTTTATTTGCCAAATCAGACTTCTTCATTGCTGCATTTTGTGGGTATGTTGGAAATACATTTGTAATGTCATTTAATGAACTGGGTTGTGCATATTTTTGAGAAAATTGTTTATTCAGTTCAAAAAATAAATCTAGAATATTTCAGCTTGTGGATTTCTGAATATTATCACTTTCAAATAGTTATTTCAGTTCTATTTTTATTTGCAAATATATTTATCGTGAAACATACAACTTCTACATCTTTGTCTATTTCTATAAACACTCAAACACTGAAGCAAACAACATCAAAAAAAAAATCAGACCAAGGGTGTATATTACAGATTCTCACCAAAGCCTTGAACTTCCACTAGACCAAGGGAAGGATCAACAAAATCAGCAACCTCCATGGCAGCCAAGGCAACACTACCAGGAGAGGGTGAAACCGTTTCGAGCTCACCAAGGGTCTTGCCAATGTCCAGACAACCCAAAACACAATTGTTGACTGCTTCAGAACCACTCTTAACACACGACAACGGCAAATGCCTTGCCTTGTCCCTCAACGGAAAGCCTTTGCTAAGACCCGAACATGACCCAATCTTCTCAACAGCAGGGCCAGGCGATTTTGAGGAAAGATCCCTTCAAACGCTTGCAAGTTGTTGGGCCTCCAACCAAACATCTAGCAATCATTTGTCTTCCTCTTCATCACAACAACTGCTCCAAATGTCCAATGTGCCATCATCTTCACCCTCATCATCTTCGTCGTCCTCGTCCTCCCCTCCTGTTGCATCCTACTCCTTCTTGCTCGCCCCAAGTTCAAAAATCACGTTCTCGCTCTCCATCGCACAAAATTTTATTGTTACATGTTCAAAAATCTTGTTCACACTCTCTAGGTTCAAAAATCATGTTCCCGCATTAATATTATTGTTACATGTCCTGCTGGTTCATACTTTCTTAGAGCTATTGATTGCTTTGAGAAACGTAGGGATGTTGATTCCCAATTTGGCCTTTTGAAGGAGGCCATAGAGGAGGTTGGGTCTTCTGATGTTGTGCAAGTTGTGACAGATTTAGCTCGTGTTTGTAAGTTAGATGATTTTATGGTTGAGAGCGCTTACAAACATATTTTTGTGTACATGCTTTGAATAATACTTTAAAAGACATTAGCAAAATAGATTGGGTGAAGACAACAGTGGCCGAAGCTACAGGCATACAAATGTTTGTATGTAACAATCACACTCCACTTGCATTATTTAGATCTTATTCAAAGAAAGAATTCCTCGAACCAGTTGGGACTAGATATGCTAGCTATTTTATTTTACTGGAGAGGATGCTAGAGGTGTTTAATGCTCTACAATCCATGGCGGTTTGTGGAGAGTAAAAAAATGGATTCAATCAAAGACAGAAGAAGGGAAGGTCAAAAAATGATGCTTGATGACGCTCGGTGGTCTATTATCAGGTAAGAAATTTTTAATTTTATTTAATATGTTTCTACTTTGTTTTTATTTTTAAATTTTTATTATTGTTAATGTCATAATTTTTTAAATGTTGCTCGTAGATATATTTGCTCTACCATATCACCAATTGTGGGGGTAATCAAGTATTTGGATACAAACGCTCCTAGCCTTGGAGAGATTTATGAGACTTTTGATAGCATGCTTGATCGAATGAGGCAAGCAATTCTTGAGAAGGATCCTGGATTACAATTGTATGAGGAGCATATTAGGCCTATTGTCACAAAGAGGTGGAACACAATGAACATCCCTCTTCATATGGTTGCCTATGCTCTTAATTCCGAGTAGTACGCACCTACAACTAGCTGAATTCTTCCTTCTAAGGATGATGAGGTAATGTAGGGGTTTATGAAGGCCCTTTGTAAGATGTATAATGCTAAGGCAACTATACTTTGGGAGCAGCGGCTTCAATTTTCCGATCTTCAAGGTCCTACATACAGCAAACTAGAGGCTAGGTAGGACCACTATTGCACAAAAAAACCCCATTAGATGGTGGAAATTTCATTGGAAGGACACACCAGAGTTGAAGCAACTTGCTATTTGTCTACCTCTCATAGATTGTTAGTTCCTTCGCTGCATAGAGGAATTGGTGTGCAACTGAGATTGGTTGGGATTCCATTGGACAAACCACAGCTTCAGCCAAACAGTGACACAAATAGCTCTTTTGATATTGATAGCCTAGATGAGGCGTAGTTGCATTTTGAAGTTTGAGACTTTGAGTTCAAACTTTAAAGTTTGAACAATAAAATTGAAATCAGAAATTTTATTGCTTACTTGTAGAAATTTGCGCTCTCTCTCTCTCTCTCTCTCTCTCTCTCTCTCTCTCTCTCTCTCTCATATATTGCATTCCCCAAAAAATGGCGCTCAGATTGTCGTCCCCAAAATGCGTCCCCTATCGTCCTACCCATAGTTCCAAGACTCGCCCAGACTCGACAAGTCGCGAGTCGGGCGAGCCTAGGCGAGTCTGGGAGACTCGACAGCTGAGTACTCGCTAGACTCGTCCATTCTGGGCAAGCCCTGCTAGGACTCAACCAAGTCAATGAAAATCAGGGAAAAAAAACTATAAAAAATGGAAAATGATTAGATGTAAAAGAGTGAAAGTCAAGCGTTTTTTGAAGGGTTTGGAGGATTTTTGAAGGCTATTTAAAAGGGGCATTGCCTTCGCCACAAACAAATTTTGGGCAATGACTTATCACCCATCACACTAGAGGAGGTTGATCCACAATCAGGATGGATCACTGAGGTTGAGGATCTTACACATTGGATGTTGGTGTGAGTGTCACTAAGACACAAGCAGTTATCATGGCTGCATCGTCATCCAAGACCTGTCTTAGATGCCCACGCAGGACTTGTCATAATATTGGGCCGAGTGATGCAAGCCCCTCCGAGCCGGACTTCTATTTTTTATTTTGATATTTATTTTGAACTTTTGATGCCATGGATTTCATATTCCATGAGTTTTGTATACATTTTGACAATATTTATATATCTAAATGTGTTATTTCCTTCAGCTAAGATTTGTGTTTACCTTATGTGATCGATGTATACTTGAGAATGTGATCAAAGTAGTTTCTATTTGATGAGTTTATTGTGTCTTTAAGGTTTATCTATTAAAGGGTGCATGAAACAAGTCTTAAATCCTTAAAAATCTCTAAATTTCGTGTGTTTTTCAATTTGTCGATTCTTTGACGAGTCTGGGTGGCGAGTCCAAGTACTCGCCAAAAATCAGCTTGCCGAGTCTTGGGCGAGTCCGAGTCTTGTAACACTGGTCCTACCATCGTCGTCCCTAAAACATTGTGGAACAAAGCTTATATTTAATCTATATTTATATTTATATAGTACACCTATACCAAGTTGTACCACACTAAGGGGGGAAAACCGCGATACCCATGAACCCAAACCTTGAATCGGTACCTAAACCGGCAACTTAGCTTTTAACCAAGCTCCAAGACTCCAAACACCACACCTTCAAAAAGAGCAAGTGTCAACACCATAGAAAAGTAATTAGGCCCTAACTATGTTTGCTGCCAATATTTACTAGTTTTTGCTTCAATGGATTGTATTTTTTAGGTTTAGTGCTAGTTTATTCTCCTTGCTTTGCTTGCAAATGAAATGAATATCATTTTGAAGTGTTAAAGGTCATTAAAGTATTTTAGGTTTAAGTGTTTTTTAGCTTTTCTTTCTAATTTTCTACTTGACTATCACAGCCAAGTTTTCCAAATGTGACTTAACAAGTTTGGTGACCAAACTTGTTGGGTACCTAGTCCCAAGTCTCTAGGCCTCGTTTCAAGCTCCTCACCTCAAGACTCGCCAATTTTGGAGAGTCCTATAACAATGATTCAAACTACCATGCCTTGTACGATTCATTGTAAATAAACATTTGCCAAGAGTATTGTCCAACCCAAGTCTGCTTCCCAAACCATTCACCTCAAGAATATCTCCAAACTTGCTTTCTACATTCATATATTCAAATCCTTAGGCAATTCAGCCTCTCATCATCAGATGCCCCTATCTAAGTTTTTGTCAATCAGACCTAGATGCTCTTTGGGTCCCATTATGCATCAACTTTGTCTTTTAGACCTAATTGCTCCCTGGGTATCGTTATGCATCGACATAATCAGCATGCTAATAGTTCACTCCTTCAATCGATCAATACCTTTATTGATCAATTGCCTCCCTATAGAGACTCTGTAAATGCACCTCTACAGCTTCTTCCTTCCGAGGAAGTGATCAATAGAGCTATTAGAGAGGACATATAGTAACATTACATCCAAGTCACTTAAACCTCTCCACCACAACCTATCTGTTTAAAATGGCCACCAATGCTAAGCATTTTTTACAAATAATGAACGGAACCATTGTTTGGCCTACCCCTCTCCAACACCATGGATCACATGGTCACTTGGCCAACAGAGGGTGTGTTCCCACCAATTACGAGTGAGATGGATAATTCAAAGTCTAAACTAAGCACTTTATTTTTAGGTGGGTAGGTACCAATGTATGTTTAGAAACTCAAGTAAGACTATCAACCTTCTATTTCCCTAATCAAAGATGTTTGGCCCACTTCCCTTAAGAGGTTGCCATTTTCAAGCTTAAGGTTTTCTAGAGAACCCCTTAAGCTATTAGGATGACTAACTCCTTTCAATCCATCCTCACAACAAGTACAAGCATGAAGTAGCCTTTGGATGATATCACTTCACATACAAGAAGGATACGACAATAAGGCGACACTTGTTCTTGCATACCAACACTAGGGCACCTCATCCTTACTCATTCTAGGACCCACATATCTACCTCATGTTAACATTGAGGCTTTTTAACCCATTAACCTCCTAGTCAAGGTCATTGGTGCAAGTGCACATTAGTAGTTCACTCCCTAGATTCTATACTATTGTATGTTCTTTGGCCTTGAATGCAAAGAGAGGTTCTAGGTGGTGTACCTTGCTTCCTCCTAGGGTTTTTCAACCCAGGTAACCCCAACCACTTTGTGATGGAAATTCTTAATTATTAGGTCTAGCAATGGTAACTTTGAAATGGTAAATGATTATGTTTCTAGTTCTTTTGCTTCAAGCCTCCGCAAACAACTGACAACATTGTTTTTCATCCTTGGTCACATGTTTTGATTTTCCTCAACTAAATGCATCATTGCTTCACTAGTTGTCCTTCCCTAACTTGGGTTCCTATGATTAGATGGGATCTGCATTTTATGACTATTTTTTATTTATCCTTTCTTCATTTCTTTCCTTTTGCTTTTTTGTTTGTGTTTAGTTCCTTTCATTGCCTGGTGGCTTCCTAATTCTTACCCTCATTCTTCTCTACTATGACTATTTGTGCCTTCAAGTTGCATTGACCTACTTTGGTAATTTATGGGCATTAATATGATTACCATCTTTCAATCTTTCTTTATAGAAAATTCGTGTATTCTAGGGGAATCTTGTGGGCCCCATAATACCCCTTGATAGAATTTTACTCTTAAAGAAAACTTACAACTCTTTTGCAAACATTAGTCAAGAAACGTGTAAAGAGCACAGAGTCTATCAAATAGCACTTTGGAAAAATCCAAATCCATAGTCTTTCTAGGAGCAAAGTTCATCTCCAAGTTCGATATTATGGTTTATGTAACTTTCATCCAATTCCTAACAAGTGTATAGTCGTATCCACACGCAGGGGCCTATGAACCAAGTTTGTCAATAGGACAACCTCCAACATGCATTATGTTATTTTGGAATTCTGCATTTTACACTTACAAATCCTTGACACTTGAATCCTGGATATTGCTGTAGTAGGCCACTCAAAACATTCTTGCATGCTACTTTAGTGCTTCAGGTGCATGAAAAACAGCATTCAATGACATTAAAACTAATTTCAAGTATTTGTATACTATATATTAAACGTGTCATCTTGCTTATCTGATAGGTCAATTGTGGGTTAGACATTGATTCACCATGATTTTGTGTCATAAAGGCCAACATAAAAATGAAATTCTGATGTATTCCATATGGTTCTTTTTGGTATCGTATGGATTGCCTCAACCATATAGGCTAAATTTTGATATTAAGCATTGTAATTCCATAATGGGATTTCATACAGTTATATTTTTCATGCATTTGTCATCTTCTTTGCTTATTTCGACATAAAGTTATAATATTTCTATTTTTTTTAAGTTAGCCATTTCCGATTCTGCTTCCCTTATCCCAAGGGTCCAGGGACCTGCATATGCCTTTGGCATTTCTGTTTCAGAAAATCTAACCATTTCAGCAATTCATGCAACTTAGTATGAAGTTTGAACATGACATAAGGTCTTTCATAGTGCATTCAAAGGATTTTCCTCAATCATAGGGTTCGGAAATCTATCCATCCACAAGACTGCAGCTTTAAAATGTTTATCCTTCAGTGTTGATAATAGCAAAATAAAGAATGTAGGCAATCATAAATAGTGCACTGCATTAATATAGAATAAAAACAATCACATTTGTTAAATGGCACGATTATATCTTCTAAGCAATAGAATCCCATGAGATGACTAACGTGTAATAAGAACTTATCCTTAAGAAAATCAGAAATGCACAATGAGTGATTACAGAAGTAGGAGATCAAGCCACACAAGGACAAGTTTTCAGGATGAACTGCACTTTACACTCCATGCTACAACCTCTGACCATATAGACAAAAATTAAGTGCAGTTCTAACATGACAACTTTTTTTCCTAAAGCCTCCAATTCTGCTAGGCATCAGTGCCCCATGAGCTTCCATAACACACATAGATGGCCCTATACATACCACTTTGTCCCTTGAACTTCTACAACACACAGACATGGATCTACAGTTCCACTCAATTTCCATTAGACCAATTTATCCATGATATTTCACTCTAAATGACATGACCATAAATTGCTTTAAATTCCAAACCACTAAAAAAACTTTGCTATGTCAACTTGGAGGACACATAAAAAGGATAAATGTCTAGAAAAATGATAAACCAACCTTATATAATCGAAGCAAAAATCTTGACCAATATCTAACAGATTGTTACTGATATTTTGTCCCTTATTCTGCAAGAGATATAATGTTGGACTACCACCCATTGATTGAGGCCATCACTATGGCCATGCCCTGAACAAGTCACCCTTCCACACCAATAAGACACATGCTTGATAAGGATGCAAAGTCCCAACCTTACGTGACTATGAGATGCATCAGAGAATAAGACATAGCATAATTCCAAATTGTGTGCCAAGATAAGGTCCCATATTTAATTCCACTTAAGTACCTTGCCACTTTGCTTGCCTCAACAAATATGAGTACCACATGTTTTGTCCAACATGAAGACTTTTATTCTCTATATATTTCATCTCACTTAAATTCATTTATCATGTACTATACATCGTTGGATGAAAATTAATTTGTTTTCTACTGTATATGCTCTTGAGATTTCAACTCAATTGACCTGCATGTGCAAATTTACACCAATTCTTATAGCATTTCCACTTGTCCACACATGTTATTGCTACTCATTTGGTTTTTTTCTAGTTCACCATTATAAATTATCTTATGCAGAAAAGATGCAGAACCACATATGAAACAGAATAATAATCTTCAGGCCATGGTTTAATCTTTGTCCCCCATCCCCAAGCTTATTTCCCAGGAATTTGGGGTTACTTTGAAATATCCCTGAAAATTAAATATATTGTCTTGTCCCTTATTTTTACTGTCAACAGCAGTTATCACTCCACTATTTGTAATCAGAAAAATGAAAACAACAGCATACAATTAAGGACACCACTAGTTTTACACATGATCTGGTATATTGCCACTTATATGAGTTCCAATGCAGATTTGCTGGTTACGGTACAGTCTTTAATACAAATTCAAACCATAGCATATACTGACCAATGATTTTGATGTTAGGTGATTACAATGGAGACAAACCTGTTAGCCTTCACTTCAAATCTGATTGAGGATTCCCTGCCGGTTGTATATAATTCCGCTTTTTGAATGACCCAATACCAAGGTATTTTCGCCTACATGTATGGTCGCTGGAGTGTAAGATTGATATGTATAAAACCTGTCCTGGTGTCAAAGACACCAAATCGACCTCCTTATTCAATCGGTGTGGGAGTGTGATGGACCCGCCACTGGAAATCGTGATCTACCTCCTTTCGCTAGTCAGATAGTACAGCGTCCTCAACTTGACCTATAGCTGAAGTGCAACTGGTTAATATGATAGCCGCCTCTATTCACTCTATGTTGCCAATATGTCGATCCTGCAAATGGGTCCTCCTCCCACGCCTGTCAATGACATATGTGCGCTTCCTCAGATGACTTGTATACTGCTAGATAAACGTGCCTAAAGTTGGCTCGCAATTTATAAATTCAGCTCCAACAGATGGCTAAGTCTTTCACTAAGCAACTACTCCTAAGTGATTGCCTTCCTTAAATCTGGATGAACCACTTCTCACAGCCCTGAACTACAACAGCCTTAATTAATGCAATGCAAATCTCTAAAGTGAAATTCGCTCAGTAGGTCAGGTAGGGTTTTTGTCCCACCTGTTTGGCTTCATGGGATTTTCGTCCCAAAAGCTTCAGATTGTTCAAAAATTTCAAAAATTCAGTAGTTGTCAAATGTAATCAGATGATTCAAATGCTCCAAAATACCTTGCTTAAATACAAATCCGGAATACCACCCATGGTCCCAAAAATGAGCGCCACCTTTTTAAAATTTGAATTTCTTTCTTTATTTATTATTTTATTAATTAATTTTATATTTAATATTTAGTATATAATTATAGTGTTTAAAAACACTTTTATTATAATAATAATATTATGCCCATTGGGCGGAGGGGACATAACAGTCCTCCCGCCTCAAATATTGCTTCTCCTCAAACAATTTCAAATTTGGATGATCAAAAATCTCTGCTCCTTCCCATGTTGCATCCTCAAGAGGCAAATTTTTCCACTTCACCAAATATTCCAGAATCCTTAGTTTCTTCTCTCTCATATTTATGATCGCTTCGGGCTCCAAAATCAATTTCCCTTTGTCATCAAGTGGAAGCAACTCCCAGCAAGGGGTGATATGTTGTCCTGGCACCTTCTTAAGGTGAGATACATGAAAGACATTGTGAATTATGTTGTTTTCTAGTAATTTCAACTCATATGCCACCTCTCTCATCCCCCTTAAGACCTTAAAAGACCCATAAAATCGTGGCTTAAGCTTTTCAGCACCACTCCCTTTGAGAGAAGATTGACTATATAGCTGCAACCTCAGAAAAACTATCTCCTATCTCAAAAGACCTCTCCACACAGTGGCAATTAACATACATTTTTCGCTGATTTTGGGCCTGTTGTAAGTTCTCTTTGAGTGCATTCAAAATATCCATACTTTGTTGTACCAAATCTCTAGCTCCAAGAACTCTGCTGTCCGAAAGAACCAAATCCACCAATGATAATGCATCATAATCATATAGTGCCTTGAAAGGAGACATACCTATCAACATATGATGAGTGGAATTGTAGCAATACTCCCCGAGATGTAGCCACTTAATCCATGCGGTTTGTTGCCTTGTAGCATAATTTCTCAAATACCCTTCAAACCATTTATTCACAATCTCTGTTTGTCCATATGTTTGAGGGTCATACCTAGTGCTTGGAATCAACTTTGTGCCTATCAACCAAAAAAATTCTTGCCAAAAAAACTAATGAACCTATTGTCCCTGTCACTCACAATGTTTCTAGGCAGCCCACATAATCTAAACACCTCTCTAAAATACAAATCAGCCACCTATGGAGCTCTATACTTGGAAGATATAGCATAAAAATGAGCATACTTAGTGAGTCTATCAACCACAAAGATACAATCCTTACCCTATACTCATGGAAGACCGGTGATGAAATCCATAGAAATGCTCTCCCATTTCTGATTTGGAATGGGTAGGGGTTGCAACAATCCAGATGGAAATGTTTGTTCTACCTTGTTTTGTTGACAAATCAAACACTCTTTAACATGCTTCAAAACATCCCCCTTGGTACCTTTCCATGAAAACCACTCTCACCTGTCTATATGTTTTGTAGTACCCCTAATGGCCAACCAATGGTGTGTCATGACATGCTCTTAATCTTCTCTTTCATCTTCAATCCTGGGACAAGGTACACCCAGTCCATATAGAAAATGAGCTCATCAACCACCTTGTACCTATCATCTTGCAACTTGCCATCCAAAATCTCAATAGCAAATGTATTCTTGGCATACTTAGCTAGTATAGAGGCTCTCCAATCAACATATGTATCAGTCATGGAACATAAACAAGGCTTCCTAGATAATGCATCAGCCACCAAATTATCCTTTCCCTTAACATACTCAATATCAAAATCATAAGCCTGCAACTTATGCACTTTTGTTCTCTATCATTCAAATCTTTTTGATTGAAGAAGAACTTCAAATTGTGTTAGTGTAGGTTTTTATTTCCTAGATGGGTTATTTATTTCTCCCTTTATTCCTAAGTTTTTCCTACACTTCTATTAATCTCGCTTAGGTTAATAAAGCATGCTTAATTAGGTGAGTGGTTATGAGGTGTCACCTTCCTACATGTGAGCATCCATTAGCTATCTTGGGAAGATACTTTGCTATCTTTAGTCCGATAGATGGTTGCTCCTCATTGGTCGGTGTTGCCACCTTCTCCCTCTCCCTAGTATATATAAGCATGCTACGTGGCTTGTATTTTGTATCTTTTGCTTTTGCATCCTCTTAATGCTATTTTGCTTCTAGCATTTGCATTACTCTCTTGGAGACTAACTTTGTGTTGTTATTTTGATTTCGTATCATTTGCATTCATAGTTTAGATATCTATTCGTTTGCACTAGTTTTCTGGGTTAATAATCTTTTCAGATTCTAACAAATTGTTATGATCCGTCTTCACCACAAATCTCCCACAAACCAAATACTGCCTAAACTTAGCCAATGCATGCATGATGGCTAGCATCTCGTTGTCATAAATAGAGAAACACCTCTCTGACTCCTTGAGCTCCCAACTCTCAAATGTTATAGGGTGTTTGTTTTGCATCAATACCGCTCCAACACCCTCTCCTAAAGCATCACACTCCAAAACAAATGGAAATGAAAAATCTGGAATAGCTAAAATGGAACATGAACTCGTTACCTCCTTGAGCTTATCAAAAGCTTTTTGTGCTAACTCACTCTAATAGAAGGCACCCTTGTCAAATCTGTCAACGGGGCAGCCAGCTGTGAAAACCCTTTGACGAACCTCTTGTAATAGCTACAAAGTCCCACAAATCCTCTCAAATGTGATATAGTCCTAGGTCGAGCCGAATTCCTTATTGCCTTAATCTTCTCCTCATCTACATTTACTCCCTAGGCACTAATCTTATGCCCTAAATATAAAATCTCAGTCAACTCGAACTCACATTTGGATGCCTTGGCGAAAAGTGATTGTTGCTCAAGTATACCCAATACCTCATCTATATGCCTTAAATGATCCTCCCAAGTCCTACTATAGATCAATATGTCATCAAAGAAAACCAATACAAATTTCCTCAACTGCATGGTTCATGCAAGATTGAAACATGGCCAGAGCATTTGTTAACCCAAATGGCATGACTAGAAACTCATAATGCCCATAGTGACACCTAAAAGCTGTCTTGTGAACATCCTCCTCTGTCATTCTTATTTGATGGTACCCAGATCACAAATCAATCTTGGGGAATATACTACACCATGAAGCTCATCTATCAACTCATTGATCCTGGGAATTGGGTAGTGGTTCTTGATTGTCTTCTTGTTGAGTGCCCTATAGTCGATGCACATCCTCACAGTACCATTCTTCTTCTTAACCAACACAACAGAGGAAGCAAAAGGGCTAGAGCTCGGTCGAATATGCCCCATATCCAACAACTCCTTAATCGCCTTCTCGATCTCTTCCTTGTATCTCCTCAGATAATAATAGGGTGTAGTGATGACCGGCTTCGATCCCTCCAATTTAGTGACATGCTGAAATCCCTTATCTGGCAGTAACCCTGGAGGAATATCATTAAATACCATGCTATGCTTGTCCATAATAGGTTGAATATCTATATGAGTAGTCTTTTCACCTATGGGTGAAAATCCATTGTGCCGCCCAATCTACCTGTCCTCTACAAAATGCTCTCTCCATCCTCTTGGCTAAAACAACCCTCGGAGCTCCATTAGACAAGCCTCAAAGAACCACCTTATCATTAGATTTGAATTTCAGCTCCATGGTTTGATAATTCTGTGTAAACTCACCAAGTGAATGCAACCACTACACACCCAAAACTACATTTGTCTCACCTATGCCAACCACATAGGAGTCATCAAATACTCTGTGCCTCCCCAAGCCGATGTCATGTTGTTGGATCCTTCATGCACATGGTCGGCCACAATCACATTGAACCCCTCAAAGTTATTTGTCTTCAATTTCATCCAAGTCACCAAACCCTCATCAATGAAATTATGTGTAGCCCCGCTATCAATCAATATTGTCACTCTATGTCCTTGTAACACTCGCACTCGAAAAGAATGATACCTAGGTGCTCCTGAAAGAGTGGCAAGTGTACCTCCAGAAGACTTCTCCTCCCTGGTCCTCATGCTCAACCTCATCCAAAACAACCTCGGGTTTGAACTCTTCTACCTTTGAATCCCCATTAAAGACTACCTCTATGTTGTGTTCCCGTTCCTTCCCCAAGCATCTATGTCCTGGCTCCCATGGCTCCCTACAGATAAAACACAACTTCTTCCTCCAAAGCTCATTCTTAGTTTCTTCCATCTTGCTTGGTTTAGGAGGTAATGTCTTAGGTTGCAGGAAACTCTTGTGGAATGATCTCTTATGATGTCATGATGGTGTACTCTTAGGGTAGAACTTGTTCTTGGTTGTGGAATCCTTCAAATTCAAAGCCCTTCGGATAGCATCCTGCAATGATGTCGGCTCAAAAGCTCTAACCAATCCTCGAAGTGACTCCAATAATCCCTCAATAAACAAGAACATGAGTCTCCTCTTCGTAACATTTGGCACCATGATTGAGACCCACTGAAATTCTGATACATAATCCTCTACTGAACCATGCTACCTTAAATGTGTCAACTCTCTGAAATGCATCTCTGAATCTCTCCTATCAAACCTGTCTATGAGCCTCTGTGTAAAATCAGCATATGTCACAATATGATTATGCCCCTATCTGATCAACCCGTGATGCCACCACTCATATGTTGTACCCTCCAAATGAAGAATAGCAAACTTGATAGCTTCATCTTTTGTCATAGGGTTGAGTGAGAGATATGTATCCAATTTTTCAACCCAAGCCCGTGCAATGACCTTTCCCAAACCATCAAAAGTTAGGAGAGTCAACTTACTCACCCTCTGCTATAAATCTCTATTGAACTACTACGTAGGTTGTCTTCTTTCCCCCCTTGGCGCATTCCTTGATCTAGCATTGCTGAATTGTGTAAATAGGATCTGACTTCTGTTATCCAGATCAACTCTCATGTACTCATCTATGCAGGTATTAATTGTTGCAAGGTGTGGCCCTTGGTCTCCTTGTTCAGCGCTGCGTTGTGGTGGTCTGCGACAAGGGCTTAACCGCCTCCAGTGCTTGTTAAGTCAAGTGGTTGTATCGGGCATTAACAGGTCGATCTTTTGGTGCAACGGCAGCTAACAATTGGTATCAGAGCCGAGACCACGGGTTCAAACCCCGCGCTTGCGCTGGGGGGGGGGTTTGTTGCAAGGTGTGGCCCTTGGTCTCCTTGTTCAGCGCTACACTGCGGTGGTTTGCGACAAGGGCTTAACCGCCTCCCGTGCTTGTTAAGTCAAGTGGTTGTATCGGGCATTAACAGGTCGATCTTTTGGTGCAACGGCAGCTAACATTAATGTCATTTGCTGCTAGGTTTGGCTCCTCCTCTTCCTTTGGTGACTCAACTCTAGGTAAAAATGTAGGCTGGAAGGGTCTGGATGCTGATCCAATTGGGAGTCCTGTTGTTATTTGTGTGATTTCCAGACCCATTCTGATTCAAATTACTCCATTCTCCCAAATTATTTTGTGTAGGTCTGGTGGAGTTGATAGTATTATTCATATTCTGCATCATTTAGATGAGCATTTGTCATTTGTTCCCGTCTTCGTGACATTTGTTCTTGTCTCTGCATGTAAGCCTTCCACTCATCCTCCTAATATGCCATCTTCTTCTTACCTCTACCTCCAATTCCAATGCTAACCTCTTGTGATGCTACCTCAAATCTTCTTTTTTCTCTCTCCAAAGCTCTTTGATCTCTTTGACTCAACTGCATAAACTAAATCAAACCGACAAGCTAGCAAGATTGCCTACTGTAATGTCCCCTTTCCAAGCCTAGTCAGAATGGGACCATTAGCCTATCTCATGATCCCGATGGGCTAGGGAATGGTTTGGGATCATTTTTTGTTTAATTATCAAATCGGAGTTATAAGGTTTGTTTAATTTGATAATTAAACTAAGCTTTATTATTATTGGTGCACTAAAGTCTAAGGTGGGTTATTTTAAAAAGTGACTTAATGTTATGACTTGAAGGGAAAAAGGGAAATGTTATAATTTTTAATTCCCTAGTCACTTAAGTGTGCACATAGCTTGATATTAGAAATTATTTCCAAGGAAAGTGCAAAAAAGGCTCTAATTTCAAGAAAGATTGGTTTTGTAACTCCCAGGTGCTTATAAAAAGAAGATGTGAGCTCATTTGGAAGGATGCTTGGAATTTGATAATGATATGCTGCTGGGTTGAAACCAGAGATCAATTGTGCCTTCTTGTGGACGGAAACCCACTAGAGGATGATCAGTTTCGGTGGTGAGATATCCACCCTAGCTGGTATATGATGATTTCTACACAGGGAATCACTTGGTGCTATATGGAATTTTGATTGTTTTCAGTAGTTTGTCCTTATTTTTCAGTTTGAAGGAGTGATATGGAGTTCTTCATAAGATTTTGATCAGATTTTGGAGGGATTGA
This sequence comes from Cunninghamia lanceolata, assembly GCA_027924645.1. NCBI lineage: Eukaryota > Viridiplantae > Streptophyta > Pinopsida > Cupressales > Cupressaceae > Cunninghamia > Cunninghamia lanceolata. Next base: position 5,738,340 of record BSBN01001217.1, on the reverse strand, counting down.
AGTGTTATATATTTTCTTTGTCTTAGTCGTACATTTCTGCTGCCGTACATCTGAAAATCAATGTTATTCATCAAAAAATTAATATTGATATTTATGAAACCTTTGATGAATGTAAAATCTTAATCTGCCAATAACAAACCATTTGCAATTGATTTGAGGAGTTTTAGTGATGTATTGAGATTTCTGGAGGTGATCCGTACTTACCCATGCCGTACATGCTGGGTTGCATCGATGCATATGGAAAAAAAATGTTGAGGAGTTTGTATTTCTTATTAATTGTATCTTATTTGCCTATCAATAAAGATCATTTTGGTAGTTATTTGGAGCTGTTTGGTGCAGTCCTGAAATTCTTGTGATTTGCCGTACCATTCATGACCGTACGGCTCAGCTTAGGAAGAGAGTTTGTTAGTATGAAATTTCTGATTGATATTAGTGTTGTATCTGCTCAGAATTGTTATTGTGATCAGTATAATCAGTTTGGGATTGTTTCCAAGTTGATCAGATTAGTGTTTGCAAATATGGTGATTTCAAACCATCCATATGCCCAGGCCGTACATTTCTGTCAAGAGTCTTTTGTCAGCTGTGAGTTGTGGTGACTTGGTATAAGTTTGAAACTGCTCAAAATTGGTTTTGGATCGGCCTAAATAGATTTGCAATGGTGTTTGGTTATCTTGGTATGTGGATTGTTTGTATGTCTTCTAGCTGCTCTCATGGCTGCCATACAGTGCTACAGTCAGCAATTAAAGTGGGAAATCAGTCACAGTTAGTTTTCATCAGCAATAACATTCTCTATCAGCAATCTAAATCAGCTAATTGTTGATTGATTATCATTCTCAGTGCATGGTATGATTCTATGCTTTGATCTCAAGATAAAATGCTCATGGTTATAATGTATGGTGATAGTGTTTAAGCTTAGATCGAGTATTATATACTTCCATTGTAATCAAATTTACATTAAGTCCCCTAGATGGTTTACCGCCAGTGAGGAGGGAAAGAACAACTAAACACTATAACCCCTGGATGGTTTCACCGCCAGTGAGGATAAAGAACATTTTCCTTTCTTTCTACCCACTGAACAAGTGGTGAATTCCCACTGCATAAGTGGATGATTTTGTAAGCTTTCATGCATATTTATACCCACTGATAAAGTGGTGAATCCCCACGACATGTGGATGCCCGCCGCAGCGGAAGAAGTGTATCTCTTTATTGCATATTTTCTACTGTAAGCCAAAATCACTGTATGCTCTCACCTTGCCCATTCTGGGATCCGGGTGATCAAAAAGTGTGAGGTATTTAGTTGGTTATGTTTTGAGCTAACACTGTCATATCATTGTATATTTTGGAAAAAAAATTTGGGGTTGTTTATTACACCTACTCTAATACCAATAAAATATCCTGGAAGATTAAATATATTGTCTTGTCCCTTACTTTTACTTTCAACAGCAGTTATCACTCCACAATATGTAATCAGAAAAATGAAAACAACAACATACAATCAAGAACACAACACTAGTTTTATACATGATCTGGTATATTGCCACTTATATGAGTTCCAACATAGATTTGTTGGTTACAATACAATCCTTAATACAAATTCAAACCATTGCATATACTAACCAATAATTTTGATGTTAGGCGATTACAATGGAGACGAATCTGTTAGCCTTCACTTCAAGTTTGATTGAGGATTCCCTGCTGTTCGTATATAATTCCACTTTCTGAATGACCCAATACCAAGGTATTTTTGCCTACATGTATGGTCACTAGCGTGTAAGATTGATATGTACAAAATATGTCATGGTGTCGAAGACACAAAATCGACCTCCTTATTCAATTGGTGTTGGAGCGTGATGGACTTGAGGCTGGAAATTGCAATCTACCTCCTTTCGCCAGCCAGATAGTATGGCGTCCTCAACTCGACCTATAGCTGAAGTGCAACTGGTTAATATGATTGCCACCTCTATTCACTCTATGTTGCCAATATGTCGATCCTGCAAATGGGTCCTCCCACGCCTGTCAATGAATACGTGCGCTTCCTCAGATTGTATACTACTAGATAAACGTGCCTAAAGTTGGCTCGCAATTTAGAAATTCAGCTCCAACGGATGGCGAAGTCCTTCACTAAGCAACAACTCCTAATTGATCGCCTCCCTTAAATCTGGATAAACCACTTCTCACAACCCTGAAATACAACAGCCTTAATTAATGTAGTGCAAATCTCTAAAGTGAAATTTGCTTAGTAGATTGGGTAGGGTTTTCGTCCCACCTGTTTGGCCTCTTAGGGTTTTCATCCCATAAGCTTCAGATTGTTCAAAATTTTTGAAAATTCAGCAGTTGTCAAATGTAATCAAATGATTCAAATGCTCCAAAATACCTTGCTTAAATACAAATCCATGGTCCCAAAAATGACAGCCACCTTTTTAAATTTGAATTTCTTACTTTATTTATTATTTTTTAATTAATTTTATATTTTATATTTAATATATAATTATAGTGTTTAAAAACATTTTTATTATAATAATAATAATATTATGCCCTTTGGGCAGAGGGACATGACATACTTCCAGGCATTCTCTTTTCATGCTCTCACATTTCCCCATCCCCCCAAAAGGGGACTCGGTGGAACATACAGATTATTGATTCTTCAAAGTTAACTTCTAATTTTGTCTTTTTCACTCACACAAAGTAAGACTCAATTTGGAAATAACATATTTTTTGTCTTTTTCACTCTCATAAAGTATGACTCAAATTGAAAGTAACATAATTTTGTTTTTTCCACTCACATAAGTAAGACTCAATTTCAAAATAAAACAATTAATGAGCAGAAACACATCGTTCGGTAAGTTGAGAATCGAACCTCATCTTTTGATAATGATGACAACATTGGGATTAGAATTCCTGCATCCTGCAGTAACATGTGAGTTTTAGTACCAAAAATCTGATGCAACACTGCAAAGTAATGATTTCTTTCTGCATCATCTAAAGCTCTTTAAACTGTGTCTTTGTGGAAAACAATTAGGTTTGTTAAATAACCTTTAGTTTAGTCTCATATAGTCGTTTGACAGTTTCAATCAAGTCCCTAGAAGGAGTTGTCCCTTCTGTCAAAATATGCAAGACCTGATACAAAACAAACTTCCAAAAGGTCAACATCTCCTACTAGAAAACGTAATTTTTATATTGGCTGAACCAATAATATTCCTGCAGACATGGACTATTACAAATGAACAAAAAGATATGGACCTGCATAAGAATACTTTCACTCCCATGTGGAGGATCAGAGATGATTTGAAGCAATTCAGATGATGAGGAACCAATGGCCCGTACAAGGGTAGGAATGTGCCGATGGACTGCCTGTACCAAATTACGAGTTACTAAAATACAGTCAATGCCACCAGTCTTACGGAATAACAAAAACTATGAATCCATCCCAGGCAATCAGAGAAACAATTGCTTCACACACAAATAACACCTAGAAAGTTATGTCTACAAAACACCATGAAAAATAAAATAACATTAAAATAGAATAAATAACTTCCAAATCAAACCTGTTTCACAGCCTTTGGTGCTTGTCCATAAATAATGAAAACCTTCTGAAGAAGTGCGTGCTTCTGCAGGTGCAATACACACAGCAAATAAAAACAAAATAATCTATGAAACAAAGGAAACTCTGACAACAATTGAAAGAGAAAGCAACGCCAAAGACAAGAAATTGTTCATGGAACAGAAAAAGCATGTCACATTACTGTGCTGCAAGGAATCATATCTCTATGCACCTAAACACAGAGAAAACAGAGACAACTGCCTGCATTAGGTTTTATTGTAAGGATCAATTTTAAAACCTTGGAACAAAGAGCAAAGTACAGCGACATGCAGCGTTGTGCTTTTGTTATAGACACTGTAGATGTATGTCGAGAAACCTGCTGTGAATCATTTTCAGCAGTGTTTTCTACGGTAAACCCTTTTCCTTCTGTGAGGGATTCTTCTCCATTTGGCATTTTGTTCTGAATATTTTCCTGAAAAACAAACACCCCATAAAATAAATGTTGGTTTTCCTTCAAATCATTGTGAGAAATCACATAAAGAGAAATTCATAGATTTATACTTTGTCAAGTGATGTTAAAATTCAACTCCAACAGTGATACATGTCTAGACTGTAGATAGATATTGTCAAGAAGCACTGTATCCATGAAGAAACCTTCAAAAAAACAGCAGATTACAGCTATGGCAGGTCATTTGTCATCATCAGACATCATCCTATTCAATCATAGTTCTTTCTATGAAATTAACATTCAGTCTTAACCTTAACTATCTCCAACATCAAAACCTTCGTCTACATCAAAATCTATTTCAAAATTAAAACTAGAACTAGCATCTTCATTTAATCCTTCACTAATTTCATTATCATCTCCTTCAAAGGATGACTGTTCAATGTGAGGATTGTAATCATCATTTGCAAGAGATTGTTCAACCATAGCAGCAAAAATCTTTTGGGGAAAAAATCGGCAAATCAAAAGAAAAAGATTTTTTCAAAAAATCGTGAAAAAATTGGGAAAAAATCGTGAACATTTTGGATTTCCAAAAAACGTTGAAAACTACAAAAAAGAGAGGATAAGTTGTTTTTTTTAATTTTGGGGGTTGGGTTCGTTATATCATGAAAAAACTGGATTTCCAAAAAACGTTGAAAAATACAAAAAAGAGAGGATAACTTGTTTTTTTAAAAATTTTCAGGTTGGGTTCGTTATATCGTGAAAAAATTGGATTTCCAAAAAACGTTGAAAAATACAAAAAAGAGAGGATAACTTGTTTTTTTTTAATTTTTGGGGTTGGGTTCGTTTTATATATATATATATAATAGAATAATAAATATTAGATCTGAGCAATCAAAAATTGTGTAGGAATTCTACATGTGTTAATCCTTATCGGTTAGCACATCACATTGTAATTCAAGTTCAAATATTATGCAATAAAATCCTTCCGCATAAATTGGTATTAGAGCCGAGTAGAATTGTTCCTTTGATATGCTATTTGTGATCTGTATTGTTCTGAATATCCTACCAGTAGCGTATGTAGTAGCTATGGACGTCACAAACATAAGACTCGTGGTGAGGCCAGGGGAGTCGTGTGAAGGGCAGCCGTAAGTCAACCAAACGTAGCAGGGAATATCATGAACGAGAATTAGTAAGTTCAAATTTCTCACTATGGCCAGTCAAAGATCAATGCATGCTAGCTCTGCACTTTCTGAAGTTATGCATAATTACTTTGAAGATAAAACTGAACAACATGTTGATGATAAGGGTAACTTCAAGTTTTCCTGATATTAAAATTTCTACACTTTACCCAGAAAAGGGAATTAAAGCAAAAATTTGTGATTCTGTTAACCAATTTCAAATAAATCTCTTAGTTTCTGGTGAAGGAATTTGTCCTATGTATCTTCCTTTCTTGCTTCCCTCTGATATTTCTCGATGGAGAGAAAAGGGATATTTTCATGTCCATTTTCCACACATTGACTTAATAGTCCATCCTCACTTTAATTATGATATTGGTGCTGAATTCTTTGCTACCCTGATAGATACCAACTGTAGGATTTGGGACCAAGCAGTCATATCTTAGTTCCGTGGAATCCTAAGTGCGGATAAGGGAGATGATGTCATTACTGTGAGCCTCAATTTTAGTCATTCTCTATCTGATAAGTTTATCTCTTCTGCCTTTTGCTTACTGATCCAAGTTAAAGGTGCTTCTCTCATGCCGGGATTTGTCTATGCTATTGTGGCTGGTGTGTCTATAGATTAATGAATACTGTGTCACCTCCAATTTCTTTTGCCACAGGGGTAAGTTTTCCACAAAGATCCGCTAATTTGCTAGATTATGGCAGAAACATTGACCATACTGGGTTTGATATATATTTTCCTATTATTGAACAATTGTTGAACCAACAGAGACCTCACTTTAAAGACCTTCTTGTGCAAAGAAACAGATTTTCCAATAGACCTTTGTTCCAGAATAGGCGAATAGCAAATGTAACACTCCAATCTGTCCCAGATCAGACCATTATGGAACAACCTATAATTGATGAGAATGTGGCAAGACTACAACCATTAACGAGAAGCCTCTCCATGGCCCATGTTTTCCCCAGTTCAAATTATAAACCATATGTAGATTACAATCCTAAAGAATGTTCTACATCCAATAACCATCCTACAGCAAGACCAAGTCTCTCAATCAATACCTATCCATCTAGGTCTTCTTTTGCCTCCACCTCTGACCTAAGCACTGATTCGGTTCTAATAGATAAACTAGTCAGGCAGGTTAGTTCTAGACTACATCTAACCCCTAAAGAAGAAGACACAAAACAAAAGGGAATTAAAATTCTTAGGATGGATGAGCCATCTTGTATGATGAGAGATTCTTTACCCAAATATGGATCAGAAAAGAAAAAAAAAATATCAAATTCAGTTAGATGAGACTACTGCTCAAGAAGTCACTGGTTATGAACCAGGACGATGGCCTACTCCTAAAACATTCATGATTGTAAATCCGGAGAAAAAACTGTAGGAAAAATATGAATCAAGGTTGCATATTGCAGTAGGAGTGAGACAAAAAAAAACTCTGAGGCTCAAAGAAATCGGCAGGCACAGTGGATGATGTCAGCCCAAGATAATATTGATGATATAGCCTTAGATGTCAAGCAATCTGTACATAATTCCAGTGTTGCTAATGGAAAATTGATAAGAATAGAAAATAATGTAAATAAGATAGAATCAGTTGTACAAAGGTTAGATCAGCAAGCTACTTCTCTTTTAAATGATACTTCAGGTATTTCTTATCAAACGAGGAATGTCCAAACTCAGGTGACAAGTATTCAGACAAATACTCAAATAACAAATACTTATGTCACCCAATTGACCAATGATTTGACAACATCATATAATAGAAGAAACACTGAGGCCCAGGAAAACAAAGCTTTATTAGAAAACGTGGCCAGAAATTTAGAAAAGATTAGAAGATATACAAAAAAGATTAGTCTCTCAAAAAGACAAAGATAGCTCTGAAGAAGAGATTGAAGAAGCCAAATCTCATTTCTCTGAACCTTTACAAAAACCTTCTAAGGTTAAGATTCAAAGAAGAAAAAGTTTTTTGTTTGTTGATGAACCTGAAGAAGAACAGCAATCAGAACCTTCTAGATCTAAAACTGCTCCAAGACCTACTAAATTAATGTTTCCCAAACACAAAGAACATGCTATGCAACACACAAAACAAGTCAAAGATTGGTTGCAAGAATTAGACATTGAAGATAGAGACAACCAACCAAACTACATGGAAGAGCCTGCTGTGACATATTTAGATAATTCCATTTCTGATGAGGAGGTAATTTTAGAAATAGAATCATCTCAAGATCAGAAGAAGACATAGAACCAGAAATGGTTATAGAAGAGTTTGTGTTTGATCAAATAAATGATGGTGAAAATTGGGAAACCTTCATGGCTAGTCATGAATCAACAGGCAGTAATTTTGATGTAGAGATGAGAGAAGCAATCTCAGAAAATTCTAGACCAAAACAGATATTCTTAACATAGATAAAATTCTTGATCCATATGATGCCGTATGTACCTGGTGTGATACATTAGAGAACTTCTATGACACTAGAAGTTCGTATTGGTCTGATTCTAATAAAGTTTTATATGTTGTTAGATTAATGTATGGTAAACTCAGAGATTGGTGGAATGGACTACCACACAATGGTGTGATTACCCAGGATCCTGTAACAGGAGACAGATTTGTCAAAGAAATGGACATGGGTAGAAATGATATATCTGTTGAAGGGTTTTCTCAATTAAAACTCTTGCTCATTGGGTTATTTTGTGGAGATAGAAGAAATGACATTCTTGAAGCTAAAAAAATTTTGTATACTTTAAAACTCAAGAATTTGGGCAAGCTCCACCAAAACAACCTTCCTTTTGAAAAATATATGATTGCATCTCATAAACTTCATGATCCCACAACCAAGAAGTATTACCTTAATTCACTTCCATGGGGATTAGGAGAATGGGCAGAAGATTACTTAATTAATAGAAAGAAAACTAAGGTTGAAAAATGCACATTTTCAAAGTTGAAAACCTTAGTCACTTATAAGCTGGACAAACAATGTTTATTAAAGGCTTTGAATGATAACAGAGAACAGTTTAATTCCTCCTGCAATTTGAAGGAATACTGTAGTTTGCCTCCCATTAACCAGCTGAGAGATATTCAGCAGGTAAGAAAGTTCTACAAGAAATCTTGTGGAAAATATTGCAAATGCCATTAGTGCAAAAGGTGCACTTATGATGTTGACAATATGGAAAGATCTTTCAAAAATAAGAAATGTGGTTATAGAAAGAGATACCGCTTTGCTCCTGTAAATAAGAATTCTTTTAAAATTATAATGCCTCCCAAATACTTGTTCAAAAAGAATAAGAATCCAAGAAAAGGACCAGTGAAATGTTTTATATGTAAAGGTCCTCATTATGCTACTAATTGCCCAGGGAAGTTAAATCCTGGAACTAAAGTGTATGTTGTGTTTCAAGAACAAGATGTACATAATAATTGGGAAATTACAGATACTTCTGATGCTTTTGCTCAGTTTTCCTCTTATATGTTTTTTGAGTTAGTTGGAGTTCTTCCAGAATAGTTTTCTATGGGAAAGGACAAATCTAAAAGGATTTGTGAAGAAATGTTATTTTCTATGGCTCTCCAATAATGTTGACTATAACTACGGAACTTGACCTTATGTTGCCTGGAGGTATACAGATTCACCTAAATGGGCTACTGCTTGGAACTAAAAACATGGAGGAAATGAATTTTTGTTTTGCATGTGTCATTTGTCTGAATAACTACAATATGGTACACAGAAACTGGAGCTATATATAAAGGATCCATGTCTGTGGTTTCCGCAGAGAGGAGTTCAGTTATTCAAGCAAGATAACCAAAAACAAAATTAGGGAATCAAAATCTTATTGCATCATCATTTTGACTTTTCACATTAGAAGATACCTTATTTATTCTAGAACATGTTTCATCACTCGCTGAAGAATCATGTGTGCCACCTGAAACCTGTTGAACATCAACTACTGATAGCAGCATCTTTGTAGCAAACTGCTCAATATTTTGTGAAATGTAGTCAAGAGGATAAAGCTTATTAGCTACCTGTAGACAGCATTTAGGCAAAGTCTCAGCTTTGGACAGCCTGCTAAAATACAGAATGATTTGACATTATTCTAATCATGCAAAAGGTAAATTTATGAATACCACAAACACTGCAAAAGAATAGCATATAGCTTTGGACAGCCTGCTAAAATCTCAAAAGAAAAAGAATAATACCAGACGTATAGCCTTTGCTCGTACTTCATCCAGATCGTGTACTGCACACTGCAAATAATTAAACTTTAATGATAATAAATCTTATAATAACATTATTAAGCACGAAAATAAACTAAGAAAAAACAATGACTCTTCAAAACTGGGTGGTATGACTATGTATTCTATAAATTTAATGTTTAATTCAGAAAATCCTCAGAAAACATTATCACCAACATCCACTTTATTGCCCTTCTTGATAATCTCAGCTTTTAAGAACTTCTAGCAGTGAAAAGAAACAAAAACACGAGCAACAAACAGGATTGCCGATCACTATCATATTGGAATTGGGAAAATTGCAGAATAGAAATTATAAAGTGACAAAAGCAAATCTATTGTTCACCGTATTTACAAATTACAATAGACAGTAATGTTTTATGGGGGAAAAAATGAGCTCAAAACATCAAACACACCGCCATTTTATACTGAATTAACTATAACACCTAATTCAAGTTACTAGAATCAATAATGTACTCTCATCACTACATCTTGGCATAAGAAATCACTAGAATCTAAAATAACAAATACGAAAAATAGGTACAGAAATTTGCAGTCTTAGTTATAGCAGGAGAATCCGCCAAAAAGAACACCTACCCAAAGCAACTATTAGATGTTTTACCTGCAGAGCAATATTTAAACAAGCATTCCTTGTAAGTGGTCGCAGTAAAATCAGGCTCCAAACAGCACCTAGACCTTGAGTAACCCGATCCCCATTAACCACTTCCTTTCCATGATGAGCAGATGTACCTGGATTACACAGGCCTTCTAGTAATTTAAAAGACGATTCAGGCAGAAAAGGAGCTTCACCCAGCAATTTGCTCAATGATTTGTCAGAAGGTGGCAGAGAATCCCGCAGAGCTTGAGCCTGGACACACATTCAAAACTGTATCATATTAGGAAGAGATAACATGTGGTCATTATGTTAACAGTAAATATATTATAAACGAAGTTCCTCTATGACCTAAAGTTAACATCATCAGTGAGAAAATTTACAACCTGTATGAAATCCACAAAAAAAAAGAGAATAAGCAGTAGAATAGAATTTCAAAATGTACCACAGCAAGAAGAAACTTTTCATAAACTGATGAAGCAACTTCAGATGAGACCAGTTCCTTTGGTTGAGATACAATCTGTTCATATAGATGGTAGAGAACATGCAATGTGAGATCATGCCCCTGCAGATTTCCCACAGCAATTAGAATGGGTGTAAATGAAAGTAAATTAAGAATTTAAATTTTAATGTATATCCAAACCTCTCTTTAACCATTAGCCATTAAATTTTAAATTTTTAAATTAGGCCTTTAAGTTCACCTCTGAATATACAGATGCAGAGGTCAACTTCATTGTAACCTTTTTCATCAAAGCATCAATGTATATCATAAACTGATAAGGAAAATAATTATAAAGTATCTTCTTTCTAAATTGCTTATGCTCATATAAACAAGAATCTAGTCTCTTATAGTTGATGTGTTGTAATGCATATTTACTCAAGAACCATTGTTATGCGTGACTTATTCTCAAATCCTACAAATAGAAAGCAACTAATATTACCATAGTTAAATCCTCAATAGTGTAACTATCCCTGTGGTCAGTGCCAGCTGATGTTCTCTGCTCATTGGAAATTGATCTCCTTTATTTGTTTCTTCATTAAAACTTTGTTACAAACTTCAACATAAATCGATATAAGACAAATCAAATTGATATAAGATAAAGCAAATAAATCTAAAAAATTAGAAATAATACAAAAATTAAAAGAAGACTTTAAACCTATGTTGCACAAAATATGGAATCGAATATAAATTTTACAAAGGAAACATGATTGAAGAAGTGTTGTATCCATATGAAATATTTCATATTTAGTCATCTTTCAAGTCAAAACCTTGATATTCTTCATTTTGTGAGCCACAATTCAATCCTTGTTTAGCATAGGTCCTGAAGGTTGTTTTTATCGTTTCTAGTCAGTGTCCTTGTAGGGCAACAAAAGGACTTTTATGATGCATCAGGCAATGCGAAGATCAAGACTTAGACAAGGAAGGAAAGCAAAATGGTCTAAGCCATGGAAGTGGTACATTCAGGCCACTGGAGTACGTCAATGCACTAAGTGATGCAATTTTGGTGGAAAACGTTAAGGTAATGGTACATCAAGGTCCTTGGAGCATGCCTACATAATGGAGTCACTTGTGAGCATTAAGTTATGAGAAATGGTGCAAAAGGGTCTCAAAAACATGCTCATGTCACTTTAAGTGAAAAAAGTACATAAGTTGTCCAATGTCAGTGACTAAAGTGACAAGAGGTGGCACTTTTTTACTTACATGACAATGTCAACATGAAAATATAAGAAAAAGTGCATGAGACCCCAAAAAGCATGCTCCATGACTCAGTGAAAAATATGCAAAATTGCACCAAGACCCCAAAAAGCACACCTCATCCACTTAAGTGAACTTCAAACATTAAAAAGGTGCATGAAACCCCAGAAAACACAATTGGAGATAGAAATCACTTAAGTGAGCTTCAAATTAAAAGTTAAAGTGCATAAAGACCCAAAAAGTGAGCCCAAGTCACTTAAGTGAACTCTGAAACATGAGAAGTAGTGAAAACAGCCCAAAAGTGCACTTGGGGAGGAAATGAACAAGTTTTTATAAGAAAATGTGCGAGGTCTCATGTAATGTCCCCTTTTTGGCGCATAGACCTTTTGTGCGCATTATGCTTGTTCCTAGTCTTTTGGAGGCTATTCGTCATGTTTGGAAGAACTCCAACGTTCTTGGAGTGGTCGTGGCTCAGTCTTACAGAGCAATTGTTAGTGTTTTTAAGTCCGGCTAGTCATTTGGAGTTCATAGATGCTTTCGGAATTCAGTTCTGACCTCTCGGGTGCGCTCCAACTTTCTTGGAGAAACATGTTTTTTTTAGACGATCAACTGATAGCCTCCGATTTTCATTCCATGTCTTCAGTGTCCTATTGGTATGATCAGAATTGCAAAATTATATCATTTGGATGCTTTCCGCAACTTGGGTATATTATTGAGTTATTTAATTATTTATTCACTTAAGTTGTCTAAGGATGGGAAATATTAAAAGATAACTTAAGTGTAATAGCTCTTTGGAAAGGTGTTGAAAAGTATTATTTGATGCTCACATAAAAGGAATGTTAGGCAACAGTGACATAAAGTGAGCAATTAAAAAGGTTATTTGTGTGTGAGGAGGAAATTAAAAGAAAAGTGAAATTATTATTTTTATTTCCTCTTGTTGCCCTAAATGTGTCTTTAAAAAGGGGGTTTGGGCTCATTTGGAGTTTTATGCTGTTGAATATATTTTCATTTCTGCTGAAAACTTGTGCCGTTGAGCAGAGTTTCTTCTTGGGGTTGTTTAGCCTCAACTTCTCATCTAGTTTCGGTTGTGGAAGATCAACCCTAGCTAAATATTTGGTGATTTTATTCAGAAATCACAAAAAGCTTTAATGGAATCATCATGCAGAGATTTTGGGTCGAATAGTTTTTATGTATTTTGATGTGTGAAGGTTTGAGATGTTTTTCAGTGATATTTTGGAGCATTTTGTGCTAAGTTTTGGGGTGAGTTGTGGTGTGTGAAGTGTTTTGGGGTTGTGAGAAGTATTTTTGTGTATTTCTTGTTTGCTGGGTTTTGTATCAGACCTGAGTATTTTGCTGTTAGAGTGCTTTCAGAGGTGTATTTTCAATGTTTGAGCATCATTACATCCATAATCACCAACAGAGCTTCATGGGTATGCTTCAAGGTGATGTTTGGTAACTTCTCAACTCCTCATATTCTGATTTATGATGCTACAGCAGTTTATTTCAGTTCTGATCAGAATTAATAAAATATTTCAGCGTGCCCTAACTCTCATGTTTCCTTTATATGTTGCAATAAATCTGTGTTTGTAATATCGGATGGTAGTACCACCGGTTACTTCATAAAATTGTGCTTCATTTTGTAATATTGGACGGTTTACCCCCAATAAATTATAGCATGAACTCGCAGCCCGTTTTGGAATGAACAAGCTGGCATATCGACCTTATTGGTTTGAGTCAAGCTTAGAAATTATGCCAGTGGCCTACATACATTTCCATGATTAAGTGGATGCCCGCTGCATAAGCGGATGCCCATTGAATAAGTGGAAGTTGTTATTATTGCATGTTGGTTTTGAATGCTAACTCAGAAGCACTTGTATGCTCTCACCTTGCCCGCAAAGGGATCTGGGTGATCAGAAGTGTGAAAGAACTTAACCATTGCATCTTTATCTGTGTGTAGAATTGCAAAAAAAAACCGGGGTGCTCATTACATCTCAAAGGGCGCCAAGAGAGAAAATCATTCAAGTCACCATAGAAACATGAAAAAGGGTGCAAATCGCTTAAAAGCCAAAGCCTAGATAGAGAAATGGCAAGTCTCAAGTTCAAGAAAGGTCATCAAGAGCCAAAACACATGCCTGGCATGATAGAGGACAAGTCTCAACATTAAAGCACAAGGCAAAAAGTGCATAAAGGTCCAAAAAGTGTGTCTTTACAAGAATAAGTCAAGATTTCACCGTCAAAACACTAAAAAAGCCATTGAAGAAAGTTTCCTAGCAAATTGTTCCTCTTTTGCACAAGTTTTGTTGCAAGTTTCCAAGGAAGAAATCAGATTCAAATCACCAAGATTGTTTGGTAAAGTCATCAATGGTCGTTAAACTTTCAAGTTTATTCTCGGCAGCTGCATCAAAATCATTAGGAGCCAGCCCACACCAAACTAGCTATTTTTAGGAGACAGACAATATGAAATGATCTTCTAGAAATTCTATTCAAAGACATTATATTTCAAGCTTTCTTATTTTAGACAATGTATATGAAGACAGTATTGTATTTAAGGTTTACTTTGTCTGCAAGCAAACTATTCTTAGCATAGGAACTATAGTTGTTTTTTATTTATTTATCCTACTAAATCATTGTAGCACTTACAAATATGTGCTTTATGCACTCAGATTAGATGAACTAGCAATTTTACACCTATTTTTCCACTGAGTTTAACGTTCAAGCTTTTTGTGATCTTGTGTATGTGTTGAGTAGGTAATTTTGATCACTTGGCTGTTGTTCTTTTCTAGCTGGTGCAGCAGAAGTAAGTCTTAAAGTTGGGTGCAAAAATGGCCTATATTTAGCGAGTTAAGCTGCTATAGATGGACACTTACATTTAGTGTTGGCTTTCCTAAATTTAGGCATAAGTGTCTAATCAACTCTTTGACATTTTTTTTGTTTGTCTTTTTAGTTGTTATTTTGGGTGTAGAAGTCGCTTTTTGTCCTATTTTTAGAGACATACTAAGTCATGGAAAACAGGATAAGACTTCAGCTTTAAATAGCGCTTTATTTATGCTTTTGTGTGCCCAAGTCAACAAATCTATTTAATGACCATGGGTGCTCACTTTATGCTGCTAGATCTTTGACAGAATTTACAACTTAATTAATAGAATAAACTAACTGATCCAGATGATCCAATTATAGTGCCGAAACAAGCAATTCCATAGCTAAGAGCAGTTTCAAGAGCAACAGTTCGAAGCTCATTGCAAACCCCACTGAATACCCATTTAGGTAGATCCACGGTAGCAAGGGCAACAAAGGCATAGGATCCTATTGATTCTGCAGTCAATTATGTTGCTTCTGAGTTTGATTATGCCATTAACTCCACTCTTGATTCTCCATGCTTAAGCCACTGATGTAATCGTTTACGATGTCATGTCTTTCAACACAGGAGGAAAAAACGCGCATCCATCATTATACAATGCATAGGTTACTACCCTTACTAATAAGGTTGTCACCCTTACTATGGTATCTAATGTCTATTGCGGTACAGTGGTCACCATTCGAGTGGGGTAGTCGGGTATGTATGTTGTCAACGCGAGATCGAGATTCAAAGCCCATTGTTGGAAAGCCAATAGCTAACATTGCAGTAACAATTTCAGTAGCATATCTAATTTAAGTAATTGATCCACTAGTAGTAGATCCTATTGCATTTCTTCTGGAAGCATGAAACGTTGTAGTTGAAAAGGCAAACACAAAGGTATCACCCATGGCATATATCATAATTTAGCATATCTGACACTTTATACACATCAATAATGTGTTCTGAGATTTTGCACATCTGCCTCTATTATGACTTTATGCACCACCAAGCTTTGGTATTTTACCAGGTCTTTCACCAGCACCACCTTGTCCAACAACATCCCTTTCAATTCTAAATAAAGATCGAGACCAAGAAGCAAAGGAAGCATCCAAATAGTAGACAGAAGCATAGGTGGTGTTGGTTCCCAAAATAACCATGTCCAAAACCCTAGAGCATTATCCAATCACCAAAGCTAGGGGTGTCTTCAAGAGGATTGGTAAGAGGCTCATCAACAGGTTTAGAACGATTCTGGGCCAACAAGTAGGAGTGGGTAATCTCCTCTTCACTTCAAGCTCAGCTAAACTTAAGAAGGTGTTCCGAGAGGTATGAAATAAAACTCAAACTAATAACTATAGCCATACCCAATGTACACTTGACCCCTATAGCTGTCACTAGGCCAAGACGACTGGCTGCATAAAACCTCTAATATAGCTGATTATACATCTTGCACATGCACCCATAAATGACACTTTTTATATCGCCACAAGATAAATTCTTTTAACATTCCATACACAGTCGCAAGATGGAAACACGCATTACATGATTCACAAAAAATTAGAACAGTTTCATATTGCTTTAGATTTGATCACTGGTTGTTATACAGAATCATGAGCAACATGCAAACTAAACTAACCCTACTCCTATTCCTACAACTACCCAGAATAGAGATTTAAATTGAAAGAGTGCTGGCCCTTCACCAAAATAGACCAGTGCCCACTCCAATGGGCAACAGTCATGAACAACAAAAGGAAAGAGATATATCCAACACCCATCAATAGAAACACAAAATGCTATCACATACAAATCTGAAATTCACCTCATATGATGGACATACTTATTAATCCAAAACACAACTGCAACAATCCATATGCAAAAAGGGAATGACCCATACAAAAGGTTTGCATGATTTCAATGTTGTCACACATTATCAAAGCTCTGTTACATTCATGCCAACAAATGTGGCAAAGGGGAAAATAAAGCTGCGATTCAATGTTCCCCTGAATCATCACAAAATGTCATGGACACATACCATTATATAAAAATGTTTAATGTTGATCTTTCCTATAGACTGCTGGAGACATCCTTTCACTCACTGCCCAGATGTTTTCCTTTGCTTGATGCCCTAAAATCTTCTTAGGCATTTGTAGATCCAAATTGGTTCTCAGACCAACTCCTCTCCACTTCTTTTTCAACGCATATATAGCATTCATTTTTCCTTGTTGTTCTATGCGAGAGAAATTAGGGCACGCACCTGCAGCAATTAATTTTCATCCACCCACGTACCTGCCCCATCTACCAACAATATGTTTAATCCTCTGCTAAAGCATTTGGGCAAGAGAAAGAAAATCGGGTGCCCAAATGCATCATTCAAATCCACCAACTCCAGCATTTAATTTGGCATCTACTTGTACCCTACAACACTCATATTTTAATCTACCTTCAAACAAGTCGACTAAGGCATTAATGGCGGCCTAGGAATAGTCACTGAAAGAAAACCTGTGAAGAAACAGCGCTTCAGAAAAAACGCATTGAAAAACAAGTTAAAATTTTGCTTTTGCGTTCTAGCCTTTCTTCCTTCTTGTTCCAAGTCCTTGGGGATTTCCCAACAACCAGGAACTCTTTGATTTTCTCCTTACTCTTCACACTTTCTCTTTCTTTCCCCTGCCTTGCATTGTTCCAAGTCATCAATTATTTCCACCCAACTTGGAACTCGCCGACGACCTCTTCTTTTCTGCTTTGCCTTTGTTCCATTTTGTCGGGGATTTCCACCTGACCAAGAACAAGTCGATTTTGTCTCAACTTGGTCATTTTTTGGATTTTTTTGAATTTTCAAAAGGCACAAGGGAACCAAGCTAAACACAGGGCCATCTAAAGAGAACTTTGATGGATTTAGGCAAAATTTTATGCAAGTATGGAAGCTGGAAAATCTGGGCACTAATAGGTGGAAGCAATGGTCGATATTCATTTACCACAAGCAGCCAAGTAATCAAAGAAGCAAATGCAAAGCAAGGGAACCTATAGCAGAAGCAAATCCAGTTGTTTCATATCCCACATTATTAGCAGATCCAATAGTAGCAGAAAATTTAAATACCAATAATCCAATAGTAGCACCTATTGAACTATCAGCATCACAGCTATCTTAAGATGACCCGGGCACAGTTACAGAACGAGATAAACATTGAGTTCCTCTTGATGATCATGATTCATACCTTCGTCATCCACATCCTGTCTTTCGTGATCTATATGAAGATCATGATATTCCTTAGCAAGACCCAGCTGCTTGCCTTAAGCAATTAAAGAGTTCAGATCGATTGCCAAATTTAGAGCTTAGAGATCACGATTGAGATTCTGATGATTAAGAGAGATTATGATTTCAATTAGAGATATGGAGATTAAGATGATTGAATTGAAGATTCTGACCTCTGTCATTGTGATGCAGTTATTGATGATTGTGATTCCACAGGAGTTCCAAATGCTTCAAACGTTCCAGACGTGGTTCAACCTATTTCTAGGAATCTTCCAATAGCAAATTACCCATAATATAATGCAGATAAAGGCGCCACCAATAAAGAAAGATGCTCCAAAGGCCTAAGCTATAGTATAGACTTTAGCCTGTGGTTCTTCCAACTTGGTAGGTCTTTGTAGATTGTCCAATATTGGCTGCTATAGCGGGTGCTTCTGCGGCTGGGCCTTGTTCTCAATCAACTAAGTAAATCGTTGCTCCTCCAATTTACTTTCGTGATAGCCCAACAATCTTATAATTACATACAGCAACCAAACTCACTTACTGCTACTTTACCTTCTAGCAAATCTAGCCCGATCAGTCATCCAGCTAACTAACCAAGTACATGAGTGCAAGCACAGTTCTATACCTAGTTTTGCAACTGAAGGATATGAAATTATTGTATTATTTGTTGCTTAAACCATAGATGTTTCTGAAATGGCTACTTCAACTAACAAATAAGAATCAATGGGTTCTAGAACAGGTTCTTCAACAAGATAAACTGCTAGGTAAACTGATATTATTGCTGCCATCATTGGCGAAACTTCTTAGTTATGGAGAGGGTGCCTCTACCCTAGCCCTTGGCTCTGTATCTCGAACTCAAAAGAATATTGCTAGCTTTGCTCGATCTACTACTACAGGATTTACTAAAAAAGGGTATGTCCACGCATGGGTAATAGAAGATATGGCCTCAGGATTATACATGGATGGTTTAGGAGCAAATCAATGCTTGCTTGTAGTGTTCAATGCATGAAATTTCCAAGTCTACCTAGGTTCTCCCATAAGTCCTTAGTAGGTTTAGTAGGTTCTCCATTAGCCTAGCTCTAGCTAGTAGGTGCCCACCTAGTAGTATGTAATAAACATATGTTGTTGAATCAATGTAAACAACACATATGTTTATTACATTGATTCAACAGCCTATGTTTACATTGATTCAACAACCTATGTTTATTACATAGCTACTAGATGCACTTACTCTGCTATTGGATATGCTACTAGAACTACTCTGCTATTGGATATGCACTTATGCTGCTATAGGATCATGAACTAGAACCAAGTAACCTACTTCTGCTCATGCCTATGCCGCTAGGTATCAATATCAATATGAAAGGGATGTTATGCCCGAATGGAATGTGCGAAAACTTTGAGCGCACTAGACTATTCTAGGTTCCTCTCCTACTTATGGGTTAGTAGGTGTTGCTAGGTAACTATGTGCTTCTCAGTAAACTATCTACGCCTCTACTTACATATGATGCTACCCATGCTACAATCCTCAAGAGACATGGCCACAACCAAGTTAGTCATAGGGATGTTACCTGTCGCTGGACTGTATCTCCCCTCTTTTCTTCATGGTTGTTTCAAACGAGTCCATTCATTTATGTTTATTCTATTTTGTTGACCCACCAGGTAGTTAACAAATAATGGGGCTTATTTTCGAGATGCTAAGTGTGACCTCCATCCTATGCCTACCATATAAATAATGCTTTCTTATTGGGTTCATCCCTTTCCTACTAGCTGTTGCTTTCCGGCATCATGTGAGCTACTCAATTTTAAAGAAGTCCTCGTACTATCTGCATATATCACTAAGCTTAATGGACCTCTATGGCCTTGGTAAGAGGAACAAGCCTAGGTATTAGGATGTTTTGCTAAAAAGTGTCACTTTGTTCTGGACTAGATGATTACCTGGGCTAGGCAATTGATCTTTGAACCATTCACCTAACATTGATTGGTAATTTGACTAATACTGAAAGAACCAAACCAATTAACATCACAAGTGAGTTGTGCATCCAAGGAGGGCATATCTCTATTTGCCAGCTTACCTAGTTCCCGAAATTGATTTTTAGACTTTTGAGTATAGTAGAAATATCCAGCTAGGTAATTCATACATAAAGGAACCCCCTCCCTATTGTTTTAGTTTGACAGGTATATATTCTTCCTGCATATGTGAAGGTGTTGTTAGTTTGAAAGGTGAAAGAACAAGGGAAATAGCCATGAAAAGGGTTACTAGTAGTGCCTAATCAAATAGATAGAAACTTTTGCAAGAATTATCTCTTGCAAGACTAGGAGAAATGCCATATCAATTTATTCCCCTATTGTCAAGGAGAAGCCGATCTCGCCATAAGCAAGCAGAAGAAGGTAGATATATCCGTCCTTCAAGAGAGAAGGTTGCTAATTAGTTAGTCCCCTACCCTAGATGAATAACCAATAGAGTAACCCACTCACTGATGTTGTTTGTTGATACTCTCCCATTCACATTTGACACAAAACAAAAGGGGCATAATGAGAAAATTTTGATTCACTAAACTGAAGTAGGCAGCGAAGTGACTGTTAATCTAGAGTTTTAAATGAAGGGCAGCACCAGCCATTGGTCATTACTTGCTTTTGTGCCAACTAAGAGTCACTAAAAAGAAAACAAAATAAGAAGAATATTCAAACAAATAATATTATTATAATTGCATCTTATTTGTTGGTTTTGTACCTTCAGCAGACTTGTTTTGCAAGTTAACGTACTCAGAACACAACTGTTTTGATTGAGGTTTCAATTTGCTGATTAGCTTATTTTCTGAGTGCATAATATACTTACCATGGTCTGACTTTTAACATGGTATCAAAGCACAATAACTGTAATCTTCTAGTCAGTGAATAGAATGTGGTGTTATTTGTGAGAGGGAGTTGTCAAGAGATTTCAGTACCCATACTTCAGCGATTGAAGTACCTTGAAGTTCTAAGAGGTCGTAGGGTGTGATGCCCTAATTGTTCCAGTGATTAGAGTGTTGATCTACAGTGTACACATGTGATAGGTTGTTGATCTGATTTATTTTCAGCTGATTTGTTGAGTTTCAGCATATTCCAACAGCTGCAAACATGACTAGTATCAGTCTCAAAAAGTGTGACTGTGTAGAGGGTGCTTCCAACCTTACACCTTGGAAGTGCAAATTGCAGATGGTACTTGACAAAGTTAATCTTTGGGTCTATGTGGCCACCAAGGTTGCACCTTCTACTAATGTTGTCCAGTTGGCTGAACATAACAACAAAATGACCAAAGCAAAGAAAATCATCTTAGATTAATTGAAGGACCATTTGATCTCTCACGTTGCAAAGAAGAAGACAGGAAAGGAGATGAATGATGCCTTGACCACTATGTTTTAGAGTGTGAACATCTCCCATGAGATATTGTTGATGAACAAACTCAGTTCCACATGTATGAGTGACAGAGACACACTAGCCATCTACCTAATTAAGACCATCATTTGGTAGATTAGCTTGTTGTAATCGGGATAAAGGTGGAAGATGAAGAGTTCGTGCCTTAGCCTTAAATGGGTTCTCTCCATCCTCGGATCCTTTTGTTCGAGGTGTCAGTACTTGTGAGAAGCTTCCCACTTTTGAAAAGATTTGGGATGATTTCGTCCAAAAAGAAGCTAATCTTGAATCTAATTCAATCAGAATGAAAGAAGGTCAAAACCAATCCCTCATCAGAAAAATGAGGAAAGGAGATAAGAAAGGACCTACGAAGGGTCAGAAAGGGAAGGAAGAATCCAATTCTTCTCAACAAGGGAAAAAAATTGAGACATTTCAAGTGTTTCAAGTACCAAACGAATGGCCACTATATTTCTCAATGTCCTAAGAAGAAAAAGGTGAAGGGCAACCAACAACAACAAAAGCTTTAGCAATAGATGAGCTTTCATCTAGGCTTGAGACAACCATCTCCATGGTGCCATGCTTATCCACTAACACCATTTCTAATGTAGGGTGGTGTGTGAACAATGGAGCACCAACACACATTATCTTCAATAAGAAGGCTTTCATCAAACTTTTGGTGCAAAGGGCAAATATACACGTGGGCCTAGGTGATGATGCTACATATCTTATTTTTGATATTGGTAAACGCTTTTGATCAGAGCTATGAACTGGAAAAAGGGATTTTGAAAGGGCCCCACCCTTGTACAACAACAAGCCACAAAAGAACAAACAGGCCAAACAGCCAAGAGGAACAGCAAGAAGCAAACAGCAAATAGCTACCGACCAGCAACACCCACCAAATCAGCTGGGTCAGCAAAACAAAACTGGGTCAAAGCCCACGAACAACAAACGAAACCGCCGCTCAAGGCGGCTTAAATCCAAACTTCATCAGAGAGCTTTGGACAACAACCTTGTTCTTAGCTATAAATCCAGATTTGGAAGTCAACTGTGGTTCTAAGATAAGGCAGAAGGCCCTTTCCCTCTAAGTCTCCCACCTGTTTTCCTTGTTGGCAATAGTGTGTTGTCTTTTGGGACAGGCCCCAGCAATGTTTTCTCCACCAGTCGGCTTCCCTTTTCCAAGCTCCTGCTAACTCTTCTCCACCAGTCGGCTTCCCTTTTCCAAGCTCCTGCTAGCTCATTTCCTCAAAGCAATCGTGATTAATGTTAGTCTTGCCTACAAGGGGTCCATCGACCACACCACCAAAAGGAACCAAATCCACAGCCAAAGGAGCATCCATGTGAAGCATAGCCAGGCATGAGGTAACTGTTACAAAAAACCATGGAATCCTCATATTTAATCTGCTAAACCCAATAGCCAAGTTTAGAGGATAAGGTAATCAAAGAAGGTAGCACCTTATCAACCAACACATTACCACAAAACCTCGCATATAGAAGTCATTTTCTACTTTTGGTAACATTGTCAAGGCACTATATATTATTTATATTAAATTATATTATTATTAAATTTAAATTATTAATATTATTTATTGCTAATATATATATGTCATATCTAGCCGTATCCATATTAGGGGTCAGGGGTCTTGAAAAATAGCCGTATTCATATTAGGGGTCAGGTGTCTTGAAAAATAGCCGCATCCGTATCCGATACCATATCCATATCCGATACCGTATCCGTATCCGATACCATATCCATATCCATGAAACTCTGAATATTAAATACTTTAATAAAAAAAAACATTTGTAAAATTGTATATTTATTAATATATTATTAATTAATTAATTAAATACTATTATTTATAAAATTTATAAATTATTTATTTATTTTTAATATATTTTTATATAATATTACAAATTATATATTTTAATATATATAACCGTAGCTGTACCCAGAGGAAAAAACACTCGCTGATCCAGCATACTGGAACCCCAATCCCATACCCGAACCAGCAACTTAGATTTTAACCATACTACCATACCTCCAAGGCACTTCTGATCTTGTTTTGCAATGAATATTGCCATTGGCTTCCCAAACAATATTAAACAGAAGTTTTTCTATGAAGTAACAAATATATCACAAAGTTGCACATAGAGTTCCGAGCTGGATTGCTCATCAACCTCCTGAAGCATCAACTCCATGCATGACCTACATTTAAGGCAACTCAACTTCATTGATAGGCTGCACACTAGATGATATGAGACTCAAGATTAACTATTTTCCCCACCGAGTCTATTAAATACTGAAGAATCCTTGTAGCTAGTCCACAGTTTCAAGCATACTTCTTGCAACTTTTGCTCATGAACACTTCCCTGCAGATTGTTGGATGTGATTTGGTTCCAGCATCAAGCAGAGACAACTTTCTCACACATTCAATTTGTAATTTTGTATGCAAAAAATAATAAAATATGGCCTTAAAATTAGCATACAGTCTGTTCAACTCTTTTTCAGTCTCTTGGCATTAATTTTACACCTTTCTCGATATCCTTTTCTCCAGGAAAAAATATTAACCCTATAGAATATAAATGTGCTTTTCCAAGAAATTTCATGGGTGTTCCCATTTTTGTTTTCAAATACATTTGTTCTTTAAGAAGACTAAACTCTTTGGGAAGCTAATCTTTCAGATCAATCCAAAATCCTTACTTCTCATTCAAAAGCTGAAAATAAATAAATCAATCAAAGAAGCTATTATTAAATTGTAATGTAAGTCCATCACAGAAAAAGAACTGACTGATATCTTATCCCAGAGGTAAGATCAGATCAATTATAATAAGACATTTTCAAACCAATCTACCTTATGATTTTGATAATCTGCCACTATATGCTTCTGCAGGACTCCCACTGTATCATTACCTGTTTCACACTGGTCAAGACAAGACTTAAAAAATTAAAATTCATTCCGCCCATACTTCTAAAAGCAGGTTGTATGTAAGCTCAACATTAAAAGCACTTTCTATAAATATAGAAATACAAAATGAGCTTAAACAGGAAAATTAATGTGTAATCATGTTAAATGTATGATAGTACCAAGCTCAAGTGAATGTATAATGAATAATTTTTTGCAAGCATACAATTCATTTTCACATCTTTCAATTTACTTTGGAGATAACTTATGGACAAACAGATGGGTACACTAGCTTGAGTGTCCTCAAACACTAAGTTTAAAAACTAAAGTTCTATTTGTAAGAACCTTCGAAATTCTTAATCAAAAGTAAAGAGGAAATTGATCATCAGCAGAATCTTCAATAAGTAAAGAGGAATAAATAATCTTGCAATGTCCTCAAAATAAATAGTATTTAGTTTTTCCCATCCTTTAGTAATGTCTTCTTGCTATAATCCTCTAGAAGTCTCATAAAGACTCGAATATAACATCGCTCCTAGAGAGATATACTAGCATAAATAGGTTAAAATTAGTAGTATGCATGCAATCCTCCAAGAATCATAAGTATGAAATCCTACTATTTTGTGTCACAGGGAGCTTGATTTTGAACGATGGCTATCTTACTCTATCTAATTGCCATTGGAGGGGAGATCTTAACTTTTAACACCTCTATTACATTCACAATGTGACATGACATTCAACAAAGGGAAAATTAAATTTATCTTGATGTCAGGTGACCTGAATTTATATGATTTAGCAGAATATCACTCTGTTCAGCATTTCTTATGAAATGTTTGATCATGTCTTAGCTCTCATGGCGAAACAGATGCTCCCCATCCTTGTTAGAAATGAGAAAACAGGCATCATTCAGAGTAGATGTTTTCTCAAGAAATAAAAATTGCCATCTAGAAGGTATCGATTTCAAGAATACATATGATAGCAATCAACTGGGCACTCATAATAGCCACGCTCAAAGGGAATGGACTTTGGTACTTCGTCAAAACACAGAAAACCTATTCAATGACTCCTCTACATGTCAGCATTAATTTTTGTAGGCATAAAAAGGTCTAGTTGAGTAGATTAATCTGCCAAGGCTGCATTATATACTCTTATTACTTAGTCTCAGGTTATCTGTTGATGAAAAGTTCTCCAAAGCTGAATTAGGGTCTTTAATACCAGGATTGACATCAAGCTCACTTGTTGATGGAAACATTTTTGCAGAAAATTCCTTTCTCAACATATCTGATGAATAATGGACTATATATATATTATCATTGGATGTCTGCTATGTGTGCAAAGCCTTAAAATCCAGCATTCAATAGTGAAAAACCCAATGCCACCAGTAGAGTCCTAGGCATTTGCAAGATTAGCTACAGGGTGTCCAATGAGGATAAAGTTGTCCAAACACAAATAATTGAGGATAAACTTGGTAACCAAACGCATATAGCAAACTCAACGAACTCCTTGGATCATTTCTCTGGACCTCATCTATTGGTTTGTTGGAAGCTTTATTGTGTACTTAAAGATAAAAGATGTCTAGGGTCACAGATGTTTATACCCAGGGCTTAAGTTTAAATATTTAGCAAATTATTAGAGGTATTGAAGAAAAATAAGCATGTTTCACATGCTAAATAACACTAGAAGGGCTTCAGCTTCGAAAATATTATGACAGCCCCAAACCCAACTAAAGTCAAAATCATGTTTGTGCCTTAGAAATAGTTGGCTATCCAAATTCACTTAGGTGAAACAAGTACCAATTTGGAAGTCATTTTGTTCAATGGTGGGATTCAATTTTTTGTACTCAAGTGCTCAATGTGAATAACAGGTTACTCACCAGAGCTCCAAAATTTTCAGCTCTATATTTAAAAGAGAATCAAACAATCAGGGACCTGTCTTCATAATCAAATCAGTAAGCTGTGATCATAAATATTGAAAAAGCTCAAAGTCTGATTATGGATTAGTTATCTTCAATCTTGAAATTACTCCTTCCACCGGAACATGACAAGACCAGGTGTGGAATAAACCTTCAATCGATATGTGCCTGTAGATCCCAATTCAAGACTTAGCCAAACTACCCCCATGGAGGAGAAGACAATGGTTATTAGAATCTTAAATCTTAGCTGCCAACATAGTTCCAGCTGCAAGGAAGTTGGAACGCCCCTGTTTCCAAAAAAAGCCTTATTTTCTTGTTCCCTATAACAACAGCCCAACCCTGGACCTAAGGATTTGTCTGTCCTGGTTTGCTGGCCTCTTGCTGTAAATTTTGTAACAGTCCAAATAACTTGAAGATTAGAAATATCATAAAGCTAAGATAACTTGGTTTTGGATGCAATCATTCTATTAACTTTTTCAAATGGCCTCTGTCCTAAAAAGTTGCTTTATTGGAAGATGGCCTTTGTTGAATGTTTATATTTGAAAACAATTGCCATCTGATGAATCAATATTTTGTATTAGCTTTGGAAATGTTCTAATGCAGGTATAATTGGACAAACGTACAACTAATATTTAACTTGTACTAATAACGTCTTTAAGACTTCCAAATTGTCTTTTTAAAAACAGGGTTAATAAAAGTAGTTTGGCATTACTCATTCTATCAACACACTATATACATTGAATAAGCTCTGTCCAAGATCATCTACAAGGCACACTCTGGGGGTGTAGAGAGACATTCCAGACAAGAAGTTTTTTCATCAGAACAAAAATCTCCTTGAGATAATGGTCCCAAATCTACCTATTGAAAACAATGATCATTTATGAAGATTTCTTCTGTGTTTCTTATCATTATCTCCACACTGTGGCACAGTCTCCTTTCCTAACAGCACCAACAGCAACAACACTTGCATCCCATGTAGATCATAAATGGTTTTGTTGGAATAAGGAAAGGAAGCACAGGTAACTAACCTCTAGGAAGCCAAATGCCTTCTTAATAATTAGCCCCAGAGTACAAATGCCTTCTTAATGCATAGCCAGAGTAAGCCTCTTAAATTTTTTAATAATAAATCTTCCAAAGGGGTAGCATCTGTAAATCTTCAATGTGAACTGGAATTGGTAATCCATAAAATCCAGCACTTGAATTTTCTGTCTTAAAGCAATATCTTTGATCAGGAGAATGGCAACCAACTACACAACTCGGATTTTTTCAATGCATCAATAGAATTAAACTTACTCTATCAAGATATCTCAATGCATCGATAGAATTAAACTTGTGGTTTTTTATTCCATTGAAAAAAAGAATGTCCCCTAAAAACAACCATAAATATCCTAAGTCAACTAACAAATATTACCAATAAGTCTAAACTTAGACATAGTAGCCTAGTCCAAACAAAACACACCATTACAAAAGCAACCATGAAAAAAATTGTGGAGAATCTCTCCAAATAGCGCATGTCAATTTTTCCATACAATATTGTGCATTTAAATTTGAGAATGAAAGAAAAGAAAGAAAGATATTATATTAATGTCTACAAATACCCAAAAGTAGGTCAATGGGACTAGAGGTTACAGCAGTTAACAATAGAAAGTTCTAGGAAGAGAGAACCCTAGAATCAAAATAATAAAAGTATATAAGACAAAATAAAGCATTGTGCCACTAACAAATAGCAATGAAGGGCAAACAAAAACCCCAAAAGCATGTGCTGAAGAAGACTGGAAGAAAATCTCATCGAATATACCTGTCTGTGTCTGAAATGGAGTTGACTAATCCATTCCCAATCACTGTGCAAGATAATGCTCACTAGGGAGTATCCAAGGTTGAAAGCCCACATTGAGATAGCTTAGGAAGAATCAAAGCACTTCTTCTAGAAACTTCCCTAACATCCAAGGCTGGTGTAGCTCACATAGTAGAAAAGAAGCTTGTAATACGTGTGTACCCCTATGGTCTGGGGGCAGCCAATAACTAGTAGATCCATGTCATCAAAATGGGGCAGAGTCATGCCAACGAGAATGAACAGAGCCATGATGCTGAAGGAGAGAAGGTTGAGGAATCTAAGTAACCCTAGTAATAGTGTGCTAAGAGAAGTGCCACCTAACTGATCGATCAACTATTTTATGTTAAGTACCAATTTACAAAGGCCATTTTGTGTTGCCTATCATCTGGGTGAGCTAGAAAAAAAAAAGTTGATCAACATGGGGACTCTAGAGCTTCTACACACCCCCTTGTAGGGGTCTACGCCAGAGGGTGACAGCCTCACAAAGAAAAAGAACCAGGCACCACTAGTTTGAATATCTTAAGAAAGTAGATAGACTATTCCCTGAGTCCCTGAAGAGGCGGTGAAATCTTCCCCAAATCTCATAGTAAATAGGTCATCTAAAAGTGAAGTGTTCCTCGATCTCCACCTTCTGGAGGGAACGAAGACAGCAGATCTAATCCTAACAAAGGATGTGATGATCAGTTTCAACTCATAATTGGTGAGAAAACACCCTCGACTAACCAAGGTGAAACCTCAAGCCGTGGGACCAATGATGCTGGAGATAGTGAGGGCGGTGAATAAATCCATCTACCATCTATAAGAAATGGTCAGTGTAGAAAGCTAATTTAGAGCTGAGTGGCTCATGGGCGACACCCAAGTGGTCTGAATATATTGTTTGTAAATGCCCTTTTTGGAAGTTCTAGTGATTATCTCCTTTAGGTGAAGGAGTTGAGGGTGCATCCAAAGAGTACACGAAAGGGGGTAGCCTTTCAATAGAGATGCCAATAGAAAGAAGGAACCTGGTCTCCAAGTACCAACGGTGTTGATATCTAGTAGGGACCAAAGAAGCAATGGGGGCAAGTCACGCCATCCTCTAAGAGGAACAAAGTGCTAAAAATAAATCTCTCTCACAACCAGAAGCTGACACCGCCATGGATCAAAGTCTATGGCTATAGAAAGTAAGCCTAGAGCTAGTCTCAAGGCACAATGGTTGGGCAACCAGTTCAGCTTGAACAATGCACAAGGAACTATTCATTCGCAACGAATCATGCACTACAACATGAGAGTTTGGACCCTCTCAATTACAACCCATTCAATGGTCCCAAAGCTAGGTCCCCAAACCTTTGAACCATATAAAACTATAAGCTTGATGATTGTATCAAAATGGCACAATTTGGAGGGGATGTCCTTGAAGTGGATATGAAAACACAAATGTTCCAAGACCAAAAGAGAGGCATACCCCTCACAAAGGCGCGAGCAAGAGGCAAACTTCATACTAAAGGATGGATCATAAAATTGGATCCCCAAGTATGCGTACGCTGATGTGATCTCTAGATATTCCCCTTTGTAGAAAAAAGGAATTTATAGAGAGAGCATTTGGATTGAAAATCATGATCTTGACTTTACTAAGGTTGACCACAAGTTGTCAAAGTTACTAGAAATGAGCAAGGGTATCAAGTTGTCGTTGTAAGCCCTTGCCAAAATGTGAGAGGAGGACAATATCGTTGGCAAAAAAAGAATAGCTATAACCACCTCAAGTAAAATATAACAGTTATCTAAATGGGTGTGCCATCAAAGAAATTCTTCTAGCTCATCAATGTAAATGCTAAATAAGGTCTAAAAATGGCAATAATCAGAGTGTCTAGGATGTCAATATCTCTCAACCTCTCGAAAAGCAAGGTAATCCATACCATATTTGATGAATTCAGCTTGAAGACCTTCACAATCAACTACTTTGGTAGTGCAAAGCTTCAAAATAACTCTCTTGACAAACAAAATGGAGAAGATAGAGGAGGATGGTAGAGGAGTGGGAACAGTGATAGTAGGATGGTCAAGAACATAAAGGGAACTAGCATAAGTGATGCAGCCACAACCCAAGAGTCCAATGAAGGACTATCCAATCATGCAACCAAAACACTCAATGCAACAACACAACAGAATTTCACATAACAACACAATTGTATTGATTCCACAAACTTGAATGATTACACTTGCCACAGTGGGCTCCTTACATGCTAGGACCAGCCATTTGATTATGAAGACGCCATAATGGGCTTCCTACGTGACAGGTCATAGCCGTTTCATTACTAACTATGAAATTACACTGATCAAATCCACTACATTCCTACGTACCTCCAGCCTCCCCAATATCAAATTCCACACCAGACTTCCATTCTCCCGCTCACACTCCCCATATCTGACCTCACCTCTCTCCTTTCGCTCATTGTTGGCCTCTTTCTTCTTCACTTGACCTCAATCAATTCACAAACTGTGTATAAATAGCATTCCCAAACCTCTAGATGATCTGCGTCAACTACAAGGTGGTGCAAAGTTCTATGCCACATGAAACGTGTCGTCAGCCAATGTTAACAACTTCCAACACCATATGATGACAACGGTGAAAATTCTTTGTGTGGTGCTCAACGCACGTCCACAAGGGTCCAATAAACATCCTCATATACTCTTTTGTTGGCACAAACTCCAAATAATCAGGCACAAGTGGAAAAGTTACAACTGTGCAGAACTATCAACCCAGTATACTTTCATAAATCAACTATCACTCTTTTGTCCATCCAATTCTCCTCAAATGTGGACACAACATCCGCCCATCATTGAATCACATTATTCCACAACCGCGAAACCAGATACCAAACTACAGTGAAATGTGGTGGCTTCTTCTGCAACTGACAAACAACCAAAAACCAGTAAACAAACAGATGAACTGAGACAAACCAAGAAACAACTGTTTTTGGGTGATCCAAGATTGCCTCGATGCCCAAGGACGCTCCTACATCAATAAGGGATCCATGCATTAGGGGTGATGTCAGAAACAGTGGTTTTTCTCAAGAGAAGAGTATGCCAAAAGGTCTTAGGTGAATGGTGGAGATGAGCATGGAGTACAAGTCGCCTAGATGCAAGTTCTCATTTCTTACATCAATAAAGATAACAACACTCCCTACGGAGCGTAAGCATGGAAGGAGAGTCATGGGCTGGGGAAAACCAAACCCTCTGATCCTAATTTATAATTTGGGAGAAAAGTAGCAGTTTTACATATTAATTAATCATCAAATCCATCATCATAATAGCTCTTCATCATCAATCACTTTAATTATGAGGCATTATATATTATTATCCACACCTTTAGGATTTTGATAACTAATTTTTTCTAGCAAAGATA
The DNA here is from genome assembly GCA_027924645.1 of Cunninghamia lanceolata. NCBI lineage: Eukaryota > Viridiplantae > Streptophyta > Pinopsida > Cupressales > Cupressaceae > Cunninghamia > Cunninghamia lanceolata. The sequence goes on along the minus strand of BSBN01001217.1, from coordinate 5,707,143 downwards.
ACACATAATCATTGTCATTTATTAAAACAACATTAATAACGATATAAAATGCCACAAGTTTAAGATTTTGATAACTAGTTTTTTCTAGCAAAAATAACACATAATCATTGTCCTTTCCAAATAAAAATTGTCAATTTTTATTTCATGGGCATCAATTTGAAATATTATGTTTGAAGGTAACATAAAGGGTTGGTAATATGTATATAAACTTTGACAAGTGGCAATGGATTTGTTCTACATACTTCCTGTGCATATGTCACATAAAATTTTCTGTCCCAGTTGTAGCTTGCATCAAATGCACATATTTAATAAACTGAAGTGTATGCGATGTTAAAAAATGAAAAAGCAAATATTACAAAATGTGGATACAAAAGATAAAGAAAAATAATGCAGATGCAATAATGGAGTACACCAAACCATAATAGGGACATGCTGAGAACCAACTAGAGCAGTATATCTCAGAGTAGCACAACATGAAGAATATATATCTTCCCAAAAGAATGCTACAGTGTCAACAAACTGTTTGGGTTCCATAACCCCAATATAGTTGGATACATAAAAAAATCCATGTCTGATATTGCATGTTTCTAGAGCATCATTGCCCTTGAGTCATAAACATGCCCTTTGATTGCAAAAAATATCTGAAAGAATCATATTTCTAAAGACCAAACTATCAATATAATTATTGGACTTTGGTATACTGTGAATAGGTTCCCACTATTAAGAGTGAAATCACTGGAGCCTGACCTTGACGATTACCAGTTATGTGAGTTACTAGGATCTCGAAAGCAGTTTACTATCTTACAGAAGCAGCCCTGGAGTCTTTACCTGAGCAACTAACAGTGCTAGCAGTGCTTGTCGCAAATCTCCACCACCAGCAGTACCTGCTTGGTTGTATGCTGCAACTATGCGGGTGAACGCCATCTTGCTTAAGAAAGCTTGCTGTTCCTCTGTCAGATTTACAAATGGTAGCACCATTGTTAACTGTGGCATGGGAGCTTCAGAAGTTGTAGTAGATGATACATCAGAAGAAGACAGATTTGTTTCTGGACAAGAGTCCACTTCCATTCTTGACTCGAATTCTACAGTTGTAGCACTCCTCAACGGCAGAAGTTCCAATGCCCCAGTGCTAACAGGAATGCTTTCTGCAACTAGTGGTGTAGGTGTTGCCAACTCTGGAGATAAATCATGAACTTCCTCCATGGTTTCCGTCTTTATTTCCATGGGAATGGCATCATTTAGATGTAAAAGGGTAGTTTCAACAGGTCCCACTGTATTAGCAGAAACACTTTCACTCTTAGTTACAGGCGAAATCACAGATGCAGCTACAACTGGACTAGAAGGTTTCACACGTGTGTCTTCTGCCTTTGCAGATGATAATGATACACCAACAGGTATTGCCATACGTCGAGGGTCCATACGCCGAGGATCCTAAAACATTTTAAATTAGTTGGACTTTCTTTATATAAAATGGGAGACAAACAAAAAGAAAGATATATCTATTAAAAATCAGTAATAGGCAATAAGATTAAAAAATTTCTAGAGCTTTTCTACAGAACATGAGCAATATTATGTGTGAACATACCCTCCGAGGATCACGCCGAACATCTAGAGGCACTTGTTGGGGCATAGTCACATCTACTGCAGATGAATTCAACATGCTTGTAGATGGAGTGGTTTGAGAGGTAGTACCAAATGACGGCATCGCTTGAGAAACCATAGATTGTGAAGCTGTTGCTTGTGATATGTGTGTTGATAGGGATGTAGCTTGTGATATTTTACCTGATGCATTTGTTTGTAAACCTGTGGATGCTGAAAGATTAACAACCCTGTTAGAAATAGGTGGAGGACTTGCAGGTAGATACTGCATATTAGCTATTACTATATCTGCAAGCAAATCTGGATGAATTTTTGAAATGAGGATCTCGAGTGACTCGGCGCCTCTTTCTCCTTCTGCCAACAGTGCACCTATCATGGTAATCATCTGATGTACAGGATTCATTTGACCATCATGAGATAAGCCCATAGTAGATACCCCATTTGAAGGACCATTATCCTGCATTGTACTGCTAGTTGATTGAGGCTGCTGCACTGTTGGTAAATTTTGCAGAGTAGGTCGCAATCTTTTTCCAGGCATTTCGTCAACGTCGCCAGAGCTACCATTATCATGAACTATAGGCCTCTTCTTGACTGTTTCTACACCATATAAACCCATCACTGACCGTTCTTCCTGATAAAGAAAATCAAATCTAGAATTAAACATGTAAATACTTAAACCTACAAAATCTGAAGAAATAACTTAGCCTTACTTCATGATGTGAAATGCATAGCATTTATAAGAAAATAAGGTAACAATTCCTAAAACCAACCAGAATTAATTATGTGCTCAATTAGTCACCTTTGTAAATCGTGGATCGCGGGATGCACGCTCAGCATTTCTTAGCATCCTGTCAACTTGGCGAAGGACTTGTTCTGCTACTTCTCCAGCATTCATTGCTCGCAAAGCTGCCAGCAAACGATCCCGCCACTGCATATCAGGATCATGTTACACATCTGTTTTTCTCATCAGCAACAAAGTACTGGCTTCTTAAACCATAAAAGAAAAAAATCAACCATAAAATATTTGTTGTACAACAAGCAAGATGTACGCATATTTGATGGTTGTGTTTAAAGCAATCATAAAAGAAAGAATCCAGAATGAATCAATTTGACTCTGGAAGAGATAAGTGTTTATTCTCTTTTCTGTTTTTAAAGCATTTTCTTCTCATTTTTTGTTCCTTTTGTAAGATCTCAGCCAGGACGGCATATCAGAAGTACCATATACATCTTATAACCATACTTAAGCTAGATCTGAATCTGGCCATAAGCCTCGACCATATAACATTTCTCATCCAAAAACATCTGACCTGTATCCAAAGATACATGCATCCGGAAGACAGAGTGGTGTATCTGTTAACAGAGGAAATAAGTTTTAACCACTCACTCAAAATGGTATCATTCCACCAACTGCAAATAGTTTCCATTTTCCTGGCTACATAGTAGCAAACTCGTCACCAGATGACAGGCTTAGGTTGGGAGTCCGGGGAAGTTGATTCGGGTGAAAAAGACTCTTACTATCAATACCTGGACATCACAAGGTAAAATTTTCACAGATTTTGGAGTTTAGTCCCTAATAATTTTCGTTCTTACTGTGATTGAGATTAATATGATTTTTTTTCCTTTCTTTTACTCTCCTTTGATATAATTGTGCCCCATAAATTATAAACATCCTAACCTTATAAACCTTCAACCAAAACTTCCTGACATCTGAGACCACACAATTCAGTTCACATAAGCCTTAATATCTAGATTCTACGCTACAATAAACATCCAGATCTAGGAAATTATTATTTCAGGAGTAGGTACTCTTTCATCTACTCTCCCTTGATATATTTATCCCCCAAAAAACTTAACAACATCCAAATGTTATAAACATGCATTCAATACTTCCTGCCAACTGAGACCATGCAGTTCAGTTTACACTAAGCCTCAATATCTATGTTGCGATAATTGATAAACATCCAGATCAGGGAAATTGTCATTTCAGAAGCAAATAAAACCAGAAATAAGCATCTAGATACATTAGCAATTAGCTCTCATATAGTCCCATGTCAAAGAACTCAAATCCTAACCAACCCCATCCTAACAACTTAAACTAAAACAAAAGACAGACAGAATCTGACTCTTCATCTAAAATTTGCTACAACAAAGTGCAAACTAACTTTTCTCTAAAAATTATAATAATCAATAGCACCATAAGAGAAGTTATAAAAATCAATAATATAATATCCTTATGTATGTTCCATGCTTAAATATACCACTCCTGATTCCTTAATTTCCACAGAATACACGTAGAACTACACAGCTTACACAAAATGTATGTCTATTTTCATTCATTGAAGAACTGCATTATCCTCAACAGTCAGTATTATGAATCAACATCCTTTCCATTGCATTCATATTGTATCCAACATAACCAACCATATAAAAGATAAAACTCTATCCACAAAAATTGGCCTAAACTTTACCAAAAGTGCAGAGATTTAAAAAAACATAAGCAGTAAATGTAGTTGGAAAAACACAACATTAAACACTAGAATGTGGTATGCAAATACAGCATTAAATACAAGCACACAAGGACAAGAGAATATAACAAACCGAATTTGCAACTATATTCCAGACAAAACAGGGTAACGGTCAGTAAAATCAAAAAAAAAATGTAACAGTTGTTGCTGCTGGCAAAACAAGATTTAAGTTATAGTGGGTATCATCTGGTAGAACACTTAGTCCAACACACAATCAGATCCAAGAAGGAAAAGTTAGTTAAACAATCACACCCTGTGACTACAATCTAAATGAAACCTTCTATTCCTGTGCAAAATTTCAGAATAGATGCTCACCCACTTTTTCAACTTGAAATCTGTATATCATTTAAATCTGAATATCTCATTCTCAACATCCTAATATAACCATCTACAATTTATAACCCTTTATTTTCTGGATGGTAGTTGCAATCATAAAATGCCCTCGATAATAATCCCAGAAATTTTTCAACAAACAGCATACAAGTAGTATGGTATCAGCTCCTTTAAGACACATAAGAATAATGCAAAATGAGGTAACCAAAGCCATTAGCAATTATAAGAAAGATAAATATTAAGAATCATACCGGCATTGCCCCATGGTGTGTACACTTCAGGATTCCAAGAAATGCAGTCTTGAGAGCATGTAGTACACTTGCAACTTGACCCCCTCTCCCAGCTTCAGTGTTAGGATCAAAACCAAGCAACACTGGCAAGATACGCCCACATAGTGCTGGCCTTTTCTTCGCAATTGCTGCAAGACTGAGAAGTACACATTTTGTTAGATAAAATGAAGAACTTATAAAGAATGCAATGACAAATAAGTTATAAACAGGATTTTGTAAAGGATGCAACAGATGAAAAAAGATAGTAAACTCTAGTTTTCATAGACGTTAAAAATAAAATCATAATCGAAACAGCTGCAACTCGCCATCTATATCAGTTAAAAGCAGCTACTTAGTTTAAGGGTTTAGGAAACCAGACATGTATAATCAATTCACCAATTCCATTCAATAATCTATGTTGTAAAGTGTAACCCTCACTATATCTGAAGTTATGCTCTCTTTCCAGCTCAATCTAGTGTTACGAAAATAATAAATCAAGTAAAATTGGAAAGACAAGTTTTGTATTATATGCTTGTAGGCGTTGTAGTATAAGCTTGGGGGTCTAGTATAGAAGCTGGGAAGCATTATAAGGTTATATGTCGGTCTAGTATATAAACACTTAACATATTAATTTAATAATTAAAGAATAAAAACATTAAATATACCTCCCATGAAAAACTCAAGGAGGGAAGCAACTAGAAAAGTTTTCTAACTTTAAGCAGAAAATTCTTTAGGTGAATAGTTTTTGCCGGAAGCCTATGAAACAATTGAATCTGACCAAGTGCAGCACCTACGGTACCCATATTACAGTCCTGTGGGCTAAAATCTCAACCATACTTTCTCACAAAAAACTTTTGGTACTATGTTTTGTCTGAAATGCTTTTCTATAGGATTCTTAGTGTGTTTACTTGCTGACCAACTAATCGAGATAGATTTTATGCATTTTGTACTTTTTCAAGTTTGAAGGGTAAGAGCCAAAAAACAGGTCTTTGCATTTGCATTCAGATTTTATTTCTGTAGAAAGAAAGAAAGAAATTATATTAATGTCAACGGATGACCAAAAGTAGGTCAATGGGACTCGCGGAAACAACAATATACAATAGAGAGTTCTAGGAAGAGAAACCTAGAAAGGTCCCACCAAGGGGAAGAACAAAAGTAGAAAATACAAAACAATAGGGAACCACAAAACAAGCGGTCAGGAAATAGGTACAAATAGACAAGAAAGAGGAATAAAAACCCCAAAGAGCAAAGAACAGCTGTGGAGGAAAAATAAAGATCATCAAGTATCACTGTCTAAACTAGAAATGGTGAAGTCACCAGTGCCATCGTCGATCACTATGAAGGGATTGATACAAGATCTTAGAATGTTCATCGAGGAGTGCCGAGGACCAAGAGGTGTGGCCCCACTAAGATCACACCTAACATCCAAGGCTGAAATAACACCTATAGTAGTGAAAAAGCTTATAATATGCATTTGTCCTTGTGACTAGAGAGGCGACCAGAAAGGAGATATAAGACGACGAGAAGAAGCTGGGCCGGGGCATTGGAAAGAAACAAGACCATGACATCGAGGGGGAACATGTTGAGGTAGAAGCTATGAGATAAGTCGTCTCACAAGCCTAACTACATCTATGAGAGAAAAAAGCCCGTATATGCATATGTCCATGTGACTGGAGTGTTGGCTAGAGAGAAGGTCTAAAATGACAAGAAGAAGTTGGGTCATGCCGTCAGAAATAAATAGGACCATGACATCGAGTGGGAACATGTTGAGGTAGAAGTTGTGAGAGACGTTGTCTCACAAGCCTATCTGCGTCTATGAGAGAAAAAGCTCGTAATATGCATTTGTCCTTCTGATTGGAGAGGTGGCAAAAGAGGAGAACATCTAAGACAAGGAGAAGAAACTAGGTCGCGTTGTCGGAAAGAAACGGGGCCACGACATCGAGGGGGAACATGTTGAGGCAGAAGTTGTGAGAGACGTCATCTCACAAGTCTATTTGCGTCTATGAGAGAAAAAAGCTCGTAATATGCATCTATCCTTGTGACTAGAGAGGTTGCCGAAGAGGAGAAGATCTAAGATGATGAGATGATGGGTGGCATCATAGGAATGAAAGATTGCCAATTCTATGTATCTTCTAATTTTGTGCCTCAAGTGACCTAAAGTAAGATAAACTTGAGGAAAATTACATAATTGGAAATTTTGTCTTGACTCCTTATTTTATGTACTAAAATGTAAGTTTTACTTAGTTTTTGCATTGATATTATGAACTCCTTTAGCCTAAGTGATAGTCAAGAGAAATTTAACATGTTGGGGAATCTAAAAATTGGCAGTGGAAATAGGGGAGGTGAAAGGAAAGTCAAAGAGAGCACTCAAAGTGGTAGTTCAATTCGGAGTGCGGAAAATTTAATTGCTCTTCCAAGTTGTTGGACAACTATGCCAAAGGCCCAGTACAATAAGAAGGATGCTTTATGACAATTGCAACAAGATTAGATGTCAACAAAATTGTTAATTCAAGGGGTATTTGCCTATGGAAATGTCATTTTGACTCCCTTGAATACTATGGCAGCATTACTAGATTGCACACACACATCTTACACAGCACTCATGAAAGCATGTGGCAACTCTAACTTGAACAAAGCACTAAGATAATGAAATTGTAAAATGGTGACATCTCAACACCTTCAATTACCTTAACGCTAGCACCTTCTTTGAGAAGTACAAGTACTCAACATGCACAAGTCCCTATTTTTGTGTCAAGTGTAGTAGAGACTAAGGGGAAAAGTTAGATCATGGGTTCATCTCCAAACCCCATGTAGATATATGTGGGACTGAGGAAACAAAACTAAAAAGTATAATCTTGGATAGAAACTATTCCAAGATAAATTTACTAATAGAGGGAACAAAGACCACAAAGGTCTCCTCACTGACAATCATTAAACATCATATACTAATCAATATCATGGTCACATGTAAGGAGGGGCCTTACTTAGGGCAACTGATTGTTCACTAACAATGTGGTGTAGGTTCTAACGAATGCAGCATACATTGATTGAAGTTGGTTACAAGCATATCTATTGCCTAAAAGCATATCTATTTCTGAACATGGCCACCTATGCACTAAACACAAAGTCGTTTGTGCAGAGCCCTGGTAGACTTCACTCTGTAGATGACATGGAGATGAAGAGAGGCTTCATGAAGGACATTACGATGTACAATACAAATGCCACATTGATGCAACATGAGTGGATTAGATTTGTTGAACTCAATGGACTGCATGAGTTTGGCAAAGATGGATAGGGAAACTTCACCTCTTATCAAAGGTTAGCAGTTCCTCTATTGCGGAGAGGAATTGATATACATACAACTTCATCCACTTTTTCAAGAGAAAAAGGCTTACCTGTAAGCGAGCAAGGAAACATGTGGTTGTACTCATTGCCTTCTGTCTCTTTGTTACAGAATGTAACGGAAAATATATTGATGAAAGAATTGAATAATTAAAAGATACAGCAGAGCTGTATATAAAGGATTTACAAAGGCTAAAAATAGCCAAAAGGAAAAAAGCAAAGAAGATAAACATTGACCATTAGAAGTTATCTAACTTTAGTTTAATACCCTCCCATAATGGTCAATCGGTCAACAACACCAAGATGCCCCCTAAATTTGATAAACTTATCCGGGCACAAAGACTTGGTGAGAATATCGGTACTCTGGTCCTTTGTAGGAACATACTGCAACACAACAGATACATCTTCAACAAGCTGGCGAATGAAGTGACAATGAAGATCAACATGTTTTGTTCGTTCATGGAAGACAGGATTTTTGGCAAGTTTCAGCACGCCTTGATTGTCACAATACAAGGGTGAAGGTCATGCTGGAGGCATTTGCATGTCTGAAAGCATCCTGCGAAGCCAAACTGCCTCACATGCTGCTTTAACAGCTCCCCTATATTCAGCTTCTGTGGAGGAGAATGCTACTGCTTGCTGCTTCTTGCTGGTCCATGTGATTGCACCTGTGCCCAAACCGAAAACATATCCAAAGGTAGACTTCCTATCATCAACAAAACCTGCCCAATCTGAATCTGTAAAACCGATCAACTGAGGATCTTTGCACCTACCATACAGAATGCCAAAGTTTGAAGTGTCATGCACATATCTCAACACACGCTTTGCGGCAACCCAATGTTCAACTTTAGGAGCTGTCATGAAGCAAGAAATGTAGCTAACTGCAAAACTAAGATCAGGTCTAGTAGTAGCAAGATAGATGAGGCTGCCCACTAATTGCCTAAATGCGGATTCATTCTCTACAGGAGAGTCTGAACTAGCTGAGAGTTTCAGCACTTTCTCCATTAGTGTAGAGGTAGGTTTGCAGTCTGTCATCCTGAATTTGTCCAATAGACTCCGAGCATACTTCGACTGAGAAATAAAGATGCTGTTAGATTGCTGCCATACCTCAATGCCTAGGCAATAATGCAGAAGTCCTAAGTCGGTCATGTCAAATGTGTGACTAAGATCATGTTTGATCTTGTGAATCAACGGCTCGGAGCTGCCAGTAATTATCAAATCATCAACATAAACAACGATGAGGAGGCTATCATCAGCATACTGGTTGACACACAGATTGGAATCAGAAGGACTCCGCTGAAAACCATGATCGACGAGATACTGATCAATCTTGAGGCATCATGCCCGGGGAGCCTGTTTTAGGCCATAGAGGGCTTTCACCAGTTTGCATACTTGGTGTTCTTTTCCAGCAACCTTGAAGCCAGGAGGTTATGTCATGTAAACTTCTTCCTGCAACTCTCCATTGAGGAAGGCACTCTTGACATCCATTTGATGGACTCTCCACCCAAATTGAGCTACCATAGCAAGGACAAGCCGAATGGTACTCATTTTGGTTGTAGGAGCAAAGGTCTCCTCATAGTCAACACCTTCTTTTTGTAACCTTTGGCGACCAACCGAGCTTTATATTTGTCAAGAGTTCCATCAGCCTTGTACCTGACTTTGTATACCCATTTGCAGCTGATGGGCTTCTTCCCAAGAGGAAGATCAAAAAGAACCCAAGTATCATTCTTCAAAAGACTGTGGTGCTCAGCGTCCATAGCCTTTTCCCATTTAGGTACACCTTTAGCCTCAGAATACCTTTGAGGCTCTGAGATGCTGTGAAGATTGGCCATGAGGGCAAAATTGACAATATTGTGCTGGTTGCTCTTCTTCTGAGCAGATCTACCCTCAATGAGTTCATTAACATGAAGATCACCAATTGTTTTGGCCCACCATTTAGGCCAGAGAGCAGATGAACCAACATCTGAGATAGGTGCATCAGCATGACCAAGAGAGATAGGAACAAGATCAGGACGATCCAGAATATCCGGAGGAGAGGCGAGTGCTTGAACAACAGGCTGAGGTGCAGGCAAAACTGCAGGAACCCTCCCATCAAGTGGAGCTAGAGGAATGCAAACACCCAAATCTGAAGTCTCCAACGGTCGATCCTCAGTATGAAGAGATGAAGTAGACAATAGAAAAGGCCCAATAGTCTCATCAATTACTACATCACGACTGAAAATGAGACGATCATTGTCTACATCAATCAGTCTGTAAGCCTTATGATTTTCACCTTATCCAGTGAACATGAGTTTCTAACTTTTGGAGTCCAGCTTAGTACGCTTGACATATGCAATCCAAACATGAGCGGTGGAGCAAAAAAATTTCAAATGGTTGACGCGAGGCTTACGTCCAGACCAGGCTTCTTCAAGAGTCATCTTTCTGACGGCATAGGTGGGAGACCGGTTTAGAAGATAGACAACAGTGTAGACTGCTTCAGCCCAGAACTTCTTAGGAACACTTCTATGTCCTAACATAGAACGTGCCATCTCTGTAATAGTGCGATTGTGACGCTCAACAACACCATTCTACTGAGGTGTGTAAGGTGTAGTAAACTGATATTTGATGCCATGTGTAGCACAGAAATGAATAAAGTTAGAGGAACAAAACTCCCCCCCATTATCAGACCGAAGAGAGACAATTGGACAGCCTGACTCTTTTTCCACAAAGACCTTGAATTGCTGAAATGTACTAAGCACATTGGATTTCTTTTTCAAGAAATACACCCACATCCTTATGCTGAAATCATCAACAAAAAGTAGAAAATATCTGCACCCAGTAATTGAAGGAGTGTTCATTGGTCCACATACATCAGCGTGAACCAACTGCAAAACCTTGGATGCTCTCCATTTGTCACCATCGGAAAATGGAGTCCTATGCTGTTTGCCAGCCTAACATGCATCACAGACGCCAAGAAGTTGAGTCTGAATGTCTGGAAGACCACGACCAGACTCTCTTTAGCTAACTGAGAGAGATAGTGCATGTTGAGGTGCCCATAGCGTTGATGCCAGAGTTTACTAATGGAAGTGCTCCTAGCTACCAAAGCTTGTTCTGGAGAATCACCAGAATCCATGAGTCTATATAAACCATGATCTTCAAGAGCCTGAGCAACAATGATGCGAGTCTCGCCATCCACTATCTAGCATGAGTGCATGCTGAAGACAACATCCAGATGAGGTGTCACATGATCTAACGAACAGAGAGAAGGTTTAGCTCCATGCCAGGTACGAAGTAAACATCGAGAAATATTAAATTTCTCCTACCAAACTGTATCTGAACGGTGCCTTTTCCGACAACTGTATACTCTTTGCCTCCTCCAAAGACGACAGAGTCTCAAAATGGTGTGTACTCAGTGAACCAGTCTCCCCGATGTGTGAAATGTCGGGAAGCGCCTGTATCAATTTACCAGGCAGAGGATCTGACGTGGTCTGCAGGTTGCTTAGCCATAAAGGCATAGAGCTCAAACTCCTTCTGCTCAATGTTCTTCACAGAAGATACCATCTTCATACTTTTCGAGGCACAAAAAGCAAAATACCGGGAGATGGACAAAAACAGAAGATACAAAATCCCAAATGCTTGAAAAACACAAGCATCCCCTAGCACGAAGTTTGAGGCACAAAACCCAAAGAGTAAAAACACCATCATCTTTGAGCTCATCTTCAAATCAGAGCTTAACAAATAAGTTGTTTGAAAGATAAGCTAATGAATAAGCACTTAGGTGCTAAAATCACAAACAGTGACACAGTTGTGATTTAATCACACGCCAAAACCACAGAGAAAATGCCGATGGTAACCCTCAATACCAAAAGTATCTGCCAGTGACCACAAATTGTTGTGCTTGACCGCCAAAAAATGTGTACGGCTGGCCCAAAAAATGTCAAAAAATGCCACGAAACAAAAGAACAACAACCGCCAAAGATCATAAATCACATCCTTCACGGGTTGCAGAGAAAATATGCTACGCAATTTCCAGTTGAACAAGCCGACTTCAAGTTTGAAAACCCGTTTCAGAGCATGATTCACTTCATGGTCCAGTGGCGCGATCAGGAAAAAAGAATCGTGATCCAAAACCACAAGCAAAACAGAGATTGTCTTGCAGAAGCGAAAAAATCGCGTTCAAAAGAGAAGAAAATCGCGAATTTGAAGACAAATAGAGTTCGCTGAAGGCAAGCATAGAATCTTCCGTAGAAAATGCGATGAAAGAAGCCGACCCCAACAAAAAAGAAGACGCCTCCAAAAGACAGGAGAAAAACCGCGGGTTTGACACAGAGAAATGGCACCATTTTTCACCTCGAAAATGCAATGCTCTATAGAAAAATGAGCCGCGACGACCTCAGAAAGCTTTAAACCGCCATTTACGAATAGAGGGAAAACAAAGAGCCCACCACACAAAACAACTTAGGAAAAAAAACGCAACCCGAAATCAAGGAAACATGACCATAGGAATGAAACGCATAAGCAGTTTGAAACCAGTCGCCACAAATCAAGGAGGCCGTACACGCGTCCGTACCCGCCCGAACCTGAGCTCTGATACCATGTTACAAAATGTAACGGAAAATATATTGATGAAAGAATTGAATAATTACAAGATACAGCAGAGCTATATATAAAGGATTTACAAAGGCTAAAAATAGCCAAAAGGAAAAAAGCAGAGAAGATAAACATTGACCATTAGAAGTTATCTAACTTTAGTTTAATACTCTTGACAATTGAGTACGAAGACAATCCAGCAGCACAATGGGATGTAGTGTTTAAGGTGTCAAGACAGATTGGTGAGGATCAAGATGTGCATATAGGGTTAGTATGGGTCCAATTTAAAAGCTAGACAAGTCTAGCAAATCCAGTGATGAGTACACCACAGCATTTGCATCGAGCAATGAGTTAGATTAACCGTTGTATTTTGTGTGTCAATGTTAATTTGTATTATCTACTTTGTACTTTGTATCTTGAACTTGATGAATAATGTAAATATTATACTACAAATGCTTGTTGTTAATCACTGGATCAAATGATTGTCAAATTGTCAAACTTTGTATAAATTTCAGCTTGTTTTACTCATATTGTTTATATAAATGATAAATTGCAACTTCCATTACTATTCTTTGTAATTAATTTTTCAAATATTAATTTTTATATAATATTTTAATAGTCATGCCCCCACCATCTCCAAAACTTAGGGGGGAAAACAAGATTCTATCCCCAAAATCCATCCCCCATCCATCCCTAAAATCTGGGAAAAGATTTCAGTCCCTAAAAACTGTGCCATCATCCCCAAAACTGAAAGAAATATTGTTACCGAAATACATGAGGAAAAATGTCATTAGAGTAAATGACTACTTATGGATGTAAATGACTACTTATGGAGGTCATCTAGAGGTGACCTTACAATCAATGGGGTCAATTCCACAAAAACAACAACAAAAATTAAAATTCAATATTGTCCTTCATTCCACTTATATTCCATGGTTGTTTTCTACTCTGCTCTTATTTGCCAAGTGTTGCTACTATTCTGTTCATACATTGTATTACTATTTATTTCACAAGTGTTGAAATTATTTTGTTTGTGCACTATAATAGTTTCATTACAAGTGGTACCAAAGTTTCAATTTGAGCAGTGTATCGACAGCATGGCGCATCAGCACAGGCAAGGGAAAAACAATTTTCTAGGTTAAACAATTTGTTTTTACAAAAAAATCTCCATTTCCTAGATCTACTGCGGTTCAGTTAGGGAAATCCTAAAATATGCTAGATCATAGTTCACTGTCTACTAGTCTGAAAAACCTTGGATCTAGGATGAATTTAGAGTTTTCGTCTGCACCGGGCAAGCTAATGTACAACAATGAAAGAGATGTTCAATTCGGGTTTATTTTCGTGTTCTTTTTTTGCATTCCTATGCAAGATAGCAATCATTGGATTTGTCTCAACAACGCAATCACAATAGTACAAGTTGCTGGGTGCCCTAATTTTAACCCCTGGACAATTACTGCAATGTGGCAAATCTTGCTATTGGAGGCAAGGGTAATTCTTTTTCAACACCATGAAAGACTCCTTCAAAAGATGACTTGGATTCAAAGGGGAAAGGTTGCTAGAACTGGGAAGCTCATACAAGCTAGCTGGAGGAAACAGTGAAGATATAAAAGCAAAGAAAAACTGCATGGCAACCAAAAAGATTTGCTACCTGATCCCAGATAAAAACTCAACCAGCTATTATTAAGGGGATCCAAAACTTCATAGATGCTTACTTCTACCAAATAAATCGAACCTTCTTGCCAAGAGCAAAGCAAAGGAGACTCTAATTCTACTCCACATAACATTGGTGTCCACCGGACATGCACATGTTTGATAGTAAGCACCTAGCCACATGGAGCAATTTTATGAGTTGTAGCAACTACCATCTTAGCGAAGGTCGTCGTGGCATGACTATATTTTGAACCTGATCATTTCATTTGGTACCATTGGCTTTGTGAGAATAACAAAAACTCAATCACTTGTTCCATTTTTTTGGAGGGGTTTTTGAAACACTATGATAGCAATATTCTTGATACCTTCTTCAACCAACTTCCCAAGCTTCAACAAACATCCACAATCAAGGAGCATATTCAGCAATTTATAACCCTAAGTTTGAGAGTGAAGATGTTTTTGATCATGCTAGACCCTATTTTTGGGAGGGTTGAAGAATCACATGCAGCATGAAGTTAAGACTTTCTTGCCCTCTATATAGGTCTAATGTTGTCAACATGACATAAGACTTTTTAACCATCCATCTAGGTCTAATGTTTTCAACAAAGCAAAAAGAGTAGAGGAGAATATTTAGCTACCCTCAGACTGACAATCACCAATTTGAACAACCAAAGCATTCCACCACTCTCTTTTCCACAGCCCAATAAATTGACACCTAAGTTGTCAAAACCTGGTATAGGGACAGGTACGGGTTCAGGGTTTGGGTACATCGATATATATCTTGCATCCCCCTATCCCGAGACTCTATGAAACATGGCTTATTTTGCTTAATGTTATACATTTCAACAGGTTACAATTTCTTCGATTGATTGTAATTTTCATTTTGTATTGACATTTGACAAATCACTGAATTATGAATATATTCTTTTTTCCAAATTATGAGGCATTTAAATATTTTATTTATTGACTATTATGAGTATTATTGTTTTTATAATTTTTAATATATATAAAATTATAAAATATAGTTATATTAAGTATTATTGTATTTACTATTGTGGATATATATGGGAAGAACCTGCTGGAAAAAGATGCTATATGGGAAGATGAGAGATTCATGCAAAAGCATCCATAGTTGGCTAGTGTTGAGGACAATGCATGTTTGAAGAGGAGGCATGTTATACCCTTAGCATATTTGGGGAAATGACTTATGCAGTGATTGACTTGTGGCACCCATAAGTAGTCGACCTAATTGGGATTATGGAGACAACCTAGCCTAATTATGCTTTAAATAGGAGGTAGTCGTTTATTATTTCGCAACATATCTACAAATTTAATTCTCATTATAAAGATTGTGGAGGTTGCCTCCTTGAAGTGGCTCAATTTGTTATTAAGCATATCAATGCTCAACTCACTTATATTGCATGGATCTGTTCTGCTATGCTCTTATTTGTAAAGTGCTGCTAATTTGATTCTCACATTATATTTATTTACAAGGTGTTGTTATTTTGATCATGTCATATAGTAATTTCATTACAATATCTATGTTCATTGATTATGCTAATTATAATTAGATAAGGGAGAGCAAATGCAATTCTTATCATCCAAATCCTTCAAAATATAATACTCAAAGAGGAGGTATTCATGGAACTCAAAGAAACCAAGCGAATTTAGGAGGTCATCACATCAATCAAACCGTAATATAAATACATTATATTGATGTCCATGAATGACCAACACTATTCAATAGAAATGAGAAATAGAAACAGTTACATGGTGAAACACTTGGCTAAAAGCACCCTAGATTATGAAAGCAACGAGACACCAAGCACTATGGAAATCTAAACAAAACAAGACCTAAGTGTATTAAACATATTTTTGCTTTAGTGACACTTCTCGTGTAGGGCTTGTTGGCACATTCATCTCTTTAAGAACACATTCATGCATATGCGAAGATCAGGATGCACCAATTTGTACTTTTGTGAAAGATGTGTCATCAACCATCATTACTACTACTACCTTCATACGACCGCCAACAGCGGATTTGTCCACCTAACTCCCTAATTCTCCCTTTGCCTTCCTTTTCCTTTTTGTCTACATGTAGCCATCACCGTCAACCCAACCAATGATGTCTTGTAGCACATCATTAGGAGAAAAATCATCAGCCATCCTTCCTACTATCACCTTCATATCAACAGATTTGTCCTCCTAGCTCCTTGATTCTTCCTCTAACCCTCTTTTTCCATTTTGCACGTGTAGCTAACGTGCCAGAGAGATCTATTTCGCCCATTATTTGTAACTCCCCTTCTCCTCCTCTATTTGAGCCATTACCGACTAAGAGAGGTCATGTTGTCAACTCTATCCTTTTTTGTGAAGAACAATGTTGTTGATTTAACACTTTATCCTCTCTGACTAGTTAGAAATCTTTCCCTTCCAGAGATAGAAAAAAAATAAAACTATCTAATTTGATTTGTTCTCAAAGGCCATGAGATAATCATTTTAGGGTGATCTTTTTATCGACAAATGCATTTCTTTTACCGAAGAGGTTTTTGGAGGACAACAACTGACTATGTAGCATCCACACAGAGAATGAAAGTATTGTATATGTCATTTGTCTAATCCTTTGTAAGAGCTACCCATAATAACTAACTCGCTAAATATCTCTTGTCAATCTTTTTAAGATAATAATGGTGACTTGAAGAAAGAATGCATTAATGTTTGTTGTGTAACTGCCCAAAAGAAGGAGAGTTCATTCATATCCTTGCAACCTTTTGGAAATATTTTGATGGGATAGAGCTGCAAGAGGGGGGGTTTTAGTAAAGATCTTGACCCAGCTAGATAGTAGGGTGTTTCCCTAACCTTAAATGAGGATAGAGATCCAGAAAACTAAAATGGAGGACGGTTGACCAAAGAATGGTCAAGAGCAGCCTAAGGTACTATATTTTTGGCTGGAGAAGCTTGGGGATGGGTTTGGGGATACTAGGGGCTTTCAATTTTATGCGAGGGAATCTCTTTGGTCGAGTCTTATCCTCATGAAAGTGGGGCCTCTCTCCAAGCTTCAAATGTCAAGTGCCCCTCTCCCTATCTCAAGAGAACATTGTGCGTTCCAATAGTGAGGCCAATGGACAAGGTATTGGCACATATTTCACTCATAATCACTTGGTTTGAGATCTTACATAAGTAATTTCTAGTCATTACCTAGAAACGAAGTTCATTCAAGCCCTTTACCCACATAAGATTTGATGAGTAAAGCACAAAACACTAAGATCATGTTGGTTAATCAGAGGGGGGCTTTTGTAGAGGCACAATGGATGGATCCCTATTCATACTAGTAAAAATTCGTCCAAAACAAATTCAAGCAAACAGCTTTTGGACAATGTATTAAAGGTACTAACATGTTTAGATTGAATCCTTCTACTCTAGTCAATTCTTCCCCATTCTCAAAATGAACTGCAAAAGAGTGGATTATGTTGTCAACATTTCCATTGTGACGCAGGCTTGGTGGCCTTAAGCTTGATTGGCCCCACTCTTTGATCTAATGTTGCTTCCCATGACAAGATAGTAGGACAAAAAAAGATGTCATCTACCTTAATGGTGATAGCCAAAACTAAGATTTGGCTCTTGGGGCTATGGTTTGTATTTATAAATTTCTTCATTGTCATTTTCAAAACAAGAAGATAAATATCATTCGCTCTACTCACGCACATCTACCTTTAAATGAGAAAGAGGATTAAGAGGATTAAGAGGAGTTTACACTAAGGAAGACAAATTACCATAACGGCCTTGAAGTTTTCAAGAATCAAAGTTCTATAAGCAAGGTTCACCAAATTTGGTCCACTTAGGTCTTTTTCTATCCATGTTGACTTCACCTACGACAATCTCTTGCAAGATGTTAAAAGCCAAAGGGAAGATTAATGCAATGACAAGTTGACCCAAGGTAAGTATCCCTAAACTCTAATCTCTTCATTTTGTACTCTGGTCAAATATTATGAATCTTGTGTGCTTCATGTATTAAGTAGCATAGTATTGCTCGTTACTTTACCAAGTTCGCCAAGGGCCCTGGACAAACCAAGGCCAGTCTAGGCCAAGTTTTGATACGAATGGGTCCAACCAAGCTCCAACCATGGTTTGGCCTAGGCCCAAGCATGTCTAAGACATACCTATGTCGAATGGCTAAGACTAAACTACACCATGGGCGAAATTGAGAACCCATAGGGCTCATAAAAATTGCCCTTTAAAAAAAAACTAAATTAAAAAAAAAACTAACCCACCATAGAAGTGCATTTTATTAAGAATTTGGGGCTTGAAAGACCCTTCTGGCCTCAAAGACCTTAATTTGAGCTTGGCAATGGGGGCTTTGCCCCTTGACCCCGCCATGTATTGCAACAGGGAACACAATAAGGGCCTTGTCCCCGAACATAGTGAGGGGCATTGACCCTTGATTCGACTAAGGGTTGTCTCACCCAGAGCATTGCTTTGGTGTTAAAAAGCAAAAAATAAAAATTGTTCTAGGCTGCACCAGATGTAAAAGCAGCATTTTTTTCCTGAGGTTTTTCCAATAAAGTCCATAGTAATTAAATACCATTTATACTTTTAGTTTGTAAGGTCAACTTCAATTCTAGTTAATGCTACTATGACATAAACCATTTTGACTTATATTTAACATTTATGATTTAACAATTTACATTGCATAATCAATTATCAGTTGTGTTCTCAATTTTTGTACATTTGGTGCAAATAATGGTAATTTTTATATTTTTAATATACATGTATGTGAGTGTGTATGCATGTGTGTGTGTGTGTGTGTGTATCTTTGTATATGTGTATGTGTGTATGTTTGTGAGTGTATTTGTGTGTGTGTCTATTTGTGTGTGTGTGGGTGTTATGTCCAAACCCAGCCATACTAAGCCCAGGGGGAAAAAATCAGCAAACTGCCAAGCCCAAATCCAAATCAGCAACATAGCTTTACTTCCATCTTCTACATTGTTGTCACCCATAGCTCTTGCTTATGGCCTAATGACATTATAGTCTTATAGCTCTTGCTCACTGCCTAATGGCACCCTTTTATATTTGTATATTTCTTCAGCATCTAATGAAACCCCAAATCTATTAAGATTCTCCACAGTATATCTCCTTAGAAGTAGTACATATAGGTCGTTGTTTTAATCACTTGCATCCCTGTTTACAAACAACTCAAACAACTCTTACCTCCAGCCTTGGATCACTTTGCGGACCAACCTTATACTGTATTGGATCTAGAATGATCTTCTACTTTTTTCCTATTTTGAGGATCATTATATTATTGTAACCTATTTTAGTCCCAGTATGCGGAGTACAAATTTTCCTTTGAGGGAAGGACCCCTCAATGAAGCATTGACCTCATGAATAACAAAGTGTAAGACCAGCAAAAGAGACCAATTCTGTCACATCTGTATCCATTAATAGGCCAATCTAAGATTTGAGAATTTGCATAGGAAAGGCTATGGGAAACAGCGTGGAGTATCCTAGGTCGAAACAGGTTACTCCTCTTGGAGCCTCTCCTAACATCATGGCCCTGATTAAGTCCAAGATGAAGGTTCTCTAAACAATAAGATAGATCCACCCCTCCTAGAAAAAAACTGTGGGGACCGGTAAGCTCTTATAGCAATATGCAAAGAGGAAGATTGTCTCATCGAGCTGCCCGCATCTGAGTGTGAATTGACTGTATCCAATGTGTGCTTACTGCTTGCAATGCCTGTAGTGGGTTGAAAGAAGGACATTATCCTAACACCTATAGGCTATGTCACAAGGTTTGTCGAATTTCAAGTAAAAAGCTTGAAATCCAGCTAACTTAAAGAAATCCCAAAAAAAATCGTTTTAGTTCACCCTACAATCCATATCGAAAAAGGCGTAGGGTTTTTATCATAATATATTTTAGCGACATGTTTTCGATTAAATTTTTTCAGATTTTTCCTTGCAGGCTTCACTCTTATTTCACTTTGTTCTGCGAGTCTTTGTCCTGCAAATGTTGAGACTTGAGTCATTGAAAACTGGGTGTTCGGTGTTGGCAGTCTGCTGCTCGCTGTTGCAGAGATGGCGGCCACTCATTTTATTGGTGTTAACAGTCTTACGCTTGCTATTGCATACATGGTGGCCACTTGCAGAGATTTTATTGACAGAAATTTACAGAATTTGAAACAATTTGATCCTGTTTCAAGAGTTCAGCAGCTAAGCCCGTTTCATAGACATATGTTATTGGACAGGAGGGTTTGTTCGTTGACTGTTGAGTGTAATTGCAGAGTCGTGTGATGCTGCAATGCACTGTGAGGAAGCTGCAGCTGCAGGATGCAGAGCCCTACCACACTTAATAACATTTGTTTCTAGGTTTCGTTATTTTTGTCTTATTTTTGTTTTAGGACTTGTTTTTATTTTATTTTTTTATTTTCTATAAAATTTAATACAATAAAATGTAAAATGTGACGATTTTATCTTTTTTTCTTATATTAAATTTTAACATTTTAAAATTTAATACTATTAATATATAAAATTTAACGTATTTACAATGTTTAAAGTAAAAATTTTGAACTTATTTATATTTTAATATTTTTAAATATATTATTTTAAAAAATATCTTATATTAACAAAATTTACAATTATATATTAGTCAAATTTAATCACAATTTTTTTTGCAAATTTCATCTTTGCCAAACTCAAACACAAACACAAACCTAGCCTCTTATGTGTCCACTGTAATTCTAAGTTTGAGGATAACAACCTGCCAAAGAAAAAAACCAAGCATCTATTATCAGGATACCAAAAAGAAGGAGGACTGCAAGTCTTCAAACAGAGCAGCATCCACACAAATAACTATCATATCTAAGTATGACGGGGTTGGCAGAGATACTAAAATGATGCCTTGAATAAGCATTGCCCTACTTTTACAATTAAATTCCTTGGAAGACATTCAAAATTTTCAGCTTACCACTTTACACCTTGATGAGGAAGTGGTTGTTTGGTAACAAAAGACTAACATAAGAAGGATAACAAGCCAAAAATCCCAACCAGGGAGCAATTTATGACTGCATTGTCATGATTTTGAGGGTTATACCCAAGAAGATTATTTTTGTGTGAAGGGCTCTCTGGACTCACCATGTATAGAGTATTCTTGGTTCTCCAAACATTCCAAAGCATCAAGCAACTAGAGACCAGTATGTAACATTCCAGAAAATTCCCTTACACCAGCTTGATTGTGAAAAATGTTTTCTTTTGGGGATTGTTGCTCTATCCATTTATAGAGTGGAAGGAACTCATCAAAGGGTATGCAAAGGCCTTGAAGCTTTGCTCCTCTTGACACCATTCCAAAAACAGAAGCTTGCTGGGAGGTGGCCAAGAGTCATTGCAAGAGACAGGTAGAGCCAAAAGGTAACATAGTACCCAAAAATAGTTTCCCATAATTCAGTTTAGCAGCAACAAAATGTTATCCAAGGGACACAAGTGCAGAGTGTACATAAAAGCAAATTCTTAAGCACTCTTTAAGGAAATTAAAAATGTATAAATTTTGCACTAGTCTGTCTATTGTTGCTTCTTTTGCTTATACATATCCATAATAAAGAAAACACAGTTGCAGCCTTGAAAAATTAAAAGATAAGCTGATTGTTTAGCAAGCAATATCAAAATGCACATATTGCTAACATATTGAACACAGTTTGTGCTAGAAAAGAACCTCTTTGAGGCATTTATACATCTATAGCAGAAGATTATGTACCAAAAAAATGAAGTACTGAAATGGTATAATTAAAATGTATTATTTACCTGTTGATAAGAACAATAACCACAGAACTCTGAAGCATTGTGACATCAGGCGATCGCAACTGCTCTAACATAAGCCCCAAGTTCTTGCTGGCTTCCTGGCCTAGCATTGCTTGATCAAGAAATGGATGTTCTCCAACCAACAATGATAAATTAAAACTTCTTGACTTGCCTGCTTTATATAGAAAAATGTTATCTCTATATAGCAATAAAATTCATCAGAAACTATCCATACATGAATCTCAGATTCAGAAGATGATAAAAAGATAAAGTAAGAATAATCAATAATTTGATAAAGCTGAGTAAGACTTGTATTTTTTTGAAACGATTTTAGTTCAGATGTAAATTATTATACCATCACTATTTTGCTGGGTCAGTGGTGGCTGAGATCCATTTGAATCAGGTGTAAAAAGTAAAATTGTTATTTCAACAAATTTTACTGCTAGCAATTTTACTCCATCTGATCCAGGCTGCAGGAAAGACATTGCAAGCCAGTAAGCAGGTAATAAAAGCACAACCAGAGCGGTAAATACTAAAAGCAATTCAAAGCACAAAAAAAAAATCTTACCTGAAAGGCAAATGGGTATACTGCATCCTTAAATTTCACCATCCCTGACCATAAGTCCTCAATCCACTTGTCCAATTTTCCTGAATAACTAACCTAGATTCTCCAACACATTGTGAATTATATCAATACAAAGTCATGGATCAAGGAAAAAAAAGAATACAGAACTGATTCTGTCCAGAAAAACACTAGACAATGACAATGGGAAAACACACCTTAAATACAATATGTCCTTGCAATTACATGGCGTATCCCATGTTAAACCATAATATTTCAGTAAAAATAGTTTCAAAAAATATAGCTTATTCATTTTCTATTGTTTTTTTGGTCTAAATTCTATGCTATTTCTGTTCGTGTTTTACAATCAAGATAAACAAACCTTTGTTGATTTCAGTTGATAAAAATTTCAGTATCGTAGCAATTACTAAATCCTCCTTAGAACCAAAATATAGTAAATTTCATATGGAATTTCTAACACTTATTTGAAAGGAGTATATGAAACAGGAACTAGAAAGATTAGAATATGATTCAATATTTACAAGGAAGAGTGAAAGCTCTTATAAAGAGAATACAATGTCTAAGAATAGACAACAGCCTGTATAAGGCAAAAAGCTTACAGCAGGACGAAGAGAGCAAAGCAAGGAACTAACTAAAGAACGATGGACCGTTATAGAAACTAAGAAATATAACTTAATACCCCCCCTTAATGGTCAATCGGTCAACTACACCAAGAAGCCCCCTAAATTTGACAAACTTATCCGGGCTCAGAGACTTGGTGAGGATATCAGCAGTCTGATCCTCTGTAGGATCATACTGCAAAACAACGGATCCATCTTCAACAAGCTAGCGAATGAAGTGACAATGAAGATCAACATGTTTTGTCCGTTCATGGAAGACGGGATTTTTGGCAAGTTTGAGCACCCCTTGATTGTCACACTACAAGGGTGAAGGCCCAGCTGGGGACATGTTTATGTCTGAAAGCATCCATCGGAGCCAAACTGCTTCACAGGCTGCTTTAACAGCTTCTGTGGAGGAGAGAGCCACGGCCTGCTGCCTCTTGCTAGCCCATGTGATTACACCTATGCCCAAGCTGAAAACATACCCAGAGGTAGACTTTCTGTCATCAGCGAATCTTGCCCAATATGAGTCGGTAAAACCAATCAGCTAAGGGTCTTTGCACCGGCCATACAGAATGCCAAAGTTAGACGTGCCTTGCACATATCTCAACACATGCTTTGCTGCAACCCAATGTTCTGCTTTAGGAGCTGTCATGAAGTGGGAGATGTAGCTGACGGCAAAACTAAGATCAGGGCGAGTGGCAGTAAGATAGATGAGACTACCCACTAACTCCCTGAAGATGGATTCATTTTCTACAGGAGAGTTTGAATGAGCTGAGAGTTTCAGCCCTTTTTCCATAGGTGTAGCAATAGGTTTGCAGTCTGTCATCCAGAATTTGTCCAACAAACCTCTTGCATACTTTGAATGAGAGATGAAGATGCAATCAGGGTGCGGCCAAACCTCAATGCCAAGGAAATAATGGAGGAGTCCCAAATCAGTCATGTCAAAAGTGTGACTGAGACCCTATTTAATCTTTTGAATCAATTGCTCGGAGCTGCCAGTAATGATTAGATCATCGACATAGATAGCGATGTAAAGACTGTCATCAGCATATTGGTGGACATACAGATTGGAATCCGAAGGACTCCGCTGAAAACCATGATCTACGAAGTACTTATCAATCTTGAGGTACCATGCCCGTGGAGCCTGTTTGAGACCATAGAGAGCTTTTACCAGTTTGCACACCTAGTGTTCTTTGCTTGCAACCTTGAAGCCAGGAGGTTGCGTCATGTAAACTTCTTCCTGCAAATCACCATTTAAAATGGCACTCTTGACGTCCATTTGATGGACTTTCCACCCAAACTAGGCTGCCATAGCAAGGACAAGCCGAATGGTACTCATCTTGGTTGTGGGGGCAAAGGTCTCCTCATAGTCAATGCCCTCTTTTTGTGAGAACCCTTTGGCTACCAATCGAGCCTTATACTTATCGAGGGTTCCGTCAGCTTTGTACTTGGTTTTGTATACCCATTTGCAGCCAATGGGTTTCTTCCCTGGTGGAAGATCAGAAAGGACCCAAGTGTTGTTCTTCAGAAGGCTATGATGCTCAGTTTCCATAGCCTGTTCCCACTCAGGTATGCCTTTAGCCTCTGAATATGTCTCATCCTGTCATGTCCCCGTGTTTACCCATGAAACGATTACATATTCAAATTGAAGATGTGAATATTATAATGGATTCAAGTAATTAAATATTATTATAAATATATAAGTAAATATAAATATAAATAAGAAATATTATTATAGTTATTTATTATAATAATATAATATAATAAATATATACAAATATAAATATATATATATATATATATATAAATGTTATCAATTTAATATCATATTTTATAAATACAAATATATATATAAATGAATATTAATATTATTATACAAGTTGCTGACCCCACGTTTAAGCAAAGGCAGCATTAGTTAATGAAGGGTAATGTCTTTTTAATAGACATCTCTTTCAGAGAGATGTATCACTTCACCTTAACATACAGATTCACAAGTGTATAAGGAAGGAAAGGCATCGAATGAGGAAGGGATTATGGATATCCAATATAGATCAACGTGAGAAGTCCGATTGATATCATTGTTTATGTATTGATAATCATTGGCAACTTCCTTAGTGTTAATGAAGGCAGATATCAATTAGAATGGTTCGTGGGACCCAGCATCCACTTAAAGAGAATTGTGGACTTTGAAGATTATTTTTCAATTGATACATTAAGCATGGAGTTCCTACATATACCCAGCGCCACTTGTAAGTCTTTTTTTAATCTTGTTTGGCGACGTGGGGCCCAGCTTGAAGACATCGTGTGAAGTGAGTGTATGCACTTGATATTGATAAAAGAATTTTCATTAAAGGAATCGCAGTCCTGAGGAAATCACATCTGGAGTTTTGAAGACATGAGGATTCGCATAGGTGGCGGCTCATTTGTTTATTTACATACTACTCAGCTATCAATTGCCAGATATCCATTATAAAGCTCTCATTAAAAGGAATCGTGGCATGAGAGTATGAAGAGCAAGAGTCTCAGTTTTGATTTGATGGAAAGACGCCACATATGTATCTAAAGGAGTCGTGGCCTGCAGAATGGAAGCAGCTTCTCAAGAAAGGACCGCTGCCTATAAAAGGTCTATGTGAAATACAGATTTGATACTTCATTGAAAAATATAAGAAGGAGCAATTTCTGTGTTCGCTGTTAATTATTTGTTACAGTAGCTTTAAGGGAGTATAGAAGTATGGAAAGGGTTGTGAGAAGTAGGGAAGGTGATGCCCAGTATACACTCCGTGTGGATACAGAAGCTGCATAGAGAATCAGGGATTCATATATCTTTTTACAAAGGCAGCGTTGAATAAATAAGGGAGATCACTATGAATGCCATCCATATTATTAAGAAACAGCAAATAACCCCAGCAGCGGAAGGCCAAAGGGTTTAAGAGAATGGGTTTGCATTTGCAAGTGATTGTCATATTATATTATTATGAAGGCATCGATTTACACATCTCATCTAGAAATAGATCAAAAACAATCTCATCCTCTCATCACCGAATGTTATCTTCTAAACATTACAAACAGAAATCATATAATCAAGAAATCGCAGCAATAGATCTGATATGAGACAAATCTTTTGGAATTTGAGAAATACATATTTCTGATTCATATATATATCTGAGTACAAGAAGATAGAAGAAGGGAAAAATTAGTGTTGTCCCAAATGGGGACATTACAAAAATTGACAGTATTCTGTGGCTTGCTCTTCTTCCGAGCAGATCTACCCTCAATGAGTTCACTATCATGAAGATCACCAATTGTTTTGGCCCACCATTCTGGCCGGAGAGTAGATGTACCAATATCCAAATTAGGTGTGACCGCATTACCTGGTGGGACGGGAACAAGATCAGGAGGATCTGGAATATCCTGAAGAGGGGCGGGTGGTGGAACAACAGGCTGAGTTGGTGGCACAACTGCAGAATCCCGCCCAGCAGGTGGGGAAAGGGGAAGATGAACACCTTCATCTGAAACCTGTAAAGGCTGGTCCTCAAGGATAACAAAGGGAGTAGACAGAAGAAAGGGCCCAGTAGTCTCATCAACCACGACATCACGACTGAATATGAGACGATCAGTGTCTACATCAATCAGTCTGTATGCTTTATGATTTTCACTATAACCAGTGAACATAAGTTTCTGGCTTTTGGAGTCCAGCTTGGTGCGCTTGGCATCTAGAATCCAAACATGAGCAGTAGAGCCAAAAACTTTTAGATGGTTGACCCGAGGCTTACGTCCAGATCAAGCTTCTTCAGGAGTCATGTTCTTGACAGCATAGGTGGGAGAGCGGTTCAGAAGATAGACAGCAGTGTAGACTGCTTCAGCCCAGAACTTCTTAGGAACATGTTTATGCTCCAGCATAGAACATGCCATCTCTGTAATGGTGCAATTGTGACGCTCAACTACACCATTCTGCTGAGGAGTGTAAGGTGTGGTAAGCTGGTGTTTAATGCCATGTATGGCACAGAAATGAGAGAAGGCAGAAGAGCAGAATTCCCCCCCATTATCAGATCACAGAGTGACAATTGGACAGCCTGTCTCTTTTTCAATCAGGGCCTTGAACTGCTGAAATGTTCCAAAAACATCGAATTTGTGTTTTAAGAAATACACCCACATTTTCCTGCTGAAATCATCAACAAAAAGAAGGAAATATCTGCAACCAGTGACTAAAGCAGTGTTCATTGGTCCACATACATCAACGTGAACCAGCTGTAAAACCTTGGATGCTCTCCATTTATCATCGTCTAGGAATGGAGTTCGATGCTACTTGCCAGCCTGACAAGCATCACAGGCACCAGGAATCTGGTGTCTAAATCTCCGAAAGACCACCAACCAGACCCTCCTGAGCTAACTGAGAGAGATAGTGCATGTTCAGGTGCCCATAACGCTGATGCCAGAGTTTGCTGCTGGATGTACTCCTGGTTGCCATGTCGTGCTTTTGAGAATCACCAGCATCCACGAGTCTATATAGACCATGATCCTCAAGAGCCTGAGCAACAGTAGTGCGTATCTCACGATCCACTATGCTGCATGAGTGCATGCTAAAGACAACATCCAAATGAGGTGAGTGTCGCATGATCTGATTAACGGAGAGAAGGTTCAGTTCCATGCCAAGTACGAAGTATACGTCGAGAAATATGAAATTTCTCCTACCAGATTGAATCTGTAGGGTTTCTTTTCCGACCACAGTGTACTCTTCGCCTCCGCCAAAGACGACAGTCTCTCGAAATGGTGTGTACTCAGTGAACCAGTCTCGCCTATGTGTGAAATGCCGAGAGGCACCGGAATCAATGTACCAGGCAAATGATTTTATATGATCTGCAGGGCGTTTAGACATAAAGGCATGAAACGCAGACTTCTTCTTTTTGACAAAAGGCACCATCTTCATGCTTGTTGAGGCACGAAAAGCAAGATATTGGAGGATAAAAAAATAGACCACACAAATCTCAAGGCAGAGAAATTGGCTCAAAAATCTGAACATGGATTTTGAGAAAAAGAAAAAAGAAAAAAATTGCGGCCAAAATCTGACATGGTTGACACAAAAATGCAACTGGCAGAAATGTTGATGATGATAAGTGTTGAGACGACCAATAATCTCAAAGGTGACAATGTAGCCAGGAAAAAGACTTCGGATGTAGCCACGAGAAACACTCAAGTGAACTTTCAAACATCTGCCGAAATTCTTCAAAACTGCAAAAAAATCACAATTTGTAGGAGCCCCAAGAAAGAAAATTCCGCCTGAAACCAGGAATACTCAAATCCTCAAAAAGAGGAATATCAGCATAAACAAAACAGGACTTCACAGAAGACGGCATCTTCAAAACAAAATGAAGTCATAGATAAGAACAGAAACGCGCCAAAAAAGAAGGTAGTCGCGCGAGAAATCGCGATTTAGCAGAAATGGGTTACAAATCAAAGAACGATCCCGCCAAATCATAAACCGCGAGCAGAACATGATTCAGAAATAGAAATCAACGTGAGAACTACCGACGAGTTTAGAAGACTTTCTAGCGTGAAATTCCTTGATCCCTGTTGAGGGCCGATCAAAGGAGTTTGGGGCCGCCGGAACTGCAAAGTATGAATCGCGCATAAAGGAAGTCATCCAAAAATACAGATACTGAATACACGAGCACAACGATCAAAGTCGCACCACAAATCACGATATAGAACAGAAGAAAGCAATCGCGACCTTCAAAAGAAAATGCGATTATACAAACCGCAAAGAAAAAAAAAAAAAAAACAAGAGTCGAAGCTTAGCAGAATAGTACGGACATAGAGCCAAGAAGATAATTTCCCGCTCTGATACCATGAAACAGGAACTAGAAAGATTAGAATATGATTCAATATTTACAAGGAAGAGCGAAAGCTCTTATAAAGAGAATACAATGTCTAAGAATAGACAACAGCTTGTATAAGGCAAAAAGCTTACAGTAGGACGAAGAGAGAAAAGCAAGGAACTAACTAAAGAACGATGGACCATTATAGAAACTAAGTAATATAACTTAATAGTATATACACAAAAAAGATTATAAGCTCTCTATCTATATACAATAAATGCTCCACTCACAAGCACAAAAGCAAATGTTTAAACTGAAAACAGCAGGACTTAAGAGGTTTAATAAGGCTTAGCTAATGGAAATCCCGTAATGCCAAAGAAGTAGTTGAGAAGAGTTGCATCACTATCAGCAAAAGCTAAATTTAAGGGTTGAAATGTTATGAACCAGAGACGAAAACTAAGGATATTTTAACAATTGCTTGAAGATAAACCATAATTATAAAAGCAATACTAAGTTTGTGTGAGGCATTCTGAGATTAATCTTGGTTGCTTCTGCAAATAAGAAAAAACCAAGTTTTGTAGATTACAATACTGCAAGTCTATAAATGCTTGCAGAACAACAAAGGAAGATTGAATAGAAAATAATCCAAAATGTCTGCCCACTCGGATATACAATACCTGTAAATCTTATATATGACCATAAACAGTACAAGTGGGATATAGAGAGCATTTCTCATTTAGTATGACCAATTACACTAGACAAAGAACAAAAAAGCGGGTTTTCCTCAAATATATAAGGAGAAGAAATGGAACCCTAAGATGAAAAACTGTAACTTTATACCCTATGCTGATCCTAATTAATTAAGTAACCAGATCTGCTGATGAGATAAAAAAGTGGTCTTAAATCTAGAATTATAACACATGGTGATATGAAATTCAAGACAAAACAGCTCATGGAAACAATGTTAATAACATATTTACCAGCTACACAAAAAACCCTCCCTCTTAGAAAGATTTGTCTCTAGAGCTAGTAAAAACTTAAGCCAGTCATGCTTAACCTAGCATAGAACTAGGATGGATGCCATTCCCTAAAATCATGGGACATTCAAATTTTTGGGTTACATTTTCACTACAAAATGAGATGCATTGGAAAACCAGAGAATGGTCGCTTAAACTACATAATATAGCTCAGCCTCAAAGCAACACACTTAATAACCGAAATTAAGAACAGACACATATGACAAAGGAGTTTACTTTCAAAATGCAACCCAAGTTTTAAAGCCTCTCGCTTCCTCGAGCTTACTGTAAATTTTAATCTCTTTAAAATGCCTCCTGTCTCCAACATTGCATCATCCTTTGAAAGTCCCTTCTGCTTATGCTTCATGTCATGTCCCCTTTTCCTATATAAATTAACTAAGGCAATAATTAATAAAAAACACTTAAGTTGTCCTAGCAACTTTATTTTTTAACATTGTTAAAAGGGCAACTTATATTTTATTATTAAAGAAGGGCCTATTACTAAAAAGTGTCGCTAGGAATGTGGGCCTAAAGTAATGTTACATTAAAAAGGTATTTCTAGACACTTCTAGAAGGAGGCCTAAAAATGAATTTGTAATGTCCCCTTTTCGAAATGGGATTAAAATAATAATAATAATTAATTAAGAGTGTCATAATAAAAGGGTTACTTAAGTAATATCATGAAATTATAATAAAGCAAAGTTAAATTATTAAATAAAAAGGTCTCTTAAAATTAAAATTATTTTAAATAATTCCCCTCAAAGATCAATCAAGAGTCATTTGAAGAGTTATGTCTCGTGGAGGGAAACTCTATTTAAGAGAGGCCAAGCAAGGAGGAGGAGACATACATTGATGAACAATTCTATTTTCTGATTTCTCCTCCTCCTTGGAGCATTGGACTTCAGTTCAAATAACCTGAGGACGAAACCCCTCATGGCAGAAGATTGGAGGACGGAAACCCCCTGATGTCCATCACTGGATTAGTGGACAAAAACCCATGATTCAGATTTGGGACGATCCCACCCAGAGATTGCAAATGAGCTTCAAAGAGACAGGCAAATTGAAATTATAGAGTTAATTATATATGTTTGTTGTGGCTGCTTGTATAGGGCCAATTGTGATTTGATTTGAGTTTATTATCTACATCAATTGCTACAGCTGCTTGTATAGAGCCGATAATTATCAAATCACAGCATTTTTTATATACAGCGTCATCCCGTTGTATGAGGGAAGGTATAATAAGTTTGGAGTTTAAGGTTGCCGTACCAAAAGGGAGACAAGGATTTGCCAATGTCTGACACATTTTCCTTTGGTCTGCCTTTATTGGAAAGTTGCGATTCAATTTCTAATTGTCATAGTCACCCATACAATTTCTAATTGTCAGTCTCCCATACAATGTTAAACTTCTGCCAGCAGGTTTTAAGTGAAGAAGAATCAGCTTTTAGTGCTACCGTACAAAGTCGAGGATTTCTGTAATATTGCCTAGCTGTTGTAATCTATCTTTGATTTCCATACCATTCCTGTTCTAGTATTTATTGCAGATTGTCCAGGACTCCAGCATATTAGTATTAATAATATATGGTTCAGAATATCAATATATGTGATAGGAAATTCGGTTGTACCCTACTTTCAGCAGCTATAACAGAGTATATAATATTTATGAAATCCAGCATTGAAGGATCTTTATATTAATATTGTGGTTGGGATTTGCTGCTGTGCTTTATTGGCAATTTTCAGATATTGACAAACCAGCATATCATTTGGAATTTGGGGTATTTTGATATTGAAGGTTTTCATTATCTAATCAGCTTCTCTATTTTAATACAGAGATTCAGGCATTGAAGTAAATTGTTGTTATGTGTGATTATCCTTATCTTCGAAAATAATTTGAATTTATTCATTAAATTCCAAATTGAAAAAAGGATCTTCCGGGAATTCCGATATTATTGGAAATTATCCAAAAGGGGACATTACAATGCTCAAAGATATTGCCTTTAAGGCACAAGCTTCAAAGGGTAGCAATTAAGTATTCGTAAGGTGGCTGAGTCGAATCAATTGACAAGGCTCAATTGATGATACTCCAAGCGCTACCAATTGTAGCGAATATTTTTGTAGACTGGCCACCCTCTCAAGGGCCTGAACTTGATCTGTTCGGATCGAACTGCTTAATAAATGAAGGAATTCAATTGTTTTGGCTGCCCTACAAAGATTGTTTAAAGGAATTAAAATTTGATAAGATATCATATGATATTTGATCAGATATTAGATAATATTCCATTTGGGATATTACAGAATTAACAATTAGAAAAGGTGATTATAAAAGGAGGAGCTAGGCTCGGAAGAAATCGTCTATTGTCTTTGTTATCAAAACCCTTTTCTTGAAGATCGAGCACTTGTGTCCATCTTTTCCGCCTAAGGACGAAAACCCATTTGGCATAGGGATTTGGAGAATGAAAACCCTCAAGATTTCCTCTATTGGGTTGGAGGACAAGAACCCATTCATTTCATCAACCTATATAATCAAATGATAACATAGGCAAACAAAAAAAGGATCTTATGGAGATAGACACAAAATATTTGTCTAAAATGAAAAAAAAAATATTCCAGAATCAACATCAAGTAGCTTCTCAAATACCATCCATGCTATCAAGAAAAAAGTGGGTACACCTCCTGCAGACAAGTTCAGTCCTTGCCATTTAGGTTTTACTTTTTTGTGCTTTATAAAAAGAATGCGTGTGCTTTTGAAGAAAAAAGTTACAAACCGACAGGGAACATCCTGGCATCCCTGAGACAATCAAGGGACTCCGCAGGTGCCAGAGCATCCCCTGGCCATTTTATTTTGAGAGAAGTCCCCAGGAACACCCCTAAAATTGTGGGGACGTTCCTATTTTTTTAAATAGGGACATTAGCTATATCACTAAAACTCAAGCATCAAACTTGAAATATAAGATTACCATGATATTTATCAAATCACATATATTATGACATAAAAATTATATCAATTATTATTGAGTTTTGTAATTTTTATCATTTTATCAATTATTATTAAGTAATTTTTATCACGTTACTGATTTATATAATTTATATCATAAAATATATAAATGCCTTAATATGTGTCATGATGCAGTTACAAAATAATATCCAAAATGTTCAGAAACTGTTTGGTGCTACACAGATTAAAAATTCTTGGAAATCGTTCTTTGTTATTATATCCAAATCTCAGCAATACAGTTGAAAATGCACTCTAAATGTAATAGACAGCTATCATGTAATGCAAACGGTAATATGCCTTTAGATTTTTAACGAATTATAAGTTTTAAATTGGTCATTTCCCTTTTTTATTGATTGATTTCTATGGGGGCGCAGGAAATTAAGGCAAAAGCACCCAGTGCAATTGCGGTGCATAAGGCTGCCTTGGGCAGTCTTAGTTGCAGATTTGGGTGCATTTCACACCCACGTACTTGTTGAGGGTGCATTTCCAGTGTAGCCTGAATATGGTCAGGTATGTGCACCTTGACAACACTGGATAACCTCAAAGATACTGCTGTTTAAAGACATTTAGAAGGAGCACCCACACTTAGGAGCTATATCTTTGACATAGCATTAAGTAGACTAGAATAGTTATTCCAGATTCTAAATGGTGTGTATATAATAGTTAATCCAGATTCTAAATGGTGTGTGTGTATGCTGACATACTCAAGAATTTGATTATTATCAAATTTATTAATATCAACCATGTCTATAAGGAACATAATAAGAATAAAATATTTTCTTTGAACAGCCACCAATATAACAAGCTGAATTCCTTCACCTAAAGGCTCAAATAATTTCTTATCAGATGTTAGGCAACCATGGTAACTCATCTCACTGGCAAATCCACCAACTGGAGATTCCATCTGCATCCATTATCATCTGACCATGGTAAACTGTTAAACCTACCTTCTGACTCATTCAACTACATTTCTAATAGTAATAAGGGAAATTTACACTGTTTTTAAACCTGACAAGACCTAATTTGCAATTATGCACAAGAAACAAAATTTGATACAATTTTTCTTTGAAGTTGTACACTGAAGCTTCAGTTTTTTATTCTAACTTAAAAAAACCATATGAAAATATACCTGAAGCGAAACTAGTTCCAAAGCATTTCGAATCAAAATTGTTCCACTGGTAATAGACTGACGGACAACAGCTGGTACATCATCTTTTAACAATGTCAACAAAACTGGAAGCATCTCAGACAAGTGTTCCATATTCTTCAAACCAATCTCCTGTATCATCCTAGAGGTAGTACCACAAAAAAACTTGATGTCAGAAGTCAAAAAACAACCTAATGATAAGCAAACTGTTTCACAGGAAAAGAGCAAGAGAGGTCAATTCTAAACCATATCCAGATAAGGATCAACTTTGACTAACAGAATAACCAATCCTTCACCGTGCTTAGCATCGTTAATACTAGTTTATTTTACTTATGAGGTGCAAGTAATTGATATGGCCAAAACCCCAAAGATTGCTAACACACATAATATCATAGAACTAATACTAGTATTTGAACAGCTGAAACCTCAAAAGATAGGGGAGGCCATATAAATACCCTCTGCAATGAAAGCTACAATATACTAATTATTTCAGCCAACCTTGATGTTTGTGCTAAAGAAATCAATAACACTTATATTAAATATTAAGGTAATTGACTTCCAAACTCGCCTTATACTAAATAGTGCATTAAGGCAGAAGCCAGATAATATAATTAAGTGCCCTATGGAATGTGCTGATATTAAAAACATTAACAACCACCTCTCCTTTGTGGACAAGCTATTGTTGTAGCCTGTAACTGCTACTTGTAAATTCAGGAGCTTACAGTATTGTAAATAAGTCATAAGAATGGAAAGCAAGATACAATCAATTTCAATGCAATTACTGCCAAGATAACTTCTGGTCAGTAATTCTCGCTACTGAGTTTACAAATAGATTAAGAATAAATTTCTCATCTCATAACTTGTAATTACATGCAATAAATACTTCTATTAAAACTTTACATAAAGCACTTTACAAAATTGTAGGAGAAATATACAATGGCACACATCTGCAAGAAAGGATGAGCATCTAAAGTTTAAGACATATTTCTACCTTCTAGGAAATGAGCAATGGAATGCACTAAGACCTTCACCTTCATTTTACAATATTCTTTTCATGTCAAACACACAATGAAAACGTGACTGC
Organism: Cunninghamia lanceolata; assembly: GCA_027924645.1. Taxonomy (NCBI): domain Eukaryota; kingdom Viridiplantae; phylum Streptophyta; class Pinopsida; order Cupressales; family Cupressaceae; genus Cunninghamia; species Cunninghamia lanceolata. The sequence goes on along the minus strand of BSBN01001217.1, from coordinate 5,671,834 downwards.
AGTAAAGGCTGGCAATGAAGTATTGGTCAGGAAAATAGTACAGATGTTACCAACCCAAGGTTCAGATGAAGGCATGGATCCTAATACAATAGTTATTTCAGGAATCCTAGGGTAAAATAACACAAATGGAATCATACAAAAATGTACGAGTATAGATACAGACATAAATAGAAAAACAAATCCAAACACAAAATATATACATACGTATATATAAAGATGGAGAGACATGCCATTGATAACAAGTTTGGATTTCATAAATCCTAAAGACTCCAGCTTACCTCACACCCCATTAAAGGCAGCCCTAATGTTACCCCATATATCCCCCAAAACAATGACAATAAGGAGTTACTTGAGGAGAGAAGAACAAAATGTATTAGACCATTTGACAACAAGAGGAATTATAATAAACTAAACTGTTAAAAAGACTAACCTTGTTCAGTAATATTATAACTATAAGCATGCTAGAAGCATGCAAATTAATATTTCCCTTAATAAGCACTTTTTAGAAAAAAGATCATTCCTTACTAATAATCTGTGTTACACAGGGAAGCGTCACCGGTTTAAGGGGGCTGTCGTGGAATTTATAGCATTCCAAAGAAGTAAGCATGGGTATGGAACCAACCTCAGTTGCTCCGAATTGGCAGGGAACCACCCATTTCAGTCCCCAGACTTTTTGGGAAACAAGAATTGCTACTGAGAGGCTGCTTACTTCTTTTAGTTTGGGAGACCTCTGCCAACCCCTAATTCTGGATACATAATCTTGGCAAAAACAGTTTCATTCTGGTAACTCATCATGTTTTAGCCATTCCCATTCGAAAACTCCATGTAAACAAAAGTAATAATCTAAGTTGCATGGATATGAATAAAAGTACTGATGCAGGTACAACAGCCAATACAGAATCATCAATTTTTCTTCTGTTATCATGCAGATGGCGTTGACAAAAATAACAATATCTTAAAATATATATCGATACAAAACTTTAGCAAATAACATAGAAAAACATTGAAACAGAAAATTAACAACCAGAAACCTTCCAAATATCAGCATAAAGATGAGTAGTGTATGTGTGAAGAGAAATGTTTTACATCTCTTGGTAATCAGTAACCATTTTCTTTTCATTTGTTTTAATTTCTCTTTTCTTCCTTTTTTATTAATTTGGAACAGCTCAGATTTGCACCAAACATATCCAATATGTTGCTTGACTGTACTCAGGCTGTTATGGACACACACCTGGACAGTATCCAGTGAGTAGTGCATCCGTATTTTAAAGAGATGTGCATATCCAGGAGGAAGCATAGTGTATCTCCACTAGTCAAATTGAAATGCATTCAGCCTTTGCAGCAATGAGATGTAGGGCATCTAAATGTAAAGCAAGAAGCTTGGCCTAATAGCCCATCCTAGCTAAAAAATTTAAAATGGTTTCGAATACATTTAGATGCCCTACATCTCATTGCTACAAAGGCTGAATGCATTTCGATTTGACTAGTTAATTAAAATTGAATTGGAACTCTAAGACTGTCTGCTCAAGCTATTATAATTTTCTTTGAGAAGAGGGAGAAATTGTAGTCACAGTTTTCCCCTCAACATCAATTTTGATTAATTTTACATAAAAACTATGTAGCAAGATGATATTTATATCAGCATTCAACTGCGTAGTTTTTGAGTCAAACTCGTCAACCCATATTTCATGAGTAGTGGTTCGCACAAACCCATCCCTCATGAGAATGCATGGTCCCCTGAGCAGTTAGCACTCATTGCATCTAGATGATACTCACAAGGGTGAAGCATCGGGACTTCCCAGGAGGTCACCCAAACCATGGAGTTTCCCCCAAGATCAAGCCCACTTAGCTTGCTACCCCATTTGCAAACCCTTCAGCAAGATCATCATAGAGGCAAATATGTGCTCGCAAGCATATGGACAATCTTAGAAGCTCCTCTCTACAGCCTCAAACACTTCCCCACATGAGCAATTAATATATTCTCCGCAATATACAATTGTTTTGGACTCTGTTGCAAGAAAGAGAGCAGGCACACCCATTTCACATTTTTTTGGACCTAAAACCCTTCCACCATGGGAAATGGTCATTGCAAACAAGCTGCATCATTCTTAGGGCATGAAATGTTTTTCCAACTGCAAGTACTGTTTTGAGGCCAATTACTGACCTTTGCTCAAGCCCACAACAGGAATAAACTAACAGGAGCTATGAAAATTACAGACAATGACCAAAAAGAGGTAAAATAACAGCAGTGAATACTTTCAAAAATTGGGTGTTTGCAGCATCAAATGTAAACCAAAATTTGTCTAATCATTATGCCTATGCCACTTGAAACTTTTTGTTGAAACCTACAGAATTGTGAACTAATTAATTCTTCAACCAACATTAACCAAGAACTTTTTCTTAAACTGCACAACTTATTTAAGGGGAAAAAAAAATCAAGATGTTTCCACATGAGGAAGATCAGCATATTAAACTACGTAAACCTTTGGAAAATAGTCTTACATGTTAATATAACGGTAAACTATTTCTTAATTTTTTCCCCTTCTCTTTGGGCCATGCACCACCATACTCATGATGAAGGATTTGATTGGGACATAATAGACTGTGTCATTATGAGGATGATTTTATCATCTCTTTTCTCAAAAAATAAATAAATTCATTCTTTCAATATAACTAGTCCCTTTACAATGGCAACAACAAGATAGATAGATCGATTGAGACAATATATATTTAATGTTTCAACAATGCATACAATATGTAATTGATTATTTGTCAAGAATCATTTACATTAAGATCAAGTCAATCTTCAAGACGAGAATTAGTTGGAGGATGGAGTCACTCCCAAGAGTTCCTGGTGCTCCCATAAAAACCCTCGTGGCTCCTGCTTGTTCCTCAGCTCTCTTGGTGGATTCTGATAAACTTTTGCCTCAGACAAGACATAAGAATGTCAATTGGCACTTGAATGGGCTCCTTGGTCTGGGTGGCTTGTCAAGTGCCAAGGTTCAAAGTATTGCCCAAAAAAATCTTCAGCCTTAATGGCACCACCCTCTTCCTCAAATGCCCTCCTGCTGCACTCTAGAGCCATTTGTGGTACAAATGACAAAGCCAACAAACAGTCTCAAGCTGGTTCAACAGTCTCCTCTTCATGTGTTGCAGTGGGTACCTCTCCTCTTTCTACAAGGGCAAACCCTAAATCCCAGGCCAAGGTTAAGACAGTGGAATTCATGGAGAAAGTGGTTAAAACCAAAAAATGGCTTACGCAGGTAACTCTAATCTGTAAGTTCCAGAAATTTGGCCTAGTTTAGCCAGGTTGCACCAATGGATGTCACTCAACTGGAATCCCTTTCTACAAAATGACATTGCAATTTGCCCTTGTGCGAAAGGCTGGTCTCCCATGACTTGTGAATCACAATCTGACAGGGATGCTCTTTTTCAAGGGAGCCTGTGGTTTTGGGATAAAGATTTCCTTGGAATGAAACCCTGGTTATCCTGAATTTAATCCCACTACCAAGACCCTCTTTATTTCTCCTCCTTGGATTAGACTCGCAAACCTTTGTCTTCAGTTTTGGAACAATGAGTATCTTTCTTCCATAGTAAACGATTGGCACTCTTATCATAGTTCCAGAATTCAATCAGATGTTGTCATTCTACGTATGCAACAACTTTGATGGGGATGGATTTATCAAAAAAGTTACCCAAGGAAATCTGTTTTAAGCTTGAAAACAGAATTTGGTGGCAACAGTTAAATTTTGAAGGAGTTACCGTTAGATGCAGGGCTTGTTTTGTTATGGACATTTGGTTGTGGATTGCCCTGCTGTGCAATATTTACACACCATTCAGAGCTTCAAGCTTGGTGCAAATATGAATACCAGGACAAAGTGACACAAGCTTGTGATTTGATTTGAGAGCTCCACCTATGCGAATGAGGCTACTCCGGCATAAGCAATCACTTGGTCAGATTTAGGACCTCTGGCATCCGGAGTGATGTCAGAAATTGGCAGAGCCAATACGATACTTTGGGAGGGAGAAACTTCAGAGACAGTGTTTGGGCCAGCCATGGACATATTGTGTGAGCAATGTGATTGGGTGCAGCTAATTTAAAATGATTTAGATCATTCGAAATGGAGTGTGGGGATTATTCAGTGACACAGTAGTGTCAATCTATCAGGCACAGCACTTAAAAGATATGGAAACAATGAATAGTCCATTGCTTGGCAATTCTATGGCTGCGTGGAGCAATTTGCAGCAGTGGCACACTATGAATATGATATGTCAATTCTGAAAAATTAAAATCAAATTATGACAGAAGGGGGTTATAGCTGTTGCCAATGCTAAATGGCATGGAATAATACGAGGGCCTATGTATGTGTATTGCCGGAACCATTCAACTGGAGCTACAGGCCTCGCTGACAAACAGAATGGCACTGCAATGCAGATCTTGGCACAATAATATTGAATAATGGCTCGCTCGACAGTCAAAGGTTGCTGCATTGGAATTACAGTATGACACCTGAGTGTTTGTATTGGAATCATAGTTCCGAGACTCGCCCGAACTCGCCAGAACTCGGCGAGTCACGAGCCGAGCAAGGCATGGCGAGTCCTGGAGACTCGGACTCGGACCCGTCTGAAAACTCGCCAAAACTCGCCCAAATTGGCCGATTTTCGAAAACTTGCCAAACTCGCCGTAAACTCGAGAGTCCGGAGCATGAAACTCGGCCAGAAAAAAGTGAAAAAATCAGGAACACGGTGACAGTATATTTCAAAATATATTTTTAAGTATAAGTTTGTATATTGAATTTCTTATACTTTAAATATTTTGAAATATACTGTCATGATGTTTGAGATAGGTTCCGGATCTATGGGATTTAACATGTAGATTCTAGATTTTGGAGGATCCATCAGATTTCAGACTTAACCAATTTTTCAGGGTTTTAGGGTTTCAGACTTAGTCAAATTCAGGGTTTCAGTTTTGCACAAAAAGAGTAGAGGACAAATCACTGGATCCTATTGACTTGGATGAGATAGATCCTATTGATTTGCCGAGTTTTTGCCGAGTTTTCTCTGAGTTTTTGTTGACTCGTCAATTTTGGCATGATTGAAGACCTACCATTTACGCCTTCGTAGGAAGGCAAAGGATGTAGGCTCCTCTGAGTCATAGACTTCTAGTTATTGTTTTGATATTTCATATTTGTTTGGAACATTTGATGTCATGGATTTCATATTCCATGAGTTTTGTATACATTTGACTATATTTATATATCTAAGTGTGCTATTTCCTTCAGCAGCTTAGCTACAATTTGCGTTTATACTTATCTGATCGATGTATACTTGAGTATGTGATCAAATTAGCTTCTATTTGATGATGTTATTGTGTCTTTAAGGTTTATTTTATAAAGGGTGCATGAAACAAGTTTTAAATCCTCAAAAATATCTAAATTTCTTGGGTTTTTCACTTTGCCGAGTCTGGGTGCCGAGTCCCGAGTCCCGAGCCGAGTGACCCTCGCCGAGTCTGCGCCGAGTCCGAGTCTCGGAACTATGATTGGAATGCAGCAAATGGAATTCCCAATGCCGTGGTGGAAGTGGCGAATGCATCCTATGAATGGCACGACTAATTTTACGGGCTGTGAAAAAATGAGCTGAGCACTGCTCAGGCAGAATTCAATGGGCTGTGTGGAGACAAGAAGCCAGTATACATAAGAAGCATAGGCACAGCCATAACATACAAGCCATAAATACCAGGAGCATAGGAGCTGCAAATATATATCATATGGCACTCAGAGAGGTCCGCCTGTAAAATTGAGACCAAATTGGAATCAGAAGCCAATGCAATAACAAAACATGAAGCACAAGCATGGATGAACATGGTATCAGGCAAAAGGTTTGAATGATAATGTGCCAAAGCAAGATGGTGCAGCCCAAGGAGGGAAAATGTGGCATAGAAGTTTAAAACAATGCAATCAATATTATTAGAATGCTCAGGCCTGCGCAGGTCAGGAGAGGCTACCGACAGAGAGTTGCACAGGCATATAGAAGTCCAAGAGTGGCAACCACGGAGTTTAGCGCAGTCCATACCAAGAGGCATACAGATAATGAATGGTGCATCAATTAATTAATGGCACTGCAGTTTCATCCAAAAGTCAATCCCTGGCACAACAATTAAAATTGGCTCAAAGCAACAGAAAATGGGAGCACAGCCAGGTAAGCTCGGCATGCCATTTGGGGCATGGCTCTGCGAATGTTACTTAATGCAATATGCAGTATGGTGTGAGAAGTTTGATGTTAGGTGTTGCCCAGGCAAGTTCAAGGAAGCATGCCAGATCCTAGCCAAAGTAGCAATGAAGAGGGTGTGGCCTCATATAGATGGCACCAGGTTTTTGGGCCAGCAATACACCTTTTTCCAGCACGGAAAGCTTTAAAGATGGGGTGCAATCAATAAAATGCATTACACAGCATTCAAAATGCCTGGCACAACCTGTCTAAGTGGCGCAGCAATTTCAAAGAAGTTAAACTTATTGAATGATGGTGGAGCCTGTTATAAATGAGGCACCAGGTACGAAAAGAACGGCCAGTTTATAGAGGCACAGGGCATTCCAATTAAGCCGCAGGTATTTGTGTAATATGGCATGAAGGGTTTGCTAAATGGAGAGGCTACAGCCTTACAAATGGATCTTGTATAGCACGGGAAGCAGGAAGTTGAGTTTTGGTGCAGCAAAGGAAATAGGAACAGCCCTTCTAAAGCTTTAGTAACAATGAAGACTCAACAGCCGCCAGGGATTTTAATTATTTGCCTTTGGTTCAAATGATTCAACCCCCACCATTGGAAAAGAGGTTCCAGGTCAGCAAGGGGAAATCTTAATTTAATATTTGTCTGAGAAGTGTTAAGGTAAAGGCTTGGGTTTAGAAATTAATCCTGCACCATTGATCTTTCCACAAGGAATTAAAAAATATTATTTTTAATTCTCACATTATGAAGCCAGTGGACAATAAAGTAAAACCTTTGTATCTAAAGATTTAATCTGTGCCATTGATCTCATCCGATCAGATGATTCACGAGGGTTTGGGAGGAAAATAAAATAATGTATCAAGGAAAAGCCCAACCATTGGTCAAGAGGAGATGATGTGGCAAATTAAAAATTATTTGGCTCAATTTGATTAAAATAATTATCCAGGATACATTTGGAAGCCATATTTTCCACCAAAGTCCATCATCAATCCGCCATGATCTACGAATGAAATTTAATCCTAAATTTCCATCTAAATTTCCATCTTTGAGACTGCAGATTCAATATATTCCATTTTTGCAGAAGTGCAGAGCCGTGAAGATTTAAATGACTTAATTATTAAAGTTATCCTTTAATATTTAAATACCAAGTAGGTAAAAAGATTGTTTTGATAAAAACAAAGACCCGATGAAATAAATCAAAGAATTAATAGTAAAGCTATGGCTTTAATATTTAAATGGCAAAAGCAAGAGTGAAAAATCAAGAGAGGATTCAAATGTAAATGGGTGGGGTGAAAAGCATTCACCCACAAGTAAAAACAAATGGAGATTAATACATTTGAAAAATATTTCAAAGGATGGAAAGTGGATTTGTTATTTCCAAAAGGCATTAGGTGATATTTCACGGATTTTCAAGAGGATGTTAAAGTGGAGGTTAAGGTTCCAAGATAAATTGAACAGCTGAAAAGAATTCAACGGGCAGGTAAAAAGTTTTCACACACAGGCAAAGAGGAGGAAATATTTTGAAAAACATTAAAGTTGTTTTAATATTGTTGAGAATAAGATCAAGTGAATGGTTTTCACGAGAATTTGTAACGGGCTTTAACATTTTATATTTGTGAATGTAAAATATTATTATATTTGCCTTGGAATATTTTGTATGTAAGGCTCACGCAAGTCAAAATGAACATTCTAAACTTGCAGCTACGGGATTAAGTGGGAATATTCAAAATTCAAATGGCAGTCACATCATCTACAGCTCTTCTTCTCCCTTCTTTTCTTCTGCTTTTCCCCTTTCTTTTTCTCTCTCCTCTTCTGAGATATAAATATCAATTATTTCAAATTGTAAAGGAAGAATTCAACATTTGAATACAACTGTGTTGCTGTCCATGCCTAGGCTGTTCTGGTTTTCTCTTTTCAGTTCTTTTGTGATCAACAAAAGGGGAACCTCTGTGTGATTGACCAGATTGTTGGTGTCACCATGCATTTGGCTTTTCAATACTATCTGAAACATCTTTGCGAGGGGCTGTTACTCTTGAAGCTCTGGTCCTTACTGGTTGTGGATGAATTTGTTTGGCAGGTGATTGTGTGATGCTTTCTTACTTTCTGTCTGATATCATACCGTGTGTTGCAAAGCTCTGGTTGGTTAAAAAAGGATGCCTATTCTTGGCTTATGGCCTTTTATACTTTCTGTATTCTACTTTCAAACATGTCCCTCTTTCTCTTTCCCCTTCGGTTAGAGTGAGCTTAGAATAGGCAAGGAGCCGGCCCTCAATCCAGAGATTGGCTTGCTGGTCATTCCTTGGCCTGCAAACCTTTCCATTGTTGGTGGTTCATGCACGGCACATTAGTCCTCAAAACAAAAACCTTTAGAATAATCAACATGCCCCATATCTCTCTCTACTATGCAAAGGCCTGCTTCCTCTAAACAGGCAACTTGGTGGATTGGGGCTGAACTGCAGCATCTGATTTTTTGGTCTGACCATCCTTCAGACAATTCTGCTGAAACCACCTCAAATTTTGCTGCTTTGGAAACTTGTGTCACTCCAGCAGATCACCTTCCCTAGGAAATTGCTTCCTCAGATTTGGAAGCTAAGGTTGTTTCTCCTCTGTTCCAATCTGTTCCAGAATCATCTCTTTCTCCCAAGGTGGAAGCACCTCTCCCTAAAGGAAATCTGACGCAAACTTCTGAGCACTCCGTGGAAGTTCCCTCTTCTGGAAATTCTAAACTTTGGGTCACAGTGGAAAAGAAGAAAAAGAAGCCCTCTCCCACAAAATGCAAGATGCTTCTTCATTCACAGGCAAAAAAGGGGTAAGCATGTTTGTTACAAGTCTATCCTTTGTCTGGTCTGAATTTGCCTTTTTGGCTGTGATGTCACACATGGGAAAATCTCTGGAATTTATTTGTAAAATTCTGTTTTTGGTAGTTAACAAAATGGGTAAGGGCCCTTATTCCTTTTTACTTGTCAAAAATAAAAAAGGATCATGTCGATCTTCCTGACTCATATTATTTTTTTGTGCATTTTATCTCTTCTGTTTTTTTATGGCTCCTTATTAAATAATTATGAAATAGGCAGCCCACATGAGCATGAAAAGAAGCATATCTTCCCACATGTTCTTGGGTCCTAACAGGTCAAATTCCCTGTCCCCCAAACTGTCACGCCCAGGCCCTACCCAGAATTGACCTTGTGACCTGCACACTATATGTGAGAGAAAGTTCACCTGCATAAATGAGGCGTTGTCTTTAGAAATTCTGTTTTTTTATGAATCCATGATCATACCACATGATATATGTTTTTGCAACCATGTTTCAATTTCAAATGATCATGACGATTGAAGATGATTATAAACATTTGTGGCATCAGGAATATACTTTCTCACTTATCTAGATTCCTAGAATAATGTTTTCATCTTTTGATTTCATGCACCCATATTATGCTTCATCACTTTCATGTGTATACAGTATAACTAATAAAATTTTAAAAATAACAAAATGTGATTGTATGTATACTGAAAACCATTACTAATTCATTTTTATGCAGAACCTCCTCGAACCCCTATTTTTCATCATGTTATTTCCATCATGTTTCCTGTTTACTATTTCTAGAAACTAAGGTTTTAACTTTTCAAAATGGAAAATGTATGAAGCTAGGGAAAAAATCAATTGTTTTCAAAAAGCATCTCTGTAGCATCTGGCCGATGTTTGCAAAGGAAAAAAGGAGCTTAAAGATTTTTGTCTTCTGAAACTAACCTGCTTTTTTTCCACATTTCAATACCAATTTTTGGCTTTGAAGATTAGAATTGTGCTATGAATAACGTGTAAACATATACATGGCAGAACCTTAAACTTAAGGAAAAGCGAATTTTGGTCACATGATACTTAAATTAGTTTTGCAAACATCTATCAATATTCACTGTCGGAAAGAACATAATTGTATATCAAACAAAAACATACACTGCCACTTGCAAATGTTCAATTTTAACAAAACAAATATTTGTAGCATGCATGCTCTACTTATAAAGCACAAAGGAGGAAGCCTGTACACTTCATGAGTTGAAAAGAAAGTGACTTTCTTCTAGAAGAAAGAAAGTAATGCAGTACCAATTTTTCCCTTTTCAATTTCAAGATTTGTTTGCATAATTTTTGTATTGCGATTTTATGTGATGTGAAGAACATGTAAGAGAAAAATCGTAGGTTTTAAGAAAAATATACTGTTTGTCGCATACTACAATTACTATTACAAAATGTATCAATATGAAAAAACATATCTGTAACAATTTTCATTTCAAAGATTGTAATTGTCCACTGAATAGACAATGTACACACATACAAGGGAAAACCCTATATTTTAAGGGAAGACATAGTTTGGTCACATGCTACATAAATTAATTTCTTGCATATATCAATATCAACCATGGCACAATAATTCTTCAGAAGAATAAAAAGCCTTCACTGTAAGTGGCAAATCTTCAATTCCAATAGAGGGGTTTTTTACTTACAACAAATTCAATTGAATGGAGTTGGAAATGTGATAACTTTTGTACAATTTCAACGAAATGAACTATTGATAATACAAAGGAAGATATACTCTGCAATATATAATTTTTATTGAGATGGAAAATGTATGAAGCTGGAGAAACAATCCATTGTTTAAAAAAAAGCACAACAGAGGGAGATTAAAGACTATGCAGTTGAAACTAACCTAATTTCCTTATAAAAAAAGGGATCGTGCAGCTTAAGTTTTTTCCCATTTCAAAACCAATGTTTGCTTTGAAAACTAAAACTGTGTTGTGAAATCAATCAAAAACATATATGTGGCTAAACCCTTGATTTTGAGGAAAAACATAATTTTGGTAGCTTGGTATTTAAGAGTTTTTTCCACTATGTATCAACACAAAGCATGGATAGAAACTTGCTTACAAAACTAAAACCCTACACACTGACAGGTGCACAACTGAAATTCTGAAGCTTTTGATCAAATTACAATGATGTCAGTTAAGTGGGTGCCACACAACACAACTTCTGTGCAAAATGAACAAAACGAACTTTCTAAAAAAGAAAAAGAAAAAAAGACCAAAACCCTAAGCTATCACTGAAAAGCACTCGGTCTCAATTTTGAGGGTTTCAGTGTAATATTTATCTATGGAAAGATCAATTATGTGGAGGTAACTAAACCGACTCTGTTACCCTCTACTTTTGCAAATAAGGGTAACACCTTCAATTGCTCTACTTTGGAGCGATCAGAGGATTTATATGAATTTTGGGTCCATAGTTTTTTTACTCGTACATGACTTCATCACAACAAACTTCCTAGACTGAATCACCTTTCCTCCATCATCATGGTGGAAGTTACTTCCTGTGGGAAACCATTTCAAGAAAAGGGATGTAATTTCAACTATGGTTCATACATTTGATCTCACAGTAGTGAGACTTCATGGTACATACCCTTCATCAACTCTGTTGCCCAATGGGTAAGGCACTAGCTTGGCATTCAACTTCACTGCTCGATCTTTGTACGTCATCAGGTGGTCAAATAGGCTTATCATCATGTTATAACGGTCGAATGTGTCTATGGAAATCTGATTTATGTACTTTAAGTCATTAAAAGGGTCCACTTTTAGGCTATATCCAACTTTACACATAACAAGTTTTAGCTTATTCTTTTTAGAATTAAATAAGTCATCAAAGTGTGTGGAGACATTTATGGACCAAGACATGCAAAATGCATTTAAGGTTATGATTGGTGTAAAACGGGGAATATTATCATGCAAGCAATTTCGCCAAGCAATGTAAGAAATAGACCGAAGAAAGATGTAATGAATAAATTATTAGGTTTGAAGAAGTAGTGAGCAGTTTTTTAAAAAAATAGGCTCTCCAGGAGCTGCTAGATTTTTATAATTTCTGCTGAAAACAAACACTCATAAAACTTTGTTTGTAACATTCAGATTAATGTCAACGAAATGCAGTTTCTGACATGATGGATTTCAATGTTGCTCATAAATGGAAATGATAATTTTCTTTTTACAAAATATGATTTTCAACTTGTCAAATGGAATTTTAATCATACCCAATAAATCATATCAGTCGCATCTTATGTTTTCTCTCTCTTTCATACTTTGTGATGCTAGGGTTTGAAAGTTGGATCTTTATATTACCCACAAGTTGCTGAATTTTATATATGAAGACTGTGTTTTTATGAGATTTTGGCTGCTCCAATGTCCGAATCATTTACAAGTTTTCATTGACATTAGAGAGGAGGATTTCAGATCTGCAATTCTTTAATTTTTCCTGGGTTATCTAGGTCCTCTACGCATTTAGTTCACTTGAGGTTCCTCCCTTTTTCTTTTCGCCCTTCTCATCTTTTTATTTCCCTATTCCTTTTGTGCTTTCTGGTAAATAGTACACAAAAATACAAAACCCTCCCCATACAAGGGAATTGCCCCTCTCAAACTCAGGGAAATCACTTTGTTGGTGGTATTCACACATACTGTTACAGTATTGGCTGTCGTCCAATGGGTGAGTCACATACATAATTTGTGAACAATAGAAGTGATGAATAGAAACAGTAAGAAATTCATCAAAAGGAGCTCTTAAAAACTGGAAGAAGAAAACTGTTCTCCTCCGAAGAAGAGGAATTTATGCAGTTTCAAGTTTATTTCCCTTTTCAATGCCAATTTCTGTTTCGAATATTTTATTTGTGCTACAAAGAATATGTAATGGAAAAACCCTAGGTTTTATCAAAAAAAACATTATTTTGGTTACACACTGCTTCATTTATTTTGTCAAACATGCCAAAAATTACTTTTTATAATACTACAATCCTATGCCATCACTGGAAATAAAACATTATTCAAAAAAACGTTTCCCTATGGCATCTATGTTATGCTTACAAAGCAAAGAGGATGGAACTTGGCAACTTCGTCAGATGATTAAAAATAATAACTTCCTTTTAGAAGAAAGAAAGTAAAGCAGATTCAGTTTATTCCCATTTCATCCACAACAATTGTTTTGAAAATTATAACTGAGCTATGAAGAACTTGTAAACATACACACAACAAAAACCCTAAATCTTTTAAGGGAAAAAAACAATTTTAGTCACGTGCTACTCAAATTACTTTTACCAGAATGTATGTCCAAAAAACAACTTACATATTTATAGGCCTAATATCTTACGTGATCACTAGTATGTGCTCAATTCAAATTCTGAGGGTTTCGATTAACCTACAACAATGTCAGTTGAATACAGGAAACACAACTTTGTATAGATTCAAGTTTCAACAAGATTAACTATTACAAACTAGAAGGCTTAAAACCTAAACTATCACTGGAAAGTGCTGTTTTTTAAATTCTGAGGGTTTCGGTTCAAACATCATTCCCAGCAAAGCCAATAGAGTAGATGCAACCCAACTTCAAAACAAATTCAACTTCTGAAACCCTACACTTTCAAAGAAAAAAACACACTGTTTGATTTCTGAGGGAAGTTTTAATGCGTTATTTACTAACAACATGTGAATTAAATGGAGGCAACCAAGCAACATGGTAAATTCTGTATAAATTCAATGACAAATGAATTCTTTTTAAACAATAAGAAAAAATTTAGAAGAAAAGTAAGCTATAACATACTCGGCTAAATATTTCCGCACGGAACTAAAAGGCGCAGTCTGCAGATCGGACAAATGAGCAACAAACTCCTGTAACAACGCGGGGTCCCTATCCCTTTGAAGTAGCAAAATGTCCTTTATATGTTTAAGGGATTCAATCCTTGGACCTGCTTCTGCATGATTTTCAGCGACGTTTAGCAGAGAAAGTAGATGGGAGTTCTTCCCAGCCATCATTCCCACCATTTCCATTCCCCGCTAAAATGCTCGCCAAGTGAAATTAGAATGGAATCTTTTTTCATTTATCGATGTCCCCAACTTTGGCATGCCCGCAAAAAAATTTAACTCAGAGCATCCATTCGCCGGAGGACTTTCCTTTTTTTCAACGGCGTTGGATTGTTACGAGGGTTTGAATCCTCAGAAATTGTAAGTCGAAGATGATGATAATGAGTGTCGCGAGTGTCTTTTTTTTACGAACTTTGTTTCCGCAGAATATAAGTATTAAGAATCGACAATAAAATTGGGGGAACAAAGTTTGAGGAGAGGCTTTTCTTTTGTGAGGAAAGTCCCCGATTTTTTTATTATTTTTTTTAAAGAAAAGCCTTTTACAGTCTAAATATAGACGCTTAGAGGATACATCGGAATTTGGATCGAATCAAGGGGAAGTATTTACTGATTTGCAATGAATCTTAATTCAAAGGGAGTGTACAAATGAAATGTGCATATTTATTATTTTTTCGAAAAAATTATTTGTTTTAGTTTTATTTATAATAAGTATGATTATGATTAATTTTGATTTTTTTTGGAGTAAAAATTATTTTAAATATATTTGATCTTAGTTGATATTGTGAGTATTTCATTTTACTCTTGTTTATAGTTTTATTTTTATCTAGGATAGTATTGTATTTTGTTAGTGTCTACTAACATATGTGATAGTGTCTTGCAAATTCAAATTTATCTTTTTCTACATAAACCTTAACCCTATTTTTTGAATAGTCGTATTAGCTTTAAACATACTTACTTAAGTGGATTACCTATAAAGGATAGAAGAATCTAGCACACTTCACTTCCTCCAATACACACTTATCATTTTTAGACCTCTTAGCATCCATCATTTCTATTGTTGTACAAACCTACCTCTATAGTGATAGCTCCCCACACCTACACTTAGGGCCATAACCTACAACTTTTCAACTACTTTGAGCTAAAATGTGCTATTGGGAGCTTAACTAAGGCAAACTCCTGAATGTGCCATTGGCAACCCTTCTCCTCTCTTTTTAGATTTGACAAGTTCTACAACAGTCGTGATAGGTGCTAACAGTCTTAGGTCTTTTACGTCAACAAGTATAGAGGACATGGTCACATGGGTATAAGATGTCACCATACCTAAAGGACACTAGTATGCCTAGAAGACACTACCATGTCCCAAGAGGAAAGCCTAGAGAACATCATTGATTACCATAAAAATAATAGAATTTTTTCAAACCTAATTTTAGCAATCTAGAATCTCCTACCTTTTTCTTAACCATGTGTAGCTTATGAAACCTCTAAATTAGTCAAGCTTCTTGTAACTCTATCATTTTCCCTTTTATAGTTATAATCTAAACTCGACATCATGTTTGTCTATTTAAACCATGGTTGTATTCTCTTCCTTTCTCAAAACCTTTACTACATTTGCCCACAATATTTACAACATTGATACTTTCATTCAAACATATAATAGTGACTTAGTCATCGCAACATCTTTCCACTCTCTCGATTTCTCCATGGATAATAATGATACTTCATCCCCTTCACCTACACATGATAACTTCTCTCTAAAAGGTTCCTCTATCTCTCTTGATGACTTGCCTTTTGATGCCTTTAGTGAATCTTCCCACAATGAAGTTGAGGCTTATGTTGCTTATGATGTACATATTCCCTAGGAACCTCCCTTGCTTCTTAATGAATACCATATCATACCTTTCTCACACCCTTCTGTTGCACATCTTCCTTTTTATGAGGAGGTTGGATATAACAAAGACATTGAACAAGAGGCCACTATCACCCATTATCTAAATATCACATTGCATGAACTCTGACATGATGACTTGAACATGATTGTTTTTATAAAAAGTGACTCTTTCATGCAAAAACCTCTCTCCCTAAACCATCTTTCATTTGTTCATACAATCACATAATCCTCTCGTGGGTTCCAATCTACTTCCTTCTTATGTACCACCTACATACCCTCATTCATCCTTCCCACATCTTTCAATCACAATTTTATGTACCCTTCCTCTTCACTTTCTCAAGGCATGGCTTATGTGGATGAAAATCTAAAGAAGCTTGAAATTTAATTGATAAGTTAACTTGCTCCCCTTTGACTATGCCTAGTTCACTTATCACAACATCCTAGTCCATCCTTAACCTATAGGCCTCAAGCCACTTTGTTTTGATATGTTTAATTATAGAGATAATATCTTGTGTCATGTATAAAAATTTTATACTATGTGCTTAACTCATACATGTGGTGACAAAATATTGGTTGAATTCCTTCCTAGCACCTTAATAGATTATGCCTTGGCTTGATGTCATACCTTACCCCATGGTTCAATACATTCCTTTTCAAACTCAATGCAAGTATTTGTACAACATTTTCAATTCAACATTGACCCTAAGGTCAATCTTACACAATTCATACAATGTCACTAGTTATCAAGTTAGGATTTATACTTTTTAATAAATCATCCCTGGCCTCTTTTCATGGAAAATCTTACACCTATTATTTGAGAGAAAGTCATGCTTCAAGTGTATCCTTCCTTTTCAAACTTATCTCTGGCATCCATCTAGGTTGAATGAAAGTTGCTAGCACTTAACATCCTTGACTATAGAAACCCTTCTCTCCCAATCCACCCATAGTTATTCATGATGGGCCTTCTCAAAAAAACCAATATCCTATATCACAACACAAATAAGAAGAAATCACATGCATAACATTAAACCATCCTTCTAAACATATCTTACAACTTCTCTTACAATCTCAAATGATCACTACACCCCCTCTCAAATGTATAAAACCTCAGAATGATCATACATCACTTTCTTCTTGCATGTACCGTATGTTGCCAAGTCATTCTACCAATCAATGTCATAGAAGTATTTAAGACCTTATTGATAAAGTTACTTCCATCATTGACCCTACAATGATAGCTTTTTAGAACTTAAACAAGTCACCCATGTCCTTAAGCATGAGAACCTAATGGATTATAATGAGACACCCCTCCAACCTTCTCATGGTGACAATTTTGATTTGGTATATAACTCTGATCAAATACATGTCATACTTTTCAACTATGATAGCTACAATCATGATCATACTAGCCTTACAATACACATTTAGATGACCAAGCTTCTACTACACATTCTCTACCTAATTCTTTATGTTCTCATGTGGCATCTTCATTAATTGACCCTTCTAATCCTCCTACAAATTCTTGTCCCACCCTTCCTTCCACTCCTTGTAACATTGATTGAGTCATCCGATCTATATTATGTGGTCCTAATGGTACTTGTATGGATCTTTCCAATAAATATGGGGCCCAACATTCTTCCACAGTCAAACCCTCACCTCTCCCCACTTCTACCCAATTTTAAAAACTTATTCTCGAGGTCCCTCCACTTCATGTTGTTGTCACTTCGTGTATGCCTTATCTTACCACTAGATTTATATATGTTAATTGATATTCCTAGGCATCTTACATTTTATACCACTAGTCATATTCATAATATGCATGTTAGAAGACATACCCATCAAGTGAGTGGCTCGATTACAAAAGGACCTAACTCTTCCAACTTATCAAGAATCAATCTTCTCTTACCCCCTCATCCTAAGATATTCACTACAAAGCCTAAAGAGTAAGATTTTGTTGACCATATCAAAACACTAGAGCTAAGATATCCATATGGGACCTAATACACATGTCTGATACATATGGGTATATCCTATAGAAAGTCCTAAAAAACATTATTATCTCTTATGTTGAGAATCCCTTTGAGATCATCATAATGTTAGAATCCATTCATGACACTAGTGACATAATTACATTTGATTCCAATGACCTTCAAAACCCCTCTATAATTGATGAAAGCTTACACTTATAGTGGTGGGATGCAGGAAAACAATTGTCAAACATGCTTTAGTTGATAATAGATTGGGATTGAATATATGTCATAAACTCAACATCAAACGTCTAATTTATAAAATTTTGAAATTACAATTAAAGGGTTTAATAATGTAGGTGACCTAAGGCCCAAGTTGAATTCTGGTGGACAACTCTCTAGATGAGGACGTGCGTGAGCAAAAGCTTTTTGAGGGAATAATGTAATGGTTAAGAGAGAGATTGAACTAAAATAATAAATGTATTTTATTTATTTACTTGTCCTATATGTGGCATACTCTTAAGATAGATGTATGATTGATATATTCTAATGTTATATGCCTATCTATCTAATTTATGTCTATATGTATGCTAATGTTATAGATATGTATATAGATTACATGTCATGGAGGATGAAATTCATTATCAAACTTGAACACGATTTTATGAAAGTTGGACTATTTCCATGTGTGACTCATCATGTCCTGACAGTGGAGCAGCATTGAACTTTTTAAAGGTGGGTGCATGATGTGTTCATAGATGACCTAGCATGATGTGAGCCTTAGGGGTGTCACCTAGATTACTACAAAAACTACATTGTCTAATGTATAAAGTGCAATACTCAAAATAGAGTGGTGATGAGTAGTGTGAGTTAGATTTTATCCTTTATCCTGGAGGTGTGTTAAACCCTATCGAACCCTCGATAGAAACTATAAAAGATTTGGTGGAAATATGGTTACCACTTAGTCTAGTCTTGTGTAGAGTGTTATGTGCCACTATTGAAGTGTGTGTGACATCTATTAGAGACAAATGCATGATTCTTATGTTAGCATGAGCATTTGAGAGGTGCTCCACTATACCAAAGACCATGGAAGTGTTATTGCATGTACTGTAAACCAAGAGAATGGTCTTAGTGTTATTATAGGACCTAATGTTGGTAGATCCTCCTGAATCAGTCACCCTTGTGAAACAATAATCTTGATTGTGTTGTTTAGGAACTAGGTGCAAAGCCTTAAATTCTAATTGATGCTTAGTGTAATATAAAAATCAATCTACTATTAATTTCTACATTACATTCATATGTGTTGGAATGGAAAATACTAATTTACAGAAAACTTGAAAATAATTTCTAGAAACAAGTTACAAAGATAAAAAGAGGATGGAGAGAAGCACTTGGAGGCAAAAGGAGGAAGCCACTACCCAGGACGCTAGTGCATTACATGGATGTCTGCACTAAGTGTTGTCATTTGTATGGCCTAAAAATGCGAATAGGTCCTTGAACACACGAAAATTCACCCAACGGTTCACCTAGGTCTTTATCAGAGAGGGGAACACAACAACAAAATACAAGATAACAATAGAGATGAAAATAATAAATAAAACTAACTAAATCAAGTGAAATAATAGAATGGACATGAGAAGGGAAGAAACCAGCAAACCTCCGTGCGATTGAATTCTTCTCAAATACCTATAGCTAAGGACAAAGAAAATTATTGAGGTTGTTTTAAGGTTTGCCTTCAAGTCAAACCCTTGCTTTGGTATTTCTACCTCCACAACAGCCAATAGATAGATAGATATAAGAGTGTGTGAATGTTCCTATCCCAAGTGTGCATGGGAATGGTAAGAGTTGTGATTGTGCAAATAGTGAAAACTAGAATGAAGAAAAAAGAGGGGATGTGAGGATCACAAGGTGCTCAAGGGCACAACAAAATATATGCTTGCAATAAAACAAGAACAATAATAATATTACCTTGAAAGGGCTTGATAAAGCCAAAGAGAACAAGAAAGTTGAAGGAGAATATTGTAGAAAGTTGTAGAGAGCTATAGAGAGCTACAAGAAAGCTGGAGATTTCTAAAAGAGAGCCAAAAGAGGTGCAACAACGAAAGATGGATTCAAAATGAGAGGATGGAAGAGGAAGGGGTTGACAAGTTGTTTGGAATATTCCTAAGGCATTACCACTGATCAACAAAAATGACAAATGGTGAAATGCTCAGGAACGACCACCAAACATGAAAACTACCGTAGGACGCTAGCGCGTCGCACAGATGTTCACGCGAAGCACTAGTGTCTGGATAGTTTAGGCTAAAAAATGATAAGACACGACAACATCACATGGCTAACGCAAAAGCGACAATGAAACTCGGTGAAAAGATAACACTAGAAAGAAGGTTTAAGCACCATGGGAGAGAAAAAGGCTAATGCAAGGGCTAAAATGAGCCTACAAACAAACTAAGGGAATGGACATTAAAATAAGGCCAAAATATAGTGTGAAATTGCAAGGGCATGCAATTTTTGACATTGCATTTAGCCCCCACTCTAGCAAGCTTATAACACTGCATGAATATGCATCCTAAAGTAAATAGGATAATACTTAAAGTAAATAACATCACAACACCAAAAGGATATTATAGAGGAAGTAAATCTCTTCAAGCAAAGTAGTCAAGCCCCTAGGCTAAGAACCTACAAAACAAGTATATTAGAGAACAAAAAACCTGCATAAGACAATAGTGTTAGAGCATAAACCTATAAAACCACTATATCAGAGCATCACAAACATATATATAATCATAAATAACACATATATAGAGGAGAAAAACACATAACAACAAAAGAAAAATTTTGAGTTAGCAAAGTGAAAGAGACCTTGATGTGAAAGGTTGTCTTTGTAGACACCTAAAAATGTCCAACACCTTGTCATTAGCATGTTTTGCCTTAGGTACCCATTTCATTCACGTAATTTTATTCCCTTTTCAATCCCATAATAATATCTTCTATAATTAAATAAATTTTAATTATTTATTTAATTATTCATGGCCATTAATCCTCTCTAGTTAAATAATTATTTTTAATTATTTAATTAGTCATTTATCTATGTTCCTATAATTAAATAATTATTTATTTATTTAATTATCTTTCCACATCATCTCCCATCACAATCCAAATTAATTAAATAAATTAAATATTTATTTAATTAATAAAATCCTAATAAAATCATCTTGCTTTCTTTCTAAAAATACAACTCATGCATATCTAATTAATTTATTTAATTAGATATTTTATCGATTCATCCTCTCATCTTTTTAGGATTTATTTCCTTTAAAGTAGAAAATCAAATTGCTCTCTATCTTTCTAAATCCTATCTTATCTTGTTTTATTTCCTCTTTTGTCTAATAAAAATAAAAATTAAATCAAATCTTATCTATCTTATCTTCTTCCCTCCACAAACCCTAGTCAGCCTTACCTATAAATATGGCTTCTCACAAGCCATTTGGGGGGCATGATTTTGAGTTTTAAGTATCCTTACTCTATCGAACTATTTTCACAACCATTCTCCATCATCTCCTATCAACGTTATGCTACGATTGTGTGCAATCAACATCCGATCATTTACATCGATCATTTGAGGTATTCAAAAAGTTTGGGCATAGGTAATTGCATTTAATTTGTTTATCTTCATTTGTTCAAATTTCTCTATTACATTCTAGCACGCCCAGTGGGACCTACTTCTCCTGATCAAATTTTATGTTTTTGTAAGTTTTATGGTAAAAATTAGTGTTCTTTCTAACTCCCATTGTTGAGTTTTGTAGAGCAACTGTCACAAATGACCTCTGGGACAGAAATTGACTATGCCATCGCGTTTGGAAGGCCGTTTCCATTAAATTCGACTATGAATTTGGCATACTTTGCTCATTATAAATATTTTGTAAAAAAATTGAATTTTTTTACCAATCCGTACGGCTTGCCGTACGGACTGGCCGTACCATCTAATTGACTCTGTTTGATAGGTGATATGCATCTTGTTTTGTAGGGCATGGAATATGTTGTCTTGGGTTAACAAATGTTTTTTTTTTAATAATTATTATTATTGCAGGTACTGTGTGTTAGCTGTTGCAGGTTGATGTGTTTGAAATCCTAGCCTTTTACATCTCCGTCGACATCATTTCGCGCCTTAAAATCCAAAGCCTCAACCTAAAAATCTCTTGTCACCACTTAGAGTGAGCTCAGTTGTCACCTTTTGGTGCCGACAAATCCCCTATCGACACCATAGAACCTAAATCACCTTCAATCTCCTTCAGTTCTCATCTGTGCCAATCTTGTCGCATAAGAGGTTTGTGCAAAGTTAAAGTTTTAGGCTTTAAACACCCCTATTGACGACCTGGTTTTCAGACACATTGACCGACTCAAGCAAGTCACTCGCCTCTAATCTCCAACATTACACTTTTGGTTTATTTTAGGGTCATTTGTATGTTGTTAGACTAGGAATATCTCTGTGAAGCACATGCAGTCCCCACAAGTTCAAAGGTTTGCATTCTTTTGCAAGGTCATCATCGATTTATAATCGCCACCCTCCAAGTTTTCTAGTCACCACTTTTAATCCACCTAAAAGCCACTGGTTGAAGCCTTAATCAATGTCATTTTATCTACATTGCTTGTTCTGTGGTGTTTAGACCCTATCGACCCTTCACATTCTACTATCAACTCAACTTGCCACTCTACATGGTCCACGCCCTCGTTGAAAATCCCTTTGCCATCCCTCTGTCGATTGGCAGCCACCCCTCAGTTTTGTTTTGTTTGCCATTGCTTTTCCAAAATCTCCTTCTGCTCTTTCTAAGACCCGATCACCGCTCTTCTCAACAGTCGCAACCGGAACCTTTTTATTGTCGCCACCCTTGAGATTAGTGATTGCCACCCTTATATCTCCGGTCGCCAGCCTAGAACCACTCAATCGTCACCCTATAAAACTGTAATCTTAACATTAAGGGTTTAGTGCTTAGGGTTAGCGATTAAAGTTTGGGGTTTTAACATTTGATGCTTTTATTTCTAAGTCTTTAGAATTATCTAGGATTTGGATAAGATCTAAATTAGATTCATAGATTTCTAAGGCTAATGTTTTATGTTGCTCCATTGGAATTTGGGCCCATTTAAACATTAAACTGCCAGCTAAACTGCAGTTACCTAACTGTGTAATGTGATCACTTTTACACTAACTGCGAACAGTTTAGCCAAATAGTCAAACTGGTAACCTAGTTCCTCCAACACGCAGAAGGAGGCAAATTTTTTCTTTTAGCCATAACTTTTTCATACGGGATTGAAAATTCACACAGGAGGACTCATCGGAAAGGTAAGAAGATGAACTTTGCAGTTGTAAAGCTTGCATCAAGTAATTTCTTCATTTCATTAGGTAATTTTTGTGTCAAACATCAACTTCATCTTAAACTTCAATTGATCATATTTTGAGCAAAACACATCCAAATTTAACGATTTTTTTTAAATTGCACAAAATCGTTTGAACTTTCTGTTTATGCTGTCTATTTGGCTATATCAAATCATTCATTTGCAAGTTTTTATTTGATTGTATATTTGGCAGCTAACATTTTATCTGTGCAACTTCTCATAATCGCTTGTCAAAGAATGGAGCAAACAAACTACTAACATATCTTCTGCAGGTTCGAGTGGTCAAAGAATCTTATTTATCACTAGAGTAGGCACATTTCAA
Source organism: Cunninghamia lanceolata (assembly GCA_027924645.1). Taxonomy (NCBI): domain Eukaryota; kingdom Viridiplantae; phylum Streptophyta; class Pinopsida; order Cupressales; family Cupressaceae; genus Cunninghamia; species Cunninghamia lanceolata. The sequence goes on along the minus strand of BSBN01001217.1, from coordinate 5,648,378 downwards.
TTTAGGAATTAAAATTAACTCTGTCTACTCTATGTCTGCTTTTCATTTCTTTGCTTGCTTATTGAGTCTGTGTGTTACCTGATTTGGCAATGAAAGTATCCTCTCCCCCTGCCTAACCAACGAATCTGGGGTGTACGAGAAATCATTGCCAACTCTAGAGGGCCTACCTTCCCATTGTGAGAAGGGGTACGACCCAAGCGGAAACAAGCTAAAGCCAAACCATTCCAAGTCGCTACATAAATAATGCATTTGTGTCGAAAGTCGCAAACGACGGGTGATGTTGCGCTATACCGACGAATGTTTCCCCCAAAACCCTATGGAGTGTAACCTCTGCATGTTAGGAAGCCTCCATTAATGGAGCGAATCATCGCATGTATAGAACCTGAATGAAACCTTTGTGTAGTGGCCCAAAACCCTCTATCTGTTGGCACAAGAGGACAGCCGATTAGGCCTCTGATAGCTGTCCCACATTTTTGTGGCTTATGGCAGAGATAGGAAGGTACCTCAAGATCTGCACGTCTTGAGGACCTGGAACTTGGTGTGCTTGAGAAGTGAGTGCACTATAAGGGGGAGCCCGTGCCTCAAGTTCTTGGAGCTATACACCATAAGTAGGCGTGGTTGGGTAAAACCAAGTGGGTACCCAACAAGTACAGTCCTTGCCTAGCCTAGGTTGTTACAATTGTTTGAGAATGTGCTATGCATGAGTGTTTGCCATTGTGTCTTCTCTGTCAAATTCACCAATCAAATCACCCTATCATCCTATCAATCTGATCAATCCACCCTAGGCAATCACATCCCAATCATTCAGAGTCTTCATCATAACTCTAATCAAACACTTGTCAAAAGCTACACCATGTCAACATTAGAAGACATAGCACAAGAAATCATTCCCCTACTTCACCTAGCACCAAAACCTATAGATCAACAAATCATTCAAAAGATCCATGACAACATTCAACAACTTCAACTTCAAACAAGCCTATCACCTCAAGTAAAACACCTCTTAGCACACGCACAACACCTCTTGGCCACTTTTCAAATCCAACAAGTACATCCTCAACCAATGCCACATCAATCATATGTGTCCTCTATACCATCATATCAACCTCATCTATCTACATGTCATGTTACCCCTTCATCAACCTATCTCACTTCTTTTAATATCAATCCTTGTCCATATCAACTTACATCTCAACAACCATTGTCCTATGAGATCCCTCGTCCAACACAACAACAACAACAACATCAACCTATCCAACAATTTTAACATCAACCTATCCAACAATTCTAACATCAACCTATTCAACAACCAACCACATCACAACACCATCCCAACTTCCAACACATTCAACCACAATCCCATGTATCACCTCTATCTTCATGTCGTGTCAATGCCATATCTACCCAACAACATCCACCTCAAAGTCATCCAACCGCCTTTTCTAACATGCCAACACACCATCACTCAATCCATCCACAAGGCCAAGAGGTGTTCTCACAAGAGGTACATGCAAGCCAAAATGACCCTTTGTACATAAGTCAAATGTCCTTAAGCCCACTTTTGGAGTAGGATTTAATATCCTTTGACTAAGGAGATACCAGTCTAGACTTCGCACCCTATGAGCATCCTCCATCACCACCCAATCACATGCCAACACATGAGCCCACTAGTCCTATCTTGGCACCACCATGTGATCCTAATCCAAATCATGATGTGTCCAACCCTAACATTCCTCCATCCAATCCTAGTCCCAACCCACCTAATCACATTATCCCTTCCTCCAATCCTATTCCTACTTCTGTAATGTGCCCTTCTAGCAAGCCAAATTTTTCACAACCTTGCACACAATTTCAACTTGTAAAAGAGTACATTAGAATTCAATCCTTCTTATCTCATTATATAAATTACAATTATATAAAATCAAACCTTATAATCATAACTTATATGCATTGTTCCTTTCTTAATTTCACTATTCAAGATCATAATTTCCTTTCTGGAAGAGACTATACTTGGGCCAACATGTTAATCAAATCATTCACCCAACAAGAGAGGGTTCCTTGGGCACAATCTTGTCAGAAGTCTATTGTCCTTTCCTTTGATCTAGAATGGCAATCTTCACCAACTAGAGTCAAAGGCCTATCCACTTGTCCCATATTGGCAATCTTCACCAGTTGGAAACAAGGGCCATTTCCACTTGTCCATATTAGCAATCTTCACTAATTGGAATAAGGGTCTTTCTCCACTTGCTTCAAGTTAGCAATCTACACTAATTGAGTCAAGGGCCTATCTCCACTTACCCTAGATTAGCAATCTACACTAATCGAGATAAGGGCCTTTTTCCACCTACCTCATATTGGCAATCTACACCAAATGAGATAAGGGCCTTCCTCGGTTGAGTACTCTTCCCTTTTAGGACAAGCAATCTACATGTTAGGGTTAGCCGACAGAAGATATCAATTAAATGCAAATAAAAATTAAACAAAGGAATGAAAATACACAGAAATAATAACAGTGAGAGACAAGTTTTAACGTGGTTCACCCAAACTCAGGCTACATCCACCAACAGAGAGTCCAATATTATTATCCAGTAAATCAAACCGATTACAACCAGCAATCCATGCAACTCAATACCGCTACAAATGCTACAATACAATATCAACGGAAACCCTAACCCTTAGCCGCTTTTATCAAGCCTTATGTCAGTTACAAAATAGGATTTTTTATGTCGGTCAGTAGAAAAATAACACCCAACGCCTTTATAAAATAATAAAAAACTGTGTGAGGTTTTGGGGGCGCTGCCCCTTGACCTTGTAGGAATTTGAGGGGAAACTGCGCTGATAAAAGTGGGGAAAATTTAACCTCCAAGTCTAATTGGGATCCATATAACAACACTACACTTGCCTTGTAGGGTTAGAGCCTTATCAACTCAAGCCTTAAATACCTTGGCCAATTGCCTAACCCTGGGTCTCACTTACTTGGTGTGATGGATTAACAAGGGGGTCCATTTCTCAATCCAGTAGTCCACATATATGAATTACATTTTCTATCACATGTTAGCATTTCACATCTCTTCAAGATGTTCTTTATATTAATCATTCATCAATTATACATGCTTCATAATGATCATGCATCATATAATACTATTCATACTCTTATTCTATGAGTATAATCTATTCTTATCTTTTAATTGTTATCACTCTGAATAGCACCCTGTGTTGAGGAGTGCAATCAATCCTCCTATTCAGTTGATACAATGGGATCTTCTCAGAGTGTGGGACTCTACGGTGAGAAGAACCTCCAGAGAGGGCGAATTCCCTTGGAATTATCACCTAAAACTAGTCTCTTGTTTAGGGAAAGGGATAGAAACAACATAAACTCACAGAAAGCATGTAAAAGAATGTGATACACCAAATGGCTTTTGACTTGTACTTGTTTAAATGAACACAACATGCTCAACAACTTAAACTTTAACATACACAACCCAAAATTTCATTACTCTTGCATAAGTATTTCATGGCCATATTTGATATCGAGGACAACTTTTAGAAGGATGTAGAAATATTTTCACAACTTAAATTATGTCCTCAACTGGTTAAACACAAGCAATGACCTACAAAAGTGCATATTTCTACATAAAGGCAATGAAAACAGGATAGAAATCAAGGGGAAGAAGTATCACCGCAAGATTACATCAACCATTTTGAAGCTTGCAAAATGAAACAGTTTTGAGAAGGTAAAAACAACTTGTCTTTATTGATCACCATGTTCATCAACAACATACAGGTCTAAAAATAGTTACAATGCTTACTCCTTTGCTAGAAAGAACCTTCATAGGTTACAATACATGGCTCCAAGAATGAGCAAAAAACTAATTTTCTGAGTTACAATGCCCTGCTTTTCTGCTTCTAGAGTTCCAAAACAAGAAAAGAACTCCCTAAACTAAATAAGACAAAGCCTATATCTCTTCCTCAAAACTTAGGAGAGAATATAGGGCTATCATTAATGTAAAAATAATAGCAACAATGCTTGGTCAAACCTCCTATGTGCTCCATGACGAAGTCTCAATGCCTTGTTTAACTTGGTTAGCTTGGCTTGAGCGCTGAAAAGAGTCCTCTTTTGATGCTATCCCTTGAAAATCTCCTTAAAAAACTCCTTTAACAAGGTGTTGTGGAAAAGGTTGACCCCTTCTTTAAATCTCCAATGTTGACCAGGTCTTTTCAACTGCTCACTCACCTAAATGAACTCAAACTGCCCCTATATTCCTTCATCTGCTCAAACAATACCTGCATAACATATGCTTTGATATGCCTTGATGAAGCCCTTCAGCTCATAGTCATACAATATTCCTTGGTCAAGTAGAAAAGTCTTCAAGATGTGTTAAGGTCTTCTTTGTCACTGTTCTTTGCAACTTCTATTAGGAAACCCTTGGCACTGTCATTTCTACAATGGACTGTCCTTTATAAGCTCCATTACTAAGATGAGGGCAAAAATTATCAAGGATCTCCATGATTGCCTTTAGTCTTCTCTCTTTTATAAATTCTCTATCACAAACTCTTATCTCAGTCAAACCTCTACACTATCCTTTTAGACCTCTGTGACCATGAGTAGGGTGAGATCTTTCTCCAATTGTTACCTCGTGCTTGCTGTCTCCAATGACTGTTGTCCCTATTATCATATAATTTTTTTCATTGTTACTGTTGCCTATTAGCCTTCTCTAGCAGTCATTAGAAGATTGTTCTCTTGCCTCTTATATGCTTTGATGGCTGTCACAAATTGACTACTTCCATTGACTCCTTGAAATAGTCCTTGGCTTCTAATGACAGTCCTTACTATTTTTTATGATCTTTTCCAGCTCTTTGACTATTTGATAGGTTTATGACTAACATGTTGTGTCAACTTGACTATTCTTTACCATGTTTGCATCCTTTGATCTCTATTCAATTTATCATTATCTTTCATACCTTCAAGATACAACATTTGGTGACTACTCCTATCAACTATCCCATTAAGCATTCAACCTGAGATAATGAATCACTATCACTTCACAGAACTCTCCTTGCAAATTGCTATGAAACCTCCTTCATTGTTGACTACATCATTCCTCTCATAGTCAATAAGTCTTGTGCTCTCTGCTTCCTCCATAATCCTCCATGCATACCTATAATGCTTTGAATGGGCCCCTGCAAAACTCAGACCTACCATACCTTGTATCTTTTTTCCTCGATACTCATCATAAAACTCCTCAGGCATCCATTTTCAAGCCATCATATGGATAGGACTGCTTCTTTTGTATGTTATGACTATCTTAAAAATGTTGACAGACCTTTGTACGAGTTTGCAGATATGTGTTCTTCATAATATCACTGTCTTCTATGATGGACAATCCCTCTGTCTTATAAATCTATGTGCTTTTTAGATCTATGTATGGACTACCTTCTTTGTATTTTGCATACCTCATACACTCTTCTCTTTTCCTTGGCACCAAACCTATCATCTCCTTTACATGTACTAACTACATCCACAAAACCCATATCAGAAATAGTAGTCATAACTACTTGTAGAAGCCTTAGGAATATTGATAAGCATTGGTGACTTCATTCCATAATTGCCTATCATTTCTCCTCTATCATTCTATCATTACCATGAGAAGAATTTGATAGCGCAAAAATAGACAAGGTTGATCTCTCAAAAGCTCATGACACAATGCCCTCTTCTGAAGATGCAAAAGTTCAAATGGAGGTGGAAAGCATTGTGACATTTCAAGGGCATACTATTGAATGGCCTGTGTTTGAACACAATGTAGCTGAACAATCCCTTCACCATCATTTTTTTAAACCATTGTTGTACACATTCCTCTGTGTCTCGCATATAGAACTGAGAGCATACAAATTATTAGGTTTATGAGCAGACCCTAAAAACTTTAGAAAAAGTCCTATTGCTACTACTGTTGCATACCTCCTATGATCTCATTGTATAGGTTTGCATTCCTTTTCATGATGATTAAGACCAAAAGAGATCTCAGACCTTTGTGCTAGGAATTAGATCTTTATGACAGACATGTCATCACTGTTTGAGTGAGGGTACACCTCCTATCACTGTCACAATGTTGTCTCAGTAGGACTGCTACTGTACTCTTCTGATTCACAAATACTATAATATCTCTATTTACTTGGCTCTTTAAACTGTGCCCATGAAGCTCTCTGGCATCATTTGGCTATTGGTAGAGTCCTCTTTGCTGTCCTCTATTAACACATGTCTCCATACCCTGTTGTTCCCATTCATTCTTTATGCTATTCCTTCAATAGTGACACCCCAAAGCTGCTTTAAGTGTAGGATGACGAGAGACTTTCTTTTCTTTAAAAGGATTGTATCCAATGGCACTTGAGTAATGTGTTAAAGCGGATTTTATAGGTACTCGAATCCCTTGTTGATTTACACCACATCCCTTACCTACATATTCACAATTGTTGTAAAAGATCTTAAATCCTCGACCATAAAGGGATGTCATTTCCTTAGAAGATGGTGAAGCCTCATAGGTGTCGTAATTTGTGGTATAAGTGAGAGTATTGTTTTTATTTTTTACCAAGGGGATTTTAGGTTTCTTAGGTGCTTCAAAAGATTGCTTAGGTGAGATTGATGCTACTTTTGATGTGTCAAGGCTATTAATTTTATATTCTCCTATACTGCAAGGATTAAAATCCAATGGGCCCCAATCATCACCAAAGAGTGCATTCGATGTTCTAGAGTCTTGCATGACATTATTCATTGATGGACCACTTTGCAAGTTGTTTAAGCTTATATGGTTGTAAACTGGTTTTTGCTTTTGAATATGTAAACAGTTATATGGTTCAGGATCAGTATGAATAGTGTGAAGTTTACCTTTGAATACATATTTGATCGAACGATGCAGGGTGGAAGGGACTACCACCAATGCATGAATCCAAGGTCTACCAAGAATCATGTTGTAAGATAATGAACAAGGCATGACATGAATCAGGGTAGGCGCAATCACAGGTCCCACTTGTATAGGTAAAGTTATAGTGTCCACGGATTGTCGTCCACAATTATCAAAGCCATGAATGCTAATGCCATTTGGTATGATTTGTGATGTGTCAACCTTGATTTTGTGTAGTAGGTCAATGCTACAAACATTAAGAGATGATTTAGTGTCAATCATAACCCATTTTACCAATGTTTTGTTTATTGTGACAAAAATTATAAGTGGATCATATTGGTTTTGGACTTCAATTGACGATAATTCATGTGGTTGAAAGATAATATCAATTTTTGTCGCATGCATACTATCCAATATGGCTGCTACATCATTAGGCTTAGCAGTAGGTGGGACAATCACCTTCTGTAAAGCTTCTTGGAGCATTCCATGGTATGTAGGTGATGTTTGTATCAAATCCCAAAGAGAGATCTTAGCCTGAGTAGCGCGGAGCTATTCGACAGGATAATACTCTTGACCACTTTTATGAGTAAGATGAGGTGGTTGAGGGAGCATAGGTTGAGAACATGGAAGAGAGATAGGCACATGCGGTGCTTGGTTACTTTGCTTGTTATTATGGGTGTTGTATGTGTGAGCAATCACATTGTGGTGTGGTTGTTGTAACACATTTTGAACACCTTGAACCGTAATCACTGGCTTTAAACAAGAGGGTGCACTAGGTGCCCCTCAGACAATCATCTCAAGAATATTGCTACAAGGTTTATTAATGACAATTCAATTAACATTGTTTCCCTCTTGATTGCACTCAACATCCATCCCTAAAGGATTTAATGTGAGAGACCTTTTCTCATCCACTAATGCTACATCTTGGCCAGGGAGAGCAATGGGATGAGAGAAAGGTACTGTATCATTAGTTGGACTAGAGCTATCCATAGTCTTATCATTGAAGGTTCTTGAGTTTTAAATCAAAGGTAGAAGGTCTAATGGATTATCCATAGAGGTCTCATGCACCAAATGATCATTAGGTGAATAGTATTTCTCTACCCCTGAAGGATCCTTCTTGAGAGGGAGCCCTTTATCCACTAATGTTTCATTTTCTAAAGAGGGTAGGGTAATGTTTAGGAATGTGTCAATGATTTCATCCTCTTGTGCTAGTATATCCTCATAGTAGGAATCATTTTATATGTCCTCATCATATATTTTAGCTATTAAATCCAAAGCATTAAGAGAACTTTCACTCTCATCATTCTTAATGTGTTTCGTCAAATATTCTACTACCTAGGGGTATGTATTCATGAGAGAGGTGAAGTTGTCAAAATCAGATACATAGTCAAGGATTTCAAATGAAGAGCATTTAAATATATCCTTGTGATACATGGCTTGTAAATAAGTGAGCACATCAGGATCATGTTAAGAAATTTGTAGAAACTCTCGAAGTTTTTGATATATGCATGTAAAGATACCAAAGAGCAATGAGTTGAAGATTCCATGGTGAAATCTCTTGTAACATCAATGCAAAATCAGATTTTAAGAGCTTTTTTTCTTAAAGTATGCAAGAGACAAGTGCAAAACTATATGCAAAAATGACCTAAAATGCTTGATTTTTTTGTACTTTTTAAATACAAATAAATAAAACGAAGGGTGTTGTAAGGATTTTAGTCAAGGGCAGAAAATTATATGTCTAATATCAGTTTGATACAGCAATAATATCCTTCACAACACACTCTTGACGCAAATCTAAGATGACGACAAGTGAAAATATGCTAAAATATGCGACTTTTTCAAAGCATGACAAAGGGTGTTGTGAGGAAAGTTATCATGAACATCCAATTATATAAGTAATAACAACCACTTGATGTCATAATACCGAACACAACACACTTTTAGTGCCACTTAAGGTCAAACCCTAGTGAAAATATAGCAAAATAGGCTATTTTTCACGGTTTTTCACTTCCAAGACCTAGAAAAAGGGGTGTTGTAATGAATTTCAGTAGGTACAGCAAATAAAATCAATGATATCAGTCACCACAATCCATAAAATTGACCACAACATGGTTGGAGTGCAAACTAGGCCAAACCCTAGACCAAAAATAGTCAAAATGTGCAGTTTCTCACCAAATTTTCGATACAAGAGCCTGTTAAAAGGGTGTTGTGAATATTTTTAGGAGGGGAAGCAAATGATTACCCTAATAATAACCAATTAATGCAAAAATATTTTTCACAACATGCTTATGGTGCAAGTTTATAGAGTCGATAAGGCCAAATTTAGTAAAAATCGTTGTTTTTGAAGTCCTAGGTTTGAGATGTTGACGCAAAATGTTATGTGAACATTTTGAAGTCTGATTTATGATAAAAATGAATTACTCTCATATCTAAAAATGAATTCCAAGCTTTAATATGCAAAATGCCAATGCAAATCTAATGAAAATGCATGAAAATTACTAGTTTTTTGTTGAAATTTTCTATGCAAACTTGCAAATATTTGAAATCTAAATGCAAATTTACACTAAAATGCAAGACTACAGCCAAATTCTAATTTGAATGAGCCTCTAAAATCAGTAGAAAAATCTGAAATAAGATTTTTCCTACTAACCCTATATTTTAGAATTATGAGGTTATATGAAAATTGTCAAAATTTCTACAAAAGCCTAGCAAATTAATGATGAAAATGCAATGCAAATTATTAAATTTTTGTGTTTGTCTATAGTTTATATCAGATCTGATGCAAAAATTATGAATTAGGAAAATTTAGAAAGAATTGATGTAAATTAGTAAGCCTAACAATGGATTTTTTTTGAATTTTTCTCAATGCAATAAGATGAAAGACTATATGAATGAATGAAATCAATCCAAATCTGAAGACACACACTCAACAAGTTGCAATCTAAGTCCAAAAACATAGGTTCACCAAAATGTTTAGTGGAAAATTAGATTTGTTAATGTTTTAGTGTTTTGATGTTTAAATCCATCTTTCCACTTTACATTCAACTATAGAGGACACTAGAGCGAACGCCCAAGTCCGAAAAAGGCGGCGGTGTCTTGCTTCTCTTCGGATCCTGAATCCTTGATGTCTGCTAATCTTTCCTGCAACTCTACTTTTCCCATATACGACACCTGTAACCTGCAATCACAAAACTCTGGGAGGGGGTTGTGGTGTTTAGAGGCTTGCCTCAGTCAAGCCCCGGAGGACACTTAAGTCTTCAAACACCGTTGTCAGATAGAGAGTGCGTGCCCTTGTGAGGCAGAGGCAAAAACTAAAGGAAACGATGATAAAAACACAATATAATGTCACATTGTAGTGAAGCTCTCATGGGAGGAAGATGCTCTTCATTCCATGAGGAAATTGATGCTCAAATCTGCAAATACAAACACACAAACCACACAAGTCTGCTCTTGCAACACAATGAAAGCCTTGAATCACCTTGAGAATGCCTAAAGTTCACAATGATCATCTAGTTTACAAATGAATGCCTAAACATGCTTTTATATGCAACTACAAACACTCCCGCCAAGATTTTCATAATTTAAACTTACTGTGTCGACACAAGACCCAAATAACGGTCATAAACTGACACCCAAAAATTGGGACTGCCCCAAAATAGGGCAGGACTAGGGCGCAGGCGGCCAAGTCCTCCCCCGTATTTTGAGCAGGGTAAGGCTCAAGGGGTCCTCCTAGGTCCCATTTGTCATGTTACCTAGGTATCCTTCCAGCAGGATGCCAAATTATGAAGTAAGATGTCCTAAATGCATGCAAAAGACCCGAGAGCTAAACATAAAGAGGGAAAAGCACCCAAGGGGACATTTTCTGACGTTACAAAGGGAAAAGATGTTGATTTTCCATCTTGCGTGCTGCAAAACAATATTTATATTTTTGCTTTTTAAATCCAAAGTAGGGGTCCAAGGCAAAGCCCTTGCCACCAAGTCATTTTTCCCAATTTTACCGCTTTTGACCAAGCTCCAAATCTTGAAAAAAATACACTTTTAGGGTGGGTTAGGTTCTTTTGGTTTTTTAAATGCATTTTTTATGAACCATGCATGTTCACCCAAGGTTTGGTCTAGGTACATACCCAGCCCAAATGGTCAGCGCATGCCCAAACCCAGGGTAGACCTAGCCCAGACTAGGCCAGATTCGTCCAGGGATCCTAGCAAAGCTACAAACCCAGTAATAAAGTATTAACTTAATAGAAAAGAAATAGGTCTAACTATAAATAAATTTGACATTGAAAACAGTCACAATATCTAAATTAGAATTACAAACTTGGTTGGGCAGTTCATTAAGAAATGAGTCATATTGCATGGCACATGCAAAATTATCAATAAAGGATGCTCAAAGAAAACTACAAATGGGATAAAATTACACAACCCAAATTCATTTTTTTTTACTTCCAATGGCAAATTCAATTTTTTTCCTTCAAACGAAAGGAAGATTGGAAGATGCATCTTTAGTTTGAAATTCTTTGCTTTTTTGTTTTTCATATGTCAGTCAAATTTTATTCAATGTATTTGATAGCTTGCAAACTAATTGGCTTTCTCAAGTTCTTGATCATACTTTAGCATATCTTGAATTTGCATTTACAAATTCAGTTCATATTCACCCATTCTTACCAAAAGAGGTCCTTGTCAGAATGATCTATTCTAAAAATTGTACATGCCATTTCAAACAAATATAACCAAAGCATTAAGAGAGTTCTTTTCAAATTTGTCACTAAATGTCAACTTTTTTGTTCACCTCATCTATTTTTTACTCAATAGATCCTTACTAGAAAAAGAATGAGAATGCAAGTATAACTAAAGCATTGAGAAGTTCCTTTGTCATTGTATATCATTAAAAACTCGGCCAAAGTGCAAAAGGATCACGAAGAAAAAGACAATCAAAGAAACAAGCAAGCTATAGATAAAACTATATGATAAATGAACAACATACAAATGTTAAGCTATAGGGAGAAGTATCACTACTGGGTGACCTAGAGAGTTCTGCAGTGTGCACTTCACTGCAAGCCTGCGGCTACAATAGTAGCCTCCTAGCTAATAAATAGATATAAATGAGGCACACATTTAGGTGGAGCATGTTCTTGTTGTTGGGATAGAATATTCAGTAAATTGCTTTCTTTTAATGTAACAGTGATTTTTAATTCAAAATAAAAAAATATAACTAATAACCACAAAGGTAGGATATGCGAAGATGTGATACTTGAATATGAGAGAGATTATCCTCTTGTCAATACAATCACTAACTTTTGAAAAGATAGGGTCTTTCTATTGGACAAGCATATGGCTTATAAAATAAAATCAGTCCAAATGTCATTCCCCTGGCCAGGTGAAAATAATAAGATATACATGATATAGATATAAAATCAATAATTGTGGGCATAACATGGATGCTTACAAGCCATTAGAAAGGCTTAAATGATATTATGAAGAAAGATGAATCTGACAATGACCCAACCCAACAAAGACACATACTTTCAGTAAGTAAACTTCAATAAAAGAAAACATATGAATAAAGAAGTTCGCAGTAGATTGTAAAAAGGAAATAACTGTGGAAGTGCTTATTCAATTTGCAAAGGAAGTCATTACTCTCTTTGAAGAAAATGGCATTTTTTCAAACAAAATACATAATTCTAGAGTAAAAGGCAAAAACATGAAGGAGATCGTTTAGCTCCCATAGTGTAGCTAGTATCGTACTCTTGGTCTGGGGGACCCCCTTTGTAAACATTGAGTTCAATATCAACCCTCCAAGCGTAGAGCAAGATAGATCAAATTTGGGAATGATTTTCTAAGCAAATGTGCCATTGGGAATTTAATTAAACTTCCTTTACAGATCTAATAATTTTGTGAATGGTTGCTTTGTAAGATGCCACAAATTTTTTATAGGCAGCACGTGATGGGAAGTCATCACTTGTTTTTTTCTGACAGAAGTTGGAAACCTTAGGTAATAGCCACCATTATCTCTATATGATATTCCTTTGAAGGATGTAGAGATTTCCATTTCTTATCTACCTCCAGGTGAATTTATTTCCTTTGTTAATCTCTTCCTCGCTGCAAATGATTTGCTGACAAGCATATCATATTTTCTCCATAACAGATTTCGAATAATCATTAATTATCCTTGCCTCTTTTTCATTTCCTATGAATGATCTGGTAACCACGTATTTGGATCCATCATGGAGGACTTTCTTGCGGAAAGTCCTTGTATACACCTAAAAATGGCCAAGTCGAATTAAATAAATATTTTAATATTTATTTTATTCTCATTCCTCTATCAATTAAATAAATATCCTAATTTATTTAAGTGATTCATATCCCTCCAATAATTAAATAAAATCAATTTATTTAATTAAATTCCCTAATTCTTCTAATGTCTCACATAATTAAATAATTCTAAATTATTTAATTAATCCCAAATTCCTCTATCCCTAAGTCCAAATTCCATAATTTCATCTCACCTTTCCACCTCACCTTATTGCACATGTAATTAAATATTTTAATATTTAATTAGCTAATATTTCCTCACCCACATGTCCTATTTCTCCTCCAATCAAATTAGTTAACTAATCAATCAAATCTATTAACTAATTAGTCAATTGAGTTCACTGGTCAATCTATTATGTTGACTCCCCAATCAACCCAGTTAACTGATCAATCATCTCAGTTAACTCCTCAATTTATTCTGTTAACTCCCATTAACTCATGAAGAAGGCTTAGACACTTGTCATGCCCTGATTTGCGCACATTCCCTCAAGTCTTCTCAACCATACACATCATAGGTAATTCCTCCAGTCATGGATCTGTTAACACTTGGATTTGGTCTTCCCTCAACCTATATAAGCAAGGTCTTCACACCCATTCACGATCCATCTACGTTTAAGCAATCTTACTCTACATGAATCATTACAACGTGCCTTTGGTAGAGTTATCATCCACTTGCATTCACACAACCTCGTTATCACAATCCTCATCCAATCATGTCTCCATCAATCCATATCCATTAATATTGCATTTGTAATGTCATCTCCATTGAATAATCCATCCATAGCCGTTCTACTCTTGTCATCTTCAACAGAAAGGAAGTACACACTTCTGAGAGCTCCATTACCATCAAGATCAAGAGGAGATAGGCGAACAATGGAAGCAGAGAGGTAAAACGGTCTTCGAAGGTATATTATTTGTTTACATCAATTTCTATTGAGTTATTGGATGATTAGTTGCTTTAAACTGTTATTCATATTTTCCTCTAACAGTCCTAATACTATACAATGTTGTCTGTTTTACCTCTTACTTGAGACGGATTTTTCTTCTTTCAGGTTTACCTAGAAGGTTTTATGTTCTGTTTTCAATAATCATTTCTTTTGTATTTAATTCATATGAAATGCAGACAACAAACTATAATTTACATAAACAAATACCTCCCAATTTACAACCCAACATAAATTAAGTATTACTAGTTAAAGATTTGTAAGTTCCTTCGCTTGCACTGTATTCGCAGTGTAATGAAGCTCATGTGCAGAGAACAGAGCCCTCCCACAACTAAACTTGCCTATCAAAACCGTGAAGAGTTAATATTTATGTTTATATGTGTTTTCTCTCTATTAGTAGTAAGCCTTCTTGTTCGTTGTTCGGATCCAACTCTAAGATGGAACAATACAAACCTCCCACAGCTAAACTTGTCTGCCAAAGCTGCTAAGAGATATCATGTGTTTCTGAGCTTCAGGGGAGAAGATGTCAAAAAGACTCTGGGTCGATTCTCTTTGAAGCTCTCTCATTAGGACGACTGAATGACAACGAAAAATTGTAGAAGGGGGAATATATTTGGTTGAGCTTGGAAAGAGCTATTGAGATAGAGAGAGAGCAAGAGATTTGGACAAGCTACCCAACAAGGTTTCGGTTTAATGGATATATATCACGTCATCCTCGGTGACCCATCAGAATGATAGGGCACAAAAAGAGATTGTCTAGTTTATAATTACTATAGAAACAAGTTAAGAGAAAAAAAGATTACCTAGACCTTTCAACTCCTTTCAAATTCCGTAGGCAGAAAAATTCTTTACGCTGTCAGTGCCCATGCCAGAATTTATAGAATTTGATAGAAGATATTTTTGAGATTCAGATCAAATCAAATATTTTTATTTCAACGTTGGTGATTAGATAGGGAGGATTTTTTCTTTCAAATCGATCTCTACAGCTGTGATCCATTGGGATTCTTTTTTCTATAATTGATTTTTACAGTTGTAACCCATTGTAATCAAGTCTCAAATACCGACAAGTGTTTTACACCACAAATCTGGCCACTAGAAAGAAAAAATGACGAGACTTTGATCAAACACATTTTATAAGAGACCAGACAAAATCTCTGAGAGTTTGAAGATTAGATCTGACTGAGCAGGTGACAGTTCTTTCTATAATCTTCTGGAGGAATTGTATGACCAACTAGTATTACAATGAATTAAAATAATAATAAACAAGAGCTTTTTGTTTCTCAACATTTATGACATTGTTTTAAAATTTCTATGGTTAAGATTTGTTTGATGGTAGTCCTTTTAATCTGGACCATTGATGTATGTATTTCATGTAGTGCCTCACTAAGGGAACACCTATGGGCGTAAATATATGGAATTCACACCCGAAAGAATATGTTGAAAAAACCAGCAACTAAAAGTAAATAAACCTAGCAATTGGACCCATAGGTTCAATGGGCACGCTGATAACTTTTAGAAGGAATTGTAGAATTTATTAGATGTTTATTTTAAAAGAATATTTTATTGTAGCATTGAACATTAAAAAAAAAAACATAAGGATAAAATGAGTTTAAAATGAGGAAAGAAATAATCTAATGGAAATGTTAAATTTAAAATGAAAATCCATATGATTAATAAAGTTTGGGTTCGTTTTTGCTCATTTAGCACTACAAAAAGTGAATTTTAATTTTTTTAAGAAACTGTAATTTTTTCAAAAAAAAATTGTTTTTTTTTGATACGTAATGAAAATATTTATATTAAGCTGAAAATAGATAAATACATATGCTTATGCCATGGCATAGTTGCCCATGACTGCTAAAAACTGCAAACCTACTAGCCTCTGATCATATAAACTATACTAGACCTCACAGGGTCAATCTTGCTTCATATTTTTTAATGCCTATATACCTATATACAGACTGGCTTCCATATACAAAATGAAGCCTATGAACTAAACACACAGACTTAACAACAAAAAGAGGAAACCTAAAAACTTTAACCCTTACTCCTTGTCAAAGTCCTTCAGCTGCAGTTTGAAAGCGGTCACCCAATGAAACCCTACTTCCTCTGCCATACCCAACATCTTCTTGATGAAATCAATAGCTAGTTGCGCCTGTTCCTTCAAAACCACGAGCTCGAAGCCTCTAGTGTCCAGAATGAAAGGATACAATTTGACAACTTCCCCCAGGTCATTGAGGAGAGCCATGTCCCTAGGTCTTGGTATTCCCACACCCAGAGTCACTGCTTGAAGAGTGCTCTCCAATTCACCCAGAAGGTTTGGAATAAAGAGAGCCTTCATAAGGGTTTCTGCCTCTGCTTTGGGGATATTCAGTTCCAGTAGCATCACTAAAAAAATTTGTTTTATTTATATTATATATCATATTATATTTATATTTACTAACTATATATTGTATTATTTCTATATTTAATAATGCATATTATAGAGTATATAATATATAATAAATATAATAATTATATGGCATTTTATATATAAAATAAATATATATGTATTTAACAATTTATTAGTATTTAAATACATTTAGAATATTTTTAATAAAATAGTTAATTATCTCTAATATATTTAATTCAAATTATAAATACTTTATTGGATATAAATAAATATAAATGGTATGTTTTAAAATTAAATAACTATTATATTAAATATTATAAATATTATAAATGTTTAAATCACTATTATATTAAATATTGTGTGTTAAAGTTTAATACATACGTTTATTTAAAGGCTATATATGTATGTGTTTTAAAATTGAAAGGTTTAAATCTTATAAGGTTTTAATGTAAAAAATAGAAGTCCCAAAGTATTCGGCGGGGAGATTTAAACGACATGAGACTTCACTATATATCTCTCTTCTCTCTTTGTTTGTCTCTCCCTTGTCTATGTTCTATTTTCTAGTTATGTAAAGCTTATTCATTTGATAGAGATGTACAAGGAAATCAAAGATGCAAGGGTTTCACTAGGAGTTTTGGGAGCCATTTCTCAAGTGGTGTTTATGGCGGAGAAGACATTCAAGTTTGGAATATTTAGGCCTAACGGATAAATTGATGTAGGTCAGCCGTCAAGGACTATAAATATTGTGGTCACCATTTTTTAAATTATTCTCTACCCACCAAAATATAACCTCATGCTTTATGCTTTGTTGGCTCATTGACTGGTCTAACCCATCACCCTTTTGACTAAGGCATGTTATTGAAAGTTTTTAATGCCAAGGTGACTGGTTTCACCTCCCAACAGACGACGACTAATGGGGAGGGTTGGTCATGTGCTGGATTTATATTGGTGAGCTAGCTTTACTATTACGTGGTCGCATCCTTGGCAAGATGACGCTTACATGGTGGCCACATCTACTTCATGGTGGGCCCATCAAATTTAGGCCCTGAGTACCATTGTGGATTTCACCTGGTGGGTCACATGGCAATGATGATATCATATGGTGTAGTCCTCCTTGAGAGTCACACAATAGTTGGTAAACTTTGCTACTTGTCTTAGTAGAAAGAAAAAATTGTGTTGCATGGTTGACACCTGCCACCTAATACAATACACACTCATACACAACATAAAGGAAGCAACATTGAATACCATGCCTTCATTTAGCTCTGTGCCAAGAAAATTCTTGCCAAGATTGGTGGTATTTGCATTGTGTGATTAGCTTGCCAAGATTGCTCTTGCTGCACAAGATATACGTTCTGAAAGAGTTTCAAGCAACTGGGAGAATACCTAAATAATATAAGAAAGCTATTGTCAACATTGGATGCTCACATTGGTCAATGAAAGCTCGGCTCTTGTTAGTGCTTATTTATTGGTGCCAGGAATTTAAACATCTATTATCTGTGGAAAAGTTTATAAAAAATTGTAACTATTTGGTGCATTCCAAAAATTTTGGCTTTCTATTATTTCTTGGAGAAACTCATTCTAGGACGTATGATTCAAAATTGAGGGTGATGGTAACTTGGTAATGTTTGAAGCCTTTTGATTTTTGCTAGATAAAGGAGGCTCAATATAAGGGGCCTCTTCCCAAAACTTTATAAAATAGATAACAAATTTGACATTGTAGTTCTTCGCAAAATTTGGACTGTGATGATAAAATTTAGCAGTTGGAGTTTTGTTTTTAGCAGTTTAATTCACTTTTGACCCAAAAAACTCTTAGTCCAAAACTTACAGAGACCTTTAGAGATGCATAGTCCCTAGTGGTGGTATCTATTGTTTTCCAGCCAGCCATTTAAATAGGTTTAAGTGCAATAGTTTGGGAGGAAAGAAAAAAAGTGCAACCATAGCCCTAGATGGTTCGACGCTGTGCACAATTGATTGTTTCAATATAGTTTTGTGCGTTTACTGATTGTTACCTAAATATGATTCAAAAGCTCTGCCTAATTGATGGGTAAAATAGATACATCTTAAATTATGTTAGAGACTTCAGTAATAATAATATATACCTATTTTTATTGAACTAATATTAATTCCTGACTTAATTGTTATACTGTCTGGTATAAGGGGAGTGCTGTTTCCAAGGTACCTCAGTTAAGTCACAAAATGTTCTACTTGTTATGTGTCATTCTGCTTCATGCCATGGGACCCCATCCCCACATTGTAGGAAGACTCGTGTGTATCATAAAAAAGGGCTACATTACCTATGTGGCAATATTTATCAAGATCAAAAGCTAATGTCACTCTTCTTATAATCTCGCTTCAATTTTATGCTTCACATCTTGGTCCATCAAGAATGCACCAAGGATGTTGTGCTATAAAATCTATTATTTGGAAACATGCCATGTGTAATGGATTTGTTCTTTACCATATCTTCAAGAAATAGATATAATTTGAATTAAAGTATTTATCACAACATTCATATGTTTGTGGTCATTCATGCTATTAATACAACATCATATCATTTACAAAGAATGTGTGCTATACCATAGAATGAGTTTAGGCTTCACTTAACCTTCAAGGTGCATACAATCATTACAATTTCATGGAATTGTACACTACAAATAATAGAGCATCTCATGAAGAAATGCAGACAATGGGTGTTTCACAATTGGATATCATAAAAAATACATTCCTTGAACTTTTTCTTGATTGATAGGCCATATCTAGAAAACTAATAAAGACTCAAGTTACCCCTCGGCATTTTCAGTAGACTAATATTTTATTGTACATGTCCTACCTACAACTCATCCACTGAAACAATAAGATCTATACAAAAGCTTAGGTTCTAGCATGTACAACACTATTGGTTATAGTCTCTGATGCCACAAAAGGAACCATAATAATACTGTTGCTTACAAATTAGCTTAAACAAAGAAGCTAGATAATAATACTGTTGATTACACACTTGGACCTTGAAATCTTATTACCACAATATGGGCATGTTTTATGGCTAGGCTGAAGTTTTTTGTGTGGTGCATGTGGGAGGTAATGAATATTTTTAGTTTCCACTGCTGTGTATTTTCTAGTAGTTTCTGATTACTGTTTTAATATTGACTACTTGCTGTGTATTGCATTTGGTTATAGAATGGTTGAATTTGTGCCATCTTAGCCCTCTGTCATTGAAATTGCTTATATTTATGAGATAAGGCATAACAAAGTTTTTCTTTTCTTTTCTCAGTTTACATTGCAGTTTCAAAGAAACAGAGCTGCATCATTTTGCTTCCCTCTACTTTGGTTGCTACTCTGCTCAACTTGTTTTGTAATCTCTTCTAAACATGGTTTTTGTAGGTTATGATATATTTCATCAACATGATCACGGCATTAAATGCACTGCTCTAAGGAAATGTCCCTTAAGAATTTTCTTGGAGACGTGTTGTTGGCTCATAAGGCCCAAATAATGTTGATACTGCTATTAGATAATGGTATGGAAGTCTACATTACAGAGCTCCAAATACAAAAAAGATGTGTTGATGTTATGTGTTAGACTTTGGTTTGATTTAACCCATCGTTATAAGTCGGATTAGTTTTTATTTGACCAAAAGTATACATTATAAAAAGGTTGTTAGAGAAGTTTTGACTTGTAACAAGGGAGGACCGATGGATCGAAAGTCGTCCACAACATGAAAGCAAAAGCATGTGAGTTATATACCATAGCAAGATATTTTCGAGTATATTTTGTCCTGAGGTGGGAAATTGTATCTGGATTAAATGCATTGCTCTAAGTTAATGTCCCTTAGCATTTTCTTGGAGACACGTTGTTGGCTCATAAGGCCCAAACAACATTGAATCTGCTGCTGCAAGTTGGTTTTAGTGTGTGTAAGTTCTTTGTGACTTGAGCGAAACAAAGGGGAAGGTAATTCGATGTTTGAGTTCTTTCAAGCTTCGCTTCTATATAATTTCGTTAGAGGACCTACTTCTAAGTCGAATGATATTCGGCTTAATGGAGTAAATGGTTTCAAGGAATTCATCCAATGCATGATTTGTATGAAAGATCACTAGTATAGGACCCTGCTTCACATTAGAAAGCAAAATGGTAGCAATCTTCAAGCCAACATAGGTTTTCCCAGTACTAGGAGGGCCTTGAATAAGAGCCAACTTTTTTGTGATGCCTTATTTCATAGCTTCCATATGGCTTTCATCAAGGTTACAATCCCATTGAGGCCATACTTCTTGCAAGATTCGAACCATGCATGTTCCCATGCATCTACTGATGTTTGGAAATGCACACTGGAAATCATAAGCATCCTTATCTTTTCTCTATTGCACATAACAAGGTTCCAAGACATGGGGTTGCAATGACATCAGATGCTCCGAGAAAGGAAGCTCTTCCATTTTCGGCCTTTGAAGGCATTTCAAAACATGGCGATAAGCTTCAAAACACGTTGCCATGGACTCAATCATTTCATATGTTTTTTCAATTCCTAAATCCATAGGACCCTCTTTGCTACTTGGGATGAGCTTCAAAACAAGAATTCCCTTCTCATATTGTTCCTTGACGATCCCCATACATATGTACGAAATCCATCATAGAAATGCAGAGCAATAAAACAAACAATAGTCGTTCTAATGAACTCTAGTTGACCACATTCTTGTTAGAGATTTCCAATGATATGCAATGTTCCAGACCCTTGCTCCCCACCTGTACTTTAGATCTGGAAGTTTGATTCTAGACTCTTTTCTCCGCTTAATCAATTTTTTTTGGTCTTATAAACTTGGTTTGAATGTGGAAAAGGGGCGGCTACAACACACTTTTGTGAGAGGGAAGGATCGGGAGTAAGGGGATGGTGTTGTACAGAGGTATTTACTAGAATGCAAGAGCAACCAACAATGGTGGATTCACTTGCCTTTTGAGAGAAAATGAAAACAGAAATATCCATGCCCTATTTGAGAGGAAGGTTTATTGTTTCATTTAAATAGGCAGCTACAACAAAGTGAGGGTTTTAGTTTCAATGGAAGCCGACAACCTTCCCTAGAGATTGCAAACCCTGCGGCTATGGAGCTCAAACGTTGTGGCACAAAAGTATTAAAAAGTATTTTTCAAAATTTTCAAAAACAAATTAATTTAAAGTAATAATTAAAATAAAGAAGATCAAAGTTGGTCCACTCTCTTCCTAACTTTAATTAACTTGTATTTTCCATTTTTATTAACTTAAATAATAATTTTATATGATGCAAGTTACTTATAGACTAATCCTTCAAGATGTTTGCTTGGAAATATTCTTCTCTTATTCTTTATTCCAAGGGTTTAAAATTGGCTAGCATGCCCCAAACAAGCTATTATTTGCAATTATCATAGGAGGTGTCCTAAATGTGCATTTAAACTATTATAAATGCTCGACATACTCTCTTTCATTAATAGGCATCAAAATCTCCATTTATATACTTCTTAGGTCATGATAGTTTGATTGTGTGGCATATTTCCACTTCTCTCTTCCCTTCTACACTAGAAACACACAAGATTTTGTTTCAAGAAAGGTCAATAGTCTTAGCTGTAATAAATTGTTATGATAGTTAGTGGAAACTACCCGAAAAACATCTGAAAACCATTATTCACTTTGTGAGACTAACATTTAAAAGAAGTAGTAAAATGCTCAGTTTTACTATCATGCTCTTTCATTCAAGCAATTAAATTTCACAACAAGGTTTTTTAGCTTAAGAATTTGCAATAGAAACTGGTATGTTTTACTTGTTTGTTATCAATTAAACACTTGTTACAGGGCCATGTGTGGGCATACACTATTTGCAAGTCTTTTATAATAGCTAATTCGTTATCAGTTAAATACTTGTTACAGGACTATGTGTGAACATACACTATTTGTAAGTCTTTTTTAAGGCAAAATAAGCTACAATTTGAAATTGGATTGTTATCTTGTGATGTGAATTAATGGAGCCATATGTTCAAGTATCGGTATTGATGTTTGTGAAGAAAATTACAAGACTTATAATTTTGACTTTAAATATCTATGGCATGTAGGTCTTATGGGAATATATGTAGAAATTCCTTTGAGTGTCTACACATATATATCATCCCATGTTTGTAATAAAACCAATATTACTATATTGATAAGAATTGTAAGTGAAGAAAGGTTCATTAAACAGTCTATAGCCCCCAAAATTCCAATCAATTACCTCTTCTCCTTCGTGACCTTCACCTAAGACAAATTGATTTTGTAGATTGATTTCCCTCCCCCATCTACAATTGAATTCGTTGCAACAATTTTTAAGTTATTATTAGTTCCTGCCTTCGGCAGGTATACTACTGCATCGGCTAGATGCAATTTCTCAAATTATTCGTCCAATCATGTGAAAGAACTAAAAATTTGCAACCACAATGCTATAGTTCATTATTTTTTTTTAATTTAATCATTTAAAAAATACCATTTATCTATTCTCTGATTGGTCTATGGTGTGAACAGTAAGGGTAAAAAATGAAATAATGATTTAAAAAATTATTGAATTTTTGAACGATGCCAATAAACAAATACAGTTAAGTACAGGTAGTGCAAAGTGACGGCGCCGCTGAGCTTGTTGAATTTATTTCGTTTGCAATGTTAATTAATGATTTTTATTTCATTTGCAATGTTATTAATGATTTTTAATCATCCTTACAAAATGACAGGTCATGTCTTGATCGGAGGTTTTCAATTTGTATGCGCTTTGGATTGTTGTTTCTCAATTTGTTTGCACTCAGAGAGTAGTGAAGGTGGGCATCCGGAGGCCTGTGAAGCTGCATCTGTGGTAAGCCTCTATATGGACTTCTATTTCGTAATCCGTGTAGAAAACCAGTGCTACTGTTCACAGAAATTTCAAGATTTCAGATATTATATGAGTTTTAGATTGTAGAGCACTCTCAGTTATAGAAATTTTACAGTTTTCTCAAATTTCTGTTAGAGTTCAGATATCTCTTTCTAGAACTTAAGTTTTCTATTTTAGAAACTCGGATATCAATTATAGAATTCCCAGACATTGAGGTATGAATTGCCAAGTTTCAATATATTGACAAATTCATGATTTGGGAGCATAAAAGTAGCTATGCAACTGTGTCACTAAATAACAAAGAAGGTTGCAGGAAGAACTAACTATACAAGTGCTCATGCTATATGCAGTATTACTTGTTTCATTTCCAGATACATTGTATATATTCAAGCTGTAAAGCATCTACTTATATTCTGTTGCAACTTTCTACTCTGCAATTTCTTTGGTACAACTTACAGTTCCTTTTAAGTGATTTCATGCATGTGTTCACTGTTTAATTTACGTTTGAATGATTGAGGCTCAGAGTTCGCTCAGTACCCATCATATAATATGCTGGAATTTTATGGCGATGGTGCTATAGACCTTACTTATACATAGCAAGGGTGTGAATTTCATACCTTCAAGCAGAGAGTATTAACGAATTTAGGTAATTTGCTAGTAATCCCAATTTGGAACAGAGACTCGCCCTCTTGTTTGGTCCTCTACCAAATATTCTGTTTTGAAAGAAAGAATAAGGATATGTTATCGTGTCCCTGTAATGTTCAATGGCACAGATTATGGTCACACAAGGAAAATACCCACAAAAAAAGTGCTCCAATCTTGTGAAGGAAAATGCAAATTTATATGTGAAAGAGAATTCATGACAGAAGAACATTAGTTGGTACCCTTCTCCACACATTGGAATACTATTTTGTGAAATTCTGTAGAAGAGGTTAATGCTGGACATGAAGAGTTAAAATAATATAGACTGTTTCCATCTGAATATCTAAACAACAATACCCAAATATATTCCAAATGAGGGGCGTTGCTACAAAATTAAATTATAAGCAAGAAAACACTGAGGTAAAATTGGGGAAAGAAGGGAGAGGTCAATGTAGGTTAATAACAAAGACAGTTCTGCTAATCAGAACAAAAAATTGCCAATTTTTGTTTGTAAGACACAAATGAAATAAAAACGAATCTTAACAACTGGCATTAGCAAAATCATTAGAAAGGAGGTGAAGACGGCAAGCCCATGCAACCAATTAGTTGGATCTCGACTTACAAAACTGAAAAAAAATTGGGCATGGCACAGTATAGAACCAGAGTTCCTCAATGTAGACATGAATGTACAGAGCACAATCTGTAAGATTCCATCTTCTATGGTAGCTTTTATAAACTTTCTGTACTTTGAGCGCAGCTGCTTCCTCTTTAAACCTGTCTCATCTCAATGAGGAAGTCTAAAAATCCATTTTCTTAGAACTGTTTGATCTCAACGATGCCAATTCCAAATCACCAGCTCTGGGACTAATTATTTCCTGGGTAGGAGTTAATAAATCTTGGCCTTTAAAACTGATGCACCTCTCTGAAGTTGTTTCTATGTGGTTGCATTTGAAGATCGTCTGAAAGCTACTAACCTCCGTTCCACATTTGAGAACCTTAAAAGATGCATGTGTTGATAAAATTGTTAGGGCTACAGCTGTGCACCTCTGAGACAGGTGGCGATTGTGTTTCCAGGTGGCGATTGCATTTGCTTTTGTCACGATTTAGATTTTAGGCCAGTTTAATTTTAGTTTCAAGGGTAAAGGAACCCTAGCATTATTGTTTTCCTATGCACTGACTTTTTAGTTTATTTTAAAATTTAAAAGACAATTTCAGATCCGCATTTATACGATCTGGTCTTTAAATTTCATCTCGTGGGTGGATAGTTTTATGGGAAACCCTTGGTTTATTCCTACGGTTTGACTGCGAGATGGAGGAGTAGGCAGGAATTCCAAATTTGAGGTGGGGTTTTTCATGAATAATAAAGTAGCGGATATCTCTTGAATCCAAGCTAAAGTTTTCTTTTTCCAGAACAATCATTTTGAGCTAGGGTTTTCCGATATATAAACTCCTTTTCTAAAAGGGAATTCAAAAGATTATTTAGAGATTCACATTTAAATTTATGTGGGCAATTTTGTTTCTATGACCTCATATTTAGAAAGAGCTTGAAATTCCATGCAGGTTTGCCTTTTACTTCACTCGAAAATTCTTCCATATGTGAAAGTTATGCACGGTCAAAGTTTTGGTCAAACCTGATATTCGCAAGAGGATCATCATATTTTTATATCCTGAGTCATGTTGTCAAGATCATCATGATCTTGGTCTATCACCCGATAAAAATCATGCAGTCCCAATATCCGGACGTCAATCTTAGGTGGTAGTGCCCTTTACCCGTCAAATGGCCTTAGGCGCATTGTCAGCATCATGATTTCTTTTAGGAGGGTCATATGTTATAAACTCGGTTTTGGTTACATGAAGATGATGATCATCATCATATTTGAACCCCCCCCTGATAATATCCTGAGGTTCAAATATCATGATGATATCAACTTTAGGTCAGGGTAAGTTTCCCCGTCGAGCGGTCTTTGTATACGAGCATCATCATGATATTTCAACATTACCTAATCTTATCATATCATCGTGATCACCCTTAGAAAATCCACCTTCGGCATATTTGCATGCGCATGTTATAATCCTATCGCAAGGTCATCATCATGATATTTGCTGAAGTTCGAAATATGATGATAACTTCATATCCTCCTGATCTCCTTTTGCATAATTATGATCATCATCCTGATCTTTCATGAGGGTCATTCGCTGAAATTCGCTAAGTGATGGAGACATCATCATCATAAATCGATAAAGGGGATCATCATCTTCATATCCTCCTGATCGCCTTTTTTGCAATATCATGATGATCACCCTATCTATTCAGAAGAAGGCGATATTTCATTCCTTAAACAGCATGATCATTTTTTTACAATATCACCCTAGCGCAATATCATGATGACCTCAACTCATCCTTGTGCTTCGAAGACAAAATATCATGATGACGTCATCATGATAATTCGTGATAATTCGATAAGGAGGGTCATCATCATATTGTTTTATCCTGTCATGTTGTCAAGATCATCATGATCTTGTTTGTTCACTCGATATTTCGTAAAGTCCTCCTGCCGATGAAATACAACCTTTTGAAAATGTCCTAATGATCATCATCGTCACATTTTCCCTTCGGCAGGATATTTCCCAAACATGATCCGGTAGGCGAAATATCATGATGGCGTCATGTTCTAAGTTTAAGAAAGGCTCCGAATATCATGATGACGTCATCCCGATCTAATAAACGAAGAAGTAAATATCCTGATCATCATCATCATCACATTTTTCCTTCAGCAGGTTATTTTTCAAGCACGATCTGGTTCGTGAAATACGATGATGACGTCTTATTCTAAGTTCGACGAAGAAGCAAATATCCCGATGCTCATCATCATCCTGATCTTTCGAGAGGGTTGCCTTGGCCGCAAAGGGGTCATATTACATTCATCATCCTGATCATGCTCCTTAGGTGACCCGATATTACATTTATCCCCTGATCTTAACGAAAATGACGATGACGTCATCCTTAGCATTTCAATGAAGCCCGAATATCATGATGACGTTACCATCATTTTCCTTTCCTCGGCAACATGATCATATTCCATATCCTCCTTTTCTTCTTCAACAATATGATGATGATGATGTTGTTCTTTTCCCCAATATGCAGAAGCGAAATATCATGATGATGAAGTAAATATTGACCAACACGTTTTTTTTGACATGCCAATGGCGATGATCATGCCGATGGGCGGGAAATGAAGCGGTGGAATTTTAAAGTGTTTTTTTTTTTTAGAATAACAAATGATTCCAACATGAAATCATCATAAATAGATGCAGCCATCTCTTCGATGTTCTAGAAAACTATGTAAGTTGTAATAACAGTGATGTGGGCAGTTATTTGCAATTTGTGAAAAACACTGTACACTTTTGCATGTCACTTATATTTTATGTATTGGTCTTACTGTACTTCTTTGGTGCTAGTTAGCTATTATTGAGTATGAATGCAAAGACATATAACAATAGTAAATTGTAAAAAGTGCTTCTAATAGTTTTCAATATTTTTTTGTTTAGATTTCTATAAGACTTGATAACAAGAAAACTAATATTGGAATTATATTCCCGTGATAGTTATATGATTTGCAAGATTCAACAACTAGTTATAATATCTTTTTTTGTGTATAGGCCAGCATTGAAGAAATCTTGATGTTACATGTTTGGTGTCCTAGCTTTGGATCTTGTTACAGTCTATCCATGTCTACTGTATTTGTTATTTTTACGTGTTATAGTTAAATTCAATATCAAAATATAAATAGATAACACAGTTTGCAAGTTGTAAGTAGCAAAATTCTATTAATGATTACATAAGTGACAAAACCACTTGAAGGCATATACTGTTTAACAATGCACAATACCTTTTCACTTTGTAAAGAAATTAACACAATCCCATCAATATAATATTGCAATTGCAACTAGTTTACAATCCTTTAGACTTTTGCAGATCATTCTAATCCTTCACCTGCATCTATAATCCAAGCACAAGCTTATCAAAAGGTACTAAAACCTTTATTTCCAAGTCATAGTCAACTCTAGAAAATGTTATTGTCATCTATTCAAGTTCATTTGCTCCTTCATATCTCTTGTTTGTTTGTTTCTTCCATTGTTTAATTTATATGTTCAATATATTATTCATATATGCAAATTGCTAATTATTTGAAGCCTATGGCTCAGAGAATATGTGATGTCATTAGAGTTGTCCAAGGATTGTTCCTACACTATTTACACAACTACGTAACAATTATTTTTGCAATATTTAAACAATGGCTTGGCTATTTAGTATTTTAACACTGTATTTATTTATTTTTAAATGTAAACCTCTGATTTGAAATATCAAAACCGAGTACAAAATGAATTTCAAAGTCACAGGTCTACACTGTTTTCAAATCAAAACTTGCTTCTTATTTTGAATTTTAATAAACCTTTTGTGGCTATCAATGATCAGAACTATCTACCAAATGGTGATTTCTATTTCTTTATTTTCTGAAGAAAATAATGCAAGTGAATGGATCTGACATTGCCATTGCCACTAGTTTTAAATCATTCAAAATTCTCTTCTTCATTATAATGCCTTATTTTCTTGTACAATCCAAAAATAACAATTATTTTCATTACATTTAAACAATGCCTTGACTACTTAGAATTTTAGCATTGAATTTATTTGTGATTTGAAATAAGGAAACCAAATACTAAATGCATTTCAAAATTGCATATCGACATTGCTTTTAGGAAACAGCTTGCTTCTAATTTCCATTTGTAATATGCCTTTTGTAATTATCAATCATCAAAACTATCTAACCAATGGTTATGAATATATTACAGGTACACCATTTTTTTGATATTCTGGGATCAACAAAATTGTCCTTGTTTGCAAAAAAAATGAAGAGAACAAGAGTGCCAGTAGTTGATAAACAAAAACACATCATAGATGTAGAGAAATACAAATTAGCAATTCAGACTGAAATTCTAAACATTGACTATGCATTGAGAAATGAAGGATTGTGTAGAATTCAAGTATTTAAATACAATCTAGGGGATTGCTTATTTGACTCATTGGAGTTACTTCTTCATTCTCAATACACATCAAGTCAATTACGGAATGGAGCTATAGACCACTTCTTGAGTTGCCTCACACAAGGTGATCCAGAAGCAATCACCTCATATAATTATGAACTGGATACTCGTACATTGCATGAATTGCACGGTGTACAAAATGTTGAAGAGTACTTGCGTAGAATGCGTATTTCTGCAATGCATTCTACAAATAATAATGAAGTTGGCCTATGGGGTGACTTGTTTTGCATCCGTTGGTTGTCAAAGTGGCTAGACATACAAATATGCCTTTGGTCAACTACTTCAGGAAAAAAATACTTGCACTTCAATCCATCATCCCAAGGACAATCGTATTCTATCTTATTTCATGATACAAATCCCATCCAAGGACATTTTGAGCCGCTTGTGCCTTATCTTGTACAAGCAAACAATGCTAGCCCATGTATCACATCTAGACAACTAAAACAATTTCAAAGCAGTAATCAACAACATCATGATGGTGATTTTATTAGAAAACAAAAAATTGCAAATAGCAACACTACATCACTTCGCAAGATCAAACAACAAATACGTGCTAATAATCAAATGGAAAATACAACCAAGAAAACTAGACACTCAGCATCACCAATAGAATTATTTCAAAAAAAAAATCAAGATACACCGATACATACTTGTGCAATTTGTCAGACATTGCATTTTAAGAAAAACATTATGGCTTTTAGAGAGAAAGAAAAGCAAACATATTATAAACTGACAAATCAAAATAACAATGTATTGATGAATTGTATTTGTCGCATATGCCATGAAACAGTGAAACAATGCAAGCTTCCAAAATATGCAACACCACACCATATTCAAATGAATATAGCTTTACAATACGTAAAAATGCTTACGCAACTAGAAGAGCGCCTTGTTTCACTGAGAATTGCATTCGCACAAATATGGGAATTAGGTTACAAAAGACCCCAAATTGGATTGACTGGGTCTATCATTAATGTCCCAGTCAACATGAACATTGTACAAAATGCATTGCCACGCTCTGCCGATGAAACATACACTATTGCAGTTGCGCTAAAAAGACAGCTACAATATAAAAATGCATATCAGAAGGGGATGGTGCGATCGACTATTATAATGAAAGCTTTGAACCAATTGAGCGAAACAACTCTATACAAAAATGAGAAATTCCAATTAAATAAGCACTGGAGACAATCTCTTGAAATAGATGATGAAAGTGGCATAGTAGACGACCCTTGCACAAATGAAACAGGTTCAGAATCTGATACAGATGAGCAAAATCCTTGTGAGACCTTGGTCCATGGATACACAGAATCTAAATGTATACATGAAATGCAAGACAAAATCATAGAAGTTACACCAGCAGAAAACCATTATCCTATTAGAATCTTTAAAGACAAATATGCAGAAGAAATGAACTTTCCCACATTATTCTTTGGAAACCCACGTAATGACGACATTGTCAAGAATTTTTCCTATCAAAAAATTGCACAATGGGAACTACTTCATTCCAATAGACAATTTGCATATCATACAACTAATCTATTTTTCAAAACAGTCAAGATATTGATACATCAAGTTTTATCTACAATGTGGATAAGAGTACGAAAAGGTCAGTTAAAAGGAAGAAAACTAATAGCAAAAGATGTCAAATGCAAACCTAACCTAGAGAAGATTCTCAAATCAGACATTGGATATGTTGACTTTAAAAGAATAAGAATATCTCTGGATTATTTACATCAATTAAAAAAAAATGTCTTTGCAATGATTCGGCAACTTGGACCGCCTACATTTTTCCTTACATTTACTAGTGCTGAACAACATTGGGAACACCTTTCAAAAGCACTTGAAGCCTTGCATAATACATATTGTGCATCTTCACAACAAAAATACAACATACAAAATGAGAAAAATATTTTCTATCTCATAAAAAAAGATCCTGTAACATGTGTACGCTATTATAAACATAGAATCAATACACTAAAACAATTGATATTTACAGATAGCTCTTTCTTCGGAGAGCTCTTGGATTATTTCTCTGTAACTGAATTCCAAAATCGTGGCAATGAACATGACCACTTTCTTTTATGGATTAAAGATGCTCCAATTTATGGAAAAGATGAACTTGCAAATATTGAACAATTTATTGACAAATACATCACTTGTAACACTGATGATTTGACTCCTCAAATAGCTATCCTACATAGGCACCATCATATAAAACAATGTAGAAAATCAAAACAACACTGTTGTAAATACAATTTCCCATTTCCACCAATGAAAAAAACTATGGTTCTCGAACCGCTGAAAGACAATAATGAAATTATTGTTCCAATGGCAACAAAAATCTTTTCCGTATTAGAACAATCTAATTATGACCAATTATTCTCCTTTCAAATGTTTCTACAAGACATCAACTTGAATGAGCATGATTACATCACAGCTATAAAATCAACAATCCATAGGCCTACAATTTTCTTAAAACGAAACCCTTCGCAGATATGGAATAACAGCTTTTCAAAAAAAATACCAGAGCTATGGAAAGCAAATACAGATGCACAGTTTGTGCTTAATGCATATGCTGCAGCAATGTATTGCAGCTCATACATGACAAAAGTGGATAAAACAATGACAAATGCATTTAAAAGAATTCGTAGGGACCATCAACAAAATAATATCGATGCTATAAAAATGATAAGTAGACTTGGAAATGCATTGCTAAATCTGCAACAAATGTCTACACAACAGGCTGTTCACATCGTACTATCACTTCCACTAAACTATAGTTCAAGAAAGTGTATATTCATTGATATAAGAGCTGATAGTGATCGAACTTTTGTTCTAAAGTCTGCAAAACAATTGAACAGTGAACCAAATGAATCAAAAAATGTGGCCTGTAGATCTTTAATAGATTACTATTTAGCACGACCTGAAACACTCACACATATTTGCCTTGCACAATTCGTATCAGAATATAGAAAAGATGGGAAACCAATGCACCGCAAAGCTAAACCAAATATTATATGTTTTACCAATTTTAACAAACATGTTGACATGGAAAATTATTACAGAGAGCATTTATTGCTTTATGTACCCTTCACAATAAATGAAAAAACATTGAAGCATGGTTTCCATTCATGGCATCATGCTTATTCATATCATGAAAACACAATTAATACTAATCGTATCAAATACAATTACCACATAAACTCTAAATGGGGCGATATTGACAAAGCTATAGATGAAATCTATTCTGAAAATAGTCACATACCAAATGAATTGATCATTTCAAATCAAAATCCACAGAAAGAAACATACAACATAGAAGACGATATTCAAACACTAAAGCATAACAAATCAAAAACTCAATTCTCTAATGCATTTGAAATTGGAAAACATCCACATATTATGGACAATGTTGAATACTTCAATTTGAGACGAATGTTAAACAGTGAACAACAAGCAATTGTAAAGGACATCGTGTTGAAGAAATTAAAAAATATTAAAACTCCACTACACTTGTTTCTAACAGGTGGAGCAGGCACTGGCAAAACTTTTACTGCAAAAGCAATATTTCAATCTCTCCTTCGCATATATAATAACTCCATTGATAGTGATCCGGACAAACCAAAAGGCCTAGTAGTTGCTTATACAGGAAAAGCAGCTTACAATATAGGTGGAGTAACATTACACTCAGCATTTCGAATACCTTTCAACAAATCAGAATTCGTTCCATTGAATACTGAAATCTTAGATACAATGTCAAAGCATTATCAGCAGCTGCGTGTGCTATTAGTAGATGAGATTTCATTGGTAGGTGCAACATTTTTACGTTGCATCGACAAGCGATTAAGAGATATAATGCAAATGCCAACCACATACTTTGGAAATCTTGATACAATTTTTTGTGGTGATTTATATCAAGCACAACCTGTACTAGATTCAGTTGTATTTGATAATACACCAACACTGACTGAATTAATGCCATACAACTTTTGGAAACACAACATAAAATACTATGAGCTACAATCAACTATGCGGCAAACAGATGAGAAGTTTATTGCAATACTCAATAGAATACGTGTAGGTTCACAAACAGATAATGATATACAGTACTTGAATCAGACTTGTTTATGCTCACCACCCATCGACCCAACATTCCCCTATCTATTTTACAGAAGGAAAGATGTTAATGCACATAATCAAAATATGTTGTCAATAGTTCCAGGAGAGCTAATTGTACTGAATGCAATTGATGAAAATGACGAAAACTACAATGAAATACATCTGTATAATCACACAATGTCTTTACCATCTCAAATACTTTTGAAACCAAACATGCTTGTAGAAATTTATGCTGGTAATTATGATACGCAAGACGGTCTAGTCAATGGGTCAGATGGAACATTTAAAGCATATACCATATCCAATGCTTTTGACATTGTTTGGATAGAATTCAATGACCCAAACATTGGCCACCATCAACGTGTTAAATTAACACAATGTTATAACAATGACATTGATAAACAATGGACACCTGTACTTCGCACCACAAGGCCAATACAAAAAATCTCAAACAACAAGAAAATAACTATTAGAAAACAATTTCCAATTCAACTTGCTTGTGCTAGAACAATACATAGATCTCAAGGACTCACAATGCAAGGCTTGGCATTTGATCCTACGGCCATAAGGCAACATGGATTAACATATACAGCACTTTCGCGGACAAAAACAATCCAGACATTATTCTTGTTAAAGCCTCTTACCAAGCAAAATTTCAAAATAAAACAAAAAATAGTCCTTGAAATGTCTCGTCTAAAATCAACAGCACACTGGCAATTTGAAAATGGAGATATCAAACATAAGACTAATTCAGAACTACTATTGTGCACATTAAACACTCGCAATCTACACCTACATATTGAAGACATGATTAATGACACTGATATCATGGCATCTGATATCTTATGCCTTCAAGAAACATATATCCAAGACTACCATACAAATAATCTTTTCAAAGATTTCAATTGTTACTCAACATACCATATACACGGACTAATGTCTATAACCAAGAAAAACATATTAGTCTCTAAAACAATGCAACATTCAACATCATATACAGAAGCAATAACATTAACAATAAGCTCTATGAACAATCAAATTAACATATGTAACTTATATGCCAAGCCCAATGCTCCATTTGCAGATATTATAGTAATCACCAAGCAAGTATTCTCATGTATTGATGGAAATAAAACCTTGTACCTAGTGGGAGATTTCAACATTGACATGTGTACAGAAAACTACAAAAAAAAACAGCTCCTGAATCATATGCAAAACCACAATATGCATTTCTTATTAAGTAGGTGTCATGCTCTATCTAGACCATTGATCGATCATCTATGGACCAATGCACTAACAAAAAAAATTGAAGTTTACAAATCGGAAGCATATTGGAGTGACCATCTTGCTACTTTTTTAAGATTTCAACCCTCTCAGAACACTCAATGTTCTTAAATATCTCAACTATTTTTGTTCAATAACATCCAAATCAACAAAAAACATATTTTGACAAATCCAATCTATATACAAACTACTGTTCAATTATGTATCATCCAATTTACTAACACAAAAAATCCAAATTTACAAATAAAAAGCATATTACAGCAACAACCTCACTGATTTTCCCTAATTTTAATCCTTTCAAAAAACTAAATATTCTTAAATATGCCATTTGTTTTAGTTCAAAAGCATCTAAACCAACACCCTCAAAATCTTGTCAATCAAATGAATAAATAAAACAATCCCTAATGTCCACGAAGAAAACACATATGTATTACATAGCTTCATCATTTCAATACAATTTCATTTTCTTCTGTCTACAAATTGTCTTATTCTTTTATTCCATAGTACCAATTCTACATATTCTGATATAGCATTAGAACAACAACATATTTTCATTTTGCCTGCAGAAATTTATGCAAATGACAAATTGATAAAAAAATACAGGTTACAATGGACAATGCCAAAAGAGCAGAAGAACAAATGGACACTATTAACCAACAACAATTGAAAAGGTAAACAATATTCTTTGGTTACATGTACACTGTACCTTGTCAAGATTCTAGATTTCAACTAATTTTGTTTTGTTTTTTCCAGATCAAAAGTAAAGAGTCAAAATCAAGTTTCAATTGAAGACTTGAATGCACGTAAAGCAGGCAACATTTTCCAAGGCGATGTCATTGTGAAGTATAAAGCTATACTGGATAAGACAAACAAGACACGTGAAGTACTACGCGTAGACCTCATAGACACAAAAGGTGAAATGACTATTACGCTAAATGTAATTGCTGATCTCGTTGCTCACTATGAAGACAAAATAATTCCAGGTTCGGGACTATCCATATCCAACTTCCAGATTGCACCTAGAACAGATTATGATCGTGGAGATTGCGACTGCATACTGGTTCTAACAAAGTCCTCAATACTGGAAATCATTCCACGACTTTGTATTGACTATAAATTCATCCCTAGCACAGCCATAAAACAATTGTTGGCAAGTACCGAACAATATGCTACAAGCACCATAGGTGTACTGGTCACAAGAGCAAAAAAAATAGGTCTCCAATATATTGTTGATGTGCAAGATGGAGATTCAGAGTTCGACAAAGCCCAGGTACACTTTTCAAGGCTCCACATACTAGTTTTAACTTTAAATCATTTTGAAAATTTTATTTTATATGGTAACTGCACTATATTTTAACATGCTTATCTCTTCCAACTCTTTATCATATCTTCCCAGCTCGAACAAAACAATGTTTCAGTTAACTTGAGACCACAACCCCTCATGATCCGCTGTATAAGTTCTCTCAAAAGTCTGCCTGCATGCTACACCGTAATAATATTCATTTTTCTCCTGTCATTATTTGCAAACAATGGTTATCTAAAGTTAAACTTTAAGCCCTTTTGGGTTCTTGTAATTTCTTGTAATTTCTTGCAACCCTAATGTGCAAAATGGATCAAATTGTAAAGACTCTCCAAGTCTGAGCATGAGACTTTGATTATTAAAAAATAGAGAAATAGAGCCCTCATTTGCAGGTCAACTACCCCATTTTGGAATGGCCCGGTATATTGCTACATTCTTGGGAAAACAATTGCCTACACTAAGTTATTTTGGTGCATGCATGTTGTGGAGTCCAGACCTCTCTAGTGCAAAAGAAATTGTAATGAGTTCTGCAGTGATTTCATGCTGAGATTGAAAACATAAGTGTCTATCCAATCCACATTATTGTATAATTACTTCAGAAATATATGTTCCCTCTATACTTTTAAAAAGCACCGTAATAATGTGCGCTTACGACCGACATCTAGCCAATCTCACTTCGAGTGGTCAAGTCCATTGTTCCTGAATTTTAGCCAAACTTTTCTTACTCACCCCAAGTCATATGGTGTATCTGTATTGAATAATCTCGGTCTGTCTCATACATAACAGTTGCATTGACTTAATTACTATAGTTTCAAACTCAGACAGGAAACTTAAGTGCCTTTCCAATCAACATTAATGTATAGCTACTTGAGATAAATAAATGCTCTCTAAAATACTTTTAGAAGACACTGTAATAATGTAAGCTTCCACCCAATATCTCATCGTTGTAGGGCAAACCCTGTTTGACATTTTACTGTTAACAATAGCGGATTGATTTCTCTAGTAATTAGCTGCAATTCCTAGGTAACATGGATTACTTGCCTTCAGAGACCAGTACAAATAGCCCTCTAAAGAATTTCTCTGCAGCCAAGCTTTGAGCTCAGAAATTCTAATAAGTGTGGGTTTCCTTTGTGCCCTGAACCTCATCATCTCAATATTAAAAAAAAAAATCTTCTGTAACAACGAACATAATGATTTTTACCAACCACTGTCACCTATAGGGCACATAACCTAGTAATATATGTCATATTGCAAAATCCTAGTGCAAAAGTTAAACATAATGATAAGACCAAAGTGGTTCATTAACACCAATCATATATAAGAACCCCAACTTAACTCAAACTCCATTCACATTGCATTAATATGTATAACCAATAACCCCACTTAACTACAAACACAGATTAACCTTAAGGAAATAAATAGCTGCATTAAGCGTAGTAACACAATTGTGACCTAGAAGATCCTAAACAACCCATGGCAAAAGATCTCTTATTCTTCTGTGCTTGCAGATAGTCTACTATAAGACAAAAGGCGAACATTAAGAGAAATCATATAAAGCAACCACTCAATTGAAACTCCATTGTATGAACCTGTAGCTAATAAATCCACTTAACTACAAACACAAAATAATCTCAAAGAAATAGACACTTGCATTAAGCATCGTAACACAAACTATCAAAAACATTCTAACAGAACCCACGGCAATAAAATCCCATATTCTACTATATTCTGTTCGCGCTGCCGTTCAGGTCACCTCAGATCTTGCAATTTGATATGCTCGCCTGAGTTATTTGCTTTGGACCGTTTTCCCTTCCCTTCCCTTTCAAAAATAATTATAGCAATCGCATGATATCCGGACGGGGGCATCTAAACCACATCAGACTTTTTCTCACACGATTTTTTACCTAGCGTCAGACAACATTTCCGGCCATTTTGGCACCAATGCTCACACTAAAGCCTATCGGCTAATTAAAAATGTTTGCACACTAATAAAACTTGTTTCCTGACAACGATTTCTTGTTTCAAGTTCACTTATAAAAGCCTTTTGCCTAATTAACATCATCTTTTAGTTAACGAGATAACATAAAACAATGGTTAATAAAGATTGCGGCCAACTATGATATGCAGCCCATTCTAATTGATGTTCGGCAAATCGGTGTAGCATTTTCTTAGCTTGAAAATAGATAGATCCCTAAATTATTACATCTAGAACTACTTCACTCCAGAGACAGGTACAGTTTTTTTATGGTTAAAAATATGTTTCAGATTACAATAATGGAATTTACACACAGGCTCACGCAAACACATGTAATTATCCTCCATAACTAATCCTATTCCTTCATCTATCTTATCAATAACAATTCCTAAGCTCTTCTATGAAGATTCCACCAACTGAATAGAGGTTTTGACATAAAAGCTCCAACTAGTTACGAGTTGGAGAAAAACCCTGTGGCAGCTCATCTAGAACATCCAAGTTTCGAACTCAGACTGCTAATAAGCGGACACTTGTCTTTCAACCTTAAGCCTCGCCAGTTCAAAATTAAGCATCCAGATTCAGTCCCATTGCTATTAGATTACTGTTTGATCATTATTGATTAAAGACTCAAGTAAGTATTATTTTAATCTACTTTGCATGTGGAATACAGTGTGCCCCTCTTTTCCTTAGATACTTCGTCTGGACTCTGCAGTGATTCAGATTTCAGGAGCGATCCAGGGAAAAAAAGTAAACACTAAATCACTTGATCTAAAGTGTTATGAACAAGTATGAATCTACTGACAACAATGACAGTACAGAAAGGAAATGTAAAACCAACCACATACACAACAATAAAACAATATTGACAATAAGAACTGACAGTACGACATACATATAACAGCTTCGTAAAAAATAAAACTCCGAGAAAATATGTGGAATAATTAAAATTCATCTCTACCAATCGTGTAACACATTGTGTACAAACTAGCAAAATAAAAACACAATACACATAACAGGGAAAATGAGACTCTGCGCCTTTTATCAGTCCAAAAAAAAAGTAGTTCTACATAGTAACTGTTGACAAAATAGTGCCAACATACATAGTTTCAAATTCTACCCCGCAAAAAGAAGACAAGGTGACTACAAAAGATTGTCTTTTAGTTTTTAGCCACCTAAATAAACATGATGACTACAGAAAATTGTAAACGCAAATCCTAATTATCTACCCTCTCGTGCACGTCAAGCTCGCCCTTAGCTAGAATAAACCCTAAAAACAAATGCTCATCCTTCATCAGATACAAACCCTAGCATTGAGAATCACTAATCTAGCTATATCTCAAAGGCCAAAAAAAAATGCATATAAGCCACAAAAAACAGCAACTAAATTCACAGAAATGCATTCAAGCCTCAACATAGAGCTGCTATTTGCAGGAATGAACAACGGTCTGATGTCACGTCTCTAAGTAAAATTCTAAACATTTCATAACACCGGTTAATTGCACATAAGTCAACAATTCACTCAGTTCGATACTTTTTAGAACATAGAGTAATGTATCTCTTCATAAATAGGCGACTACTTCAAATCGATTTTTTCATCAAATACAAATGCAAAAATAAAAGCTGTTTGTCTCAGTAAAGCTTCAAAATAAAGCAAAAATTAGGAATTTAAAGTGGACAACATGTTCCAAATGCAAGAGGTACATGTACTTGTTTATGCTTTGACTGTCTCCTTTCTTGTTTAAATTGTTTCTAGTTCTTGAACCTACTTTTCAATTAACATACATTACTCTTTTGCAGTTTCATTTCTTACTTACACTATTTACACCTACAGCTGCAGATGCACCGGAATTTTGAGGACCATTTTGTAAAAATCGAACAACAGCTCCGAAGCAATGAATTTCCACTTATCCTTTTCAAAAATATTGTCAAACGGATCAATGCAAAAGACAACATGCTTCACACTTGCCAGTCAACATATATCGATGTATTAAATGACAAAAGGACCTTGGATCACTTAAACAGTTTGCTGCACTCAACATTTGAGGTAACAACTCTTGAAATCTCCAATCTTCTCCCTGGCAAATCTAAAACAAAATTAACAAAAAAAAAATCTTCCTAACCAAACAATACTTTCATATGTATTGCAGGTACAAGGAACATTGAAAATAGCTAATGCATTTTCCAGTCCTTTCCACGCATTTTGCTCAAAATGCGATTATAAATTTGATACCTATGGAGCACTTGACAAAGAAACTGCCCAGTGTGATAGATGCAAGGAACAGGTCGCCTATATCTACTCGCACTATCTCAAGACTATTTTGACAACAGACAACAAACAGACAATACATTGCTCATGCGCCAACAATATCATCCAAATGCTACTGCCAGACCTGCAACAAATCAGCTATGACGAATACCTCAAGGATAAATCAGCAGTCATCTTCATGTTACAAGACTTCAGCAGAAAAGGACAATTTACATTGAATAAGTCCAATGTCATCATTGATGCATGTTGTCCTAAAGAATGAACACAAAGCATACGAAACTACATTTTTGTTACATATATCTTATACACGATACCTCTTTAATACTCTCTTTACTCTCTGAACTACACATTACTTTATCATTTTACCTAATTTTATATGTAATTGGTATTTTTGAGTACAAAATCAAACCCCTTAATCAAATATGTCTTAAATTTTCTTTTCGTTATAAGCAAATATTGGAAAGCTTCTTAAATTCTCTCAACCAAAATAAGAATGCTGTAAACCTCTCTCTCATTATGCATACTATGATAATCTGCACTAAAATCGTCTTCAACTTTCTTGCTTCATTGATTTACCTCACGAAGGCGTCAACTTTTGTGTCTGGTTTTGCATGATCTTACTGGTAGTGGCAGTTGTATATATATGATAACACATTGTTAAAAAATATTCATTTCTCTCTCCGGTATCTATGAAATCTAATTCTATATATGCAAGTGTCTAAACACTATAAAGCATTGATTCTATTTAAGCAACAGCTATTTAGCCGTGGAGAAGAATCCATTCATGTGTCAACCAACCGTGTACTAAACTGTCAAAGAGAATGACTACTCACATTTCACCAAGTTGTCTCGACTTTTATACACTTCTAAAAGTGTGAATAGCTGTTATCATACATATGGTTTATGTTGTCTGTTTTCTAGACATAAATTTTCAATTTTTTTTTGTTGTGATGGTTTTAAGATTCATGGTACAGCTGACTTCTAAAATTGATACATATTAACATAGACATGGTACAAATTTTATAAAAGTTCAACAATGGTTTTAGGATTTTAAAGTGTTTTTTTATTTTTTTACAAGTTTAGGCATTTGCATCTAGAACAGGACACCATTAGATGGAACACAACACTCCATAAATGGAACCGTTGCTGTTCCATGGCCACTGCATTACCATTCAAAATGAAATAACATATTTTCCATCTACAACAGTTGTTCAGCATTGCAGATGGGTTGTCTAATAAAAGGCAAAAAGTAGAGAGTTGGTTGCATTTCTTGCAACATAGCATTGTTGTCAATTGACTAGGTATTAATGTTGCAAACGTAATGAACAAATCAACACATCCACTCAAGATATCTTGCACATGAATGTAAATGTTGCACATAGAATTTTACCCTACCTAACTGAAGTCTTTTCCTTACCTTACCTCTTTCAGGACCTTAGCATTTTGATGTATCATATTCTCTATACCTTTCACTGACTGGACCTATACATGACACAATGCTAGACATGATTCGAGCCAGTGTATCTTTCATTTTCTTCTCAAAATAAAAGAGTTCTTCTCAGACCTCCAATGGGCCGCAGCTTCACAAAAATCCCAATTGAACTGTTTATGACAAAATGGCCATCGTGCGGTATAATTTTGGGTCTAAAGAAGTGCACTAGGGTAAATTCAATAGAAAACTAATTAAGTGCAATTGAGGGCCAGTCAAACACTTCATAGTGTTGTAAAAAGTGTCTTAGCTTTATTAAGATCTGAAAAATGGTCATAAGTCCAATCTATTTCGATTGCTGGACTGTTAAAAGCCATATTTTTCTCCCAGTTGTCAAAATTGTTAAACAATGAGCATCTTTTAGTTATGCACTTTATTATACCTTGATTTAGTAAATACTCTACTACCAATACTGTTTAGTAGTCACACTATGTTATTAACTGTTTTTTAAGTCACAGTCACAGTCTATCAAATTAACTGTTTTTTAAGTAATTTGATAGACTGTGACTGTCCATGCACATTTTGGCTGTGAATATGTAACCTGTAGCTTTGATCCAATATGTATATAGAAAAGCACTATGACTGTGCATGCACATTTTCACTGTGGATATGTAACCTATAGCTTTGATCCAATATTTATATAGAAAAGCTTAAATCAGATGTGTGTAAAGCAATGAACACAACCCTCAATTATGGATTAGTCTAATTATGTAATGAAAACTGACTACTGTCCTTTTTATGGATTGCTTGAAAGATACAAAAGTTTACTGTCAAAAAATGTTGATAAGATTAAACCTTTGCAGCCAAGCAATACTATCTGCTTAGATACTATCATGCAATTCTGTTCTAATTTGAAGAGGCAACGATCATTATGGGTCAAGTTGCCAATTGAACAAATTCCAATCACCTATTCTCTAATATAAAATATATTTCTAACTTTTAATTTGGAAGCTTCTCTTCCTGTATGTGCACATAATTCACTCTATTACATCTGTATATTATAGATGGCCAATGCTTTTTCAGATGCAAAGATATTTTAATTATTCTAATGCTTACCAAAATTATTTGCAAATCATTTGTTTAGGCTAGGACTAATGGTCCTTGGTAAATTTATGATTCCAATGCACTTGAGTATTATGCGAATTATCTATCTTTAGTGTCTAAACGTTTCAACAATTCAATAGGTTCAAATGTTTAACCGTTCAATCGTTCAATCGTTCAGCAGGTTCAACAGTCCAACAGGTTCCACGGTTCAACAGGTACAAGGGTCCAACAGGTTGCACAGTTCAACACGTTCAACGATTCCACCAGCACAGCGAACATCAAAGCAGCATATATATGTGTGTGCGTCTTATTGATTTTCATAGCTAGGTTAGATCCCTTCTAGAGACCGACCTAGTCACAAAATGTTGAATCGCCTATCAGCCTTAGCATTTTGAGCATCTCAGTTGTGCTATATGACATACACCAAGCCCCAATTCGGTGAACACAACATTCTATCTATCTTGAATTTACAAATAGGTCAAGACCTATTTCAAATATAACGTATATGTAATTTGCAACAAAACGTTTGTACAAT
Organism: Cunninghamia lanceolata; assembly: GCA_027924645.1. Lineage (NCBI taxonomy): Eukaryota > Viridiplantae > Streptophyta > Pinopsida > Cupressales > Cupressaceae > Cunninghamia > Cunninghamia lanceolata. The sequence continues at coordinate 5,605,225 of BSBN01001217.1, read as the reverse complement.
CTCTTATTCACAGTCCATGATTCAAAAAACTATAAATATTATGTTACAGAATTTTGTAATACAGAAATTTATGTCATGGCTATTTCAGACAAGGATCTAATTTGATCTACCGAAGGATCTAATTGTTTCTGTCATGCACTATGTAAATACCACAGTAATTTGATCAAAACCACAGTAAAAACCCTAAATGTAAGTTCTGAGCATTTTCACAAACATACATTTAAAATTGCAAGCTCTCAGAGAAAATATTTCAAAATACAAAGAAGGGCAAGAGAACACTCAGAAGATAGATGCAAAACTCCAGATTCTACTGTATTAGAAACGAATAGTCATACATGATTTACAATCTAGGAATGACTCTTAGTTTCACTGATCATACTACAGAGAACTTACAAGCTTTACAGATACAGTAAGGCAGCCAGACATTCCACACGCACCTTACTGCAGACAAACAAGCGACCTCTTTCTTCTACTTCTAAACTATGCTAAGCTAACTTGCTGTGTTTTCCTAGAATCCCTGTGTGTAGGCCCTAAAAATCCCTGTTGTCAAGTATTACAGTGTAGACAGGCACAATATAAAGACATTCTGATTGTCCTCACTACAGCAAAAACCTAACTGAACCCCTGGTTCAAACCCCTGGTTACAGCAATAAATACAGATGAACCAGCTCTTCAAAATATCTCTGAGCAATGTCAAATCTGGGCAAAATATTGCCCCTTCTAAGAAGTTCCAGCAGCTCAGCAATAACTTCTGTTTGTCTGTTGTAGTAATACCTCCAGCTGCAACTCTATCTTTCACTTGAATGGCCTTGACTTTTCGCACTTTATCCTTATCTTCTTGCTCCTGAGATTGGATTTCCTTCCTCCATGAGGTCACTGTGTTGACTTTCCAGCTGCTTCCTCAACTACAAGCCTACAAGACAAGACAAGCAATAAGTATTTCATTTATCACATAAACAGCAGGAAATTAAAACAATCGTTTAAATCCAGGTGCCTGTGCAAAATCGTAGAAATCGGATCCAAAATACTCTCAAACGCGCCCAAAATGCGTTCAGACCGCTCAAAATTCACTGGGTCAACCATCGCTGACCGGGAAAATGCCACAGGCGCCCAAAAAAAAAAAACTTTAAAATTCCACCGCTTCATTTCCCGCCCATCGGCATGATCATTACCATCGGCGTGTCAAAAAAAACGTGTTGGTCAATATTTAGTTCATCATCATGATATTTCGCTTCTGCATATTGGGGAAAAGAACAACATCATCATCATCATATTGTTGAAGAAGAAAAGGAGGATATGGAATATGATCATGTTGCCGAGGAAAGGAAAATGATGGTGACGTCATCATGATATTCGGGCTTCATTGAAATGCTAAGGATGACGTCATCGTCATTTTCGTTAAGATAAGGGGATAAATGTAATATCGGGTCACCTAAGGAGCATAATCAGGATGGTGAATGTAATATGACCCCTTTGCGGCCAAGGCAACCCTCTCGAAAGATCAGGATGATGATGAGCATCGGCATATTTGCTTCTTCGTCGAACTTAGAATAAGACGTCATCATCATATTTCGCGAACCAGATCGTGCTTGAAAAATATCCTGTTGAAGGAAAAAATGTGATGATGATGATGATCAGGATATTTGCTTCTTCGTTTATTAGATCGGGATGACGTCATCATGATATTCCGAGCCTTTGTTAAACTTAGAACATGACGCCATCATGATATTTCGCCAACCGGATCATATTTGCGAAATATCCTGCCAAAGCGAAAATGTGACGATGATGATCATCAGGATATTTTCAAAAGGTTGTATTTCATCGGCAGGAGGACTTTACGAAATATCGGGTGAACAAACAAGATCATGATGATCTTGACAACATGACAGGATAAAACAATATGATGATGACCCTCCTCATCGAATTATCATGATGGCGTCATCATGATATTTTGTCTTCGAAGCACAAGGATGAGTTGAGGTCATCATGATATTGCGCTAGCGTGATATTGTAAAAAAATGATCATGCTGTTTAAAGAATGAAATATCGCCCTCTTCTGAATAGATAGGGTGATCATCATGACATTGCAAAAAAGGCGATCAGGAGGATATGAAGATGATGATCCCCTTTATCGATTTATGACAATGATGTCTCCATCACTCAGCGAATTTCAGCGAATGACCCTCGTGAAAGATCAGGATGATGATCATGATTATGCAAAAGGAGATCAGGAGGATATGAAGTTGTCATCATCATATTTCGAACTTCAACAAATATCATGATGATGACCTTGCGATACGATTATAACATGCGCATGCAAATATGCTGAAGGTGGATTTTCTAAGGGTGATCCGCATGATATGATAAGATTAGGTAATGTTGAAATATCATGATGATGCTCGCTATACAAAGACCGCTCCACGGCGAAACTTACCCTGACCTAAAGTTGATATCATCATGATATTTGAACCTCAGGATATTATCAGGGGAGGGTTCAAATATGATGATGATGATCATCTTCATGTAACCAAAACCGAGTTTATAACATATGACCCTCCTAAAAGAAATCATGATGCTGACAATGCACGTAAGGCCATTTGACGGGTAAAAGGCACTACCACCTAAGATTGACGTCCGGATATTACGGCTGCATGATTTTTATCGGGTGATAGACCAAGATCATGATGATCTTCACAACATGATGATAATGCACCTGACCTTTCACATATGGAAGAATTTTCGAGTGAAGTAAAAAGCAAACCTGCATGGAATTTCAAGCTCTTTCTAAATATGAGGTCATAGAAACAAAATATGAACTTTGACAAACTGACCTCATGATAATGACCTACCTTATCCAATATCATGATGATGATGCACCTGACCTTTATTTTTACCAAACCGCCAGAAAACAGAAAAAACACAAGCAGAAGCAAAAAGCAAACATCAGCAGGAGTCCCCATTTTGCTAAGCAGCATAATGGGGCGTGTTGTGAACATCACAACAACTAGCAACCAAAACAAAATAATTAAATTCAAAGTGTTAAAGGAAACTAGATGAAATGAACTGATAACTTCCAACTATGTTTTCCTGCAAATTACTATTCAGCTTGAGCCTTAAAGTATTCAATAAACATGCATGAATTTCCATCTTCAGTTTAGTTGTGTGCATGTGATTAATTATCCTCATCTTGAAGATCGATTGAACAAACCAGTGACTAACATTAGCCTACGTAGGTGAGGATATTCCCTCATAGCCGACCGGATAAACCCTTGCTGCCAGCGAGCGTCTATAGCCCCGGCAAAGTTATCATTACAATTCGCCAGCGAGCGTCCATAGCCCCGGTAGAGTTACTTAGATGCCTTAATCTGGATTTTCAGTATAATCCGCTTTATTTATTTATTTATTTATTATTATTATTATTATTTTTATTTTCTTTATTTTCTAATTTTGAAAGATTTCATAAGATATAGCAATTTGTAACTTCATGATGCAAGAAGTGGACACTTGCTGAAATTAAGCTGAGAATTCTAATGGTGGCAAGGGTGACCTCTGATTTTTCACCTAATATCTACACTGGTATGTTCAACAAACCCAAGGATTTTAGGTGTGTCATCGTGAGAAACCTGGTTCAAATCCTCAATCACATTTATTGAATACAAAACTTTAGAAGATGAACAACTCTCTGCATTCATGGCAGTGACAGCTTATGTGTAAATTGCAAATGGTTAACCTGAATATCCTAAATTATATAATGTTTTGAATGGTTGCTAGTTTTGCTCCTTAATACTCTACAGTAAAATAAAGATCCTTGCTGAGGAGACAACAAACAAACCAAACAAACAGGCTGTATAAACAGAAACAAAAAGCAAAAACAAACAGAAGACAAGCTATACAAATAACTAACCTAAAAGGAAAACAGCAAAAGAAGAACACAAAAACAAAAACAACTACCTTACCAAACTATATACAAGCCTCTACAAGGCAATTAGAAACTCAGGAACAAGACCCAAGAACACCCCTACTTGCATATTTCTTTAGGTTGTATAGGAGTAACAACGTACTAGTTATGGTTCTCATTCTAGCAGATTTATCTTTGAATTCTGAAAAAAATTCTGATATTCTAGATTCATTGTGTTTATCAGAATAGCTCTTAACCAGTAACTGAGGCTGCTCATCAAGTTTATGATTAATCCATATGCAGGTCCTATCTCTTGAATTTCCATAATCAAAATAGCATTTATCATTGTTTACTAAGGAAAGGAAAGAGACAACCTGATGTGCCTTTAGCTCTGTGGAACACATTTGTTTATTAATAGCTGGCTTTTCATTTAACTCTACATTTTCATTGCCCAACTCTATGTCTAGTCCTTTTTCAAGTTGAAAGGTGAATGACTCTAGATGTATCATTTCTTCATCTTCATCCAGCTTTGTTTCTTCATTCTGGATGTTCAATTTATCCTCAAATTTAGCAAACCTCTCAATGTTCTCATTAGTTTCCTGCACATCAGCACTTAAGTAAGTATCTTCATCATCATAATCTGACATACAGAAATTAGTCATTTCTAAATCACTTGAGAGTAAAGGTAGGACAACATCTTTAGATTGATAGGAATACTCCCCTGTTTTATTTTCAACATAGCATGGGGGGAATGTCTGATTGTGAACAGCAGCTCCATGATCCTCTGTATCCTCTTTTTTCAAGAATTGTTCACCAAATGACTCACAGTTATCATTCAGTGAAGAGTCTAATTTTATTGACCTGCAACAATCTTGATTTTGATCATTTAATTTAAAGAACTCGGTCGTAACACTAGGATTTTCTTTTTTTTCTATGACTTCACTAGTTTCTACAGTAGGGATCTTATCAGTTTTAGTGCATTTTAATTTTGCCAATGCTTGGTTACACTTCTTTGCCAAATCATGTTCATTAAAACTTTTCAGGTCAGACCCAAAGGTTTCCTCTTGACAAATATTCCTTAGTAATTCCATATATTTATCAAATATATCAAGACAAACCTCACTTTCCTTTTCTTTTTCATTAAATCCTTTTTGCTTATTATCCAGAAAAGGGGCATGAGCTGTGATTTCTTCTCTGCATTTTTTAGGATATTTATATTTTTCACTAACCTTAATCACAACTGGATCCTGATGAAAAGACAAATTTTTTTTCTTACCATCACATGATTCCTGGACAGAGATCTTACTATCCTTTATTCTTAGCATTGGTTCCATCTTTGTATCCTCTGCACATTTGACGACCGTTGATGCTGCATCCTCCTGTCGCTCAATAATCTCCTCATTTTCCTGCCAACTTTCAACCTTATACACATCTGACAGACAGATTAGTCCTTTCAAATATAAATCTAATTTTGTGACAAAAGATAGACAATTAAGCTCACCATGCTCTGCGGACTAATGTATCCTACACCTTCCAAATAAACCATAGCTATATAGATTTTTAGGATAAAGCTGGTTATTCAAAACTTTCTGAAATCAAGGAATGTCAACTTGAAAACTATCCCTATGTGAGTCCATTTAAAATGGGACCTTCTTTCAACCCTTTAGGCCTTTGAAATTTTATGAGATCTAACATATCTCAGAATACAACATTCAAAACTCAAAATTTTGACCCTAAACCAAATCAGGCCCTCCTAGCGCCAAAAACTGTTGATGATTACAAAATACAGCCTTCTGGCCCTCCCTCTAGCGCCAGAAAACTATTGATGATTACAATATACAGCCTTTTGGCCCTTCTTCTAGCACCAGAAAACTGCTAATGACTGTTTTGATGCAATCATAACAATAAGTTAAAATTCACATATAATGAACTGAAACTATACTTGAAAGATAAGAAAGAATCATTTGAGATTCAACTAATCCCAAGTCTACAATGGTTCGGTTGGTCAAGTTCAGTTGGTCAATGTGAAGCTATAATGTTCAAGGGGCCTTACGTAGTTTAGGTTTGTTTTGTGGTTTACTGGCCTAAGAATATGCAAAAAGGTCATAGATTTCAACAAGTATTCTATTCATTTGCATAAAGATGATACTGTACTGCAAGTTTCAAAGGGTTTTCTTGGATTTTTTGCAGCTTTCTTTTTTATCTGTTTATGAAGACTGTCTACTTATAGCTCTGTTGTACATGCTTCTTCAAATTTGAGACAATTTCCTTTGGATTTCTACGTTTTCAGCTAAATATTTCAGATGGGTTGGGAAAAGTTAGAAAGATTTACTCTATACCTCATTTAATCTACCGAAGGATCTAATTGTTTCTGTCATGCACTATGTAAATACCACAGTAATTTGATCAAATCCACAGTAAAAACCCTAAATGAAAGTTCTGGGCATTTTCACAAACATACATTTAAAATTGCAAGCTCTCAGAGAAGATATTTCAAAATACAAAGAAGGGCAGGAGAACACTCAGAAGACAGATGCAGAACTCTAGATTCTATTGTATTAGAAACGAATAGTCATACATGATTTACAATGCAGGAATGACTCTTAGTTTCATTGATCATACTACAAAGAACTTACAACCTTTACAGATACAGTAAGGCAACCAGACATTCCACGCGCACCTTACTGCAGACAAATAGGCGACCTCCCTCTTCTACTTCTAAACTATGCTAAGCTAACTTGCTGTGTTTTCCTAGAATCCCTGTGTGTAGGCCCTAAAAATCCCTGTTGTCAAGTATTACAGTATAGAGAGGCACAATATAAAGACAACACAAGCAATAAGTATTTCATTTATCACATAAACAACAGGAAATTAAAATAATCGTTTAAATCCACGTCACTGTGTAAAATCGTGGAAATCAGATCCAAAATACTCTCAAACACGCCCAAAATGCATTCAAACCGCTCAAAATTCACTGGGTCAACCATCACTGACCGGGAAAATGCCACAGGCGCCAAAAAAAAAAAACTTTAAAATTCCACCGCTTCATTTCCCGCCCATCGACATGATCATCGCCATCGGCGTGTCAAAAAAAACGTGTTGGTCAATATTTACTTCATCATCATGATATTTCGCTTCTGCATATTGCGGAAAAGAACAACATCATCATCATCATATTGTTGAACAAGAAAAGGAGGATATGGAATATGATCATGTTGCCGAGGAAAGGAAAATGATGGTAACGTCATCATGATATTCGGGCTTCATTGAAATGCTAAGGATGACGTCATCGTCATCTTCGTTAAGATCAGGGGATAAATGTAATATCGGGTCACCTAAGGAGCATGATCAGGATGATGAATGTAATATGACCCCTTTGCGCCCAAGGCAACCCTCTCAAAAGATCAGAATGATGATGAGCATCGGGATATTTGCTTCTTCATCGAACTTAGAATAAGACATCATCATCATATTTCGCGAACCAGATCCTGCTTGAAAAATATCCTGTTGAAGGAAAAATGTGATGATGATGATGATCAGGATATTTGCTTCTTCGTTTATTAGATCGGGATGACATCATCATGATATTTGGAGCCTTTCTTAAACTTAGAACACGACGTCATCATGATATTTCACCAACCGGATCATGTTTGGGAAATATCCTGCCGAACAGAAAATGTGACGATGATGACCATCAGGATATTTTCAAAAGGTTGTATTTCATCGGCAGGAGGACTTTACGAAATATCAGGTGAACAAACAAGATCATGATGATCTTGACAACATGACAGGATAAAACAATATGATGATGACCCTCCTCATCGAATTATCATGATGACGTCATCATGATATTCTGTCTTCGAAGCACAAGGATGAGTTGAGGTCATCATGATATTGCACTAGGGTGATATTGTAAAAAAATGATCATGCTGTTTAAGCAATGAAATATCGCCTTCTTCTGAATAGATAGGGTGATCATCATGATATTGAAAAAAGGCGATCAGGAGGATATGAAGATGATGATCCCCTTTATCGATTTATCATGATGATGTCTCCATCACTTAGCGAATTTCAGCGAATGACCCTCGTCAAAGATCAGGATGATGATCATAATTATGCAAAAGCAGATCAGGAGGATATGAAGTTGTCATCATCATATTTCGAACTTCAGCAAATATCATGATAATGACCTATCATCATGATATTGCAAAAAAGGCGATCAGGACGATATGAAGATGATGATCCCCTTTATCGATTTATGATGATGATGTCTCCATCACTTAGCGAATTTCAGCGAATGACCCTCGTGAGACCAGGATGATGATCATAATTATGCAAAAGGAGATCAGGAGGATATGAAGTTGTCATCATCATATTTCGAACTTCAGCAAATATCATGATGATGACCTTGCGATAGGATTATAACATGCGCATGCAAATATGCCGACGGTGGATTTTCTAAGGGTGATCAGCATGATATGATAAGATTAGGTAATGTTGAAATATCATGATGATGCTCACTATACAAAGACCACTCGACAGGGAAACTTACCCTGACCTAAAGTTGATATCATCATGATATTTGAACCTCAGGATATTATCGGGGGGGAGGGGGGGGTTCAAATATGATGATGATGATCATCTTCATGTAACCAAAACCAAGTTTATAACATATGACCATCCTAAAAGAAATCATGATGCTGACAATGCGCCTAAGGCCATTTGACGGGTAAAGGGCACTACCACCTAAGATTGACGTCTGAATATTGCGACTGCATGATTTTTATCGGGTGATAGACCAAGATCATGATGATCTTGACAACATGACTTAGGATATAAAAATATGATGATCCTCCTGCGAATATCAGGTTTGACAAAAACTTTGACCGTGCATAACTTTCACATATGGAAGAATTTTCGAGTGAAGTAAAAGGCAAACCTGCATGGAATTTCAAGCTCTTTCTAAATATGAGGTAATAGAAACAAAATATGAACTTTGACAAACTGACCTCATGATAATGACCTACCTTATTCAATATCATGATGATGATGCACCTGACCTTCATTTTTACCAAACCGCCAGAAAACAGAAAAAACACAAGCAGAAGCAAAAAGCAAACATCAGCAGGAGTCCCCATTTTGCTAAGCAGCAAAATGGGGCGTGTTGTGAACATCACAACAGCTTCTTAACATATACTTGACCAGTATATGTTTACTTTCAGCAAAAATTGATTTTAAAAAATTGGAATTAAACGCACAATATATACATTTATTTTACAATAATCATTAGTACTGCTATAGCAATCCTAAACAATTTCCATTGCTTTAATTATCAAGACAGTCTGTACACACGAAGTATTTAGAAAAAAGAGCTATGGTCCTTAATACATAATGAAATAATCTGTTCAGACTATCTTGTATCCAAGATTTCATTGCACATTTTTCATCTAATGCTTTTTCCTCTGTTCTCAATCTTCTATTTGATGGTTTCAAGACTAAATTTGACATATGAAATCATTACTCACATGACCTTTTCTCATCCCATCGAGTTTTCCTTTCTCACAATATACTACACCAACATTAAATGCATAAAGACAGGAACATGACGCATTGCGTCTCTTGTTAAATATCCATTGTTTAGTACTAGTAGATGGATTCTCTAATAAATAGGCATTGTAGAATGGCAGTGTGTAATTTGCAAATGCTCAAATCTATTGTCTATTTATGTTCTCTTTCTTGATGCAAATTTTCGATCACATATCTAAAATTTGAGGCGCTAGCGTACAGTGAGTCTTCTAAAGTCAATGAATTGTCAACTTGAAAAAGCGCTATTCTTACCCAAAAATAAAAAGAATGCCCAAAAAAAAAAAAAAAAAAATTCCTTTTTCACCTCCGAGAACATTTAAGAAAGGCAGTAATGGCGTTTCAGTTTTTTTGTCTTTAATGAAACTGCAGTAAACAATTTTAGTTTTTGTGATAGAAAAACAAAGAACTGATGCATTTTGAAAAAAAAAAAAAAAATTCCTGCACAGAATTGATCGATTCATCGAAGGCGATTCTTTAGTTTTCTGTGCGCGCTCCCCTTCAGCGTGCAATTTGATATGCTTGCCTAAGGTAATTGCTTTCAACCATTTTCCCTTTCCTTTTCCTTTGTTTTTTTTTTAAAATACCAAACTATCCCGCGGGGGACATTTAAAGGACATTTGACTTCTTCTAACACGATTTTTCCTGGCGTGAATCATTTCCGGCCATTTTGGCACCACCGCAGACGAACAAACAGGCAGCTTTCTATTGTAGTCCTTTTGATCTGAGCCTTTCATCTACATAATTGATGTAGTGCTGCTCACTACAAGAACGCTTATCAGCCTAATAAATAAATAAAAAAGGGCGGGGAGGGTAAAACCCTAGCCTGACGGCAGGAAAATAAGCAAGACAGACACAAAATATCAGAAGGTCTTTTATTGAATTGATACATTCAATCCGTAAATTGATGCTGCAATCCTACACAGTTGCAACCTTCCGTTTGCCACCACTCACGTCCTCTGCAGGTAATAAACAAAGATCGAGTTCCACGCAGCCAGTTTTTAATCGTGCTTCGCATCTGTAAGATTTTTGAAATCGCGCGATTGAATTATATTTCGACTGGTATCCGGCCAGAATCAATCCTATCGTCTTGCATCCTTTGAATAAAATACTGAGCACTGATTTGCATATTTAGCTCGCTCCCTTTGGGAGAGGGAATGCCTTCGGCGTAATTTTGTCATTTATCTGCACTATTATCAGTATATCCCTAAAGCTGTAAGCGATTGTTTAATGATGTAAACTTTCCAAGTTTTTTATGAGATCATTAGATGTTTATGTTGATGGCAAAAGATGCATATGTTGATGGCTTATAAATCCTATCACTTAACTCGGCCAATGTCTCCATAAAACTAAGGCATTTATCGCAGGCTTCTTATACGAGCGTTCATGCTTGGAAAATTGTCTCACGTCAGTATAATTATGCGGCAATTTGATTTGGCCTGTTAAATTTTCATCATCTGTTTGATTCGACACTCTTGTGTATATATAATTGAATGCTGCTGTATATACCCCCTTTTATTGCTCAACAAAAATGATTTTTTTTGGTCTTTTCACGAATTTAAATCCTCCCAGTCCATACGATGGAAAAATTAGTTTTAATTTCATAATAGATGCTAGGATTCCTTGCTCTATAGAGGTTACTGCGATTTTGAAAATCAATTTCTTTACTCTCTTCTTCAACTCAAACCCTAGCAGTTTTCAAGTTCCCAAAGACTTTAGGTTCACAGTGCCTTTACCGGAGAGTTACGATTTTTTTTCAACTGGGCTTAAGCGGTTAAGTTTTGTCGTACTTCGGTGGAATGCATATAATAGAACGGACATACAAATAAAATGAATGTAAGATTTTAAAACGACCAAGAGACCAAAATGTCTACGGGATGAGAAAACAACACTGGGAATGTAGAGTATACCATAGAATCCACGCCACCTAGGTAAAATGTAGAAGGTTCTCAACCACATAAAAATGTTCGATTGCTTTACATATCTTTAGGTCAGAATTAAAAATCAGAACATTTATGAGGTGAATTACTAATAAGATTCGTAGCAGCTGAAAAATTCGCAACTACACATGCCAGTCTTAAATTTCTTTCGCCAGCTCACACAATTTTGATCGGATTCCTATAAAACCAATTTTGTGTGGTTGCTTGTTTTAGAAAAATCTGGAGCCATGAATACTTTCCTCTACCGATCGATAGCTGCTCTCTTCCTCGGTTCTCCATCTCTCCCTCTTTTTCCACGATCTCATAACTAGTATCTAAGAACATAAATGTCTACCATATTCTGCATGCAACAATCTCCTGCTGATCTGCCAAATCCTCCTCCTGCCTTCGCTTTAGCAGTTTGTTTCTGTCATTGCTTTGTTGTGCCTCTTTGTGGAGTCCAATGCTTCCCACTACATTCAACACAACCATCCATTGTGAGTACCTTTCCTTTTGTATGTGGAAGAAATGCTTCTATCATGAGCAAGGAAATCATAGCCAAATATTTTATTCCTTTAATGTCAGTACTGAACCGTCTGTGCACATCACTGTCTTGCAAGTTATCAATTTTGCATCGAATACTATATAGAGAAGATATAAGATCCAAATATGGTGGTATTTGAGGGATTAATCTTCAAACTTTCGTCCAGTTTGGAAGCTCCCAGAAAAGGTGCAATTTAAAGATTGCTTCTTTGTATTTGAATTTGCTGAACCAATTCAATATTAATGTTGGAAATATACTAGGTAGGTTGATGATTTTATGCTTCCTTCACTGTAACTAGTGGAAAATTGAAATATAATTGAAATCAGAATTTCTGAGAAAACACTTTTCATTGCTCTATTTTGCTTTTGGAATCTACTCTTATGACACTTGCGAGCTTGGAGGCTCATATCTATTTAATTAACTATAATTTTTGAGTCTATTTATCTATGTTGCTTGATCAAGTCATTAAAAATCTAACTTTCACAAACAACAATGTTTCTGTAGAATGGTAGGCAATTTTTAAGAGGCATAATTATATCATATTCACTATGGCCAACATTTATATATACTGCTTTGATGTTTCTATCTCCTACAAAGATTTAATAATTACACCGAACGACAAAGATTCAATGGATAGCATTTCATATCTTGGCCTATGTACTTCGTTCATGCTTTTGCCTTGGAGTTTTTAACATTGAGATGCTTATAAGAAGCACTGATTTCCCTTGAAGCAAAGGTTGCCGAGGTTGAAAAGCAAGTGGAAGAGCGATTGAAAGTGGACCCAGAACAAGCAGCGCAAGCTTCCTACAGATGGTCTTCATAGTTATTTCTTGTCATTCTCTATACACTTCAACAGTTATGCTTTTCCGTACATTCCAAAAAGAAAAGATGCACCAAATACAAATACTACAAGGTTTAGCCAATTTGAAAATTTTCATATAGAAATCTATGCAAAACTTCACTGAAAATTAAGATATGCAAAGAACACAAGAAACCAAAAAAAAATGATAGTCATGGTTAGTCACCAATTTTTATACATTTTTAGAAGAGGCAAATTTATTATAATATGGGGATATCTTCAATTCTTTTTATTTTTACTTCTTTCTATTTGTACATTTAGCCGAGGAAAATACTTAGACCATCTAATGAATTTCCAAATAATGTAGATGCAAATGGGCATGGCCAATTTGTTGAAGATGTTGTAAGTAGAACGATCTCACTAGTGGCATGAATTTGTTTGAAGGCGTGTCTACTAGTGCATTAAATGTTATGTCCCTTTCTAATTTTGCAAGGTAAAATGGATTTGGCCCACCTATCTTTTTGCATATTACTTATCACACATCTTTAATTTTACTCTTGGGTACTTTATATTTAAGGGTAAGTTTAGATTTCTATATATTATTCTATATAAATTGCAATTGGTGTAACCATTGCACCTCCTTTCAGTGTAAGTGCTAGTCTATAACCTATATCAAATTCTCTTATCTTCATCTGGTCGAGGTTTGCATGAAATTCCCCTCGAATAATTTTGGGTGAAGTAATCAGCCACCAATAACAGTCCTTTCTCTTACACTCTTTTTAAGAGTACGATGTGGAAGATTGCAGAGAGGGGATTGATTATTTCATTTATGTTACCAGGGTCGAACTAGAATTTTATGCACCAGTAGTCCATGGAAGATCCTGTTTTAGTTTGTCTATTCATTGTTTGATGAATTTTTATTTACCTGCAAGGGGAAGTTTCCAATATTGTATCTTTTGGATTATTTTTGTGAAAAGTGAGTGACGTTGCTGAAAATGCCAAGCAGCTTTCATGGCCTTTTCTTTTCGCCAAATAATTGTCATTTACAAGGATAAGAAAAAGGGATAATGCTGACTGCATGCAGAAGAGCATAGTTTGTGCAAATTGGCACCTGCTTGATTTGCTGTTATGTCCATTCTTGCTTCCATGAAGTGGCACGAAAAAGGTTACTCTCAATTTTTGAAATAATAAAGGACCAATTTTCTTCCACTTTTTAAAAATTATTTCTGAACTTTCTTTTCCTTCTAGTTTAAGGAGTGCAACTAAAACTTGTGTAGGAGATCCTTATTCTCGGCTTTAGGTATTTGAATTGCCTTAATGTTCAGAAGTTGTGATTATGTATATCTTATCAGTGATAACTCATACATCTCTTTGAAAAGTAATGTTAAAATGTTAGGATGCCAATGTCAGTGTCATTGGATGCAAATAAGCTTAAAACTTGAAAGCTACCTCATGCTCTCCACAACTTCTTATTGTTAAACATATTTGCCTTTTTGTTGTTTGGATGCTAATCGTTTGCATGATCTGTTCATAATTCCCTCAGCAGTTACTTATGGAGATTTGTGATTTGCAGGAGAATGGGATATGGCAGGACTGATTTGTTCAAGATGGACATGGCTTCACATGAAATGTTCAGAACATTTTTGGCAAAGTTCGCTCAACCTCTCATGTCAAGTGCTATTTTTTTTTTGCAATTTATTGCTTTTTCATTTGGGTTTGAGATCAACTGCTTCAGCTTGCCTTTCTTTCTGAATTTACCTGTTAATGAGAGGCACTCCTTGTTCTTATTTACTAGCTGTAGTGAATTTACTAGATTTTAAGAAGGATTCATTGTGATTTCGAGGTCTCTGACTTCCTATCATTGGTTAGCTGTAAGTGCTGCAGTTTCACATCTTTTATTGTGTATTGATATGCTTGTTTTGCTCTGTTTATAAATTGTAGGAAAAGAGCATTAATTTGTGATTTTTTTTTTTTTGGTTGCTCAACTGGTATTTTTGATTTCCTTGATGTGTCAAATTACCTTGAGCTATGAACTATTAGACAACCTACTCTTATCTTACAGTTTAGAAATTGACTTATGAACTGTAGTATTGCTTCCAGTTCTCAAACTGGGCCTTCTCTTGTTGACCATGTGAAGTTTGGATGTAAATGAAAAGTGTATGTTTGCGTTTTATTACCAAATTTAGAAATTTTGTTGCCAGTCAGTGAAGTGGTTTGGAAATTCTTATACAGTTCTTGAAGCAGTGAAGAGATTGAAGAGGAAGCAAATGGATGGATTAAATCGGTTCAGATGTGAATATAATTTTGTTCATGGCAAGGCATGTGCAAGTAAAAATTGAACCTAACTCGTCCCTGCCTGTCTTATTATGATTCATGTTTGCTTTGGTCAAATTTTAACAGGAAACATACAGTGGATGGTCTAGTTTTTCCAGTCCTTGTGCCAACATGCTTTGAAGCTTCACTTGAAAAAAAAAAAACTTCCATGCACCTATATTGACATGAAAGTCTTGATCCTGTTTCAAATTTGCCAGGATTACACTTATCAAACTTCCTGTTGTTCCTGACCCTGCCGTTATTGTTCCTTGGGGATGCATTACCTACCCTGAAGCCTACAATTCGGAGTACCCAAAAGTTTCAGGTATTGAGAAGGGATATGAGATGTTCTCCTGCCATCCCCAGTCACAAAGGGGATGCCCTAGCTGCCCCTGGGATGATGCTGTGTACAGGGTTGGTGATATCTTCCCTTTTTTGCTCAATTAGCAATTGCTATGAGTACCTTGGACGGCCTCTAGACTTCTGGAAATATCTCAGCATGGCCTGGGGACTCCCAAAAGTCCATAACTAATTACGACTTCTAGAAGCCCCTGGCATATTCCGAGGGACTTCTAGAAGTTCCTGAGTTGTTGCGGGTACTAGTATGAGTTCTGGATTGATGGAACAATGGAAAAAGAAGGCATATAAAAGTTGCATTCACTACATCTATCAGGTCAGTCAAAAACTTTCTTGCTTTTGCTATCCTTTTTAACCCGAGACAACTTTTCTTCTTCAAACAGAGATGGTTCTATTTGTTGGTTGCTCTCTTGTCATAAAAAACGAATTGTGGATATCTGGTAAGAAATAGCTAAGAAGTTAAAAATTCTAAAAGACTAGTAGGATAATTTTATTTAGAAAAGCTTAGGTAAAAAAGAGTGCATGCATATGCCCATGTTAGCTGAATTAAAGTTGAACCTGATTTGTAGGAAGATACAAGTCAGTAAAAATTTCGTTGATCTGATATTTTATGCCATTATATATTAAATTTCAATGTTCATTTCATGCCATATGGATATGGACATGTTTAAAAATTTTCACGATTCTTAGTTTTCAAAAAAGAAGGCCTTCATTTCAATTACTGCATGCCAATGAATGCAAATGATCAATTCATTGAATAGATTTGGGAATGGAATTCTCAGCATTATGTTTCAGCATTGGTAGTACACATAAAAGCAATGGTGTTTAAAATTGTAGGGGAATGGTATACAGTGTAACAAAAGAACTGCTTTACTGTCATAGATCAATAGTTTCCAATTAAAGACTAAATCAAGACTAAATCAAGTCAAAAAGGCAAATTAGCTCAAGACACCGATTGTGAAGTAATAGTTAACATGGACGATGAAGTCATAATTGATAAGGATCATAAAAAATTATATTATAAAAAGAAACGATGATCATAATATGGCAGCGTCGATATGACGAGAAATAGTTATCTCCCTAAACATTCGCATTACTTCAAGGCGCCAAGTAATACCCCACGTAAATAATTAATGAAGAGAGTCAGACAAACTATGATCGTAATACAATAAGGTGGCTCTCCTTTGTTAAAAAGAATAAAGCAATTATTAAAGCCACGATTATGAAGGGGCAGCGTTTTGTAAGAAGGTGTCTCTTCATAATCACATCCCTTTGAGGCTTTAAAAGGGATTTTCAAAAGATCGAATAATCATCAATCGAATCATTCATTCCCATTCATCAAAATAAGAGCATTCTTATCTGCAATATCTAATAACATAATATTCTCTCAGCAGATATAAGCCATAAAAGGCACAACATTGATATTTATTGGTTTGACAATATAAAGAATTACATCTGATCAAGGGATTCTGCAGAAATCACAGTCCAAAGGG
Organism: Cunninghamia lanceolata; assembly: GCA_027924645.1. NCBI lineage: Eukaryota > Viridiplantae > Streptophyta > Pinopsida > Cupressales > Cupressaceae > Cunninghamia > Cunninghamia lanceolata. The sequence continues at coordinate 5,588,319 of BSBN01001217.1, read as the reverse complement.
TTGCAACAGCAAATAAGCATCTCAACATTATTGTTTTTTCTATAGTTTTGATCGAGTTGTCATAATCAGGTGTGAGAGTTCATTTATATTCTTGATTGTCATTCATAAATATATCAATTATGATTGCACTGATTTATAAATAGTCATCACTAACATTGTAATGTGTAGATAGTTATATTCCATTATTCATAATGATATATCTTATATGCAATTATCCATATGTAATTTATTAACCTCATATGGGAGGAAGAGAGGAAAGTGCCAAGAGGCCAGTCATGGGTATTTTAGAGGCCTTTGTCGCATGAGGTATAAAATACCTATAGTGCAAAAGATATGTATCACATAGAGGCCTTGTCACATGAGGTATAAGGTACCCATAGTGTAAGGATAGTGATGTAATGACCTTAGTTACTTTGATGTAAGGCATCATAAGAGTACCAAGGAGTCTCATTTTCCATAGGCTGTTAATAAACAACATATGAAGAGATAGTAAGTTTGCAATATATATTGACAAAGATCATAGATAATGTGAAATGTCATGCAAGGCATATTGATGATGATCATAAGAGTAACATGTGAAATGTTAATGATATGCAAGGCATAGTGATCATAAGAATAGCATGTGAAATATGACTAATAGATAATGTGCTTGAAAGCAATCACAAGATTAATAATAGTGATATGCATAGAAAATGATCATAGATTAATAATAGTGATTTGCATTTGAAAGTCATCATGGCATTGATCATAGTAATGTGTATTGATAGTAATCAATGATCAACTAAGTTATGAGTTGGCAATGTTCTATGTGTGAATTATATATGTTGGCTTTAAATGCAAAAATGTACTAATGTTCTCTTTTTGCAAGTTGAAATTTGTGAACAAGGTAAAGAGATTTTGATTTGTGACAAGGGGACATTACAATTGGTATTAGAGCCATCGTTCCTGCCATCCTGTGAGATAATCTTATGCAAGCATACACTAGAAGGAACCGCCAACTTCTAGAAGAGCAAATGAACAACGAAATGAGGGCATTCATGGTAGCCACCACCAAGGCCATGATGGAACAAAATGAAAGAATCACCAAGGCCATGATGGATCAAGGAGAAAAGACAACTCAAATGTTCTTAGAGGCACTTCAAAAGGTGGGTAACACTACGGATCAGCCAAACTCTACAAATGGGAGAGACATAGGATCCAATCATGCCGAGAACAGCCCAACTTCATCAAATCCAAGGATTCCTATGCCATCTTTCCTTCCGGAAGAAGAAAACTCAAGAGCGGATGAACCCATTACAAATGCATTAAGCACGGATGACATTGCAAGGGCTTATGCAAGCCTAGAATTGGAGGTAAGGAGAGTGGTATCATTTAATGATTATAGTAATTCTAGAAGGAATGAAATGGTGAGGAGGGAGAGAAGACCTCCTAACAAGGACTTAAAACATAAAACCAACAAGGTAAACCTTCCTAATTTTGATGGGACAAATAAGATCACACCACATGCATGGCTCCAAAAGCTAAATGACTATTTCTCACTTAGCCCCATGATGGAGAAAGATGCACTCCAATTTGCCATCTTACATTTGGAAGGCTTAGCATATGAATGGTGGCACAATGGGAAACATACCCAAGGTCACGATTCCATCACGTCTTATGCGGAGTTCTCTAAGAAGTTCATCAAGAAATTTGAGAGAAGACACCTGCAACAAGATTTCAAGGATTTAACCCAAGTAAGGCAACGAGGAACAATGGATGAATATATCAATGAATTTGAGAAGGTTGTCATACGTGTCACGGGAATTGAAAATGAACGACTTACATTCCTATTCATAGAAGGATTGGATGAAAAACTAAGAGGCTTAGTAGGAGCACTCAAACCTACCTCACTAGATGACACCATTGAAATGGCCCTTCACTTAGAAAAGAGTAGACCTTATCATTCATGTACAAAGCCCTTTTATAAGAAAGGTAAATATGACAAATCCTACCGCCGCAAAGATGAAAGGTAAGATAGAAAGAATTGTTTCTCATGTGGAGCTCCATGGACACATGATCACAAATGTCAGAAGCGCCAAGACTTGAAAGAGAAAGGTTTGTGTTTCCGATGCAAAGACAAATGGGAACCGGGTCATAAATGTGGGCAAATTCGCACCATAGAGGCAATAACCAATGAGGAGGAGGAAAACCCTCCTAAGAAAAGAAGATGTGAACCTGAAGAAAAGGTCATCCTAGCTTCCATGTCTAAGGTATCTAAACATCACCCTTTTAAACTTAGATGTAAATTAAAGGGAAACAAATTAGTAGCCCTAGTGGACAGCCGGGCCACTCATAATTTTATAGATGAGTCCCTAGCAAAAAGATTAAAACTAGATCTACAAAATTTTGAAGGGTTTACGGTCTCACTAGCTGATGACTCCACAAGGGAATGTTCAAAAATACTACCTCAACTAGAGATGACCATAGGAAAACATCAAGTTAAGGAAGATTTCTATGTGGTTACACTCACTAGGACGAGTCACCATAGATTTTCCCACATTAGAAATCCACTTTGAAGATCAAGGAAATAAGGTTATCCTACATGGACTCTCCGATGGATTGCCTTGAGTAGTGTCATCCAAAAGAATAGCAAAAATCTGCCGACACAACCAAGTGGAGTGGGCAGCTCAATGTATGATTTTAGATAAATCAACTAAATAGGGGCAAGCAATCCACATAGACATTCAACCTATCTTACGAAAACATAAGAAAGTATTTGAAAACATTCCACCAGGTTTGCCTCCAAAAAGAAGGTTTGAACATGTCATAGAAATGGAGAAGGGTGCAAAGCCTGTCATTACCAGCCCATATAGACACCCTCAAAAGTTCGAGGAGATAGAGAAGACCATAAACAAACTCCTAGAAATGGGCCATATACAACCTAGTTCTAGCCCATTCACATCTTCCGTAGTGCTAGTGAAAAAGAAAGATGGAACCTTGCGAATGTGTGTAGATTATAGAGCTTTAAATAAACAAACTATAAAAAACCGATATCCCATACCCAGGGTAGATGAACTAATTGATGAACTTCTTGGGGCCAAATACTTTTCAAAAATAGACCTTAGGTCCGGGTATCACCAAATCCGAATGAGAGAGGAAGATATCCCAAAAATTGCTTTTCGATGCCATTATGGCCATTTTGAGTTCTTAGTCCTACCATTCGGGCTAACCAATGCCCCGGCAACCTTCCAGTCATGTATGAACCATACTTTTCGGAAGCAACTAAGGAAGTTCCTCCTAATCTTCTTTGATGACATATTAATATATAGTAAAACTTGGGAGGAGCACTTGAAACATATTGATGAGGTCTTGTCCATACTAGAACAAGAATCTCTTTAATGTGAGTTTGGAATGGAAGAGATTCTTTACTTAGGGCACAAAATTAATGCTGAGGTAGTCAAGGTCGATGAGGAGAAGATCAAAACCATAAAGGAGTGGCCTAGACCCAAGACTTTAACTCACTTAAGGGGATTTCTAGGACAATGCAGCTATTACCGAAGATTTGTAAGACACTTCTCCAAGATTGCATCACCCTTATCCGACCTTACAAAGAAAGGACTATTCCAATGGAATGATGCTGCTGAAAAAGCCTTCGAAAAGTTGAAAAATGTTATGAGCACTTGTCTCGTATTGGCCATACCCGACTTCTCTTCGCCTTTTGAATTGGAATGTGATGCCTTTGGTGAAGGTATTGGCGCGGTTTTGATGCAAAATAGGCACCCCATAGCATTTGAAAGTCGCAAGTTGACGGCCGCGGAAAGATTGTACTCAACTTATGATAAAGAGATGTTGGCCATCATGCATGCCTTGGCCAAATTACGCCAATATCTAGTATGTGGGAAATTTGCTGTCAAAATGAATCACAACAGCCTGCAACACTTCCTTAATCAATGTGATTTAAATGATAGGCAGCAAAAATGGGTGAGCAAACTCCAAGCATATAATTTTGATATTAGTTACATGAAGGGGAAAAATAATGTGGTAGCAGATGCACTATCAAGAAGGCCACACTATGTGCTATGTCATGAATATCTCCCGATTGGGAGAGCCTGATCACAGCGGAATATGTAAAGGATCCCTTCACAAATAACATAATGGAGGGACACATTGAAGATGAAAGTTATATAGTCAAGGAGGATCTCATCCTATACAAAGATCAAATATTTTTAGCCGCGGGGTCCAAGATGAAGGACCAACTCATCCAAGAGTTTCATGATAGCCCACTAGCGGGACACCAAGGCTATTACAAAATCTATAAACAAGTTTGAGAGAAATTTGCGTGGAAAGGTTTAAAGAAGGATGTACTCCAATATATCCAAGAGTGTGTCACTTGCCAAAGGAATAAAATAGAGCATACACATCCTGCCGGTTTATTACAACCCTTACCCATACCAAAGTAGAAATGTAGTATCACCATGGATTTTATCATCGGGCTCCCTAAGGTAAAAAAAAAAAAGATTGCATTTATGTGGTCGTGGATAGACTTACCAAATATGCACATTTCATGGCCATATCCTGTGATTATAAAGCACCTCAAGTAGCCGAATTGTTCTTCAAAGAAATATTCCGACTCCATGGTTTACCTCAAAACATAATTAGTGATTGGGACAGCCGGTTTATGAGTCTCTTTTGGCAAGAATTGTTTAAATTGATAGGCACACAACTGACACCAAGCACAAGTTATCATCCACAAACGGATGGTCAAACTGAGATTGTAAACAAGTGGATCGAAGGATATCTCCAAAACTATGTCACTGGGCAACAAAGGCCATGGATTAAATGGTTACACCTTGGAGAACATTGCTATAATACAACACATCATATGTTAATCGGGATGAGCCCTTTCAAGGCTCTATATGGATATGATCCCACTTCATTTGGAAATTTGATACTCCAAGAAAGTAGAAGTCCCAAAGCAAAAGACTGCATCCAACAACATGAGGATATCATGAGGGTACTTAGAGACAATTTGCATCATGCCCAAAATCAGCAAAAGATATATGTTGATCGAAAGCGTGTGGAGAGAACCTTTGAAGCCGGAGACATGGTATTCTTAAGGTTGCAACCCTATAAGCAATCCTCCTTAAAATCCAATGGTGCCGAAAAGCTTAAGCCACGATTTTATGGACCCTACAAGGTAATAAGAAGAATTGGCGAGGTTGCATAAGAGTTAGAATTGCCAAAGAACAACAAGATCTACAATGTGTTTCACGTCTCTAGACTCAAAAAGGTACTTTGTCAAAGGGTCACACCCTGTGAAGATGTACCTCCTCTTGATGATGAGGGACAATTGATACTAGAACCTGAGGCAATTTTGGACACAAGGGAAAGAAGAGACTTAAGACGATTATAGAACATCTTATTAAGTGGAGGAACTTGCCAAATGATGATGCTACATGGGAAAGATTAGAAGACTTAGACTCCCAAACACACAAATTGCTTGAGGACAAGCAATCTTAAGGAGGGAGGCCTGTCATAGATCAATAGTTTTCAATTAAAGATTGGAAACCGTTCATATAGAGATAAAGACTAAATCAAGTCAAAAAGACAAATTTGCTTAAGACACCGATTGTGAAGTAATAGTTAACATGGACGATGAAGTCATAATTAATAAGGATCATCAAAAATTATATTATAAAAATGAATGATGATCATAATATGGCAGCATCGATATGACAAGAGAAATAGTTATCTCCTTAAACATTCGCATTACTCCAAGGCACCAAGTAATACCCACGTAAATAATTAATGAAGAGAGTCAAACAAACCATGATCGTAATACAATAAGGTGGCGCTCCTTTGTTAAAAAGAATAAAGCAATTATTAAAGCCACGATTATGAAGGGGCAGCGTTCTTCATAATCGCATCCCTTTGAGGCTTTAAAAGAGATCTTTGAAGGATCGAATAATCATCAATCGAATCATTCATTCCCATTCATCAAAATAAGAGCATTCTTATTTGCAATATCTAATAACATAATATTCTCTCAGCAGATATAAGCCATAAAAGGCACAACATTGATATTTATTGGTTTGAGTCACCGTTTGACAATATAAAGGATTACTTCTGATCAAGATATTCTGCAGAAATCACAGTTCAAAGGGTTGCAACAGCAAGTAAGCATCTCAACATTATTGTTCTTTCTATAGTTCTGATCGAGCTGTCATAATTAGGTATGAGAGTTCATTTATATTCTTGATTGTCATTCAAAAATATATCAATTATGATTGCACTGATTTATAAACAGTCATAACTAACATTGTAATGTGTAGATAGTTATATTCCATTATTCATAATGATATATCTTATATGCAATTATCCATATGTGATTTATTAACCTCATATGGGAGGAAGAGAGGAAAGTGCCAAGAGGCCACTCATGAGTATTTTAGAGCCCTTTGTTACATGAGGTATAAGGTACCCATAGTGCAAAGGATATGTATCACATAGAGGCCTTGTCACATGAGGTATAAGGTACTCATAGTGCAAGGATAGTGATGTAATGGCCTTGGTTACTTTGATGTAAGGCATCATAAGAGTACCAAGGAGTCTCATAGAGGCCTTGACTCTAAAGGTATTAAGGATACCACTTCAGTCTAAGGATAGGAGACATTAGAGCCCCATGGTGGATAACGACAATTCCCATCTCATCTTCCATAGGTTGTTAATAAACAACATATGAAGAGATAGTAAATTTGCAATATATATTGACAAAGATCATAGATAATGTGAAATGTCATGCAAGGCATATTGATGACAATCATGAGAGTAACATGTGAAATGTTAATGATATGCAAGGCATAGTGATCATAAGAATAGCATGTGAAATATGAATGATAGATAATGTGCTTGAAAGCAATCACTAGATTAATAATAGTGATTTGCATTTGAAAGTAATCATGGCATTGATCATAGTAATGTGTATTGATGGTAATCAATGATGAACTAAGTTATGAGTTGGCAATGTTCTATGTGTGAATTATATATGTTGGCTTTAAATGCAAAAATTTACTAATGTTCTCTTTTTGCAAGTTGAAATTTGTGAATAAGGTAAAGAGATTTTGATTTGTGACAAGGGGACATTACATTTATCAACATAAATAACAGTCTACTAGAAACAATTTAATCTTTTGCTAATGACCATTCAAATTAGGTGGCTCTCTCTGAGATGAAATTTTAATTACTAATTGAAAGTGGTGGCAAGTGCATCATTTATCGATTAATAACAAAATGAATTTTTAGTGTTTCAATATCAAATATTTCAAAAGATATCCCACCCTAGAAAGGTCAGCTTTCTTCCTTATTTCTTTGTATTGTTATTGTGGCTATCAGTTCTATGCCATGGCTCCAGAAGGTCATGTACTGAGCACACATAGTTAATCTACATGACCATGGTTGCATAGTATATTGTAGGAAAGCTCTTAGAAAATACCTTACAATGTTTTAAACATCAAGATGCTTTGATGCCTATAATTCCCTTAAAATTTTTGTAGATTTGGTAACCTTATATTTTTCCTAATTGTCTTGGAATTCCTGTGCCGTAAAATGATTTATAGCATACCATAATCCTGAGCAGATTTTTTTGATGGCACCCATATGCAGGCTTTAGCTTCATCTTATGGTACTTATTTTCTTATGGAAAAATAGTAAAATTTATATAAATATATCGTGGAGAATGTTCATTCTTTTTTTGTAGGGATGTCAATGCACCTTAGTGCTGCTTGTTTGTATCTTCCTCTGTTCCCTACTTGTAGACGATGCTTGAGAGCAAAGGATCCTATTTGAGGAAAGATAGGCCGTAACCAGTGGAGTCACTTCTTTGACAAGGCTGAATGAACATCCTTAAGAAATCCCAAGCATTTTGAAGAGTACATGATGTGTGCTTATTGTCTTATGCCTAGTACATAATCTTCAAAGCACTTTTTGTGCTCAATGCTGCAATATTCTTTTATTATTTAATTTTATAATCATTTTTGTTGCTGAGAAGTGATATTGGTAATGACCGCATATTCATACATTCAAATCTGTGAATCCTCTCAAAAGGCTTGATAGAATCATGTATTTGATAACGTGTTTGAACTCCAGTATGTAGTCCTTCTCTATTTGATTTGAGAACAATAAAAATCTTGTCAAGAATTGGATTATTTTAAATGGTCTTCTATTTATTGTTTTGTCTTACTCTATACACTGCTATTCTGTTTTATTTCATAATGAAACATTTGCATGATTTGACCAGTTTTACTAGTATTTTTCTTTCAGCAAAATTGACCCTTGCATACAAAAATTAAGTTTACCAAATACAAATTAGTCTTATAAGCAACCACCCTTTCATACCCAAATGGTTTATTTGATGCAATTGATCTTTGAATATGATGTTTTTATGGCAGAACTATACAGTTTGAGGAGTTAGGGAAATTAGGTGGTGAATTGCTTGCAAGGTTTCATCAGGAACTTGGTTAGTTCAACAACTGAATTATTTATTACAGTTTTATCATTTCTATTATGAACTGCTTTTTGGGACACACACATGCACGTGTGTGCACACACACACACACACTTTTTGTTGGCAATATGCTGTGAAAGTAGCATGTTATAAAGTTATAAAAGTTACTATTACAACTACGATATTAAATGATATATCACCTATTGCAACTACCTGCTTTAGTGACTACACCTAACTACTTGCTAATTAATTGCACTTTATTACATTAATATACTAATAGGAACATAATAGGGTGGGTGCTGCAGTGGCTTTAAGGTTCCTTCTAGTTTTATTATTGTTTATGGAGACGCGTGTCCCACCCCTTGGGATGTGTTTCCGAGTTTGGGATGCATCTCTGGTACCAGAGATGTCTCTCTTGTGACAAGAGACATCCCATCCGCATTTTCACACATTTCTCTTTAAAAAATCTTAAACACGAAAAAAACCCTAAAAATTGTTATAAAAAGTCATAATTGACTATTTTATTTCCAATATGTCATTGATTGTTTTATTCCATTCTGAGCACTAAGGATTACTGTTTCATTCCCATCCCGAGCATGTAAGCAACAAACAAACACAACTATTAGAAGTGATTGACAGAGTGATCTCACAGAAGTGATGGCTTCCTAGTCTTGATTTATTTTTTAGTTTCGTTGTTCTTTGTTACCTGCTGCATAGCTAGGCAAACACAACAATAAAAAGTTTAGGTTAGTTTAACTTATTAAATCTAAGAAACTTAGAATGTCAATTGTTAAAAGTTTAGGTAGTCCAGATTAAATTCTAACAAGTTGTTTAGAATGTCTTGTAAAACCGTAAAGCTTAGGTAGTATAAGTTTAGGTTAACTTAAAATCAATATTTTGTAAGTTACGATTTAACTTAAATTTATAAACTCATAAGTTTTAATTTGAAAATTAAAGTTATAAGTTTTATAATATATTTTATAATATTTATAAATTTTAATAAATAATAAGTTATAATTTGTGTTTAAAATTTTGAAAATAGTAAATTTTAAATTCTAATTTTTTGAATCTAATATTTAATATTTATTATTTCATAATTTATATATGTGAAATTTCATATTTTTAAAATTTCTAGCAAATTATATATATGGCGTCTCCAAGTGCCTGTCTCCTATTTAAAAAAATGAGGTACCAGTATTGGTATCTGTCTCCCATACCATTACTAGCCTCCTAGCAACTATGTAATAATGTTTCTTCTTGATAGAATAACCAAATTACCTATGGTCCTTAATGATTGCATCATATGGAGACATCTTAGGGCACCTCATTTGACGAATCTTTTGAGGATGCTTGGGCAATGAAAAGATTGGAATTCGAAAGTAAAAAGTGATAGAAATCTTAATAGTTATGCCTATAAAGCTCATTACATGTAACTTGAATGGGATTCCTAATCTGTGGAGCCCATGAAGGGAACAATGTTTGGCTAAAATTTAGAGAAAAGCAAATATCATCAATGGGATAGGGGGCCATGTATAAATTAACTTTAGCTTTGCATTTCTTGATTTGTTTGATAAGCTGTTGTTGAAGAAATTCCAACCTAGATGATTATGTCCTAATGTTCAAATAATAACATTGCATAAATCACACAATAATTGAAATTCCAACTACGGAAACAAAAACAACAAACATAGATAATTTGCACCTTCAAATCAGCTTTGCATTCCTTTGAAAGCTTACAAGGAAACCTCTGCAAGTTTGTATTATCCCTAATAGCTTATGTATTAATCTTACACAGGTGTATGCACTAGTGGTTTAACTTGTTAAATTCAAATCAGACAATACGCTGATCAAAGGAGTAACAATGGCTATAATCCAAAACCTGAACTTAATATTTCTTGAAATTGATCAGTGAAAATTGAGGTACAGTGCTGCTTGTTGGAATGTTTCCAGGTTTGTTCCTTTGAATAATTTTCAATTATTTTGATGTCACCAACCCAGGGTTTATCACCAAAAATGTCCAAAACGCTCAGTGCAACGGAATTTTTCTTAGGTTGAGGTATGCTATATTTTCTTGTTGACTTGCCTAGCCGGTCATGTCTGCTCAATTTATCTCATAAAGCCTTTGTAAACGTTTGTTGACTGGCCCCTTGAAAGTTGTCACCCGCTAATCCTCGCAACAACCCTTTTTAACGTTTCCCTAATCCCGTGTATTAATGCTTTGGATGGATGCGATTGGTCGCATACATGTTGTTATCTCATTGCTTCGCAATCCTTTAGCCTTTCGCATGCGTATATGTCTAGTTTAGCCCAGTTTCACAAGCTTGTGTAGTGTGGACATGTCAGACCAACATAGCATTTCAAATGTATTGTTAACAAACAGGGCTTTGCCAGGTGGCGTTTTATCATTGCATCACAATTATCTTCCACTTCGCAAACCTAAATGGAGGGCCCACCATAGTATCTGCAAGATGCGAAATCCGACTGAAGAATTAAGTAGTGCTTGATGTGGAATACACTTGGCATCATCTTATTGCATCGCATAGGTCCGTTCCTTGGCAAACTTCACAAGGTGCTTCCAGGTAATGTTTGCGATTTGAGATGGGCATTACTAAATGAAAAGGACCCGTGACTAGAATGCTTGTTGTCAATAGCTGGTTGGTCCAAGTGCATAGGGTTGGATCATATAGTCTAATGTGTCCAAACTTGAACTTGAATTTGACGCTTGTTAGATGTCTTTTCAAAGTTCACTTGGAAGGTAAGCGCACCGTAGATTTCCTTTATGATCAACGGTCCAAATTCAAAGTCATCAAGGATGTAAATGAGCTGAAAGGTAATTTAAATGTCAGAAGATTGAGTGACACGACAACACCCCAAGCTGCTTCCCTAGTGGTCAGTACTGCTTTATTTAGTGAAGCTGCATCTAGGAAGTTGCAGGCTGATTATAATAGACAACTGGTTGAAAATGCAAAGTTGATGCAGGAGTATAACAGACTTAAGTCATTGGTCGACTTGCCTCAGGTCACCTTAATTGAAGGCATAGCATCACCCACTTCTTCCAATGTGTCATCACAGCTGGACAAGGACAACCTTAGGATTAAGAATCTTAAGGAAGAAATAAGGAAGAACAAAGAAGCAATGAAAGCAACAAAAGCCAAAGTGATACAAGATGCATCAAATTTGGTTAGGAATTTGTTTAAACCACAGAATATCCCAAATAATGGGTAAAGCTGACAATGTGTGGGTTTGTTTTGATAAGTTGAAAGAAGCGAATGACATCCAAGTCAGACATGAGTTAGCATTGAAGCAAATTGTAAATGTGTGGATTCCAAGACTGTCATCCCTAAGGGCGATCCAAGGTGTTGTAAGATTTAACTTTGATGCGCCACAAGAGATCTTGAGTACTTTTGAAGTGGCAGAGCTTTTAAGTGAAGTTTCATCAAATTTGGTAAGGAATTTGTTTAAATCACAGAATATCCCAAATAATGGGTAAAGTTGACGATGCATGGGTTTGTTTTGATAAGTTGAAAGAGCGAATGACATCCAAGTCAGCATTGAAGCAAATTGTAAGTGTGTGGATTCCAAGACTATCATCCCTGAGGGCGATCCAAGGTGTTGTAAGATTTAACTTTGATGCACCACAAGAGATCTTGAGTACTTTTGAAGTGGCAGAGTTTTTAAGTGAAGTTTCATCTTCCCAAGGTAGATATGTGATAGCAATCAAAAGTAAAATTGAAAGTTTCAAAGCTTTGGAGGAGTGTCAATTGCCACCAATTGTAGATACCAATGGAGAAATGATATCATTAGGTCTATGGAAAGTAGAATTCCAAGGTATCGTCCCAATGCTTGTTACATCGACTATGCATGAAGGAAATGTAGCTCAATTTTATGTAATTCCAAATTAGATATTCTATTAAAATTAGAGTTTGGCATGGATGGTTTTGTGAAAGGTGCCAAGGTACAACCGGATGCAAGGTATCAAGCTCACACGAACAAGCTGACAAAGATTTTAGAATATCGGTGGCCTTCAAGTGAAATGTTCACAGGATGGATGCTCAAGTACCCTTCGAGCATGATATGAAATGATCGCTTGGTAGCAGATGAGTGTTTTGAAATATATCCCTGGTTTTCGAGGAATTGATCGAATGTTTTGGCGATTGAGTCATGAATATTGTAATGTATTAAGCCAAACCACAAAGTAATCAGCATTAGTTACGACTATACAAGGAGAGGTTAACAACATATTGTAGGCAATTTCTATTTGTTTGTCTTTTTGAAGAGGGTTTTCAGTTAGGATGAGTTTGTTGTTCTCAAGGAAGGTGGTAGTGAAGCTGGAGCAGCTAAGTTGTTTTAAGTATCTCGAGGGGCCCAGTTGTTGCAAGATGAAGATAGACTTCCCGTTACTAAGGTATGGGAAGATCTGGTAAGATAAATGCCTGCTCTCATGTGTGGAATTGTCGTTAAGGGTAATTTTTCTCACTAGAGAGAGAGCAGTTGGAGGGGTCCTGCAGAATGATATTGTCAAGAAAGATTAAGGAAACTCCTTATTTGGGATACAAAGAGCGATAAAAATAGTTTCCTGGAGGAACATGGTTCTCTGATGGTAGCTTACAACTTCTCAGTCCCGAATAGCAAAATAGGGTATCAGGCTACAAGGTGGAGTCCTAGTATGGGGAGGACTGGAGATGGTATACTTTCCCAATTCAGAATCCTTCCTTTCTCCTAGGCCTGCTGCATATATTTGTTCTCGCCCTGCTTCTGTATCAAGGTTAGGAACACAGGCTTGTCCTGTGATAGAATCACTATTCAACATGTATGGAGTGGCGAGAGGAAGCGTCATTCCTTCCAGGTGGACAAGTTGGACTACTTGTGCCTTGTCAGTCGGAAATGCAGTGGTACACACTCATCTCAGCCCTTTCAAAGGATTGCCTCCACATTAGCAGGTGGTTGGAAGATTGTTGTTTCTAAACCACTTATTCAAATAGCCTGTGTGAGGATGAAGTTCTCTCAAATGACACCCATTTCTTGTCATCATTGGATAGGTAAAAAACTGTTAAGGTGAAATGTAAAAGGTTGTTCATAAAGTTGTTACAAAGTGACTGATGTCACTCATCCAAATAGGCTTTGTATGTAACCTTTTCTATAAAGGCCGAAGTCATTGTAATTGCAAGAGAGGATAATATGAGGAAAAAACTTTTGGGAGAAGTGTTCAGAAGTGGAAGTACATTGTGGTTGCTTATGTCGAGGTTCATAATACTGTAATGATGTAATCTTTTCTTGAAAAGGGAATATATGAGACAAAGCTTTCTAGTTCATATTGTCTCCATCTGATGTGTCTTTGTTTCTTTGAATAGAATAACTAAGGGTTATCTTGTTCTTTGAGGTACATTTACTATTTTGTAATGAGCTGCCCTGTTTGTAAATTTTTTTTATTTCTTATATGTGTTATTTTTGATTATTATTTGTGGTCTTTCAGAACTAGATAGAAGTTGCAGAAGGGGTTTTGTGTTTTGCATGTAAATGTTTTTGCAAATACATTGAAATATATAACATGCATTTAAAACCTAGAAAAACTAAAACCTTAATGCATAAACGAACAAAGACCCAGATCATAGAATCGTGTAAAATGAATTATTGATGCATACCCATTTGCATTTCTTCATCTTCATACTCCTGCTGTACATGGATCAGCCTCATGCATATAGGAAAATCACATTCAATACATCACATGGAAGGAATCTCTGTTAATGAACATTATCCATTGTTCTTCATGATCAAATCGACCCTCAAACACAAGGAAATAGCTGCAATGAAACCCCAAGTGATGCCTCAAGGAGGTACGGCCAGGCCTGGAGATGTACGACCCTACTGAGTGGCTGGTACGGCCTGCAAACTCTCCAAAGGGACACCAAAACTGCTGTAGAAGTCTCAGAAATATCTGCAGCTAACAATATAACCTCAACGCCCAGGTTTATGTATCTAAACTCATCAAAACCCTGAGATTTTCTGCTGTAGGAAGTACGGCCAGGTTAGGGATGTACAGCCAGCTTATGATGTGCAGTAACAACTACCAAAAAACATCACAAACCTCTGAAAATCTGTCCATAAAACCTTATTATCAGATGCTCACAAAAATCAGAATTATTTCGTCGTAAAACTCCGTCAAAGTAATATCCTGAAAGCACAAGCGAAGCCTATGTATGAAGCTCCTAGCAACCCTTCCTGATGCTATCTCTCAAGCACGAAGAAGGTAGTCTCACAGAGGTTTCCGTCCCTGCAAAACTCAAGTCCAAACCCTAAAGCCAAGATTCAAGATTGCTCCATAGAAAAATTGTCCAAAAGAAAGAGAGAGAGAAATGAAGTCTCAAAAGCATTTTATATTCCCTTAGCTCCAACGCCCAAGGAGAGAAAATATAATAATTTTAGATTTAAATTTTAACCCCTTGTTTCCCTCATGGAGCGCTCACCTCCCCTAGACTTAAAGTTCATAAAGGAAAGTTACTTTGTTAATTTAAAGTAACCATAGCCAATAACATATTATGAGTTAAATATTTAATTTAACTTATATTTCGACATATAATCCCCTGGCCATTCTTGAAGTCCAACTGCAAAGTGCTAGGTGCTCCAACTGGCAGTCTATAATTAGAAAGTTGGCCAACGCCACCTAATACCTCCTGCCCGACTTACTAGAAATAGTAAGTCTTGGAATAACGACCACAAAAGGTTCCCTAACCACATCTATTAGCCTACGGGAACCCTGGAACAGGGTAATCACACCATCTAATTGATATCATTGAGCTCAATGCAACATCTGAGATAGCCAACGGCTGTCTTCCAAGTCACCAAAAACAACGCCAGACTGACACTTACTATAAATAGTAGTGTTCTTCGAGGACCAAAGAGAACAAACCCAGAAAGATTGTTGCCATGCAAGCACTTACTATAAATAGTAAGTATGGACAAGTTGTTCGAAATCTCTCTGGAAAGTGTCATACAGCTCCACTAGATCACCTGAACACATTGGTGATATCGAAATACCCCTTTGATCAGGCTGTCACCAACCCAGAAAATCAGCTCCGACTGTGCTGCAAGAGAACCCGAAAATGGGGACATTACATATTTCAAGTTGTTGTCTCTGTTAGTTGTTCAGGGAATAGTATAAATCTTTCATAGACAGTTTTGGGAAATCTTAGATACAGAAGGGATAATTAAGTAGAATGTTGAACTATAGTCACCTACGTAGGTTGTGTTGTTGTAAGACAGTAATATCGTATAACCTTCAAGAGGTATCATCATTACAAAATTATGAACTGATACATAAGGACTCTGTACACCCATTTGGGCACTGATCTTAGAGTGGTAAACCTTTCTATCCCATCGGAATTAAGCAAAGAAGATCTGAATATGAAGATAACTATGTAAGTTATGAGCCACCCCAATTTACATGAAGATCACAAAGAACCTGAGGAACATTTAAGTAAAGATTGACTATATTGTATGTCCTCTTCACGTTGTGTGAATATTTTCATCTGCTAGTACGCTGCCTGTAACCATTTTGTAATTCTTGAATCAACATACTTCCATAGGAATACCCACCTTGGTTTTGCAGAGCCAAAAGTGTAGGGGAGTGTAATCAAGAACCTCCCATTCGTTGGCCAAATCGTCTGCAGTCCTTGAACTAAAGAATCAGTTATCCTTTAGAGATTGCAGCCTGTTGATTTTGGAACCAACACTGACCACATGCCAAATACAATTCTGAGATATTGTAAACAACTTACAAGTCCCAAATGCGGATTTCTTAGTTCATACAAGCCGTTGTAGCAAACTTCATACAGTTTGGGTCTGCTAACCAGTTGTCCTTGGCGCGCCTCCACTTCTCTGGAAATTGATAGATGAATGATAGTGCCCACACTAGATAATAACTTTAGACTGATTTGCCTTATGCGTGTGTGTCACTGGAATATAACTTTAGACGGATCTGCCCACATGTCATTGGAATATAACTTTAGACGGATCTGGCTTATGCTTGCGTGTAAAGATGTTGGATGCGTTGGATGATAACTTCACAAGGTTTTGCTTATGCCTGTGTGTCAAGGATGTCGGGTGCGTTGGATGATAACTTCACAAGGTTCTGCTTATGCCTGCGTGTCAAGCATGTTGGGTGCATTGGATGATACTTTGCACGGTCTGCCTTATACTTGCATTTTGATGGTGTTGGAGACACTCTTATCACTCCTAATTCAGATGCAATTCTCACGCCCAACCCTCTATCTTACAGGTGCAATTAGGTGACTTACTCTCCACTAAATATCTTGTTAGAACAATATGATTCCCTGTTACTTG
Organism: Cunninghamia lanceolata; assembly: GCA_027924645.1. Lineage (NCBI taxonomy): Eukaryota > Viridiplantae > Streptophyta > Pinopsida > Cupressales > Cupressaceae > Cunninghamia > Cunninghamia lanceolata. The sequence goes on along the minus strand of BSBN01001217.1, from coordinate 5,571,497 downwards.
GTGAATGTTTCTTCTAGACTTGAAACAAAATAACTCCCGTTAAAACTAAACGCTAATCTCTTGGATTGGAATTAGCTCGAATTCACAGCATTAGGTAGGGTTTTCATCCTACCTTTTGCCGTTGTCTTGAGGTTTTCGTCCCAAGCAGCTCAGAAAACACAAAGGTAATAGTTGCTATTCAAAATTCAAAATTGGATGATAAAATGAGTTCTTCAGTGCTAGCCTTTATACCTGTTTGCTATAGGACTCAAGGGCCCAAAATTGGCACTGACTTGTTTAGTTTGAAATTTTATTAATATATTTATATTTTATTTATTTATTAATATTTATATATTATATAATTATATTGTTGAAAAACACTTTTGTTATTATAATAATAATAATATTAATTGTCATTGGCGAAGGGTACATCACAAAATTGTTCCAATAATAGCTGCATGGAATTATATCATTGTGTTCACTGAGTTATGAATATTCTATCTTGCACCTATCTTTATACTATTCAACTAAAAATCTAATCTCCAAATAAAGCATCTTTATCTCTTACAAGAAAGCATCCTTATCTCACGTAGGAGATGACTTGGAAGATAAGTTTAAGTCATTAGTGTATATCTACACTTTATTAAACTTAATTAGCTAAATAAAAGAATTTCACTTTATCACTTAAGTGAAATACAAAATAGAATTAACTCGAACCACTTGCATGTTCACATTGAACCTGTTTAGAAGTTCTGAACTAAGCTAAAAACTCAACACTCCCTCTTAGCGAGGAAGGAATTCTGCACCAATCCAAGCTTGTCTCTAAATACTTCAAACTTCCCTTTTGCTAAGGGTTTGGTTAGAATATCAACTGACTGTTGATCCACTACTTCCTGGAGGCTGGAAGGCTCTATGATGGTACTCATCAATGCTATGTAGTTAGGAAACTTCTTCGGAGGCCTACTCTCCTTGAATGTGCTCATAGGAGCCTCAACATGCTCTTGAGCATCCCTCAATGTCTAAGAGAACCATAGAGGTCTCCTAACAGAAGGAGGGGTTGAAGTTTCTCCCTCCTCACCCAAAGGGTGCTGTCCGAAATTGGAATCTTTGGAGACTCAACCTGCAGAGCTTCCTACTCCTCATCCTTTGTTATTGGAATGAATTCATGAGACTTTTTGGATGCAAAGTTATCAAACTTTACATCCCCGCTGACTATAACATTCCTCTATTTTGGAATATAGACCCTGTAGGCCTTTGAAATCTCATTGTAACCCACAAATAAACCCTTCCTATTGGAAGTTTCTAATTTTGTCCGCTTCTCTACAGGTATATGGATATAAATTGGACAACCAAAGATGCAAAAATGACTCACCTCTGGCTTCACACCAGTGAATTCCTCTAATGTCTTGTCCTCTAAGATCCTGTAAGGACATCTATTTAGGATGTAAACTATTGTAAGACATGCTTCTGCCCAAAGAAACGTTGACAAGTCTAGGTCATGAATCATGGTCTTAGTAGCCCCTATGATTAATCGATTCTTCCGTTCTGCAACCCCATTCTGTTGTGGGTGGTATGGAGCAGTTAACTCTCTCTTTATCCCTGCCTCCTTGCAGAAACCCTCGAACTCCTTGGAGGTATACTTAACCCCCATGGTTTGTTTTCAAGACCTTGATCTTCTTCCCTGTTTGATTCTCAACTAGAGCTTTGAACTCTTGAAACCTGCTAAAGACCCCATCCTTGGTCTTTAAGAAGTAGATCCACATCTTGCAAGAGAAATCATCAATGAAGGAAACATAATACATGCTTCCTACAACTGATGCTACTGACATTGGTCCACACACATCTAATGCACTAAGTCTAAAATCCCCTTAGACCTATGTTCGCTACTTGGGAAAGCAGTCTTGACATGCTTGCCAAGTGTGCATCCTATACAAACTCCCCACTATTCAATATTGAACTCTGGAAGTCCTGTGTCAATCTCCGTTAGAATAGGCAACACTTTGTGATGTAGATGCCTCATCCTCTTGTGCCTTAACTCACACAAATTCACTGTTATGAACTAAAGTTAAAACTGGTTCACCCTGTATTTTGTATAGGTTGCCTTCTCTAACCCCTGTTACATAAACTATGAAAGATATATTATTGAAGATATTCAGATAATTACATTGAGAGTGAATGCTCTTTATATAGAGGAAGGACATACTAATAAAACACGAACAACTTGCATAAAGCAGAAGCTAATAAAGCAAAATAGAAGCGATCAAACCTAACAGCTAAGAAGACTGAAAAGCAAAAGCAACCTACAACTAAGACTAACCATTATCTAAGATATATTTAAATATTAACTTAATACCCTCCCTTAATGGTCAATCCACTAACTAAAACTGAGTTGCCCCCCCTAAAGATGACAACCGAAATAGAGATAGGCTGGTCCACGAGCAACTGAAAAAGCAGGCAGAGGAGATGGCCTAGAAGGCGTAGAAAGCACTCCTTCTGCTCAGTATGCTCAGCGACATGTGCGGATGGTGTTGATGCTTCAGACTTGGACTGTTCAGCAGCCAAGCATTTTCGGCTATCCTTTTTCATATGGCCAAACTTGTGGCAGTAATTGCATTGGATGTTGTACTTCTTGGAAGGGTCCTGTGATTGGCCCTGACTGAATGGCTGAGAGAGCTGATTGGAGCCCTGATTTTGCTGAAAGGACTTGGCAGTAAATGCCTGTTCTAAAGAGGAGGAAGTAGCACTGCTATCGAACTGCTGTTTCCATCGATCCTGCTGCAAGAGTTTGTTGCATAGATTTGAAAACTTCAGAGTAACATTAGTTGAAGTAATGTTAAGAGTCTCGATAAAGTGCTTGTAAGCAGATGGTAGGCTTTTCAGAGTGATGACTACCATATCTTCCTCGTCCATGTCTCAACCAATTGCTGTCAACTGATCACGGATGTCCTTGATTTTAGTGAGATGCTCCTGTAGAGACCTCTGTTCATCCATCATGATCGAGAAGAGCATGTTCTTTAAAAAGAACGCACGACTTGTTAGATGTTTCATGAAGATCCTTCAACAGATCCCAAATTTCTTTTGCAGATTTCCCAGACGGAACCTGAGGCAACTGATCATCGATCACTGATAACTTGATAAGCATCACCGCTTGACGATTTTGCTCATCGAATTTTTCCTGATCTTTACCCGGCAGTTGAGGACGTGTAGTTTTCCCAGAACTAGCTAGTCAAGATGCCGATATTCGAAGATAGTCATCATGTGCTGCCTCCAGGTGTTGTAATTCTTGCCGTTGAACTTTTGACTACTCTCCAACAGAATGTTGGTCAAAGATGCCATGCTTCATGTTTTTCGAAACACGAAAAGACGAATTATAAGCAATGGGCACAGATATCAAAGCAGATAGACGGCACAAGGAGGGAAAATAGAACCCAACACTGATTTCGAAAACACGGAGTATATTGACTCGAAAATCCGAACACGGATATCGAGGTACATATCTTGAGACAAATCCGAATCACGGATTTCAAAACTCAGATCTCAAGAGTACGGATAGCATAGATTCAGAGGGTCCGAACACGGATTTCGAAACAACAATATCTCTACATGTCTGCATCAAAACTTTTCATAAATGCAACCAACAGACACTACTGAAAAAGATCATACACAACAATGTTGCAAACGTCGATTTTGACTTGAACGGGTTGCCACAACAACTCACGATCTTTAGGGACACAACCTTGGAACAAAAGCAAGTGTTCAAAGTCGTTCAAACACCCGTGAACAGGAAGTCCTGTGAGAAAAAAATGCTACCAGCTCCAACAAAGCAGTGTCGGAGCAATCAACAGAGGTAAAAACCGCCAGAACGACTTAGCATATAGCCAGCATTGATGATGATCACAGTCTTCAAAGACTTAATTCAAGCCGTCCATAAAACACAACCAATATCCTCAGATGTCTCCAAAATGCCTAATCTTGGCAACACAACGCGACCAAGAACCGCCAGACAAAGTGCCAAAAAGGAAGTTTTCGAATCAGAATAGAAACCGTGTTTTACAAGGAGAGAATCCCGTTGACTAGGGATTTTAGGTGCTCAAAGCACTACGATCTCCAAAAAAGCAATAGACACCTCCAGAAGAGGATCCTCCGAAACAACAAGAGGATCTGCACAGCCTGGTCGCATAGAAGATGACCATAGGAATCTTGATCCACGGAAGAGAGTCCCAAAGACGTAATCACAGATAGAAGAAGTTTTCGCAAGTAATGAAATGAGGATCGCGTCTGCAGAAACGCCGATTAGAGGTGCGAACAAATTATGAAGGAATCGCGACCCATTAGAATAGCAAAATGGTCTACCAGAAACCCGCAAACATAGACGATGGTAAAGCGGCCTTAGGAAACACGAAACAAGTAGAAAAACGTGAATAAATATCTGCAACGGAATCACGACGAGCAAATTAAAAAATGCGACTCCAGAGCTAAAAACGCCATTAGAGCAGGGGTCTGAACATGTTGACGCCACAGAAGACAAAAAATGCGAGTCTTTTAAACCCGATGACCATGCTCCATAAAAACGCCACTTGCAACTCACGACCACTAAAGAGAAAGAGTCCGTCGAAAACCAGACGTGATTTACATCAAAACATGACGTGAGGCACAGGAAACGACTTCAACAAATTTCTTTGATAAAAAAAGAAATTTCTAAAGCTAATCAGGTTCGAGCTTGAGCCCTGATACTATGTTACATAAACTATGAAAGATATATTATTGAAGATATTCAGAGAATTACATTGAGAGCGAATGCTCTTTATATAGAGGAAGGACATAATAATAAAAGACGAACAACTTGCATAAAGCAGAAGCTAATAAAGCAAAACAGAAGCGATCAAACCTAACAGCTAAGAAGACTGAAAAGCAAAAGCAATCTACAACTAAGATTGACCTTTATCTAAGATATATTTAAATATTAACTTAATAACCCCTATAACTTGTGTTGTAATTGGGCTAGATTCCTTCGGCTTGATAAGAACTTGTTGATCCTTGAATTCAATTGCATAGCCCTTATCCTCCATAAGCGAAACTAAAAGCTAATTTTTCCTGAGACTAGGAACATACAAAACATCATCAAACTCCAAAGAGTTCCCTGACTATAGCTGAAAGGGAATTGTACCAATTCCTACTGGATTCTTGGCATCATTACCAAGTTCAACCTTAACTTCGGAGTTATGTTCTCTTAAGTTGGTAAAACACTGCCGGGCTGATATCATATGCCTAGAGGCCCCATTGTCCACATACCAGGCATCCCTTGAAGTTGTGTTGGTAGAAAGACAAGATACTATTGAGAATTCCTTCTCAAACTTGGCAGCAAACTCGTTCATCTAAGTCTTTGCAGAGGTTTCCACTTTCTTTTGCTATTGCCTCCCTTTGCCATTCTTCTTGTTTGGACACTGGATGCATAATGACCAAAATTATGATAAATAAAACGCTTGATTTTACTCAAGTCTTTCTTCCTTGGTTGTGAGGATGAATCCTCATCAAATCCTTGGCCTTTGTTGCTTCCTTTTCCTTTATTTCCATTTGTCTATCCAATGAGAGCTAAATTATCATCACCACTTTTCTTGCTAGCTCTTGCTCCATCTGAGTTTCCTCTTGGATAGAATCATCCCATAGTCTCACAAAGGACGGAAGTTTTTTCTTTGGCACAAATGCCCTGAACAAATGCTTCCCATAAAGATAAGAATCCATTCAAAACTACATTCACTAGCTCTACATCTTCAACCATCTCCTCGACTGCTGCAAGTTGGTCACGAAGCTATGTGACCTTCATCAAGTAACTGGGAACTGCATCTGATTTAGACATCTCTATGGATCTGAGTTTATTTCTCAAAATCATCTTCCTATTAATGTTTTCACTCTGGAAAAGACTAACCAGAGCATCGAACATTTCCTTCATTGTTTTCTTTTTAGACAAATGTTGGATTAAATGGTCCTTCACCACATCCAGGATCATCTACTTGGCCTTGATTTCTTTCTTATTATGAACTACCAAATCCTATGGATCTGTAGGTAGAGCCACTTGATCCTTTATGATATCCCAAAGATCATTTTCTTCTCGTAACAAAGTCACCCTAACTTTCCAAGGTAGAAAATTTAATCCACCATCCAATCTATCCTTAAATCTGAGACTAGGTGATGCCATTAAAAATGTTTTTCCTTTCAAAACAAAACTTCTAGATCTGGAAAATAAACGAACTGCTCAAACTTTAGAAAAATAATAATTTTTCCAAAACCGTAGGTTACCAATTGTAAACCCTAGTTCTTCTTCAAAGCCGCTTCTACAAACTTGGTTAAATTTCGTATCAAAAAGACACCTAAAATAAACCCTAGCCGTCACTTCTGCTAAACCCTAGTTCACACTTCGAGTTGTCGCTTCAAACCTTAGCAATTGCCTTTCAAACCCTTGTTGGTTCACCGTGTGCCCTAGTTGCTGGTGAAAAAACTTTAGTTGTTGGTTTACATTTGCCTTTAGCTGCTGTTTCAAAAAACCCTAGGTACGGGTTTCATCTCTGAAAAAATGACTCTTTATAGGTTGCGTCCAAAACCCTACTGGCCGCGTTTTTGCAAAACCCCTGGTTCATTGTTGATAAACTACAAACAAAACCGACTTTAAAAAAATTGTGGATTTCTAGAAAAATAACAATCATGTCACTGTATTAATACAATATGAAGCGATTTTTATTTTTGTTCAGGCACCGTTCATAAAAAAACTTCCACGATTTTTACAACAAAATAGATGTGATTTTTCCTAGTAGACATTGTGATTTTTTTCTAGAAATGTCACGCAATTTTCAACTTAAAACCTTGCACGATTATGCCTTTCAAACACGGTGTGATTTTTGACAAAATATCCATGCGATTTTAAAAGGATTAAATTCGTTGATTTCTTCTCCTGGCACCCATAAATTCTTCCTCGGGCTGCGTGATTCTGATCCTGCCTCCAAGCTCTAATACCATGAAGAAATTCCAACCTAGATGATTATGTCCTAATGTTAAAATAATAACATTGCATAAATCACATAATAATTGAAATTCCAACTGTGGAAACAAAAACAATAGACACAAATAATTTACACCTTCAAATCAGCTTTGCATTCTTTTGAAAGCTTACAAGAAATCCCCTGCAAGTTGTTCCAATAACAGCTGCATGGAATTATATCACTGAGTTCACTGAGTTATGAATATTCTATCTTGCGCCTATCTTTATACTATTTAGCTAAAAATCTAATCTCCAAATAAAGCATCTTTATCTCTTACAAGAAAGCATCCTTTTCTCACATAGGAGATGACTTGGAAGATAAGTTTAAGTCATTAGTGTATATCTACACTTTATTAAATTTAATTAGCTAAATAAAAGAATTTCACTTTATCACTTAAGTGGAATACAATATATACATAACCCCGTGGTTCTAAAGAAGGAAAGATTGGATTTGGCTTTGCTAGGGATTTTTTTTCAGCCTCCCTGTGTGTATGTCATATTGCAGTGTTCTGCAATAAATTCCTTGTGTTAGCTTGCATTTATTGCGGCGCATTATCATTCACTAGGATTGAGGGCATTTTTCCACCCTTTATATGGCCTTAGCCTTTTATTCCTTCGTAGTTGTTGCTGCTGGAGTTGAAGGTTTGACGGCGAACACCAATGGCTCCTCCATCGCCCAAGCGTCCCCAGAAATTTGTTCCCAAGGTGTTTCACGAGGTATGTCACTTGATTCACCCCTTGACATTGTGCTTCCAATACTAGAGTTTGATAATGCTTGTAAATGGCTTGAAAATTTTACCTTGGTTGGGTATTTTGTGGCTAGAGTTACACTTGAAAGCGTGCTTCGTGATTGGGTTAGCTGGGCTTGGTCCCCACATGGGATTCGCCTCGAGGCCGTGCAAAACCTCACCAAGGGATTTTTTCTTTTTCGCTTTTTTGAAGCCAACCATGTTGAAGTTGTTCTCTCCCGGGGCCCATGGTCAGTCCGCTCGTCCCTCCTTGTGTTTAAACCTTGGACTCGAGACTTCTTTGTCTTTGATGGAAAGTCCATTCGCATGCCTGTTTGGGTGGAATTTCCTAGCCTACGATTGTCATGTTGGAACTTTCTCAGTCAAAATAGCTTCTTTGGGTTTTGTTGTTTGTTTAGTATCGGAGAAGTTCTATTCAGCGTATCCCCAGCGACATGTCTGTGTTGAGGTGGACCTCTCGAAAGATCTCAGAGAGTCTGTTGATATTTAGATAGGTCAAACCCATTACTCTCAATGGGGTTCAGTATATCAAATTACCCAACACATGCTATCGATGCTCGTCATCTGATCATAAGATATGAGATTGCCCTCTAGCAACATAGCGGCCTAAGCGCTCGGCTTAGCCTACTTCCGAGTCGGCACCTCCAGGAAAAGGAGAAGGATGGTCTACTGTTGTTAGCTGAAAGGCCAAAAATGCTGACATGCCTGGGGGGATTGACTTCGACGCTAGTACGTCAAGCATGACGAAAGTTTCTAAAGCTTCGCCAGTGACTTCAACCGTGGCTCAGCTGTTGCTGTCACAGCCCAATAGTCTTCTCCCCCATTCATTAGGTAGAGGAGGTCTCGTAGCACATCTGGGCGATTGGAGGAAGGTGAGTTTGTACCACGCACTCGACAACTAGTGTCTCTGAGCTTCCAAATTGGGAGCTTCAAGGAGGCGGTGCTGCATAACAAGAATAGTTCTTTTGCCCTTGATGGGCTGTGTTGGCACCCATATTTTCAAGCCTCATATTTGCAAAGTCTTGCCAAATTCATCAAATTTTCCTAAGGGGTCCCTGTTGCTAAACCCATGAATTTGGCTAAGTCTAAGATCTTGAAACCCTAAGAATTTATCTAAGTCTGAAATTTGATGGATCCTCCAAATTCTAGAATTTGCATTATAACTCCTATGGATCCGAAACCAGTCTCAAACATCCTGCCAGTATATACATAAAATATAACTTAAAAGTATAAGAAAGGTAAATGATAAAAGGTAAATACCAACTTATACTTTCCTGTGGGATTTCGGGATCCGTAGGAACTTTTGCACCAGGTTCCTACGGGACTTCGGGACTTGTCGAAACTTTTGAACTTTTCCAAAAAGTTTCGGGTTCCTCCGCGACCCCGCGACCCTCTAGCTGAAGATCTTCGAAGTCTGAGATTCTTTTGGACCCCCTAAATTTTCAAGACGGATTTGAAGGTGCAAAAATTCAAATTTCCAAGAATTTTTTTGAGAAAATGTATAAGTATTTTATGCAGTTTTGGGTCAAACTTTCATTTTGGACCTTCGCCACTTTTGGTTCTGTCGAGACTTTAGAACCCGCCGAAACTTTGGAATTTTTTCGAAAAGTTCCTAAGTTCTAGGTTCTCCCCCCGACCCGACACCCGTTGGAGGCCCAAAAACGCGGGAAAATACACCGCCAACTCTCCAGATCGCCATTAATGCAAAGTGGGTGGTTGAATTTGATGTTTTTAATGCAATTGGTGGAGTTGTTGGCGTTTTCCCTCCTATTTTTCCATCAAATCTGAGTTGCAAGGCTACAAATAGAAGTTTGAAACTCATTTCAAAGGAGGTTGGTTTTTTGTGTGTGGTCTCCAGAAAACATTTATAGGTGCAGAAAGTTGTAGGGCAGCCATTGAAACTCCAGTTCAACTCATTGAGTGCAAACCCGTGGAACCAAAGGAGTTAATATTTTATATAGTTTTTGTTGTAGAATGTCTCCAGGTCATTAGGTATGTATCCAAGAAGATTTCTCAGTCGCAATTGGGTATTTTCCTTTGCCATGTTTGATGGCACGAATGTAATATTGGGTTAGATGAATGTGACAACATTATGAAAATATTGCAAGCTTTGAAATAATTTCTCTCATGTTATATATTGGTATATGTAGTTATGTTTTGGGTTACTAAGTATGTTCTTTTTCAAAGATCTCATATTCTGTGGTGTATGAAAATACATAGCTCATTGTTCTTTTGGTTTCAGTGTGTTGTTTTCTTAATGAACTATGACTTGTTGCCCATAGAGTAGGCACCGGTTTGGAGCCATTCCTCTCAGCCTCACATCTTTTAAACAAACAAAAACATTAACTAGTGGTTTAGGGGAAGAACCATTAATTATGTGCATCCTTAATTGTCATTATAAACAGGGAATTATTTCAAGTGAATATAAATGAATCTATTTCATGTGGGTCATGCATGCACAGTTACATCAGTTATATAGGGGTTTTGTGACAGTCAATTGTTCTTGGTTCAGTGACAGTTTTGGGATCAAGATAACGGGAGGGGTTTGGCTGTTCATTGGTATTTAGTTGTTCATCTTGTTTGAACTCAATACCTGTTAAGGTATATCCCTTGGAATATCCATCCAGAGCCTAGTTGAGCTCAAAGTGTAGAGGAGCCTACCCACTCCTGTAAGTTGGCCAAAATTGCCCTAAACTTGTTGACAAACCTCTTTCTAATCACCTTGATGACACCCCTAGCCTAGGTGATTGTGAAATGTTTTAGGGGTTTCAGGTTGTAGTCATTGTGAAATGTTCTAGAATCTAAGATGAAGGAAAAGATCCTAAGAGCTGTCCATGATACTCCATTGGTAGGACATTTGGGTTATTTTAAAACTTACAAGAAAATCAGAGAAAGGTTTTCCTGGAAGGGACTTACGGATGATGTCCTTAGACATATTCGAGAGTGCTTAGCTTGCTAGCAGAATAAGTCAGATCATACTTTTCGAGCAGGTCTTTTGCAGCCCCTCCCTATTCCGGAGCAAAAATGGGAAAGTATTTCCATGGATTTCATTACCAGTCTTCCACAGGTTTAGAGTAAGGATTGCATTTTTGTTGTGATGGATAGACTAACTAAATATGCTCATTTCAATGTCATATTTTCTGAATTCAAAGCACCTCAAGTTGCTGAGTTATTTTTCAAGGAATATTCTCAGTGATCAGGATAGTAGGTTTCTTAGTATGTTTTGGCAGGAACTTTTCAGATTAGCTAATACTGAGTTGGCTCCCAGCACTAGTTATCATCCACAGACAAATAGACAGACTGAGATTATAAATAAATGGGTTGAAGGCTATCTAAGGAATTATGTGGCAAGGCAACTAAAGCATGGATTAAGTGGCTATACCTTGGTGAGAACTGCTACAATACCACATACCACATGTCTATCAACATGATTCCATTCAAAGCCTTGTATGGATATGATGCTACATCTTTTGTGGACTTAGCCATCACTGGCAGTAGGGTTCGGAAGGCAAAAGATTGGGTTTAAGAGAGCCAAGATATTCAGAAGACACTTAAGGTGAATCTCCAACAGGCACAAAACCAACAGAAGATGTATGCAGATAGACATAGGTTGGAGAGAACTTTTGAGGTTGGTGACTTGGTCTTCTTAACATTGCAGCCCTATTGGTAGTCTTCACTCAAGAAGAGTGGAGCAGAGAAACTTAAGCTGCACTTTTATGGGCCTTATAGGGTTGTGAGAAGGATTAGGGAGGTTGCCTATAAGCTAGAGCTGCTCGAGCATAGTAAAATTCATAATGTATTCCATGTTTCGTGCCTCAAGAAGGCACCTGGATAGCATATTTTACCTTATTTGGAGCTTCCACCATTGGATGAAGAAGGCAAATTGATTTTGGGTCCTAAAGCCATCCTGGATGTATGGGAAAGAAGATTGAGAAATAAAAGTATTTTAGATTATCTAATCTGTTGGAAGGACCTGTCTCTAGAAGATGCTACATGGGAAGGAGAATAGATTATTCAACATCCAAATCTGCAATTGCTTGAGGACAAGCAATTTTAGGAAGGGAGGATTGTAATGTCCCTTTCTCAGGTGTAAAGAATTTAGAAACCCTTAGCCTAATTTTATTTCCCGTAAGCTAATTGGGATGTTGCAAGGGAAATAATTAATTAATTAATTTAAGTTAGTTATTTTAAAAAGGTAACTTATGTTTAATTAATTATTTTATGAATGGTGGTCAATGTCATGAAGTGTTTTTAAAAGGGGGCCATAAAAGTGACTTGTTATGGGGTTCAAAAGTAATATTGAATTAAAAGAATTTTAAAAGTCACTTTTGGAAGGAAAATGAATAATAATATTTTATTATTTAAAAAGTGCATATAAAAGGAGGATTTGAGGAGAAAAAAAGGTATTCAATGCATTTATATCAAACCCCAGCTCATTGACATTAAACATTGTTCATCTTTTTTGTCTTGGGACAAGAACCCTTCGGCAAAGAATGGTTTCAAGGACGAAAACTCTCCTAGCCATTTGAGTGCATTTGTCTAGAGTTCATTGGAGTGCTAAATGTTGTAGGAGATTTAGTTTTTTATGAAGATTTCACTTTGAGAATATTTTGAGGAACATTTTCTTGCAAATCATATTGAAATTTATCAAGTGTGGTTTGAATGCTGGCTGCCCAACTTTAATACAGATTATATTTTATATTGCTGGCCATACATTAGTTTGCAGGCCGTACAGGTCAAAGGAGGGCGTGAGACTTTTTGAGGAGGAGTCTATGCTTTAGACAAGGGTTTTAAGACCCATAACAACCAGCCGCCCCATATATATGCAAAAATCGCTCATTTTGGACTGAGTTGCTGTGTATTAGAGGAGATAAAAGAGGCCGTACTGTTTGGGGGCATGTAGATTTAATTATTTATTAGAGTTTCAGTATGTGAGTGGTATCATTACATCAGTCCTAGCAGTTCATAGAGGTTTCCAGTATCATTCCAGCTGCATTTTTCATCTATGTGAACAGCACCAGCAAACAAGGGTTAGTAAATATTTGTATCAGCATTACTGAGATTATATCAGCTGGTTATATAAATTTAAATTTTAATTGTTGTATTTCATATGTTTGAAAGAAAATAAAATTAGTTTCTTAGTTTAGATGGTTTAGTGTTGTGGAAAGCGTCCTTGAGCATTCATTTTCATCTATTGGAAATTGCAAATGAGTGATTTTTTAATGGTGTTTTTGGTTTGTGTACTCTTGTAAATGAGTGCACTAAAATAGAGAAGCTCTGAAGGTGTCACTGCATTTTAATTGCATCTGCATTGTTTTTTGAGGTAGCCCAATCTTAGAATATAGGAAACACCAACTTTGAGTGGGCTACAGAAAAAATACACCAAAAAATTAGATGAGGGTTTATCACAAGTTGAGTGGTGATTTTACTACTAATTTAAATTAGCTCTGTCCATGATAATATTTTATTCTAGCTTGTAAGCGAACCCTAATTTCTGATCCATTTATTATTTGTAAAATTTTTAGTAATCCTTTAAGTAGTGTTTTAATAAAAGGGAGAGTGTTTTATTAGTTTTGGAATTGAATCAGTCAAATATAATCAAAGGTATTTTTAGTTCTCTTGTAATTAACAACTCTAAATTATGCATTTTCATTTCTAGAGAGTACTGTTTGAGTGATATTGCATATTAACAATTTGATGGTGCTGTTTTTGTATACAGACCTATTCAGAAGGCAACCACTAAATGAAACGTCACAAGTCTTGGAAAATATTATTCGAAGGAATCAGACTGAAAGGTTAAGAACATACATTGATGCTGGTTGTCGACATTTTCATGTTGATGCACAAGTTACAATGAAATGTAAGCATCTGTTTTACAAGTCCTACATTATTCTGCGGAGCTCTTTTTTTTTTTTGAAATTTAACATGTGTGTGTATGTATCTACACATGTATGCATGCAGTTATGTTTGCATCTATCCATCTGTATTTTTTACTGATATGTGGTTATCAGTCTGTATTCATATATATTTTGTATGCGATTTTGTTACACATTGGCCATGAAGAAAAATTCGGATCAATCATATTGTGCAGTTTTTGAAAGAATGATATGATGCCTTGGATTGAATCCATTACTTCAATTTTTTTTTTGGAGTACAGAACAAATCCTTTCCATCTTTAAATGCCTAGTACCTTGTCTATTTCCTTTGTTCTGAAGTGAAGTTTTCTTATAATTTTTCTTTTTAGTCTCAAAAGAGATCATCCATTAATATAATGTATTTTAAAATGGGCGAGATAGCGTACTCTATTAGATTTTACATAAGTTCCATCATGAAAAATGCTTCTGCCTATATAAAAGGGAGCGAACCTTTTTCAATTATCCTTACTGCAAATCAAACAATCAAATGGTGCTTCTAGATTTCTAACAAGATGCACTGCGGATTAACTGTATCGAATATTAACCATACAAAGATAAACACGTCCCCATAGGTTATCCATTTTGCACTATTTAATGCTAAGAGAGATTTTATTAGGGTCTGCTGTACTGATAGAGATTCAGAAAGCAGTCAGCTGTTAAGTAGTGATTTCTGCATTTCACATGTTAACTGAAAAGTGCATATACTGTAGGCATCACTGAAGCTGATTGTTAGTAGTACTGTGTTATGATATGCTCCTTCAGAGGCTGAAACAAGACACCAAAATGCAATTTCCTGAAGGTAGTGTTGATGCATGTTTTGACACATTGACTTGTGGAATGATCAGTTCCTCTTGAAAAGGGGAAAATCATTCTCCAAGGCTTGAGAAACCTGTTAAGGTGTTCGTGGTTAACCCAGAGGTGTATGTGATTGTTCTCTGGATCATTCCTCTTGAAAAGGGGAAAATCACCCTCCAAGGCTTGAGAAACCTGTTAAGGTGTTCGTGGTTAACCCAGAGGTGTATGTGATTGTTCTCTCAAGGGGCTCCTGCTGTTCTAGGAAAGTTGAGTTTGTAATTGTTTGTCTGATATGTTCTTCAGCAGTTTTTGGTTTGAATTTGTGTCATTTGCAGTTACGTATTTCAATGTTTGTGATTTGAATAAACAAAGGGAAAGATGTATCAATTAAGCTCAAAGATGAAATTGGATGATTTATCGATTAAAAGCCTATGCATCAAAATGAAATTTAATCTATTCTAATTCTAAACCTACACTAATTTATTTTAAACTAACTGGGTTTTTAAAAAAAGGCAAAAGAGAGATAGGGAAGAGTAGAAAAGAAATTAAAAATAAGAGAAAGGGTGTTCTGAACTACCATGGATCTTTGGCAAATCCTTCAACCAGCTGCAGAGCAACCAGACCTTGCGCAACGTTCAACCGCAACTGGTGCAATCTTCGAAGGGAGTGCAACAAAAAAATTCCAATCGCAGCCCGACCTCAAGATGTGTACACTGCACACAGACAGGATGTGGAATTCAATTCAAAATCAGATTTTGCAGAAAAGATTTTCAGATAATTCCTAGGATTTGCAATAAACCACAGGACTCATACTAATAAAACATTCACAGGCATCACAAGGTTACAAAACACAGAAAATATTAAAAAATATGGCTTTCTTATACTCTTTAGTTTCCTCTCTGTCACAATTTCAGTTCTGAAAAATATTGAATTACATCTGGTTTATATAATTTTCCCCAGGGAAAAAAAAGGTTACAAGGCATTTAAAATGCCTTTATTCCAACGGATTATGCACCGGTGTATGCCAAAAATTCATGATACCCTCACTTCCTTTTACAATGACACCAAAGCAACCAGTAGTTTTGGATGACCTTTATATTTATTCAACTGGTTGAACTTTTGCCTTCTGCATTTATCAGTTGACATGAAAACTTTCCTATCTTTATAACAGAATATAATGGTTGCCAGATGGAGTCTTCTATTTTGGAGCCTTACTATTGTTGTATCAGGGTCACATGCCACATACTTCATACAAATAAAAGTCCTTGATTAATTTTATGTTAGCATGCTTCTATTTGGTCCAGTGTCTTCATTCCAATGTTGGCTTTCATTCATATAACTGCCATCTTCAACATCTCTTCACATTTTGCACAATAGGACTATTTTGGTCATTTGTAAACTTCCCTTGATCTGGCAATCATCTTGGAATATGATTGCCAACTTGATCCATGTAACCCTGGTTCCCAATTCTATAGTCTTTTGCACGCTTATTTGCACCTTATTCTCATATGCATGCTCCTTTTCAGTTCTTTTGAGTGCCATTAGGCATCAGGATTGAATATGAAGACCCGGGTTCATTCGGTTTGGTCATTGCTCCTTTGTTTACCCTGGACCCATGGTGACATGACAATCTTAGGTCATTGCTTTAACTACTTGTGACTCGTAGTGCACCCTATTCTCCTTTGAAACTGTGTATGCATCTATTTTCATGGTCTTGCCAGGCATTCAATATTCCTTAGACTTTAACTTGCTCCATAGTGCTTTCTCCTACCAAAGACAAAACCCACAATAAAGCTGCCAATTAAATTATGTGTGGTGCCTCTAACAATATGGAACAAAATGAACAAATTACTCAAGACATGACTGATTATGCAATGTGCTTCTGGCAGAAACTACATATTTTTGTAGAAGGAAACCAGTTACTAATAAAACAAATAAACATCATCTTTAGCACTCAATGTACCAATGCTTTTTAGTTTTTTCTCTTCTCCTCCATTCACTGCCAATCATTTAAGAAGTCTCTCGCAGGTTTGTCACTGGTTTTTTGGGTGTTCTCTATATTCAAATGCCGCCCATACTCTTACCTTTTCGAGCACTACTTTGATGTGGTGGATGATGGATCATATAGCGCTTCATTTCCCGGATGTTCATTTATATTTTACCATAGTGCTTTCCTTTAGCTCATTAATCCGCTTCATTCAGTCAGAATTTGCAGTGGTGCTGCCTGATTTTGTTGTAGCATCACTGCTTATTTGCACATAAAATGCGGTTTTGACATTGATTATATATTTTTTAATTACTCCATGGGGCAATCAACAATATTAAGAGTGCTTGGTCAGAGTTGCCACCACAAACCAATATAGAACTTGATAAGGTTGGAAGTAAGTGAAATCTGTGTTCCTGTTAGACTTACAGAAAGATTTTCATTCAGGCTTGGAGCTTCTATATTATACTGTGACCTGTGGCTATCTTTGTATTGCAAATATTGTATATGATATCTCTAGCATCTCATTAAATTTGTACAAGTCATGTGCCAATGGTTCTCAATGATTCCAATTAAGAAGAACAAATAAAACGTTTGCTGGTTTATTTTGCTGGCATCCTAACATGCAACACTTTTATCCATTGACTCTCTATTGTCATGGTCACTTCCGGAGTGGCAGAGTACTAGATTACCCCTGGCGCGTAGTGGATTTGATTGTCGTGGCACCTTATGTGTTTGATTATGACATGTTGTGTCTCCTTACTACATTGAGTATTGTGGCACCTCAAACCTATACCTCCATTTATCTGATAAAAGTAAAATTCAATTAAATTGACCCAATCACCAATTATACACTCTGGTCTAAAGAGTTATATTGGGTCTGATCCTTAGACCGGACCTCAATTCATAAACAAAATACTTTCCATCTTTGATAATTAGCTTCGTCCAATGTAAATGAATGTCAATAATTTAATCAGGTTCACCATATTTAATTTTAATAATGTTTGCTTAACTTCATAACTGGTTAAGGATCAGACCTCTATTCATAAACAAAATACTTTCGACCCTTGATAATTAGCTTCATCCAATGTAAATGAATGTGAATAATTTAATTGGGTCCACCATATTTACTTTTAGTTACGTTTGCTTAACTTCATAACCGGTTTTCCCATGTTTCACATTTTACCCCTTTTGACTTATAAGTTTTATTCCCTCTCACCTTGGTGGATGTGATCTTTTTTATAAGTCAGGTGTTAATATAAGGATTGACTCCATAAAAACTTCAAAGGCCTTTCACTTCATTTTAACCTTTTCTTCCTCTGATTAGTCTTTCTTTCTGATATAAACCAGATTACATGATAATATCAGGTCCGATTGTTTTCTAAGTAATTTTATTTTCAGCTCATTTCACATTTGGATCTGCTTTTAGTAAACAAAACATGAAGATTGTTATTCAGACGACCTTGTAAAGCTGATTGAACTACGAGGGAAATAATATAAAAAGCCTGAAAGATATAAAATTGGATTAGATTTTAAACTGAATCAAAAACATGTCTTAACATTGAATTAGAAAAGACCATACTAGGAACATTTACATTGAGTCAAGATAATGCTGGAATATGGAATGAACCAGGGAACTGGAAATCAAACCTGCCGAAACCAAGGAATTTTTGTGAAACTAAGACAAGTCAAACAGAATAAAAGAGGGGCCTTGAGTCATAATGCACTCAGGGGTGTTGTGGTGACAAGCCACAAGTAGCTAAAAAAAAGGGGCTTTCAAGGGTTGTCATGAGAGAGGAAAAGAATGAATTCAAATTTGGAATGGCTAATTTGAATGATCCATGCTTGTTATTGTATTGCTTGTCAAAGAATTACTTCTTGATGAGCACACAGTTATACTGAGGAGAGGCGGGGGGGGGGGTGAATCAGTATAACACAATCTTTTACTTTTCAAAACTTAATTAACCACATCAATAACACACATGCAAGATCTAGCAATTACGAACACAGAAAGAACACACGATTTACGTGGACACCCTTGCGGGAGAAAACCACGGCAAAATATTGCTTATATATTGATCTTCTTTGTAGGCACCAACCTACTTCTTTTTACAAGTCTTCTTTGTAGGCACCAATCCACTGGAGACACCAATCTCCACTTACAGAATTTGTAGGCACCAACCCACTGGAGACACCAATTCTCATAATTGAGCACCAACTCAGTAAGAGATACCAATCTCTTTTGGATAGGCACCAACCTCCAAATTCTTCAATGGACGATGTCGTATGCTTCTCCACACAAATCTGATCACAATTTCTGATTCTGAATAATGTAAGTCTTTCCTTCGCAAATCAGATCCACACACATACACCTTTCTTCCTTCACAAATTTGATTCAAATGATGCACACTCTTCTTTCACAAAACTGATCACATACATGGTAATGAGTTCCTTCAAATTTGATCACAAATAATATCAATATCTTCCTTTGATATCTGCATATATCTTTTCTTTTGTCTCTGCATAATCTTCTATATCAGCATATTCTTCTTCTCTATATCTGCATAGATCCCTCTTCTAATTCTGTCTTTTAATCCCTCATATGCAGATCTGAGTTATACACTCTATTATTCACATTTCCATCGTTCAACAATTCATTGCAAATGATATCTTATACACATAGAACAGCCACGGTCTTCATGAAGGGATGCAACCCTTGTTAATCAAACAACTCTTCATAATCATAATCGCACCACATCATAAAACCTATGTTCCACGGTGTTTCGGAGACGGGGAGACGGTAGGGGACGCGTTTTGGGGACGGCAGTCCGAGGACCATTCTTTGGGGACGACGGGGGGACGGCAATATATACGAATTTTTCAGAGAGAGAGAGAGAGAGAGAGAGAGAGAGAGAGAGAGAGAGAGAGAGAAATTTCTACAAGTTAATGGACAGCAGTATAAGACTATAAGCTGCATAACAACGATAAATATTAACATTAACATAACAACAATAAAATTAGTCATGATAGCAATATAATGGCAGTAATTTTAATCATGACAGCAGTATAACAACAATAAAATTTAATCATGACAGCAATATAACAGCAATTTAATCATGACAGCAATATAACAGTAATTTTAATCATGACAGCAATATAACGGCAATATTCAATTGCCAGTTGTGAGTTTTTTTCTCTAAACATTATAAAATGTATGTTTGATTTTGGGGACGGCGATGGGGACGCGGGGACGGGGACGGGGGTCTTAGAGCAGGGGACGCGTCCCTATGGAACACAACATAAAACTCTAATTGCACCTTATACTCCACGATTTAAATAAGACATTTTGTCTTATATAGGGAGCGCTCCTTAGAGGTCGGCCCCTCTAAACAAATATAGTTTATTTAATTTTAAACTCGACTTTGGTGCTCATATGAGAAGTTGGCCTTCTTTAAACAAAAGTTTATATCTTTAATTTAAACTTCAATTGATATCCCTATAAATGCAATTTAGAACACTAAACTTGGCGCCAATATTTGCTAATGTAGTCGGCCTTTTCCTGCCTTCTTATCTTCAATATATTTATCACTGCATTCTCTACTCTCCTCTTATGTATCATTGCTATATCATATTCTCTTCAAAACTGATCGCCCACACAGTCTTTTAGTCGGCCATATCTAACCCATGTTTTCTGTCCTTTAAAACTGATCACACTGTATTTGTCGGCCACCTATAGAATCTTCAAACAATTCCGCCCAAGGATAAATCGGCCCTATTACATATCAAAGTTTAAATCTTTAATTTAAACTTTAAGATCCATCACCTTAGAGGAGTTGGCCATGCTAGATATAAGCATTCTTAGACTCCAATGTGATCCTTAAAACAGCTGATCCAACTTGTCTTATAAAACTGATCTAACTTGCCTTAGATATGCCACTGAATAACGATTCTTTTCTTGCATTGTATGATATTGCTTCTTTGACATCAATGACAACATTTACACCTTGCATACGATGATATTGCTACTTTGACATCAATGACAACCATCTTGTCCATGCACCTTTGACATCAATTCTTTCCTTTGACATCAACGACAATCTCGGACAATCAATGACTACATGTAACAATCTCTTCATTCTTCCTTTGACATCAATGACAATATTTCCAACACTTCCATGGGATCCATTGTGCTTGAAGGTTGGAACTAATGTGGAAGAAAAATTTACAAACATTACGAAAACATTGGTGCAAGTTGACATTTCCAGTCTTGTGTTGGCTACTGATTGGTGAAACTTTCAGTCTTACTTAGTGGGAGATAAACACAAACTTGGGTGTAATTGACATCATAGTTGAAAAGCTTGGACTTGGGCAATAACTCGATAGACCCAAATTTTTTCAAAAACTTGGACATGACAAAAAGTCAGGGAAAAACATTACAAAGTTTTCAAACATTAAAAAACACATAAATTTGTAAAAATATTATTAAAAAACATGCACACGACTGAATTTAGGGAACACATTACTAATTCCTTTATATATATAGTTCAATACACATTGTAGACCAAAAAATGAGTTCAATACATATCAACTTCAAGTTCTATTATAAATAAAAATTACAAATTATTATTTCAATGTTCATAATCTATAAATCATAGTTGTAAAACTCAGACTTGGTAAAAACTCGGCTGACCCAAAAATATTAAAAAATGGAGACTTAGAAAAAACTTCAGAAAAAACTTCGCAATAGACTTGGCAAGTTTATTGAACATGAAAAACTACATAAATTTTAAAAAATATTCTTAAAAATCATGCATATTACTGAATTTATAGAGCATATTAGTTATTTCTAATTCCTTTCATATATAGATTAAAATTAGAGTTCAATACAAATCGAGACTTGGCAAAAACTTAGGAAAAAACTTTGCAATAAACTTGGCAAATTTATTGAACATGAAAAACTACATAAATTTTAAAAAATATTTTTAAAAATCATGCGTATTACTGAATTTATAGAACATATTAGTTATTACTAATTTCTTTCATATATAGATTAAAATTAGAGTCAATACAAATCATAGACTAAAAAATGAGTTCAATAAATATGAGTTTCAAGTTTCAATATCAATAACAATCACAAATCATAAATTTCTTTTGCTATTGTTTGGAATCTTGGATGTCCTCAAACTGGATGGTATAGCCACATCATCTTCAGCAAGATGCTCAACAAGAGCCTTAGGCATAGGATCAAGTTGTGAATGTGATGAAACCATCCCTAATGTTCACCAACTTGCCTTCTGCCTCCTCATATGCTGCCACATTCACTTGCCATTCAGCTTCCTCCCTCCCCAAATTGACTATCTCATCAACACTAAACATTGGATCCACATCCTTAGCACCCTAATCTAAATATGGATCAATGTCATCAAGGTCAAGCGCATGATGTGTCTCTCTTGTCCCTCTACTTTCTTCGCATGCAATATTACACAAAGACAAGGTCATTCAAGTGCCTTTTAGTCAACCTATTACACTTCTTTGTGTCAATGGCCTCAAACAAGGACCAATTGCATTCACAACCAGAGGTGCCATAGGGCTGGGACAAAATATGAATGACAAGATTTTGAAGATAAGTTATGGATGTGAACAGTTTGTATGATGTTTGGGAGGATGAAAAACTGGATGACAAACAAGGTGATACCTAGCCTTAAAAACAGGCTCAAGAAAACAAGCACTAAAAATTGAAGTGATACCATACCGCATGGGATGTTCAAGCAAATGAAATGCCAAAATCCATGGAAGGCCAATCTACACAATTGGGTAAACTTGTGCAAGTTGGTTAGCAGGTATATTTTGCTCTTATGTTTACTATTTTGTAGGTATTCAAACCTTATACGTGTGATGAGGCCAAGGCCTAACATGAATGGGAGGATGCCATGAAGGTGGAATTTTAGGCTTTGATGCAAAATATGACTTGGGTCTTGTCTAAATGTAATGTCCCCCATTTAGCCCAGTTGATCAGTAGATGAGGATTAGCCTATCACATGACTCCCGTAGGCTAATGACTATGTTTAGGGAGCCAATTTGGCAACTTACTATTTATAGTAAGTCAGAACAAGGGTACTTACTATTTATAGCAGGGCAGTTGCGGATGATCAATGCACGAGGTTCATGGTCTCGATATGTTTAGAGCTCCATTTGATATAATATAAGTTAAATTAAATATTCAACTTATGTTATTATAAGAGACTTAATGTGACTTTAAGTTATAAAGTAATATCATTTTATAAAATAAAGTTATAACTTAAAGTGTGTTCCGTAGGAGATGGGCACCCTCATGGAGGATTAAGGGGGTCAAGTTAATGAAATAAAATAAATAAAATACTCCTCTTTCTTGGGCGTTGGAGAAGTGAGAAAGATAAAAGGCAAAAATGAAGTCATTTCTCTTGACTATTGATTTTGCTCTCTTTGTGAGATATTCCCGTGCATTCTTGAGCTTGGAGCTTGAGGGTTTGATTTGGCTTTGCTGGGATGAAAACCCCTGCATTAGTCCCTTTCTTCGTGCGTGAAAGACCGCATTAGGAGAGGATAGTTGGAGGCTTCATTCCGGAGCTTCACCTGAGCTTTCATTTGATGGATTTTGATTAAGTTTTGAGTAGTTTTCGAGGTATTCTCATTGCAGACTTGTAAGATCATTTTGAGCAGGGTTGTGAAGTGCAGATTAGTGTGTTTCAATGTGGTTTTCAATGCTGTTATAGCCTTCCAAGACAGGCCGTACTTCCCAACTGCTGGTCATACATCATCTAGAGGACCATACCATCTTTGAGCACAATTTTAGGAGGATTTTGTGAGGTGTATGCAACTGTTTATGATCGCCATAAGGGAGTAGAGACTTCTGATGAAAAACAAAGATAATTAGAGCAGATTTCTGTGTGTTTGCTGCTGGTATATGAAGCCATAGAGGCTGTACAGCCCAAGGAGGTCGTGGGATTGAAGACAAAGGCTATTTGAGCATTTTGGGTCTCATTCTTATTGCATTTTGGGCGCCTAGGGCTTGTTATTGATCTGCTTCTATTTGTAAAACGACATCTCTTCTTTCCTAGGAGTTTGGAGCATATTTCTGTAGCTCTTATTGCTGGTCCTTCGTTAGCATCTATACGAAGTTGAATATTTCCATTTGGGTATGTTATTATAATTCATATTTTGTCTCATTACTATTTGGGTAGTTGTTCTTTTGTTGATATCTATTTTAGTTTTTCTGAGTTTGTTCATATGCTCTATATTTCATACATGCAATGCAAATATCAAACATGCAAAAGCAACCTATGAAACCCTAAACACAAACACATTAGAAAACACAAAAAATTGGCTCAGAACAAACACATATCAGTCGTTATACATTACAGTGGTATTAGAGCAGAAGATTTTGCCATCCTGTGAGATTTACACTGACATGCAGATGAGAGACTGAGACATGTTGCCTATGCAATCTTTGTCTCACCATTACAATACTAGAAGAAACAGAGTACAACAAGAAACACAAGTACCACAGTTAAAAGAACCAGAGATTCTAGTACCAGTGACAGACCCATTTTCAGGCGAGATTCCAGCACAAGTTGAAGAAACGGGTGACAGAGAAGTTGAGGAGCCTAGCATGCGAGAGATTCTGAACTCGTTGGCTAGAGGGCAGCTGGCTATTAAGAGGGTATTGCGCGAGTCACAGACAAAGTTACGGGTATCACAAGTAGAAATAGCTTAAGTCCTTACCCAGTTGGTACTGCGTGATGCAAGAAAGGGATAACAACAATAATAACTGTGACAGGAATAGGAACAATATTGGGGACATGAACAGAATGAACCATGTGGATGATAGGCACATGGATGACAGGAACAACGAAGATAGGAATAATGGGGATAGGAATAATGGGGACAGAAACAATGGTGACAAGCACAGGGACAGAGATGATGAGGGTGAAGCATCGGTCACCAACCGGAGAGGTTCCTAGTTGACAGCGGGTGATACACCTGGCATACCAGTTTTTGCACCTAGGAACCATGTTCCTGAACAGGATGCTACTCGGCTTGAATTTCAGGATGAGATCTTGAGAGATTGGCATGCATCTAGTGTAGAGTTCAGAGCTGAAATGACATTTGGAGAATACTCTGACATCAGGATGAGAAACAACCCTCGTAGAGGAAATAGACAACAAAACTAGGAACTTCAAAAAATGGTTAGCAAGATGCCACTACCATATTTTGATGGTTCTGGAAAAACCACCGCTAGAGCATGGGTCCAGAAATTGGACAGTTATTTGCAGATTAGCCCTATGCCAGAAGAAGATGCCATAACCTATGCAGCTTTACATTTGGAGGGCAGTGCACATAAGTGGTGGAGTAATGGGAAGGTTACATCGAGACACGAGCAGATTACTTTCTATGTTGAGTTTACTGCTAGACTGATTGACAGATTCGATAAGAAGGATCCTGAACTGCAGTTTAAGGAATTGGCACAACTCAGACAGGTTGAATCAGTGGATTCCTACATTTCAGAGTTCTAGGACTTATCTGTTATGGTCTCAGATATATCAGAGCGCAGGCTAGTCATAGTATTCATGGATGGTCTTTCGGATGCCTTGGGTGGTTGGATTAAGGGATTAGATCCAACATCATTACAGGAGGCCATGAAAAAGGCCCGAGATATGGAGTCTTCTGTGTGGAGAAACAAATTCTAGTCTAAGGGTTTTCAGCATAGGAGGGACAAGGAGAAGGACAGGAGACCCTTTCAGAAAGATTTTAGCCAGTCAAAAGAAAAATCAAACAAGCTAACTGATGATCAGCTGAACGAGTATAGAAGGAAAAAGCTTTGTTTTTATTCAAAAGAACCATGGGACCCTTCACACAAGTGCTCAAACAAAGCAAAGGACAAATTGATTGAGTATTACTCAACTGAGGAGACACAGTCAGAGGCGTCAGATCAGTCTTCAAATCAGCCCTCAGATCACGAGGACAGTGGAGATGAGAGTGTGTAATAACCCACCCCCTTATGAGTTTAATATGAGCTCTGAACTGGATTAAGTTTCATTCACTGATTGAAGAGTTTCTTGTGGTTAAGTTGATCCCTGCTTGCGTTTGGTGATGGGTCCATAACATAACATAACATGCATGCATATGTTTTTGCAAATAATGGAAATATGAAATATGCGCATACTGCTGAAAAATTCCAGATTTCTATAACTTCCAAAATACTCACTATTTTGACAAAATATCAAGTACCCAGTTGAGAAAATATCCCATATTATCTAAACAATGAATACCCAGAAAATTAGATTGCCAAGATAATGAGGTTTCTTACATACCAATCTCGCTGTCCATACAAAATGCAGTCTGTTATGACAGTACAGCCAACTGAAGATACAAAGTCTTGTCTTAACACCAAGATAATGGCATACACATGGTAATATACTGTTATCACGCCTACCCAAGAGCTTATGAAGCAAACAACTCCCAAATCTGGAGTAAATAAACCCTCACGTCCTTGTTGGTGCACTAGTACGGCTTGGGTATGAATGAACAACAGTAATAAATGCTTCAAATCCCCTTCCAAGCACTACAGAAAACTCTGCTCATAATGTCTGCAGCTGGACGCCATAGAATGATGAAGGAATGCTGCCCCAAACTCCTAGAAAATGCAGACTTTACCTCCCACAAGGATGTACGTTGTGGTACAGCAGGTACGACCACCAAATGGGATCACAGCTCCTTCAAAACTCCTCCGAATCTCACCAAAATCAGAATATAAAACTCTTAGACTGCAACAATAATTATGGAGGCATTTACTTAATGAAATATAAAGCTTCAATCCTCTGCGACAACTCCTCCAGTCTCCAAACTGTCCACAATGAAAGTGCAATGCTCAACCACTGAATATGACTGACCCAAGCAACCTTAGATGATCTTTGACACACTCGAATCACTGTTACAAATGGTGGTTTTTGTCACCAAGTGCCATGGCTAGAAGTTCTCCAAACCCTCATTTGTAGAGCAAATAGCAATAGAAAATATGTCATGAATGAATGAATTGCTTTTCACTTTAGCTTTTATAATTCTTTCCTGAGGGTAGACCCTTTTTTGAGAGGGAAAATAACTTTTATAATTTTTACTTTAATTTTCACCTCATGAGGCGTCCAAGTCCCTAGGTGACTTATTTTTGCCTTTTTATACTTTTCTCTAAGTCACCACACTAATATAAAGTCCAAACATTTAAATATAAATATTAATTTACGGACTTTAAATTGAAAGGGCAAACGGACTCAGAATTTGACGAGTGATAGACTGTTGGAAAGGTTTTATCGAAATGCTCCACCTCCAACCCTGAATTTCCCAAAACGGACAGAAACCCTTACTAAAAATAGTAAGGGCAAAAGGGCCAAAAATGCTTTGGGAAGCATCATAACAGACTCCTTACATTATTGAGCTTAATGCAACACCTGGAAAGGCCCGAGATGGCTGAACTGCCATGTCAACATGTCTAGACTGACACTTTCTATAAATAGCAGTGTTCTCCGAGGACCAAAGAGAACAAACCTAGAAAAACCCAGAAATATTGTCGCCATGCAAGCACTTACTATAAATAGTAAGTACTGCCAAGTTGTTTGAAATCCCTCCGGAAAGTGTCATACGGCTCCACTGGAACCCCTGAGCACACTGGTTACATCGAAATACTCCTCTGATTAGATTGTCACAAACTCAGAAAGTCAACTCCAACTGCACTGCAAGAGGACCCGAAACTGGGGACATTGCAGTCCGCCCTCCCTGAAGATTGCTTGTCCTCAAGCAATGTTAAACAACCCCATGATCATCAGAATGATCCAAACTGAACCCAAGAGTGATCTCGGGGTCCCAATTCAATCTATGGAAATATCTATCATGCTGTCGCTACGCTACTCTGATAAAAATTGTTAATCCATAGCACCGAGTCTGCGCTCTCTCCTCCGGTAACCCCATAATGTAATCAACATCATCATCCAAACTGAGATATCTGTGAGGATTGAAAACTATATCATGAAAAATCTCCTGCCAAAGTGCCACAGTGAGGTCCATATCTAAAATCTCACTGCCTAAATTGATCCTGGTCAACCAAAATAATCTGCTCATACTCAAAGAATAATCCTCAGCGTATCCCCTCACAGTATCTCGAAAGTGGTGCCAATTGGTCCCTAATCGGAATCCCATAATAATAGTGTCACCCCTAGAGCCATACATCATGATAATGCCATCCCGATCATAGACTGATAACCCCTCACTAACACCTAACCTCCAAGTGTCAACATGCCCATATCGAGCATACCATCTCATCCAATCGACTGCAATCATCACAGTAATATCTGTAGGCATATCCATCAACATCTCGAACTGATTGCAGTGTCCATCACTCAATTTCTGAATCAACATCACACCCCAGGTAATTGTACCAGGATTCCAAATCACCCTGTCATCACATCCGTCTAACATGAAGAGTGGGTAGCAGCCCAAAGTGCTAACAACACATAACCAATCTCCAACTACTGTAGATCTCCCATGAATGTGAAGAATACCCAACATAGGTGCAAGAAAATGTATAAGAACTTCTTCCAAGTTGCTGATATAGAACAGAACAGCAACCTCATGATTGAAACCCTATGCCACTCTTCAACAATGGGGAGATGATGCAAATCTCCTCTAAACTTCCGAACAACGGCTGTCCTTCCAAAGTTATGTAAGAAACCCATGTTCCATAAAGTAGAACAGCTGTCTCCTATCAATGTAGGGAGTAGATTCTCATGAACTAGGGCTGGAACACCAATGCAAACATGCTCACCTCTACACTCAATGCCATAGTCCAGCCACAAAGCAAACATTGGTGCCTCAAAACCACCAATCAAGGTATTGTCTCCGTACCTTGGCTCAAAAGCCAACTGCCACCTAAAAGTATGCCCATCCAATGCAAGTGTCTCCATGCTATGCATCACCAAACTCTGGAATAGAGTAACTACATACCCTACCAAAGAGTCATCAACAAGATGAGACTCATCACAAGCAAACTCCTCAAGAGCTTTATGAATGGTCAAAGGCCAAACCAAATCTGCATCACTCATATCTCCATCTACATATTAGTCGCAACACTAGTGGCTGATCCACAAAGTGTATGCTCCATCCAAGTGTATGATACGACTATTCAAATGGCTCATCCAAGTGTATGATACGACTATTCAAATGGCTCTCCAAAATACTTGACACCAATTGCCAATGTGAACAAGCAAGGAATTCCGGATCATACTTCAAACCTGATTGCTCTACATCCAAATCACAAGTGCCAATCTTCGAAGATTCTTCTACTTCATTCTCTTCATGTGAAGTGGCTGTTATGAATGAAGGAATAGGACTGCTGTCATGAATCAGAAAATCAGACCTGTTGTCACATCTTATCATGTCATCCTCTAGCCCTTCAATCGTCTTCTTTCTTGGCTTCATGTTCTCGTAAAAGTGCAGACCCAAAAGGTGGTTCTGACTGAAAATCGCTTGCCTCCCATATGAATCGGACCTCTATCCCTTTTGCTGCCCTATCATGATATTGTGAGGGTAGGGGACTGCTGTTATACAGAAAATCAGTCCTTACCTCTTCTTCTTCCATGGATGAGTGCTCATCAATTAGTGCTGGTCCAAAGGAAATCTCCCATGGAAAATCACGTGTGTTAGGTGCCATAACTTCTGTCCCATGGCTGCAAGCTAAAACATCTTGTGTATAGGTCTCTTTTATCTTCATGACTTCAACATGGGATCTTCTATGCCCTTCCTCCATGTCTCCACTCTTAGTCATCCTCCAACCAAACTTATCCTCGTGCTCTTTCGATTCTTGAAGAGCCCTTTGAGTGCTCCTCAAGGAATCCACTGTATTCTTAAGCTCAAGGGTGAGCTTGTCTACATCATCTTCTTTTCTTTTCAAGGCATTCGATACATCTCACCAAGTGTGAGGAGATGATCTCTATCAGCAAGCAAGTGTAGGTAGTTTGACTTCACTCCCACCAAAGCCTTATTGAGTTCGTGCAAGTCATCAAGAGATATACCTCCTTCAGAACCTTCATGTTCCCTTAGTGCCTTCCCACACAACTCTGCCATCAACTTATGAATATCATCAAAGTGCCTAATGGCTGCAATAACCTGGTCTTCATTTACCTTCAGCTGTCCTGTCAAATGATAGGATCCTGAGACCCATCAACCTCATCCAAATTTTTTGATTTGAAATCAGCATCATGCAATCCAAAATCAGATTTGTTATCAATGTTCATAACCATACTGCCAATGTCGCCAATGCTGTCAATGCCATCCTTCATGCATAACTGTGGAGATGAGGTTAGAATAACACTATAGTCAAAAGGAAATTCATCCCAAACCAGATCCTTGTCATACTTAGGTGCCACCACACCTGGATCCCAAGTGCTAAAATGCTGATTGCTCTATTCAGAAAAAAATGTGCTCATTGTATTCTTCATGATTGGTTGCCTCTGTGAATAAATCACTCTCCAACTCCCTAGTACTGGCATCATGACTGTCACTCCCTTGCATAGGCTTAGTTTGGGTTTCAAACCAAACATCAACTGTGTCAACATCTCTGAAATTGAATGTTGAACCGTCATCATCAGCTGATTTGAAGGTGTCAACATAACTGCTCACAATATGCCCAATATTAGGTGTTGACCGATGAGGTGTGTCACACTGAAATGCAATCTCATCACCTACTGCAACATCTGTCTCATGATTGAAAATTGCACTCTCAAATAGCGATTTCTCCTCGGATGTAACTGCGATAGATGACTGATTTTTATCTTCCCCACGATCACCTGTAGGCTGCGAGTCACAAACTTGAGCTTCCTCATTCTACTCTAACCCTTCTTCAAGGGTAACTTTTGAGTTTCTATCTGGACCATTCAAGTTCTCATGCTCTTCTGGTGTGTAAACTGGAAAGGCAACCAAACAATCTTCTGGTTTTTGAACATTCTTCTCTTCGACACAAGAATCAATGCTCTCATTAACCTTTACAGCATCTTCTCTCGAACTTGATCCCCTTTGTTTATGTTTTGCAACCCTCCGTAAATATGTCTCTTTAATGTCTGGGTCCTTCATAAGATTATACAGTTCTTGCATCAACTCATATATAGACTTGTCTGTAGACATTTTTTAACTCTGCTTCTAACAACTGCAATTTTCTGATTGTAACTGAAGAAACTGTGGCAAATGTTAGAACTTTAACAGGCTGGCAGGAAAACCAACTCTAATACCACTGTAATAACCCACCCCTTTATGAGTTTAATATGAGCTCTAAACTGGATTAAGATTCATTCACTGATTGAAGAGTTTCCTGTGGTTAAGTTGATCTCTGCTTGCGTTTGCTGATGGGTCCATAACATAACATAACATGCATGCATATATTTTTGCAAATAATGGAAATATGAAATATGCGTATACTGCTGAAAAATTCCAGATTTCTATAACTTCTAAAATGCTCAGTATTTTGACAAAATATCAAGTACCCAGTTGAGGAAATATCCCCTATTATCTAAACAATGAATACCTAGAAAATTAGATTGCCAAGATAATGAAGTTTCTTACATACCAAACTCGCTGTCCATACAAAATGCCGTTTGTTATGACAGTACAGCCAACTGAAGATGCAAAGTCTTGTCTTAACACCAAGATAATGGCATACACATGGTAATATACTGTTATTACGCCTACCCAAGAGCTTATGAAGCAAACAACTCCCAAATCTAGAGTAAATAAACCCTCACGTCCTTGCTGGTGCATTGGTACGGCCTGGGTATGAATGAACAACAGTAATAAATTCTTCAAATCCCCTTCCAAGCACTACAGAAAACTCTGCTCATAATGTCTGTAGCTGGACGCCATAGAATGATGAAGGAATGCTGCCCCAAACTCCTAGAAAATGCAGACTTTACCTCCCACAAGGATGTACGGCCTGGTACAACAGGTACGACCACCAAATGGGATCACAGCTCCTCCAAAACTCCTCCGAATCTCACCAAAATCAGAATATAAAACTCTTAGACTGCAACAATAATTATGGAGGCATTTACTTAATGAAATATAAAGCTTCAATCCTCTGCGACAACTCCTCCGGTCTCCAAATTGTCCACAATGAAAGCGCAATGCTTAGCCACTGAATATGACTGACCCAAGCAACCTCAGATGATCTTTCACACCCTCGAATCATTGTTACAAATGGTGGTTTTCGTCACCAAGTGCCTAAAGAGTTTGAGAATACAGAATGAATTGGTTGTAATTGATTCATTTACAAATGAGCGAAAATGCTCAATATATACAAAGTTCAAGAGATAGATTAGCATTAACACAATTAGGCCGACATAGAAAAATCAGGCCGACATAGAAAAAATACTAATACCCTCCCTTAATGCTCAATCTATCAACAACCCAGAGAAATAACAGAGAAGGATGCCCCCTTCTTCTCAGAACGCTTCTGCAACAAAAGACAGGAGCCTGCCACTGACTCTGCCACTTGAGATGAGTCTGCCACCAACCCTCCCAGAAACTGCAGAACTTCTGGAAATAACCAAAAACAACAACCACCGTCCAACCTGAAGTTGGAGAACTGTCCCTCCCTGTAACCAGAGACACACCGAGAACAGCTGCCACGATTTTGAGGAAAAAATCGGCAAACCCTCCAAACTTTTGCAGATGAGCATCCACTCCAAAACAGACTGCAAGAAGTCAGTTGTGCAGATGTGCGCCCCAGCAACTCCAGGTGCGACCAAAACAGACTGCAACAAAGCACGATTTTTGAGGATAAAAATCGATCAAAACCGGACACGATTTTTAAGGTAAAAAATCGATCAAAACCAAACACGAAATCCGAGACACGGATTAGAATACAAATCATCGTTTTTAAGGAAAAAACGGTAAAACCTGTCTAGAAACCAGAGAGCCCTCCCGAACTGCGAAAACCCTGACTAGGGCATACAGGAGCATACGGAATTTTTAAGGAGAAAATTTATGAAAACCATACGGAATTTTTAAGGAGAAAATTTATGAAAACCCACATAATTTTTGAGGACAAAATTATGAAAACCCACAAATATCAATTAGGCATGCAGGTCACAAAACCAGAGGCAACACCAGGAAACCCTAGCCTCTGCAAACAACCACGAACTGGAAGCAAATACCGTCAACGTCATTACCAAAGAACGTGGAACCGCCGTAACACAAAATCACAAGCTTTCAAATCGCAGAAAACACTGTGACCAAGGGTTTCAGACAGCGATCGAAGTTTAACACAGGATCCGCCTAAAAACAACAGAATCGTTGGTAGACGGCAACACCAGAGTTGTTAGTGACAGAAAACCTCCAAACTCCAATTCAAAAACTTTCAAAATCGCGTCCAAAGAGAACAAAAACAAATCACGACCAGGAATAGGAGTCGCTTGAAACAAAACACGAAGGAAAAGCTCGGTGCCGGATGCAGAACCCTCGAACCAGATGCAAATCGCGTGACCTCAATAAAGGTTAAAACGCGATTTCAAAACGCAGGAAAGAACCGCCAAAAGAAAATCGCGAAACCCACGCATCCACAGGACTATGAGCGCCTGTGAAAATCACGACCATAAACAAGAAATCGTAGACAAAGTAGAACCCTCAGTCGCGTGGCTCGAGCAGATACTGACGCCGGCCATAGACAATGAAAATTCGTTCTCAGAACAATGCGATTTGGGAAGAATCGCGACCCCCAAACACCTGAAAGTCGCGGCCAACAACTGGAGATTTCGGCAGGGCAGGGTGACGCGATCTCCAACTGGTAAAAAAAAAAAAAACGCGACCATGCAGAGATCAAAATCGCGATGGCACATGAGGGTTTCAGACGTCGTGAGCAAGAAGGCAGAGCACGCGGGCCGAGTGAGATAGAAAGGGACGCGAAGTCAGAGTTCGCTTCAGCCGCGAACAGGCGTCCTTAAAACATGGCTCAGAAGGGCCACGAAAACCATCAGACGGAATACACAAAGGAAAAATCGTGACTGGGGAGGAAAAACGCGATCCCCAGGAAACAAATCACGATTTCAGACTGGCCAACGACAATCAGAATCTCCAGAAACCCTGAAGAAAGCCGCTGAGGAAAACATGATCAGAAAACAAGGAGCTCTCCCAAGACCCTGAGCCCTCCCGTGAGGGAGTCCGACTCAGATCGGCTCTGATACCATAAAGAGTTTGAGAATACAGAATGAATTGGTTGTAATTGATTCATTTACAAATGAGCGAAAATGCTCAATATATACAAAGTTCAAGAGATAGATTAGCATTAACACAATTAGGCCGACATAGAAAAATCAGGCCGACATAGAAAAAATACTAATAGTGCCATGGCTGGAAGAAGTTCTCCAAACCCTCATTTGCAGAGCAAATAGCAATAGAAAATATAATGTCATGAATGAATGAATTGCTTCACTTTAGCTTTTATAATTCTTTCCTGAGGGTGGACCCTTTTTTGAGAGGGAAAATAACTTTTATAATTTTTTCTTTAATTTTTACCTCATGAGGCGTCCAAGTCCCTAGGTGACTTATTTTTGCCTTTTTATACTTTTCTCTAAGTCACCACACTAATATAAAGTCCAAACATTTAAATATAAATATTAATTTACGAACTTTAAATTGAAAGGGCAAACGGACTCAGAATTTGACGAGTGATAGACCGTTGGAAAGGTCTCATCGAAACGCTCCATCTCCAACTTTGAATTTCCCAAAATGGATAGAAACCCTAACTTACTAAAAATAGTAAGGGCAAAAGGGCCAAAAATGCTTTGGGAAGCATCATAACAAACTCCTGACATTACTGAGCTTAATGCAACATCTGGAAAGGCCCGAGACGGCTGAACTACCATGTCACCAAAACAGTGTCCAGGCTGACACTTACTATAAATAGTAGTGTTCTCTGAGGACCAAAGAGAACAAACCCAGAAAAACCTAGAAATATTATCGGCATGCAAGCACTTACTATAAATAGTAAGTACTGCCAAGCTGTCCGAAATCCCTCTGGAAAGTGTCATACGGCTCCACTGGAACACATGAGCACACTGGTGACATCGAAATACTTCTCTGATCAGGTTGTCACAAACCCAGAAAGTCAGCTCCAATTGCGTTGCAAGAGGACCCGAAAATGGGGGCATTACAGAGTGCTTCACAACAGAGTATTAGTAGTGATGGGAACCTCGCCCAGCTTTCTAGTTTTCAGAAAGTTGGCTCTTTCAGGGTGCGAGGAGTACTTGGAGGTCAGTGTATCATCACCCTTATTGACACAGGTGCTACACATAATTTTATCGATGAGGGGTTGGTAGCTAGATGGGGATTGCAGGTAGAAGAATTTGAAGGCTTCAAAGTATTGGTAGCTGACGGATTGAAAATGACATGCAACAGGGAGATCTCCGGGTTGAGTATTGTCATGGGTGAGTATGAGCTAGTAGACGACTTTTATATTGTCGGTATTGGAGACACGGATGTTTTATTAGGCATGCACTGGATGAGGCAACTCGGTGAGTTCACGATGAATGTAAATAAGATGGAGATGAAATTTGAGTTTAAGGGGAAGAAAATTGTTCTTCGAGGATTATCAAATGGTGGACCACGGGTAGTAGCTCTGAAAAGGATGGAAAGAATGCTGCGTCATGATCAAGTAGAGTGGGTAGCAGAATGTCTCATCATGCCAGAGTCTCCACCGTAGCCAAAAAACGGCTACCATCCAGACATACAGAAGTCGTTAACCAAGCACAACAAAGTTTTTGGTAGTATACCTCCGGGAGTACCACCTGACAGGGGTATAGAACATGTTATTGATCTTGAGGATGGGACCAAGCCCATCATGATCACACCCTATCGTCATCCTAAGAGGCTCAAGGATGAGATAGAAAAAATCATCAAGGAGTTGCTAGAAATGGGACACATCAGACCAAGCAAAAGCCCATTTGCATCTGCAGTAGTATTGGTCAAGAAAAAAGATGGGACCATTCGGAATGTGTATTGACTATAGAGCGTTGAATAAGAAAACTATCAAGAACAGGTATCCGATTCCTCGTATAGATAAGTTGATCGATGAGCTACATGGGGCTTGTTACTTTTCTAAGATAGATCTTCGATCGGGATACCATCAGATTCGCATGAGGACATAGAGAAAACAACCTTAAGATGTCACTATGGCCACTTTGAGTTCTTAGTGATGCCATTCGGGCTAACCAATGCCCCTGCTACCTTCCAGAGTTCCATGAACTAGATATTCAGACAGTAGCTTCGGAAGTTTGTGTTAATCTTCTTTGATGATATATTGATTTTTAGCAGGAATTGGGATGAGCATATGAAACATTTGGAGGAGGTACTGAGCATTTTGGAGAGTAAGTCCCTCTATGCCAAAGAGTCCAAATGTGACTTTGGCTTGACAGAGCTTCTTTATTTGTGTCACATCATTAGTGTTGATGGTGTTAGAGTGGATCCAGAGAAGATTAAGGCGATATTTGATTGGCCACCACCTACAAACCTCACAGAGCTTAAGGGCTTCTTCGGACTATGTGGTTTTTACAGGAGGTTTGTGAAAGGCTTCTCACAAAGAGCTACACCTTTGACAGACTGGTCCGATTCAGCTCAACAATGCTTTGATCACTTCAAGCACTTGATGTCTACCTGCCCAGTGTTGGCGATCCCTGACTTCTCCAAACCTTTTGAGTTGCAGTGTGATGCTTCAGGAGAGGGGATAGGGGCATTGTTAATGCAGGAGAAACACCCTATTGCATTTGCGAGTAGGAAACTGAGGGGTGTAGAGAAGAGCTACTCAGTATATGACCGAAGGATGTTGGCCGTCATGCATGCATTGGCCAAGTTCAGGCCTTATCTAGTTGGGGGAAAATTTATCATTAAAATAGATCACAATAGTATCAAATATTTTATGAACCAGAAAGACTTGAATGACAGACAACAAAAGTGGGTAAGTAGACTCCAGGCTTATGACTTCGACATTGAGTATGTCAAGCGCAAAAGGAACATAGTTGTAGATGCTTTGTCGAGGAGACCCCACTTATGTTTAGTTGGAGAGATATCTACTGATTGGAAAGAGATGATCACAACAGAGTATGCTAAGGACTCCTTGGCAACAGGAGTCATTGAGGGCACTATTAGGGACGACAGGTATTATGTGGTGAGTGATTTGATCGTGTACAAATATTTTTTGTCCCTGATTCTTAGTTCAAGCATAAGGTTATAAGGACTTTCCATGATACCCCAATGGCTGGTCACCCCGGATTCTTCAAGACTTACAGGCAGATTTGGGAAAGATTCACATGGAAAGGGCTTAAGGAGGAAGTCCTTAAGTATGTTCGTGAATGTCCTATTTGCTAACAAAACAAGCATGAGCATACTTATCCTGCAGGTTTGTTACAACCATTGCCTATTCCCAATCAGAAGTGGGAATATATCTCCATGGACTTCATCATAGGGTTGTCGAAGGTTCAGGGGAAGGATTGCATTTATGTGGTAGTTGACAGACTCACCAAATTTGCACACTTTGCCATTTCAGCAACTTACACAACTGCTCAAGTGGCCGATTTATTTTTCAGGGAGATTTTCAGACTTAACAAGATACCCAGAGGAATAGTTAGTGACAGGGACAACAAGTTCTTGAGTTTATTTTGGCAGGAATTATTCAGATTGTGTGGCACTGAATTAACTCCTAGTACTAGTTACCACCCATAGACAGATGGCCAAACAGAGATAGTAAACAAATGGGTGGTGTTGTGACGTATTCACAACATCGCCCCATCGAACATGGGGACCCCTCCCCCCCCCTCATTTTGAGTTTCTGGTTTGAGTGTGTTTTGGCAGTGATTCCTGTTTGTTGGAGAATTTGCAAGCAATTCATGGCGCATTTGAACGACCCATCCCCTAGGCGGACTTTCACAGTCCTTTGGCAATCTCTTCTCTCAGTTTAAAACTTGATGATTTAAATCACCCACCTGGGGCGCCCGTCCGACTAGACTATGCAAACCGCATTCTTTTTTAACTTATACACGGGTCCTTCTAAGCAAATATACGATCATTTTATACGGAGGGAAGTTGACTTGTGCATAACCTTTCATAATTCCCGCCTCGGGCGGACTTTTGCTATCCGTTTGCAATCTTTTTCAAACATCATATGCAATTGCAAGAGATTGTCTGCCCGTGCATTATTCGCACTCTTTCCGAGCCTAACCCGTCTCCACGCGCACATTCATGATTTAGTGTCTCACATTGTGTGATTATTCGAAAATCTCCATGCAACTTTGTAAAGTACAAGCGAGTTTGATAATGCCGCTCAAGCGGACTTTTTAATGCTCTTTGCAAATCTTTTTCATCTTAGTGCACGACAACCTCAGATGTTCGCTTGGCAATATCTATCTTTCATTTTTTTGCAAAGTCTAAATTCAAACTATGCATTGCCCACTCAAATGTCCGCTCTCATCCAGCTTGTGCACGAGAAGTCAATAAGTCCGCCTTAGACATTTTATTATGCTTGCTCTTGCAAATGGAAGGTCCAAATTATGCGTGATATCTTCATTGGTCCGCTTCTTCTATAAGCGCATATTTGTAATCAATCTGCATAATTTCAAATCGTGCATGGCCTCCTAAAATGATTGCCTCAGGCGGACTTTTGCAGACACCTTGCAATTTGTATTCTTTTCCAATTCACGTAGACATTTTAAAGTCCGCTTATGCATTTGAAACGTCAGATGGTCCATTCAAATCGCTTTCATACTAAATATAGAACATTCAAAGATTTGTTAAAATACGCAATCTGAAGAGTATAATGAATTGGACATTATGTATCTCCCAAAATAAATTCTCTGTGTGCACAACGTGAAATCCGCTAACTGTATATTCAATGATTTCCTGGAACCATTTAAATTTAATACTATGCAAGCTATCTGAGCAATTGTCTAAGCTGTGGCGTCAAAGGGAGATATGACAAATTTGAACGTTAAGCATTATAACGGGAGAGGAACCATCAAGCACGTGTTTGAGGGTCTGGCTGTTGATATCATGAGTCGAATCTGAAGGGTCCACATGCTAAGCCAACGCCGCAGTTACTGTCTTCAAATTTGTATGCATAGCGGTTGATATGACTTAAATCCATTTTGAAAGAGAATCGTGCATTTTTTTTAAGGCATACTAAGTCCACCGTAGCTCACGCAATGAGTAATGGTTTGGCGTGTCTGAGGAAAATTTAAATCTTCACTTGGGCGCTTGCAATTCACGAAGGCTCTCAAAAGTCCATATCTAAAAAAGTATTGCGAGCACTCGAGCGTTTCCCCAGGCATATATTTGAGCAAAACTTGCAACTCGCATTTCTTAGCATTGTGCGTCGTCACAAAGGGTGTCTGCCCATGAGTTGAGTCTCTTAGACCTGTGGTCTATTCGACTATGCACAAAATCAATGCCAAATTACTAGATTGTTGCAACGCAAGAATTGGCGAGTTAGAGTTGGTTTGCTGATCGAAGGTTGTCAAGAAACCAGTCGCGTTTATTTTTCACAAAATTTGCATTTTTGGCTTTTCTTGCAATAAGGCGAGGTAATTTAAATTACATATTCGATTTATCCCGCATGCATTGTGCGGTGAAATTTGTCTTATTTGTTTGTCTATTAAGCATTATTCTACTATGTTGGCGTCGTGATATGCGTGCAAGTGAGTGATGAATGTGAAGGACAGGCAGGCAATGATGAGCAGTGATATGAAGGGAACGTGGCTAGAAATGAAGATCATGTCGAAATGGCGAAATCTCGGCGACACTAATCTGGGGAGAACCAACATGGAGGAAATTCAGAAAAACCTATACAAACCCAATCCTTCGGATTTGATGAAGTGAATGTTGAAAAACGGAATTGTGCAAGCTGCTTGTTTCCCACCTGCGATGCTGAGTCCGGAGTTGATGTTAGAGTGCGCCAAGCACTATAATCAAGAAAAGAGATGCATTGTGACAAGAGATGGCAAAGTATTGGCTCATCTGAGAAAGGAAGCAATCGCAGAGGCTTTCGACATTCCTTCGCACAAGACTACTACATTCTGTACCAAGGAGTCTGCTTTGCACCTTTATCTAGCTGGACCCGAAAAGTGCATGGAAGTGATAAACAGCAACTAGTTGGTACAACAGAGGCCACATGTGAGCAGAGTGCCTAAGAAGCTTCACAAATCTGATTTTCATCAGGAGATAGGTTATATGGTTGTATTTCTGAATCGTATCATGGGCTGCCCACAATCAGCAAATTTTGAGTCATGGATGTTCTCCTTCATCGAGGAGATCATAAGTGGAAAGAGGATGATCGATTGCGCTGAAATGATCAGCAACAATATCGATGATCAGCTCAATAATTTGCAAGAGACCAAAACATTTTATATGAGCTCATATGTTATATATATGCTTGCCAGGAACGAAAGATACCTAGGGCTGAATTGCAAAGGGAGAGTTGGAAACGGAGATGGGCAATTCAAAGTTTATGATTGCTATCCTCAGCTGCACTTACAAGCTATATCTCATTACAGGAGGTTTAATGATGCTTTTTCCATGCACATTGTCAGATTATTGTAGGGCAACACATGCAGGAGATTGTCCAAAGAGGCTATGAATTTTGTAGAAAAATACGGAAAATGGTTTATTCAATTTCCCAGGTTCACATACCTCCGTGTTGAAGGCTATTCATCATTACCCTACAGGTTGCCAAGATATCTTACAGACAGAATGGTGTTGTTAGAAGTGACAAGACAGCTGGTAGCATTCGACAAAATCCAAAGAAAGTAACAGAAAACTATGACCAAGTTTCCAATTAGTATTGGGAGGCTGGAAACTTGTATGTCATTACAGGCAGTTGAAAATTCAGAGATAGAGCTACAAGCCTACAACTTGGTGTGCCACAATGATGCATGCAATAATTTTGATCCATTCAATGCAGTTAGGTAGAAATTTGGAAGTAAATATGAGCATATATCACAACTTGAGGATCACTGGGAGGATGCGTGCGATGACATGGAAATAAGGAAGAAAAGCTGCTATAGATTGTCTTTGGACTTGGTTAGAGCAACAAAGGCAATTAACATTACAGATCAGATTGAGGAGAATCACAGAAGGCTCTCACAGAGTTCATATGATCAAGAGAAGGATAAACCTTTCACCATCAATTGGTCAGAACAGGAGGTTACATGTAATGATGATTTGATGATACCAATTGTGGCGCATACAAGAAAATATGTGGACTTCCAAGTTTGAAGGCTTCAGGAGAAAAATATTCAATTCACTTACAATTTGATGGGAGGAGTTAGTGCACATTAGTCCAGGGATACTTCAAGTAGTGACTCTAGTGATTCTAGTGATTCAGATGGTGCAGGTGCTGATTCGCAAGAAGATATTCAGCCAAGTAAAAAGGTGAAAAATAGTGACCAAAATGTAGCCAGTACCTCTTCAAGGCAGGAAAACAATAGTATAATAGATATTGAGGAGGATGAGGCAAGACCTGATGAACAGATGGCCTTGAATGTACAGGATGGGAATGATAGGCATTAATCTTTGGAATCCAATATGCAAGGGAATCGGATTGATGAGTTTCTATCAAATCCATCGAAGGAGCAAAATCAAGTCCTGATTGAGATTGATCCAGAAATTCAAGATGATAGGGAGTTGTATGAATTTGATGAGGAGGCTCTTCCTACTGTTCAACAGAAGAAAAATCTAGAGGAAAATCAGGAAGATTTATTAGAATTGCCGGAGTGGCTAAGGGAGAGAGTCAAAGAAAAATCCATAGTTGAAAGAGAGCCCATCCTGAGTTTGGAGGACTTGTTGAGTAGAACCAAACCCAACAAGGAAAAGCGAAGGGTCACTAAATTTTTAAAGATTATGAGAGACAGCTTTGGGTCAAGACAGGTACATGTTGCTGTCCCAAGAATCAATGCGGATGCAGGTGAGGATGTTCCAGGTGGATACAACATTAATATAGTTGATTTGGGTCCAACCACGATAGAACAGGGAATGGAAGAATTTGAGGATTCAGTCACAACCATCAAAGAAAGACTAAGGAACGAGAACAGAGGATCTTGTTGATGTGTTTTCCTTGCACAGACAACGCAGCATAAAATACTCGCGTATTTTATCCTCTCTTGAACAAAATCACTCAGATGCTGAACTTTGTGATCAACTGAGTAGACTCCAAGGTTCCTTATCTTCAATTCTCAATTTGGGATAGCTTGTTTGGCAAAGACGTGATTTGCTGTTTCATACAAAGGGACTTACACTTTGGTGTCCAACGGCAGGAAAATATCGTTTGCACTCACACAGGTTGTAACAATCGCTTCAAGGCTACATGCTATGATAAACTTATGATATGGCAATTCAGCTCTTAGTCCTACTCTTAACAATGTTTTTTCAAAAAAAATGCAAAAGACTGGGTTTAGAAAGAATATCTAATCTAAGTGCAAGCTATTATCATCAATTCCTGGAAATCTCAACCACGCTTTGCTTCGCCATGAGACAACAACTCCACAAAGGTGATGCAATCTTCTAAGGATAAGCTAAAGGTTTTCAAATTGCTCTATGAACAATCGAAGTGACGCTTGTGTTATGTTCAGACTAACCTTACACTACAACTTGCCAGCGACAAATCATAAAAGGTATGAACATATAGAGATTTCACTAAGTAATCGAAAGACAATGACCTCCACAAACT
Source organism: Cunninghamia lanceolata (assembly GCA_027924645.1). Classification (NCBI taxonomy): domain Eukaryota; kingdom Viridiplantae; phylum Streptophyta; class Pinopsida; order Cupressales; family Cupressaceae; genus Cunninghamia; species Cunninghamia lanceolata. The sequence continues at coordinate 5,529,262 of BSBN01001217.1, read as the reverse complement.
AAAGCGAACAAACTTTGAAAGAAATAAACTAAGTTAAAACATTGAATGCGAGTGAGTACTTAGCAACCATGCAACTTGCAAAGAGAACACAATATCACCATGAATAGCTCAACAATGAACTTGTATTAATCTCAGCAATGTCTTAGCAACAGCTCTAATTTGCTCAAAACTCATTATACAAAATGAAGAAGAATGAGGCTTATATAGCCTTCAAAATACAATGAATGGCCAGGATCAATTTGGATTCGATGGCCCAGATCATGCCACATCAAAGGTGGTTATAACAACGTTCTATTATTAGAGATATACAAGAAGCAATAAAGGCACGTTTTCCAAGGTGACACCTTGGCTCCTATGTGGACTGCCATCGTGGCATTTATTTCTTATGTTTATTCTTTTCGACCAATGCCACGAACTTTGGAACAACCCTCGCCATGTCAGCAACTGGTACACTTGGCGCGTTTCGAATGGTTCCTTCTGCCTTCTTCACATCTCGTGTATGCTCATCAATTGTCCTCTCCCACTCTGCTAGACCAACTTGCTTACCACCAACAAGTGAGATCAAGGAGTAGATGTTGTTCAGCTGTTCACCAGAAATGAAGTGAATAGAGTTGAAGTAATGAGAATGTAGGTAATTCTTCACGTCATGGAACGCAACCTCTCCTGAAAGTACACACATATCATCCATTACACCAACTATCTTATTATGAGCTCTCTGGAGAACACTATCCACTTGAACACAATCCATTTTAACCTTGTCAAAAAGCTGATCTCTTATGTCCATAGTGAAGTACCAAGTAGAGAAATCATACGATGAACCCTCTTCAACTACTCCTTCCTCTATCAATGCTGACAGTGGAGTGTTCATCAAATCTTCCAAGTGTGGCATATATTCTCTTTTGACAGCATCGAATTGGGAACATGCTACTGAAACTGCTTGAAGTCTTTCCAACAACTGAGCAACGGTTTCATACTTTTGGATGAGTTTATCGATGAATGTATCTATTTGATTTCTAACTCTTCCTATCCAGCTTTTCAATTCTTGGGACTGTGATTTCATACCCTCTAACTGAGCGACAGATTCCTGTGAAAGCATGGGAGGTGGAGTGGACGTCCCTTCACGCTGTCGAATTGGATTCATCAATTGCTGGATATACTGCTTGAAGGCGAGGTTTTCTTTCTCCAATTGATCTCCTCTTTCCCTCTCACGCTTCAATCTTTCTCTGACCACTGAAACTGATTCCTCCAACTCTTCAAACTCTTGCTCTTCTGTTGTTGGTCCCAAATCCATAGTAGTCACGTCATAATCTTCAGGAGCAATATCATCAATTGTTTTCTCTACCCTGGGCGCTGCAATATGCACTTTCCTGAACCCAGAACTATCTCTTGTAATCTTGGAGAATCTAGTCGCCTTCTCCTTTCCTTTGTCTCGCCTGGTTCTGCTTAACAGCTCTTGTATATTGACTTCTGGCGCTACTTCCACGATCGAAGTTTCCTGTACTCTCTTCCTCAACCATTCTGGCAAGGCAGACAAATCTTCTTGGACATCTTGTTCTTGAGCTTCAACTTCTAATTCCGGTGACGATGCTTCCTCATCAGATGGTTCAATGTGTATATCCATTTCATGTGTAACAGCTTCTTGATCTTTGGAGGGACTTGATCGGACTTCTTCAGCTAGAACCTCATGCATGTGTGCTTGATCCAATATCTGTGGAGCTCCTTGGTTTTCTCCTTCTTCATTCTCCACTACCGATGTCACATTCATATCTTGAGAAGGACCACCTTCTTGCCTGGAAGAAGTACTAACCTCATGTTGTGAACTCAACTTTGTCTTCTTTCGACTACTTTCTCCATGTGAGTCATCCAGATGCTTCCTCTTACCAGGCTGAGCTTCTTCTCTGGAGCTTATGCTATATCCACTAGACTCACTGTGATGTTCGCTGCTAGATTCACTATCATCCACCTCTTGTGATTGCTGCGAGTCGGTCCCTCCCATCAAGTCATATGTCAAGGCCTTATTTGCATTCTCGAGCTTCTTCACTTGACGATCTACATATTTCTTGGTGATCTGTATAACTTGCTGTATCCAGTCATCATGACCACCTTCTCTTTCAGCCCAATTGATAATGATAGGTCCTTCCTGGTCAAACATCTTTTGCACAAAAAACTTTTCAGTTTCCTCCAACTGATCAGGAATAGGCATTATATTACAAGATCTCACCAAATCCCAAGCCATTCTCGAACATCTCCTCTCTCTGATATGCTCATCATCATCCGCATCTGCCCAATGATCTTCTTGGTGCTCTCGGTGTCTAAACCTCTTCCCAAATGCCTTCCGAATCGTGTTAAATGGATCAAAGTGATCTCGATTCGTGTCATGAAGCACAAGATTGTAAGCTTGAAGTTCATATTCTGAATGCTGTGCAACTTGCAGTGTTGGGCAAGTTTCCAACTTTCCAACTCCTATCGGAAAACTGATTCCGGCTTTCTTCTTATCTTTCTGAATTTTGTCCCAAGCCAACAGTTGCCTCGTCACCTCTAGTAGTACCATCTTGTCGGTAGGATACCTCGGCAAGCGATAAGGATAAGATGAAAATCCTTGGATCCTCAAGTAGGTGAACTTCGGAAATTGGATGTACCATCGTCCATATTTGCCAATCAACCTCTTTGCATCCTTCGATAACCTCTCATGCATATTTCCTTGAAGCTTCCTTACGATGAACATGAAGAATGCATCATTCACACGCTTGTAATGGGCGATAGACTTTAGTTGCAACTGCGGGTAGCAATCATACACGCTGAATTGTTCGGGGCCATATCCTATGTCACCTCTGCAATTCAATCCATCATACTTTCCACACATTGCGAGGATATAGATGACATATGAGCTCATGTAGAAGGACTTAGTCTCCTTTAGCTTGATCATCTGCTCATGAATATTGTTGCTTATGATGCCGGCCCAATCGATCATCACTTCACCCTTGACGATCTCTTGCATGAATACGAACATCCACGCATCGAATGTTGACGATTGTTGACAACCCATGATTCTGTTCAAGAAGATCACCATGTAGCCAAACTCCGTGATGAAATCTGATTTATGAAGCTTCTTCGGTAACTTGCTATGATGACTCCTTGGTTGCTTTACACAATTGACGTTTATCTCTTGCTTACAATTACTTATCGCTCCTTCAAACACCCTTTGAGTTTGCTCTTGAGTGTAGACGGTGACCCTCCTATGCTTTGGGATGTTGAATGTTTCAGCGATGGCCTCCCTCCTCAAGTGAGCTAAGACTTCTCCATTGGATGTCTCAATGCATCTAGTCTCTTGGTTGTAATGATCAGCACATTCCCACATAAGCTCGGCACTTGGCAAGGCGGGCGGAAAACAAGCTGCTTGAACAATCCCATTGCGAAGCATCTCATGGATGACCTTGGAGTGAGTTGGCTTGTAGAGCTCCCTCTTGATCTCCTCCATGTCGATGTGACCCAAGTTGGTGTCACTCACGTTCCTCCACTTGGACATGATCTTCGTCTCCGGCATGACTCCTTGCTTGTCGCTCTTAATCAAGGCTTGCCTTTCTTTCGCATTCATCCTCTACCTCTTCCTACAAGATAAGACAACACATGTCACTAGGCTGATGTGACCTCTTAAAATATGAATTTTTTACTATTTACCCTATCTCCTTGTGCATGTGGGATAAAAAAAATGATTAATTTCAAAATAACATACCTTAGAAAAAGCAGATTTTCTAAAAAAAATCAGAAATTTGGAAAATTTGACTTGAAAAAATTTGTGAACTTTTGACCTTTTCCTTGGAATCTGCTGCTGCTCCTTGCTGCACTGCTGTAAAAATCAGAATTAAATTTGGATTTGAATTTGAGAAAAATACAATTTTAAACCCTCTTATATATAAAACACTGCTTTTACTTCAAGTAGGTCGGCCTAGTGTGATGAGGTCGGCCTAGGAGGAGGTAAATTTCATGTTTTTTAGACATTTTCCATGTCTTCATGCTCAGAGCGCCCTGCTAGGGCGGGTTTGGATGCAGTGTGTGGAGGATTTCATGTGGAGACTTGAGGTGATATTATCCATGTGTGGGGTCTAAATCCGCCTAGGAAGGGCGGGATTCAAGGATGTGTATGGACTTTTTCTTACTTAGTGATTTCTTGTTGTTGTTCATTTCCTCCTTTGAAGTTAAGTGAGATGTATAGGATGTTTGATGCCTTTGTTTATGAGACATGACGAAACCATTTGAAAAGGGCGGCTTTGAAGATGATAGGTGGATGAAATGGTGTGAGGGACTTGGTGTTGTCCTTGTGGAAGGCTCAAGGCCGCCTTGCATAGGAGGTTTGGAAGGTAAAGTAAGGATTTGATGTTCATTCCTCCCATTTGATAAGTCTTCTCTATCAATCTAAACGCTTAGTGGAATCTTGAGATACTTATGAATATGAAGACACATACTAGATGTTGGATGATAATGTCCATGTGTCTTGGTGAAGTCCACCTAGCAAGAGCGGTCTTGAAGAGAGTGCTTGGAGTGGATGATGCAAAAGAGGTGAATGAAAGAGAAAGTCTCATAGTCTTCAGAATGCACATGGATTACTTCACTTAGCTCATCCTTATGAAGACTTCTTTTCAGCACCCTAGGCGGTTTTGAATGTAGTACATGGAGTTATGCATATGAGAACATGGACTTGTCCCCCTGTCATAGTGAATACCGCCTAGGTAGGGCGGGATTAGGGATGTTGTTTGGATTTTACAAGTTAGAACCTTTTGAACCTCTCCATACATGATCACCTCATCATTAAAGTGCTTTGCTTCATTAGTTCATTGATTTCTCTTTGTAATTTCAGTTGTCGTCTCCCCTAGGCGGATTTAGAGATAGCACATGGAGGATTTCTTGTGAAGGCAACATTGTCCAGAGGAAGGTTCCAAGACCGCCTAGGAGGGGCGGGTTGGAAGGGTAGGTATGGATTTTGCAATATTTGGACACTTCTCTATCTTAACCTTTAACACTTTCCTTCCATCTCCATGATTTAGTGACTTTCAAGCTTCCTTCTTTTTAGAATGATCTTCATTATCTCATCTCTTGAGTATAATCAGAACTTGCAAGTTATCCATATGCCTTCTTCTCTCCTAGGTGGGTTTGAGGTTGATGTATGGAGGATATCATGTAAAGCAGATAACTTTGTCCAAGTGAGGGTCCTAAATCCGCCTAGGAAGGGCGGGATTCAAGGAGATATGTGGATTGTTATCACTTAATGTTCATTCCTCTCCTCATTGAAGACCCTTCTCTTGAACTTGCCCAAGACTTAGCTACTTTTAAGATGCTTGTGATGTGAGAAGGTAAGCTTTGAGATGTTAGATGATGATGTCCATCTGCATAGGTGAAGTCTGCTTAAGAAAGGTGGAATTGGAGTGTTTGTATGGAGAGATGTATGTGAAGACATGAATGAATCCAAGACCCTTTCTTGAGACCGCCCAAGAAGGGCGGGTTTGGGCACATGGTGTGGATTCTCTGTCTATAACATCTTTTCCTAACCTTGATGATCTCCCAAACTTGTCCTTGTATGACTTAGTGTTGGTGAATGATTGATGGAAGTCAGAAGACAAATTTGGAATGTTTGATGAACCTTATCCACATATCAAGGTGAAATCCGCCTAGGCTAAGTGGTATGGAGGATGTCATGTTGAGTGGACGATATAATCCCTTTAAACTTGCCTTGTCCTCCCTTAAGGATTTCCACTTATCATTGACTCAACCTTGCAACTTATGTCATTCTTCACCTAGGGCGGGTTTGAGCATGTTGAGTGGAGAATATCATGTGAAAGGTGACACTATCCACAGACACCCCTTGAGGCCGCCCAAGTAAGGCGGGTTTGAGAGCAATGTGTGGATTTTGGCACTTAGCCACTTCTCAACTCTTGATTTTAACTATTTCCTGCCTTTGTGACATCATCTAGATCATTCTCACCAAGCAACTTTGCATTTTACATTGTTCTTGATCTTGAGCGGGTTTTGAGTGAGTGATTGGAGTGTATCATCTGTCAGGTGGCATAGTCCACAGAGTCTTCTTGAGGCCGCCCAAGTAGGGCGGGTTTGAGAGCAACCTTTGGACTTTATCTTGAAACTCATTTGGTTCTCTTCAAACCTTCAAGTTTGCATTGATATACCATCACCTTCTAATGCTTGGTTTTTGAAGCATTTAACAAACTTGATCTCTTTTGTCCTAGGGCGGCTTTGAAGATAGTGCATGGAGAATTTCATGTGAAAAGATGACACTATCCACAAACATCCCTTGAGACCGCCCAGGAAGGGCGGCTTTGGAGATACCCCTTGGATTTGCTTTCAAAATGTCTCAAAAACGTTCAATCTTATGCATTTTCATCCAACCTACATGATCTCTTTTGTACTTGAACTCAAAATATTTCAAAATCTGATAAGTCTCTTCCTTGAGCGGGTTCAACTGAGTTGTATGGAGAGTGTGATGTGCAGGTGATGAAGGTGTTTAACCCTGGAGCTCAAGGCCACTCATGTAAGGCAGGTTTAGGAGTATGATGTGTATTTCAACACTTAGAAACTTCTTAGCCTCTGGACTTGACTCTCTTTCCCTTGTGATATCATCTTGATCATTCTCATCTAACGACCTTGCAAATTGCATTGTCCTTCATCTTGGGCGGGTTATGAGTAAGTGTTTGGAGGATTTCATGTTCCAGGTGACATAGTCCACAAGGGGCTCTTGAGGCCGCCCAGGTAGGGCGGGTTTGAGGGTGTAGTGTGGATTTTGGCACTTAAGAACTTCTCACCCCTTGAGCTTGACTCTAACTTACCTCTCCTTGGCATACCTTGATCAAACAAACCTAATAGTGTGTGTTACCTTTCATCCTGAGCGGTCCTAGAGAGAGTGCATGGAGGATTTCATGTGTTTGGTGATGGAATCCACAAAGACCCCTTGAGGCCGCCCAGGAAGGGCGGGTTTAAGGGTGTCCTTTGGATTTTGCCTTAAAACTTACTTGATGTAGTCAAACCTCCAAGTTTTTCATTCAAACTTCATGATATTCCAATGCTTTGTGGTTAAAAGACTTCAAAACTTAATACTTCCTCCAAGGGCGGGTTTGGAGACACTGTCTGGAGAGTTTCATGTAGAGGAGGTAAAGTTGTCCATAAGACCCTCTTGAGGCCGCCCAAGTAGGGCAGGTTTGAGGGTAGCCCTTGGATTTTGACTCCTAAAGCGTTCTAAAACCTTCAAATTTCCATCAATCTTGATCACCTTCTGATGTTTTGCATTGAAACACTTTGAATTTTACACAATCTTACCTAGGGCGGGATTGGAAGCACTGTCTGGAGAGTATCATGTGGTGATGATGACAATGTCCATGTGACGATGCTAAAGCCGCCCAGGAAGGGCGGGTTCAAGAGTGACACTTGGAATATTGCCTATCATCCACTTGACTTCACTCAAACTCATAAACCTTACTTACAGATCACCATACCTTAGTGTTTTGTACATGAAAACCTCAACACTTAACCATTTTTTCTCTAGGGCGGTTTTGGGAGCAGTGTGTGGAGAATTTCATGTGGCAGGCAAAATTGTCCAAGACCACCTCTTGAGGCCGCCCAGGTAGGGCGGGTTTAGAAGGTGTGCTTGGAATGCAAGTGTCGTCGCCATATCGGAAATGTCCTAAATGGAAGTATATTGAAAATATGTTTAAGTATAAGAAAGAATTTCTTATACTTTAAATATTTATCAATATACTTCCAGGATGTTTGAGATGGATCTAGGATCCATAGGATTTAACATGCAAATTCTAGATTTTGGAGGATCCACCAGATTTCAGACTTAGCCAATTTTCAGGATTTTAGGACATCAGGACATCAGGCTTAGTGATTTTTTATCATTCTTTCCAATTATTTCATCCTTGTTGTGAGGAGTTTAAGTAATGCTTGGTTTGGAGATCATGCATGGAATGTTGCTTGTAAACTACTTAACTTCCCTCCAACTTGCAAACCTTGCTTGAAATTCATCATTTCTCAGTGCCTTGTGCTTGAAAACCTTCTAAACTTAACCATTTTCTCCTAGGGCGGATTTGATGGTTCTGTTTGGACAAATGCATGTGCAGGAGGCTGAGTCCATGACCTCATGCCAAGGCCGCCCAGTCTGGGCGGGGTTTGGAGGTGAGGCATGGAAATTTCATCAAAATCTTAGTTTTAGACTCCATCATCACTCCCTAACTTCCTTCAATCAGCAAAAACTCGTAAAAACATCCTAACTTTCCCTGGGCGGGTTTGAAGGTGTTGTCTGGACAAGCTCTCCTAATGGTGAAGACACTGTCCAAGAGGACCTTGTGAGGCCGCTCAGTCTGGGCGGGTTTGGACAATACCCTTGGATTTCTTGCCTTAGTCAAATTTTGGATTTCCTGAATGGAAGTATATTGAAAATATGTTCAAGTATAAGTCAGATATTGAGTTTCTTATACTTTAAATATTTATCAATATACTTCCAGGATGTTTGAGATAGGTCCTGGATCCATAGGATTTAGCATGCAGATTCTAGATTTCTGAGGATCCACCAGATTTCAGACTTAGTCATTTTTTCAGGATTTTCAGGATATCAGACTTAGTCATTTTCAGGGTCTTAGTGACATGCATCAGGATGAAGGCATATAGACCTCTTGGCAAGAAACTGCTGAGACTTGCATACACAACACTATCAAAATCATACAAGCTCAGCGGAAAACTAAACCTAGAGCAAAACGAAGCGAGAAAGCAAAAAAAAGAGGGGGTCCCCATTTGCAATGGGGCGATGTGTGATGAGGTCACAACAGATCCAATTGGAAAGGGATAACCTAGCATTTCAGCATTATATTCAGCAGTTGATGAAGCTAGTGAATCAAGCAGAGGAGATGATTGCACCACCTGCCTTGCTTTCGCAGGAATCCATTGCACGCTTGGAGGGAATGAGATCTTCATCTTAGGTGTTGGAAGATTGGGCAGCCGATTTCAGGATCAAAGTTGACAGATTCATTGATGAAATTGTGAAGTTATACAAGGAGGTTTCTTCACTATTTGATAGAGTTCAGGCTGTTCTGGTACCTTGTGCAGAATTCAGAGTTGTCAGAGAAGAGGTGATGCCTCAGTTGAAAAGATTGATATATACTCCGAATGCCACCTTGATAGATGAATGAGTGATTGAACAGGGTTCAGCATATGATTTTCCTTCTTGGTATTGCACTCTAGTAATAAAGGAGCAGATTCTAGGGAAAATTGAGAGTGAAGGCCTTTGAACAAAAGAGGCACTTCGAGAAATTCAAGGCAAAATACTTGTATCTATAAACAAGATAGTTGACTCCAATGGAGAAATTGATGAGTATTTGTTGAAGGATAAGATGCATACAAGGTATTTTCAGCATACACAGACTATTTCCAAGGAGCTTCTGGATGATCTTTGCACATTTTCCACTTTCATGGGCATGTTTCAGGCATCCATGGCTGGATGGGAGATGATAGTTGTCAAATGCGCGGAGCAGCTGCAAATTGTGGAATGCACCATTCAAACACTGCCAAGTGTCCCTATGAAGGAGGTTACACGTCTCATATCTAGATTTGTGGAATTTGTCACAAAAAGTGAAGGTCATAAAGGAGGGCACTCCACTTAGTGGGTGCATCATAAATGCATTATCGAATAATAGTAAATTTTTGTAACCACCTGCCTGTGTGGCGCAATAAGAACCCTTGATTCCTAGATTTAATCTTGGCCATTCATTGTATCTTGAGGACTATATAAGCCTCATTTTGCTCTCATTTGAGGGGGGGAATGCTCTGAGAAATTGTTGCTCAAGACTTTGTTGAAATAAATGCAAACTCATTGCCGAATTCTTCATGGTGATTTTGTGTTGTTTCAAATGAATGTATGGTTTCTAAGTGTTCACTCATAGAATAAGATTAGTTTAGTTTGTTTTCAGCAATTTAGTTTTATGTTTCATGGAAGTTGTTGCTGCTGATTCATGTTTGGAGTCTTCATAGTTCATACCATTGATAATTTGTCGATGGCAGATTGTAGTGCATGGTTAGTCTGAACCTTATCTGAGCTTAACTTCAATTACTTTATGATCATTTACTTTCATGTTTGTGGGGAGTTATGTGCATAAGTAATCTGAAAACCTTACTTTTTCCCTTAGAAGATTGCATCACCTTCGTGTAGTTGTTAAACCTTATGGCGAAGCAAAGAGTGGTTGAGATTCCAATAAATTAGTGGTGATCGCTTGTTTTTAGATTAGAGTTCTCGAAACCCATTTCTTTTGCATTTTATTTTAGAATTTTGTTAGAATTAGATTCAAGAACTTTCATTGCCATATCCTAAGTTAATAGATTGTTAGACCTTTCAAAGAAGCTATGTTACCTGTTGAACAAGTTTCCTATTGTTGAACAGTTGTGTAAGTTCCTTTGTGTTAAACAACAATTCACATCTTACTGCTAAGCTATCTCAAGTCGCAAAACCAAAATAACTAATGGAGAACCTTGGAGTCTACTCATTTGATCACTTGGCTTAGCATTTGAGGGATTTTGTTCAAGAGAGGATAGAATACGTAAGTAATTTTATTTTGCGTTGTATGTGCAAGGAAAACACATCAACAGGTGGAAAGGTATCTAAGCAACTATGTGTTGGGGCAGCAGAAATCTTGGATTAGATGGTTGCACTTGGGGGAGAACTGTTAGAACACAACATATCACATGTCGATCCAAATGACTCCATTCAGGGCACTGTATGGTTATGATGCCCCATGCTTCACATATCTTCTACTTGGTGACAGTCGTGTGCCGAAGGCAAAGGATCTATTGTAGGAGAGCCAGGACATAGTAAAAGAGCTCAAGGAGAACATACAACAGGCACAGAATCAACAAAAGCTTTATGCTGATCAGCACCGGGTAGAGAGAAGTTTTGAGGTTGGAGACATGGTGTACTTGAGGCTCCAACCCTACAGACAGTCCACTCTGCAAAAGAGTGGAGCAAAAAAATTGAAACCCAGGTTCTATGGTCCGTTTAGGATTGTCAAAAGAGTGGGAGAAGTGGCATATGAGCTCGAGTTGCCAGTTGCCAGTAAGGTGCACAATGTGTTTCATGTTTCCAGGTTGAAGAAAGCTCTCGGCCACAATATGATTCATTCAGTTGAGCTTCCACCATTGGATGAGGAGGGGAAGCTAATCTTGGTATTAGATGCTATTATTGACACCAGAGAAAGGAATCTGAGGAAACGGATCATCAGGGAGTACTTGGTGAAGTAGAAGAACCTACCAGTTGAGGATGCCACTTGGGAGAGTGAGCAGATACTACAACATCTTGAGCTGAGATTGCTTGAGGACAAGCAATCTTAGGGAGGGCGGACTGTAATGTCCCCCATTTAGCCCAGTTGATCAGTAGATGAGGATTAGCCTATCACATGACTCCTGTAGGCTAATGACTATGGTTAGGGAGCCAATTTGGCAACTTACTATATAGAGTAAGTCAGAACAAGGGTACTTACTATTTATAGCAGGGCAGTTGCGGATGATCAATGCACGAGGTTCATGGTCTTGATATGTTTAGAGCTCCATTTGATATAATATAAGTTAAATTAAATATTTAACTTATGTTATTATAAGAGACTTAATATGACTTTAAGTTTTAAAGTAATATCATTTTATAAAATGAAGTTATAACTTAAAGTGTGTTCCCTAGGAGATGGGCGCCCTCATGGAGGAATAAGGGGGTCAAGTTAATGAAATAAAATAAATAAAATACTCCTCTTTCTTGGGCGTTGGAGAAGTGAGAAAGATAAAAGGCAAAAATGAAGTCATTTCTCATATGCTTGACTATTGATTTTGCTCTCTCTTTGTGAAATATTCCCGTGCATTCTTGAGCTTGGAGCTTGAGGGTTTGATTTGGCTTTGCTGGGACGAAAACCCCTGCATTAGTCCCTTTCTTCGTACGTGAAAGACAGCATCAAGAGAGGATAGTTGGAGGCTTCATTCCGAGCTTCACCCGAGCTTTCATTTGATGGATTTTGATTAAGTTTTGAGTAGTTTTCGAGGTATTTTCATTGCGGACTTGTAAGATCATTTTGAGCAGGGTTGTGAAGTATAGATTAGTGTGTTTCAGTGTGGATTTCAATGCTGTTATAGCCTTCCAAGACAGGCCGTACTTCCCAACTGCTGGCTGTACATCATCTAGAGGGCCATACCATCTTTTAGCACAGTTTTAGGAGGATTTTGTGAGGTGTATGCAGTTGTTTATGATTGCCATAAGGGAGCAGAGACTTCTGATGCAAAACAGAGATAATTAGAGCAGATTTCTGTGTGTTTGCTGCTGGTATATGAAGCCATAGAGGTCGTACAGTCCAAGGAGGTTGTGGGTTTGAAGACAAAGGTTATTTGAGCATTTTGGGTCTCATTCTTATTGCATTCTGGGCGCCTAGGCTTGTTATTGAGCTGCTTCTATTTGTAAAATGATATCTCTTCTTTCCTTAGAGTTTGGAGCATATTTCTGTAGGTCTTATTGCTGGTCCTCCGTTAGCATTTGTACGAAGTTGAATATTTCCATTTGGGTATGTTATTATAATTCATATTTTGGCTCATTACTATCTGGGTAGTTGTTATTTTGTTGATATCTATTTTAGTTTTTTTGGGTTTGTTCATATGCTCTATATTTCATACATGCAATGCAAATATCAAACATCCAAAAGCAACCCATGAAACCCTAAACACAAACACATCAGAAACAACAAAAAATTGGCTCAAAACAAACAGATATCAGTGGGTATACATTACACTAAATTACCCCAAGGGAAGAAGCCTATTGGTTGCAAATGGGTGTATAAGGTCAATTGTAAATCAAATGGTTCTTTGAACAAGTATAAAGCTAGGTTTGTCACAAAAGAATATGCTTAATAAAATGGGGTGGACTATGAGGAAACATTTGCCTCAACTGTAAAGATGGTAGCCTTTCGAGTGGTAATCTCTATTGTTGCTTAGTTTAGATGGAAAGTCTATCAAATGGATGTCAAAAGTGACTTATTGAATGAACATTTAGGAGAGAAGGTCCGCATTGTGCAACCACAAGAGTTTCAGGTTCTAGGAAAAGAACATTTAGTTTGCAGGTTGTTTAAGTCCATGTATGGACTTAAGCAGGCTCCTAGAGCCTAGTATTTAAAAATTGATAAAAACCTTCAAGATTTAGGATTTAGAAGAAGCCATTTTGATCCGAATCTCGATATAAAAATCACTAGTGATGACATCATGATATCGGTTGTTTATGATGATGATCTTTCCATCACCGGCAGTGGAGCCAAGTCAATTCAAAAGTTAAAATCTGACCTTTCTTCTTTTTATGAAATGACTGATCTATGGCTCCTGCATTGTTGTTTAGGAGTAGAATATTGGCAACATAAGAATCTTAGAAACCTATAGTTGTATCACAAACTAAGTATGCGAAAACTGTTTTGGAAAGGTTCAAGATGTGTGACTGTAATCCATCATCTACACCTATGAAAGTTGGGATAAAACTCTCATTTAACACTATTTGCCACCAGTCAATGCATTAGTGTTTTGTCAACTAGTGGGTAGTTTGATTTATCTTACTACCAGCACTCAGCTGGACTAGTGTTTTGTAGCAAGCTGCCTTTCCAGATTCATGTCCAAGGCTCAAGAAGAAATTTGGCAAGCTGCGAAATGTGTTCTTGGATATGTCAAAGGAACACTCACCTTTGGCATTCTTTATCAACACTACCAATTTCATACTATCTAGGAATGTTAACTCTAATTGGGTTGGATCAGTTGATACTCACCAATCTACAACTAGATATATCTTTGCTCTCAGATTAGGAGTAATTTCATGGCAGAGCAAGTTACAACATACAGTTGCCTTATCTTCCATAAAGTAGAATATAAGGTAGCTGTTAGTACAAGCTCTAAGCCAATTTGGTTGCAAAGCATCTTGGTTAATCTTCAACTTGGTCCCACCACGCCAACTTCACTCTTTTGTGATAATTAGGGAGTCCTCAAGATGGTGAAGAATCTAGTCTATCATGCCTACACTAGCACATCGAGATCCATTACCATTACATCCACCAGTTGGTTGTTAATGAAGATTGCATCACCATTACATTTGCTAGTTGGTCTATCACGTCTTTATTATTGTCCTATAGAGGAGCAAATTGGAGACATAATGTCTAAACTGCTTAGTAGAGATAAATTTGGCAAATTTAGAGATAAGCTAGGAATTGTATTTGGTTCATTCATTAGGGGGATATCGGATAATATACATTTATGCAATGCAGCTGGTAGCTATAGCTATTTTTTGTTTGTATTATCAGGATGCTAGCTTATATACAGCAGCATTCTCGCATGTAATATTATGGCCCGTGCTTTCAATCTAATAGTAGTTGGAATCAGTTACTGATTGAACTTATACTTGCCTATGGATACTGCTGCAATTTAGATACCGAAGAAATTTTTATGTGACAGTACCTCCCCCCTGCCTCATCCCCCTCTCTCTCTATCTCAGGTGTGTCTGTAAGTTTTGGTATCCTTTCTGGGAATCTTCACTTTCGAAATATGAGGCGGTGCATTACTGTGCAATGTAGGCAGACTTTATCAGCTTGAATAAACTATATCGCTGTATGTGATTTGTTTCATTGTTTTTTGAAAGTTTATTGCCACTGTGATGGACCAAAATTTCTTGGATGGGAGAGCTGTCTTTCAGATGTTTATATATATCGATAATTATATTACTTGTCTTTTCTAACTTGTCTAGAGTTAATTGATTGGGGCTTCACCCCTCAGTTAGGAGTTCTATCGTGTTAGTTAAGTTTTGGGTTGTTGAACTCGGGGTTGAATTTAGCACATCTACTTTCTGTTGTAACTACTAGTTTTCAGTCCCACTAAACTACTCATGAAATTTGCAGATATTAACGTGGTAGCTATCTTTCTTTTAGAAGTAATTATTGATAAAATTTCCTTTCTTTTTAACTAGATGTTTCCAAGATTTCCTTGTAATTGCAACTGGGTAATGTTTCTTCTTGTAAGCTAAAGTCAGAGATCAGCTTTGCTTATTGTGTTTTATTCTGGAAAGACACCATTGTCAGGATATGGCTAACATTGAAATACACTGATGATTTTTCCACTAGAAGTAAACGACTCTTTGCAAGGGCTAAAGAAGCACGTTGAGCAAGGTATGAAAATCAAAATATTGTTGTTAAAATTTATTGTGCTTTCTTTTATTTTGTCAGAGGTATCCTGTGCTTGATGGTATAATGCAAATCAGAATTCTTTATCACCTTACTGTCGGCTGGCAGGAATACGTTAAGGTCTCACATAAACAATCATGGTCTTTCTGTAATATTTCTATTGTTTCATGCTAGTTCAGTATTTTTATAAGCATAGTCAATTCAGCAATACCTATGTGCTAGGTGTTGAGTTCTATATTGGTGAAGAGACTTTTATAATTGCAAACAACAAATATTTCTAAAACCTGTACAAGGAATCCCCAATATTTCACTTTTATTGACAGGAATGGAATTGAAGGTTGCCTAATGTAACTGGATGGACCTTATTATATGATCTGAAACAAATGGAAAGAAACAATATTTAGTTGGGTTTTTGCATGGAGGTGCATAGACAGACAACTCTTTTTATTGATAAATGTGAGGTTCTTTAAATAGATAGCTATTCGTCTTTGAGGCTGTTGGAGCTAGAAGAATGTAGTTTTAACTGATGTTGTTCTAAACCCTACATATCACTGGTAAGAATCTTTGTCTCTTTACCACTTACCTTGATCGGTGAGGATTTAAAATGGAAAAACCTCAATATGAAATTAATGGAAGGGTCTTTCAGCAATATGAAAAACCATTGCATGTGCAATCTCTTGCTTATCAATCTAAGGCTTCTAGTGCCAATCTCATGGGTCTTGTAGTGCTTGCAAATGTCGATAATCTGGTTACCAGCTCTATCTTTGGTATCTACATTAATGAGCTGGAGATCTTGGAGATCTTTCTTAGATAACATACCCATGCTGACAATGGTTGCTCGCTTCGCCATGTGATTGTTATTTTACTATTTGCTGATGACATGGTCCTCTCTTATTCCCCTAATGGCTTACAGAGGCAACTTGATGCACTTTTAGAGTTCTGTGATCTTCTTGAGCTTGTTGTCAACCTCAAGAAAACTAAGGTCATGGTCTAACTCCTCAACACCACCAAGGTCACTCATTCTTGGTTTCATTTCTTCTACAAAGGTGGCCTTATGGAGATAACTGCTAATTATTCTTATTTAGAGGTTCAATTTGTAGGCCCTCTCTCTTTCCAGCCAACCTCTCAGTCTTGTCTTTGCAAGTGATATGCCTCAATGTTTTTTCTTGAACGCCAATGTTTTCTGGTACACTTCCAAGATATCCCTGGTACACTTCCAAGATATCCCTACTAAACTGTGCCTTTTTGACACAATGGTTAAGCCCACAACCTTGTACGGTTTTGAGGTTTAGGGCCCTTGCTTTGGTTCTTGTGATTAGGCTTGGGTTTAGAAGGTTCAAATGATTATTATACTTAAGTGTATTATTTGGTGCAAATGGACAGTTCCTTAGCATATTGTCCAAGCCACATTTGTTGACCAAGTCCTTCGTCTCAAGACTGTCTTTAGACTCACTCACTTGGTTTATACATAGGTTGAGATTCACGGGCAGTTTTGCTTTGTCTTGTGGAGATATCCTCTCTTGGTGCCCTATTCCCCAGAGGATATTGCCTCTTTGGGCCCCCGTAGACATCGAGATTGTGCGTTCTCTAAGGCATGCCTATTCTTCTAGTCTATTGGCATTTCTTTGGATCCACTCCCTCCCTTTAGGTACTCTTTATGTGCACCTTGTCATCTCCTTCCAAGGAAAGAGGTGCTTAATTGATCCATCATAGAGGACATTTACTGTTGATACATCTAGGTCACTTGGATCTCTCCTCTGACTTGTCCAATGGTTCAATGTGTTGAATTAAAAAAGGACTACGAAATGCCAATTAAGGTTTAATGTCAATACCCAGATTTGTATTTGTCCATGATTGCATTGAAGACCTTCCTCTTCATCTTGTCTCCTTGCCCTTTCTTCTTCCTTTTGTCTTTTCCTCTTTCTCCTTTGGTGAATACAAAATAATAATGGGCAATGGATTTAGGGTTTTAGGTGTGTTTTAGAATGGGAGCTTTGATGGGCTGTACGGGACACCTTGATGTTACCGAATGGTGCCCCAAATAAACAAAAATTCAGCATTCCTTGAGGATGCATGCTTGGGGTCTAGATACTTGTTTGAGACATTTTGGGAACGGGAGGAGACAAGACATCTCACTCCTCCCCTTTTGTTTTACAAAATTAGGATGTCCCCTTGCTTTTTTCTAAAATTTGGGACACCTTGATATCCTTGGGACATCAAGCTCCTCCACCCTCTGCCCTAAAACTCTTGAACAGTAAAAAAAATCCAATTAAAAACATGAAAGACTTACCATCAGCTTGTTGTGATTGAGATCATGCTTGTTTAGGTGGAGTAGAGAGGAGAGTGAGGAATCTTGGTAGCCTTCTAGATTTAGCAAATTTGTCTCATGCAATTCCAATCCATTCACATGGGAAATGGGAAGACTTATTTCCACAAAGGCACCAAATTCTGTGATTCTTTGTGTTGGCGTTTCAATTCGCACCTCTGGAATGTGAGTTGGAAATGGACAGTTATGCACAGATAAACTGCTCTCCTATTGTGAGGGGGAGTTCCCTTTTAGCTGATGTTCGCTGAAAAGATAAATAAAACAAAATTTGCCTATCTTCTTTTTTGATTCTTAGCTGCGAGCACAAGGTTATAAAACTCTATTTCGCTGCAGAAGAGGTTTTTCCTTTTTAAAACTTCTAACTACAGCTAGGCCTAAGCTAAATGACGCTTTTGATTGTCTGAGTAAACACAGAGCACAGAAATCAAAAGTGGACAAGGAATGATTTGTTTTAACACAAAAACTTAAATAAACTTCTCCCAGATTCACATCACAACACGCATTGTACTTTAATAATGAAAGCTGAAATAAAATTTAAACAAGCCACACATCTGATGACAAAACTTGATGATTAGTGAGATAGAATATCAGAGCAAAAGGTAGGCATGAGACTTCTATTCCAATATCATACAGTTGATACAACTCTAGGACAACAATACTGTAGCAAAAGGCAAGCATACAGTATGCGATCAAACACTGGAAACAGATTACACAGAGTGAACAAACACTTGGAATAACAAGATCTGCAGGCTAGAATAGGCACAACAAATTTGCTATCACAAAAGTAGCTCTCTTACAATGGGCAAAACTACCCTTATTTATACTAAAATCAAAGGAGTAGGGAACCCTAAAATTTCCTTGATTTACCCTAACTTGCCAACTCACAATCTTTATTTCTATTCTAAGACATAGATTACAACTAACAAACGCTTTAAAGCAATTTTGCTTTAAAGCAAAGAAAACTCCAACTAATACAAAGTGATTTCTTTCTAAATAAAGAATGGATGAGCTTCAGATGAAAGCAAATGCTTTAAAACAAAAAGCATCTGAGTTAAAGCTGCTTTCTTTTGAGTCACATCCTCATCTACATTCTTGCTTTTTGGTGATGTCATCCATTGATATTCTGGGAAACAATATCTTTTAAAAAGCGAGTGACCGCATCTTTGCCAGGAACACTGATACTCTCTAGAATGATATTCTGATTCTCTAACATTTCTTCACTGTTGGCAACCATCTGAAGGAATTCATGAACTTTGCCCACAGTTTTGTCAAACTTCACTGTCATTGCGGCAAAACGATCCATCTTGCCGGCACTGATATCACCATTAAAATTGCTACGGACGAGAGTCTGGAACTCTGCTTGCACTTCCCTGAGATCATATAGGGTACCATCTTCTTTTTCATATGAACACGGGATTTGAGAAACAAAAGATCTGATGAACTTGAGATCATTCACCACCTTTTCTGCTAACTCTGAAATTATACTGTCATAAGTTTTTACTGTGAAAAGATACTGTGCTTTCCAAGTAGAAACAATCTTCTTATCTTCAGTTGAATCAACAGAATCATGTGCTATCTTCAAGTCGGAGATAATGATCTCAAACACCGGTCTATTTTCAGCCATAGTCTGCTGCAATCCCTGAATGCTTTGACGCAGATCATGAGCGTTATACTTTAATTGATAAAACTCTGAAAGTACAACTCTCCCTTTAGTCACAAATTCTTCCACCCAATCCTTCATGTGTCTTCCATAGATGACCAACTGACCGAACTGTTGCTGATCGGCCGGTGATCCCAGATTTGGAGGAAACAGTAAATCAGCCTGTGATGTGCCATGAAAAAGGTTGGAAATATACTGCCGCAATTGCCTAACTTCAGCCTTGAGGGCTGCTTTATCTTCTCCATCCTTCAACACCCTCTCCTTCAGATTATCCGCTGCAACCTCGAAGAGATTTACATCTGTATGTCGGGTACTCCTACCAAGGTTAGCCTTGACAACCTTGAAGTCATCAACCTCAATATCATCAAAATCTTTATCTTCTGGCGGTGTTGCAGTTTCTAGGATCATTTCTCCATCCGCATTCTTTTCAATGTGAACTTTCCTCTTCATTTTCCTGTTTGGTGTATCTTGGTAGACGCTTTTAAGCTCTGTCAAGTTCAATTGATATGAAGGCTTTCTCCTCTTCCTTCCCAGAATGTTTTCAAGCCAGGATGAGCCTTCTCTTGGAACCAACATGTGTCTCATAGTTATGAATCGGCAAATCTGGCTCTGAATCAATGTGAATGGGAGAAGAACTCGGTGATGGAGGTGGAGAAACATGATCTGAAGGCAATGTTTCTACATGCATGCTGGTTCAATTGGAACTTTTGATTCAACTACTGGTTGTTCCTGTTGAATATGAATTGGTGACTCAACCTTTTTCCTCTTCAACTTGGCCATCTTTGTTCCCTCTGGAAGGACGCTCATAGCTTTAACCCTTCGTTTTGGTTTGGAAGTGGAAGGTTCTGATGGCTGAACAACTGGCGGCTTTGCAACCGGAATGGGTTCTTTTTGCTTATTCTTTAAGAATATCAAACTGTTTTTTACAACTCGGCTCGTTCTTTCCTCGATCGAGGTGCTCTCTTTAACTGACCAATTAACTGGTAGCAACGGTTGTTGCTCAACCTGATCTCTGAAATATGTGGGAAGTAAAACTTCACCATCATCTGATAAGCCTTCTACATCTTCCGACAAGATATCAGCCAGCTGCTTAAGAGTAAACCTGTTGTAACTACGTTCTCGCACTTCAAACTCATCAGCACAATTAGCCCAAAAATCTTTAACTGCATGCGTATGCGCACAATTTTGACCAAGGTGTGATGCAAAAACACCACGCGGATCGTATGAAGACCTCCTGTCGAAAAACTTAAGACCATACCTGGACATTTCACTACCAATCACTTTGGCATCTGCTCCAGATCTACATCTGTAAATTCCCATCCCAATTGGAAAATTGAAAGTCGGCTTGCGTCTACTATGCAGAAATGTATGAACTTCATATACTTGCCTCAGAAATTCCATGAATGCTACCTCATCCGTCGGATATCTTGGCAACATGGCTGGCTCTCCTGAGAAGCCATATACTCTGATGTAGGAAAAAGTGGGAAATTGGATAAACCAATCAGCCCATTCTGCCATCGCCATTCTGGCATCAACTGAAAATCGTCTATGTTCCCCCAAGTACCGGGGACGGGGACGGGCGGGGACGGGGGGACGAGTTTCGGGGACGGCATTTTTTTTTGGCCATTTTTTAGGGGACGGCAGGGGACGGCTACTAAAATAATGTTTTTTTAAAAAATATAAGGAAATTTCAAATATTTAAATGATAACATTGATAAGGCATTCATTATAGACATTATAGAACATTAAAACATGCATACATAACCATAACATTACACTTTTTCAACTTGTCACATGAGAATTGGCTTGGACCAGTTCAAAGTATATGAGCTTCAGGCTTCAGCAAAATAGAATTGCAAGTTAATCAATCACATACGATTAACATATGGATGAACTCTGTGTATCCAAGCTAAAGAACTTAGACAAGAAATTGCTGCGTAGGAAGGAAATGTAGATGCAATGGTTCCCATGTAGATTACATCACTAACAGTGAAGGAGATGGAATGATCAGTACATCAAGTATTTGACAAATTTGTAGTAGGAAAAAATAAAATATGGCAATAATCAATGAATACAAAAACAATTCAGGGCAGCCTTGCTAACTATTTCTTTGTTTCCTGCCAAAAGTATGTTTTTTTTTTTAATTTTTTGAGTTGGGAGTTTCCTGGGAAAAAGGGGACGGCTAGCTGTCCCCGGTACGGTTAGGGGACAGCTAGCCGTCCCCTAAGTCCCCTAAAAAAAGGGGACGTCCCTGGAAAAAAGGGGACGGCCAGGGGACGTTTCCTGGCCGTCCCCGCGTCCCTGGGACGTCCCCGGTACGGGTACGGCCAGAAAAAGGTAGGGGACGCGTCCTCGGGGAACATAGAAAATCGTATATGCAACTCATTATCCATATCTCGCACTGCATGCATCAGGAATGCATCATTTACTCACCTGTAATGTCGCTCGGCCTGAGAAAATTCTAACTACGGGAAATGGTGGTAAACATGTTGAATACCCAGAGTTCCAACAATATTCAAACCTCTGAATTGACCTTGAAAAGCCATCAAATACACAAGGTATGACATCATATGAAATTCGTGAGCCCTTTGAAAATCAGTTATTTGCCGGTGGAGACTACTGATGAGTGCCGACTAATTATAGAATTCTGTTCCGTCAACAATCTGGGACATGATGTAAAACATCCAAGGCTGGAATTTGTTAGCATTTGCTTGACCCGTGATCCGGCCTAGCAAAGTAATCATTATTGCATGTTTTTCCTTGAACTCTCCACGTCCAACATTCTTTGGCAGAACATTCTGCTTTTCCTTCAACCACCTCTGAGCAATCTTTTTCTGGTATTTTTCTTTATCATTGTTCCACACCCTCTTGCATTCGTCAATTGAAACAACCAAGTTTTCTCTCCAGATTGGTATTGAAAAACACTTCTCAATGTCTTTCGGGCTCAGGCTGCAGAGCACGCGTCCATCTCTTGATTGGATTTCTCTTGTGACCGAATTGTAATGCGTCATACAAGCAATTACGAATTCGATACTTGGCACTGTGATGGGGAAGGATGTTGCTGTAAGCAATCCGGAGTGACCCAGATTCCTGATAGCGTTGTTTCCTGCATCTTCCAAAGGATGTAAATTGAACACTGGAAGTACTTTATGCAAGCTTGTGTTGAAAGTTCTTAGGTAATCGTGAACCAATGCTGTTTTAGCCTTGATCTTTGTTGGAGAGTACTGCATACTGAAAGATTTGAAAAATGATTGTGAACACGCCTATGTTGGAAAAATATTGGACAAAAGGTTGAAAATTACTTGCTGATTTCTTCTAAAAAGCAGATTCCGAAAAAAATGCTGGCACATGGGTTTTGTAGACAATTCCGTTTTGAAGCAACCCAGATTGTCGGATTTTGAAAAAGCGGAGGATTTCTCGAAAAAGCAACAAAAAAAATAGATTCCCGAAAAAAGCAAAATTCCCAATCCTCAAGAGGATGAAATTCTGGATGGACCCATCTCGATGAAATTTGAAAAAGCTTCGGCTCTGTTTCTGAAAAACAATCCCCTAGCAAAAAAGACCCTGAAAAAGCGTGTCTCCTTGCTTCCTCATCCCAAAACTATGAAGAATGCTGAAACACTTCGTTTGAGCCTTCGAATCTTCGTGGAAAGAAAAAAATGTCTTCTTCCTCTGGATGCAACCTGCAAAAGATAATGAATAAAAGAAGCCAAAAGCTGTCTTTATAGAACTTTAGGGCAAAAAAGCAGCGTTCTTTGTGAAGAAATAAAACTTCAATCTTATCCATGAAGAAAGCAACTTTTAAAGCGCAAATCCAAGTAGATGTCTTCGAATAGGAAGAATCCCTATTATATAGCTGCCTATAGCTTCATGTGTGAGATGACAAAATATATTTTTTGATGATATTATTGTTGACCTTTTTTGCCTCTGCCCAGAGTTAAACAGTTCACCTTGCATTTTCTTTGAAAATCCTTTAGAAATGACCATACAAGGTGTAAATCTTTGATATTATATGTTGATGATCAATTGATTACAGGAGAAGATCACCTTATTGATCAGTGTAGGAAAGATCTAGCTTCAGAATTTGACATGAAGGACATAGGTCTATTACACTACTTCCTTGGACTGGAAGTATGGCAGAAATCAGACTGTATTATTCTAAACCAAGGGAAGTACACAATTGATATATTAAAAAGGTTTGGTATGATGGAATGTAGACCTGTGTCTTCTCCTATGGAAACAAATCTTCATAAATTGAAGGACGCAACAAAAGATTCTCGGTTGGCAGATCCCACTCTTTACAGACAGATAATTGGATCCTTGATGTATTTGGTCGATACCAGACCTGATATCTGCTATGCTGTAAATGCCTTAAGTCAGTTTATGTGTGAGCCCAAGGAGATACATCTTGTGGCTGTGAAGCATATAATGAGATATCTTCAAGGTACTCTAAATTATGGCTTAAAATATGAAAAGGTTGACTTAGATCTACATGGATTCACAGATTTAGATTGGGCTAGAAGTGTAACTGACCGGAAGAGCACCTCCGGATGTTGTTTCAGTTTAGGGTCAGCAATGATATCGTGGATCAGCAGAAAATAGTCATCAGTTGCTCAGAGTTCTACAGAAGCCGAATATATTGCACTTCTATGGCTGCTAGAGAGGCAGTATGGCTTAGAAAACTGCTTGTGGGATTATTTGGTAAACCTCTGAAACCAACTATCATCCACTGCGACAATCAAAGCTGTATTAAGCTATCCGTGAATCCAGTATTCCATGATAGATCCAAACACATTGAGATTCCTCATCACTATGTGCATGATATGGTGGAAAGGAATGTGATTCAGTTGGAGTATATCAGTACAGGAGATCAAACTGCAGATATTCTTACCAAACCACTCCTCAAGGTGAAAGTTGAACACTTCAGGAAAAATCTTGGTATGATTGAAATGTAAAATTCTAATTGATTTGTACTAATATATTAAAGATGTTTAATGTGTAAACATCTTGTGTCATATGTGTTACTCTATGACATTATGGGCCTACCCATTCTGTGTTTATTTCTAAAAGGTGACGATCTTTTGGATAATCTACACTTGTACCTAACATTATAAGGTGATGATCTTATAATGTTCATTAGACTGATATCACGTGACTTGATATTGGTATGAATCATGGAGTTATCATGATTAAGTTATGGTAGACATTATGTGACTTAATGTCAGTGCACATACCATAACTGGGATATATAAGGAGAATGTAATGTTCTCGAGTATAGTATATCTGTTAGTATCACGAGGTAGGTGATGCTACGTATCACGAGATAGGTGATACTATATATCATGAGTTATGTGATATTAAATTACTTTGAGTAATTCATTACAGATCAGATAATTGATATTCACAAAGATTATTGTGATATTGTTATCTTCCCGAGCTAAGAGGGAGTGTTGAGTTGTTTGTAGCTTCGATCAGATAATGTACTTATTATATAAGGTGTGTTAAATATCAATAGCATGATTGAATGATACATTACCAAAGTATAAACATAGTCTGCATTCTAAACAACGATTAGTAACTGTTAACATCGGTGAAACCGACTTCATTAGACACGGTGACGAAGTCACACCTGTGATAGGCATGACTCCTTGAGGAGTCACGTCTATCACAGATGTGACTCCTACAGTCACTAACATATATATATCAATGTTTTTGCCCAGCAATACTATGCATCGACACAAAAATCGGAAGTGTATGAGAAGTAGAAATTGCATCTGGGAAAACAAAAGACAGTAATAAATTAAACTCTGCAATACAAATATCCAACTTTCAGAAAATATCCAAATCAGAGAATACAAGTTCGATTTGAATTTACAAACCCTCCCATGATTTTTTCAGGCAAAAAATCAGAAAACCATACAGAATTTTTTTTAAGGAGAAAAATTATTAAAAACCTAGAAATAATTTTTAAGGAAAAATTATGAAAACCCAAACAGAACATCGATTAGGCATGCAGACCCGGTTGCACAAATCCCAATGCACGGAGTTCAAGACACCAGAGAATTTTGATGACCACCCAAAAATCTTCTCGAAAAACCTAGAAAGAATCTGGAAACAGAAAAATTTTCGGCTTGAAACTTGAGGATGAAAACCCTGGCTGAAATTCTCGGAAACATTAGGTGAACCGAGATACACCAAAAACATTTTCCAGCCTCGAACAGATATTGTGCGGCTAGTAGAAGACCTTCAGAAATCGCGTCCAAGAAATCACGGGCAGGACGCTTCACCGAAGCCCAGAAAAAAAAAAAAAAACGCGATTCTCCACAAAAACGCCAAAACCCTACCGTGACCAAGGAAAAACGTGAATCACAGAAGGCACAAAATCGCGACCAAGTTTATGAACGCCGACCAACGGTTACAGGAAAAAAAATGCGATCGCCAAAATCCCGACCTTTCAACAGAACAAAACTGCGACCTCACAAAATCGCGTCCAAATTCAGAATCTGTCAAAGAGAAAACGTGGCCAGATACTGAGAAAAAACGCAACCAGAGGAAAAAGGAAGACGCCGATCCAAAATGCAAACGCCTACAGAAATCCGCGATTTTGCAGAAGAAAACAAATGTCGTGATAAAAAAACCGACGACTCTGAGCCAGAGATCGCGACCAAACCCACGGAAAATCGGGAACCAGAGGGAAAACTGCGTCGTCCGTACGTCATACGGAATTTTCAGGGGGTTGAAAAAAACAAATTTCAAAAACGAGTTTCCCGCTCAGTGGCTCTGATACCATGTTACAAAGAATCGATGTTGTTCATTATACAGAGGAGACGAAGGCTCCTTAAATAGAGTTACAAGGACGATGTTTCTAAAAAGAAACAATCGTTAACACAAGACAAAGTTAGAAACTACTGGATGACCATTAATAACATAAATAGAAAGATATTATTCTAATAACCACTTGTCTTGGGTTCCTTCTAGCTGCACCATCCAAGCTGTGGGAGATGGCACCATCTCTTTCTACATTTCATTTAAGTAAATTATACAACTAAATTTGGTGTCTGGATGATGGTAAGAGGAGAAAAATACTGCATTATCATCTTTATCACTACAATATTTCAATACTGACCATGAAAAATGTTATGTTTTATTTTCAGCCCAAGAGTTACTCAAGGATCTAGAATGTATTTTTAACAAAGCTACTTCTCTGATGAACGAAGCAATAAGTTTATTGATGGAGCATTTAGTGATATCTGATGAACATAGCATTGACAGTTTGTCAGGAACTGAAAGTGATGAGGTATGATAGTCTTAATTTTTTCTCATGTATATTTCTGTTATGTATGTGACTTTATATTTAGCCTATCTTTTAGTTGAGATTGAGGAAATTATTTTTTCAGATTTCTTCTCCTGAAGTAAATAATTTTTAAAATTTCTCAAGTGAATTGAAATTCTTTGTAGAATGAATATCTTAAACCAAAACCAGGTTATAGTGACAGAAGTTTAGCTAATCTGTCAACCCTGTGTACTGGTTATTGAGAACTTTGGAGAAGCAACTCCCTGCCATTTATGACAATAAATAGAATACCTAAAATGGTGAACCCTGGTTACACAAATGTTACGGCCACTAATTTGAAACTTTCGTGGCTTGTCAGACACCCTATACTGAAAAGAAGGAACTAATACAAGGTAGAATGGACAATCTTGTAAATGAGATAAAGCATACCGTGCAAGTTCTCCAAATGATCTGTCCACCAAAACATATGCGTGCTTCATCACAGTTATTGTTTTATGAAACCTGGAAAATTGACCGTTTGAATGGGCTTCCTTTGCCTTTGATATGCAGCATACAGGTTATCTTTTAAGTTGAGATCTTGCAAGGGTTGCATCTGACCTTGAACTGTATGGGAGCATGCCTACCAAGGAGAGAACTAGGGAATTGTGTCCAGAAAGCACTCTGGCTTACAATTTGACCACAGGCTAATGGGCATGCATTTTAAAATTATTATTATTATTATCTTTCATCTGATAAGTAAATAAATTTCTATGCGTGGGCAGCTTGATTCAGGTAACTGCTAGATATAATAGTGACAATACAGAACAGGCTGCATATGAGGAGATGTTTGCAGCATAGTTACCAGGTTTGAAAAATTCAATTCATTTAGGAGGTCAAAAAAATTTGGCAAAATTTCTGAAACAATTGAAAAACTTGGACCAAATCGGACAAATCTTGGGGGTCCTAAAAATCTGGGCCGAATTGGATTTGGTAGCTATGGTTTGCAGCATCTGGATAGAAGATGAAAATGAGGAAATTCCATCCCATAACAACGGTATATGTTTACCAAAAGACTTCTATACAACTGCACAATGTAGACCCCAATGCAAACTAACAGACAGGAAGCAAACCAGAATTATTAACATTAGCAACGGTTAAGTCCATAAAGGCTTACAAGTTTGCCTTGCCTGGAAAAGAAACTGCTCTCAGGAATGTGGCATAAACTAGAAGGCTATCTTATGTTCACAAACATCCTTAACATACTTTATGAGGTTTCAGATAACATGTATAAGATCTTCATTCAGAAAATAATACTGAAGGGTGTTAATGTCTATCATTTGATCTTATAGCAGCTTCAAATCCAGTTCCTTAGAGAATATCTGAACTTGGAAAAGAAACTGCTCTCAGGAACATGGCATAAACTAGAAGGCTGTCTTATGTTCGCAAACATCCTTAAAGTTAACATACTATAAGAGGTTTTAGATAACATGTATGAGATCTTCATTCAGAAAATAATACTGAAGAGAGTTAATGTCTTTCATTTGATATTGACATTCAAATCCAGTTCCTTCAAGAATATCTGAACATAAAGTTGTTTGCCTGGTCTAAAAAACCTCGACAGAGGGACACCTAAAACCTTAGCAACATATTCCTCTGATCATTTCTACTCTTCTAAGCATGCTTTAAATTTCTTTGCAATACCTTGTCCATTAAGAACAGAGCTGCCTTAGTTGTGCTTAAGTTTCAGAATGGTAATTTAAAATTTTCTACAGATCTCTGAACCCTATAGACATATCCCTCCCTGTTTTAACCAAGTACCTCCATCAAAAATTCTTTAGCAACTGTCAGAGCATTATGTCTGCTTGTGGTGTGGGCACAATCTGGCATGATTTATCTTTTTACTTTTTTTTTCTTTATTTCTAAATCTGTTACCATCACAGGTTTTTCTCCTTTTTCAATTTTATATCCAACGAAATGTTGTCAAATATTCAGTTGTGAATTACAGGGTTATAAATTTTTCATCACAGAGCCAGTGTGATATCTGCAACCATCTTCCACATTGAAAATATCTAATGCAGTCTTCGTACACTAGTTCACAGGCTTGAATTCATTCTACTAGGAATTATTACAGTTCTAAATTTTCTACCTGCTGTTTGATGTGCTCCTCGCCAATGTCACCTTTTCCTTTACTTGTTCACTGATTCTATGTTTTGCCACTTTGATGTTGTTTGTACCGTTTCAAAGCCCTTATTTGAGTGATACCCCTCTCCTGAAGTGACTCTGTGGCACTTCTGTAAAAAATCTCCAAGTGATGTTTTACCCACACTCATTTGGATAGTCCAGGTCTTCAAAATCCTGCAAGTTTGAAAGCTGTATATTATCTATAAATAATATTCTGCTTTTCAAAAAAAATTATTGCTAAATGATGTTTTTAAATTTCACATTGGATTGCAAATGGAGCCTTTTTGGGCATCCATAGCAATGCCTTTACCATCTGAGAGCCTCTTCATGGATGCAGAGAAAAGCAAGAGAAAAAAGGAAAGACCAGACACAAACAATACAATGGCACAGCATAATTTAAAAGGATTAAGAAAAGCCAAGAAATAAACTTCCTCTTGGAACTTATAAGTGTCCAGTTATCAATGTCCATATGTCTCAATTTAAGATCACTATTAATTTTACCTTCATCCCTGTCAGACAGCTCATGATGGAAGCTAACCTTTCTTTCAGCTTCATTAATGTGAATCTTGTAAATAACATCCATGAATCTTGGAGGACCTTCTCTTTCCAAGCCATCATGAGCCATATGGATTGAATGCATATGAGAGACAGATCTCATTGACATGCCAGCAGAGAATAGTAAAGGAAGAAACTTCCTCTTGGAACTTGTAACTCTCCAGCCATCAGCTCCCCTATGTCCCAGTTTAAGAGCACTGTTATAATTAATTTTACCTCCTTCCTTGACAGACAGCCAATGATGGATGTTAACATTACTCACAGATACCTTAATGACAATTAAGTAATATCCATGAATCTGGTGGACCCCCTCTTTCCAAGCTATGATGTTTCTATCTTATCATATTGGATTTAATGAGAAATCATCTTAAGGGAAATCTGGTCAACATGCCAGGGTAGGATTGCTTAACACAAATTGAGCTTCTCCCACAAACACTCCTGAAATAATAATAAATACAAATAATGTGTCATGTCCCCTTCTCAAGAGCAAGTCTTTTGAAGACGCAGCCTATTTCTTTGATTTCCCGTAGGCTAAAAGGGGTGGAATCGGGAAATATTTTAATAACTAAAGTTGTTCAAAAAGTAATTCTAAGTTATATTTTAAAAGAGCAACTTTTGTTTTATTATGAAAAAGGTTGTTTTTAAAAAGTGAGTTTATAAAGTGTCGTTAGGAATGGGGTACAAAAGGTAATGACACTTTTAGACATTGAAGTTGAGGGAAAATGGACAAGTAATTAAAAATACATTATTTTCTCTTAGAAGACTATATGAAGGGTATATGTGCACAAAAGAACTTCTTCCTGGCTAATTTCATTTCTATTTGCTTTGTGTTGAATGAGAGTTCTTCCATTTGCCTGAGGACAAAAACCCTTTGGTGAATCTAGTTTCGAGGACGGAAACCCTCCTAGTTGGTTTGAGTGATTTCATCTGGGAATCACTAGTGTGCAGAATTGATTGTAGTTTTTCTTAGTTATGCTAGTATGGAGATTTTTTTTTTGGTGAATTTCATTCACTATATTTGCTAGTGATGTTTCTAGTTGTTGATTGTGTGCTTTGAAGTGTTTTTAGTGGGGTCGTACCATTCTGATAGAACAGGCCACACCATCAAAGATTCCAAGCCATATTGTTGTTGTTCTTGAGTATTTGTAGGTTGTACTGATATTTTATGATGTTTGCAGAACTTCAACAGGCCATACAACTTCCTTTGTGAGGCATATGAGACCAAGAATGAATCGCTGCCGATTTATGATTATAAAATATTCCTTTCTCCTAGTCGTACACTCTACTTGTGCTGCCATACTGTTTATACATGTTCTTGCAGTCATTTGAAGGGACTTTAATGGGCCACACCATGGAGTTTGGGGGCCGTACAAATTGAAATAAGGCACGAGAGTGCAGATTATCAGTCGCAACCTTTTTAAGATCAGATTCTGGTCTGATTTGCACACCATAACATGAGCATAAGGGTCCGTACAACACCAGTGTGTATTGCAGCAGTTGTGTCAGAGTTCATGCAGGCCATACAAGTATGTTTCCAGGCCGTATAGTTCTGGTTCCTCAGTAATGTTGTAGAGTTTCAGTGAAGTTTAGTTTGGGGCAGTTTATCATCTCCAGTTCAGTTAGATAAATGGTCTTTTGTGTTCAGTTTCAGACTTATGTAGCATTCAGACAATGGGAGTCTACATTTGCTCAGTTAATGTGAGCTCATCTTCTTGTGTTTGTAATGTGCCCTTTTTGAGCTAAAGTGACTTCAAACTTGGAGAAAGGAAAGTCGACTTCACCTAAGCGAAATTGAAGTTAAGTTGATTAGTTTATAAAGCGGCTTGGAGAATGGAAAGTTGGTAAAAATGACTTAAAGCTTGGACAATGGAAAGTTGGCAAACTTAAAGCTTGGAAAAGAGAAAGTCACTTTAAAGGGAAAAGCAATAACTTAAAGCTTGGAAAAGAGAAAGTCACTTTAAAGGCAAAAGGAAAAATAAAATAACATAACAAATAAAATAATATTTTACTAACAAGTTGAGGAAGGAAAAATAAAATATTATTTTATTATGGAGGTGGACTTGTAAATTCAATAAAAAAATAGAAAAGTGACAAATGACTTAGAAGCTTCTCTCAATCTCTTTATAAGGAGGTCATTTTATTGTGAAGGCATCGTATTGAGTTTATTTGACATTTGGGAAATTTCCTTTTTCTGCTGTAACTTGGTTCAGCAACGTTCTAAAGACGAGAACCCTTAGAAACAAGTGGTTTGGATGAAAACCCAACTCACTTTGAGAGGTGAATGCATCCAAGGTTCACTATTGCATTTATTTGCAGGTTTGAGCAATTGATTTGGAGCATCAAAGAGGAAGATATTTGTAGCTTTACAGCTGCTAGGGTTTGGAGATCTAAATTACATCATTGCTGGCCACTAGGGTTTGAAGAGCACGGGACATTCAAGAAGATAAATTGCAGATCTGGGCACTTGTAATGGCAGATCGTGGTGTTTGTGAGGAGTTTGGACAGCATATTCATCATTTATTTGATACCTATCATCATCCTATAGTTGGCAGCTACCTAGACGATCAAATGCTTCATCTTTGGAGGAGTTTTGTAGCCAATTTTGGAGCTGTTTCAGTATTGTCAGCATTAACAATTTGATATCAGACATCAGTGATTTATTTTCAGTTGTTAGGGTTTGGTTTGAGAAGGATAAATTGCATACTTTCATTGAGGAAGGATATCTAACCCTAGGCATCACCATCATAGTGGATCGCTGCCTTATTTGGGATCTTTGGTATGCATAAGGAGGGTTTACCATTGGCGTCAAACGTAGAGAAGAGTTTGCAGCTGTCTACATGCAGATGGAAGTCTGATTGTTGCCTTTGAGGAGCTGTCTACATCACAACTAGAGTTTGCAGCTTGTATCAGACTGTCATTTTCATATCAGCAACCCATCCATTGTCTTTGTGAGCTTAGTTCATGTTTATATCATGGGAGAATCATCCGGGTATGCAATAGATATCATACCTTGTTCAAATCTTTAATTTGAATGAAGGAAACTTGTTATTTCTGAGTCATAGCAGTCCTGTCCATGTTTTATCAGACTTCTGACTTTATATCAGACCTGATATATTTTGTAATCAGACCTCATTTGGAGGAAATAAAGGCAACTTAGTGTTGGTATATTGTTGTTTATGTCTACAAGTGTTTGGTTGTTATTTCCATTTGATAAATGTATTGAAAACAATCATCTAAGAAGCACATACACTCAGAAATCAGAACTCAGACACACTACATACCAGGTGTTTGACAAAATGTCAAACCTTTGAAATCAGAAAATTCAGGGCAGATTGTTAAGGGTTCTTACATGTTTCCAGATTTTTGGACTAATCTCTTGTGTTGCAGTAGTGTTATTGCTTTTAGCATAATATTTTATCAGTGTGTTGCAGTTAGTTTCATCTCAATATAATTGCCAGTAGTGTATACTTCATATCTTTGTAATTTTGGATGGTAGCACCGCCAAAAAGTGATGCATGCATGTTATCATATTGTAAAACTGGATGGTTTACCGCCATTTAGTTGCATCTTCATAGCCCGTTTGGCATGGATCAAGTCTGCTATCAATCAACCAATTTGGCTTGATTAGACTTGAAGGAATCTGCGAGTAGCTTTGCATTCAAGCATACTTGTCCGCTGAAGAGGTCAATTTGGGTCGGCTCTGCCGCCTGTATGCTTTTGGTTGGCTTGTCGCTTTTACTTTCAGCAGTGCATTCATTAGTTAGAGAGTGTGATCCAAACACTGTATGCTCTCACCTTGCCCACCTCGGGATTTGGGTGATCAGAAAGTGCAAGGACTTGCATTTGCATCTCTCTATATTGTAAAAATCTCAAAAAATTAGTTGTAGTCATTAGAGTGGTATCAAAGCTAGTGGTCTTGCTAGCTTGTTCAATGAGCTAACCCTTTGATGTAGTACAATCCACATGCACAGTAGTAATAGAGAGTTCAGATATCATCAGAGGGAAAAGAAGAAAGAAAGTCAAAGAGTAGAAACAAAATTTGAATCAAAAGAAGAGGTCATGGGTGAACGTGACAAGAGAGGTGTTGAATATGCATGACACCATTAGTAAGAGCCATAAGGTGTTGGCCAAAGAGATTTAGAGTTCTATGAGGGAATCCATGTTTGAGATAGCAGGAGCTCTAAGAGAGCTAAATCATAATCTGAATGCCTCCTAGCCAGCATAAAGACAAAATGGTGAAACCAATAATTCCAACAATAACAATAATGACCATAGTCATAATAGAATTTTCATTGGTCCTGGAATTAGACCTTTTCAACGCAAGTTCCTAATAAGAGAAGAAAAACCTAAGAGAGAGGAAGAGCATCAAAACTAGAATAGAGGAGGTCATTTTCTTGAGTATTTGCATGACTATGAAGCTTTGACAGAAGAATTTCATGCAGCCATGTCTTTTCTTGACTTTTGCAACTTACAGATGAGGAATAGACCTCAGAGGGAAAGAAACAATCAAGAATTGCAGCGTAGGTTGGGTAAGTTGTCCATACCATCCTTTGATGGCTTGGGAAAGTGCACAACACGTTCGTGGATTCAAAATTCGAACACCTACTTTTCCCTTAATCCAATATTTGAAGGGGATGCTATCAAATATGCTACTCTTCATTTGGAAGGAGTTGCGTATGAATGGTGGTATAATGAGCTAGTCACACAAGGCCACTGATTGATCGACACGTATGCTGATTTTAGCCAATGAATTATTTGAAGACTTGATAGAAAGGATCCTGAGATCCATTTTAGAGAATTGGCCCAATTGAAGCAAGGACATTCAGTAGATAGTTATGTAGCGGATTTCCAAAGACTCTGTCATGGTTCCTGATGTCTCTAAAAGGAGACTCATTGTTCTTTTCATAGAAGGATTGATATAGCCTCTAAAAGGTTGGGTGAAAGCCTTTGACCCTCTTTCCTTACAAGATGCTATCAAAAGGGCATTGAGTATGGAACCTTCTATTCCAAAAAGTAAGTTATATTCGAAGAATAATCATACAAAACAGCAAAAGAAACCTTTCCAAAAAGAATGGCCAAAGAAGACCAACAAAGAGGATGAGGCTAGAAATGAGCTTTGAAGGAAGAAGCTATGCTTTTCTTGCAAAGAACCTTGGGAATAAGGCCATAGATGCTTGGGGAAAGGCAAAGTTCATTACATTGAAGTTGTGTCTGATGAAGAATCTGAACATAGAGAATCTGAGCCTGAAAATGAGAAAGAAGAGGTTGATTTAGAACCTAAGAGACAAGATGGGGAAGTGGTTGTTGAGGTTACCTTTGCCACTTTATCTGGTACTCCAATATACACACCTCTTACAAAGTTCATGGAGTCGTTTAGGGACAAAGAATGACAGTGTTGATTGATATTGGGGCAACCCACAACTTCATTGACGAAGGTTTGGTTGGCCACTTGAGGTTGAAGACTTCGAAGGTTTCAGTGTGATGGTAGCTGATGGTTTTACTATGCCTTGCATGAAGAAGATTTCTTAGTTGAGCATCACATTGGGAAAGCATAAGGTGACAGATGACTTCTATCTTGTTGGCATAGGAGACACTGATATGGTGTTGGGAGTTCAATAGTTGCATTCCCTTGGGAAATATTCTCAAAACTTTCAGACCATGGAGCTAAAATTTCATGCAAATGGGAAGAAGGTTGTCCTCCATGGGATGTCTAATGGGGCTCCAAGAATTGTTTTAGCCAAGAGAATGGAAAGAACTTTTCGACATGGTGAGGTTGCTTGGGTAGCCCAATGTTTCATCTCTACATACATTTCTTTAGAGGGAAAGAGATGATATCATATTGACATCCTGTCTCTTCTGGATAAGCACAATAAGGTGTGTGATGACATACCTCTCGGAAGGCCTCCTGATAGAGGTTTTGAGCATATCATTGAGTTAGGAGCAAAACCTGTTAGCACCACTTCTTATTGCCATTCTAGAAGACATAAGGAAGAGATTGAGAAGGTTGTAAAAGAACTTTTGGACATAGGACACATTGGACCTAGTTCAAGTCCTTTTGCCTCATCTATAGTTTTGGTCAAGAAAAAAGATGGCACAATGAGGATGTGCATAAACTATAGAGCTCTGAACAAAAGGACAATCAAGAATAGATATCCCATACCCAGGATTGATGAGTTGATTGATGAACTTCATGTAGCTGTCTATTTCTCAAAAATAGACCTTAGATCAGGTTATCATCAAATCAGAGTTAGAGAAGAAAATATTCACAAAACAACTTTCAAGTGCCATTATGGGCACTATGAGTTCTTGGTCATGCCTTTTGAGTTGACCAATGCACTTGCTACATTCCAGTCTTGCATGAACTGAGTGTTCAATAAGCAGTTGAGGAGATTTGTGTTAGTTTTCTTTGATGACATTCTCATTTAAAGCAAGACGTGGGAAGAACATCCTAGACATTTAGATGAAGTTTTGGGCATCCTTGAAGCTCAAACTTTATTTGCTAAGAAGTCAAAGTGTGAATTTGGGATGATAGAGATTCTATATCTTGGACATGTCATGAGTGCCCAAGGAGTTCAAGTTGATCAAGAAAAGATACGTGCTATATTGGAGTGGCCTCGCCCAAAATCATTGACTCAATTGAGAGGTTTCTTGGGTCTATATAGTTACTATAGAAGGTTTGTCAAAGGTTTTTTACAATTGGCTGCCCCATTTACCAATTTGACAAGGAAATGAGCTTTTATATGGAATGGTGCAGCACAACAAATGTTTGATAAGTTGAAGGAAGTGATCAGTACTTGCCTTGCCCTAGCTATTCTAGATTTCTCTCTTCCTTTTGTGCTTGAGTGTGATGCTTTAGTTGAAGGGATTGGTGCAATATTGATGTAGAATAAGCATCCAATTGCTTTTGAGAGCTGCAAACTCAAATATTGTGAAAGAGGATTCTCAATCTATGACAAGGAGATGTTGGCCATTATGCACGCATTGGCCAAGTTCAGATAGTATTTGGTGGGTAGTAGATTTGTGGTTTAAAACATATCACAATAGTTTGAAGTATTTCCTTAATCAGAAGGATCTCAATGATAGGCAACAAAAGTGGATCAGTAAGCTTCAAGCTTATAATTTTGACATTGAATATGTCAAAGGAAAAAAAAACATTGTTGCTGATGCTTTGTCATGAAAACCCAACTTATGTTCCATCGCTGAAATTTCAGCTGATTGGAAGGCTCACATTATTAGTGAATATTCTAAGAATACATTTATTGCTGATATTTTGGAAAGAAAAGTGCAAGATAACAAATATCAAGTGGTAAATGACCTCATACTCTACAAGAATAGAGTATTCTTGATGCCTGAATCAAAGATGAAAGAGAAGATTCTTAATGCAGTTCATGATACCCCTTTGGCTGGTCAGACCTACAAGTAGATCAGAGAGGTTTTCTTGGAAAGGACTGAAAGATGATGTCCTTAAACATGTTAAAGAATGTGTAGTTTGCCAATAGAATAAGGTGGAACAAACTTTTCTAGGCAGCTCTTACCAATTCTAGAACAAAAATGGGAGAGCATCTCCATGGATTTCATCACTAGACTTCCACGAGTTCAGGGTAAAGATTGCATATACATTGTAGTTGATAGGCTCACAAAATATGCACATTTTTTTTGTAATTTGTGCTAAGTTTAAAGCTCAAGTAGTTGATTTGTGTTTCAAAGAGGTGTTTAGACTACCAGATTGCCAAATAATATTGTGAGTGATAGGCATAGCAGGCTTCTTAGTATGTTTTGGCAGGAAACTTTCAATTGATTGGTACGGAATTAACTCCTAGCACAAGTTACCACCCACAAACTGATGGGCAAACAAAGATTGTCAATAAGTGGATTGAAGGTTATTTAAGAAACTATTTTGTCAATAAGTGGGTTGAAGGTTATTTAAGAAACTATGTCATGGGACAACAAAAGGCATGGGTTAATTGGTTCTATTTAAGATAGCATTGTTACAATACTACTCATCACATGTCCATTGGTATGACTCCTTTTAAAGCATTGTATGGTTATGGTGTCTTATCTTTTGTGGATTTGATTCTTTCTCACAATAGGGTGCTAGGGGCAAGGGACATGGTTCAACAAAGTCAAGAGATAATGAAGGCATTAAAAAGGAAATCTGCAACAAGCACAAAATCAACAAAAGATGTATGCTGATCGACATAGATTGGAGAGGAATTTTGAAGTGGGTGACATGGTTTATTTAAGATTGCAGCCTTATGGGCAATCTTCCCTTAAGAAGAGTGGAGTTGAAAAGCTCAAACCGTGTTTCTATGGCCTGTATAAGGTGTTGCAAAGAATTGGTGAGGTTGCCTATGAATTGGAGCTGCCAGAACAAAGCAAAATTCATAATGTGTTTCATGTTTCATGCCTCAAAAATGCACTTGGACAGCATATCACTCCCTCAACAAAGTTTTCTTCACTTGATGATGAAGGCAAGTTGGTTTCGATTCGCAAAGCTATTATGAATGTGCGAGAAAGGAAGTTGAGGAATAAAATCATTTCAGAATACTTGATCCGTTGGAAGGATCTTCCACTAGAAGATGCTACGTGGAAAGGGGAGCAAATTCTGTAGCATCCAAACTTGCAATTGCTTGAGGGCAAGCAATCTTGGGAAGGGAGGACTGTCATGTCCCCTTCTCAAGCGTAACTCTTTCGAAGACTCTTAGCCTATTTCTTTGATTTCCCGTAGGCTAAAGGGGCGAATTAGGGAAATATTTTAATAATTAAACTTAAGTTGTTCAAAAAGTAATAAGTTTTTAAAAGAACAACTTTTGTTTTATTATTAAAAAGGTTGTTTTAAAAAGCGAGTTTGTAAAGTGTCATTAGGAATGGGGTACAAAAGGCAATGACACTTTTAGACACTTAAGTTGAGGGAAAAAGGACAAGTAATTAAAAATACATTATTTTCTCTCAAAAGACTATATAAAGGGTATCTGTGCACAATAGAATTTCTGTATGGCTAATTTCATTTCTATTTGCTCTGTGTTGAACGAGTGTTCTTCCGTTTGCTTGAGAATGAAAACCCTTTGGTGAATCTAGTTTTCCAAACGAAAACCCTCCTAGTTGGTTTGAGTGATTTCATCTAGGAATCACCAGGGTGCCGAATTGATTTAGTTTTTCTCAGTTATGCTAGTATGGAGATTTTTTATGTTTTCTGAGTGTTGGGTGAATTTCATTCACTATATTTGCTAGTGATGTTTCTAGTTGTTGATTGTGTGCTTTGAAGTGTTTTTAGTGGGTCCATACCATTCTGATGGAACAGGTCGTACCATTTGAATGCTTGCTGGGCTATACCATCAAAGATTCCAAGCCGTATTGCTGCTGTTCCTGAGCATTTGCAGGCTGTACTGATATTTTATGATGTTTGCTGACATTCAACAGGCCGTATAACTTCCTTTGTGAGACATGTGAGACCAAGAATGAATCGTTGCTGATTTATGATTATAAAATATTCCTTTCTCCCAGTCGTACACTCTACTTGTGCTGGTGTACTGTTTATATATGTTCTTGCAGTCATTTGAAAGGACTTTAATGGGTTGTACCATGGAGTTTGGGGGTCGTACAAACTGAAATAAGGCATGAGCATGCAGATTATCAATTGCAGCCTTTTTAAAATCAGATTCTGGTCTGATTTGGGCACCATAACTTGAGCATAAGGGTCCATACAATACCAGTGTGTATTGCACAGCAGTTGTGTTAGAGTTCATGCTGGCCGTACAATTTTGGTTCCTCAGTAATTTTGCAGAGTTTCAGTGAAGTTTAGTTTGGGGCAGTTTGTCATCTCCAGTTCAGTCAAATTTATGGTCTTTTGTGTTCAGTTTCAGACTTCTCTAGCATTAAGACAATGGGAGTCTCCAGTTGCTCAGTTGATGTGAGCTAATCTTCTTGTGTTTCCTAATTTCTGGACTAATCTCTTGTGTTGCAGTGGTGTTATTGCTTTTAGCATAATATTTTATTAGTGTGTTACAGTTAGTTTTATCTCAATATAATTGCTAGTAGTTCATACTTCATATCTTTGTAATTCTAGATGGTAGTACCACTAGAAAGTGATGCATGCATGTTATCATATTGTAAAGTTGGATGGTTTATCACCAGTTAGTTGCATCTTCATAGCCCGTTTTGGCATGGATCAAGTCTGCTAACAATCAACCAATTTGGCTTGATAGATTTGAAGGAATTTGCCAATGGATTTGCATTCAAGCATACTTGTCCGCTGAAGAGGTGTCGATTTGGGTCGGCTCTATCGTGTGTATACTTTTGGTCGGCTTGCCAACTTTACTTTCAACAGTGCATTCAGTAGTTAAAGTGTGTGATCCGAACATTGTATGCTCTCACCTTGCCCACCTCCGGATCTGAGTTATCAAAAAGTGCAAGGACTTGCATTTGCATCTCTCTATATTGTAAAAATCTCAAAAAATTAGTTGGAGTCATTACATAATGGGACTAGAGAAAAAGATACTCATCACAGATTACAAATAATCATCACAGGTCACTCTTTTAAAAATTCATAGAAATTCTAATTACTATAGATATTTAGGATAATCAAAGGACTAAATTTGATCATCTTTTATTATAGCTTCAAGACCACCTATTTCCCTAGGGTCATTATTTCTTCACAACCACATGGACTAGCTAATCATGATACTGTATTTGCCATGAACTTAGCGACCTTTCACTAAAAGGAAAAGCTTCCTTTATGAGGGGATTAAGCCTCCAATTCTGACCTTTCCTTGGATATTTAGGTTTTATAATGGCTAAGTAACCTTTGACTACAAATTCCTTATGCCAGATTCTGTTGCAATTTCAATGCCTTTGAGTCTTGACCATAGCTCCAGAATTTCAACATCATTGGCACTTTGCTCAAGGTCCACAGCAGAAGAAATCA
Source organism: Cunninghamia lanceolata (assembly GCA_027924645.1). Lineage (NCBI taxonomy): Eukaryota > Viridiplantae > Streptophyta > Pinopsida > Cupressales > Cupressaceae > Cunninghamia > Cunninghamia lanceolata. The sequence continues at coordinate 5,489,119 of BSBN01001217.1, read as the reverse complement.
CCAAATGTGCTATTTCTTAGGATGTCCTTTTTTGGAAATGCTTTTGGATTACCTTTCGTAGCCTTGCCAAAGTTTAGTTTATTTACGCCTCCTAAAGAGCCTTCCATTTCCCTTTTGATTTTGGCAGTTCTCTCTCATGATCCTTCCTACCTTTACCTGTACCAAATGACAAGATATAAGGTCAGTGACAATCACTTGTGGGTACACTCAGCACTAATTAGTGAGCTGAACATATTTGGTTTGGTATGAATGGAGACCATCACCAAATCACAGCCAGCGGAAGGGCATCGCTTGGCATGTATCATCATAAGAAAGCATCAATTTGAGAATGCTATGAACTTCACCTCGATCACCTAGAAAAATCAAGAAAACAAATGATATAGTACAATAAATTCATAAGATACAGTCTATTCATTTATTCACTTTATGTGTGTAGCTTTACTTGATTTGGCCACTATCCAATTGATTTCAGGATTTTATTAGCCAACTGTATGATTTTGATGGCTTTTACTCCTGTCATCCATTTTTTAATGCAAACCATGGGTTATACTCAGCAGACAGACTATTATGGGCATTTGTGTCTTTTAATCCAATCATATGTTTTATCGTGTGAACTATTGTTTATAATATATTACTATGAACGATAGGTTATACCTGATCACCCATTTATCCCATTTTATCACGAGAGCTATTGTTTATACTTTATAGTATATTACTATGTACCCAATAGTCTGACTATCATGGGCATTCAAGGGTTTTTACTCTAATCATCTGTTTTACCACAGGAACCATAGGTTACTCAACCATCCAATTAGTTTAGATGTTTTACCCTATCATCTGTTTCAACTGCAGGTTTTACTCAGTACTTTGCCTCTTCGTAGGAGATATTAATATTTTGTAGAATCAATTTTTATTTTGTTAAATACAAGATTCAACATTTTGTATGAGTAAATATTTAATCAAAACAATTTCATGCGATTGTCATGTCTCAATGGAGTTCACTGGATCGTCCAAACACCTCAGTCAAGCAAATAAAATCTGATGTACTTGAGTCAAAAAATTGTTTCAAAAAGTCAATTCCAGTCAAACATCCTATTTTGGTCAAACTCTTAAGTAGATCAGATGAAATAATTTTTTTCCAAAATGATCAACACAGTTGAAGGCAAAACTTAAAGATACACGTTTGTTGAAAGTCAAATGCTGGCCAACGCTGCTATAAAGTCATAGTTAAGGCAGAGCTAGTCAATGCAACAGTTCTAGTTGTTTTTCTGGTGAACTGGTACTGTTAGCCTTGATTTTTGTTTTGATTGGGTCATTAATTGGACAGTGAACTTTAAGAAATAGAATTTGCAAGTCAAACAATGGAATGAAAATGCTAGTTGGCTTGGTCAAGTATCATTACAGGGAAAAGAATTAGAAAATTTCTTTTGGGTAGGTGTGGAGAGAGAAAAATATGGGTTTGACGCAATTTGACTTTAATTTCATGCTACTAAATATGGTTAAAATAAGTACAAATGATGATGTTATAAATGATTGTACGATACTGTAAAGTTTTAAAAATGTAGTCATCTTGTTCTGACTTCTGAGTTGAATGGACCTCCCTGGTCTCCACTCAAATTGTCTTCCGTCCCTTTCAAGATAGAGTGGATGGTTTCATGGTTTAGTGAATGTGTGCTTGGGTCATAATATTGTCTCCACCATCCTGTTATCAGGAATGAGTTCTTAAATTATTATCGTAATGTTATGGATATTATTTGATCGTTATTGAGACAGTTTTTAGATTGTTTGTACTAGATATGGCAGTTGGGTAGAAGTTATGTGTACTTGTGGATTTGCAGACCTGCATAACTTCACAATTGTGGCTAATAGTTGCTATGTTAACATTTATAAATTGAGTTCATAGTAGCATTTACACTTGAAAAATCCACAATCAATCCTAAGTAATCATGACCCACTGCATTTGCCATGCCATTTCCTGATTTTTTTGAGAAGGGATTTCAATTTTTTAATTATCTCTTTTGGCTCATTTTTATGATCAGAGACAGAAAAGTAGAGCAGAAGCTGAACATTTTTTTGTTTTGGGTTAGGTTATTTTCAATTTTCTTTAAGTTTTTCTTTTAATAGATTTCTCTTAGAAGTTAAATTTTAGCCACAATGAGGGTTTTTCTTTTAATCTATGCCCTAATGAGGGTTTTTCCTTTAATTTATACCCTAATAAGGGTTTAGGTAAAAAAAATAGGGCTGCCGCTAAAATAGTTGTCCATGGTTCATGATGGAATGACCTACCATTTTAGGGCTAGTGGTTTATTTTTTACATAAACCCTCTTATGCTAAAGTACAATAGATTTTTAAAAAGTCCCATGCATTTTTTTATAATTAGCTTTTCTATAACATACAACGATGATTTTTATCTATACATACTATATTTGACATGAAAAATCAAAATTAGTTTTTTCCTTTATTTTTACAAATTGTGTCCATTAGTAATAGGTTGTTAGAAGAAATGAATACTATGTCAAATATGTTAATAGTTGAGAAGAGAGAGTTTCCACAGGCAAGAATCAATTTTGAAAACCCTCCAAAGAGCTTCAAAAGAATTTAATCATGGCATCCAAATGTCAACAATGAATGGTATTTCTGATGAGCTGTGCTCCTTTTGTAATCGTATTTGTTTTTAAAATTCATCTTCTTGAGTTTCTTGTTTTAAATTTTCTTGGGACACAGCTTGGATTTCATACTGCGAAATCCAGTTTCTCCCCACCATAGCTAGTTTGTAGCTAGATATGGATTATTCAATGGGGTGTATCCAGACTGTATCCAATGCAGATATGCGTTTGATACAGAATAATGATATTTAGAAAGGTGTGGAGGAGTATCTGGTGGCATAAATTTTTTATAACTGATTGAATAGTAACTACATGATGCTTAGTTTCCTCTTGGCCATGCATTAGGCTCACTGAGTCTTCCATGAGCAGTGAAAATTGAGGTAAATCTTGTATGTGTATAGGGTAGATGGCCAAGCTATTCATTTGATAACATAATCATTGTTTAGTTTATAGGCTATTTTACAAGAAAATTATATAAAGCGAGGTTACATGGATGCATCTTTGAGGTTTTCCTGCGCATCCCTCTCCCCTATGCATTTCGAGTACATGGGGACAGCCAGGAAACGTGCCCTGTGATGTCCCTGATTTTTTAAACATCCCTGAAATGGGGCCATTGGAGGGGAAACATCCGGGGGATGTCTAGCTGTCTCTGAGATGGTTGGCGACATTGCTCTACCATTCCAGGAATGGCTAGATATACCACACATCATTTAAAATAATGGACTTACAAATAAAAAGGAAATAAAACAGAAAAATAGAAAAAAGTGTTGTGGGGGGTCCACAAGGCCCCCACATTTCTTTTAATACCTTACCTTCTTGCCTTTAAAACACCATTCATTTTCATTTCCCAACTGCCATTTTCATTTGCAAATTGCAGTAGTTATGTAGGGAAAGAAGAGAAGAAAAGAGAGGAGCACTAGCAATTGGACGCATTTGCAGTAGTGAGGAATTCCAGTTGCTGTGTTTTTTGCATCTATTGGTTTGCCTACCATTGGACATTTTGTAGCCTTTGGGCCTTTTGCCATTATTTTTTTATAATGAAAAGTAAGAAATTTTTAATTTTCATGTAGAACCGTACTAGAATTACTGAGTCGTAATGTATTATGTCTTTACTTTCATTTGAATTCATTGACTTTGTTTAAAATTTTGAAATCTAATGTTTGAATTTTAAGAAATTTTCAATTTTCATGTAGAACCGTACTAGAATTACTGAGTTGTAATGTATTATGTCTTTACTTTCATTTGAATTCATTGACTTTGTTTAAAATTTTGAACTCTAATGTTTGAATTTTTTTTTGGTTCTTATTTATATTTTGAATTTTAATATTTTCCCCATTTCCTATGCTGTCGTCCACTGCCATTGTTTCCTGCCATCCTTGACCCAGAAACACCATGGAACATAGCGTAGAATTGATTATTAATTCATGTAAATTTGGTAGAATACTGTCAATTTAGGTGCATTCATACATAGTATTGGTGAATGGTTTGAATAAAAAATCGGCTGAAAATTTTAAGTTTAGCAAAATATTGTAAAAATCTTAACCAATTGGCAAAAATATAACACATTAAATTGTGTCTGCATGCTTGAATGTTATATGGTAATGTTTTTTCTTGTAGTATTCACATTTCTAGGAAATAGGAAAATCAATTCCTTCGGCATTCACATTTCTAGGGAATACAAAATGTTTTTCCTTGTAACGTTCACATTTCTAGGTAATCAAAACACAAGGTGCTTTCACTTGGAAATTATATTAGGCACAAAAGTTAATTGACTTGGCGAGAACAATACAAATGACAGAACTGTATGTATTAGGTATTATCTTCTACTGCTCTTTTTGAGCATTATCTTTGTACTATTGCATTCTTTCAATAAAAAATAAAAATAAAAATGACATGGGAAATATTCAAATTGAAGTTTGTGTGGATTATTCTTGTGAATTGGATGTTTCTTACTTTATTATTACTCATTAGCAGGGAGGTCAGGATGATCAGAAGTTGGAACTTTCTGATTATGTATCAATGATGTCAGTAGTTTATGGTATGCTGAGACAAGATTATGCAATGCAGGTAGCAATTTGATCTCAATATTTTAGATTTTGCATAAGATCGTGCAGAGTACTTACTGTGTTTCTACATCTTTCTAATTATTGAGTCCCATTATGACTTAAGTTCTACTGTGAATTGACAGGAAAAGGTGGTTTCTGACTTACAACTTGATACATCTTCAGAGATACTTCAAACCTATTGTTTTATGTGGACCTTGCGCCCATTTGTAGATGAAAGAATAATTACTGAGGCATTGGTTTGGATATGAGGAGTGTATTTTTGTTTATTTGGTAATTTGTCCATTTCTTGAATCGTGTTGTAGGTATATATTTGGGCTCAGGGGTATCTATTTTGTTAAAATAACTAAGAACATGCACCGGGCCTCGTAGTTTGAAGTATACCACAAACAGTTAATTGTGCAATATCTAGTTGCTTGTGTAGCACCATGTTAATTGTGTATATAGTATCAAGCTATCGATAAGCTGTACCATTTACTTTTTCTGTAGATTGTTAGTAATTGTGTTTATGCTTATTTTGAATGCTTTATTAACACTACTTATTTGGATCTTTTTTTTATGTGCTTGCAAGTTTTTATGTGGGGCACTCATCACAATGGGACATGTATTAAAACGACATCTACTTCCATATCCATATCTTTGTATGGGTGTCTAAATATTTACTTTCATGTTGGTTGTATATATTTTACTTCGAAATTCATTTTTATGCTAGCTTGCACACAAGTCAAAGTGGGGCAAAATGTAATGGCGAAAATTGCATATCTTGCAATTTTCGCCTTTATGTTAACTCACTTTGGCTAGGTTATCCTTTTATGCAATGACAGGCGTGCAAATGGTGTAGTTTTAGCCAAGAGTTAGCACATAACCTGAGCCTTATTTATTCCTATGATGCACTCATTCCTGTTAGTTTTGCTCTACAAATTTGCCCATTTTCTTGTCTTGGGCTTGTATGCACCAAAATGGGCACACACAAAAATGTTTACATGGTAAGCTGACTAGGCATTTTGTTTTTGTGGTCAAGGAAAAAGTTGGTGAATTGGTAGACAAATGACTAGTTTGTTTGTTTGGTTTTGGTACTTTCATGGTAATAATATAGATAATAGGTGGTTGAAGTGTTGTTTGAATGTGATGTAGAATTCTAGGGATTCTTTGAATGGTGATATACACCAATCAATTTTTTCAAGATGTCAAGTTGTTCAAGGAGAAGAGCAGGGTGAATAGGTAGAACCTCTCCTCATATCTCTCACAAGGTTAGGTCGTAATCCAAGACATGTAAAATTTAATCAGGACTATTCGTTTAGTGTTTGAATGTATTTGTTTCACTTGATTGCAAATGTTTAGATGTGTTTGGTTGGAATGTTGATGTTTTTTGTTGAATGATTAAAAGTGATAATTTTTTTTAGAGTTGCTTTTTGTATTTTAAATGGAAGAGGTAAATTAATCTAATTGAATAATTAAAATGAACTATGTTCGTTGACGTGTGTTTGTTTTGAAGGAAGGAATTCACATTCGATGTTGTAGTATTAACAGTTGTTCGTGTGTTCGTAGTAGATCTTTCTTGAAAGCCGCAACGGAGAGGTGAAGCCAAAGATTCCTAGGAATAAAGTCACTCGACTCGTTAAAGCATTCAATCTTGCCCTTGATCCTCTCCTGGATTTCTAGTGGTCAGAGGCACCAATTGGCTGGTAGCATCCCTCTTCAGTTCCATCAATTTGATCCGATGTTGGTTGCAAGGAATCTTCTCGATGAACTCTAGTCGTCATCACAATTCGTTATGGCCCGGAGGGAGGTCAACTGATCCAAGTCCTACCAACATAACTGCAAAAGTAAGCCACCAAATGACTAGTATGATTGGTATTCAAGAACGAAAAATCCATGTCAGCATGGGCCCCCACTGGAGGATTTGGGGCAAAGCTCGGGATGAGGTTGACATACTTACTATTAATCTAATTCAAAAGCTCTAGTTATTCTAAATGACTTTGAAAAAGTTTTAATATTTCATGAAATAAACTAACTAATTAATTAATAATTGCAAAATTAATCAAATTGTTTTGATTAATTCAATGTAATCAATCAATTAAATGCCATTAATTAAACCAATGCAGTTATCTACTATAAATAAGACTTCGAAGTAGTAAAAGTAATAGAAGTAGCAAGTTTTGTTGGTTCCCAAAATAACTACAACCCAAAATCCTAAAATATTTCACAATCACCTAGGCCATGGGTGTCATCAAGTTGATTGGAAAAAGGTTTATCAACAAGTTTAGGGTGATTTTGCCAACTTACAGGAGTGGATGAACTTCTCTACACTTTGAGCTCAGCTAGGCTTTGGAGGGATATTCCAAGGGGTATACCTTATCAGATGTTGAGTTCAAACAAGAACAATTAAAAACCAATGAACAACCAAACCCAACTTGTTATCTTGATCCTAAAATTGTCACTGAACCAAGAACAACTGGTTGTCATAAAACCCCTATAGCTTACACAAACCGTGCATATATACACGCACAAGAACAATGGTCCTTCCCGTAAACCAGTGGTAAATGTTTATTTGTTTTAAATGGTATGAGATTGGTCTGATGGAGCCAAGACTGGTGCCAATCCAATTGGGCTATAGAGTCGCAGGTAATGGAGAATAAAACAATGGAAAGAAGACAAGGATAAATTGATATGAGCAAATGTTGTATCAGATTGCAAGATCTGTGTTTCAAACATACTTAGTTATCTAGTATGAACTATATGCATTCAAATGGAGAGAACAAATGACAATGACAAAGCTTGTACTATATTTAAAATCTTGTCACATTTTCAAATGTCCAATACAAACTTATCAGCAAATGTGATAAGATGAAAACCCTAAATACATACAAACAAACATGGAGACATTATCTACACAACTCCTACAGCATAATATCTTTCATCTATGTCACCAATCCATTACTTCTCTAAATATGAAGCTTTGAAACTTTTTCTATTCGATTAATATTAGAGGGTTGCTGTTGATTTGATTTTGAAGGGGTGTTGTTGAAAGCAAATAAGATCCATTGAGAAAAATCCTAGCATTCCTTAGAGCTTACCTCTTAGAAGTCTCAGAGGGTTCCTAGGAAAACACTATAAGGAAAATTTCTTGGCAGTCGTCTTTCTTTTTCTCTTTTCTTTGTGTTTCTTCTAGAGAAGATATGAAAAATTGAGATGAATAAAAAGCTTTAAAGGTAATAGCAGTAAACAAAACATAGACAATAAACAAATTCTTCTATTTCTAACCTTTTTTATCCAAACAATTTCAAAGCTAATAAACGAAAACTATACTAATTATGAATAATCTTTCATTGACAATCTCTTTTAAACTACTAAAAAGAAATCTAAATCTAATTAAACAAAAACTTCCACACTTAGAGAATTGGTTTGTTTCAAGAGTAGAGCAAGATTTGATGCTTGCAATTGAGTCTTACGAACGACAAGATCCAATTTGTTTCTTCCTTCTTTTGTGATAGTCAAACAGTGGATTTATTCGCAAAGCTAGAAGAGGATTTACAAAATAGGATAAGGATGTTGGGATAGGGTTGACATGGATGAATAATATTGGTTGATTTACAAATAAATAATGGCCTCAAGAAAATAAGGCTTCACGGTGGTTTGTGATGATATTTTTGTCTCAAAATATATACCTTCGAAATGGCCAAGATTGACTTATTTATAAAAATCCTAGTTGTTTAAAATCAAAGGCATGATTGACGAATCTAAAATAGTCAAGGGTGTTCTTTCTTCTGAATTAAAATTGCCTGCAAAGAAGACTATGTTATGGCACCAGAGATTAGGCCATAGGAGAAAAGGGCCTAAGGACCTTGAAAAATAAAAACCCTGTTGAAGGGTTGATTGATTGTAATCTTGATTTTGATTTATGTGAGCATTGTATTTATGGTAAACAAAATCGTGTTTAGTTTTACTGGAGTTCTTATAAATCTTGTGGTGTATTGTATCTTATTCATTCTGATGTGTTTGGTCCTGTAGATGTCCCTTCCATTGGAAATTCCACATTATGTTTCATTTTTTATAATTACAACAGAAGGACATGGGTATATTTTCTAAAGATTAAATCTAAAGTTTTCAGTTGATTTAAAGAATTTAAAGTAATGGTTGAGTTACAGATTGGAATGAATATAAAATGTTTGAGGGTTGACAATGGTGGTAAATTTTGCTCTAATGATTTTGATAGATTCTGTAAAGATTGTGGCATTCAGAGACAAAAGATAACTCTATATTCTCTACAACAGAATGGAGTTGTAGAAAGAATGAATAGGACACTGATGGAGAAGGTTAGGAGTATGTTTAGTGGTGTTGGTCTAGAACAAAGGTTTTGGGTTGAAGTTGTTGCTACTGCTTGCTCTACATGATTAACAGGTCTCTTACATTAGCGCTTGTTGATAAAACGCCTATGGAGGCATGGTCGGGGCATAAGCCTTCACTGAGATATCTTAGAGTTTTTGGTTTTCAGGCATATGCACATGTGCCAAAGGAGAAGCCAACAAAGTTGGAGAACAAGGTTGTGAAATGTATCTTCATCAGGTACAGTTATGGTGTGAAAGGATACAAGCTTTGGGACCCTTTTGCACAAAAGGTAATATATAGTAGAAGTGTTATTTTTAGAGAAACTAAGTCTTCTTCTGTTACATTGCAGCCAGAACAAAGTGAACAAAAAGATGTGATTCAACTCTCTTTTATGCCTGAGAAAGTTGAATTGAGGCCCCTAGATAGAGAAGAAGTTGAGGAGAGCTCATCTAGCTTCGAATCTTCAGAAGAGGAGGAAGAACCTCCAACTCAACTTGTTCGAAGGTCTACAAGGCATAGACAACCGCCTGAAAGGTATTCACCTGATGACTGGAGATGTATTTTTGCTTTAAATATTAACATAGATGAACCTAGATATGTAGAAGAGGCATTAGGTATGAATGATGCAAAGTCTTGGAAGATTGCTATGGATGAAGAAATGACAGTTTTGAAAAAAAATGATACATGGGACCTAGTGCCATTGCCTGAAGGATGAAAACCTGTTGGTTGCAAATGGGTGTTCAAGAAAAAGATTGGTTCAGATGGAGGTATTGAGAAGTACAAAGAATGGTTGATTGCAAAAGATTACTCTCAGGTTGAGGGTGTTGATTATGGTGAGATATTTTATCTTGTTGCAAAAATGACGTCCATTAGATTCTTGCTTTTTGTTGTTGTTGCTTATGATCTAAAAGTTGAGCAAATGGATGTGAAAACTACTTTCCTTCATGGTGATTTGAAGGAGGATATTTATGACACAGCCAGAGCACTACATGGTAAAAGGTAAAAGTAATTTGGTTTGTAAATTGAAGAAATCTTTGTATGGCCTCAAACAAAGTCCTAGGATGTGGTACCGGAAATTTGATACATATGTGTTGAATTTGGGATTTGAGCATTCTAAATCTGATCATTGTGTTTATTATAAATCTGATGGTGATCGTTTCTTGTTTATTGCATTATATGTTAATGACACGTTATTTATTGGTAAAGGGAAATGAATGATTTCAAAACTAAAGTCTCAACTTGTAGCTAAATTTGAAATGAGAGATCTTGGTGTAGCTAAACACATTCTTGGAATAGAAATAAGAAGAGATAGAGTGAATAGAAAACTATGGCTTGGCCAGAGTATGTCAATTCAGTTTTACATAGGTTTAACATGTAGGAATGTAGACCATTATGTGTTCCTTTTACAGTTGGAACGAAGTTAACTGCTTCACAATGTCCAACATCCCCATCAAAGATGGAAGACATGAGCAGAGCGCCTTATTAGAGTGCAGTCGAAAGTTTGATGTATGTTATGGTCTGTACTAGACCAAACATTGCCCAAGCAGTGGGAGTTCTTTCCAAATAAATGTTTAATCCTGGTAGAGTTCATAAGGATGTAGTTAAAAAAGTCTTCAAATATTTACAGGGTACCTTAGGGTATTCATTATGCTATCATGGTAATTTGATAGGAGACATGCATTCCCTTGATATTCATAGTTATGTGGATTCAGACTGGGCAAGTGATGTTGATAGCAAACAATCCACCAGTGCCTATGTATTTACTTTATTTGGCGGTGCAATTAGTTGGATGAGTAAGTGACAGACTGTGGTTGCTTTGTCCACTACTAAAACTGAGTGGCAGCTACTCATGCTTGTAAAGAAGCCATTTGACTTAAGAGATTGTGTTCAGATATCGGAATAAAACAAGATGCTGTGACAGTTTATTGTGATAGTCATAATGCAATCTGCCTAGCTAAGAACCCAACATTTCATGCCAGGACCAAGCACATTGATGTACAGTATCATTTTGTTAGAGATACGGTCAAGGATGGAAGGGTGAAGCTAGTTAAGGTAGAGACTTTGATAAATATTGCAGATTCATTAACTAAGCCTGTGAGCACAGAGAAACTCAGATGGTGTTCGGAGTCTATGGGCCTCTCGGCCCCTAGCAATTAAATCATGGTGTTGATATTTCCTTTGCTCTTGCAAGGTGTTCGACAAGTGGGAGAATGTTATGAAAGATGTCACATCCTTGCAACTACAAAAGGTTTCTATTCTTGCCAATTTTGGTCTTTTCAAATACCTTTTATCTTGAAAAATGGTTTATAACTTCTAAAGTTTCCAAAAGGGCTAAAAATGACAGGACTTACTATTTTTAGTAACTCTACATTTTTGCATGGATGGACCCAAAAAATTTCCAAAAGGTGCAGAACTACCAAGTAAACATCTTGGGTGAGTTTTGACTCGAGATCATATCTAGATTGCAAGATACTAAAGTTTCTATTTTTGAAGCTCCTAAAAAAAGTTTTGAACTCATATTTGAGGCACTTAGAGGTCATTAAACACCTCGAAAGTTGTCGTAATCGACAAAGTAAGTTATATCTTGATATATCTCTTCACAAGCTTTTTGGTGCATCAAATGGTTTGTCAATCGGACACTTGGATCAAAAGTTATGGCCTCTAGAAATTGAACCTCCTATTTTGGGTAATGTGAAAACGTGTTGGACACCTAAAAGAGCTATAAAGGGGGAGAGTTACACATGTTGGTGTTTGATTTGGCACATCACAAGGCATCTTTGATTAGAGATAATTTGGGTGTCACTTTTGGGTAGTTTTTGGCTCATGGTTTTTTAATTACTGTTAACAGTTTACTGTATTGTATCTCTTATATATCAGGAGCTTGAGATGGAGGTTGTGTAAGAGTCTTATAGATGTTGAGTTGCCTCCGGATCTCTAGTTGGTTATACTCCTGTGAAAGCTTGCTTTGCAAGTATATTGTAATCTTCTTGATTCTTGAATAATATATTGGGTAGCTTTGGAGTGGGGGTTTTTCTCTCGAAAGGGTTTCCCCACATAATTACTGTGTCGTGGTATGATTGCTATTTGTGTTTATTTATGTAATTGTTGTAAAGATCTGAAAAGTTTTGCATATCTCTCCCCTCAAGATTAGTGTAGGAAGTTGTTTCGCTACCTTAGCTTCCTTACATATTCATCCTTAAACGCATGTTCAGGTGATGATTGGGGTTCCTTAGACTTTACACCCTCCTTTGTTGGAGAGTATAAACTTCACCCCTCTTTTTGACATTCCAACAAATTCTTCTAATTCTTCATTTCTAAACAAATCTTCTACTTCAACAAAGACTTCTTCCCATTCTTACTCCTACACATTCATGTGACTATACTTCTTGTATTGATTAAGCCACTAATGGTGATCCTTTGTCCTTTAAGGAGATGCAATCCTGTTATGGTCGTGGCTTTCATATTCTCTTTAGTACCGATTATAAAGGTAATGGATGTGGACAAAAAGAACAGGGTATCAAGATCCCTTTAGAGTTTAATCCACATGTCTCTGCATCAGGTCTCGGATACCATCCTACTCAACCCTCTAAAGCCTCTTACTGTGACTACATAGATGTTAATATGATTTCCACATTTTTAAATTCTTTCCCTCTTTCTTATTTGGAGACAAGTTGTGAGCTCAGATATAAAATAATTTCTATACATGGATTCAATGGAAATGGTTTAGGGCACATCGAACAAGGAGTTAAGGTCCCTGTGGAACTTACATCGCACTTGTCTTCTATAGTGGGTTTAGGTTCCCATCCTTCTCCTCTATCTACATCCCCTCCCCCATTGTTTGAGGTCACTATGACTTCTTTTTAAAAATCAAACCTTTCTCCACAACAAAAAGGTTTGCTTCCTACTCCATCTATTCTTTCTAAACAAGAATGCATATTGTTGAGGCTTCTCAAATCTTGCTTGATCACTCTTCCTCCTACCTGCAAGAAGTTTCCACAACACATTCAACAAACACTTCCTTTCTATGCATATCATCGAGTGCTTGGCCATTCTACCAGTGAATGCCATGCCTTGAAAGACAAAATACAACAACTCCTTGGCACGGGTTCTCTCACTCTTCCATTTGATGAAGCACCTATTTCTTCTCTACATGACAAGTGATATTGAGCATGACCTTTATCCGGTTCATGGTTCTTCCTCTATTTTCTCATGAGACTATTGTGTTGCTACCTACTATGTGGCACTTGTAGCTTTCTCTCTTTGCTCGTTACCATTCATGGTGGTACAATGTCACGTGCAACCATACTTCATTTTTGGTAACAACACAATATTCTTTTTCATGGTTGTCCTCACCCATATTCTGGGGGCAGAGACAACTTCTTCGAGGGTGTGCATCCCTTCTAAGGATTTACTCTCCTCTTTCTTCCCCTTTTCTTTACCTTAAAATATTTGCATATTATACATGCTAATATTTTAAGGTGTTAATAGGGGTGTGTAATATTTTAAGGTGTTAATAGGCTACTCTAGCAACTAGTATGTACTTATTAGCATAAAATGAAAAAAGGGGTCTAGTGCCTTTACTGTGGCTATATCTTCCCATTACACATCCCCCTATCACAATTACTTCTTAAAATAAATTTATCAAATCCCCCTTCTATAGTTATAATTTGATCCCTTCCAAACCCATGTATGATTCATTCGAAGGAGTTAATGTTGATGTGTATGTTGGGAGAAGGGAACAAATTTATTAGGGAGAAAATGATGTAGAATGATTTTGAATATTGCAAGTTTTCTATGATTCCATTTTTAAAGTAAATTTAACTAGACTATTTAACTCCATCCACTTGTGAATTAGCAATTAGTATAGCTTGGGCCCATGGGAAATTATAGATAGTTGGATTAGTAATACTATGAGTGTCAGTGGTTGAGATTACACACTTTTCCTCTAAAATTTACTTCATTTCATGTTGGTTGAAATTACACACTTTTCCTCTAAAATTTACTTCATTTCATGTAAGGGTGGAGATGTCTTTTGAAATCAATAATGATAGATGTATTTCCTGAATCTCCCATTCATTCTCCCAAATCACTATTCTAAATTACTTGTAATGTATATAAGATTGTCTCATATTTCTAATTCTTTAACTAAATGTTGGGTTTTATTTGTTCCTACACCAAGAATAATATCAACACCCCTTTCCCCATGGATCTATAGTCACGAAGACAAATAGAATTTACAAGGAAATCCAGCTAATAGGGTTATTCCTTCATATGGGAACATGAGATAGAAAGTCCCACTAATGCATGAGAAAACCACTCAATCATTCTTTTGTCTTTGTTCAACTAGGTAGAGATAGGAAAATGTAGCGTAAAAAATTGCATACCCTTGCAATTTCACATTATGTTTTAGGCTTGCTTTAGTGTCCATTCCCTTAGCATGTTGTAGGGATCATTTTAGCCTAGCCTTAGCCTCTTCCTTCACTAGATTGCCAAAATTCACGACTTGATTCTAATTCTTCTTGCTGACTCGGGAACACATGTTAAATTTCATGCAATTTTTAGAGGATGCTACAACGCTGCTAGGATGTCCTAGCGGCGCACTAGAGTCCTGAAAGTCCCAAAAATTAAAAAGAATGTTCTTTTCCTATCCAGCTGCCCGTTGTCATCTGCTGTAATGCCCATTTGTCAGAGAAACGCCTTCAACCTTTGAATTTGCCCCTTTAACTTCCCAAAAAACTTTTATTCAAAACTAATTTTGAATCTCTCTCAACCTCTCTCAATCTAGCTCTCTTGGCAATGTTTTGGCTGCACAAGAACCTCCATTGTTGAGCTTGCTGAAGCTGCATGCTATGAAATGACTCCATTCTAAAGATTTTTCAAGGGACTACATTTCTACACTTTGATAGACTCCTCCAAAGAGTTCATTTTCTCTTCTTCTTTCATGATTGTGTTGGTAATATTGTTCTTGCTTTCATTTTGAATAACATTGTAAGTCTTATTTATCATTTGTTTCTATAATTCTATTTGAAAAAATCTTGGTGTAGACCACCACCCGCTTAATTTCACACACACTAAGGTATTTCCTCGTAAACCAGGGATAATACTTATAAATTTATTTTATTGCCACTGCTCTAAATTCCTAGATGCATGTAGGATAAGAGCACACACTTGATTTTTCTCTTTTATTTGATTTGCTATTTCATGGAGGTTGGAAAACCAAAACAGGGGTTTGATTGAGGTAAACTCATAAAATAGCCCAACAATTTTTTTGGTTTGTGCATTGTGCAAGTTGCAAAAAGAGATCAAATGCATAGGAGTTTGCTCTCTATTCCCTTATCTCTTATTAATTCTCTTCTTTATGTTAAATGCTTCATTTATGTGTATTTTAGGTTAAATGTTATTTCTAGGAAGTCATTTCAGTCACTCATGCACATTGGGGGCGGCTGCTATAGGTTTATACAAAGCCGTACAATACTGCCTTTTTGAGTTTATTACTACCAGGGCTCCAGCGTGCTGCATAGATGTCCTAGCAACGTTGTAGAGTCCTGGACTTTTTGCCCCATTTTTTTATGACAAGTTCCTCTTTCCGTGCTATTTACTATTTTGCATTCAGTTTGTTGATTTTGTATTTCAATTTCATGTTAATCAGTATTCTTTATTTCAGCCCCCATATGAATGTAGTGTAGAAAGTGAAAGTATCATTTTTTTTCTAGATTATACAAAATACTAGATCTATGATGATTGCATGATCTAGTTGCTCCTGTAGTAGAAGAAATAAAAAACAAGCTTCCATACTAGTAGGGTATGTTCTACCAAAGCTATCTAAAGTAGATACAATGTACCATGGAAAAGGCATACTTGCACTGCACCACTTTGGAATTGCACTACTATGGACCAACATGGATTGCATCACTTCCCCCATCATTTCATCCCACCTACCCCAACTATAAAGGATAGGGTCCCTATAGGTGCTACTTTGAAGGAATGTTGATTACTTTTGGTCCAACCAACGCAATGACTAAACCAATCATTTTCTCCCACTCTTGGCTCATGAATTTGGTTATTCTAGTTTGTTGATTTAGTTCATAAGGTGGCTTCTATGTATTTTAGGGCTCATTAGGGATAGGGGATGGAAAATGAATCTAACCATAGTGTCACCACATAGCTTATTCATTACTTCAAAGTTTGTGGTGCACTTTCCTTTCACCATGGACACCTCCCCTTATAAATCTAGATTTGAGCACGAGAGGTCAAATTGATGTTTACTAGAGGTAATTTATGCTCCTATATAGACAAAGGGGCTTTAGTGCATAATATATAGTGTATAGAACTTCCTCGACCTCGACTAAGCTTACTTAACCTTGGATATATAGTGGCCTACCTACCCTTACAAATGCATTTTCCCCCTTAACCTCCCTATTCATATACCCCTATATTAATAGCAGGGGGATTGGTAGTGTCAATTATTGGGGTAGTTATTATAAGTGCCAAAAATTACATGGGCATACATGATAATTTGATGATGATATGGCAGTTCAGTGCATGACCCATGTGGAATGAATTCAACTCTCTCTCAACCTTTTCAACTCTAGTGGAAGCATCTACTTAGCCCTTAATACTCTCCCTTGCATTTATTTTGGCCTCCCCAATCTTTTACCTCATGCACATACTTGTATACATGCACATACCTGTATACTTGGTCAAAACTACTCTTTCACCCTTTAACTAGTGAGGTCCCTAAAGCATTATCAAGATCACTCAGGTGACTTGTTGTAGTAAAAGGGGTGATTCCACTAGTAAAAGGGGGTGACCTTGGTTTTCTAGATTAACCTGTGATAACTCTCAATTCTTTCCATCTATCCACCAATTTGGCTTTTGATTGCAAGCTTAGTCAAGTCTTGACTCCACCTCTCCCCTGTTACTCTTAAGTTCCCCCTAATCATGATTTTGGTTGAGGTTTCTAGCCTATTTAAACACCCTTGTTTGGATTCTAAAAGGGCCTTTGGTCTTTGATTCTTTATTGGAAGCCTTCTGTGTGAAATGTGATTCTGTTGCCCCTCCTTCCATAGTTGTTTGAGTAGGCTAGTGAGTTGATTCCAATGAATCCAAGCCAAATTCACAAGTTTCTTTGTAGCATCCATGCTCCTTGCAAGCCTCAAGGCTTTTTCTTAGAATTGAAACTTCAAAGCTTCCATTGTTGCAACACAACCTTATGCTTGGTTCCCTATCTTTTATCCTTCTTCCATCAATTAGAGAACCCTCAATTAGAGAGGAGAGAAGAGAATACAAAAGTTGATCCCTTGAGGACTTATATGCTACATCTTCATCAAGCATCTTGCCTCCTAATTTCTAGGTGTGAGATTCCAATTTATTCATTGTTTTGAATTTTTAGATTAATTTGCTTTGAATAAAACTAGACTAAAATTGCAAATAGATTAATTAGCTCCAATCTTGCTTAGATTAGTGAAATTTTATCACTACATTGCAAATTAGAAATAGGCAAATATAATTTATTTGTGCTATTACATTAGATAGCTTAAAGATTAGATTGTAGATTTAGTTTTAATTTAGCATAATCACTCCAAATCATTTTGAAATGGCCTTGCTAATAGGACAAGGAAACTAGTGAAAATCCTTGGTAATAGGGCCATGGAAATGAACACATCAAATCAACCAAAATCAAAATCACTTGCCCAAATTGTATTTAGATTCATTTTAGAAGTCATTTTATTGCATTACTTTATTAACTCACATTTTAATTTGGGGAAATACAAAAAAAACATAGAATAGTCATCTATTTCTTGTATTTAGATTAAAGCATTTAGTTAGTTCATTTTCACTCAAGAAATCATAAATGCTTGCTAACAAGTCCAAGGCAATCAACAAAACAATCAAACAAAGCAATCGCTAATCAATCATCAAGAAGCAAACAATCAACTTGCTAACAAGACAAGTGAATCACAAACAAAACAAGTGCAAGCACAACACACAACAAATGTCTAAAGCAAGGAACTCCTCTTCTTGATCTTGCCCACTATCAAGGTCGTGTGTCTAAGAGTTAGAGAGGATTGGGTAAGGTCCATTTTAAATGAGCTTGAAACAACTCAACCAAACCAAGAAGCCTCCCACCCAAAACAAGCTCATGAGAAAGATATTATCATACAACATATCCAAGAATAAAACAACAAGAGACGAGCAAGATAAGTATCCCTCCTTCAAGGATTGATTAACATTGAAAACTATTATTTGAATGCTTTTCTTGCTAACGCTTAATAGGAGCTAGACTTAATCCATGTTAAAAATGCACCTAGTGACATAAGAATTGTCATAACAACACCTCTTCAAAGCTTTGCTAAGAAACATCCACACATTCCAAGCATAATTTTGTGCATCAACACAATCATCTACCATCAAACACTCCTTACTCATGATGTGAGTGATCAAGTTGGCACAATACCCACCCTACACACAAATATTATTAACACTCATAAGACTCTCCTTCCTTGTGAAGAGGGTAGTCCTTTGGACACTCCCTCACTCTACTAGCTTTTTCCATGTGAGTAGGAGTGATCTGACCTCATGCAAGTCACATGAGTACAACATGTGTGATGTCCTAGGTGTAACTCATACATAGTCATTGTGCTTAGATTTAGAGCAACATAGCTACAAGTTTGTAGCCATCTAGGGTGCCCTTGATTGTCGAGGCTTAACTAATGACCCTATCTATGAGACCCCTTCACTCAGGTTTATTTCAATCTTTATCTAGCTGCCACTCGACCAACTTCAACTCTTGACCAACACTAATCAAACAACTATATATAGTTAGGGGAGGCCCTATATATTTAGGGGTCCTATCATTGTTAGACAAAACTATAGAGAGTCCACCTGACTATCTCTACTCATCATATATATAAAGGGGGTGTCAGGGCCCAACTCCAATTGGATACACACACACATATATATATGTTGAGGGTAGTTGAGATTAGATCCTACTATATATATCTATAGCCCCTAATTGTAGCCTACTATATATAGCTAGGAGAGGGCCCAACCCCAATCTATATATGGTATGTAAGAAGTGAGTGGAACAAACCCCTCAATTTGATCTATTGCCATATAGATAAGATAAACAGGGAGATAGATATCTTGCTTATAACTTATAATATCTTGGGGAGAAGGCTTGACACCCTATATATCTATATGTGCCTGCCTCTAGGATTAGGGAATTGGGAAGGACTCTCTCAATGGCCAACCCCTACCCTACTCTATATATGTTGGTTTAATATTTTATCAAAAAGGGTCATCTTTCACAACAAGCCAAATGCCTCACTAAGTAGCAACTAGAAGTCAAGACTCTACACCTTCCTAAACTCACAAAAATCAAGACAATTGCTTCACAAAGAGGGTTGACTAATCTAGGAGAATTCACATAACAAAGTTCTTGCGGTGATATTAAGTCCATTTTCATGGCTTGTGGTAACTATAGGGCTATTTCCTAGGTCTACAATACACTAGAGCATCTTCCAAGTGTCCATGGCAACACAAAGACCAACCCTCCATCTCTGGCAAGTGTCGCACATGCTCCAACATTAGCTCATAACATTTTGCATAGAAAAAAACATACCTATAGCAATCATACTTCATCCAAGCACTACGATTTCTATTAGGGCTTCAGTAGGGTTTAGTGTACCTTCAAACCAAATCACAAGTCCAATTCACAAAGCTACTCATCACATCATCCTACATATCACTTTGTAGTCTTCACATATTATAGTCGATGTGGAAACCAAGGTGGCACCCATGAGGCTCATGGTATGCCAAGTCATCTACCAACTCATCAAAGACATGCTAGCAATTGATTCAGATCTACAACCACCAAAGGATAAGGAGTTAAACATAGGAGATAGAAGGGGATGATCCAACTTCCTTACAACTCTTGGCTTCCACAACATGAATCTTTGTAATCTATAAATACATATCTAAGTTGTAATAGTTTATTTATTGATAATTTGTGTAGTCTATAGGTGATAGAAGATAAATAGCCATAAATTTTTCTCAAAGGCATGTCATGCACATAATGAATAACTAAATAAAATATGTTCACTATTTTAGTCTAATCTCTTTTTATCTCTATTTTCCATAAGTGTTAAACAAGCTTTTGCATATGCCATAACTCATCTAGATTCTCATTTGAAAAGTTTCCCATTGTGATTCTAACCTTGGGTCTCAAATCAATGCTTCTAGGTCATATTTATTGACTTCTTATAGGTTTGTGATTAGTCTTTAACATCAAGTTTTGATAGGACACTTGTATGCTATTTGTAAATATACTTTTCCAAAGGCATATAAGGAATATTGTCGATCATCTATTTTCTAGAAGAAATATAGAAGAAATATTTCTTTGTCTAGTTTCATTTTGGATAAATATGTAGCTAGACTAATTGGATTCCATAATAAAGTTATAGTTTACCTAATAGGCCTTACATAGATATTTTCCCCCTTTTTGAGTTCTTGACTCTATTTCTCATTAGATTATGTACTAGCCACAAATGGGTGATTGATCATGCTTTATATTAAACATCATCCTCTATTCCTTGTAAATTATTGTAACATATGTCCTACTAGTTTGCGTAAAGTCATTAATGCTTACCTATGTCACATATTTTGAGAGCCTACACTTAGTTAACCATCTTTGAATAATTGTGATTTTTTGGGTCTTCACAAGTTATACATGAAGTGATATATTATAAATGATATTACATTTGGGGATATAAATTTGGCTTTGCATCTTTAGTTGCATCATAACTTGATAGTAATTTGTTGTTTAAAGATCTCTCGTCTATAAGACCATTAAATCAATATAAGGGGTGCTTAGTGACAAATATTTAGGGCATCCTTATGCAAAGGGTGTGGCTAAGCAATGAGACCATTTGTCTCCATTTGTCTTTAATTATCTCATAAGATCTCTATGAATACCCTCATTGGCCTAGTAGAGCTAGAAGTGTAGAAGAGTTGCCCACTTTTCTTAATTTAACCAAATCACTTGCAACTTGATCACGAGCCTCACCTAGTCTATCTAAACTAACCATGCTCCCTTGGTTTAGATTTTTGGGTGTGTTTTATAGATCTATATGGTGTAATTTAGAGCATCAACAACACACACATGATAGTAGGGGACATGACAAAATCCACTTATCAAGATCATTTCCCAATACTATAGTAGTTCACCATTTGCAAAAGAAGACAAACAATAATTAGGGCTCCTGACAAAGAAGCAGATGATGAAACCATCACATTAAAATGTACCATTGAATACATTACCTCTTTAAACCTTATTCTAATTTTATTTTCTTGTTCATGTTTGATTTCACATTCAATTTTTTGGAATTAGTTTTAGATTTAATCTTTTACTTACATTCTAGGACTTTTCCTCATGTACTAATATTGAGAATTATGATTTAACACACATTCCTTGGATTACTTGGTGGTTGTTTTTTTAACTCTTTTATTCTAGCATTTGTTTTGAATTTGATTTTTTCAAGAGTCCATTGCCTTAAAATATTAACCATAATTAACTTCATGGGGTGAAACATCAATGTATCTAACATGTGCACTCTACTAGTATGAAAATCTATTAATAATTCCAGGTCTACATAGATGAGTTAAAGTCCTTTAGATGCAAATTTGACAAGGGATATAGTGCAACTATACTCCCTGCCAAAGGTTGCAAGAATAGTTTGCAATGGTAGTATGCTATGGTTGTTGTATTACTTTAGTATTAAACTAAGTGGAAGGTATTATCTAATGTCTAAGCTTAGAGAAACTGATCTTGGGATGCATTTCTCATTCATACTTCATATATTGTAATAATGTTGATGAAATCATCAACAATAGAGTACATTAGTGAAAAAAAACTTTATTTGCTACCATGACAAGGTATAGCTAAAAGTGACTTTTATGTCTTCCCCTTACAAACATATTTCAAGGTTGCAAGAATAGTTTGCAGTGGTAGTATGCTATGGTTGTTGTACTACTTTGGTATTAAAATGAGTGGAAGGTATTATATAATGTTTGAGCTTAGATAAACTGATCTTGGGATGCATTTCTTATTCAAACTTCATATATTGTAACATTGTTGATAAAATCACCAACAATAGAGTACATTAGTGACATAAACTTTGTTTGCTACCATGACAAGGTATAGATAAAAGTGACTTTTATGTCTTTCCCTTACATACATTTTTCAAGGTTGGGTAAAGTGCTCTTTGTCCCTATTTACATGAGTCTTTAGTCTCAATGTTATTCTTATGCCCATCATGTATAGTAATGGTAGTGTTTATATTTAGGTGTTTTTAATATCAATAGTAGTGTTTCAAGGTTGCATTATGGCACAAGCTATGCCACACACTACATGCCATGAATGGGAATGGATAATACTCATTACATTTAGACAAAACTATTTTCCATTGAGTTATGTATCAGGGAGTTGGCATCTTATGTCTTGAAGCAATGGTCATAGTAAATTATATTTATATTTGTTGGATAATGATGTAGTTTTATTTCTATTAGGTAATGGTATGTTGAACCAACTTTCTTCATTTTGATTGCTTTCTTAACTTAGGTAGTAAATTATTATTCAATGTCAAAACAAGTCCAAAGTACACATTTGAGACTACGAGATCGCATGCATCAAAATTTTACATATGATTTTTTCTGATAAAAGTGGAATATTGATCTTTATCACATGAGCAGGTTCAACAATTGGGTGACCTATTTTCGCCTTATACATGTCCCAAATACAATTGCAATTCATTAAAACTAACCTAAGCCTATATATATAAACTAAAGAATGGAAAAGAGAGCATTAACTTAGGAAGCACTGAATTGGAATCCCGCTACCTGGAACCATGGTCGACTATGATCATTGCATCCTGCTCTTTGATAATAGATTGTTCCTTTTCAATTGCAGATAAATTGTTACTTTGTTGTTCCCAAGGGCTTGAAACCATATCAAACAATCATGAGAAGGAAACACCAAATGAGTTACAATGCTCTCCTTTAGAAAATTTAGAGGAAACTCTTCAAGAGAAAGACATTACAAGGGAAATGCCAGTGCATATGGAAAGAGAGAATATAGAAAGGTAGAACTAGAAGACTACCTATTCTTTTGGAAATGACACTCTTTGCACCAAAGATAAAGCTTTGGAAAACTAAATACATAGGCTTAAAAGTGGAAGTCTTTCTTCATCCTCATAGTTTATTTCTTTCTATACATAATACATGGCACTTGAAAATGGGTTAAACAATTAACTTTTGAGAGGAACACAATAATAATGTTCAAAAATGATTTTTTTCTCTTCTTGTTGTTTCACTCATCTTCTATAAAGTCATATTTTTTTTATTTTCTGCATATGTAAATAGAGGGATAACACATTTGTTTACTATAGAATTGTCTAGTTTTCATGTATGTAATCTTTGTTGCTTCTACTAATAATAATTGTTTACTATTGAAGGATTTTCTTTTTGATTGATAATAATTGTTTCAACAATCTTGTCATATGTTGCTTTTGACAATAACTTGCAATGGGCACCCAAAACATGTATACTAGGTGAAATATTTTGATTTAATGAATACAAAATCATGGTCTTAATGGCTAATTTTCTAAATAATTTTTAGGATATTATAAGGATTCAAAATGTAGTAGGTCTAACTTATTGTGTAATGTATATAGATTAATTTGGAAGACTATTTAAAGAAAAATCATAAGATAATAAGAAATCCTAACTTATAAATCCTAACTTACCTTTAACAAAATTAATGTAAAGATTACCTTTGTAGTGAATGGTTGTGTGAAACAATGCTCTCCAAATATTTGAATAACAATGCTCTCCAAATATTTGAATATGTTGCTATAAAAAGCTTTTAGACTCAGATTCTACTGTAAATGAATAGCCATTATAAAATTAAATACTCCTTATTTGCCTAATTGATGTAAAAATTCGCACACAAAGCATTTAAAGTGATAGTGAATTCATGAAGGACACTGAGCTCCATTTTAGTAGATATACAATTAATTACCACATGTTCCTTGGTCCTTCTTGGTAGACCAGTACATCTAGAAAATATTGTAAAAGGCCAATTAGACTAAGAGTTTATTGAATTTAAGTAAAAAAACATTAACTTGGGCACAACTTAAAAATCAAATCTTTAATAAAGTAATTTTATAGACCTAGACGTGGTTGTTAACACGGGACATTATTAACTCAAACACAAACTCTAGAGTCACCTCTACAGTATATTAAATCATGTTCTTATCTATTAATTAAAATTAAATTAAATCATAACATTGTTGTCATGCATCTAGTTTCTTAAAACCCCAAAATAACTATCTACAATTGACTAACATAATATAATCTAAAGGCTTACTATGTTAGTCCCCAAGGTGTTCTATTGCATTCACAAAGCACCGGTGGAGATGAGGAGGCCACCGAAGGTGAGGAATATTAGATCATTTGTATAGTCTTACTTATCCTTTTCTTTCACAACTCCTCATTTTTCTTTATCATTTATTTATTTCTTTGCGTCAACTTGGAAAAACTTCAATTTACATAAAGCCCAAACACAAAAGCATTGTATGCTTTTTGTGGAGGCTTTTTACACTTAATGATTTTAAAGTGTTTCCTAGACATTTTAGAAATGCATGGCATTTAACTAAAAACAAGAAAGTAGCATTAGATGTATTAGGATTTTTATCATTTTATGATGTAATTTTTCAAAAGCATTGCATTTAATCAAAATTACAAACATAATTCGATAAAGTTGTGTGTAGTAGATATTTTCACTCTACTACTTTGTCCACACAAATAAATTCAATTCCTTATTTACGTCTTTTGTAACTTACTGAGACTTGCCTGAGAAAAGAAGAAGAAAATGGAAACCCTAGCTTGCATAAAGTTGTTTATGTCTAATATTGAATATTTTACAGTGCCAAAGAAGATTGCCTACACATAATAGATTATGTTACCTCTAGACAACCCCTACACACATTGGCTAAAAATAAAGAACTAGAAGAGGCTACATATAATATAGATGTAAAGAAGCCACAAAACCTCTCGTGTATGTGATAAATAGGTGGGAAGTATTGGAGCCCGCCACACCAAAGGTCACCTCGCCTTAGCACAATTTTGTCTTCTAAAACATGTTTGACACACATTTATTAACATAAGCTAAAGTTATGAACAATCAAATATTTACAATTGAAAATCATTGCTCAATAAGGTAACTATGAACTATTTATTTTCTACTAGAATTCTTTTTTTTTTTAAATTGAGACACTATCAAACACTTTTAATTTTTGTCTTCATGCTTTGTGATTGGATGAAGTATTTTACATGATTTTTACAAATTGAAAATTTGAAAATGTACTAAGCAAAAAAGCCTCAACCAATTAGAAAAACAAAAACTTTTAATTTCTTCTATGTGAAAAAGTAAAGAAATTAAAAACATTGGCCATATGTTTAATTTTTCACCTCTATGATTTAAAAAAAATAAATACCAAAATACCAAAATAGGATCACATAAATATCCCTAAGGACTAATAATCTTACTTCTTTTGGTATGTTAGTTTCAATTTAAATCAATTCTTACTTTAAGGACTAATAATCTTACTTCTTCTTTTGGTATGTTAGTTTCAATTTAAATCAACTCTTACTTTATTTGGGTGGAATTTTATGATATACCCACTCCTTTAATTGCACCCACAGCTCCCCCATGCTTGAATTCCTTATGTTTTAAATGATTTTTAAATGGTTGTGGATAATAAATTTGTGATGTATCCCTTGATTTTTAGTCTCACCCTTTTATTCCTTATTAACTTCCACAACTATGAGTGCCTCTATGCCTCTATAGTAGATGAACCAACAACATTTCTTGTTTGGCCTTATTGAATGAATATAGGGAATTTGGTTTGTGATGGAAAAATCGTCTTGCATATATATGTAACCCAAAGATTAATTTTGCTGCTTTAGTGATCATGAGTGGATGACCATGCACCGGTATGGAGAAAACTCACTAAAATCCATTTTATCTTGTTTGATGTTGGTGAGGAATTCAATTTCTAATTAGAATGCTCTATAGAAACATCAAACAATGAAATGAAATCTCCCAAAGGTAAATCTTAAGAGAGAATTAAGATGAAGTTGTTGGAACCAATAAGAGAGAATTTAGATGAAGTTGTTTGAAAAAATGAGAGTTTTTTCTTGAAAATATTGAGTAAGATCTCATCATTGGGAATCTAACTCATACACATAAGTACGAAGACATTAATGTACATAGAATGACTCTCATTAGAAGTGTGATTAAACTTTGGAATCTCATGAAAAGGATTTGGGAAAATAAAGGTTGGTTCATTATAGGCCGACATTGACTACACACATGAACATTGTATTAATCTTTTAATTTAGAAAAAGGTCAATGTATTGAAAGGTTGAATTAATCTAAGTGGATCAATATAATTATCAACATTATTGGAAGTTGTGTAATTATTTAGAATTAGTAATTTGTTTAGGGAATAAATTATTTGGAAAATAGATTAATTACATGGAGTAATTATCAAGAATAGAATTAGGAGATTTATTCAAAAAACTTAATATCAGTTTTTCTTAATAGTTAACTTTAATTTTTAGGATAAATTTTATAATTTGAAGAATTACTCTCACAACACTATAAATAGGTTTTACATTCATACTGTAATGCCCCTCGATTTTGGTCTGTGACAGTTGTTACTTCCCTTTTTGCTTTTAGATAGTGTTGAGACAGTTAGTAGTTTTATATTGCATTTTGCCAGTTTGAGACATTTGAGTTATTAGACTATGGTTTATGCTTACTATGATCATGATGGACTATGGTTGACTGATGTGGTTATTGGCATGTGTTACGAGTAGGATAATGACATTATTGTTATTTCAGTTATGATGTGTTTTGACATGATTAGTTGATGGTTAATTGATTATGCAGATTAATGTTACAATGCTTTATGGATTAAATGTTATTTGATTGTCAGTTAGTGATGTTTGTGTTTATTGTCTTGTTTCAGAGTAGAGACGGTGTAGTATTGCTCGCTTCGAGCACCCTACTACGCTGTGATTCTCTGACTCTGTGCGTTTGATATATATGCATATGCCTGTATACAACCTATCGTTTTGATACAAGTTGCAAGTACCGGGCATCGACTCCACCTGACTTAGCCGGTCTAAGCGTGCCCTTGAACCAATGGATAATGTTGAAGGGAGATAACATGGGGTTTTCCCTAGGTCAGTCTATGTTCTCTGTTTGTGATCGTGAGTCTTGTTGTAGTCTATGGTTTTGACCTCAGGTTTGGTCGTCATCAGTATGTAATTGTCTTTGCTTGATTTTGTTCGTTTTAGTCTATGTGAAATGTTTGGAAATGAATAATAATAATAATTAAGTTAGATATAATAGTTTTTCTAATCATTATTTATCATTGTGATTTTGAGAATATTATTTATGTGTTTTGATATGGATTAAATTGGTAATTTTAATGATTTTATTAAGTGATTGTTGTAAGTTATTAATATCATTTTATTGTTAAAATATTATATGGTAGTTTGAAAATATTATTAATTAATAAATTTATGATTGTGAGTTGTCGTATGAGATTCTAGATTTGGGGAATCTCTCTATATAGTAAATAAAATTAATTGTTTCTGATAAAGGGGAATTAGTGGGATTCTCTAGAGGGAATGGTGTTAGTGGACATTTATGAATCTTGGTGATTTTTTGAGGAGGATTTTGGGGGAGGAAGGAAGGGGGAAGAAAATTTACAACAGGCGAAGAAGTAGGAGGAGGAAACCTTCGGAAGGGAATTTGAAATCTTGCAGACAAAATATGGAGATGTCAATATTATTTTCCTTATTTTCTGGACTGGTCATTCTCTGAGAAATTGGGAAGCCCTTGCTGTCTAGTTTTACCTCTGTTAGTTATTGTAGACTTGGAGCCTGTATCATTCTCTTAATCAACGATCTGTCAATCAACTTATTCTGGAATGATCCTTCAACTCTGAAATCAACTCATTTCAACAAATTGCATCATCATTCTAAAATCATATTCATCAACGACGTTAGTGAGTTCTCTCCTCTATAGATTATGATCGGCCTGAGTAAACTTGTTCATCTATAAAACAATATCATATCTTGAAACTCTGTCTTTAAGCAATCCTTGAAGGATGCTCTTGTAGGTTGATTTAATATTGATAACCTG
Source organism: Cunninghamia lanceolata (assembly GCA_027924645.1). Taxonomy (NCBI): domain Eukaryota; kingdom Viridiplantae; phylum Streptophyta; class Pinopsida; order Cupressales; family Cupressaceae; genus Cunninghamia; species Cunninghamia lanceolata. The sequence goes on along the minus strand of BSBN01001217.1, from coordinate 5,460,842 downwards.
CAAATGCATACCTTTTTAATACTTAAATTTGTTCATTTTCTTTTAATACAGGATTGAATCTGTTCTTTACCTTGCAAGTCGAATCGGGGCTTGTAGATTCTTTAACGAAATGAATTTCTGGCATTCCCACCACCGAATTCGTTTGTTTCCTTGAGCATTAGCTATTGGTGTAGATTTCATTACTTGGTCTTTCCATCCTCGTTGCGCCCTTGAAGACCCTGTGTTCTGTGTTCCTTAATTTTCCTAATCGAACCTCTTGATCGCTACACTTCTACTCATGAAAATATTAAATCATTTCACACCTAGCAAAGATAACAAACATTCAGATGAAAGAAAAGGACTCCTCATCTATGACATTCTAAACCACAATTTCTTTTCTGGGGGTGTTCTTCTGTAAGAGTGTTGCATTCTTGTGTCACCCCAGCTTGTCTTGGCACCTTCTAGGCTGAATATGCATTATTTCCATGCTTAGTTTAATTTCATCCGATCAGACATCTAGATGTATATACTGATTACCTTCTGCTTTCCTCTTGCAAGTTGTGGTATGGCTGCAACTGAAGCTCTTGCCCAAGCATTTGTTAATTCTTCTTATCGCCCACTTTTGTCTTATTTATCTAAACCATAGCGATCAATTTTCATTGAGGGTGCTCGTTTCCCCATCACAATGCAACTTGCTTTTATTGCTTAACATCCAACGTTCAACTTCTACGATATCACTGAATTGATCAAAGTATTCCATCGTTGGTAGTGCCACTAAACCCTCATCTAAGGAGGGATTCTTACCTGATGAGATGCCAATACTTCAATCATTTCGTTAAATTTTGAAATGCAGATTTGTATTATACCATTTAGCTTGCCTACTAATTCCTTAGCGATCATTCATTTATTCTCACTCTTTAATCTAATTGCAACTTTTTTAGATGCTTATAACTAAATCTGTAGGCCGATCATTCCATCACCTAATTTTCTGCAAATCTAATTTGAATCCCCTGCTATCACCATTCGTCGTACGGTCTCTCTGAGGCAAGGTGAAATCTGTAGGAACACTCTTATGCTTTTTCCCTTAATACTGTTTGGGTTTTGGAAGTCTAGCTTTGCATGATGGTGAGGTTAGAAAGTCTTTGTTTAACAGTAACTACTTTCTTAAAGGGCACGGTTTTATAATAGATAATTTCTATTTTAAACTTTGGTCTGAATTTACTGTTTGATTTTATTCCTTCTAATAATATTTTTTTAGGAAATAGTCAGAATTTCATATTTAGATTTAGGTGTTATCTTTATTAGTTAATTAAATTTTTTATTGATAGAATACAAGTTCATTTTTTGGGTGGGTAGTGTAAATAAAATGAATGGTCTTCTCTCTCTATAGTTGATAGGGTTAAAAGTATTACTTAATTGGATTTAGCCTAGTTAGTAAATGTCCTATCTTTAAATAGAATTTAAGTTGTGGGGAAATTAATTCCTCGTTTGCTTAATAGCAGAATTAAGTATGTCTAGGATACAGTAAGTAACATGGGAATTTCTTTTTTTGATTTATAGATAGATTTATAATTCTAGCCTTAGTAAGAGTTTATGTGGTCATCGTATATACGGGATATGAATAGAAATATAAGATTTGGTGTCAAGTCTTGCATTAAGGCAATTGCTCTTCTAATGTCTTTTTATTAATGAGGTGATCAGGAGTAACTTGATTTATTTAGGTTATATTGTTTTTATTTAGTATTGCTAGATCAACGATTCCGTGGTTTTTACCTTGTATTTCTGTATGTAATATTTGTCAGATTTTATCTATTAATTCATAGTGACTCGTGTCGAGTGATTTGAACTTTTGACTTATTTTGGATGTATCATTGGTGGGTTCAGATAAAGAGTCATTATAGAGATGTTGGAGTCGTTTTTAATTCTGTTGATTGTGTTGCTTATCCCGAGGCTTCGTTTGAGACTCTTGTGGGAAGAAATTACTATGTACTTGTTTATGACTCTCTGTATTCTAGAGAGAAGGGGAGATTGACTAAAGACTTGGCCCTTGCATGCCTCTTGTTTTGAGTTGGCTTGTTGTGAAAGTTGGAGGTGCTTCATGTGTATCCTTGTGTTTTTGTCCTGGTTGGGTTGGGTCAACTGAGTACATGTAGGGGAGTGGCTTCTGATGTGGGGCCGGCGCCCAAAGTGGCTGTCTGGGTAACCCATTGGAAGTGGCTTAAACAAGTGAAAACCTAATAATTAACTAAGGGGAGGGGAAAGGGTAAACTTCTAATTAATCTAGATAAGGAAGACCGCATGTGTGATCTATGGGGCCAACGCCTAGAGAGAGGCTGTCAAGGTAACCATAGATGGGGGCCGGAGTCTAGAGAGAGACAGTTAGGGTAACCCATGTAGAGCCATGCGATGGCACTTCTTCCTACTGCACTCCAGCTTGTCCCATTCTCTTGCCTCTGGATTTTGATTGTTGTGATTAGTGTTGTCCGCATGTGAACTTATGGTATTTCAGTTTTCTATTAGTTCTTTTGTCTTTGCTTGTGTCGGGGAACCTCATTGTTATCTCCTAGCTCAGAGGGGTGGACCTCAGGGATCCACATGGTTGGGTGGAAGAGCTTAATCCATTGGTTACTCTTGGTTGTTTTGTGTTAGTGATCTCTGCAGTCGTGATTCCAGTTCCAGACTTGTCCTTGCATCCTCAGAGCTATTGTGTAATCTTGTTGTATATTGTAAACTGATGTAATCAATCAGGAGTCTTGTAATCTTGTAATCCTATAATTGATCCTTTGTAAATGTTCATATCTGTAAAGGAATTATATAATCTTATTCTGTTGTATCATAATGTATTTTACTTGTGTTGTTAATTTATGTGTATCTGATGTAGTTATGTTTCCCTAGAGAAGTTAGTTGTTCACCTTGTTAATGTTGTGTATTATGTTAACTTTATCTTTTGTTAATGCATTTACTTGCTTTAAAAAAAAATATTTCTGTAAATTTTGCACCTGTTAGCCTAACTCTCTAGGGTTGCATGACGGGGCATCACATTTGGTATCAGAGCCAGGTTTGAACATTGGGTACTCTGGTTAACATGGAGCCCATTATGTAACCTAGTGCTTAAACTCTGTAGATTAAACTCTTTTCATTTTTTTAAAGTATTCCTTGTTTTTAAAAGTTGTCCGTCTGAGGTATGTGTGTGTAGGAAGATGCCTAGAGGTAGAGGTTGAGGTTGTGGCAGAGGTAGGGGTTGTGGGAGGGATGGTGACGGTACACCTCCTCCTAGTTCTCCTCATGAGAGTGCCCATGAAGGCGGGGGTTAGAATATGGATGGTCAGGGTCAGCCTGAGGGAGCACAGTTGCTTGAGGAGACCCTTGCCTGCTTAGGCCCTAGACAAGAGGTAGATCAGCCAGAACCTAGGGAAAGAGAGAGGTCACCCAGGTGAAGAGAGTTGACAGCTGAGCAGGAGGCCACACTAGCCAGCCATATGAGAGATCTATTGAGGGCACGCCCTCCCACCTTTAATGGAGCTGGTAGTGGTCGAGAGGCAGAAACCTGGTTATTGGATTTAGGCAGGTGTTTCGCCATGCATCCTTATGGTAGCAACACCAAGGCCAGATGTGCTATTTTGCATCTCCGAGGTTTTGCTTTGACTTGGTGGCGGTTAGAGGAGCAGAAGCTACACTTGGACATTAGCACCGTTTCTTGGGAGTTGTTCTTAGAGAGATTCAGAGCCCGTTTCCTATCTGATCATTGGAGGCAGCATCGCGCAGATGCATTCCATGAGCTGAGGCAGATGGCCATGACAGTTGAACAGTATGAGCACAGATTCTATGAGCTCAAGCAATATGCGGGTATAGGTGATGACGAGTCTATGTTGGTGCAGTATTTTATTAGGGGCCTGAATGCCCGGATCAGCAGAGGGGTTCGTGTATTCGAACGTAAGTCTATGGAGGTGGTAGTGGAGAAAGCCCGGTTAGTAGAAGAGAATCTGGAGATGGCACTTGGAGGGCATATAGGTGTGCATATTGGGAGTGCACCCTTGGTAGGTGTTGGTGGTCAGTCTCAGGTAGCCATCTCTTTAAGAGACCAGCATGCACCTGCCAAGGGTGGGCAGCAACAACAACATTGCTCTCATTCTCAATCAAAGAATTCTCAGCCTCAGCAGGGTAATAGATATCAACATAGGAAGGACCGGTCTTGGCAGCATAACAAGCACGATCATTTCGATTAGCTAGCTCAGAGTACGCAATCTGCAGTGAGTAGAGATAACTTTCAGCAGTCCATTGCTTTTTCAGGTGGCAGATGTTTTAGTCGAGGCACAGTGTGTTACTCTTGTGGACAATAGGGCCATATAGCTAGGCAGTGTCCACAAAGGAACGCTCCAGGATTTGGTCAGAGGCCGGTAGCTTCAGAGCCGACCGTAGGCAATGCGGGAAGGTCTCATAGAGTGTTCACAACAATTGAACATCAGGGGACAGCCTTGGAGACCGCTGGTAGGGGATAGGCAGCCTTCTTTGGAGAGCGTGTGCGAGCTTCAGCATCGGGAGTAGACTCTCAGGGGTAGAGACGTGGAGCAGGTCGGGGTCTAGTGGGCTCCTAGTGTTGGAGCTTCTACTACCCGGGAGGATGCTCTAGATTGCGTGAGTTATACCCTTACTTTTTGCAGGCTTCCAGGAGTAAGCCTGATTCTTGGGGGGAAGGATGTAATGCCCCTTGATTTTGGTTTGTGACAGTTGTTAGTTCCCTTTTTGCTTCTAGATAGTGTTGAGACAGTTAGTAGTTTTATATTACATTTTGCCAATTTGAGACATTTGAGTTATTAGACTATGGTTTATGCTTACTATGATCATGATGGACTATGGTTGACTGATGTGGTTATTGGCATGTGTTATGAGTAGGATAATGACATTATTGTTATTTTCAGTTATGATGTATTTTGACATGATTAGTGGATGGTTAATTGATTATGCAGATTAATGTTACAATGCTTTATGGATTAAATGTTATCTGACTATCAATTAGTGATGTTTGTATTTATTGTCTTGTTTCAGCACAGGGATGGTGTAGTATTGCTCGCTTCGAGCACCCTACTACGCTGTGATTCTTTGACTCTGTGCGTTTGATATATATATACATATACCTGTATACAACCTATTGTTTTGATGCAGGTTGCAAGTACCGAGCATCAACTCCACCTGACTTAGTAGGTCTGAGCGTGCCCTTGAACCAATGGATAATGTTGAAGGGAGATAACATGGGGTTTTCCCTAGGTCAGTCTATGTTCTCTGTTTGTGATCGTGAGTCTTGTTGTACTCTATGGTTTTGATCTCAGGTTTGGTTGTCATCAGTATGTAATTGTCTTTGCTTGATTTTGTTCGTTTCAGTCTATGTGAAATGTTTGGAAATGAATAATAATAATAATTAAGTTAGATATAATAGTTTTGCTAGTCGTTATTTATCATTGTGATTTTGAGAATATTATTTATGTGTTTTGATATGGATTAAATTAGTAATTTTAATGATTTTATTAAGTGATTGTTGTAAGTTATTAATATCATTTTATTGTTAAAATATTATATGGTAGTTTTAAAATATTATTAATTAATAAATTTATGCTTGTGAGTTGTCGTATGAGATTCTAGATTTGGGGAATCTCTCTATATAGTAAATAAAATTAATTGTTTCTGAAAAGGGGGGTTAGTGGGATTCTCTGGAGGGAGTGGTGTTAGTGGACATTTATGAAGCTTGGTGATTTTTTGAGGAGGATTTTGGGGGAGGAAGGAAGGGGGAAGAAAATTTACAATAGGCGAAGAGGTAGGAGGAGGAAACCTTCGGAAGGGAATTCGAAATCTTGCAGACAAAATACGGGTATGTCAATATTATTTTTCTTATTTTTTGGACTGGTCATTCTCTGAGAAATTAGGAAGCCCTTGCTGTCTAGTTTTACCTCTATTAGTTATTGTAGACCTGGAGCCTGTATCATTCTCTTAATCAACAATTTGTCAATCAACTTCTTCTGGAATGATCCTTCAACTCTGAAATCAACTCATTTCAACAAATTACATCATCATTCTAAAATCAGATTCATCAATGATGTTAGTGAGTTCTCTCCTCTGTAGATTATGATTGGCCTGAGTAAACTTGTTCATCTATAAAACAATATCATATTTTGAAACTCTGTCTTTAAGCAATCCTTGAAGGATGCTCTTGCAAGTTGATTTAATATTGATAACCTGCAAATGCATACCTTTTTAATACTTAAATTTGTTCGTTTTCTTTTAATACGAGATTGAATATGTTCTTTACCTTGCAAGTCGAATCAGGCTTATAGATTCTTTAACGAAATGAATTTCTAGCATTCCCACCACCGAATTCGTTTGTTTCCTTGAGCATGGACTATTGGTGTAGATTTCATTACTTGGTTCTTCCATCCTCGTTGCGCCCTTGAAGACCCTGTGTTTTGTGTTCCTTAATTTTCTTAATTGAACCTCTTGATCGTTACACTTCTACTCATGAAAAGATTAAATCATTTCACACCTGGCAAAGATAACAAACATTTAGATGAAAGAAAAAGACTCCTCATCTATGACATTCTAAACCCACAATTTCTTTTCTGGGGGTGTTCTTCTGTAAGAGTGTTGCATTCTTGTGTCACCCCAGCTTGTCTTGGCACCTTCTAGGTTGAATATGCATTATTTCCATGCTTAGTTTAATTTCATCCAATTAGACATGTAGATGTATATAATGATTACCTTCTGCTTTCCCCTTGCAAGCCGTGGTACAACCACAACTGAAGCTCTTGCCCAAGCATTTGTTAATTCTTCTTATCGCCCACTTTTGTCTTATTTATCTAAACCATAGTGATCAATTTTCATTGAGGGTGCTCGTTTCCCCATCACAATGTAACTTGCTTTTATTGCTTAACATCCAACGTTCAACTTCTACGATATCACTGAATTGATCAGAGGATTCCATCGTTGGTAGTGCCACTAAACCCTCATCTAAGGAGGGATTCTTACCTGATGGGACTCCAATACTTCAATCATTTTGTTAAATTCTGAAATGCAGATTTGTATTATATCATTTAGCTTGCCTACTAATTCCTTAGCGATCATTCATTTATTCTCACTCTTTAATCTAACTGCAACTTTTTTAGATGCTTATAACTAAATTTGTAGGCCGATCATTCCATCGCTTGGTTTTCTGCAAATCTAATTTGAATCCCCTGCTATCACCATCCGCTGTACGGTCTCTCTGAGGTAAGGAAAAATCTGTAGGAACACTCTTATGCTTTTTCCCTCAATACTGTTTGGGTTTTGGAAGTCTAGCTTTACATGATGGTGAGTTTAGAAAGTCTTTGTTTAACAGTAACTACTTTCTTAAATGGCACGGTTTATAGCAGATAATTTCTATTTTAAACTTTGGTCTGAATTTACTGTTTGATTTTATTCCTTCTAATAATATTTTTTTTAGGAAATAGTCAGAATTTCATATTTAGATTTAGACATTATCTTTATTAGTTCATTAAATTTTTTAGTGACAGAATACAACTTCATTTTTTGGGTGGGTAGTGTAAATAAAATGAATGGTCTTCTCTCTCTATAGTTGATAGGGTTAAAAGTATTACTTAATTGGATTGAGCCTAGTTAGTAAATGTCCTATCTTTAAATAGAATTTAAGTTGTGGGGAAATTAATTCCTCGTTTGCTTAATAGCAGAATTAAGTATGTCTAGGATACAGTAACATGGGAATTTCTTTATTTTGATTTATAGATAGATTTATAATTCTAGCCTTAGTAAGAGTTTACGTGGTCATTGTATATACGGGATATGAATAGAAATATAAGATTTGGTGTCAAGTCTTGCATTAAGGTAATTGCTCTTCTAATGTCTTTTTATTAATGAGGTGATCAGGAGTAACTTGATTTATTTAGGTTATATTATTTTTATTTAGTATTGCTAGATCAACGATTCTGTGGTTTTTACCTTGTATTTCTGTATCATTGGCAGGTTCGGATAAAGAGTTATTATAGAGATGTTGGACTCTTTTTTAATTCTGTTGATTGTGTTGCTTATCCCAAGGCTTCATTTGAGACTCTTGTGGGAAGAAATTACTATGTACTTCTTTATGACTCTCTATATTCTAGAGAGAAGGGGAGATTGACTAAAGACTTGGCCCTTGCATGCCTCTTGTTTTAAGTTGGCTTGTTGTGAAAGTTGGAGTTGCTTCGTGTGTATCCTTGTGTTTTTATCCTGGTTGGGTTGGGTCAACTGAGTGCAGGTAAGGGAGTGGGTTCCAATGTGGGGCTGACGCCCAAAGTGGATGTCTGGGTAACCCATTGGAAGTGGATTAAACAAGTGAAAACCTAATAATTAACTAAAGGGAGGGGAAAGGGTAAACTTCTAATTAATCTAGATAAGGAAGACCGCATGTGTGACCTATGGGGTCGGTGCCTAGAGAGAGGCTGTCAGGGTAACCATAGATGGGGGCCAACGTCTAGAGAGAGACAGTCAGGGTAACCCATGTAGAGCCATGCGATGACACTTCTTCCTACTGCACTCCAGCTTGTCCCGTTCTCTTGCCTCTGGATTTTGATTGTTGTGATTAGTGTTGTCCACATGTGAACTTATGGTATTTCAGTTTTCTGTTAGTTCTTTTGTCTTTGCTTGTGTAAGGGAACCTCATTGTTATCTCCTAGCTCGGAGGGGTGGACCTCAGGGTTCCACATGGTTGGGTGGAAGAGCTTAATCCATTGGTTACTCTCGGTCGTTCTGTGTTCGTGATCTCTGCAGTCGTGATTCCAGTTCTAGACTTGTCCTTGCATCCTCAGAGCTATTGTGTAATCTTGTTGTATATTGTAAACTGATGTAATCAATCAGGAATCTTATAATCTTGTAATCCTATAATTGATCCTTTGTAACTCTTCATATCTGTAAAGGAATTATATAATCTTATTCTATTGTATCATAATGTATTTTACTTGTGTTGTTGATTTATGTGTATCTGATGCAGTTATGTTTCCCTAGAGAAGTTAGTTGTTCACCTTGTTAATGTTGTGTATTATGTTAACTTTATCTTTTGTTAATGCATTTACTTGCTTTAAAAAAAATATATTTCTGTAAAATTTGCACCTTTTAGCCTAACTCTCTAGGGTTGCATGACGGGGCATCACACATACTTCTTGTTCAAATTGATTCTTTGGAAAAGCAAATATGTTATTAAAATTCATATATATATATATATATATATATATATATTCGTAAAAAGTGAAAATTATATTAAAAGAACCTGATTACATATTACAAGACATAGATTTCCAAATAGCCAAAACCATAAGCAAAGCAAAAGATAGAAAATCTAGATGGGATTAGCATAAGTCCATCCCCAAGGGTCCCATCAAGTAGCTAAGACTTCTCGAGATTAGGGTTCTCTGAGAAGTAAAGAAGTATAGGTAGGGTGCCAAATATGCCAAAAAAGATGAAGAAACCAATGAATCCAACACAAAGACCCTTGTAGAGAAGCTCCAATTAGAGTGACAATCCTTAGATTGGAGCCAATGATAAGGCGAGAATGAATCATTTGGATTGATCATAATGTTATTGAATATTTATATTTGATTAAAATGGATTTATCTATTTTATTATTAAAATTATTCCATATTGCTAACTTGAGATTTTTGGAGGATTTAATTGAAGATAACTATGGATATAAAGGATGAAATTTTGAAATATATTATTAAATATTTATTTTAAATAAATTATAGAATTTTATTGTTAGATTTCTTAGAGAAGAAGTAATGAAGAAATTGATTTGCTAATTATTATTTAAAGAGCATTGCAAGATTTAGTTGGTTACATGGAAAATGTATGTTTTGTTATCTAAATAAGAGAATTCAAGCATTGAAGTGAAATTGGTTCCATCAAAGGTTCTTCTTTTTCAAGTTTTAAAAAGTGCGAGAGTTAGGATCTTGTACACATTGATACAAATTGAGTTCGTAAGTGATTAGTAATTGGAAATTGAATTTGTGTATGGTAGACATGTTTAATTAATTTAAATTGAAAAGATAGGGAATCTTGGCAAACTAGTGGAAAACATTGATACAAGGGAACTATTAACCATAATTGAGGTGTTGTGATCAATTAAACCATGCAACTATGTTTTTACATAGAACCTAAATGTGAAAAATATAAAAACATGTAAATCCTAAACCCTAGATTGTGAAATTGAATCTAGGATTAACTAATCTTGTCAAATTGACTATGGGAAATGAGTCTAAATTGATAGAGGAATGATAAGATGATGTATCAAATCAATTAAACTTTCATGTACTTAAAGTTTGTCAAATTTAATTGGAATTCACACTTTTGTATGTAAAATCTAGCTTGAGTTTTGGGTCAATGGGAGGTCTAGAAAGCATATTGTAAATCAATTGAAGAGTTTAAAATGTTCTAAAATATTATTGGAGAACTCTAGTAAAGCTGAATTTTACAATTTTGTTGATTTATGATTTGTATGCAACATTAGTTAACTTGTAAACCCAATTCATGTCAATTAAGTAATTAAGATAAATATTTGAGTATAATAGAAACCTATAAATTATTGGGTGCATAGAATTGAGTAGATGGATATGAGAAAGGGTCAATCGAGGCATTTATACCCACCATGGGTGCTAGTGTCCATTAGGATAGGATAGGAGCACCCAACATGGTGCTAGTATCTTGAAAGCCATAGATAGAAGGATAGGAGTGCCCATCATGGGTTCTAGCATCCTTGAAACCAACTGACATCAGTGCCCACCCATGGTGCTAATGTTCTTGAAAATATATTTAAAAATTGTAGTTTGGCAATTCTACAATTTTGTATGTCTAATTTCTAAAAAGTGACATAGGTCTATCATAAAATAGCGAGAACTTCCACTCATGCAATGAACCAAATAAATACATAGGGTGAGAGGAAAAAGTGTAATCTATCTTCCTATTGGAATAGAATTTTGATATCACACTTGGATTAGTTTAATAAATAGATTTTTGTGAGTTTCAGGCCTATTTTGGGGAGATTCAATAGGTCAATCAAATTTGGAATACACAAGCAATGAATGTCACTTGTAAATTGATTAGTTGATGGTTAAACCTAGTAATAAAACTAAAATTAAAGGAAAAAAACCACATGTCATCTTGATTCTGTAGATATAGATATGCAGGTAGGCTTATTGAAGAAGGATTTTCATAAAAAAACAACTTTATGCACTAGTTATCTATCATGTTCAACAATAAATCATAAAAACATTGGAAAACTCATGAAACTAAAAATTATAAACAAACTAAATTAATGGTTAGAATCACTATTTGTGATTAGAATTGTGGGTCGAGAATGCAAAAACTAGATCACAATCATAAATTCCCAAACAAGCCCATGAATTTTCATACCTAATTCTTATCACAATGGATTTTTTTTGTAAAATTTGAATATTTTGAAAGAATTGAATAAAATTGAGACTCACTAACTTGAGCATTTCATTGATAGTAATTTGTGCTTGTACTCTATCGACTTGATGGGCCACGATCCCTTATTTGTGGCATTATGGCTTTGTTCTATTATGATCCACTAGAGGTGAATGTTAAAATAAATTTCCCTTACACCCTTTTACCCCTCTTTATATAGTAAAGGAATATTTCTTTTGCTGCACCTTTTCTTGAATTATGCCCTAGTTCCTTATACATGACATGAGATATCATTTTTCATAGTGATATACTTTGTTGGCCATGATATTTAATTATTTCCACATTTCAACAACATTTTTCACAAGGGCATTTATTACACTAGTTATTATTCGAGATAATACACATAGTATGCTACATCATATGGGCTTATTTTTGGATGACACATCAATGAATTTAATTGATAATACATATCACGACTCTTTCACGATGATATCACTTCTTATTAAGCACTTTGGCAAATGGTTTAGTTACTCTTATAGACCATTTTACAAATTGTTAGGTCATTCTTATAGTTACAATTTACTACATAGATTTTTAGGTCACCTTTTTAGGTTTATATTGCTATATAAGTTTTTGGGTAGTAGATACAAATGAAGATTGATATACAACTTTTTGACTCTTTTTGCTTGTACGTATACACATGGGTATACAACTTTTAAATTTTCTACTCTACATACAGATTCATATTTCATACTATTTTGGTTAGTTTATTTGGGATGGTACTCCATACACACATCTTACCTTTTACCCCATGTTATTTCTCTTACACACTCATATCTTGCATGACATAACCTATGCTTACATTTCGACATCTATAGCATCGACTACTATTGCTTGTTCTTTGTCCTCACACATGGGGCAACATTGGGGGCATTCCATCACCTCTTATTATATTTTGTTTCAAGATCACATCTTGATGTATTATTTGATGCTTGCCACACATGATCTATTACAATGTTACATGTTTATACATCTCACATGATTATATGTATTCACACATTACTTTTTCTCCTCTCCCCAAATCCATTACATCACTATGTATAATCCCTTTGAAAAGGGGTGTTTTATATCATTGACATTTTTCATGTTTATGGTTACAGTGGTTGTCCAAGGTTCTTGCATCACACACTTACAGGTATAGTGGCTCTAGGGGTCCTACATCGAGCTTGTATTGTTGTGATGGCTTGATGGAAGTCCTAAACCATATTTCATCATCGGGAACATGGTTACAATGATCCATTTATGGATTTTATACCTTTTCCTTTATTGTTTACAATAGTTCATTTAGAGATCCCAAACCATCTTTTAATCATTTTGGGAGCAAGGTTACAATGGCCCATTTAAGGATCTTACACCTCCTCTATTGGTTATAGTGATCCATTTAATGATCCTACATCTATCTCTCTCTTACTCTGTCTCTTTTGGGTTACATTAGTCCATTTAAGTATCCTCTATGTCTTTTACATTTACACATTGATTGTTGACACTACTATGTAGTTGTTGTTCATGCTCATTTTTGTATTTTTAATTAGATGTCACTAATGGAATTTGGTTCATGCACTTGTCTGAAGATGAAACTATCATCGCATGGAGCACGAATAGAACATCATCCATATCCACATCCTTTTTATATATGATTACCATTTACTTTCATGTTGATTGCTTATTTACTTTGACATGCATGATTCATGGTAGTACACATGCAAGTCAAAGTGGAGGCAAAATGTAGAGGTAAAAAGTGCATCCCTAGCACCTTTCTTCACTCATTTGGACTCATTTTTGTTGGTGTGAATAGGGTTTTCTATCTATTTGGTTTCCTTTTGAGACCTTTTCACACTAGTTTAGTTAAATTTGCTTGAGACATTTACTTTTTGTGTCTCAAGTCATAAGATCAAGGTACATGTCATAATATTATGTTGACCTATGTATCACCCTTGTCTATATATACAAGGGTTTCCTCACTGTAAATAATATATCACCTTGTATGCATTGTATTCACTCTTTGGTAATATAACATTTCCATTGCTTCTCTCTTTATTTAGATATATTCCTTATTCTGCCTATTAGAACATTCAGAATTATATGCCCATTTAAAAGATCAAAATTATATATATTTCTTATTCTTATGTTGTTCTTTTATTAATATTTGTCTTTGGCTGATCGCTAGATTATACCTATTATTGCAGATCCTAAACTTAGAATTTCTGTTGTATTTCCTTATATTCGATGGATATGTCTACTTTGGTCTGATCGCTAATTAAACTCATAACTAAGGTCTGACTTTTCTTCTCTTTATTCTATGCCTTTCTAACCCTCACCGAACCTTGTATTATATCTTCATTGGAGGTGCCTCTTTGAGATCCGTTGTGTATCCCATGGATCGCACCCTTCAATGTATTCTTCCGCTGCCTTTCTTATACTTAGCGCCTTTTGATCGCTCATGCCTTGTCATTGGTAATAATGACTTTAATAATATTTATATTATATTATTTACTTCTCTCGAATATTGATTAGTAATATTGCTATTTTATAATTATAACATTATTTATGATAATGATAATAATTGCAGTTTTTATATCTGTCCTTTTAATATTTATTATATTTCAATAATTTGTATCACAATTACGGGGGCATGACAACGATCCCTTATCTGTGTGTCATGATGGCTTTATTCTATTGTGATCCACTAGAGGTGAATGTTAAAATAAATTGGAATATTTCTTTTGCTGACCTTTTCTTGAATTATGCCCTAGTATCTTATACATGACATGAGATTTCATTTTTCATAGTGATATACTTTGTTGGCCATGATATTTAATTATTTCCACATTTCAACAACATTTTTCACAAGGGCGTTTGTTAAACTGGTTATTATTCGAGATAATATACACATTATGCTACATCATATGGGCTTATTTTTAGATGGCACATAAATGAACTTAATTGATAATGTATATCACGACTCTTTCACGATGATATCACTTCTTATTAAGCACTTTGTCAAATGGTTTAGTTACTCTTATAGACCATTTTACAATTTGTTAGGTCATTCTTATAGTTACAATTTACTACATAGATTGATGTTTAGATGCTGAATATATATATATATGTGGTTGTATTTTATTAATACTAAATAATGAGCATTCCTATTTATATGAGTATGGATGTTTGAAAGATAATATCTAAATTAGATTTAAACAATTGTATTTAAATTCCAATAGGTATATATAATGTTATTTTAAATATTATTTAAATGCTTCTTGATTGATTTAAAGTGTTTATGTGTTATAAAAAATAAATAAAGTATATTAATAATACTATTATATTTAGAATTTTAAATAAAGAGAATTTAAAAATAAGTTATTGTCATGCATGTGACAAAAAGTTAATAAGTTATTTGCTATTATTTATTTAATTCTTATATTAATAGAAAAATTAAGAGTCCTTTGTATTTTATTTATTGCAATCTCATGCAAATCAAAGGTGAACTTTAGTTAACTAAAAAGCAAAGGTAAACCAAGAATAGTGAAGGCCAATTTTAGGGCAGATTTGGAATAAAAACAAAAGAGGTTAGCATAAATTGTTAATCACCTACAGTTGACCAATACCTTTGGATTTGGAAGCGATGGAAAGGAATTGAAGGCAGTAACTGGTAGGCAGAAATAAGGAGCGACCAGGTAGATCCGTCCATCTTTCTTTTAGGTAGAAATCTGGGTATTTTCCTTGTGTATTTTGCGAATAATAAAGATTGTTAATGATTGTTATAGCTGTTAGAACTATAGCAATCTGGTTTGCGTCAACAGTTCTTCTATGACTAGAAATCGACCTTTCTTTTTGGGCATTTGGCCTCTTTCTATGCTTAATCTGTTACTTCTTAGCCTGTAGAAGCATTTGTTAATTAACTGCTGAGATAAGACAAGACCTACATCCTTTTCTTCTTACTATTATGGATCGACCTCTGATATAAATGTTTTGCCTTATGGTCGACCCGCTATCTCTTTTCTTAGCCTGTGGAAAAAATTATTATCTGATTGTTGAATATATAAACTCATACCTGAGTTTGCCAAAGTACTCAATCACCAACCTCTTCACATGCTCGATTTTAACCTTGCCATCGTGGTGCAGAAGCACCTCGAAGCCATTAAGAATCTGGAGGATCCCTTGTATTTTCTGTTGTGTCCAAATTGTAAGGCCTTAGTGCCATGTCGTATCTTAGTTGGCCGAGTAATGGCATACATGTCAAGAAAAAAAGATTGTAACCGAACAAAGTTTGTAACTGGCAGTGGTGGTTTGTTTTCCACCTTCTGTAACTGCCAAATCGAGTCTTTATATAGTTAGTCTCTGTTCGTGTGGAAAGAAAGTGAACGAACAGACAGAGAGGAAGAACAAATCTGTATTAATATTTAGACGAAGGAAATAAAGAGTTTCTGTCGTTTTGGTGTAACCCCTGGAATGCAGTTTGGAAGCATTCCACTGGTTGAGGTTTCTTCGAAACCAGTGGAATGTCTTCCTTAGGAGTAGATCGTTTCCTTTTCTGTTGAGTGTTAGTTTTTTCTTTGTGTTGTTCGGTTACAGAATAAGTCGAGAAATGTATGTAAAAGCCATCGGTGTGAGGAAAGCACATCGGGCGAAGCTTTGTAAGTTATGCCGATCGACGGAGTCACGCCGATAGAAGGAGCATCGTGGAGAGCAAGACATTCGTCTCACCGAAGGAAAAGTTTGGTGTTTATTGTTTCGGCATAAGGTCATCGGATTGACTATGTCTATCAGGTAGACAAAGGTGCATTAAACCGATAACATTAATCTTGCCGATCGTGTTTGTGTCGAGGTGACAAATAGTAATGTCTTACCGAAGATGAAGCATTATGTTGAGTTATCGGTAAGAGTTGTATTGTCGGAAGGTGGGCGAAGAGTCCCACCGATGATCTTAGTCACATCGACAAAGGGAAAGCAGAGGATGTGCATTAGCGTAAGGTTTGATATCGGACGATGAGGATTAAGTTACGCCGATAGTCTATGTCAGACCGACGAAAGAGAAGCGAAGTATATCGGTGTGAGTAAGGCCATCGGCATAGGAAAGTCATTTTGGACCAACGGAAGGAACTCTCACCGATCGGGGTGAGAGGTGAGAAGTCTTGCCGATGGATGGCTCATCGGTGAAAGGCGTGTTGTCGGGGGATGTAGAAAATGTGCCGCCGATAGTTAGAGTCTTGCCGATAGGCAAGAATATGGATATTTCGGTGTGACTTCTACCTTGTCTTGCCGATATACTCTGTAAAGGCTATTTCGTGGGCTTTTCAAGGGATCTTCCACCTGTTTTCTCTGTCAACTGGTTTTCCTCTGCATCAGATTGGTATCAGAGCTAGCAAAAGCTCTGGGAGGAGATGTTGTATTGATTTTGTCACTAAATAGGCAGAAGAAGAAAGAAGAAGAAGAGAGAAGCAAGAAGCTGAAAGAACGAGTGCTAGAAAAGAATTTTGCTGACTTCCAGTTGCAGGTGCAGATTCACTCGCTACAGTAGGCAGATGAGAGATCTGTCATGGGCCTAAGAAGGAGGTCCAGTTGGTGTCGCCAAAAGTCCTGGGGAGAGAGGCAAGAGAGGACTCCTAGGTGAGGGACAGAGATGTGTTGGTGTAGCATGAAGGAGTGGATTTCAGTTGTTGCATTTCGGAGGCGGCCATTGATAGAAGGCACAGTTGAGGATGAAGAGGAAGCAGCAGAGGCATCCAGTTAGTATTGAAGACATCCAAGCCAAAAGATATTGCAGGCTTTTCACTGAGCATTTCCATGGGACATGGAAAATTTTCAAGTCTGGGAGTATGGTGCAGAAGCACCTCGAAGCCATTAAGAATCTGGAGGATCCCTTGTATTTTCTGTTGTGTCCAAATTGTAAGGCCTTAGTGCCATGTCGTATCTTAGTTGGCCGAGTAATGGCATACGTGTCAAGAAAAAAAGATTGTAACCGAACAAAGTTTGTAACTGGCAGTGGTGGTTTGTTTTCCACCTTCTATAACTGCCAAATCGAGTCTTTATATAGTTGGTCTCTGTTCGTGTGGAAAGAAAGCGAACGAACAGACAGAGAGGAAGAACAAATCTGTATTAATATTTAGACGAAGGAAATAAAGAGTTTCTGTCGTTTTGGTGTAACCCCTGGAATGCAGTTTGGAAGCATTCCACTGGTTGAGGTTTCTTCGAAACCAGTGGAATGTCTTCCTTAGGAGTAGATCGTTTCCTTTTCTGTTGAGTGTTAGTTTTTTCTTTGTGTTGTTCGGTTACAGAATAAGTCGAGAAATGTATGTAAAAGCCATCGGTGTGAGGAAAGCACATCGGGCGAAGCTTTGTAAGTTATGCCGATCGACGGAGTCATGCCGATAGAAGGAGCATCGTGGAGAGCAAGACATTCGTCTCACCGAAGGAAAAGTTTGGTGTTTATTGTTTCGGCATAAGGTCATCGGATTGACTATGTCTATCGGGTAGACAAAGGTGCATTAAACCGATAACATTAATCTTGCCGATCGTGTTTGTGTCGAGGTGACAAATAGTAATGTCTTACCGAAGATGAAGCATTATGTTGAGTTATCGGTAAGAGTTGTATTGTCGGAAGGTGGGCGAAGAGTCCCACCGATGATCTTAGTCACATCGACAAAGGGAAAGCAGAGGATGTGCATCGGTGTAAGGTTTGATATCGGACGATGAGGATTAAGTTACGCCGATAGTCTATGTTAGACCGACGAAAGAGAAGCGAAGTATATCGGTGTGAGTAAGGCCATCGGCATAGGAAAGTCATTTTGGACCAACGGAAGGAACTCTCACCGATCGGGGTGAGAGGTGAGAAGTCTTGCCGATGGATGGCTCATCGGTGAAAGGCGTGTTGTCGGGGGATGTAGAAAATGTGCCGCTGATAGTTAGAGTCTTGCCGATAGGCAAGAATATGGATATTTCGGTGTGACTTCTACCTTGTCTTGCCGATATACTCTGTAAAGGCTATTTCGTGGGCTTTTCGAGGGATCTTCCACCTGTTTTCTCTGTCAACTAGTTTTCCTCTGCATCACATCGCCAGGTAGTTGGGCGGCCTGTTGTTCATTATTTTTTTGGTTTTTTTTTCTAAGTAAATCAACTTCCTCATTTCCTACCGTAGATTTCATCTGGCAGCCCGTTCATGATGTCCTCAACCAGTCTCTATACTCGTAAACTATTCTAGGTTTCCTCTGTTTCTCTATCTTTCCTTGGTCGCCACCTTAGATAGATCATCTCTCTCTCTTGGCCGATTAAAATTATGTTCTTGTGTCTCTATGTGAATCAGACCCGAGTCAAGAAATCTGACTGCCAGTTTAGATCTGTTGAAGTTCTAGTCATTACAAACTAATTTTGAGTTTCCTATAAACAAGTGTTATACCTCTTTCAATTAAATTTAGAGTTCGTATTGTGAGACAATCTGCATTTCATTATTTAGAATTGCACATTAAGACATTAGGTTGCATGGAGTGTTCCCTCCTACCAGTTGTTTCCAGGTAGCTAGACATTTCGTGCAGGGCTGGGTTTCCTTTGTTTCATGAAGGGATTCGGGGAAGTGTAATTGCTTCATGGTTGGGTGGAAAAGCACTTGGGCCATGTTCCCGTTTCTCAGCTCGCAGAAGAACCACTTGGTTTGTGGTGACTGATGAGCATATTGATTTATTTATTTATTCTTGTTGTATATGATTATTGTAACTTGTAATTGGATGTATTATGGCATGATTGCCAAAGGACTTTGTATATTATTTTATAGTGCTTTCACTTAGATTGGGCACGAGATTTGTGTAAGATTTAATGACTTTTCTTGATTCATATTTATGAGACTTATCTTTTACTTGTGATATTGCAATTAAGCATATTGATTACACCTTTTATCTTTTATATTGTAATTAAGCGGATTAATTACATCTTTTTACTGTTGATACTTGTGATGTTGTAATTTAATACTTTATTTACTTTTGAGATGTTTTGAGGGCTTTTACACATTTGGACTCATTTTTGTTGGTGTGAGCAAGGTTTTCTATATATTTGGCTTCCTTTTGAGACCTTTTCACACTAGTTTAGTTAAGTTTGTTCGAGGCATTTACTTTTTGTGTCTCAAGTCATAAGATCAAGGTACATGTCATAATCTTATGTTGACCTATGTATCACCCTTGTCTATATATACAAGGGTTTCCTCATTGAAAATAATATATCACCTTATATGGATTGTATTCACTCTTTGGCAATATAACATTTCCATTGTTTCTCTCTTAAGTGGAAGGTTTATCTTTGTTGTAGGTGATCCTTGGCTCTTGTGGAGTTCACTATCATCTCTTACAGATTTGGCCCTTTATCCCTAATGAAAGTCTAGTGACCAAATGATGTATTTTTGTGCAAAAGTTGGCATTTATCTTGATTGCAAGCTGAAACTAAGTCCTCATTCTCTAAGGATCTAGATCAAACCCTTAATTTTCCTATTCTTAGCTTGGTTTAAGACCACTAGGGTGGCCCTAAACTTGGTTTAGGATTGCATGTATAGCCTTGACCCCCATTTTGCAATATCAAATTTAATCATGGGCCCAAGATGACTTGACTCCAACTAGCCATTCCCTGCCAACTCAATTGCAAAATATTTAAATTTGAATGCCAAGGTGTTGTATAAAAGGATAAAATCCCTGGGTCATCTAGATCATCAAGCATTATAATGAGACACACTTATCATTCAATCATAGAGAGCATTACGCTAACATTCTCTTACACAGGAACACATACATAAGTATTTTGCATTTTGCTTGACATGCCTTCGATCTTGTTCAAACATTGTTAAATTGGTACACAAGGTTTGATTACAATCATGACAAGTCACAAATTCCCCACTTGATAATAGGTCCTACTGGTGCTTTTAAGCACCACCTAATCCAAACTTATATAGGTGAACAATTTTTTAAAGAAAACTGACATAGGATTCAAGGCCACCATTTGAGTAGGGTTGATAACACAAGGTTCAAGGCCACTTGTGCAAGTTTGATCCTTGACAGAGAATAATTTATTTTCTAGTTTGATAGAGCTTAAATGATGCATATATTATAGTTAATTTCTCAAACATACCATAACGTGCACATTAAAATAGAACATTCCTTACTGCATACTGAGCTAAGAACACCTATCCCTCCTTATCAATTTAACATTTATTTGAGTATATATTTTAGTGCTTTATCTAGACTCAACTATTATATCTAAGTTAGTTTCTCATTTGATTGATTTACTAGCTTAGATACCCCTTAGATGGTGTGCTTTTGTCATCTTTAATATGAAGGCATAAAATATTGCTATAAGCTTCTAAAAGAAATGTCTTTCTCCTTAATTTGAATGCATTGTTCCACATGCCTATCCCCTCAAGTCAAATATGCAACAAAAGATAACTATTACTAAAATCCTTATATGAAACATGAAAGATTGCTACAAGTTTCGAAGAGAAATGTCTTTTCCCTCAAGTCAAATATGT
The DNA here is from genome assembly GCA_027924645.1 of Cunninghamia lanceolata. Taxonomy (NCBI): domain Eukaryota; kingdom Viridiplantae; phylum Streptophyta; class Pinopsida; order Cupressales; family Cupressaceae; genus Cunninghamia; species Cunninghamia lanceolata. The sequence continues at coordinate 5,439,865 of BSBN01001217.1, read as the reverse complement.
TGCTTGGCCTCCCCTTAGTATACTCTAGATCTAGTATATTGCATATCCATCATTCAGATTTTGAAGGGAGTCGATCAACATTAGTCAAACTATCTATTTGATCTAGTTAATTGACTAAAAATCCTTACAATTGACTCTAGTCCATCTTCACCATTTGTTTTGGTCCAATAATGGTTGAAGCTTGATTAAGGTAGTCCTCAAGCCTCAATTTCATCATCACTACTCTCAAATCAACTCACACAATGTGTTGTGGTTTAACACACCACAATAGAAGTACATTAGTAGGCCCACTCCCATAGACCTAAAATTACTATTACCTTATTTGTAAATCTAACAAAATCCCTAAAATTACTATTACCTTATTTGTAAATCCAACAAAATCCCTCCCTGTAACCTTGTAATTCTCCTAAGTCAAAAAACACCATAAAAGATTATCAAGACTAAAGTCCTTATAAGTGTTGAACAATGAGTGATCATCACGTTTTATTTATTAAGTCAATATAATCCTTAAGCCATTTAAATTACAAGAATCAATTTAATTTTTCATATTCTAGGATTAAATTGCTCTATGATTAGTTTGTTTTATTAACTTGGGATGTATTTTTTGTAATTTCATTATATTTTATAGATATGAGAGTTTTTGAATAAAATAAAAAACCAATCCTTGTTTCCAAAAACATTTTATTAATTTGTTTTATTGCTTAATATATTATCTATAAATTGCATTTTCATTATATTTTACAAACATGAAACATATAAAGTAAAATAAAATATTTGCAATGGTATTTTTCAGTTTTCTTCCTAATTGATACAAATTAATCTGAAGTTGATCTAAAGTATTTATTTTGTAATATTATTCTTTTAATTCTAAATTAGGAAAGTTTTGTTTAGAAACCTTGTTTTAATTTTGGAAGTCTTTTAAATATTATAATATAAAAATTAGAAGACTCACTTAAAAAATCTACCTTTACAAAGTTTTAAATTATTCACTAATATGAAAGCATAAAAGATTGCAACATAAAACATGTACTATCCATAATATAAACCAAGAATTAATTATACTACTAAAATCCTCATATAGAACCAATAAAAAATGTTACAAGAAACATCTTGGGTTTTTCTTTTGAATATCCAGAGGTAACCTTTTTGGGACAGTATTCTATATTCAGCCACGTACATTATTTGACCTCTTTGGATAAAATTTGTAGGAGTAACAGGTATCTATTCCATTCTGCCAAAGTTCGGTGGACCTTTTTCAGTCATTCAATTTGATCAGTAAAACAAGAGCCATTTGACTACTATTATTTTATTCAAACTTGAAACAAAATAAAATTGCAGCCTGTAGAATAAGATCTCAGATATTAATTACCTGCATTGGACTGTGATGTGTTTTTGGATATTTTTGTTTCCTAAATCTCTGTAAACAAAAATATTCTCGTACAAAGAATCATTTTGAATTTTTGAGAGAGATCTTCGTGCACTTTGCAGTAAGAAAGAGATGGCAATGGCAGTTACATCTTCAGCACAGTCTTCACTGATACTTGTTAATGCGAGCAAAAGAGATGGTGGGCATGGGGGGTTTTGTCACAGATTTAAATGGGGCTCTTCTTCTTCTTCTTCTGTGTTGTTGGGGAGGAAGGCTTGTTTTTCGCTGAGCAAGGCAAGGGCAAAGACATGCAGTCCAGTATGCACAATGGCAGCCCCGCAGCAAAGTGGTGATATGAATATCAATATAAAAATGAAGAGACCCGATGAGTTTGGGAGATTTGGGAAGTATGGAGGCAAATATGTACCAGAGACACTCATGTATGCTTTGTCTGAATTCGAATCAGCCTTCCATTTACTAAAAGAAGATCAAGCTTTTCAGGTACACTTTTCATTTCTTGTTTCTTGTTCCGTCTGGTTGTTGGAGTAAGGGAATAAATTTGACTTTGGACCCGCACCTTTCAAGTAAAATTTTTGTGACGGTTATCTGTTAAACATTGCCCTTCATATGTTAGAATGGTTCATGGTTAGAGTTAAAAACATTAAAAGATAAATATATATTTCTGTTATAATCCTTTATAATTTTTGACAGTCACCTCAAAATTTCAGCATTCATCTGATACAATCTTCCAAAAATTTTGATTATATTTTAGGGTTAAAAAGATTAAATACAGTCATACATTCATCAAATTTAAGCCCTAGAGTGGATACTAGCGGGCTCCCGTTTTGGCCTGCTTTATCATTCGATTCATTTGATAAAATCTCGATAGTAACTGCATAATCCTGGGAACCCTCTCAGCTTAGTAAGTATTGTTGGTTCTGGCCATTCCTTAATTGCCTGATTCTTGGATTCATATGCTTTGACTCCGTCTCTAGATATAATATATCTCAAATATAGGAGTTCAGATGCAGCAAAAACACACTTGCTTTCTTTTGTAAATAAACTATAAGCCTTTGTGGTATTCAGAATAATCTGAAGGTGGATTAAGTGCTCCTGCAAATTCTTGCTATAAATCAAGATAGCATAAAAATTACGGAAAAAAGTTCTTAAGGCTAGGATGAAATATCTTATTCATGATGATATGGAAAGTTGCCGGTGCATTTGTAGACTAAAAGGCATGACTAAGAATTCATGGTGACCGTCATGTGCTCTAAATGCCATTTTCTATGTATGCTCAGGTTTCATCCCAATCCGGCAGCATCCACATCCAGGTCAATTTCGGAGAAGTCAGTCACTTCATGCAGCTCATCAATCAACTTATCTACTGTAGGAATAGGAATCGGTTCTTAATATTCTTTTCATTTAGGGCCTGCTAAATAGGAAATCAATCTATATGCAGAAAGAACCATCCTTCTTTTTAATCAAAACCACTGGTGTAGCAAATGGGCTCTTGCTTGCAACAGTATACCCCATGTTATGTAGTTCCTGTATCATCTTTTCAATTTCATTCTTAAACAATTTGAGGTGCCTATAATGGGTAATCATTATAGGTTTTGTACACTTTTCCATCTCTATGACATGCTCTTGATCCCTATCAAGTGGAAGACCCTTAGGAAGGGGCTGGATATATGCTTTTTTGAAAGCAGCTAAAGTATGCAAGCTCCCCAAACTGTTACAACTGATTAATAAGCTGGGTTGCTTTTGCTGATCTGCTTGTGGATTTTATGAGCTGATATATTGGACAATTTAGGTGGCTGAAACTCTCTAATTACATGTTATTACTTATTTATCTTCATTCATGATGTAATGTCCTCATTTTGACAGAGTGGTCTGTTAGTGTAGAAGTAGCATAGATGGGTGTGTGGTCTGTTAGTTAGGTCTGCAGTGGACTAAAATAAGGTGGTCAGTTAACTGTTTGGTTTCTGCATTGATTGAGTAGTGGCTTTGACAGTTGACTGTTTAGAAACTACCATCGATTGAGGAGAACTGCTCGGTTAAGTGCTGAAATTGAGGAAAGTACTCCTTAGTTAAGCACTGAAATTGAGGAAGTCAAGTGCTGAAACTGCCTATGATTGGGGAACGCAGGGAGCACATGGGTTATGAGAGGTGTTGAGAAAAAAACAGAAGATACTTTTTAAAAGATGAAAACAGAAATCAACTTCATTTTCAGGACAGTAAGCTGTTTGCAGCAGCTTTTGGGCATTTGGACATGGAACCCTTCAGGTGTGGCAGCTATGTTTTCTTGGGGACAGAAACCCTCAAGTGGTAGATTGAGTTTCTGAGTGTGACCAGGTTCATCAGAGGTGTTTAGATTTGCACGTTAAGTGTGTTCAGTAAATTGTATCGGATTGTTAAATGTCAATTTGATTGTATGTGTTTGAATATAAAAAAAATACAAAAATGTCTGTTGCTAGAGTATTTTCTGGGTTATTATTACTTGTGCTTTTAGCTGGGTTTTTACAGTGCTATCAGAGCTGTGATCTTGCCAGCCTGTGAAAAACACAAATATACATAAATATATATACAAAACAAAACAACACAAACAAGGAAAAAACCAAAACAATTAGACATCTGTACCACATGGTAGAAAGTGATAGGGACATGAGGTATCAACAAAGGGAATAGATGAAGCAAAAAATGCCACACGAGGACAAAGAACATGATTTTTTTGGGGTGATGAAATCCTTGGAGGATGAACAGCAACAACTTATCAAACTCTTCATTCAAAGTATGCAGGGTAAGGAAACTAAGGAAACAAATGATGCAAGAACCAGAACACACCATCGGTTAGTGATAGGTACAGGACCACCTAGGGACACATTCTTGCACTAAGAAGCCTTGTCTCTGGATGAAGATATGGACAATCAGCAGGAGGAGGATTTGGATGCTTTCCATGCTGAATATAGGGCGAAGAGTGTTGAGTTTCAAGAAGATATTTCTTTCATTAATTTTTGTACATTGAAGTCAAAAACCAAAACTAGAAATGCAAGTAAAACCCCTCCAAATGGGCCTCATAAAGACTTGCAAAGTAAGTTGGGAAAGCTTACTGTCCCCTCATTTGATGGATCCAACAAAACTTTAGCTCAAGCTTGGATCCACAAGTTGAATGCCTACTTCTCATTGAGCCCTATGTCTGTAATGTGCCGCACCTGTTGGTTCTTTTTAAGATCTTTATAGTGTTATTTTTAATTTTTTATTGTATTTTTTCAGACTAGAGAGAAGATGCAGAAGGGGTTTTAGTTTTCTTGCAATGTGTGTTGCTGGAACAATACAATAGATAGCATATATTGGAAACCCAGAAAAAGTCCAATGATTTTGAGCAAAATAACAACCCAGATCGAGAAATACCTCCAAATGAATTATAGTTGAATACCCATTTGTATTTTTGCAACTTGGAAAAATGGCTGTACACGAACCAGCTGGAAACACCAATGGAAATCGCTTACAGGTCTTAACAGCAAGGGTTTGCTTAGAAATAAACAATATCTGACAGCATAGGCCCCCTAGATGCCTCAGTCAAGGAAGGAATTAGTCTGAGAATGATGTTATTGCAGCTTCAAGTGACCCCACATCCCTCTAGGCTTGGTACGACCTGGCTGGGTGAACTTACAGCGACATAGATGACTGCAATGCCTTCAAAACTGGTCTGAAATGGACTGTTTGGACAATCTGAGACTAAGCGACCCAGTATGAGTGCAAACTCTGAATTGAAACCCACCAAAAACTCCTCACAAAGTGGTACGGCTGGGCTGGAATAGTATGGCCAGCAAGGGAAATGTGTGCAGTCTACAAACTCTCCATGAACCCACTCAAAATCTGCCTTTTCTCCTTATTATCAGCTGATCAATCACAATCTGCAAATAGTATGATCAATAAGCTCCCCAAACCTCATCAATCAAACTCTATTGAAGCACAGGATGCAAACACTGTATGTATTTGCCAATCTAGCACCTTTGGACGGTTTTTCACGCTTATAGAATGCTGTTACTAGAGGGAGTTTTCGTTCCCAATAGCCTCTGGTTCAAATTCTCTTCAAACCCTCTCAGAAACCCTAGCAGCGCAAATAGCAAGCAATATCATAAACTCATGCATGTGAAATGAAGTTCACTTTTCTTCTTTTTATTTCCTCTCCAAGAGGGGCGTTGGCTTTTTGGGGGAAATATTATGTTTTTAAATTGCTTTATTCTCCCCTAGGGATAGGCGTCCAACTCCACAAGTGATATTTTATATTTTCTTTTCATAAAGTCACTTTGCTGTTAATATTTATAAAGTCCCGGTTAAATAAACATTAATAAACTTCAGACTTTAAAATAACTATCAAGATGAAGTCGGAATCCAACGTCCAATAGCTTGCCGGAATGGTCTCGACGAGATGAATACAATTCAACTCTGAAAATCCCGAAACGTCACCGATCCTGCACTTACTAAAAATAACAAGTATGGGCCATAAGCAAACAAGGCCAACCTTGAGAGTGCCAACCGGCTCCACTGAACTCAAACCACCTCTACACCACTGAATGATCCATCCAAGGCCTATCCAACCATGGTTCCCTAACCCAACTGTCAGTCTACGGGAACCCATTGATAGACTAACACTGTAGCTAGAAAGGGGACATTACAGTCCGCCCTCCCTAAGATTGCTTGCCTCAAGCAATCTCAGATCAGGATGCTCCAATATTTGCTCGTTCTCCCAAGTAGCATCCTCAACAGGCAGTTTTTTCCATTTTACCAGATATTCCTTGATGGTCCTCCTCAAAGTGCGTTCCCTGGTATCAATTATAGCTTAGGGTACCAAAATCAATTTCCCCTCTTCATCAAGAGGAGGTAACTCTGTTGAAGGTGTCACATTGTGTCCCAATGCCTTTTTGAGGCGAGACACATGGAAGATATTATGTACCCTGCTACCTGCTGGCAATTCCAGCTCATAAGCCACTTCTCCAACATTCTTGGAGATCCTGAAAGGTCCATAATAACGTGGCTTAAGCTTCTCTGCTCCACTCTTCTTGAGAGTGGACTACCTCTAAGGCTGCAACATCAAATACACCATGTCACCTACCTCAAATGAACGCTCAGTCCTCTGCTGATCTGCATATTGCTTCTGTTGATTTTGAGCCTTCTGAATATTCTCCTTCAAAGACCTCATGATATCCTGACTCTCTTGTAGAAGGTTTTTGGCCTTAGGCACTCTGCCATCACCAAACAATAAATCCACAAAGCTCAGTGCCTCATACCCATATAGAGCCATGAAGGGTGACATCTGGATAGACATGTGATAAGTGGAATTATAGCAATACTCTCCCATGTGAAGCCACTTAATCCATGCCTTTTGCTGCCCTGCTACATAATTACGGAGGTATCCTTCCACCCATTTATTAACAATCTCTGTCTGGCCATTTGTCTGTGGGTGGTAGCTCGTGTTGGGGGTGAGCTCTGTCCCTGTCAACCTGAAGAGCTCCTACCAAAAATTACTTAGGAACCTGCTGTCCCTATCGCTTACAATGCTCTGTGGCAACCGTGAAGACGGAATACCTCTCTGAAAAACAACTCTGCACCCTGAGCTGCAGTGTAGGTGGTAGGAATGGCAAAGAAGTGTGCAAACTTCGTCAATCTATCCACTACCACGAAGACGCAACCCCGACCTTGGACTTTTGGTAACCTTGTGATAAAGTCCATAGAAATACTATCCCACTTCCTCTCAGGGATGGGTAAGGGCTGCAATAATCCACTTGGAAAAGAGTGCTCCTGCTTGTTCTGCTGGCATGTCCGACACTCTCACATATTTCAACACTTCAATTTTGAGGCCTTTCCATGTGAAACGCTCTCTCACCTACCTGTATGTTTTGAAGTAACCAGGGTGTCTAGCCATAGGCAAGTCGTGGAATGCTCTCAAAACCTTCTATTTCATCTCCGATCTTGGCACTAGAAAAATCCTGTCTTTATAAATGATCAAATCATTTACCACTGTGTATCTATCATCTTTGATAGTGCCATCTATAATCCCAGTAGCCCATTTGTCCTTAGCATATTCTGCAGATATCAGCTCTCTCCAATCCTTTGAAATAGCACCTAGTGCACACAAATGGGGTCTCCTGGACAAGGCGTCCGCAACTATATTTTTCTTCCCTTTGATGTAGACAATGTCAAAGTCGTAGGCCTGAAGTTTGCTGACCCACTTCTACTGTATATCAATATGTCATCAAAAAATATCAATACAAATCTCCTCAATTGTTCCCTGAACACCCTATTCATACAGGATTGGAAGGTGGTTGGTGCATTGGTCAAAACCAAAAGGCATGACCAGGAACTCGAAGTGCCCATAATGGCACCTAAAAGTTGTCTTCTCAACATCTTCATCCCTGACCCAAATTTGGTGATAATCGGATCTCAAATCTATTTTTGAGAAGTAACATGCCCCGTGCAACTCATCTATCAGCTCATCAATGCGGGGTATGGGGTATCTGTTCTTAATGGTCTTCTTATTAAGCTCTTTGTAATCAATGCACGTTTTGAGAGTTCCATCTTTTTTCTTCACGAAGACCACTGATGAAGCGAATGGACTTTTGCTTGGCCTTATGTGCCCCATATCAAGAAGCTCTTTGATAGCTTTCTCAATTTCATCCTTATATCTTTTCGGGTGCCTGTAAGGTGTGGTAATCATGGGCTTAGCACCCTCCTCTAGCTCAATAACATGCTCAATACCCCTATCAGGGGGTCTACCCGATGGTATGTCGCTAAACACATTGGTGTGTTTAGTTAAGAGAGCCTGTTTATCAGGTGGATACTCTCGTTTCTGCTGTTCTGTCACTGCAGGCATCACCATCACCTCTTCTGTCCACTGCACCTGATCATGTCGTATCAACCGCTCCATCCTTTTGAGTGAAACCACTCTCAATTCACCATCTGAAATTCCCCTGAGCACATGTCGTACCCCGTTCACCTCAAACTTCATGTCCATAGTCCTCAAGTTGAGTGTGAACTCCCCAATGTCATGCAACCATCGCATGCTCAAAACAACATCCATCTCACCCATGCTAACTACATAGAAATCTAATTGGCAAGTGTAATTATTCAACAGGATGGTGAGATTGGGTATTCTCCTAGTGCAGGTGAGTACAAATCCATCTGCTACCCTCACCTTAAACCCTTCGAATTCTTCAGTCTTAAGCCCTCTCTTCGCAACGAAGCCCTCATCTATGAAATTATGATTAGTACCTGTGTCTAGTCGAGTAATCACTCGCTGCCCACCAAGTACTCCTCTCATCTTGAACGCTAGAGAGATGTGCTATAGGTAGGGTTGTCTGCTCCTCTGTATCAGATGCCTCAGAAGCACCATCTGTACCCGAGTCATTGGCTTTAGATTGCTGCTTTGAATGTGACTCTGACTCCATGGACTCATCTGCTGAAAAATATTCTAACTGTTTTGCTTTTCCTTGGGCAACACACTTGTGCTTAGGATCCCAAGGCTCTCGACAATGAAAACAGAGCTTCTTCCTCCTAAGGTCATTCAACTGATCACTGTCCAACCTGGAAGAACTCTTATGTTGCTGTCCTGAATCCTTCTGAAAGTGTCTTCTATCCTTCTTCTTGACCCTCCTATGCTGGAACCCCTTAGGCTGAAACTTACTTCTCCAAATAGAAGACTCCATATCACGGGCCTTTTTCATGGCCTCTTGTAATGATGAAGGGTCCAAACCCTTAACGCAACCACGTAAAGGATCTGTCAACCCATCAATGAAGAGCATGATCAATCTGCACTCTGAAATGTCTGAGACCATAACTGATAGGTCCTGGGACTTTGTGTAATGTCCCTTATAAGAAGATTCTTATTTTTAACCTTGCACACAAGAATGACTTCTTAAAGGAAACATTAGTAATAAATAAGATCAATAAATCATATTAAAATAACCAAATTAGGATTAGTAACCACATAATCAATATCATCATAAATCAGTAATTCAAATATTCATTTTCTTAATTCAATTCTTAATCATTCCATTTGAACCTCATGATATACTTGGGGTTGTCCACTATGCGTTAATCTTATCCATTTATAAACCCTAGTGGAGATGGGGTATAGATATAGGGCGCAGGTTAATAACATTTGGCCCAAGGGTTTCTTCACACACCCGTCGGTCCCTCACCACTTGGCTCAAGAGGCTTCTTCACACGCCCGGTGATCCCTCACCCACTTGAGTAAAGCCCATCTCCATTGTTGTAGGCCCAAAGGCTTCACCACACGCCTGGTGGTCCCTCACCATTTGGCTCAAGTTGGCTTCGCCGCACGCCCGGTGGTCCTTCGCCATTAGCTTTGCCACATGCCCGATGGTCCCTCGCTAAACTTGAGAGTCACCTACCAAAAGAGACTTATCATAAACTACCGTTCTTCCCTAGTCTAACCCATACTCTCACCGGGTGGTTGATAGATTAACGTTATAATTTGAGACACTTAGACCCTAGTATATCATGATTAGAGTTAGTAATCATTTCTTATTGGAAACTTGTCCTTACGATCTCGTGATCCATGGGATCACGAGATAGTGCTTTGATCACATTGTTCCTCTACAAGAACTTATCATTGCACCATCTCATATGATGGTCAAGTATAATATATTGATAATCACACACACACACACACACACACATATATATAGTATTTATCATTATGACATCATGCATCTATTATTCCTTATAGGACTTGGACCTTGTCCATTATATCATACTAAACATTCTCTTTCTTTACATTTATCATGGTGAGATTATATTTATAAATGTATTACTATGAGTCATATTAACTTTGACAAGGTAACATACCTTTGTATGACAGATTCGCTGGATCTGTTCAATTAATATTTGCTGATGTAAATGCTTTGCTGACTTATTCTTGCAAAGAGATTCACTGATAAAGACTACAATTTGCTTAAGACTGAATATATTTATTGAATTCAATTGTAGATGCTGATCGTTACTGATGGATCTGTATGTCTGCTGCTGAGATTATATGTATTGATTGAATATCAGATGTGAGATGATTTGTTCGATCTGCTCATGCTTGAGACTGCAATATTTGAATGAAATGAGTTGTTCGCTTGATGAGATGATGATTTTTCCTCCCCTCTGATTGAAGGAGTAAGCCCCCCCATCTTATATCTTGGAACCATTACATCTTATGACTATTCGTATCCCTTCATAGGATCGCCACCTTTATTGACTAATATTATTGGTGCTCCTTAATTGCCGTTGTTTGGGTTAGTAATCACCGCTTAAGTTTATATATTGAATATGATTGCTGTTCTTTCATTTATGAACTCGGTGTCTCTTTATTAATTCGATGGTAATCACTTTGTCTTGGTCGCTTCATCCATTGTTTATAATAATGCTTTTCTTTGTTAAGTGTCCGCCACCTTAGAGGGGAATCAGCCCTTCTATATAATGATATTAATATTTATTTTATATTTATATTAGTAATTATTTTAAATATTATTATTATTATATAATAATAATAATTAATATTTATATCATATTGATAATTATGTTAGCTATTTACATGTATAATCGTATATTCGATTATTAGAATATTTGTAATATTTAGTTTATACCTTTTAATTTATGATATTTATGTAATATTTGATTTATTATATAAGTATACTCGACTATCAATTTTAATGTCATTTATATCTTTAATTTAAACGAGTGTACAAAAATTGATTTCAACTAATAGCGGGACATGACACTCTGATATGTATGAATCCACTGAGCCCACATGTTTCAATTGAGCTAACTCCTTAAACTGCATCTCGTGATTCTTCTTGTCAAATCGGTCTATTAACCTGGCAGTGAACTCAACGTAGGAAGTGATCTGGTCGTGTCCCAGGGTAACCTTGTCGTCGCTCCACTATTTATGTGCGCTGCCTTCTAGATGCAAAGCTGCATAAGTAATGGCGTCGGCCTTGGGCATGGGGCTGATCTGGAGATAGCTGTCCAACTTTTGGACCCAAGCTCTAGCAGAGGTTTTACCTGACCCATCAAAATAAGGCAAAGTTATTTTGCTCACTTTCTTCTATAGTTCTTGATTTTGCTGTAGGTTTCCTCTTCGGGGTCTATGCCTCATCTTAAGATCTGAGTACTCTCCAAATGTCATCTCAGCCCTAAACTCCTCACTGGATGCCCTCAAATCTCTCGGAATCTCGTCCTAGAACTCAAGTTGTGTGGCCTCCTGTTCAGGAACATTGTTCCTGGGTGCAAATATAGGAATGCCAGGTCTATCACTAGCTGTCAACTGGATGGCTCTCTTGTTAGTGACAGATGCTTCTCCCTCATCATCTCTGTCTCTGTGCCTGTCACCATTGTTTCTGTATCCGTTGTTCCTGTCCTTGTTGTGCCTATCACCCATGTGCTTGTCACCTGCATTGTTCATCCTATTCCTATCCCCAAAGTTGTTCCTATTTCTCCTATTGTTATTATTATTGTTGTCCCTGTGGTTTCTATCATCCCGAGGTATCAACTGGGCAAGGACATGAGTTAATTTTGCCTATGATTCCCGCAATGTCCTTTCTATCTCTTGTTGTCCCCTAGCCAACGAGTTCAGAATGTCTCGCATACTAGGTTCTGGAATATCTCTATCACCCATCTCCTCAACCTGTACTCCAATCACTCTTGAAAAGGGATCCGTCCGCGGTACTTCAAGATCTTCGCTATAAAAGACTACTGGTTGTTCCTCTGCGGCTACTACCTCTGTGTTTGTATCAGAAGGATCTATCTGAGGAACCTGTAAATCTGGTCGTGACCTGTTCCGTCTGAGATAATATCTACTTGTACCCGGCTGCATGTCTCATTTTTTCATCTGCATGTCTGAATCTGACCTCACAAGATGGCAGGAAGAGCTGTGCTCTGATACCACTATAATGTGCCGCACCTGTTGGTTCTTTTTAAGATCTTTTTAGTGTTATTTTTAATTTTTTATTGTGTTCTTTCAGACTAGAGAGAAGATGCAGAAGGGGTTTCAGTTTTCTTGCAATGTGTGTTGCCAAAACAATACAATAGATAGCATATATTGGAAACCTAGAAAAAGTACAATGAATTTTAGCAAAATAACAACCTAGATCAAGAAATACCTCCAAATGAATAATAGTTGAATACCCATTTGTATTTTTGCAACTTGGAAAAATCGCTGTACATGAACCAGCTGGAAACACCAATGGAAATTGTTCACAGCTCTTAACAGCAAGGGTTTGCTTAGAAATAAACAATATCTGACAGCATAGGCCCCCTAGACGCCTCAGCCAAGGAAGGAATTAGTCCCGAGAATGATGTTATTGCAGCTCCAAGTTACCCCACGTCCCTCTAGGCTTGGTACGGCCTGGCTGGGTGAACTTACAACAACATAGATGACTGCAATGCCTTCAAAACTGGTCTGAAATGGACTGTTTGGACAATCTGAGACTAAGTGACCCAGTATGAGTGCAAACTCTGAATTGAAACCCACCAAAAACTCCTCACAAAGTGGTATGGCTGGGCTGGAATAGTACGGCCAGCAAGGGAAATGTGTGCAGTCTACAAACTCTCCACGAACCCACTCAAACTCTGCCTTTTCTCCTTATTATCAGCTGATCAATCACAATCTACAAATAGTATGATCAATAAGCTCCCCAAATCTCATCAATCGAACTCCATTGAAACATAGGATGCAAACACTGTATGTATTTGCTAATCTAGCACCTTTGGACGGTCTTTCACGCCTGTAGAATGCTGTTACTAGAGGGAGTTTTCGTTCCCAATAGCCTCTGGTTCAAATCCTTTTCAAACCCTCTCAGAAACCCTAGCATAGCAAATAGCAAGCAATATCATAAACTCAAGCATGTGAAATGAAGTTCACTTTTCTCCTTTTATTTCATCTCCAAGAGGGGCGTTGGCTTTTGGGGGGAAATATTATGTTTTTAAATTGCTTTATTCTCCCCTAGGGATGGGCGCCCAACTCCACAAGTGATATTTTATATTTTCTTTTCATAAAGTCATTTTGCCGTTAATATTTATAAAGTCCCGGTTAAATAAACATTAATAAACTTCGAACTTTAAAATAACTATCAAGATGAAGTCAGAATCCAACGTCCAATAGCTCGTCGGAATGGTCTCGACGAGACGAATACAATCCGACTCTGAAAATCCCGAAACGACACCAATCCCAAACTTACTAAAAATAGCAAGTATGGGCCATAAGCAAACAAGGCCAACCTTGAGAGTGCCAACTGGCTCCACTGAACTCAAACCACCTCTACACCATTGAATGATCCATCCAAGGCCGATCCAACCATGGTTCCCTAACCCAACTGTCAGTCTACGGGAACCCACTGATGGACTAACTCTATAGCTAGAAAGGGGGCATTACAATGTCTGAGGAGGAAGCATTTAAATTTGTGGTCCTTCACTTGGAAGGAGTTGCACGAGTGGTGGTATCACGGGCTAGTCACTCATGGGCATAGCCTTATCACCATCTACGAGGAGTTTCCTATTGCCAATAAGCTTTCTTTAGGTATGTGTCCCAAATCAAATGATGATTTTGAGGTACAAAATAGTAGTTTCATTATGTTATTTCATAGGTACACAAGCGCTGCTGGAATGCTATCAGATTGAAAGGGTTTAGAGTGTTGCATATGTATTCTATTTTTCAAGATTAATACATTCTTGAGCCTCTCTTTGATGGTGGAGTTTTTTCTCGAAAGCATTTCTCCACGTACATTCAGTGTTATGTGTTGCAACTTTATGATTTGCTGATTTTCCTATTGCCGATTTTAAACATTCACATAATCTTTTATGGGTAATCTATTGTTGCATAAATGAAAAATCAGATTTGCATACTTATTTAAAAGTTTTCATTATCAGCTTTCTTCACCGGTTTAACAACAGTTTTAATGTTTAATATTTGACATAGTATATATATTTATGAGATACTCACAAAGTTTGCATATTTGCGTAGTTGTAATATTGTTGTATTCAATCTGAAACTCGGATTATTATACAAGTTTTCTCGTTTCTATGTGTCAAGTTATGTCACTGGTCATATCATCATTTTTGTATGTCGAGATGTTCGTCAAAAAGCAGCATTTAGTCGTCATTGTCAAAAGATTGAAATGTCTAAGTCCAAAAAGTTGAGTTGTTTGATTGCCAAGTCCAGTGATTGTTTTCGGTCAAGTTCAATTGCCATTAAATAAACATTTGTCAAGTCATGTTTGGGTTAGTTGTCAAGTTCAGGTCATTATGTTGAATCCATGTTTGGGGTGTTTGACTTTAGTGTTTGTCAAGTCAAAATCCAAATGTGTTGTTGTCGTTTGTAAAATTTTAATATTGATATATTAATTATTTATTAATAATATTGAAATTAAAATCGTTTGAGATGCAAAATTTAAAATTATAAAAATAATTATAAAAAATCAAATAAAGAAATATCAAAAAAAAAAAACCAAAGGCAAAAGTGCCTCAAGACTACTTCCCATGCGTTGGTAGAAGGATTTAAAAAAGAGAAATCAAATGAAAAAGTGCCTTCTATGCATTTCCTACAAGCTTTTGCAAAGGGAGGTAAAAGCTAAGCGCATCATTTGAAAACTCTCACGCTTGTATGAAGGAAAAGCAGCTCAAGTCAATGAAAGTCGCGCTTATACATTGAGGCGCTTATATCACATATTCAATGTGCTTATTTGAAAACAAGTTGTGCCCAGTCAGCAAGAGGGAAAGAGTTGGTAAGCATAAACTTTAGAAAAGACAAAGAATCCTCCACAACATCGCTTCTTACAACAATGTCAAACAAAGCACCCAACAATTTGCATTTGGCCAACATTTAAGTGCGCTTGCAAGAAGGGTAAAGCGTTTCAAAATCAATTCCATCGCGTCTCATTGTCAGTTTAAGACACCTCAAATGCCTTGTTGCCAAGGAAGCTGCGTAGGATGCCTGAGGAAGGGGTAATGATAAAGCGACTATTCAAACTCTCGTACATGCTTCAAAGAAGAGAAAAAGCGTGAGCAAAGGGAAGGAAGCGCTAAAGAATGAAGATAAAATTAGCAAACGCCTTTAAAGTGCCTCACTCAAGGATCTATAGTCAAAGAAGCGCCTATTTCAGAAATTAAGGTGCCTTAACAAAGGCAATAATCTTTTCCCCATGTGCCTTTTTCAATCTTCCTCCCTTACGCTTCACAAGCGCAAGCCAAAGGCAAGGAAGTTAAAAAAATCATATCAGATTCCCACGCCACAATCAACTTCCTATGTGTTGGCAAAAGGAAAAAAGATAAGGCTAGAGGAGAATTTGAAAAGATCTTCCATATTCAGCACAAATTCGAGTCACCAAGATTCATCAAATTGTCGAAGTTTTAGGTCTTCATCAAAATTTGCCAAACTTCATCAAAGAGTTGTCAAGTCAGAAACCTCTAGAGCCGCCTTTAGGAATCTATTTTTAGTGTGAGGAACCCATGCTATTTTTAGCCTTGTGTGCTATTTTTGGTGTTTTCTATTTTTAGCATTAAACTTGAGTTAACTTTTTGCCCGATCAACATGCAGGAGATGTGAGCTTTGAATGCATGGTCGCATGATTTTAATTGTCAATTGAACTAACACTTGGATGTTTGTAGTTTTAATTTGAGTGCAGTAGATAAACTATAATAAAGTTTGCATGTCATGCAAACAATAGTCAACTAGGATAGGACTGCAATAATTTATTTTCATGCAATTGCTTTGTAAACAGTATAAAGAAGTGCTTTTGCACATAGATTAGGGATTCATAATTCATTATTTAGTATTAGAGTTAGAGAAATCAGTTGTATCAGTGAATGAACATCAATAAAACAACAATTCTCATGCCTCCATCACACTGAAATCGCTAATTGTTTGGTGTTCAATGTAATTGTGATTTTCTTATTTGTTCAGTGACATTTATTATGCCTGTTTTGCTGATGAATGTCTATTGAAATGTGTTGTCGTCTATGCTGAAGGTTAAGTCAATTCAATGAATCTGCAAATTTTGTGTTGCAGGTGAAATTGAAGATTTAAATCATGGATTTGTACTGTCTTATATGCAATTTAATCATGGCATTCGTAATTATGTGTTTACATGTTAATCAATCCAATTCATGTGCACTTTCCCTGCTCAACCTCTGCCTTTAGCTGAATAGCGCAAGTGTGTAGTTGTAGGTTTCGATTTCAGTCAAAAAACAAAAAATCCTTGCCTCATGATTGAAAGTGCGTCTCCGCCTTTTGCACGTCGCAAACTCACAAGATTGCATATTTGTGTTTTATTCAGCGTGAACATGAAAACACCCTTGGAAACATTGTAAAGTCTATAAATTGCAAGTACATTGTGTAAAGTTTTTTAGTTATAAATTGAAAAGGAGATGCATTTGCTTTGCTTGAAAATGAAACTATACAACTAAAACAATCATTCCTCCTTGCCTTCTTTCATTTGCAAACAAAAACCCTCAAAATAGAAAAACCCTAGCATAAGTAAGCAATATAGAAGAAAATAGATTTAACAAAAAAAGCCTCTTTTCTAAACCTAACCCTAGTTTGACCATGGGTTTATGGAGAGGGAGATGAGAGTGGGGTCAAGGCATGAAATGAGAGGGGTAAAGGCATGAAATGCCTATTTCCATTACTCTCTCCTTTTCGCTCTTGTCATTGCTTAATGGTGAAGCCCCCTCTAGTAGCCAACCCTAGGATACTTAGGGTTTGAGTGGCCCTAGATCCTAGGGTGATGATTGATCTCATCCAATGAATGAGATCTAATCTTCCATTGGGGTGAAACCTAAATTGCTGGTCTTGGTATAGGGACGGATACGGGTTTGTATATATATATATATACTCAGTATAACTATAATTTTATTAATTTATAATATATTAAAAGTTATAAAAACAGTAATACTCATAGTTGCCAATAAACAAAATATTTAAATACCTCATAATTTGCAAAAAAGAAAATATTTATAAATTCATAATTCAATGATTTATCAAATGTCAATACAAATGAAAATTACAATCAACTGAAGAACTTGCAACCTGCTGAAATGTATAATTTTAAGCAAAATAAGCTATGTTGCACGGAGTCTCGGGACGGTGGGACATAGGGAGTGGGACCAAGGGACCAAGGGCCTAGATTTAAGGACGACGACTGGTGGGTGTCTGGGGGTAGTGCCCCTAGTGGGGTTGAGGGGCAGTGCCATTTTCACAATTTTATCTCTGTTTTTTGCAACACCAAGTCCTTACTATTTCTAATCAGATCTTCATTCTTCAAAAAACGAACAATGAAGCTGAAGAATCTAATCAATCTAAATGAGGGCTATGCAGTTTTTAATAAATTAGTGAATAAAGATCGCTTTAGGGCCAAATTAGAGTTGGCAAATGCTTTTTTATTTCAAAAAGTATAAAAAAATTATGTTATGACATTTTTTTCTTTGACTTCCACTTGGATATGCGTAGGTCCTCTTGGGTTTCCCCTGGGGTTCACCAGATCCTGGCCCCAAACCAGGCCCAGAGTGGTTTGGGGGGGGGGGGGTTGAAGAACCCGGTAACATAAGGTGAAATCCTAATGAGAGTGCTAATTACCTTTTAATCTTCTTTTAGTCTTTTAGGGTTTTAACCCCATTGAAGGGGCGACCTCTTGAATGAGGTCTAATCTTCCATTGGGGTGAAACCCTAACGAGAGTGCTAATCACCTTTTAATCTTCTTTTAGTCTTTTAGGGTTTTAACCCCATTGAAAGGGCCACCTCCCTAGGGCCCTGGACAGTTTATAAGGTCATTTAAAAGTGAGTACACACACACACACTATAAGTGATAATTTACAATAATAATAAATATCGGCAGGATTGTGATGCAAATGGGACTGGGAGGGCAATGCAAACGGGAGCAGGAGCAAATGTGAGCTGGAGGAGGAGCAGAGAGGATGTAAAAAGGGAAGAAATTATTCTGGTAGGAGTGCCCTAGGGAATAAGAAAGCACTAGGCAGTGGAAACAATGTTGCTGGGATGATGGTTGTGGATTCAGTCAGAGAAGGCAGGAAATATACCCCTTTCACCTGGTTTTCTGAACTGGTCAAGACCCTTGGTTGCTGTTGTTGTTGATAAGGCTCAATCAGGGGTAGATTCCGATGTGAATAAGGTATTTGTTGAGTGCAACAACATTTCAAATCCCCATCATTGTTGGAAGCCTGGAACAATTTTTTCTGGCAGTTAGTCGTCCGAAACAATACAAACATTTCCCCCATTTTGATTGAGCAACAACTAATGAAATCTTAGCCTCCATTGTTTGAAGTTTGAACATGACAAGGATAGTCATGTGAATAAGGGTGTTAGGGCTTCTGAGAAGCCTATTTCTCCTGATCTGCACCCAGAGAGTGTGTTTGTAGAAGCTAAGCAGGCCAAAGAAGTTTTTGTTCCTTCTTCTCTAGGGGGTGTCTCGTTGGTTTTCACTGTTGAGGTGCCAGAAGTGGTTATTGATGATGTTTGTGTACAAACCATGGAAAAGGAGATTGGGAGCAAATCTTTGGTATGCAGGTGTTTGGGGAAGAGACCCCTCCTTGAAGAACTGAATAAATGGATGAATACAGTTTGGTGCAATGTTGTTGAGCCTTTAGTATCTCTGCTTGAGAAAGGTTTCTTTTTGGTCCAATCTCAGTCAGTGGTGGACAGGGATTATGTGTGGAAAATGGACCTTTGTTCTTTGGAAAATATGGTGTTTTTGTGGCGCCTTGGCCCCATTTTTTGATCCCACATCTGCTGTTATCCCAAAGGTTCCAATGTGGATTTGCTTATACAACCTTGGTTTTGAAAGACCCTGTTTTGGTACAGTGATTGCTTGAAAAAGTGGGCGATTTTATTAAAATTGGAAATGGGCAAAATTCTTTTCAGGACTGGTTTGTGAGGGTTTGTGCCATGGT
Organism: Cunninghamia lanceolata; assembly: GCA_027924645.1. Classification (NCBI taxonomy): domain Eukaryota; kingdom Viridiplantae; phylum Streptophyta; class Pinopsida; order Cupressales; family Cupressaceae; genus Cunninghamia; species Cunninghamia lanceolata. The sequence goes on along the minus strand of BSBN01001217.1, from coordinate 5,420,529 downwards.
AGACATCCAATCCTATTTTCCATTCCATCAAGTTTTTGTCTTCAGAACAATTATTATTATTGTTATCTGTCTTGGCTTTGTTGTCTGTTTGGTGCAATGGCTGTGCAAGCACCACTTCTGATTTTGTTTTCTGATCTTTGTATTATTATTTTGAGCTTCATCCAATAAAAAAAAGGAAGTTTTTGTCTTCATTTGGTTCTTGGGCTCAATTTCCAAATTTTGAGGGGCTGCCCTTCAGTTTTCAGTGTAACCAGTTGGGTCACATGTTGGCAGAATGCCCTTCCAAAAATCCATTGGGTTCTTGCACTGTTCATGCACAAAAAATGGATTAGGAAAGCTAGCAGTCCAAATGTGGATTTGATGAGGAGAAACCAAGGGTGCTCTTCAGCTGAGCAACTTTCATCTCCATTGATTGGCAGCAAGGAAGATAGCTTTCAGCAAGGTGGTGGGCAATTGAGGCATGTGAGTTTGGATCTTTCCGAGGCTCTGCTTCTAGTAACAAATGATATAGACTTTTTGAAGGCAACTAAGGGAGCTGAACCTCTGGACATTGAAATTTTGGAGTACTCATTGGTGGCAGACTCTCAGGAGAAAAAGGATGATCAGCTAGATTCAACTGAAAATTTGACTACTCTCAATCAGAATCAAAGAAGTCTAAGGTTAATTGTTGATCCGAAACGAGAGGGAGAAAGATGGAAGTTGAATGTTTGCGATTGGAAGTACTAAACTCTATCGGCGAGGGCTCCTAGTGGACCATGGAGGCTCTCCGTAGGAGGTTGCTTTCAGCCCATGGTTGATTATGATATCTCTCGAGGATAGGCTATGAATCTGTCGCGAATTTTTCTTTTGGTTGTTGTACAGTGATGAAGGGGTTGTTCTTTGATTTCTTATTGTTAAGTTTATAGGTTTCTTTGGAAAGTTAAGTCCTTTCTTTCCTTAGAGTTCTGTTGGATGTATTAAATTTTTTAAGCTCTGGGTGAGGACCTCAATAGATTCCCTCAATTTACCTATCAAAAATAAATAAATTATAATTTACACAAAATGTACAAAATTAAATAATAAATATAGAAGCAAGAACACACTGCACAACTGATAATTGATCAATGATAAGTTATAACAATTAAATAATGCCAATTGTCAAATCATATATGTTATCATTTGAATATCATAGTAGCTGAAAACCAAAATCCATAAAAAATGACCTGAAATTTCAAAGGACCAACTAGAGTCTACAAGTGACAAGATCCACCATGTTGAGATGGAAATAATGAGACAACAAAGGTTGTTAGAGTCAACAAGATCCATTTACAATCCTTGAATCGTTCATTGTAGGCTTCTATATGTGCTCTTAACAAACAGTCAAGGAAAATACAAAATCAGCAACACTGTTGCCAGGCCCACCTGGGTAGAGGATAAACTACCACAAAGCTGTCCCATAGCCATCAGTAGCCTAGAGAAGATAAAAAAAGTGCAGTATACTGGTCTTGATAGAGATGTAGCAGATATATAAAGGAATTCAGGTAAGGCATGTGGGACAGTTTCCTAAATATTGATGCAGCAGTGTCATATGATCCCACTTCATCAAACACATGCCACACAGTGGAAGATAAAGATTAATAATTATCATAATTAGTAGATTCACATTGTTAAAACCAAATAACAGTTAATGGACTGCTGACAGCACACTGTTGAGATAAAAAAATTAACAGAACCGGTGACCGGCACTGAATCACTGTCTGTGCGCAGGGGGAAGTCAGAGGGACATTGGGTCTCCCTGGCACCCTCTTGGGGACCCCCCTTAAGGAACGTTCCCAAGAGACATCCCCAGGGTGAGGAGGCATCCCCAGAATCTGCAGAAAAAAGGGGATGGGGTGCAAATGTTTTGTCCCTGTCCCTCTTCCCCAGAATGTCTCAGTTACACAGAATGGCAGAAAAACCTCGGGGATGTGTCTCTGGGGAACACTGACATTAAGTCAGTATGGATCATCCTCCATTATCTAGATTACCAACATAAATAACATGTTTTAGAATTTACATAAGATTTATAAAGCACGATCTAGAAGTTTTCTCTGATCTTGTTTTCTAATATCTTGGCAGCACCATATGAAGTAACAACTGCTGTCTTTTTCCCAATCACCAGTGTACATTTGTTTTGAACCCAACAAAAACATCATTTTAGTAAACACAAGAAAAAGTGGATACCAGTATGGATCAGATCCTCCACTATCTTTATGACCAACATAAATAGCATATTTAAATATACATAAATTTTTTAAAGCATGATCTCACCCATAAAAAAATACAAATGCATGGAACATAAGCTCTCTGCAAATTTACACAAGGGAATGGGATATGTTTATGTTTTCTATCCTCTAAAAAATGCCTCCAGATGTCTGAGATTTGTTATAATAGTATCAAACTAAACCGTCATAATGTTTTTTTTTGATAGAATGACATGTATTTATTTACCTTTGCTAGCTTAAATTTAAGAAAATAGTTTGCGTATGTGAATTGCTACTCTATGAATTTTTAAGATGGTAATATCCGAATATATGAAATTTAAATTTAGAGAAAAAATATACAGTGGCTGTGCAACATTGAAAAAATGAAATGCTTAAGAACTAAAAAACTTATATTGTAAAGTACATAAATACTAAATAGATGTAAATAAAAGATTAATTACATGCATATATCATAATCATCATCATGACAAACAATTAAAGTTTAAGCGTTATAAAAAATAAAATATTAAATAATACTTTGAAATGCGTATGTAAAAGTTTAAAATAAAAACTTGAAATTAAATTTGAAATACACTACTACAATATTTGGAAATAATAATAAATTAAAAAATTAAAAAAATTTAAGTGAAAAATACTTGTAGTATAAAATTAAAATCAAAATTTTTATAAAATAAAAATTTTAGAACTTAAGAAAATAAAATTAAAAAAATCTATAAATTATAAATTAAAATGTTTAAGTTAATAAATTTACTAAAATAATATTTTTTTGATAGTTAAATTGAGGGATCAATTGGGGCCCTCACCTACAAACTAAGGAACAACACTTATTACATACAGAAAAACCAGAAAGACATTATCAATCACAAGTTAACAGAACAGAGACACTCAAAAGATCCACCAGAACAGATTGGCCAGCATATGTTGACACAACTAACACAGCAAGCAAAGATCTTAACACTATCTAGAATCTACAAAACATTCAAAGCGTTGTGCTTCATATGTTGACACAACTAACACAAGAAGCAGAGATCTTAATACTATCTAGAATCTACAAAACATTCAAAGCGTAGTGCTTCATATGTTGACATAACTAACACAATATGCAGAGATGTTAATACTATCAAGAATCTACAAAACATTCAAAGCGTAGTGCTTTAACCTGGAACACATAGAAAGACAAATCCAAATACCAAGAGCAAGCTGCAAAACCTACACACACAAGAATCTCCTCCTAAAGAGAGAACAATGACTAATCTCCTACCTTTGCAGGATAAGAGTGCCTCCATGGTCCATTGAGAGTCTTCATTAATCTCTTCTCCTTCATTAATCTCTTCTAGTGCTTCCATCTGCAATCTAATTTATAACACTCGCACCGAGCACATTGAGGTTCATCACCAGATTTAGCAATTGGTTGGCATTGATGATATTTCTCTCAACTACTACACATCTCAAGAGCAATCTGTTGATCTAATGACTAAATCTCTCAGTTCTATTCTCTTTGTCAAACTTCAGGACAAAATTGGACTCGTCTTCATTTTAACCATTAGAAGGGGTATTAAATATGATATAATGTTAGATCATTTTTTGTACACAAGTATTTATTACTTATGTTTCTCATGTTCCTGATTTGGGGACGAATCTGCTATCTGTATATCAATCAGCACAAGAAGGAAAGAAGGTAGAGTTCTAGCTAGATAAATTTGTTATCAAGGATATTAACAACAACGTTTGCATCATGGCAAGTGGATACTTGGACAAGAAGGATAAGTCTTATAAGTTTACAGATTTTGCAGGTGATAAGAAGGAAGGACCTTTTGTATGAGTTTCAAGAGCAAGCAAAGATAGCCAACTATGGCATGAGAGCCTAGCGCATCTCAGTTTTTAGAGTATGCAGCTGATGTGATGACTAAACATGATAGAAATGCTAGCCTTTGTAGAGGCATGCCAAGGAGTATGTGAAGCATGTGTGTTGGGGAAACATCACAGAGGAAGTTTTCCCAAAGGAAATGCTTGGATAGCTCCCAAGCTACTTGATCTTATTCATTCTGATCTACGCTACAAGAATCAGCCTTTGCTATCTAGGGCCAAGTACATTCTTACATTATTGATGATCATACTAGGATGTGTTGGATCTATCTTTCAAAAGATAAATCTTCAATTTTTTAAAAGTTCAAGCAATTCAAAGCAATAACAGAAAAACAATTAGGATACTTTATTAGAAGAATCAAATTTGATAGAGGGGGAGAATATGAAAGTAATGAGTTTAAGATTTTTGTTATGAGTATGGGAGTATTCGGCAAAGAATTGTTGCTTATGCCCCTCAACAAAATGGGTTAGCTGAGAGAAAGAATACCATTGACCAAAATGGCAAGTTGTATGCTTCAAGCCAAGTCATTACTAGATAAATTTCTGGGGGAAGTTGTACATTGTGCAAACCATATTTTGAATTGGGTGCCTACTAAAGCTTTGAGAGATGTTATGCTATATGAGAAATGACATAGAGTTTTCAGATGCATTGCTTGGTGTTTACTCGCTAAGTGGTTTCTCAAACAAAACTTGGAGTAAATGGAAATACACAACAATAACTATAAAGCGTATGATTCATACTAGAATTGCACAGAATAAAGCATTGTTTCCATTCATTGAATATGTCAGTATTACACTACAATGTCATAATGCTGCTTCTCGATTACAAGTATCGGCTCAATATATAACTTATGCCAAGGTGGTTGAGATATCAACCATTGGCAACTACTACGTAACCATCCAACCGTTCTCAACCATTGGCAACTACTACGTAACCATCCAACCAACCGTCGGGATGTTTCCCGCTAACACTCCTAAACTGTACAATTAATTAGTACTTATAATTTGGTCGACAAATGGCCGACTACAACTACGACCGTCTACATTATCCCCCCACAAAACTAGTCGTCTTCCAGACGACAGAAAACCATGAAGTATCAAGTGACATTAAGTAAGCTTTGCCAAACTGACAACAATGCTGAAGATCCTGGAGGAAAAGTTGGAAGTAGGAGCTGAGTAAAAGTAGAACCAACACATTCGAAACACCTACCAGTAGACCAACCAACCAAGGGATCCAATCTGATAGCACATTGAATGCTGCGAATGTTGCACCCCATTGCTCATTGAATCAAGATAGTATTGGTTTGATAGTGTTTGGGGGCAACGCCCCCAACGGGGTCGAGGGGCAGTGCCTCTTGCGGGGGTTTGGGGGCAGCGCCCCTGGCGTGCTCCCTGTCGCGATACAGGGCGGGGTCAAGGGGCAGAGCCCCTACCGCCAAGCCCAAAATAAGACCTTAAAAACCATTCGGTCCTTTATGTCGCACATCATTTTTCTGGATTCTTGACAACTCATCTACAATCCAAAAATTGGTACGGTCGGCAACAGAGGAAGTCATACGACGAGCTCAGTGAACCAATTTATTCATACGACCCACACAGATGATGGCAGAATTTGGATTCGTACGGTGTTGACAGACTCATACTGCAGAGAGAATGCACTTCGTACGGCCAAAAGTTTTTTGTGAAGTTAGTCAGGCAAGTTGGAAATCTTCATCCACTTCGTATGACTTGAGCAGATCCCATCTCCTCATATGGCCAGGAAGTCGTACGACAGAACGTACGGCAACAAAACTCAGACAATTCACAAGCTGTACGGTGTACGGAAATGATTTCATACGGCTTCACCCCACTGAGCACTGATGATCGTATGAGGTCCTCTTGTTGAATTCGTATGGCTTCTGTCTTACTTTCCTTCTCCTCCAATCTCCCTATGTGCAGGACTGATTGCAATCGTATGACAATTTTTTGAGGGGAGGTTGTACGTTTTAATTGAGTGGGTGCGTACGACCCAAGTCGTACGGTCGTACACTTTTTCACTTTTTTTTTTCATTTTTCAATTTTCTCTATTTTTTCTGTTTTTTCCAATTTTCCATCCATATCAAACTGAATTGGATTTTTCTATTTCTCTCCGGCGGGGTCTACGTTTTATCTACCTCTCCAACTGTAACAATTTCTTGCGGCGTAATTTGTCCCGTGATATTTTTCCCTTTTCCGGAATTTTGCTATGGGGGTGATTTGCCAGTCTGACAAGTAACCATATCCTCCAATTTAAATATTTTAACTTCAGTATTCAGAGACGTACCTTTATTGATTTTGTAATTGTTGGCAGGGGTGTCGGCAGGGTCGGGTGCTTTTATTGGAACCGGAATTGTTGTCTTCTGCAAAAATAAACTATCTGACTTTTTAACATCATTTTTTCTCTGTTGCTTTTCACCGATCGCAAAAAAATTGCAAGTTGACGGAAATACTCTATAATCCTTATTCCTTCTGTATGGTCTCTTTTTGGCTGGTGCTTTCAATACTAGGTTCCTGTCATTAGTTCCATCACCTCGTTTCACCTTACTTGCCAATGGCTCCTCATACTTGATCACTTTGTCTGGTTCAAATTTATGTGCAAGTGTATCATCTATCTTGGCTTCACCCTCTGTATATTTTTTCTGTGCCTCTCTTGGTCGACTTGTCTCTGCCACTAGTTGCTCTGGTGTACTGTCTATTATAGCCTCTCCTTCTTTATACTCTTCATATACTTTTGGAAAAGCGTTACTTACTTCCTCCTGATTATTACCTTCTTCCCGTTTGTCACTCGTTACTGGTTCCCTCTTGCCAAGTGGTCGAGTGTTTGTCAATTCATCAAGTGCTTCATTCGTCAACAATGTTTCACTCGGTCCAATGTTGCCGAGTGTTTCACTAATCACCCAAGAGCATTCGCCACTTCCTCTTATTGAAATCATGTTACACTCCAGTTGGAAGAATTCATAGTTTTCCATCTGCTAATGAAATAACCCGTTCAATGAATTTGTCTCATCCTCTGAGCATTCATGGAAGTCGAGGATACCTTCCTCATTTGGCTCTATGGTTCCTCTTCCTCCTTCAGTTCCGCATCCTTCCTCACATTTTGAGTCTGATGATGCCAATTCTTCGCTCACTGTTTGATTTATCAATTCAATCACATACTTTCTTCAATTGCTTTCTATGGAGAGTGTGTTTCTTTTCCAATTATGATCCGCTCTGGCTGCCACTAGCCATCCTCTTCTGAGCAATGCATCGTACCCTCTCTTCTGTATCGGGATGACTACAAAGTTCAGCAAGAACGGCTGTGTCCCGATCGTCACTTTCTGCGCCATCAATGTTCCCAACGGCTTGATGCCATGCTGGTCGGCGCACACCTTTTGGAATGTCGGTGGCCAGAGTGTAGGTTTCCCGAGACTCTTCCATGTGTCTTCGGGTGGTACGTTGATTGTTGCTCCTCTGTCGATGATCATGTTTAGGATTTTCCCTCCAATCTCCATTTGTACGATCGCTAGGTTTTTCCCGATGTTTACCGACAGTAACATTGGGTCGATGACTTGTTCACCTCGTGGTGGAGGCTCTACTATTAATTCCTTCCTTCGACCTTCCTGTCGCTGTCGTTGGTCATTACCGACTACGTTTGTGATTGCCATTCCGAGTTGTGGCATAGTTCGGAGAAGGTCCGTCACCTTGATAGGTACGATGGTTTGCAGTATTTGTCGTACGATATTGTTTTCCGCCTCTGACCACCAAGAGGTACTTGGAATATCCAGAGCGGTCCTCTCTTCCTTCGTCATCACCTGCTCCACTTTTGCTTTTGCTTCTTTCATTCTTTGCTTTTCTGTACATGGATCTGGGTAGATGACCTTTTCTTGTGCTCTGGTAGTGACTGCTAGTACTTGCTTTTGCTCTTCTACATTCAACATGTTAATGCCTTTCTGCTTCGGGCAGTCGTTATCTTCGTGGTCGCCCGGTCCACACCACTTACATAGTCTTCCCCCGGAGTTTTGGCCATTCTCACATTCTCGGGCGAAGTGGCCCTATTCATTACACTTTCTACATTGTATCATGGGCCTCCCCTTATTGTCGTATTGTATTCTGTTTCTCGGGCTATTGTTACTTCCGTAACCTCCAGGGGATGCATTGCTATTGTATTGGGGCTTCGGTGGTGTGGTTGGCGGAGTCGACTGCTCTCCTTGTGTGAAGAGTACTTGTGTACTCCTTGCTTTTAGATTGTATGGGCATTCCTTGATGGAATGTCCCATTACTTGGCAGATATCACAAAACAATTTCTTCGGACAATTTGCTTTTATATGTCCTCCATTGTAGTCAGTGCACAACTCTCTGGCTTCTTTGGTACTTTCTTTATCAGCCTTTAGTTCCTTCATCATGCGTATCATGTCTTTTCTTAATGCTTGGATGGTTTTTGATTCCCCATCGCTATTGTTGTCGGTACTTTCCTCATCATCGGTCGTCTTCTTTCCTCGGGAGGATGTCTTATTTTCACTTTCTATATCCATCGCCTGATTGTACGCTTCATCGTATGACGACGGAGGCACGATTTTCATTTTCTTTCTCAGCGATGGGAGCAATCCTTCAATGAACCATCGCTTCTTCAGCCCGTCGGCCGACTGAGTCTCCAGTTTTCCCAACAATTCTTTCAGTCTCGGGTTGTAGGTTCGCACGTTCTCGTGCTTCCCTTGCTTCATACTGTAGATCTCTGCTACAATTTCACTGTCATCCCTCAGGAGTTTGAATTTGTCTTGGAATACCTTCTTGAGTAATCTCCATGATGCCCTGTGTACTTGGTCCAACTCTGTGTACCAGTCGATGACATTATCTCTCAGTGTCACTGGAAATGCTTTCAACGAATAGTTCACATCGTCTTGCCTATTGGCTATCCAAATCGTCTTGCACGTCTTGCAGTGCCGTACTGGATCTTCTGACCCATTCCCTATAAATTTTGGCAGCTTCTGCCTCTCGGTTGGTGGAGTCACCATCCTTCCCCGATGCTCTCCTTGTGTGTTGGACCTGACTGGATTGGTTCTCTTGCAACGTCTTGGTGCGTCACTTGCACTCTCGGCCATGTTCGAGTCTATCCCACGTCTTCTATCGGCGTCCACTACACCTCAAGTCTCCTCGGGTTTGTTCCGGTACTCCCTTTGCCCTAGGGTCTTAGGCTCAGATCTTCTAGCTCTCAGCCCTTCGTTGTCCGATATGGATAACTCTTCGATGCGGTGTATACTGTTTTCAATTTCTTCTATGAATTCATTTTCATTCCTTTTTTCTTTATTTGCCAGCGGTGTCTTGAAAATTCCTTCGTTGGTTTCGTCGACGAGGTTTTGGTGTAACTTGGTATCTTGATTTATTTCATGATGATGTTCATTGGCAATTTGTCTGTCTTTTCCTTCGTTCTTCTTGTTCCTTTATTGAGTTGTATGGGCATTAATTGCTACTCGTACGGGCCTTAGTTGCCAAACGTACGTCTTCGGCTTGAATCTCGGCTTGGCAGTCTAGTGAGGAGTTGGTCGACCTCTTGGTTGACGTGCAGTCGATCCCAGATGACCGATCGAGGGATCTCTCGCCTGAGAGCCTCCCTCCGTACGTGGTCCTTCAACAAGATTTCCCACAAACTGTAGAGGTCTTCCGTAAGAGCGTCTTCACGATCCTCATTTGCTTGTACTGGCTCTTCGGTCGGTTGCCCCATCATGACGCCATTCTCCTATCTGGATGTTCACTGGATTCGCTTAGGCAACGACGCTAAATGTTTACTCACTAAGTGGTTTCTCAAACAAAACTTGGAGTAAACAGAAATATACAACAATAACTATAAAGCGTATGATTCATACCAGAATTGCACAAAATAAAGTATTGTTTCCATTCATTGAATATGTCAGTATTACACTACAATGTCACAATGTTGCTTCCTGATTACAAGTGTCGGCTCAATATATAACTTATGCCAAGGTGGTTGAGATATCGACCGTTGGCAACTACTACATAACCATCCAACCAATTGTCGGGATGTTTCCCGCTAACACTCCTAAACTGTACAATTAATTAGTACTTATAATTTGGCCGACAAATGGCCGACTACAACTACGACCGTCTACACTTGGGCTCATATTCTAGATGAGAAAAGGAAGAAGTTAGATTCAAAGGTCACAAATGTATGATGATGGGGTATTCAGAGGCCTCCAAGGCTTGAAGATTGTGTAATCCTTTCATTTTTAATGTCATTGTAAGGAGAGATGTTATATTTGATGAGAAAACAGATTTTGAAAGAGATAGATGTTCGTGTCAAGGCTGTGTGGTCCCATTGAAAGAATGAGCACCTCTTGAACCACTTTTATCCTATGGGATCATTGCACCTTGTGTTCCGCAAATTGAAGAAGGTTCGTCATCAGTGGTTACAGAAGAAGGGGTCCAAGTTGAATCAGATGTGAAATTTATAAATGAAGTAAGCAATGATGATTTGCTAGAAGAAGAACATCAAATGTCAACACAAGAGACATCCCCTATTCAAGAAAAGAGACTTCCCAAGTTGGCAGTTACTGCACTCTTAGAGGCCAAGGAGGATAGGGGGATCCAACAACTCCATTGATGACAAGAAGTAGAAATAACAGCCAAGCTCTTATGGAAAAAATAATGAATACATGTGATCCACAAACGTATGAGGAAGCCAAAGGAAAAGAAGAATGGGAAGAAGCAATGAAAGCTGAAGAGATCCTTGATGAAAATCAAACATGGGAAAGAGTTCCTTATTCAAAAGTTAAGAATGTTGTGCAATGCAAATAGGTCTATATGACCAAATATGTATCTAATGGAAGGATAGAGTGATATAAGGTCCATCTCGTGGCCGGGGAATTTTCTCAAAAGGAAGGTATTAATTACACAAAGGCTTTTGCTCTAGTAGCCAAGATTGAATCCATTAGGATAGCAATTTCCTTGCTAGCTTCATATGGATGAAAGGTACACCAAATGGATGTAAAGTGTGCTTTCCTACACAGGGATCTCCTTGAGGAGATATACATGGAACAACCTTTGGGGTTTGAAAAGAAGGAAGAGATGCGATTTGCTTGTAGGCTCAAGAAATTTTGTGTGGACTAAAGCAAGCTTCCAGAGCTTGGTGTGAGGAGATCGACAAGTTCATCAACAAAGGATTTGTTCGATGTCAATCCGACCATAATGTGTACATCAAGACTGAGGGAGATCATGTCTTCATCATTGTGTTAAATGTTGATGACCTTATGCTTATAGGATTTTCATCAAGGATGATTGATGACATGAAGGAGCTTAAGGGAGTGTTTGAAATGACAAATCTTTGATTACTACATTATTTCCTTAGGATGCAGGTGACTTAGGAAGAGGATGGGATCTTTATATCCCAACCTAATTATGCTTTGGACTTGCTCATCAAGTTCAATATATTGGATTTAAAACCTGCTTTGACTCCCTATCAATTGAGCGTGACGCATTTTGCCCAATGCATGCCACCCCTTGCTGATTCGACACTTTACAGACAGTTTGTTGGGAGTCTTATCTACCTAACTCATACTAGAAATGATATTTCATTTGTAGTTAGTTTGGTTTCCAGGTTTATGCAAGAACCCAAGGACAGTCATTGGCAGGCAATAAAAAGGATTCTCAAATATATCAAAGGGACGATTCACATGGGAGTCAATTATTAGAGTAACAATGATATCAAGTTAGTGGGATATACTGATTTTGATTGGGCTGAAGATATTGATACTCGAGTTCTACATCATGATATATTTTTCATTTGGGATTTTGACCGGTTTTAATTTTCATTTGGGACTTGGACTAGTTACATGATATTGCAAAAGCAACAGTTGGTTGCTCTTTCTACTATAGCGGGCGAGTATCGAGAAGTTCCGAATGCCACCCAAGAGATTTCTTGGATTTGCCTGCTTCTAGGAGAGATTGGTATTGTTTAGTCCAGGCCTACTACTTTGCCATGTGATAATTAGGCAGCCATTCAGGTAGCTCATAATCCAGTGGACCATGCTAGGATCACTCTTATTGAGATTCATCAACATTTAATCAGACAGTGCATCTAAGAGGGGATGATCGATCTCCAATATTGCCATACAGAGAATCAGGTGGCAGACATCTTTACCAAGTCTCTTACTGAGGCTAAATTTGTTCAATTGTGAAAGATGCTCGGAGTTTAGGAAACTGCCATCAAGTGGGTTGTTAGGTGATGACATCTTCCATATGTTATGTGTGCCCTCCAGGTCAGGCTGTAGTGGGTATGTTAAAATATGAAATCTTGCTTGCTGGGCTCAATTTAAATAACAGGTCATAGCTGGCTCATTGGATAAGTAATATGTTTTTAAATTTGAAATTCATGTGGACAGGTTGGCCCTAGAAGTGGGTGTTTTTCCCTCCTAGGCCTATTTAAGCAAGGCATCTTTGCCTTCTTATTCTTTCAAGCGAGGTTCTTTAATTCTAGTGTTCTTTGGTGTCTTTAGACATTGCAATATCTCTGCTTGTTGATCTTCGGATGATGTTTTCCTTTCTTGTTTTGACTAGATGCTTGTAGACTCGATCTAATGGTGAATGTTTTGTGATTGTAATATAGTCTAGCTTTTAGATTTTTTATTTTTATTTTTGGAAAAGTGCCACCAATTTTGTGTATGTAAATAGGAGTTTCAGGTTGATTATTACAAAAATAAACAAAAGGCCTTCCTTAACTATCTATAATGGTATTGATGACATTAAGGAAAGTTTGCTCTCTGACATGTTGACCCAGGATACTATATGGTTCAGTTTCAAATTTTAAAAAATAATTCATTGATTGTGACTGATTAATTTAAGGATTTGTCAAGGCTTGGTCTTAAAAAATATTCAAGGCAAACCCTTCTGATCTAGGATTGATTTGCAAGCTTTTATTAAAATATTAGTTGTAATATTAATGGTCATCTTATTAGGATATTTCTATTTTCTGTTTTAGCTTAGATAGCTTAGAATGTTTCTATTTGTCTTGCTTTATTAGCTGTCGTTTCTTTATAGAAACATCTTGTAAACTCTTTAAATACAACTTTGCTCTATTTTGTAATTTATCTCATTTTTGAATAATATAATTCTGTTTTAATATCAACATGGTATCAAAGCCCGGTTGAGCGGGAAAAATATTTTTTCCGGCCCTCACAAATCTGTACATCTGTACGTAGGGTTTGAGGTTGCAATTTCGTTCTTAGTCTGCGAAGGGTTTTTGGCTGCGTTTTATGCCTGGTCGTGTCTTTTTGTCATGAGATCAGGAGTTTTTGAAGTCTGAGTTGTGATAAGGGTCTCGATTTTTGGGCGTTTCACTGTTCGAAGGTCGCGTTTTGTGTGGAGTCATCTTTTGGTGGTTCGCGATTTTGGTTTGCCCGCTTGAAGGTCGCGCTTGTTGCAAGCAAGTCGCGTTTCTTTTTGCCTTTTTCTTCGGCGTTGGATCTGTGGCGTCGGCGGGTCTTATGCCCTCTGCAAAAACTCGTGGATTCCTGTGATAGCCGTTTTGAAGAAAATCAACGGGTTCTATGTTTGTGTTTCTTTTGTGGCGGACCAAAATTGCGCCTTTTATCACAGTCCTTGCCTGCGTTTTGTTCTGGCGGAAGTTCCTAGCCTGTGGATATACCTTAGTCAGCAGTCTTCAAAGTTTGGTGGTCATGCTTCTGCGTTGGTCGCGATTTTGCTGTGGCCTGCAAAGTTTTCTGTGGTTTTTTTCCGAACCATTGACATTATTAGCGGCTAGTCTGTTGCGGCTTCAAACTATGTTGCAGTGGTCTTTGTTCATGGCAGCGTGAAGGGTCTTGTTTTGAGCCAGTTTTGATAGAATGTTTCTGGGAAAAAAAAAAATTTCTGCTAAGAGTTTTTGAAAATTTTTCTATTAAAATTTTGCTAAAGTTTTGAGGATTTTTTTGAAAAAATTCTTACTTTTTCAGAGTTTTTGAAGATTTTTTTTAAAAATCTTATAGTTTCTGAGCCTCTTTTTAGACGATTTTTGAAAAATCATGAGTTGTGTTAGCTAATTGTCAAGGGTTTGTGCCCGCTGTTCACCGAGTTACCTCGTTTTTTGTGCTTTGGAAAATGGGAGGGATGGCGTCTTTGTCCAATGCTATGTTGGAAAATACGCAGAGGTTCAATGGAAAGAATTACAACACGTGGAAGCAGAGGATGCTTACCATCTTTGAGTACCGGTGTCTAGATAAGCTTGTTCTAGGTAAAGACGTTCGTCCCGCTACTGCTGGGAAGGATCAGGACAAGTATGATGAAGGTAATAGGGAGGCAATTATGCTTCTAAAATTATCTGTCACTGATGAGATGTTACCAGAAATACCATCTGGTAAGTATGTTGTGGAGATTTGGAAGCATCTGAAAGATCTTCATGAGACCTCAGACAAGGGAAGGGCTTTCTTCTTGAAGAATATGCTATTCTCTATTATGATGGATGACCAAGTGTCTTTGCAGGGGCACTTGACGAAAATCAAAGATATTCGCGACCAACTAGATGCCATTGGTCGTAAGATGGATGAGGAGGATATGGTGGTGATCACTTTGAAAAGTTTGCCATGTTCTTACGAGCACTTCATCGAAACGCTTAACATTACATCCACCAATGTTAGCTTGACGTTTGATGAGTTGTGCAACAAGCTTTTGCAGTAGGATAGGTGGAGGAAGCAATTTGGGAGCAGCAGTGAGTCTCCTAGTGTTGAGCAAGCATTTACTACCAAGGAAGTTGGCAAAGGCAAGTCCACTCAGTAGAAAGGACAAGGCGATTCGGAGGACTCCTCCAAGAAGTCTATTACTTGCCATTACTGTGGGAAGATTGGTCATATCAAGAGGTTTTGTAGAAAGCGGTTGGCCGATGAGAAGTCCAACCAAGAAAAGTCTCAGCAAAGTGCTCAAGTGGCGGAGCATATGAGAAGGAGTCTGCATATTTTGCGTTTTGAGGACCAACACACCTTATGGTTATGGGTTGACTTAGTTTTTGTTTGTACGATGACCATCAAGGGAGGGTATTAAAATATTAGTTGTAATATTAATGGCCATCTTATTAGGATATTTCTATTTTCTGTTTTAGCTTAGATAGCTTAGAATGTTTCTATTTGTCTTTCTTTATTAGCTGTTGTTCCTTTATAGAAATATCTTGTAAACTCTATAAATAGAGCTTTGCTCTATCTTGTAATTTATCTCATTTTTGAATAATATAATTCTGTTTTAATATCAACAGTTTTCTGATAATCAGCCTCCTTGGAATCTTTATCTAGAAAGAGTTATTGACTGGTTTAATTCTGAAGATGTTATAACTTTATGATTGCATTGATGCATTTTCAGCAAGAGTTGGATGGGATTTTGAAAGATTATGTTGGCCGAGAATCACCACTGTACTTTGCAGAGAGGCTAACGAAACATTACCGACGTTCAGATGGAGGACCTGATATCTACCTAAAAAGGGAGGATCTCAACCACACTGGTGCCCACAAGATCAACAATGCTGTTGCACAGGCACTTCTTGCCAAACACATAGGAAAGAAAAGGATAATAGCTGAGACAGGTGCAGGGCAGCATGGTGTTGCAACAGCCACTGTATGTGCACGGTTTGGTTTGCAGTGTGTAGTCTACATGGGTGCCCAAGATATGGAACGGCAAGCCTTGAATGTCTTTCGAATGCGTCTTCTTGGTGCTGAGGTGGGTCATAGTTTCTTCCTTATGTTCATTCATGGTCTTTAATAAACTGAATGTTGAGTATCTATAAAACAAAATGAAGAGACTGGCAAAGAGATGTTGGGATTTTTGTCCAAGCTAATCTTCAATGTCTGAGATTGAAATGACAAAATTTTATTATTAGATCCCAGGAATTCATAATTATGGAAAGATTAAAATTTAATTATTTCGGAAAATCCCATGTTAGTATTAGATTTTGCTTTTATAATTACATCCCAGGTATAATTTTGCATTCAATAGATGCAATTAATTTCAAGGCATTTTGGGCTAAATAATTTACATGTATTTTAGCTTGAAGCAACATTTCTTGCAGGTGCGGCCAGTTCATTCTGGTACAGCTACATTGAAGGATGCCACATCAGAGGCAATTCGAGACTGGGTTACAAATGTAGAAACTACACACTATATTCTGGGTTCAGTTGCTGGTCCACATCCATACCCTATGATTGTAAGAGAGTTTCATGCAGTGATTGGCAAAGAAACACGAAGACAAGCCATGGAAAAGTGGGGTGGAAAGCCTGATATATTGGTTGCTTGTGTTGGAGGTGGTTCAAATGCAATGGGACTGTTTAGTGAATTTGTTGACGATGAAGATGTGAGGTTGATAGGTGTGGAAGCTGCAGGATTTGGCTTAGACAGTGGGAAACATGCTGCCACTTTAACAAAAGGAGAGGTGGGCGTTTTGCATGGAGCTATGAGCTACTTACTACAAGATGAAGATGGTCAAATTATTGAGCCTCATTCCATTAGTGCAGGGTAAGATTTACATAGAGACACAACTTAAGTTATTTTGCAAAATGCATTGGTGTAGTTTGACATCGCTGTTTGGAATTGCTTTCTTTATATCAAGAGTGGCCTAATCTGGTTGCAACTCATTTTAGCTTGGACTACCCTGGTGTTGGACCAGAGCACAGTTTCCTTAAGGATCTTGGTCGTGCTGAATACCACAGCGTTACGGATCAAGAAGCACTAGATGGTAAGTAAGACAGATGAACTGAGTGATTGATTGAGAGATCTTTATTGATAATGTAGTCTTCTCAGCGAAGGCCTACTTTTATTTAGTTACTGTTTGAAGCAACTGTTGGTCATACTGAATTCTATAGTTCCATGATAAGTGAGATGGAGTATATGCTCTACTTGTACACTGGTCTTTGTCTGTAATTCTGAATGACATTATGTGTTGGTTGTCAGCTGTGATTGACCATTGTTATCCACTGGGTCCAACTAGCATGATAGATTTGTTGCTTTTCATATTTGGTGTTTGGTCATGAAAACGTGTGGACAACTGCCATGCAGTAAAAATTAAGAAATCTTGTGTGGCTGGCAGCTTCTTCATTATAACCAAGGTTAGCAAATATGGTCATATTTGGCCAAATTTTGGTTTTTTATTTATTTTTCCTTTTTTCAATCAATTGCATAGAAGTTGTTTTAGACGCAACTTTCCGAACTTTTTGCCTTTGCCTTTTAAAAAGTATTTTTTAAATTTAATTTTACAAAAAGGCATCTTTTAATTTAAAAGAATTAAACAGTATCATTTTATTTTAAAAAATACAATTGTTATTAAGTATAAGAAATATGATATTTAAATTGTCATATATTCTTTATAATAGTAAAATTTTTTTTTGCTATTTTTTGTATTTTTTAAAAATTATTACAAATTAATATATTAAAAAAAAATTAACCATATATTTTTTTTCATTTTTTTTGTTATTGTTTCAAAAAACTGTTTTTTTCATATATAAGGTCCACCATATAAAATCTTCCATATGAAAGTTGCTACCTTGATTAAAACTGTTATTTTGTTTATTTGCAGCAAGTTCTCCTGATTTCTTCTTCTGTGTACTTTCTATTTTTAGAAAGGTTTTCAGTTTGGGAATGAAAGTTCCACATCTAGTTTGTTTGTTAGTTTTGATGAGATGTCTGAAATTAGCATGTCCTGTTTTTGGAAGGTACTTCCTATGCTGGAACTGATTCGTTATGAATGGAAGTGCATTATTAGCCTACTTCCGTGTCAGTTAAGGTCAATTAGACTAGTGAGTAGTTTCAGTGTTATTGTTTGATGGCAGTCAAACTTCAGTATGTTGAAGTCCAGAATGGTGTGACTCCATTAGGACTGTAAGCTATTCAGTTGTATGTGAGATATGGATCAAATTTTACTACTGTCATAAGTTTAGATTCCTTATCTGATCTTTGGTGAGGGATGAAGTGAGCTTCAGTTATCAATTGGAGATGCAATTTTTCCAAGGAGGTTATTCCCCTCTATATTCATCTTTCTTCCTTGCTCTAATCATTAGCCTTTGTATTTATTTGACATCTAAGAGAATTGTACTTGGATTTTAGGCCTGCAATCTAACAGTTCTAATTTGCATTTCTAGCAAGCCCAAGGACACGAACCTTCTCCTGCAAAATGAGTGTTTGCAATCCCACTAAACCTAGTTGTAGTAACGTTATGCCAGAATAAAACTAAATAACAAACCTAAGGAAAAAACTGTGTTGCAGTCCCTTTGAGGCAACATTAAGCTGAAGAATCACTTGTTGACAGTGATTCAAGCAAACACGGAGGGGGGCACAGTGTGGGGGGTTAAAAAGAAGAGAAAAATCTAACAATCACAGAATAAAGAATCAGCTACAGGTGACGGCCCCAACGTATTAGATCATTCTAAGAGGAAATTTGGTAGGATATTCTACTATTATTCATTTGCCTTTGCTTCTTGTTGAAGATGTGTTACGAGTTAAGACTTGACCTTAGATTCTTTGTTTATTGTAATGACAAGAGTACTTACGTCAAACTTGTCCTTTAGTGACATTGCAAGCATTTTTTTCCAACTTTGAGTTGAGTTTTTTGTTTCTTTGGTTTTCTTCGTGTACACTTAGTATGTTGTACAACTGTCTTCATGCAACAAAGTTAAATTTTAGAGTAAAGGATATTGCATTAACATTGCACAATTTTATAAGTTTCTGTTTATTTCTTAAAATTAGTGTTTTGAAGGATACTTAAACAAATTTGACTTTTCATTTGTTTCATGTGACTGCAGCTTTCCAACGGTTATCAAGATTAGAGGGCATAATTCCTGCACTAGAAACTTCTCATGCACTGGCTTATTTGGAAAAACTGTGCCCCACTCTGCAAGATGGAACTAAGTTGGTGCTGAATTGCAGTGGTCGTGGGGACAAGGATGTTCAAACTGCAATCAAACATCTGACCATCTGAAACTGCAAATAGATTTTGATATCTAATTTTGTTAATGTGGAATTATCTTTGATGTCAAAATGTGACAGGTAATGGATGTTAATTATTCTGTTCCACTCCCTCATTAAAAATAAATTAACTCTATTCCACAGGGATGTGTCCCAGGATAAATACTGTGTTGCATCCTTTTCTTCATTTCAGTCTTTCATTTCTGTTTATAACAACACTTTAATTCTTCCATTTGCAGTGTCATTTGATAACACCAAGTAGCACAAGTGTTTTACTTGTTTGATTCGTGATTTCTGTTTGAAATTAGAGGAAATTACGGATCAATTGATATTAGAGCCACAAATTTGTTGAGGCTCGTAGGTAGTTTTTGGGTGGCAAATGATTGTGTATAAATATTTTTCTAGATTCTTCTTAAGATGTTGCAGGTTGATGGTTGCAGGCCTAAAATCCAAGTACAATTCTACTCATCTCCTGAATATATCAATTAGGTTTATCTTGTGCAATTGTCTTTTGTGGAAGTTGTTTGGTCTTTGCTTGCTGATCTTGGCTACTCTTACATACTCGTTTCAAGCATAACCTGCACCTAGCCTCATTAAGAGTTCGTTGTGGAGCCAAACAGACCTCGCCATTGAGTCTAGAATGTCCGAGACAAAAAGAATAACCCTTCGTTTGATGAATTTCGGTTCAGTTGTTTTTTTTCAATTTTTTTTTTACCCTGCCTAGGGTTTGTATGGCCATATGGCCCCCATTTTTGTATTTGTACGAATTTTTGTAAAAAAATTGAATTTTTTTTGTAGAGGACTCTTTGGCCCCCTACAAATTTTGTTTTTTTGTTCGAATCATTTTTTTGTGCAAGGATTTGTTTATTTTTGTAGTTGATTAGCCCTGTTCGACTTGGTCAAACCCTGTTCAAATTGGACTTGTTTGTTGGCTTGCTCGCTTGGCCCTCGTCTGGCTTGGTCCAGGATGATCGACCACTTAGGACACTTTTTTTTTTGGTTATATAGGCCCGATTGGCCTTGGTTTCCAATCGTCGGCCGACCTGCATTGGCCCTATTCTGGGCTTTCAAGATTCCGTTTTGGGTTTGACCTCTTGCACTATACATTTGACCTCTACATTATCGGCCCTGCGTTGAGCTTTCAAGGTCCACCTGGTCACGAAGCACTCCATTTGCAAGCATCGGCCTTTGTAGGCCCATTTGGACCAGTCCACCGACCTTGTCTTGGGTCGATAGACCCCTGTTCGCGTTTCTTTGCAACATTTTTTTGGCCATTCGATCATCAGTTCCAGACTGGCCCTGATTGGTTCCAGTACTTAGCATCGGAGGCCGCGACATGGTTTGGTTTCCATGGCCACTTGGCACCTGACTCGACTCTTGTTTGGGCCTCTTCTTTAGGCATCTCTGAAGATCTCTACATCCTATTTTTTGGACAACACTCAGCGCCATTGGGCCCTCAGGGGTGTCCTTGTTTCGAACTCTGTTCGATTTGCACCTGCATTTGGCACACATGACTCAACATCTGAGCTCGATCCTATTTTCTTCGCCTTGATCGAGCCCTTCTAACTACATCCTGACGACTCTCGGCCCCGAAGACCCATCGCAGACCACTCGAAAGTGATTTTTGGGCTTTCACTCTCGAATCCGACCTTCATTCCAGCCTTTGCGTCCACGCTCGACCTTGAGTCACTTGCAAACTCCACAGGGCCTCGGCCTTCAATGACTCCTTCAGCGAGTCGACCACAAATTCAGTCGACCAGTTTGACCACTACGACTGCAATTCTTCAACGGCTCCTTTGTAGCATTCATTGGCCATTTTGGCCTCAACATAGGCTCGTTCTAGTCTCTACCGGCCACGATCTGACCACTACACAACTATATCGGCCAAACAGGCTCGAATTTGGCCAACTCGACCCTCAGATTGACCCTGCCGGCTACAAAGCACAAGACCAAGCTTGATTTTCGACCCCTGAGTTGTGCAAATCGGCCTCACAGGCCCAATTTCGGGCTCCACCAGCTAGCCATTGGCCATCCACAAGGTTGTCACTAGGGAGCCACTAGCTCTCATTTTGGCCTCCAATAGGTAGTTTTTTTCGAATTGTGATATCTTGCAAATCATCTATTAGTTTTTCACAAATTTGTAATCAACAGAAAGGTGTTTTCGTGAACTTCATTGTGGCAAAGTCAAATATTTTTTTTAGCCTTTTTGACTGGTTTTTAACCTCCGAAGCCAATTGTAAACGTAATTTTTGACGAGGCATAACTTTTGCCTACGATATTGAAAATTAGCGATTTTTTTTTAAAGTGCTTAGAATTTCGCAAGGAATTCAATTGTCTAAACAAATTTAAGGTTTGGATAGTCTATTTTGTAAAAATCACCATAAATTATAAACAGTCAATTTGGCATTCGATCTTCAAACAAGTTGTAATTTTTCTTGCATATCTTTTTTGGGGGGCTTCTAAATCATAATATAATATCAGGGGGTTGTCTTGTGTGATTTTTCCACAATATGGATCTCCTACTTGCTCCATTTAACTTTCATTCATGGAAGCATAAAATGGAAATCCAACTCAAGAAGCTTGGATTGTATCGTGTCACAATGGGTTTGGAACTTGAACCTACTTCAACATCTGAAAAATGTAAGTGGTACAATCATATGGATGAAGCCTATGGAACTCTGTGTTTAAATTTCACAAGATCTTCTCTTTCATTTGACTTAGTTACAACACCTAATGGTGTATGGACAAAGTTAGAAAGTTTGTTTGGCAAATAAGATGTCATGAGGGGGCATCAACTTGAAAATGAATTAATCAGTCTTAATCGACAGGACTTCACAACAATCTAGGATTTCTTTAGTAAGCTGAATCTCCTAAGGTTTCAACTAAAACAATGTGGCATTGAAAAAAAAGATGAGCAATTGGTTCTAAGTATCTTATCTAAACTTGGTCCATAATGTTTTGTATTTGTTTCTATTTTTCATACTACTAGGAGTGCAATTGGTGGAACCTATACTATGCCTATGTATTGTCCCTTTTTTTCGAGTGATCACCCAATAGGAGATGACTAGCCTATTTTGTCCCTGTAGGTTAAGTCGGAAGTACAAGGGAATAATCTATTGGTTAAATACTAAGTAATCCTAAATCATTTCGGGTTATTTATATTTAAATAATTTTGTTGGACCAATTTATGATTCGAAATGACTTTTACTATTTTTGTGAGCCTCTTGGTGAAATGAAATAAATAAAAGAAAATTGCCAAGAAGGTGGGTGACCAATTTGAGGATTAAAAAAATATAAAATAAAATGCCAAGGGTGGTCGGTCAAGTTGGAAGAAAGTAGAAAACAAAATAAAATATGTTTTGCTAAGGGAAGTTGGCCATGATGAGGTCTCATTAGATGGCTATAAAATAAGGCATTTTGGAGGTCATTTGGATCAATCATTCATATCGTTTTCATTTGGAGATTTATCTCTTTGGTTGCAACGTTGGTTCAGCATATTCCAAGGACGAAGACCCTTAGGGATATAGGTGGATTGGACGAAAACCCAATCTCATCTCGGAGGTGGACTCATACGGAGTTCATATTTGTACTTCATTGGAGATTTGGAAGGAAAGGAGCGACAAAGACATTTTTGTTTCTACAGAAACCCTAAGGCCAAATTGTGAGATTTGTACCAAATACAATTTGGAGTGAAGATAAATTTAGATTTTCAGATGAGACTTGGAGCGCCATCCTTTGGAGGGTTTGAGCATTGATTGTGCTAGTGTTTTAACCCTAGGTTGAACGTCAAGGAGGGTGATTTCAGTTTGGAGTGTTGGAGTCAACCCTAACCGCTGTCGCCTTCATCTTGCATGCCATTTGTCATCTTCAAAGGTGCATCGCCTTGTTGGAGGAGTTCGCCCATCTAGGGCTTGATGTTTTATGTCATTTTTGTCATTTGTGGTATGTATAAACCTATGTTTACCTGTCTGATTTGTATGAGCAGAAATCTAGGCTATGTTTGGCATGTTTGAGCCCATGAATTTATGGTAAATCCAATTCAGAATATTCACATTTGTAGCAGCAGACTTCTACATTCAGAAATCAGATTTATTGGTCATATGATTGGCACTTGGATGGTTGTATTACATGGTTGGGTTCATGGTTGATGTTATCTACATGTTTGGTATATTTATTTGAATGTTTGACACATGTTTATTTGCTGCCCATAAGTATTTATACTTCAGAAATACAAATTTGAATTTAGACCTAGGGTTTGAGTAGAAAAAAAAATTCAAAAATTTAGGGCAGATCCAATTAGGGATATTACAGTGGTATTAGAGCTTAGCATCCTGCGAACCTGTTTGGGTTGTGTGATTCAAAAAATGGCAAAGTTATAGTGGTGAATTTCAGCAATGGTTTAGATGGTCAGACTTGACTCTCTTAGAGGAAATCAATATAAGTTGCTTGAATCTCTTAGAGAAGGTCAAAATGATGTAATAAAAACTCTCCAAAGGTTCTTACAAAAGGATGAAAATGAGGAGGTGGTAATGAAAAAAGAGGCCACAAAAAAATGTTGATGAGTATCAGGGTTTACCAAATGATTTTAAGAATCAAGTTTCTTTTGATGCCTATTTGAGAATGCTTGAAGATGGGAATCCAAGCAAGAGAGGTCTATATAACTATATCAGAAAATTGAGAAGGGGGGAAGAAGGATCATAAGTTGTCGATGAGATCCTTGAGAAACAAAGAAGAAAAGAAGAAAGAGAAGAATTAAGAGTTGCTTCCTTGTGATGTGCAGCCTACAGGTGATCCTAAGAAGAGCAAAAAATAGTTGAGGAGAGAACAACATTACTTCACATGCCACGAACTTTGGGCACCTAATCATACATGTGGAAACAATAAAGAAGATGAATCACACAATGATGATATGGATAAAGAAGAATCACTTCATGCATCCACAAGTGAGGAGTACATGAGTCTTCATGACAACGGCGAGGTTGAAAGGCATGCTGATATGGAGTTTGTCAAACCAACAGTTATTGATCAGCCATATGAAGGTATGACTTTTTTGATGATCCATTACTTGGGCATATCATTGTCTCACCATCTCTACATAATAGCTGCAATGAATCAATTTGTGAGTTGCGTGATTTTGAAGGTGATATTGTTCATACATACAAAGGCAATACTGAAAATTTATTATGTGATGAACAAAGTTACTTTGATGAAAGACCTTTAGCATGACAAGATTTGAAGGCTCAATTCATAGTTAAGGAAGAGGAAGTTATGCATACACTTTGTGGACCAACAAATAATGATAGGTATACATCAATTGAAGAAGAAGAGTATGTTGAAGAATGTGTGGAGAAGAACATTCTTGATTCATGTTTGATGAACTCAACCGCTCAGGGAGAACTCAATGAGTCAACTTGTGTTTTAATACCATACCATTATGATGATGATTCTTTGATTGAGCATAATGTTGTCCTAGCTTTAAAACGTGAATTATGTGAAGAGGATGTCATAGAGGTAGCTGATTTTGAGAGTTATGATTTTGAAGACAAATTAGAAAATTCATTATATGAAGATGATTTTAATCATAGGTCCCATGAGTCACATCATTTGGAGAACCAATTGAAGGTCAATGAATATATGATTGCTGCAGTCTTAACACATTTTGATAACACTCACAAGATGATTGAAAATCATTTTTGGAAGGCTCAACTTGAGAGGAGACAGAGGCATCAAAGGAGAATTTTGTCTTGCAGATTTGCAGGTACTCAAAGAAACTTTGGTAGCAATGAAATCAAATTATTCACATCTACTTTCAGATAGAGATCATCTCTTCGAGCTTGCTGAAATATATTTGGATGCATTGAGAGGAAAAGAAGTTGATAAGCTTACCTTTGAGCTTAAGACTACTAAGGATTCCTTGAAGAGTTCTCAAATAGCCCTTAAAGAATCAAAAAATCAGATTGATGAGCTTTGTTTAGAGCTAGGCTTGGCTCACTTTTTATCATACAAATCAGTAAACCCGTCATTTATGGTAGCCACACCTATGGAGCAAGAATCTAATACAAAGATTATGGAGATTAGGCAAATAGTTGAAAGAATTGTAGAAATCCACAAGGATGAAGTATTGCATAATGATTCCAGCATTCCTCATACCAATGAGATTCAATATGGGGAAGTACATCAAGAGTGTGAACTTTTGAGTTTGGAGGAGCAATTTTCACATAAAGATGCAGTTTTTGTATGCAGACTTCAGCGTGATACAACTTTTGGATCAACCAATAATATGATGAGTATCCGGAAAGTGAAGAAGATGTGCATGAGATCTATGATGACACCATAAAAAAGTATGAAGTAAATGTTATGAACAACAATCCATTATCTTCATATGATTTAGATAATCATAAGGTGATAGAAGTGTTCCATTTGGATGACATTGGTACGAGGCATTATCTTGTTGATCTACAATATTTTATGGCTAAGCATGAGAGAGTGTTTGTGGATCCAAGCTACATACAAGGTATGAAATTCCATAGTGGGTTTTCTATTCCTTGTTTCATGAGACCATCACTACTCATGATCACATTGGAAGGACACAAGGTATGCAAAGATTTTTATATTATCGTTCTAGCTAGAATGTTGAGTTTTCATGGGATACATCTTATTAGAGAGTTGATTATGGAAACTAAGGGATTGCTTATAAGGAAGATACTATAGTTTGATAATGTGTGGTTTGTCATTTGCATTACACCTTTGAGATGGTTATCAAATGAAACATTTATAGTTTCCAACTTTAAACTTGTTGTTCTTCATTCATTAGTAACCAATGAATGAGTATCTCATACTTTAAGATGGATGAATGGGCAAAATGTCAGTATGCAGTGAGTTATGGAAGAAATTTCAGATTTGGTTCAATGGTTTCCACCTTACACATTCATGTTTAGTGGCTGTCGTATAATGCTGATCATAAAATTTTTAGACTTCACATTGATGATTGCAGCTAATTGCATGGGTTTGTGTGCATGGGATTGTCACTACAACACTTGGAGGTTGAATGATGATGGGATCTTATCAGTTTATGATAGTGGAAGGATTCCTAAGATGATTATAGATCTGATTTATAGTTTTAACAGTGTTGTCCTTATTTGTACCAACAGTCTTGAGATGATATGCATGCTTAGTTATGCACACATGATGAACACCTTTTAAGCCCATCTAAAACAATTCGGATTTAGATGGATAGCTCGTGATGGTGACTTGATAAGAGACACTTATCCTTTCATATTTAGTTTATATGATGGTGCGATAATTTGGGATCTAGGCATTTGTATGATTGGTGGATTGCTTCACAATGATTTGTTGAATGACAATTGTATCATAGGGGAGCAATGGAAACTTGGTGGGTTGCTTCACAATGTTTGGTTGGATGACAGTTGCATTAGAGTGGAGCAACAAAAGGCTTGGATCAGGTGGTTGTATTTGGGAGAGCATTATTATAATACCACCTATCACATGTCGATAGGCATGTCACCCTTTAGAGCCTTGTATGGGTATGACTCTTTGTCTTTTGTAGACTTAGCATTTTAGGTCAGAAGAGCTCCCAGAGTGAGAGAGTTGACGTTGGATAGCTAGGACATGCACATGACATGTGAGGTTGGTGATTTGGTTTTCTTGCTCCTACAACTATATAGACAAACTACATTGAGGCTGATTGGTGCAGGAAAGCTGAAGCCTCGCTTCTACGACCCTCACATGATTGAGAGTAGAGTTGGAGAGGTTGCTTATGAGTTGGAGTTGCTAGAGGGTAGTTGAATTCATAATATATTTCATGTATCTTGCCTCAAAAGCAATTGAGCAGTACATTACATCTTCTCCAGAGCTTCCACCATTGGATGAGGAAGGGAAATTCGTATTGGTTCCTGATGCTATACTAGATGTTAGGGAGCGTAGGTTGAGAAATAGGGTGATCAAGGAGTATTTGATTAGATGGAGAGACTTGCCACTTAAGGATGCTACTTGAGAAGGTGAACAAATTTTGTAGCATCCAGGTTTGCAATTGGTTGAGGGCAAGCAATTCCAAGAAGGGAGGATTGTAGTGTCCCATTTTTTTGAGTGACCACCCAACAAGAGATGACTAGCCTATTTTATTCCCGTAGGCTAAGTTGGAAGTAGAAGGGAATAATTTATTGGTTAAATCCTAAGTAATCCTAATCATTTCAGGTTATTTATATTTAACTAATTTTGCTGGACCAATTTATGAAGCGAAATGACTTTTACTATTTTTGTGAGCCTCTTGGTGAAATAAAATAAATAAAAGAAAATTTCCAAGAAGGTGGGTGACTAATTTGAGGATTAAAAAAATATAAAATAAAATGCCAAGGGCCCTCGACCAAGTTGGAAGAAAGTAGAAAACAAAATAAAATATATTTTACTAAGGGAGGTTGGCCATGATGAGGTCTCATTAGATGGCTATAAAGGAAGGCATTTTGGAGGTCATTTGGATCATTCATTCATATCATTTTCATTTGGAGATTTATCTCTTTGCCTGCAACTTTTGTGCAACATATTCCAAGGACGATGCCCTTAGGAATATAGGTGGATTGGATGAAAACCCGATTTCATCTTGGAGGTGGACTCATATGTAGTTCATATTTGCACTTCATTGGAGATTTGGAAGGAAAGGAGTGACAAAGACATATTTGTTTCTGCAGAAACCCTAAGGCCAAATTGTGAGATTTGTACCAAATACAATTTGGAGGAGTGAAGACAAATTCAGATTTTTAGATCAGACTTGGAGCGCCATCCTTTGGAGGGTTTGACCATTGATTGTGCTAGGGTTTTAACCCTAGGTTGATCTCCAAGGAGGGTGATTTTAGTTTGGAGTGTTGGAGTCAACCCTAAGTGCCGCCACCTTCATCTTGCATGCCATTTGTCATCTTCAAAGGTGTGCCGCCTTGTTGGAGGAGATCACCCATCTAGGGTTTGATGTTTGATGTTATTTTTGCCATTTTGTGGCATGTATAAACCTATGTTTAGGTCTGATTTGTATGAGCAGAAATCTAGGCTATGTTTGGCATGTTTGAGCCCATGAATTTATGGTAAATTCAATTCAGAATATTTAGATTTGTAGCAACAAACTTCTACATTCAGAAATCAGATTTATTGGTCATATGTTTGGCACTTGGATGGTTGTATTACATGGTTGGGTTCATGTTTGATGTTATCTACATGTTTGGCATATTTATTTGAATATTTGGCACATGTTTATTTGCTTCACATAAGTATTTGTACTTCTGAAATAAAAATTAGAATTTAGACCTAGGGTTTGAGTAGAAAAAGAAATAAAAAATTTAGGGCAGAAAATTAGAATTCTAGGGAAGATCCAGTTAGGTATATTATAGCCTACACTTGTAGATTTTGTTGTTCAATTAACACAAGAGCAAGATAAGCTAATTCAAATGGGTGTATTGAAGTCTCCAACATCTCATGCACTTGTTGCAAATTCAACTTCAAATCACAAGGTAAAGAACAAATCTAAGGATCAAGATAGGGGGAATTTAGATAAAGGATCAAAGTCTCAAGCTTTATCGGATTCATCTCCCTTAAAAGGGAAAAGTTCTAAGGAGAAACCCACTTGATCTTATTGCAAGAAACTTGGGCATGAAGAAAAAAATGTTTTAAAAAGAAAGAAGACGAGTTCAAGAGAATTATTCAATAAAAAGAACTTGAAAATTTTGAACTCAAGGCAAGTATTTCTTCATCTTCTCCATCCACATCAGGAAAATCTAAGGGCAAAGCACTGATGGCATCTGCAGTCTCTGAGTCTCAGCGACAGATTCTCAATTCAGAAGCATTAGATCACATGACTTCTGACCTGCTTTTGTTCTCAAAATTAGGCCCTACATCTGCATCAAAAATACTGATGGTAAACAACACATATATGGCTATTTGTGGGAAAGGCACAATTGACATAGGTGTAGGACAATTCCATAATGTCCCCTTCGTTCCAGAATTGTCACACAATCTTTCCATCTCTCAAATTACCAATAGATGAATAGGGAAGACAATTAAGTTCACTTTAGAATCGGTCATCTAATGAGATTTGCAGAGTAGAGAAGTCATTGCAGTTGGAAAAGTTGACAACTTTTCTCGTGTTTACACATTTTCTCACTTTGCACCTGATGATATTTCCACTATAGTTCACACTCCTGAATCTAGTGTGGATACTCCATCGAAGGTACAATTTGATCAGATGAACTTTCATGTTCTTCAGACAGGCTAGCCATCATCTGCACCATCACCTGTTGCTTCATAGAGGGCTTCTTCAGATTCAGTGTAGTAGGTTGTTGTCCTTCCATCTCTACATCCTATTTCAGTTCCACATGTGGTTTCTATACAACTTTGAGAGATTTCATTAGCATCTCCAAATTATGTGCAACATTCAAAGACATACTTTGTTCTTCACACTTGGGAAGAACACGTGCACCTTTATGCAGTTGTCTTTATTCCACAAGGAAGAAATGTTGTTTGTCTTTCTAGGATCACTTTCAACATTCTTCATCGAGCATCACTCAGCACTGCAGGATCCATTATTCTATGGGGGGGCTCTCTAGTCTCTCTATTTCTCTCCTTTGGGGGGAACATTTCATGTACTTTTTTGATAGAAGTAGTCCTTGGGGGGTCATGATGAGTTCTCCTTCTATCTTCTTCTTCTTCACTTGTACATTCTATTTGTATCATTTCTCTTTTGGAGAGGAATTTTATTTTCCATTGGGTTTTCTCCTTTTCTCCAGCTTTTGAGAAACTTATTTGTACATGGGTACCTAACATGGTCTAGGAGCTGAGACCCATCATATTTGTATTCTCCCTAAGTTGCACTTAAGGGGGGTGTTAGTGCAAATAAGGTCTTTATGTAACTAGTTAGGCTAACACCTTCACTAGGATTGACCTATTCACACTTAGCTTAAGTTTACTTAGGTTTTTTAGATTTTTGTCTCACCTCATGTGGTTGAGACGTGTTCTCATTCTTATGAGACACCTATTGCATGTGTCCTTGGTACTTGCATGGGCACATGTCACTTGAGCTCATAACTGTCGCATCTTATGAAGGTTAGTCATTCGTTGTGTTCGACCATCCTACCTTCTCTCTCATGCCTATTTATACAAGTCATATATGTACATTCTACTCATCTCTTGAATATATCAGTTAGGTTTATTTTGTGCAATTGCTTTTTGTGGAAGTTGTTCAGTCCTTGCTTGCTGATCTTAACTACTCCAACACGAGGTAACATGTTAATTCTAGCCTTAACATTTATTGCTTAATGGTAGATTTGCACATCCACTTGTATAATACATTAAGGGTAAATGTGGTTGCTTGTTGCATGAGGGTGTATGACTTCTAGCAAGGTAAGTAAAATCAGAAACATGGACAACTTTATGAATATGTTTTCCGAAGTTGTAAGCATGTATGCCATTGGCAATATTGTTATTGCAATAAAGAATTTGTTCCACTTGTGTGAAATAGCAAGGCAAGGGAACTAATACCAATTGCATGGACAAGTAGGGGTAACCATAGTTGATTGGTTGCATGAGGATATAAAATCTTCTAGCAAAATAAGAAAATTGGTAACATGGACAAAATTTTGAATATGTTTTAGGTGTTGTATGCACATATATCTTATTTCTATGGCAATGCTGATATTGGAGCATGCAACTTTTTTCACTTGTATGGTATGAAAAGGGAACTAATACCGCTTATATGTGTCATTGTGAATGTGAAAGGAAGCAAGGTACGTGGAATAGCTTCCTACTCTGAACTAGTGGGGGGAGAGTTATGCAATTTTTTAATCTTTATAGTTAACATAGAAGAAGATACACAACATAAATCAAATCAACAATACCATAACACAAAATGTACACGGGGAAAACCTTTTCAGGTAAAAAACCCCACACTCCAAAGCACAACCTAATGTATTATTTAGTATTCAAATAATGGTTACAATACAAGTATAGAGCCAAGCTCTTCCAACAGTTCACCAACATGTAGTATTCAGAGTAATTCCGATAGCATAACAATACTTGCAAATCATCCATACAAACTACTCCAACAAGCACCTTATTTATAGAGATATAAGCATGAAGGAAGCTTCTAGAGTATGTTGGCAAGAGACACTGTGTGGCTTCATGAGTGTTGTCATTGATGGCAACAAAGTCTATCCCACACATCCGCAGTACATAGTATGCCTATACCGGAAGTCAGATTGAAGATTGTTTTGGTCTGGTGAACAAGAACAGAGTATGCAACAAGGTTCGACAATTAGGTTCGGATCTCTCAGATGGTGTAACATAGCAAGTTGCAGACTTGGATAAGTCAAGAGGAGTATCATGACTACTATATTCCAGAGATTTAGCCTCCGATAGTAAAGCATGGAAAAGATATGAGCATCTGAGCATCGGGTTCCAATCAAGTAGAGCAGACAGAGGAAGAACTGACCGACAGAGCATCAGACTTCAATCCGGATGAGTAAAAGGTGTTGATCAAGCTATTTGGGGATTATACATTGTTGGCTGACATGATTAATGACTTCTATGCCTATGCTTTTGATACGCATCACAAATCAACCATGGATTCAGCCGATAGATCAGTAATTTGTAAATATCTTGAGTGTTCCTATTGCCGACTAGAAAGTTGATGAAATCCTTGATGCGGATATATATACCAGATGGATTCCAGTGTGTAGGTGTGTGAAAATATACAAGTGATGTAATAAGTGCGAAGAAAAGCAGGGACAAATGTGAAAGCAGTAGATCAAATCTGGTATGTGATAGAGCAACAATATTAAAGCAGAGGAAGAATGAAGTGCATCAAATCAGTGTATTGTGCCTAACCGAAACTGAACTCTTGCATTTGTAGATGCTTCTCATCAGTTCAAACATCTGATTACCTTCTGTAAGTTCTTGTAGGCAGTGTGCCTCTTGTGAGTAGTGTGCTCAGGCAGTGAGCCCTAATTGGCAAGTGCCATTTTGTATTTCTTATTCTTTTAATAGAGAATACAATCTTGGGTTAGTCACCCCGTAGTTTTTCCCTTAACAGGGTTTTCCACGTAAAAATCCTTGTGTTATGTGTGTTGATTTTATTTCTGTTCTTATATGCTTATATGATTGATGCTGCATTGTTTATTAAGATAACAAAAGAAAAAGTTAAAGAAATTTTGAGATAATTGATTCACCCCCCCTCTCAGTTATCTGCCTTGTTTCCAACAATTGGTATCAGAGCTAAGTTCCTCCAAACAGAGCCTAGCCACTTGAGGAAGATCTGGGAATCTCAATGGATATGTATGGTATGAAGGAACAACTTCAGTTTGCCCGAGATGATCTTGAAAAATCCCACTCTGAAGTCAATAACTTGAGAGAAAGACTCAAACAGGCTGATGATTTCATAAATGAGATAAAAGAAAAACTGAGTATCTCTGTGAAAAAGAGAAAGGAACTACTTCAAAAATTAGCAAATCAGAGTGAAGCCAATGATACTAATAAAGATCTAGATGAGAAAAACAAGCTATGTGAGAAGCTGTCAAAAGAGGTTATTATGGTAAGGCATGAAATGGAATCAGGGGTTATGAGATTCACCCAAGAAATTGAAAAAAAAAGGAAAATTGAAGATAATCTAAAACAATACCTCAAGGAGAAGACAGAGGATTGCCACAAAATGGACAAAAGAATCAGGCATCTTGAATCTGATCTTGAAGAAGCTAGAGATAATGAAGAACAACTTGAGAATCAGATAAACACTCTTAAACAAGATCTTCAAACAAAAAATGAATACAAAGAGAAATTCAAGATAAGCTTAGCCCAACTTGAAGTTCTTCTTGAAAGCCAAAAGAGGGTAGATGATAAGCGTGGCTTGGGATATGAAAAAGGTGAAATCTCCGGATCCGGTCAGAAGAATTTTGGATCAGGAAATCAAAGAAACAGGCCTTGAAGACCTTTGGTAAGGCAACCAAATGCTCAAAGATATCCATCCTTCAATGGATATTGCTTCAATTGCAACAATTTCAGTCATAAAACAACTCAGTGCAGAAGGAGAATGAATCAGACTAATCCATCGTTCTTCGGACAATGTTTCAACTGCAAAAGGTATGGTCACAAATCTCATGAATGCAGACATATGCAAATAAACAATTCATTCAATGGTAGATGCTTTGCATGCAATAGAATGACACATACGGCTAATCAATGCAAATCAAGAGGATATCAATCAAATATGAAAAGAAATGTTGTTTGTTACAATTGCAATAGATTCGGTCATATTGCCAAATTCTGTAGAAGTAAAAATCAGGGTAAAAAGGGTCCGGTGCATCATAATAAAAAACAAGATAAGGGTAAAGGTAAAGTGAATGCGGATGAAGTTCAAAGGGAGATGAGCAAGATTTGGGTGAAGAAGAGTACATAAAATACTGGGGATGGATCCGCACTGGAATCCGGTGTTGATATTCCTTCCGGAAACTAAACAGATGAGCTATGGCTTAGGGGGAGTCACAGAGAAAAATAAATTCCCCCAGCTAGTCAATTAGTGCCTAAATTGGCACATAGAATGTTGCGGATTAAAGGGTTCTCAGAAAAATATCTAAATAACCCTCGGTAAAAATATGAAAGATCCGCATGGAGGTTTGCAAGAGTTTAATCGTTCAAGATTGATCCGGTTTGATAGCCATCCGGTAAAGCAGGATTTTCACAGACAGATCCGGTATGATTCAAAATTGAAATACTTTGATCTGCGGATCCATGGCATGATTGAAGAAAAGAAGATACATTGTCAATGCTCACTAAAAATGATTCTAAGTGTAACACAATGATTCAAGAAGATCTCTCTCAAAACAGGGCAACCGGATAACTTAACTTGTGCATTTATTGCAAAAGGAAATTAGGGTTTACGCAAGAATAAAAGGGTTCTTTCACTCATCATTTGCACACTTGCATTCGTGAAGAAGATAAGAAGAGCTCTGCAACGAAGTTTTTACAATCCACTCAAAGATCAACTGGGAAATCGAATTCAACCAACGATTTGTTCTGGCTCCTATTTCAAACCCTAAGGCGCAAAAAGGTACTTCCATTCTGAAAATCTCTCTCTAAATCTTTTGCAAGATGGCTACTCCAATGGTTGTAAAGATCATTGATAGGCCGTGTCCTAAATTCAAGAAACATCCCTATAAATCCCTAGAAGTTGATCCTTTAGGTGCATTTTCTAGCATTCCGCATGGGGTATTGCACGTAGAAGATGTTGGGGTCTATATCCATGCCAACATTGAAGAATTTGGAGACTCTAAGTTGATGGACATCTATTACAAACAACTAATAGATGAGAGTTTTGAACTCAAACCTCAATACAAGGCCCTCCGGGATAAACACTTCAGACATTGCATACACTTTCCCTATTTTGCAGAAGATGATTGGGTCCGGTATGTCCTAAGCAGGATGCATGATAATTTCATGTGGTTAATGAGGCCCTTCAAGATAACAAAAGACATCCTTCGGAATGCCTTCAAAAGATTCAATCTTCCTATTGTAGAGGAAACAGATCAAGAACCTTCTACCATGGATGTTGAAGGATTAAATGTAACCAATGAAGAATCTTCTGACAAAAATGTAGAAGGATCAAAAGAGATAGATGAAGAGAAGTCTAAGGACTTGG
Source organism: Cunninghamia lanceolata (assembly GCA_027924645.1). Taxonomy (NCBI): domain Eukaryota; kingdom Viridiplantae; phylum Streptophyta; class Pinopsida; order Cupressales; family Cupressaceae; genus Cunninghamia; species Cunninghamia lanceolata. The sequence continues at coordinate 5,385,795 of BSBN01001217.1, read as the reverse complement.
ATTCCTCTATTCTGGAAGAGGAAGTTCATGAAGCAATAAACACAGGTAACATCTCTCCTCTAGATCCCACTGCAGACATTCCAGATTTAGGAGCTGAAGGAGAAGGAAGAAAAGAGGAGAAAGTAAGTCAAGAAGAGGAGGTAAAAGGAAAAGAAGAAGAACAAGCAGAGAAGACCTATGATGACGGTTCTGAGATCCCAAAAGAAAAGAAGACTAAATCTCTGGCAATAGACACTGTAGAGGTAGTGAAGAATTTCTTAAACAAAGAAATGATGGAGATAGATGAACCTGAGCTATTTTAAGGGCCACTAAATTTTGACTCTCTCTCTCTGGTCCAGACAATGAAAATAGCATCTTTTGCTCAAGCCAAAACAAAAGAGAAACTCCTAAAATCTCACATGGAAGATTGTGAACTGTTTGAGATTGCATCCGGGATGTTGGAGAAGATCATGCCATCATTTCAAGAAGATCCTTCGGCCTCTCCATCTGGTAACTTGAAATCACTGGTAAATTTTGTTAGCACTCATTTTGAATCTTTAGAGAAATCGGCAGAAGCAAAGGTCCAGAAGGAGTTTTTGGGAAAAAGATTCACTGAAGTACAGGGACTCATTGCTAATGATAGGAGGACCCTAGACATTGGAATAAAGAGCCTTGAAAATGCACTTAAAGATGGTGGGGACATGTACAAATTTTGTCTATCTTGGCCCAAAGTGATAGAGGATATTGAAAAGAAGGTGAAAGAACAAGAAGGTAAACTGTCAAGTTTATCTCAGAATTTTGATCCCCTCACTACATCTTTAATGAATCAAGAATGCCAGGCCATTGTCATCATAAATGAAATAAAGAAGCTGAACAAAGAAAAGAAGGATATAATAAACAGAATGAGTGAACTCAGAGGGATAATTATCCCTAAGTTAGAGGCAATGTACGAGGCCTTGACAAATGCTCAGACCACAGCCTGGACCAGTGATCTGACAGATTTAAGAAGGGCAGAAGCATATGCATTTTTGTTGAGTGGTCACATCTCCATTTTGGACAAGATGAAGCAGAGTTGGGCCACAGAATTTGTTCAGTTGAAGGCCACTTTTGCAGATATACTTAAGTATATGTAAGTATAACATATATATATATATATACTTATGCAGCTATCTATAGGTTAATTTTTGCAAATTTTGGTGTATGGATTCCGCCCTTTGCCATTGATGTCAAAGGGGGAGTGAGGAGTCGTGAAAAATGTGGAATCTAGCTTAGGAGGAGCTCTGGTAAAATAGTGCAAAAGATAGAGCATCAGCCAAGGGGGAGTTTACTGCGACACTTAGCCATTTTTCACTAAGTGTTGCCATCAATGCCAAAGGGGGAGATTGTTGGCAAGAGACATTATGTGGCTTCATGAGTGTTGTCATTGATGGCAACAAAGTCTATCCCACACATCCACAGTACATAGTATGCCTATACTGGAAGTCAGATTGAAGATTGTTTTGGTCCGGTGAACAAGAACAGAGTATGCAACAAGGTCTGACAATAAGGTCTGAATCTCTCAGATGGTGTAACTCAGCAAGTTGCGGACTTGGATAAGTCAAGAGGAGTATCGTGACTACTATATTCCAAAGATTTAGCCTCCGGTAGTAAAGCATGGAAAAGATATGAGCATCTGAGCATTGGGTTCCAGTCAAGTAGAGCAGACAAAGGAAGAACTGACCGACAGAGCATCAGACTTCAATCCAGATGAGTAAAAGGTGTTGATCAAGCTATTTGGGGATTATACATTGTTGGCCAACATGATTAATGACTTCTATGCCTATGCTTTTGATACACATCACAAATCAAGCATGGATTCAGCCAACAGATTAGTAATTTGTCAATATCTTGAGTGTTCCTGTTGCCGACTAGAAAGTTGATGAAATCCTTGATGTGGATATATATACCAGATGGATTCCAATGTGTAGGTGTGTGAAAATATACAAGTGATGTAATAAGTGCGAAGAAAAGCAGGGACAAATGTGAAAGCAGTAGATCAAGTCCAGTATGTGACAGAGCAACATTATTAAAGCAGAGGAAGAATGAAGTGCATCAAATCAGTGTATTGTGCCTAATCGGAACTAAACTCTTGCATTTGTAGATGCTTGTCATCAGTTCAAACATTTGATTACCTTCTGTAAGTTCTTGTAGGCAGTGTGCCTCTTGTGAGCAGTGTGCTCAGGCAGTGAGCCCTAATTGGCAAGTGCCATTTTGTACTTCGTATTCTTTTAACAGAGAATACAATCTTGGGTTAGTCACCCCGTGATTTTTCCCTTAACAGGGTTTTCCACGTAAAAATTCTTGTGTTATGTGTTGATTTTATTTCTGTTCTTATATGCTTATATGATTTGATGCTGCACTGTTTATTAAGATAACAAAAGAAAAAGTTAAAGAAATTTTGAGATAACTAATTCACCCCCCCTCTCAGTTATCTGCCTTGTTTCCAACAGAGTAAGTGGGTGTCCAAATCCATGTGGCACACCTTCCCAACACATGTTTGACCGATTTGACACTTGTACAATATTCCCTTACACCTCTTACAACCTTCCATACTTGGGCCCCCCAAATTTGCCCAAAATAGGTATGACATATGCTCTTACATCGTCATAAACTTTGTCATCTATGACAACACTTACAAATGTAAGAGAATCTATCATAACTAATTATCTTACAATCCATCATATCCGAAACTTGGGCACCCCAAAATGGGCTAAGTCAAAGATGCCTCTTATAGTGTCATACATACAAATGACACTTGTCTCATCCCTTCTATTTCTGACTCTTACAATGTCATAGAATCTGTCATAGTTCTTACACGTCATAAACCTCTTACAACACCCAAAAGATGCCGACACATGACAAGATGCTCCTACCACAAAATGGGATGCCCAAATCCACATGTAATGTCAAGTATGCATCCATGTCACCTTCACCATAGAGTGACACCTCACTATGCCATTGCCACAAGATGACAATAATTTTGCACACTTAATTAAATAATTAGGCAAATAAACAATAAATAAATAATACAACATTAGGAACTTGCAAAGGTTGAGACACCTTAATTCCCTACATTCTCTCACTTGTTGAACACCTTTCAAGAGCCAATAGATAATCAGTGACTAATAGCTAGGGGCCAAAAGACCCATAGACTTCGAACATCATATGAACTTCTCCGTTTTCACATGATTTGCCAAGGAATCTGCAACATTCATCAAAGTGTCAACTTTCACCAAATTCACCTTCCCATCCTCGACCATGTCACGAACAAAATGGTACTGGACATCAATATGCTTAGTCCTTGCATGGAAAGTAGGATTCTTCACCAAACATATGACACTCTTAATCACACAACAAATGGTAATCTTCCCTACATCAAAACTAATGTTAGAATATAATCTCTTAAGCCAAATGGCTTACAAGCATGAGTTGCTGCCATGTGCTCTTCTTTTATAGTGGATAAAGTGACAACAACTTGTCTCTTACTCATCCAACTAACTACACCACCAAACATAGTAAAAATATACCCACTAGTGGATCTTCTACTGTCAATATCTCCAACCCAATTTGAATCCACAAATCCATGAATACTCAAGAATGTCGAGGTCCTGTAGGATAACCATGATAACATAGGGAATACTTGCAAGTACCCCAGAAATATCTGAACACTCTCTTCACTGCATCCCAATGTACCCGTCCATGATTAGCCATAAATTGACTAAGGACTCCCACTACTTGGGCAATGTCTTGTCTTGTACAGACCATAGCATACATCAAGCTGCCAACAACACCAGCATAATGAACTCTCGTCATGTCCTCCACCTCAGTAAGAGATTTTAGACAATCTAAAACAAATAACTTTGTCCCCATCATCAAAGGAACAATCAACGATCTACAAGCTGCCATGTTGAATCTTTCCAACACAAATTCACATATTTACTCTAGCTTAACTAAAGTTTCTGTTTTCCATGTCTCTTCTAATTTCCATCCCCAGAATGTATTGAGCTGCCCCTAGATTTTTCATCTCAAACTGTGTTGAACGCTAAGACTTCAAATCAAAAATCAAGTTCTTTCCATTCCCAAAAAACAACATATCATCAAAAGATAAAGCCATAATGAGAATGCGATCATTATCCATCTTATAATAAACACAATGATGTGATTTTGATCTCAGAAATCTCAAATTCAACACAAAGGCATCAAACTTTTGGTACCACTTCCTAGGAGATTGTTTGAAACCATACAAAGATTTTTTCAATTTGCAAACCAAATTTTATTTTCCTTCAATAATGTAGTGCTCTAGATGTGACATATAAATCACCTCCTCCAAATAACCATGAAGGAAAATTGTCTTCACATCCATCTGCTCAACTTTAAGATCATATGTTGCAACAAGTAATAATAAGAATCTAATGGATGTCAACTTTGCAAAGAGAGAAAATCTCACCACAATCTATTCCCTTAACCTATGAATACCCCTTCCCAACCTATCTGGTCTTATACTTCTCAATACTACCATCTGCCCCAAATTTATTTTTGAACACCCATTTGCAACCAACGGGTTTCCGTCCTTCAGGCAAAGGCAACAAGTCCCAAGTATTATTCTTTTCCAAAGAAAGCATCTCTTCTTCCATGGCCTCTTTCCAAGAACCTACATTTTCATACCCATAGCCTCTTTCATAGTTCTAGGCTTATCATTGTTAGAAATCAACGCAAAAATACAACTAGAATCAAGCAATGAATAACCAAACCTCTCAGGTTGACTCCTAATCCGTGTAGACCTCCTCAAAAGTTGAGGTTGAGGTTTTTCTTCTTCTTCTAAACTTTTAGAGCTGCTAGAGCTCTCCTCATCACCAGGTCCAATAAGAGATTTTGGTTCAATATTCTCAGGGGTAGAAGGAAACTGAACCACATCCTTTTTCTTTTCTTTCTCTTTTGGCTGCAGAACAACAGGAGGACTTCTCTAAAGATAACACTTTTACTATACAAGAATTTTTTGGCCACAAGGTCCCAAAGCTTATACTCTTTCACATCGACACCATAGCCAATGAAGATACACTTGACTGCCTTGTTTTCCAATTTTGACCTCTTCTCCTTAGGCACATGTGCATATGCCTCACAACCAAATACTTGAATATGTATCAATGAAGGTTTTTTACCAGACCACACCTCCATGGGTGTCTTCTCAACAAGCATTGATGTAGGAGACATGTTAATCAAGTAGCAAGTAGTGGCTACAACTTTAGCCTAAAACTTCTATTTGAGGCAAGCTCCACTAACCATACTCCTAGCCCTCTCCATCAACGTCCTATTCATCCTCTCTGCAACTCCATTTTTCTGAGGGGTGTATGGAGTTGTCTTATGTCTTTAAATCCCATGTTCTTTATAAAACTTTTCAAAATTTACTGAACAAAACTCACCACCATTGTCAGTCCTTAAACACTTAATCTTTTTACCAATTTGATTCTCTACAAAAGCTTTAAACTCTATGAATCGACTAAAGACTTTAGATTTGCTTCTAAAGAAATAAACCGATGTCCTTCTAATTTAATCATCAATGAATGACACAAAATATATAGATTTAGAAATCAAAGGAACATTCATAGGACCAAACATATCAAAATGAATTAGATCCAACACCTCAGAAGATTTGTGAGAATTAGAACAAAAATAAACCCAATTTTGCTTCCCAACAGAGTGTTCGCAAAAATCAAATTCGAGATTACAATCATTTAACCCCCCGACAAGGTTTTTATTCTTAGGGCTCTAAGACCCTTCTCACCAATGTGACCAAGTCTCTCATGCCACAACATTGTCTTCTCAACATGAAGTTTCATCTTCAAAGCATGAGTACCCTTAGGTACCCAGAAAGCATGACCATCAAAAATAGACACAACACACTTCTTCATTGCTGGTTCCAATGGTGAGGATGAAGAATATGAAGCTCTTTTCTTTGAAAGATAAGAACTATTGCACTAGATAGTGCATGGATCCAGTTGAAACAGAGTGCCTCTTTGAACACCCTTAGCAAGCACCATAGCTCCTCTCATCATCTTGCATCCTCCATTCGATAAGACAACCTACACACCCACATCATTCAAACTTAATCATAAAAAGAAGGTTCCATGCAAAACTAGGGATATGTAGAACACCATTGATCCCCTTCACTTGTCCATCAGGGAATTGGATTGAGACTCTTCCATGGCCAACAATCTTCAGGTGAGAGTCATCACCCAAGTACACGTTCCCACCATAGAACTCTTCGTACTTTGTGAACCAACCCTGATGTGAGATCATGTGGAAGGAAGCACCAAAATCTATCAACCACACATCTTCCGATGCATGGTTGGCCAAGGCAACAACAAAAGTGTCACCATCATCTTGGGACTTGTTAGAATTTGAATCAGAGAAGTTCTTCCTTTTCTTCTTTTTCTCCTCCTTACACTCCTTGCAAAAGTGCCTAGGTTAACCACAATTCCAATACAGTGCCTTCGATTTTCCAAGAGACTTAGATCTCCCACAGGATTTGGATCTTCCTTTATCTGCTTTCTTATCCTTTTTCCCTTTGTATTTTAATTACCATGAATTGCAAGAGCCTCCCTAGCCGTTTCGGAAGATTTTCTCTGCATATCTTCAGACAGTAACAATGCAACCACTTCATCCATCTTGAAGGTGGTAGTGGTACTCCCAGTGGCCATAACAAGGTGGTCCCATGATTCTAACAAAGAAAACAACAAAGTCATGCAACAATCCTCCTTCTCCATCTTCACTCCGACGAAGCTCAAATGGGCAACAAGCATATTAAAACTGTTCAGGTGATCTGCAACAGATCCTACATCTTCCATCCTCAAAGAGTACATCTTCTTTCTTTGAAACAACTTATATACCAGGGATTTAGCCTGATAAATTTGACCATGTTTCTTCCACAGGTTTTCAGCCGTAGTCTCTTCATGGAGATTTAGCAAAACAGAGTTAGACAAACAGAGTTTTATCAAACCCTTAACCTTTTGATCCATCAGATCCCAATCTTCTTGTTTCATGCTCGTTGGTATCTTTTCAGATATAGCAACCCATAGATCCTGATCTACAAGCATGTCCTCCTTTTTTGAGTTTCCACAACTCAAAATTACTGCTATCAAACTTCTCTATCTCTATTTTTTCAGATGTGCTTGCCATCTTCTTCCTGTAACAAGATCACAAAATACTTTGCACAAACTGCCACTCAATCGAAGATCAGTATAAAAAACCCTCTACCCAACAACTAGGACCAAAACTGGCTAGGCTTTGATACCAATTGAAAGGAAGCAAGGTATGTAGAATAGCGTCCTACATCGAACTAATGAGGGGAGAGTTATGCAAATTTTTAATATTTACAGTTAACATAGAAGAAGATACAAAACACAAATGAAATCAACAATACCATAACACAAAATGTACATGGGGAAAACCTTTTCAGGTAAAAAACCTTACACTCCAAAGCCTATGTTGATAACTGAGAGGGGGGGGGTGAATCAGTTATCTTAATTATTTTAGCTTTCTAAAATTTCTTAACAATTAATGCAGCATCAAATCAAATAAGCAAACATAACCATGAAATGGAAATAACATCAATACACATGACACAATATTTTTGACGTGGAAACCCTGCTAAGGGAGAAAACCACGGGGTGATTAACCCAAGAATGTATTCTCTATTAGAAGAATAGAAATACAAAATGGCACTTGCCAATTAGGGCTCACTGCAAGAGCACACTGCTCACAAGAGGCTCACTGCCTACAAGAGACTCACTGTCTACAAGTTGTAAGAAGAATAACAAGATCCTTGAACTAATGAGAAGCATCCATTTATGCTGAGGTTCAGTTCTAGTTAGGCTCAATACACTGATCTGCTGCACTTCATCCTTCCTCTTCTTTGGTGCTGTTGACCTATAACATACCGGACCTGTCTTACTGCTTTCACACTGTACTTCTACTTTTCTTCGCACACCACAACACACACCATACACCTTCATATCCAAATCCATCTGGTATATATATCCACACAATGGATTTCATCCTCTTTCTAGTCGGCATCCGGAACAGTCAATATTTATCCAAACTCTGATCTGTCAGCTGAATCCTTTCTTATCAAGTGATGCGTATCAAGGAGATGCTTATAGAAGTCATCAATTATGTCGGCCAATCACGAATGATACCTTAAGAATCTTGATCACTATCAACAACTCATTCGGATTAAGGTCTGATACTTTGCTAGTCAGTTCTTCCTCTGTCAACTCTGCCAAATCAGACCCCAATACTTAGATGCTCATATCTCTTCACTCTTACATCACCAGAGGCTCAATCCATGGAATCTATCAGTCAATGTATTCCTCTTGACTTCCCCAAGTCCGCACTTTACAAAGATACTTTCTCTAAGAGATCCGGACCTGACTGTCGAACCTTGCTGCATGCTCTGTTCTTGCTTACCGGACCACAACACTTCTTCAATCTGACTTCCGTTATAGGCACACCATGTTCTGCGGATGGGTGGGATGAACTTTGTTGCCATCAATGACAATACTCATGAAGCCATATAGTGTCTCTTGCCAACAGCCTAGCCCAATGTATTATTCAGTAATCAGATAATGGTTACAATACAAGTACAAAGCCAAGCTCTTCCAACAGTTCACCAACATGTAGTATCTGGAGTAATTCTGATAGCATAACAACATTTTCAAATCAACCATACAAACTACTCCAAAAAACACCTTATTTATATAGAGTTACAAGCATGGAGGAAGATTCTAGAGCAAGCAACATGAGATGAGCATCCAAATCCATGTGGCACACTTTCCCAAAACATGTTGGACTCCTATGACACTTGTACAATATTCCCTTACACCTCTTACAACCCTCCATACTTTGGCACCCCAAATTTGCCCAAAATAGGTATGATAGATGCTCTTACATAATCATAAAATCTATCATATATGACAACACTTACAACTATAAGAGAATCTGTCATAACTGACTATTAATAAATGATTCTCTTACAACCTATCATATCCCAAACTTGGGCGCCCTAAAATGGGCTAAGTCAAAGATGCTTCTTATAATGTCATACATGAAAATGACACTTGTCTCATCCCTTCTATTTCTGACTCTTACAATGTCATATAATTTGTCATAATTCTTACACATCATAAACTTCTTACAACACCTAAAAGATGCCGACACATAGCAAGATGCTCCTACCAAAAATGGGATGCCCAAATCCACATGTAATGCCAAGTATGCATCTATGTCACCTTCACTGTAGACTGACACCTCATCATGCCACTCCTACAAGATGACATAATAATTTTGCACACTTAATTAAATAATTGGGCAAATAAACAAGAAAAAAATAATACAACATTAGGAACTTGCAAAGGCTGAGACACCTTAATTCCCAACATTCTCCCACTTGTCGAACACCTTTCAAGAGCCAATAGATAATCAGAGACTAATTTCTAGGGGCCAAAAGACCAATAGACTTTGAACACGATCTGAACTTCTCTGTTTTCACATCCTTTGTCAAGGAATTTGCAACATTCATCAAAGTGTCAACTTTTTCCAAATTCACCTTCCCATCCTCTACCATGTCATGAACAAAATGGTACTAGACATCAATATGCTTTGTCCTTGCGTGGAAAGTAGGATTCTTCACCAAACATATGACACTCTGACTCCCACAACAAATGGTAATCTTCCATGCATCAAAACCAATGTTAGAACATAATATCTTAAGCCAAATGGATTCCTTACAAGCATGTGTTGCTGCCATGTACTCTGCTTCTGTAGTGGACAAACTGATGACAACTTGTCACTTATTCATCCAGCTAACTGCACCACCAAACATGGTAAAAATATAACCATCGGTTGATCTTCTAGTGTCAATATCTCCAGCCTAAGCTGAATCCATAAATCCACAAATACTTATAGAATGCCAAGGTCCTGTAGGATAAGCATGATAACATAGGGAATACTCGAAAGTACCCTGTAAATATCTGAACACTCTCTTCAGTGCATCCCAATGTACTCGTCTAGGATTAGCCATAAATTGACTAAGGACTCCCACTACTTGGGCAATGTCTAGTCTTGTACATGTTGGCATTTCAATTCGCACCTCTAGAATGTGAGTTGGAAATAGACAACTATGCACAGATAAACTGCTCTCCTATTATGAAGGGGAGTTCCCTTTTTACTGATGTTCACTGAAAAGATAAATAAATTAAATTTGCCTATCTTCTTTTTGATTCTCAGCTGCAAGCACAAGGTTATAAAACTCTTTTCACTGCAACAAAGGTTTTTCCTTTTTAAAACTTCTAACTACACCTAGGCCTAAACTAAATGATGCTTTTGATTGTCTGAGTAAACATAGAGCACAGAAATCAAAAGTGGACAAGGAATGATTTGTTTTAACATAAAAACTCATATAAATTTCTCCCAGATTCACATCATAAGACCCATTGTACTTTAATGATGAAAACTGAAATAAAATTTACACAAGCCACACATCTGACGACAAAACTTGATGATTAGTGAGATGGAAAATCAGAGAAAAAGGAAGGCATGAGACTTCTATTCCCAATTACAAAAAGTTGATACAACTCTAGGACAATAGTATTGTAGCAAAAGGTAGTCATACAATACGTGATCAAACACTGGAAACAGATTACACAGAATGAACGAGCACTTGGAATAACAACTTCTGCAGGTTAGAATAGCCACATCAAATTTTCTATCACAATTACCATTACTTACAATGGGTAAGGCTTCCCTTATTTATACTAAATCAAAGGAGTAGGGAACCCTAAAATCTCCTTGATTTACTCTAACTAACTTGCCAACTCGCAAGCTTTATTTCTATTCTAAGACAAATATTACAGCTAACAACTGCTTTAAAAAAAATTGCTTTAAAGCAAAGAAAACTCCAACTAATACAAAGTGATTTCTTTCTAAAAAAGGAATGGATGGGCTTTGAATGAAAGCAAATACTTTAAAACAAAAAGCTTTTGGGTTAAAGCTACTTTCTTTTGAGTAACATCCTCATCTATATTTTTATTTTTTTTGTTGATGTCATCCATTGATATTCTGAGAGATAATATCTTCTAAAAAGTGAGTGACCGCATCTTTGCCAGGAACACTGATACTCTCTAAGATGACATTATGGTTTTCCAACATTTCTTCACCATTTGCAACCATCTGAAGGAATTCATGAACTTCACCCACAACTTTGTCAAACTTCATTGTCATTGCGGCAAAACGATTCATATTGCCGGCACTGATATCACCATTAAAATTGCTGCGGATGAGAGTCTGGGACTCTGTCTGTACTTCCTTGAGATCATACGGGGTACCATCTTATTTTTCATACGAATACGGGATTTGAGAAACAAAAGATCTCACAAACTTGAGAACATTTACCATTTTTTCTTTCCATTCTGCTAACTTTGAGATTATGCTATCATAAGTTTTTCTGTGAAAAGATATTGTGCTTTTCCAAGTAGAAACAATCTTCTTATCTTCAGTTAAATCAACAGAATTATGCGCTATCTTCAAGTCGGAAATAATAATCTCAAATACCGGTCTATTTTCATCTAAGGTCTACTGTAACCCTTGAATGCCTTGACGCAGATCATGAGCATTATACTTTAATTGATAGATCTGTGAAAGTACAACTCTACCTTTAGTCACAAATTCTTCCACCCAATCCTTCATGTGTCTCCCATAGATGACCAACTGACTGAACTGCTGCTAATTGGCTGGTGATTCTAGATTCAGAGGGAGCAGTAAATCGGCCTGTGATGTGCCATGAAAAAGATTGGAAATGTACTGCCGCAGCTGCCTAACCTTAGCCTTGAGGGCTGCTTTATCTTCTCCATCCTTCAACACCCTCTCCTTCAGATTATCTACTACAACCTCGAAGAGATTTACATCTGTATGTCGGGTACTACTAAGGTTAGCCTTGACAACCTTGAAGTCATCAACCTCAATATCATCAACATTTCTATCTTCTGATGGTGTTAAGTTTCAAGGATCATTTCTCCATCCGCATTCTTTTCAATGTGAACTTGCTTCTTGAGTTTCCTTCCGGGTGTGTCCTAGTAGACTCTTTTAAGCTCTGTCAAGTTCAACTGATATGAAGGCTTTCTCCTTTTCCTTCCCAAAATGTTTTCAAGCCAAGATGAACCATCCTCTCTTGGAAACTCGGTTATAACTTCATCTGCTCTTGATGAACCAATATGTGTCTCAGAGTTATGAACCAGCGAATCTAGCTCTGAATTAATGTGAATGGGGGAAGAACTTGGTGAAGAAGGTGGAGAAACATAAATTGAAGGCAATGTTTCTACATGCGACGCTGGTTCAGTGGGAACTTATGATGTAATTGCTGGTTGTTCCTGCTGAATATGAACTGGAGATTCAACCTTTTTCCTCTTCAACTTGGCCATCTTTGTTCCTTCTGGAAGGACGCTCATAGCTTTAATTCTTTGTTTTGGTTTGGAAGTGGAAGATTTTGATGGTTGAACAATTGGCGCTCTGCTATCAAAATGACTTCTTTCTGCTTATTTTTCAAGAATATCAAATTGTTTTTGACAACTCGGTTCATTCTTTCCTCAATGGAGGTGTTCTCTTTGGCTGACCAATTAACTGGTGGCAATGGTTGTTGCTTGACCTAGTCTCTGAAATATGTGATAAGTAAAACTTCACCATCATCTGACAAGCCCTCTACATCTTCTGACAAGATTTTAGCCAATTGCTGAAGAGTAAACCTGCTGTAACTACATTTTCGTACTTCAAACTCATCTGTACAATTAGCCCAGAAATCTTCAACTGCAGGTGCATGTACACAATTTTGACCAAGGTGTGATGCAAAAACACCATGAGAATCATATGAAGTCCTCCTATCAAAAAAATTAAGACCATACTTGGACGATCCACTACCAATTACCTTGGCATCTGATCCAGATCTACATCTGTAAATACCCATCCCAACTGGAAAATTGAAAGCCGCCTTGCGTCTGCTACGTAGAAATGAATGAACTTCATAGGCTTGCCTCAAAAATTCCATGAACGCTACCTCATCTGTAGGATATCTTAGCAGCATGGTTGGCTCTCCTGAGAAGCCATATTCTCTGATGTAGGAGAAAGTGGGAAACTGGATAAACCAATCAACCCATTCCGCCATCGCCATTCTGGCATCAGCTAAAAATTGTATATGCAACTCATTATCCAGATCTTGCACTGCATGCATGAAGAATGCATCATTTACCTGCCTATAATGTCGCTCAGTTTGAGAAAATTCTAACTGCGGGAAATGGTGATATACATGTTGTATGCTTGTTCCAACAATATTCAAACCTCTAAATTGACCCTGAAAAGCAATCAAATATACAAGGTATGACATCATGTGGAATTCATAGGCCCTTTGAAAATCAATTATTTGCTGGTGGAGACTATTACTGATGAGTGCCGACCAGTCATAGAATTTGGTTCTGCTAACAATCTGGGACATGATGTAAAACATCCAAGGCTGAAATTTGTTAGCATCCGCTTGACCTGTGATCTGGCTTAGCAGAGTAATCATTATTGCATGTTCTTCCTTGAACTCTCCACATCCAATGTTCTTTGGCATAACATTCTACTTTTCTTTCAACCACCTCCGAGCAATCTTTTTCCAATACTTTTCTATATCATTGTGCCACACCCTCTTGCACTCTTCAATTGAAACAACTAAGTTTTCCCTCCAGATTGGTATTGAAAAACACTTTTCAATGTCGTTTGGCTTGAGACTGCAGAGCACCCGTCCATTCGCTGATTGGATTTCTCTTGTGACTGAATTGTAATGCTTCATACAAGTAATTACAAACTCGATACTTTGCACTGTGATGGGGAAGGAAGCTGCTGCAAGCAACCCAGAGTGATTCATATTCCTAATAGCACTGTTTCTTGCATCTTCCAAAGGATGCAAATTAAACACTGGAAGTACTTTATGCAAGTCTATCTTGAAAGTTCTCAGGTAATCATGAACCAACACCGTTTTAGGCTTGATCTCTGTTGGAGAGTACTGCATACTGAAAGAGTTGGAAAATGACTATGAACACACCTATGTCGGAAAAATCTTGGACAAAAGGCTGAAAATTACTTGCTGATTTCTTCTAAAAAGCAGATTTTGAGCAAAAAAGCTGGCACATGGGTTTTGTAGACAATTTTGTTTTAAAGCAACCCATATTGTCAGATTTTGAAAAAGCGGCAAAAAAGTAGATTCCCGGGAAAATAAAATTTCCCAATCTTCAAGAGGATGAAATTCTAGATGGACCCATCTCGATGAAAATTGAAAAATCTTCAGTCTTGTTTCTAAAAAATGATCCCCTAGAAAAAAGGACCTTGAAAAAGCGTGTCTCCTTGCTTCCTCATCCCGAAACTATGAAGAACACTGAAAAAGCACTTCGTTTGGGTCTTCGAATCTTCATGGAAAGAAAATAAAAATCTTCCTCCTCTTGATGCAACCTGCAAAAGTAATGAATAAAGAAGCCAAAGCTTGTCTTTATAGAATTTTAGGGCAAAAAAGTAGCTTTGTTTGTGAAAAAATAAAGCTTGAATCTTATCCATGAAGAAAGCATCTTTTAAAGCAAAATCTAAGTAGATATCTTCGATAGGAAGAATCCCTATTTTATAGCTGCCAATGGCTTCATGTGTGAGATGATGAAAAATATCTTCTTTGATGATGTCATCAAATACGCGAGGTTGCAAAAGTGTTTGCCAATTTTTCCTTCGTTTCGACACTTGCACTCATTTTGACTCCAGTATGGCCTATCCTTAACTTCAATAAGATGGAAAAATGTCACCATTGACTGAAAAAGCTGACGAATCATGGCACCTTGAAGATTTATCAACTCTCATTTCATCCCCAGCCTTGGACTAACGATCTAACGAGATTCAATTGCAAATCTGACCTCTAGAACTTGTCGCTGGACGAAGTTTAGGAAGCGGCTGTTGGAAAAAAATTGACAGATATGAAAATTTTCTAACTTATGAAAACTTGGGCGCCCCCAGCCTCCAGGGGTGCCTGGTTTTTGTACCTCAACCATTTTCTTGAAATTTTCAACTTTTTTGACTTCTCAATTTTCGTGCGCATTCCGGTGACTGTAAACACCTGTTTGGCTATCGATTTCTACCTGTCAGAGCAAAATTGAGTCTGATGATCTGGTATACAGGCAAGCCTGATGGAAATTGAATTGATTGTACCTTCTGTCTACCTCAGAAAACGTGCCAAACTGATTTCCTGTGAATCTGACTAGGCTGTCGAAGGAGGATTTGTCATTTTTCAGAAAAAACATGGAAAATATTCTAACTCTAGTGGGTTTGGGCACCCCTAGCCTCCAGGGGTGCCTAGAATTTTGTGCCTTAGAATATTTTTTATATTTTCAAATTTTCATTCCATTCCTCGATTTTCGTGCCAACAGCTCCTATTTGATCTTTGTTTCTAGTCGTCCGGATGACTGTCGAAGCAGGACGGGAGGTGAGCCGAGTAGCCTGAACACACCTAAGATGAAATTACAACTTTTTTAGGCATTCCAACTAAGTTTGACTAAGTTTGACCACTCAGAAAAGGGCTGACAGAGGCTTTTTTATGTTTTCTCAAAAAACGTGAAAACAAAAATCTAAGGTGTGAAAAATTGGGTGCCCCAGCCTCTAGGGGCGCTTGGATTCTAGTGCCTTAGCCAAATTCATGATTTTCATCCTTTGTTTGCAGTTTACTCCGTTTCACGTGCCAGTAGCTGCTTCTTGTTGTCAATTTCGATGTTTCGCCAGTCAACTGCCACTGGGTGAGGGATGGACTGGATAGCCTAGATATATCTGACGTGGATTCTAGCTTTTCAAGGCCTATTGACCAAAACGACTACTTTTGTCCTCGCTGGAACTGACTGACAGAGACATTTTCAACATTTTCTTGAAAAATGTGAAAAAAATCTAACACTGCCAAAGCTGAGCGCCCCCAGCCTACAGGGGCACCTGGAAATCCATGCCTTAGAAAAAAATATGATTTTTCCACTTTCTCCTCATTTCGGATCCATCCTGCTTCATTTTCTATTCTTCGTCAAATCGACAACTATTCGTCATTTCTGCGTTAGCTAAATAGCCCGGAAGACTTGGAACTGATCTCTGGCAAATGAAACTCCTCCACTGATCACTTCAGAGCTCGTGCTTCACCTTCTGAAAATGCAGAATTGACCTAGAAGAGAAAACTTGATCTTTTGCAGATTCCGTCTGGACCACCTTGATCATGAAGCGAACACAGCCAATCAGAATCAGACACGACACCTGAAATGGAGATTCTATTTTTAGAAAATTTTGCTAGCATCCGTATCTGAAGAAACCCAGAAATCCTAATTTGACGTTTATTTTTAGAAACTTTCTAAAAATAGAAAATTCTATTTTTAGAAAATTTTGACTTTTTGACTTTTTTGATGAAAAATTTTCTAGACTTCCTCAAAATGCCTTAATGAAGCAAAATTTTTTGATTGGGCACAAAAGTACATAACATAGAATACATCAAGCTACTAACAACACCAGCATAAGGAACTCTCCTCATGTCCTCCACCTCAGTAGGAGATTTTGGACAATCCAAAACAGATAACTGTGTCCCCATCATTAGAGGAACAATCAACGGTCTACAAGCTGCCATGCTAAATCTCTGCAACACAGAATTCACATACTTACTCTGGCTTAACCAAAGTTTTTTGTTTTCCCTATCTCTTCTGATTTCCATCTCCATAATATACCGAGATACCCCTAAATTTTTCATCTCAAACTGTGCTGAAAGCTGAGACTTCAATTCAAAAATCAAGTTCTTTCCATTCTCACAAAACAACATATTGTCAACATATAAAGCAATAATGAGAATGTGATCATTATCCATCTTATAATAAACACAATGATATGATTTTGATCTCAGAAATCTAAAACTCAATACAGAGGTATCAAACTTCTGGTAGCACAACCTAAGAGATTGTTTCAAACCATACAAATAATTTTTCAACTTGCAAACCAGATTTTTTTTACCTTCAATAATGTAGTGCTCTAGCTATGACATACATCTCCTCTAAATCACCATGAAGGAAAGCTATCTTCACATCCATCTGCTCAACTTTAAGATCATATGAAACAACAAGTGATAATAAGAATCTAATGGATGTCAGCTTTGCAACGAGAAAGAAAATCTCACCATAATGTCTTCCCTCAACCTGGTAATACCCCTTCGCAACCAATTTGGCCTTATGCTTCTCAACACTGCCATTTGCACCAAATTAATTTTTGAACACCCATTTGCAACCAATGGGCTTCTGTCCTTCAAGAAAAGGCACTAGTCCCAATTTTTATTCTTTTCCAAAGCATCCATCTCTTCTTCCATGGCCTCTTTTCAGGAACTTGCATCTTTCATACATGTAGCCTCTTTCATAGTTCCAGTCTCATCAGTGTTAGAAATCAAGGAAACAATACAACTAGCATTAAGCAATGAATAACCAAACCTCTCAGGTTGCCTCCTAATCTGTGTAGACCTCTTCAAAAGACGATGTTGAGGTTCTTCTTCTTATGAACTTTTAGAGCTACTAGATCTCTCCTCATCATAGGTCCAATAGAAGATTTCAGTTCAGTCTTCTCAGGGGTAGAAGGAAACTGAACCACATCCTCTTTTTTTATTTCTCTTCTAGATACAAAACAATAGGAGAAGGACTTACTTCTCTAAAGGTAACACTTCTGCTATACAAGACTTTTTCAGCCACAAGATCCCAAAGCTTGTACCCTTTCACACTGACACCATAGCTAAGGAAGATACACTTAACTGCTTTGCCTTCCAATTTTGGACTCTTCTCCTTAGGCACATGTGCATATGCTTCGCAACCAAATACTTGAAGATGTCTCAATAAAGGATTTTTACTAGACCACACCTCCATGGGTGTCTTCTCAATAAGCACTGAAGTAGGAGACTTGTTAATTAGGTAGCAGGCAATGGCTATAGCTTCAGCCCAAAAATTTTGTTTGAGGCTAGTTCCACTAAGCATACTCCTACCCCTCTCCATCAATGTCTTGTCCATTCTCTTTGTAACTCCATTTTGCTGAGGGTTGTATGGAGTTGTTTTATGCCTTTCAATCCCATATTCTTTATAGAAATTCTTGAAATCTTTTGAACAAAACTCACCACAGTTGTCAGTCCTTAAACAATTAATCTTTTTACAAGTCTGATTCTCTACAAAATCTTTAAACTCTTTGAACTGACTAAAGACTTTCGATTTGCTTCTAAGGAAATAAACCGACATCCTACTATAATCATCAATGAATGACCCAAAATATAGAGATTTAGAAATTGAAGGAACATTCATAGTGTTGGGAAATGAGGTGTCTCAACCTTGCATATTTCCTATAAATAGTTATTTTCATTTAATATTTTCCTATAGCTGTTATGCGTTGTCGGTGCATTGAAAATTGGTTTATTAGGTGTCAAAAGATGCCCACATGGTAGTATATGATGGAAGGCCTATTTTTAGGCATATTATGATAGATTCTATGACATATGTAAGGGTCAAAAATAGGGGTTTTCATTTTGGACGTGAGAGCTTATTTTGGGACTAGAATCTTGGATAAGAAGCTTCACACATTGTTTTGTAAAACCATAGATGGTTTCTTGTATAGCTAGAAGTCTATAAATTGGAGGCTTGAGGAGTAGTTTGCATAGTGTGAGTTTGCAGGTATTGTTATGCTGCCGAAATTCTTCCAGAGTTGTTTACTGGTGATACTCTTGTAATAAACTTGCTCTGCAAGTGTATGTAATCTTGTTACTGGATTTGAAATACATTGAGCAGGCTTTTGGAGTGGGGTTTTTCACCTGAAAGGGTTTTCCCCATGTATATCTGGTGTTCTGTGTTTTATTGTTTATTTCATGTTTTTAAATGTGCTTCTGAATTTTCTGTAACTGTTAGATCAGTTTTTAAAAGTTTTTCATAATATCTCTCCTCAAGATTGGCATAGGAAGTTGTTTATGCTACTTTAACTTCCTTACAAGTGGTATCAGAGCCTGATCACCTTTGGTTTCAGTTGTGGGTTGTTGGGTTTTTTGTACTAATCAAGGTTTGAGTGGGAGCTTGTGCAGAGGATACTTTGTGATCTTGTTGCAGGCTTTTTTAGATGGTGAGCACATCTGGGAGGATTGAGGTTGAAAAATCTTTTGGCACGAACTTTGAAATGTGGAAGCTAAAGATGGAAGATCTGTTGATTGACCGGGATCTATGGGATGTAGTAGATGAAAATGTCCATAGGCCTGTGGATCTAGATTTGGCTACAAAATATGATGTAATGGATAGAAAAGCTAAAGGTCTCATAAGATTGTGCCTTGTAGATTCGATTCTGATAAATGTCCACGAAGAACCCACTTCAAAGAAGCTTTGGAAGAAGTTGGGTGAGATATATCAAGCTAAATCTCTAGTGAATAAGATTTTCTTGAGGAAGAAGTTGTATTCCTTGAGAATGGAAGAAGGTGGATGAATTTTTGAGCATCTGGAAACATTCAATATGTTGGTGACTCAGTTGACCTTGGTTGGGGTTAAAATGGATGATGAAGAAAAGTGTTAAATTTTGCTGTGTTCGCTGTCAGACTCATGGGATAGCCTAGTTATGGCTATTGGGAGCACTACAGTTGTCTTGATGATGGAGGATGTTGTTGGTTCTCTACTTTCCGAAGAGATGAGAAGGAAGGTCTCTTTGAATGCCAAAGAGGCTTTGAGTGTTCGAGGAAGACAAAAAGAATGAGGCAAAGATGAGAAGCAGCGTGGCCGTTCCAAGTCCAAGAATAAGGGGAGATCAAAATCTCTTGTTAAGTCCAAGGCAATATGTTGGAACTATGGCAAATCTGGACACTTCCAAAAGGAATGTGAAGAAGAGAAGAAAAAGAAGAAGAAGAAGCAAGATTCTGACTCTAAGTCTGAAAAGGAAGATGGAGATGCCTTTATTGCAGCCTTGGCCACTCGTGCAGGTGATAATGCATGGTTGATAGACTCAGGTGCATCTTTCCACATGACTCCCAATAGAAATTGGTTTAGTAAAACTATAATGGTGGTAAGGTGTATTTGGGTGATAACTCTTTCCTTGACATTGTTGGCCATGGTAGTATTCATGTGAAATTTTCTGATGGTAGAGTTAGAAGATTTGATGGTGTATTGCATATCCCAGGACTAGCAAGAAATTTATTATCTGTTAGCAAGCTAATAGATGTGGGTGTGCATGTACAGTTTTCTGAAGCAGGTGTCAAAATGGTGAGAGGTGCTATGGTGATAGCAAGAGGAAGCAGATTGGGTACATTGTACCAGCTTGATGCATGCACGGTTGAGTGCAATAACACTTTTGATAAAATTAAGCCAGAAACTACTTCGCTGAAAAAATAGATGGTTTCCTCTTCTGCAGATGGTCGTGGCTTCTAGGTACCCAAGGGTGCTCTGTCTACCGAATCAAAGTTGCCTGCAGAGAAGACCATGTTATGGCACCAGAGACTTGGTCACATTGGAGAGAAGGGTTTGAAAGCCCTGAAAAATAAGAACCTTGTTGAAGGTTTGAATGATTGCAATCTAGAGTTTGATTTATGTGAACACTGTATTTATGGAAAATAGAACCGCGTTCAATTTTGCTCGTCTTCTCATAAGTCTTCATGTATTTTGGATCTAATCCATTCAGATGTATTTGGTCCTGTTGATGTTGCTTCTATTGGTAAATCAGTTTGTTATGTTACTTTCATTGATGATTTCAGTAGAACATGGGTATATTTTTTAAAGAGCAAATATGAAGTTTTCAATCATTTTAAGGAGTTCAAGGCTATGGTAGAAACTCAGACTAGAAAGAAAATTAAATGTTTGAGGACTGACAATGGTGGTGAGTACTGTTTTACAGATTTTGACAGATTCTGTACAGATTGCGGGATTAAAAGACAGAAGACAGCTCCGTATTCTCCTCAGTAGAATGGAGTTGCTGAAAGAATGAATAGAACGTTGATGGAGAAGGCTAGGAGCATGTTGAGTGGAGCTGGTCTAGAACAAAAGTTTTGGGCTGAAGCTGTTGCCACTGCTTGTTATTTGATAAATAGATCTCCTACATCAGCGCTTGTTGATAAAATGCCAATGGAGGTGTGGTCAGGGAAAAAGCCTTCACTTAGACATCTGAGAGTTTTTGGTTGTGAGGCATATGCACATGTGCCTAAGGAGAAGAGAACAAAGTTGGATTCTAAGGCTGTCAAATGTATCTTCATCGGCTACAGCTATGGTGTGAAAGGATACAAGCTTTGGGACCCTGTTGCACATAAGGTAATTCATTCTAGAAGTGTTATTTTTAGAGAAACTAAATCTTCTCCTGTTATTTTTCAGCCAGAATAGCATAAAGAAATTAAACAGAAAAAAGATGTGATTCAACTTCCTTCTATGTCTGAGGAAGATGAATCAAGGCCCCAAGATAGACAAGAAGTTGAGGAAAGCTCATCAAGCTCTGAATCTTCAGAAGACGGTGAAGAGGAGGAAGAAGTGGAAGAACCTCCACCTCAGCTTGTTCGAAGGTATACAAGGCATAGGAAACCACCTGAAAGGTATGGGTATTCCCCCGATGATTGGAAGTGTATATTTGCTTTGAGTACTAACATTGATGAACTGAGATCTGTGCAAGAGGCTTTGGGTATGAATGATGCAAATTCCTGGAAAGTTGCCATGGATGAAGAGATGGTAGCCCTTGAAAGAAATGATACATGGGACCTAGTACCATTGCCTAAAGGACGCAAACCTATTGGATGTAAATGGGTATTCAAGAAAAAGATTGGTTCAGATGGAAATATTGAAAAGTATAAGGCACGGTTGGTTGCGAAGGGATACTCTCATGTTGAGGGTATTGATTATAGTGAGATATTTTCTCCTGTTGCTAAAATGACATCCATTCATTTTTTATTATCTATTGCAGCAACTTATGACCTAGAGGTCAAACAAATGGATGTGAAAACTGCTTTCCTTCATGGTGATTTGGAGGAAGAAATTTACATGACACAGCCAGAGCACTACGTGGTGAAAGGTAAAAGCAAGTTGGTTTGTAAGTTAAAGAAATCTCTGTATGGCCTTAAACAAAGTCCTAGGATGTGGTACCAGAAGTTCGATACTTATGTGTTGAGTTTGGGATTTGTGCGGTCTAAATCTGATCACTGTGTATATTTTAAATTTGATGGTGATCGTTTCTTGGTAATTGCTTTATATGTTGATGACATGTTTATTGGGAAAGGCAAAGGTTTGATTACAAAATTGAAATCTCAGCTCTCTGTGAAATTTGAAATGAAAGATCTTGGTGTAGCAAAACACATACTTAGGATGGAGATCAGAAGAGATCGTGAGAACAGAAAACTATGGCTTGGCCAGAGTAAGTATGTTTGTTCAGTTTTGCAAAGGTTTAACAGGTAGGATTGTAAACCACGATGTATTCTTGTTACATTGGGAATGAAGCTCTCTATTTCACAATGTCCTACGTCCCCATCGGATATGGAAGGCATGAGCAGAGTGCCTTACCAGAGTGCAGTTGGAAGCTTAATGTATGCTATGGTCTGTACAAGACCAGACATTGCCCAAGCAGTGGGAGTTCTTTCTTGTTATATGTCTAATCTTGGAAGAGTGCATTGGAATGTAGTTAAGAGGGTCTTCAGATATTTGTGGGGTACATCAGAGTACTCTATTTGTTTTCATGGTACAAGAGATTAGCATTCCCTGAGTATTCATGGTTTTGTGGATTCAGACTGGGCTGGTGATGTCGATAGAAGAAGATCCACCAGTGCATATGTGTTTACTCTTAATGGTGGTGCAATCAGTTGGATGAGCAAGCGACAAACTGTGGTTGCTTTGTCCACTACTGAGGTAGAGTACATGGCAGCTACTTATGCCTGTAAAGAAGCCATTTGGCTGAAGCGTTTGTGTTCAGATATTGGATTGAAATAGCAGTTATAGTTTATTGTGATAGTCAGAGTACAATCTGCCTTGCGAAGAACCCAACTTTTCATGCCAGGACCAAACACATTGATGTTCAGTATCACTTTGTGAGAGATATGGTCGAGGATGGCAGGGTGAAGCTAGAAAAGGTAGAGATTGTGGCAATGTTGCAGATGCATTAACTAATCCTGTGAGCACAACAAAATTTAGGCGGTGTTCCGAGGCTATGGGCCTCTTGCCCCCTAGCAGTTGATCCATGATGATGTGATTCCCCTAGTTCTTGCAAGGTATTCGACAAGTGGGAGAATGTTGAGAAATGAGGTGTCTCAACCTTGCATATTTCTCATAAATAGTTATTTTCATTTAATATTTTCCTACAGTTGTTATGCATTGTCGGTGCATTGAAAATTGGTTTATTAGGTGTTAAAAGATGCCCACATGGTAGTATATGATGGAAGGCCTATTTTTAGGCATATTATGACAGATTCTATAACATCTGTAAGAGTAAAAAATAGGGGTTTTCATTTTGGACGTGAGAGGTTATTTTGGGACTAGAATCTTGTTTGAGAAGCTTCGCACATGGTTTTGTAAAACCATAGATGGTTTCTTGTATGACCAGAAGTCTATAAATTGGAGGCTTGAGGAGTAGTTTGCATAGTGTGAGTTTGCAGGTATTGTTATGCTGTTGGAATGCTTCCAAAATTCTTCTAGAGTTGTTTACTGGTGATACTCATGTAATAAACTTGCTCTACAAGTGTATGTAATCTTGTTATTGGATTTGAAATACATTGAGCAGGATTTTGGAGTGTGGGGTTTTTCACCCGAAAGGGTTTTCCCCATGTATATCTGGTGTTCTATGTTTTATTGTTTATTTCATGTTTTTAAATGTGCTTCTAAATTTTCTGTAACTGTTAGATCAATTTTTAAAAGTTTTGCATAATATCTCTCCTCAAGATTGGCGTAGGAAGTTGTTTCCGCTACTTTAACTTCCTTACACATAGGACCAAATACATTAGAATGAATAAGATCCAACACCTCAGAAGATTTGTGAGAACCAGAATAAAATTGAACACAATTTTTCTTCCCATATACGCAATGTTCATAAAAATCAAACTTGAGATTATAATCATTTAACCCCTCGATGAGGTTTTTATTTTTCAGGGCTCTAAGACCCTTCTCACCAATGTGACCAAGTCTTTCATGCCACAACATTGTCTTCTCACAAAGAAGTTTCATCTCCAAAGCATGAGCACCCTTAGGTATCCACAAAGCACGACCATCAGAAGTAGACGCAACACACTTCTTCGTTGGTGGTTCCAATGGTTAGGATGAAGAATATGAAGTTCTTTTCTTCAAAACAAAAGAACTATTGCACTTAATAGTGCATGCATGCAACTGAAGTAGAGTACCTCTACGAACACCCTTAGCAAGCACCATAGCTCCTCTCATCTTGCATCCTCCATTCGAGAAGACAACCTGCACACCCACAACATTCAACTTACTTACAGAAAGAAGGTTCCATGCCAAACCAGGGCTATATAGAACACCATTGATCCCCTTCACTTATTCATCAAGGAATCAGATTAAGACTCTTCCACGGCCAACAATATTCATGTGAGAGTCATCACCCAAGTACACCTTCTCACCATCAAACTATTCGTACTTTGTGAACTAACATCGATGTGAGGTCATGTGGAAGGAAGCACTAGAATCTATAAACCACACATCTTCCAGTGCATGGGTGGCCAAGACAGCAACAAAAGCATCACCATCATCTTGGGACTTGTCATAATCTGAATTAGAGAACTTTTTCTTCTTCTTATCCTCCTTACACTCCTTTTGGAAGTGCCCAGGTTTTCTGCAGTTCCAACACAGTGCCTTGGACTTTACAAGAGACTTAGATCTCCCATGGGATTTGGATATTCCTTTATCTGCTTTCTTGTCCTTCTTTTTTCCTTTATCTTTTGATCGATCATGAATCACAAGAACCTTCTTAGTTGTTTCGAAAGTTTTTCTCTCCATCTCTTCAGACAATAACGATGTAACCAATTCATCCATCTTGAAGGTGGTAGTGGTACTACCAATGGCCATAACAAGGTGGTCCCATGAATCTGACAAAGAACACATCAAATTCATGCACCGATCCTCCTCCTCCATCTTCACTCTAACGGAGCTCAACTGGGCAACAAGCATATTAAATCTGTTCAGGTTATCTATGATAGATCCTCCATCTTCCATCCTCAGAGAGTACATCTTCTTTCTTAGGAACAACTTATTTACCAGGGATTTAGCCTGATAAATTTGACCAAGTTTCTTCCACAAGTTTTCAACTATATTCTCTTCATGGAAATTTAACAAAACAGTCAGCCAAACAGAGTCTTATTATACCCTTAGCCTTTCAATCCATCAGATCCGAGTCTTCTTGTTTCATACCGTTGGCATCTTTCCAGATATAGCAACCCATAGATCTCGATCTACAAGCATGTCCTTCATTTTGAGTTTCCACAACTCAAAATTAATGCCATTAAACTTCTCTATCTTTATTTTTCTAGACATGCTTGCCATCTCCTTCTTGAAACATGATCACAAGATACTCTGCACAAACTCCCACTTAATCGAAGATCAACACGAAAAACCCTCTACCCAACAACTAGGACCAAAACTGACCAGGCTCTGATACCAACTGAAAGGAAGCAAGATATGTGGAATATATTCCTACACCAAACTAATGAGGGGAGGGTTATGAAATTTTTTAATCTTTACACGTAACATAAAAGAAGATACACAACATAAATCAAATCAACAATACCATAACACAAGATGTATATGGGGAGAATCTTTTTAGGTAAAAAACCCCACACTCCAAAGCACAATCCAATGTATTATTTAGTAATCAAATAATGGTTGCAATACAATTATGGAGCCAAGCTCTTCCATTAGTTCACTAACATGCAGTATCTGGTGTAATTCTGGTAGCATAACAACACCTAAAATCAACCATACAAACTACTGCACCTAGCACCTTATTTATAGAGAGATACAAGTATGAAGGAAGCTTCTAGAGCAAGCAACAAGAGATGGGAATCCAAATCCATGTGGCACACTTTCCCAACACATGTTTGACTCCTATGACACTTGTACAATATTCCTTTACACCTCTTACAACCCTCCATACTTGGGTACCCTAGATTTTCCTGAAATAAGTATGACAACTGCTCTTACATCGTCATAAAATCTGTCATATATGACAACACTTACAACTGTAAGAGAATATGTCATAACTGACTATTAATAAACAATTCTCTTACAACCTGTCATATCTCAAACTTGGGCACCCCAAAATGGGCTAAGTCAAAGATGCCTCTTACAATGTCATACACACAAATGACACTTGTCTCATCGCTTCTATTTCTGGCTCTTACAATGTCATATAATCTTTCATAGTCCTTACACATCATAAACCTCTTACAATACCCTAAAGATGCCGACACATGGGAAAATGCTCCTACCACAAAATGGGACGCCCAAATATACATGTAATGCCAAGTATGCATCCATGTTACCTTCACCCTAGAGTGACACCTCACCGTGCCACTCCCACAAGATGACATAATAATTTTGCACACTTAATTAAATAATCGGGCAAATAAAATAATAATTAAATAATACAACATTAGGAACTTGCAAAGGTTGAGACACCTTAATTCCCAATAGATCACATGTAGAGGTGAAGAGAGAATGTGAGGATCCATATGTACCCTCATTATATTCAGAAAAGGTGATGAAGATTGAGTTCTGTCATTAAAAGAGAAACGATGTCCTCAATTGTGTCATCAAAATCCAAAAGATGAGTCTCTACAAACAAACATATGCTTGATAAGTTACTAAGTGTGGTGGATCTTGTAGATATGTATGATCCCGTTGAAAAGAATCATTAGAAGTATTCAAAGAATTCATGATCTTTAGGAAGTAGTAGGAGGAAGAAAGTACTTAACCTCTAAATGAGGACTTAGAGATGGAGGAGAAGCCTTTGAATTTGCATTGGGTTGGTTAAGCTGGAGGATTAGTGACGCAATCCTCATCCTTTGAATCATTATCGCCATCATCGTTTAGAATCTTAGGAATATCTAGGGGTGTAAGGTTGTTTAAATAAGCACCACTGGGGATTGCAGAATCCTCTAGATCTTCAAACATCTCCTAGATGGTGGTCTAGAGAGTACGAGGACAATCAATGTTGATAAGATGAAGTCAAAACATTTGAAGAGTAGTAAGACCAATCAATCATAGAACTTTGTCATTCTTGTAGTCCCATTCCACTTCTACCAATAGTTGGTTTAGGAGTGAGTCAATAGAGATAGGGTAGGAGTTTTTCCTATTTGGGGTGATTATTGATCCCTTGACAAGGACTCATAGTTCTATTTATCCAATATGACAATAGAAGGGTGGAATTTGATATAAGAAGCTATGATGAACAATGATGATTCCCCTCAAATTAGTCAATCAAAAGATCCCCCAACAAAGCATAATGTTGACACGTTATGATTAGGTGTATACAATTGCCACTTGTTAGGAATTGTGTAGTGGTTTTGATTTTGGTGTTTTATAGCATACAAATAAAGCCAAAATATTGAAAGGACAATTTTGAAGCCAAATAAGAACAAACAAAGAGCACAAATGTCAAGTATGCAAAAAATACCGCACTTTTAAAAAATGACATTCAAAATGGAGTTTGTATTAGCAAGAACAGGTCCCCAAAAATTCCCAAAATAAGAATTGCTTTGTGAAACTCTAAAAATTGCAAATTTTAAAAAATCTATATACTAAAACTAGAAAATGACCTCACCATTTCTAGCTCTAAGAAAAACTACAATAAAAATAAATTGCACCAAAAAAGAATTTTGGATCAGTGAGAAGCCTCTTGAAGTTCATCTCCAAAAACAAAAAGATCAACAATGAAGGGCAACATTTCCCACCAAGGAGTGATGATGTCATCATGTGGTCATGTTGATATTAGCATGCTAACATGGTGTACGAACACTTGCATGGATTGTTGATTGTGCAGAGTGATTTGGTTGACATGGTAGAATCTTGGCTTGGTAAGTCAGAATGCACCACATGGTAGGTTGGGAGGATGATGGCATGTTAGAGATATTCTTAGAATATTTTAGTGCCTTAAATGGTGAACCATTGATCATAGGTAAAAAAATATATTTCGGTGGTTGGGAAATCACCTCTCCCCAATATTGCTCATAGAGATGGCAAAATTGCCTACAACACCAATATTACTTGTGGAGTCAAAATTGCTTGACTAAGATTGGAACCCACTTGAGATTATATAAAAACCATCATTGTGTGGGAAATTTAATTGATAAATAGAATCTAGTGTCGAGTGGGGTAATTTGTCTATCAATGGGGAAGATTCTAGTTATTGAGGAGGTGGAGGGGTATTGACTGGTGGCCAACAAAGTAGATGGTTGGAGGTTGCTACATGGTGGTAGTAGAGAGTGACATCATTTTTGGAGGCCACATGTGGGTGGACCAATGGTGACACTCAGGCATTGTGTTGGTGGCAGCTACAAAAGTGATTTTTTTTGCTTTTTTTGAATGTATAATCATATGATTGTATTTTTGTAAAAGTAATTCAAGGCCTCAACAAAGTTTTTTAATCCAGACCAATTGACATGTGATCTTAGGGTTTTAGGGTGTTTGGACATAATGGTGGGGTCAAATTTGACCAAAGTGCTTATAATTTGATGTGACCTGCTAAAAAACACAAATAACTCCTATATGCAAACTCTAGTTTGTTGATCTCTTGATGTCCAATTTGGATGAAATGAAAAGAAAAACTTTCTTCAATCTTCTTAACACAATGGTGAGGTTAGATTTGCCCCATTCACCCAAATGAACCTGCAAAACTATGACTCTCTTGAAACCTTGGGCCCTCAACAATAAAGATGGGCTAGCCTTTGATCACCAAATACTCTGATACCATGTGAGATTTGCATAGATGGTATGCAATCACCAATATTTGATGAAAAGAACTAGTCACAATAACCAATTTACACAAGACAATTGAATATTGAAGATGCAACAGAGCTTGACTATTCTAATATATTGAGGACACAAATTTAATGCTTGAGATAGCTCAAGGAAGATGCAACTACAATGCAAAAAGATGCAATACAAGATATGATACAATGCAAAAGAATATGTCCAAGATGTTCAAATGAGAGAATTATGGTAACATTTACAGAAGCTACTAAGTGATGGGAAAACTTACTACCCATGTGGATGAGGATGAAAAACCACTAACCAACATAGAGAAGTGTATACTCAGCCACCTTTATTAAATGCAAAATGTCACTTATCTAAGTAGATACCTACCTAAGTAAACTTATCCTAAAGTGCATACTAATGCAAAGAAAATAAACTAAACGCATAAGAAATAAAATGCTCCAACTTTTCTTATCATTATATAATCATAGGGAAAACCAAGAGCATCACAATGATGATATTCATTATTGTATTTTGCACAAACTCTTGCCAAAACTATAACATGTGTATAGTTGTAGGATGAGGACTCATTTTTCAAATCAATTGCAAACATTGCATTGATGTATAGCCTTCATTGTACAATGATCCAATAGGAAGGATAACTATTAATAGAAACTTTTATAACAAATTGTAATAACTTTCAGGGTATTGTATATATGACCTTCATTGTAACATGGATTTCAATAATAAGGAGAATTAGTCATAGTAGCATAATTATATGTTGTAACATGAAGACACCAATGTTGTCACATGGTTTCTAGTCCATGACAATCATTTTAGCACATGTTATATGTATTAGAAGGGGTTGAAGAGTTAGAAAAAAGCATAGTTTTGTGAAATCAATGGTCACCATAGGGTTGATAATTGTAAGGACACAAACATCAAATTTTATTATATATTTGGGTTTCTTACATGATAAGAACATCACCACCTTCTACATTATAACACTATTGGTGTTGAGCATTGCTTTGGAGATGTGAGGGGCTTTTGTTCCTGTCAAACACAAGAGACCTATTCACATAGAGCACTAGTACCTTCTATCTCAAGGCACTTAAGTGTAGATCATCACCTTGGAGTTTAATAGGGGGACTCTTGGGGTTTTCTTCAAGTCATTTGGACACAAATCTTCAGAAAATGGAGTAAGAAATTCTTGTATATTTGAAAAGTAAGATTTTATAGGACCAAAATCTCTCTAAGAAGAGAAATGTAATCCACATGGGATTCAAGAGGAAAGCACATTATTAGATGGAGTCACTTAAGTAGGTTCCATACATTACAATTACTCTCAAAACTTAGTAGTATGAAACTACTATATTTGATAAGGTAATGATTTTGAAACCATAAGTTTGATCAAGTGGCAATTTTGAAACTGCCAAGATGATTTCACAATCAACATATTGAAAACAAAATAATTGATTGCCGAGGGGGCAGTTTCATCTTAACACATGAAATAAGAATATGAAGCATTTTAGTTGACCTTGTCTCTTTAAATTCCATGGAAGAGGTTGTCTAAGGCATATTTGGAGTCTTTCAACAGTAAGAAGACATGGAAAATTAAAAATAAAGAAGAGAAGAATTGAAATTGCAGCAAAAAAAGGCGAAAAACAAGATGAAAGTGGAGAAATAGACTTGACAAAATTGATATCCTGTATTTGTAGTTATTTATTTTAGAAATAACACTCTGATAGAAGAGAATTTGCCACTACCATCTAGTGTTTGTGTTGCATTTTTTCTTCATTTTAGTTTACAACATCATTTTAATTCCTCCATTTACACTATCATTTGGTAACATGAAATTGCACAATAGTTTAATTTATTTGGTTCATGGTTTCTACCTAAAACTAGAGGAAATTACATATCATATGTAGGTGTGTGTTGTCGTATGGAGTTAAGTTTTGCATTAACATGGTTATATATGGCTACTACTGAGATAGTTAGCATTTTTGGATGGAGATTTTTGTGAAGTGCCTTTGTGATAACCATCTATGGAGATTTCATCACAAGTTTTCTAGAACACTTCACAATTGATTTGGATCATGTCAAAATTGTTTCATTAGTTCTTGTTGAACATGAGATTATCTTTGTGGTCTTTGGATCCAGTTTTTGATTGATGAGCATTTAGGGACATTTTTGGGCCTCCTCATGGAGATGGTTACATGCTTGGAGTGTAAAATCTATAGTGACTTAATGGGGGATGTTGAAGTTAATCTGTGCTACCAAAGTGTGAGCAGTGGATATTTCTTATACCAATTAGTGATTCTTGACTTGATTGATGATTCCTAGATTGTGAAAATTCTAATAAAACTAGATTTGAGTTAGGCCAAATTGATCATGTAGATTAGGAATGGGAGTGGTTCATGGATGATTTGCATCTTGATTGGAACATGGCGATTTCAAAAGACATCTATACTGACAATGGTGGTACAATTATCTTTATATTACGTTTTTTATGGAGAACTTGGCTCATTGTGACCTTTAACTCAAGAAGTTGAAGGTTGAGGCTAGTATCATGCCCCCATGGTTTTCACATTTAGTTTGGATTATAACATTGTTCATAATCATTTGTAGATATATCTATATTGATCGTCTTCCTTATGCCTTCATTTTTAGAAGTTATGTTTGGATATTTTTGTTCTTTGTTTAGGGTCATCAATGTTATCATCAAGCTAGGAATTTGAGTTATGTAATGACACATTATTAGTTTGGGGTCCAATTAGTTACCATATTGTGGTATTATTTTTGTTGTTTTCATATGAGGTCAACCTACATTAGGGTTGATAAGATTGTCTTAGAGTTTCTTAATATTTGACAACTTGTTGCATAGGCTCATCAATTTTATCATTTAATTAGGAATTTGAGTTATGTAATTCCACCTTATATCTTGTAATTACATTTAAAATGAAAATAGTGTATAACACAAACTTAACTTATCAAGTCCAATAAATTATCAATTTGTAGTATCTTTAAGTTTATTATGTAGTGTCTAATTAATTACTATCTTATAATATATTTCTTATTATTTTAATATAAAATCAACCTTAAAATTACCTCTAGATTTCTTAAAATTTAAGAACTATTACATATAAATACATTGGGTGGTCCTCATTTTATCATACTAGACATTATCATTATCCATGTATCATATTATTTAGGTATTTATTAGGTACTAAGAAATTCTTAATGTCACATGTTTCTCTTATATGCTTGTGTGAAGTTTAGTGTACATCATAAAACTTCTTATTAAATTCTTGACACACATTAATTATAATATCTCAAAAGTCTTTAAAGTATAATTTAGTGGTACAACCATAAGTCTTACAAACAAAATAACTTTTTATACAAGGTAGTTATAATGTAGTGTTTGGGCACACAATATACTTCATCCTTTTAGAAAAATATGTTCCTATAAATTAAGGTTTCTAACCATAGTGACCTTGCATTACAAATATTTATAAAACATAATACACATCGAGTTTAAAATAAATGTACTTATCACAATATAATTCAATTTTTTTTTTAATCTTAAATAGTTGAGAAATTTATTGGGACCCTCACTTGAAAAGAGAAAGCATAAAAAATATTATGAAATTACTATGTCTTATTATTTCCAAGTCTAAGCATATAAGAAGTGGTTTTATTTGATTTAGTAGATTTTTGATTGGAAATTGAAGTCTAATCCCCCTTTAGAAATATCTAGATCTTGTCTCTCCAATGACAATATAGATGCTCTTAACAAAGGATTAAATGATCGATTGAAGATAGATTTGTGAACTCCATAGT
Source organism: Cunninghamia lanceolata (assembly GCA_027924645.1). Lineage (NCBI taxonomy): Eukaryota > Viridiplantae > Streptophyta > Pinopsida > Cupressales > Cupressaceae > Cunninghamia > Cunninghamia lanceolata. The sequence goes on along the minus strand of BSBN01001217.1, from coordinate 5,352,925 downwards.
GTGAGCTAAAGGGGATGAATGGATGCCTTCATCCACTAAAGGAATTTTCTCTGAGGAACCAACTCAATAATTTTTCTAGAAGAAAAAGATAGATTTTCCAAAGCCTCTAAAGGTGAATAAGAAACAACAATCATTACCTTAGAGCACTTTGTAGAAATATGAGCCACTTTCAAAGAACCCAAAATAGCAAAGTAGTGAGGAAGAACTTCTTTCCACCAAGATGCTTGACTAGTAGATTTACACTTGAAGCTAGGACAATCGGTAGCAACATAGCCCATTTTGAAGCATCTTTGACAATGAAAAGCAAGACCCTCATACTCCAAGGACTGCTTCCATGAGTGATCTTCCACTTTGAGCACAATATTTGCTAGAAGGGCTTTAGAAATATCTAGCTCAATCAATATACAAGTAAAAGTGGTATGGTAGAAAATTGAAGTTGCCATATCTATAGAAAAATTATTCAAGGGAGTATCTAGTTGTAGTGAAATATGAATCAATCCAAAAATGCAAGGGGGGTTTGGAAGCCTAACCCAGATCAAAATCACATTAAAATATTACTTCAAAAGATTGAAATCAGGAAACCAAGGTTCATGAGGCACATATGCTTCCTAGAGATCTAAATCCAATCATTAGGAAAAAAATCTCTATCCTTGGAGGATTCAAACTTCAATAAAAAACCTTGCACATAGGTAAACTTCAAGTAGGTTTCCTATGTGAGGTTGCCAATTGTTGGTTAAGCCATTTGTGCATCTTTGATACACTAGGCTATAAGCGATTAAATTGACAAATCAAACCATTTTTAGAAAAATACTCCTCACCTTCCAAAACTTCTTCACTAGAGACTAAGACAAGGGAGGAAGAAGCACACATGTGAGACTTTAAGCTTTACCTCAAAGAAGAATGTAAGCCCTTTTTGTTCAAAACCAGCTCCTCAGAGCTAGAAGCCACTGCACTCTTACCTATAATAGAGGCAAAATACTTCTTTAATGGTGATGATCTAGAGAGAGGACCTTGAGGTGCATTTTAAGTGTCCCCATACTTAGTTCATGTCATCATAGAAGAGAAACAATTGAGGCTTACACCTACACTCAAACTTGAAGTGACATCTCCCAAGGAGAAACCTCCATTCTGATTTAATGGTGTTTAAGAGCTGCCATACATGGGCTCTAAACCATTTTTTTTGGGTTTTGTAAATCATTATGATAAAGAGAAACGACAACCATAAAAAATACTGTATAATCTAATAATAATTCTAATAGTTATAAACACTATTAAAATATACTTTTTAATATAACAAAAGCTTTGTATTATATAATCTCACCATCTTAAATAATTAGTTTTTGCTATCTTTAAAATAATTAAACTGGTCATACCAACGAAACTAACTCCACTGCAAAAACCCTCTAAGGCCATGAAAACATTCTCAAGCAGGGAAATCATACCATCTGCCACCCAAAACAACCAAAAGATAACAAAACAATTGAGAGATAAGGAAACAAATAGAATCATTACATAAAAGAAGGGACTGAGCTAGCCATGGACACTCCCCAACCTCACATACATTCAGACAATCCTCAACACAACCATCCATGTGTAGAACAACCACCCGAATAGACCCGTCTTTCTTAGCCTAAGAAGAAGCACCCACAACCCAACATCCAGGGCTGATAATTTCATCCCACGAATCACCTCCTCCCTTTCTTGGCTCTATCAAGCATTCCATCCACCCACAAAGGCAATGTAAAAGCATTGGTTACCTCCAGTTGCTCTCTAGTGTGGGTAATAAGCAAGTTTTTTAGAACCATCTGCAGATCCATACAAAAGGCCTCAAAGCTCTCTCAATTGAGGTGACATCTAACTGTAACATCTCCCATGAATGTCAGAAAGCTCAAACCTCCTAAATTCTCTTGCCATTCCACTTTCCCTTCGACAACCAACCTAGAAGAGCCAAACTAGAAGAAATGCAGAATCCAACCCTGAACCTTTGATGCACACCAATAAAAAGTCATAAAAGAGAATGCAAAAAACCACAATGAGGGAGATATAAACAGACTTATCACAACGCCAAAAATTGTCCACCGCATACTTGCCAAGGAGAGAGAATGAGATCTTATATCATGAGCATAGAACTCCCTACCTTTAAAGGAACCGCCATTCGTCACAGTCAGTCAGAAGAGTTGAAACAACATTCATAATTAAGGGGAATGAAAATCCTACATCATGAGAATGACAAACTACGAGGTAGGGAGAAAAAGAGTCTCACGAGGCCAACTAAGGACACTTGTAATACAAAATAATTTGTTTAAACCTGCCCAAACCTCCTAATGATCACTAGGAAGAGCCGAAAAAGGTAGTTGGTGGATTCTCACATTAGCTAAGAAGTTAGTCAACAAATTAATCACAAGAAAGCAATGAGTAGACACAATATTGTCAAAACTTTTATAGGTTTTAATTCTTTTAACTTAAACAGTCTGTTTTGCTCAGTCTTAAATTATTGCTGAAGAGTCCCTTTTTATAACCACTTGCCTAAACAGCTGATACATTGTGCATAATGACACTTCACATTTGGGTGGCCCCACTGTAAATTGTGTTTAAGCTTTTCCTTCCATAACAAGTCACTTACAATCTAAAAAGGAGGCTAAAGAAATACTTGCCAAAACTTTTACCTAAATCCAACACTTATTAAAAAAGGTTTCTATTCTCTTAGCTTAAACAATTTATTTTGCTCAAACCTTGAATCATTGCCGAAGAGTCCCCTTCCACAACAAGCTACTTATAACCTAAAGAAGAGTCTAAAGAAATACTCCCAATTTTTTTTATACAAATCCAACACTTATTCAAGAAGGTTCTTATTCTTTTAACTTAAACAATCAATTTTGCTCAACCCTTGAATCACTGCTAAAGAGTCCCCTTTCACAACAAGCCACTTTGATGTAGGGGCATCATGCTTCTAAGAATCTTCATTTTGTTTTTCTCGTGTGTTTTGGTTTTGTCTAGATATTTTGTATTTTTGTCTTTCTTTGGTGGCTCTTTGGACGCTCCTATCATTTGTATATCTAGTCTAATAAAAAGAGTCCATGTCGTCAGTCATTGGGCAGTTGTAGAATTCTCCTGTCACTAAGTGACATAAACTGGTGGCAGTTATTCCCATAATAGACAGTCTTGATTTCATTGATAATTTTAGTGCGATTAGAAGGTAGTAAGAAGACAACATCTTGTAACGATTGATAATGGAAAAGAAGGCAGGCTAAAATTAGTAAACAGATGGTGGGTCAAGGAAACGGAACAGTTAAGGCTGAATGCAAAAGAGGCCATCAGTAAGTGGCAGATCATGGCCATGCAGAAGAATGATAGTCGAATGGGGAGCCGAACATAGAGGAGAAGAATCTAGAAGAAGGCCGATGGGCAGATAAAATAGATCGACAAGAAGAGGCCACACATAGGAAGAGGGCGGTGGAGAAAGAAGGCCGATTTGTAGAGGCCATGAAGACAAAAAGAGCAGGCCAAGAATAAGAATGAGAGAGGCCCGAAAGGAATGAGAGAGGCCGAGCACAGTAAAGAGGGAAGGCCAAAAAGGATATAGGCCGATTGGAAGGTTGCAGAGAGGCCAATAAAACATAGGCTGTCGATTGAGAGAATGATCTAGGGAAGGCCACATAGAAGAAGGCAAAGAAGGCCGATGAATAGAGGGAGGCTGATGAGCCGCTAAAAGAATAGAGGCCGAATAAAGAAGAAGAAGGCCAAGTGTGGAAGGAGATAAGAATAGTCGGCAGGAGATAGAATGATAGGAAGAACAATTTTGTTTCAAGAAGAGAGGAAGACCATCGATGGTAGAACCGTATAGGAAGGATGAGTAGAGAGTGAGGCCACATGCCCATAAAATATGTAATGTAATATTTTCCAGTCGAATAGAATAAAGAAGAATTGATTCCGAACCTTGTCTTGTGATTTCGTTATAATCTTCATATCAATGCTTCTGTCATTTTGGTATCTGATTGAATGACTGTAGATGAGACCTGTTTGATTGTGGATCATGCCTGTTATTTGATTTACTAGTCTCCTGTCTCTATGTGGGTACTATTGGATTGTCCGTCACTAGTTTGCAATCTAAGAATACTTTATTATAGAGTTGTTTATGTTCTGATACAGATTGGTAATTATCTTTATTTGTTCCTGCCTGGTTCTTGTCACTTTAATGACAAAAGGTCTGTAGAAGTCGGTTTAATATGTAGAGACAAGGTTTTAGTTGATGGAATGCATGAAGAAAATGAGCATGTTTATGGATGCGTGCTATCAGAGCGCAATGTTGGTTCTAACTGCTGAGTAGATCACCGAAGTGAGGCAACTTAGCCAGGGTCTACGGTAGCAGAGGAAGGTGAAAGAGAGAAAGATGCAGAAGAATATGGGAAAAGAGAGTCTCATGAAGTGAGACAAGAGAAAAGAAAACATGAAGAAGCCAAATATAGATTTTGAAAGAGAGTTGGCAGCATTGAGAAGAGATTTGGTACAATATTTGATTGCAAGGCAGCAATGGCTTGAAGAAGAAATCCAAGAATACTTTTGGGTACGGCCAATGGAGAAGAAAGTAAAGTGGCTTGTGAGGATGATTATGGAGAAAAGAAAAAGGCAAAAGATGAATTCCTTGAGTACCCACAGAGGTTGGGATAGCAAGAGGTTGCCTGAGGAGCAACATACACTAGAAGTGGTGAATAAAGTTCTCATTGTGGAGAACATGAGAGAAAATGAGGAAAGAAGAAATGAAGAGGAAAAAGTGCAGCAAGTAGCACTTGTGGAAAAGAGAAAAGAAGAGAGGAAAGTGTCCTTGAAGAAGACACTTATGGAGATATTGTGGTCTTTGGTTTTATTGTCTAATATTGTCCATGAGTATGTGTTTGTAGGATGGAATAATGTGTTAGGGAAGGTCAGGAAAGAGACCTTGACATGTACAAGAGAAGGGTCTAGCAAAGCACCCTTAGAAGAAGATGAAGATGGGAGAAGAGGAAACCAAACTGTAGCAACTGGTATGCATGAACGAATTGCAACAGGACAACAAGAGGAGGTACAATATAAGGAATTTAAATGTGAAGAAGAGAATAATATTATATTGATTTCAATTGATAATATAGATGTTGAGGATGATTGTGAATTTCAAGATGCCCTAGAAGATGTTGTAGATGAAAGGGAAGAAGCCTATTTGGGAGATGAGCTGTCAAGCAATGAAGACAAGGAAGATAACCAATCTAGACAACATAACAAAGAAGAGGTACATGTAAGTACAGATGTTGATAAAAGTGAATTTAATAATGTAGTTATTAAAGTTGATAGAGAAAAGAAAGAAGAACATAGTTATATAGTACCACATTGGCTTAAGGGGCAACATGAATAATGTAAACAAGAAGACAATTATGATGTGGTTTGTAATAGAAAACAACCACCAAGCATGAGAGGAATGATTGAATGCAAGAGGAGACAAGCCGAGTGGACAAGTTGGCAAGAAAGGAAGCACCAAGAGGAGGTTTTAAGGAAAAAATCAGATTGTGGATCATGGAGGATAAGTGCAAAAATAAAAGGGCTACAGTCTAAAGTCACAATAAATAAAGTGTGGATGGTGGTCTAGGACAACAACAAAGGAAGTTGGTGCAGAAAGATATGGTGAGAAGAAAATCTCTCAAGAGGATAGAAGCCATGAAGAAGAGAATTAGATTGAGAAGGAAGAGTTGAGTTTGCAGCAAGATGGTCAAGGACAACAAGTTGGAAATTGCGAAGAAAAATTCAAGATAAGTGAAGAAACCTTGTCATGTCATGAAGTTGGAAAGGAAAATGAAGGTTTAGAGCATGCAAAGGAATCTGAATAACAGAGGAGAGAGGATGAAGAAACAAAAGCATTGACTGGTGTCATACCAAGGAAGAAAGAGAATGGAGCAGCTTGGAGGAAGATAGAGGAGGATACCTGCAAGATGAAATGTAAACAAAATGCTTTTGAATATTTTCAATTTGTAGATGAATTAGTTGAAGATAAGAGTTTAATAAATAAAGATGAGAAGAGTGTAGAGATGAATGGTGAAGATGTCATTTGTGAATATGAAATGAAAATGTGGAGGTTATTGGATGAAAAGGAGTTGAGAATGAATAAATTTCAAAAGAGAAAATGTAGACAAAAATAGATTGCAAGGTTCAAGTGTGACATGAAAATAGAGGAAGAATTTGATAAAAGAATTCAATCACCAAAAAGGATAGCAGTGTCTAATGAACTAGAAAATGCAGATTTGAATAAAAGAGCAACAATAGATGAAGAAGATAGTGGTGAAGCAGCAAGGATCCAAGAGGAAGATAAACACGAGCATGAGGACTTTAAGGAAGAGAAAGACATGGAAAGGGGAGCAGCAACTCAATCCAATGAGGATGAATTGTGGAAACAATTAGCAGAAGTAGAGAAAGAGTGGAATGAAAAGATTGTTGTCAATAATAAAAATGTTGAGGTAATATCCGTAGATTATGTTATGGAAGTTGGGGGTCATTTGTTGCAATAGTTGGGCATGGAAGAAGAGTGGTTCGGAAGAATGTTGGATGAACAAGTTGTGTATGGTAGTGAGGTGGTGAGTGTTGCTAATGCTAAAGGCATGGAGATCTTTTCATTTGTTTACAGAGTGTTATATGGAGATGAGCGGATAGTCAAAGATTGGAGGTGGACAAAAATTGGTGAAGTCATATGAGAGCAGCCCACAGTGTGGCACCATAAAGTTGGAATACGATGGCATATGGGCCCGAGAGATTGTGGAGAAAATGGAAGAAAATGAGAAGGTGAATTTGTAGAATCATCACATGTGCAGGAGCACATGATCCTTGTCCGCTAGGGAGTCTGATGCAGGGGCATCATGCTTCTAAGAATCTTCATTTTATTTTTCTCATGTGTTTTGGTTTTGTCTAGATATTTTATATTTTTGTCTTTCTTTGGTGACTCCTTGGATGCTCTTGTCATTTGTATATCTAGTCTAATAAAAGAGTCCTTGTTGTCAGTCATTGGGTTGTTCCAGAATTCTCTTGTCACTAAGTGACAGAAACTAGTGGCAGTTATTCCCATAATAGACAGTCTTGATTTCATTGATAGTTTCAGTGGGATTAGAAGGCAGTAAGAAGACAACATCTTGTAATGATTGATAATGGAAAAGAAGGCAGGTTAAAATTAGTAAATCGATGGTGGGTCAAAGAAACAGAACAGTCGAGGCTAAATGCAAAAGAGGCCATCAGTAAGTGGCAGATCATGGCCATGCAGAAGAATGATAGTCAAATGGGTAGCCGAACATAGAGGAGAAGAATCTAGAAGAAGGCTGATGGGTAGATAAAAAAAGTCGACATGAAGAGGCCACGCATAGGAAGAAAGCGGTGGAGAAAGAAGGCCAATTTGTAGAGGCCGCGAAGACAAAAATAGTAGGTCGAGAATTAGAATGAGAGAGGCCTGAAAGGAATGAGAGAGGCCAAGCACAGTAAAGAGGGAAGGCCAAAAAGGATAGAGGCCGATTGGAAGGTTGCAAAGAGGCCGATAAAACACAGGTCGTCGATTGAGAGGCTGATCTGGGGAAGGCCACATAGAAGAAGGCAAAGAAGGCTGATGAATAGAGGGAGGCCGATGAGCCACTAAAAGAATAGAGGCCAAATAAAGAAGAAGGCCAAGTGTGGAAAGAGATAAGAATAGTCGGTAGAAGACAAAATGATAGGAAGAATAGTTTTGTTTCAAGAAGAGAGGAAGACCATCGATGGTAGAATTGTATAGGAAGGACAAGTAGAGAGTGAGGGCGCAGGCCCATTAAATATGTAATGTAATGTTTGCTAGCTGAATAGAATAAAGAAGAATTGATTCCGAACCTTGTCTTGTGATTTCATTGTAATTTTCATATAAATGCTTTTGTCATATTGGTATCTGATTGAATGCCTGTAGATGAGATCTATTTGATTGTGGATCATGCTTGTTATCTAATTTACTAGTCTCCTATATCTGTGTGGGTACTATTGGATTGTCTGTCACTGGTTTACAATCTAAGAATACTTTATTATAGAGTTTTTTATGTTCTGATACAAATTGGTAATTATCTTTATTTGTTCTTGCCTGGTTCCTGTCACTTTAATGATAGAAGGTTTGTAGAAGTCAGTTTGATATGCAAAGACAAGGTTTTAGTTGATGGAATGCATGAAGAAAATGAGCATGTTTATGGATGCATGCTATCACACTTACAACCCAAAGAGAAGGCCAAAGAAATACTTACTAAATTTTTTACACAAATCCAACACTTCTTCAAGAAAGTTCCTATTCTTTTAGCTTAAATGATCCATTTTACTCAACCCTTGAATCATTGCCAAAGAGTCCCCTTCCACAAAAATCAACTTATAATCTAAAGAGGAGGCCAAAGAAATAATTGCCAAGATTGCTTCTCATTTTGCTTCATTATTTGTTCTTAACTAAAAAATAATGAATCACATTTCACTAAAAGGTTCTTTGAGTCCCTAATCACAATACTAACTTCAGCTAAACTAAGATTCTCCCTAAAATCCCATCACAATTACTTGAAAAAACCCACCATAAATTTCATTAAAAAAACCTCTTTCTAAGTAGTTTGTCTATTAACCCCATTAAAGGGGTTTTTAAAACAATATTAAGTTGTAAAATGACATTGAAATAACAAAATAATTATATATATTGTGGCAAACAAAATTCACTTTAGCTCAAATTGATTACCCATTTAGTTCCAACAATAAATCTTCATCAATTATTCATAGCCACTTTCCTGTAGAAAACATTAAACTAAAGCAATGACAACCATAGAATTTTTTTATAAGCAAGTATTTTGTAATGATTTGTTTAATGGTGTTTGAACACTTAAATTTTGGTCATGCAATAACACGTATTTATATCTTTAACTTTTTGGTTTTGATTAATCTTCAAGATACAATAAAATAAGCAACCATAAAGGTTGTAAAGAATCTAAGTTTAGCAAATGATTGAATAATTATGGACATACAAAATATTATTACAAAGGAGATAACAACATCATGTACAACAAGATGTTAACAAAAATTATACAAACTACATCATGACATTGTAGTCTACATAATTCTTTTTATTTACAATAGATTGATTGACTTGGAGATGACTGGTTTGAATTTGATTATGTCATGATGTAGTCTATATAGTTTTTGTTGACTTGCTATACATAACTTTTTTATTTATAGTACATTAGTTGACTTAGAGATGATTGATTTGCAATTTGATTAACTCATGATGTAGTCTATATAGTTTTTATTAACAACTTGCTATACATAACTATTTTATTTATAGTACACCTTTTGACTTGGAGATGACTAATTTGAAAATTGATTTGTTCTAGTGGTCAGCAATCTCTTTATTTATCTTTACCATAATTACCTATAATTAAGAAGACAATGACACAATCTAGAAAAATATGTTAGAGTAAAGGCTCAAATTACAATTTCCAAATGAATATAAGAATTAACACAACTAAACATCATATTCTCCATAAGTGCAAAAGGACAACATGTCTAACTGAATCAACAACCACATTAGTATTTATACCCATTCCAAATAAAGATTCTTTCTAGCTCAAATGATGACCAAATAAAGCAGGTAAATCTATAAAAACAAGAGCATTATTTTTAGCAAAAACGTATCCCCATGATAAGTGTTTCATAGTTTCATCAAAATGACAAAAGGGACATTTAACTAGTTGAATACACAGGCATGTTAGTCTATCATCAACATATAATTTGTAGTGTAGGATTTAATAGGCAAGCATTTTAGTATCATGTATGAAATTTGGATTTTTGAATTTATGCACTCAATTTGACCCAATACTTATGGCTAAATTTGTACTTCCATTTAATGTTGAGGTTGGGAACTAAAGACATTTTGGGAAAGAGGAAGTTATATATTTGTTTTAAAGGGAAGGATAAGAAATGTTGGGTAGAGAGCCAATGCCATTCCTTGAAGAAATTACATTATGAAGAAGTATAATTTAATTGTTAAACTATCAGGGATCAATGATTGTAGAAAATTAAGAAACTACTTGGAGTTATTATTCAAGCTAAAATGTTCTTCAGTGACCTGACAAGGAGACTAGTGCAAGGAAGTGAAGTTCCATATATCACTGAAATGTTGAACCTTGAACAAGTGATAAGCTTTCCTAGGAAAGCTAATGGAAAAGGGTTTCTCTTGATATTAAATATGCTTATTCCACTAGATGGAAGATGAAACAAAGATGAAACCATGTTGTAATGAATACTCTTTCCAATTTAAGAAATAAAATACCTACTACCAAGATTTCCAAATGGATTGAATAGGAAAAGAAACTTTAATTTGGAAGAATGGTGCAAGAAAAATGTTGTCTAACCAATTGACATTCTACCACTTTCCTTTAACAACAATTGTAACAATTCTATCTCAAATTATAAAAAAATTTCCATGGTTCATCACCTTTAACAACTCCAACAATCTATTTAGCAACTAGAGATAATTCTTGAGTTTTGGGATCTATATTTCCCATACCATCTTTGGATATACATTGGATGCAATGAGACCAAGAAGTGGCTCTAAAACTAGTAGTACCATCCCACTTGGTCCAAAGGAATTGTCTAATGAATTTGCACAAATCTTCACACCCTTTATTAGATGGCACTCAATAAGAAGAAATATACATGTGTTGCAAGAAAGGTTCTATTTACCCCTTGAATTTTTCTAGACAATAGAAAGAATTTGACATTGATAAAAAACAAGTTTTTGAAAGGGCCCAAACCCTTTTACAAAGAAGCAACCATCATGAAAATAGAATGAGTACCATGAGATATGGGACTTAACAAAACCAGCTAAAACAAAAACCTCATTACCACACTAGAACAACAATCCAACAAAACTCTCATCACCAAAGGATCAACATTCTATATAATGTTTGGTCCCATCTTGGCAATCTGTACCACCCTTGACCCAAGTATGGGATTTTGAAATAGAATTGGGAAGACCTCTCTTCCTTCTTTGAAAAATGTTTAGGATACACCATTATCTAAATTCTCATATTAAGGAGAGAGGAGAGGGATATCCACTACCATTGCCTCCACCAAAGACATCTCATGCAAAGAGGGAGACTATCTAGTCGAATAAGTTGAATGCCACATTAAATCCTTAGACATATTTGGAGCAGGGATCCCATCACAACATGCTATGGGGGGAATGAGAACCAACAAAGGAGCTACCAAAGCCTAGTCTGAAGAAGAGGTCCCAACAGGAGTTGAGGAATTTTCCAGAGCCATACCAACCTCAGAGGAAACCCCCTCAAGTATGTGACTTATTGGAGGGGGAATGGAAGGAGCTGACCCAACATCCTAATAAGACTCCTCATCTTGAGAAGAACAATCAACTTGAGAGTTAAAAGTGTTAATAGTCAAGTGGTTTCCATGGGCATTCCTCTACCATGTAGCCACACCAACCTTGCAATGAAAGTGGACAATACGAAGCTATGTGTTCAATGGTAAGACATCATCCTCATTAGAAGGGGAGACCCTCATAATTGAGTGATTGAGTATAAGGTCTATACTCCACCATCAATACAATATCCCCATGAAGATCCTTCGAGATATTGATGTCCACTAGAATATGGACATACGTAGAGTGACCCATGAAGGAAGTTGTGTCAACCTTTAGAAAATGACCAATTGCATTGCCAATGGCCTCATAATAGGAGTCTTCCCAAAACTAGAGAGAGAGATTAAGTATCCTAGCCCAAACTAGACTGATATTTAGAGGTTCTAAATAGGATTGAAAGAGGTAGACCATAGCTTGAGCGAGAGGGAATGCTCTCCCCACATCCATAACCTATTGTCCAACATCAAGTCCTTATCATTTTAAGAGTCAAAGGTCACTATGAAGAAACCCCTTGCACAAGTATATATGGTGCAGTCATGGTTAGGAGGGTCCACAAAGTGAATAGTCCAGACTATGTAGAAAGAGTAAACTCAATGGAGGCAACTCAAATATATAATGCAAATGCAAATTCAATCATTCAATATATCATAGATTCAAAGTACCAAATTGTCGGCTTACAGATTAGGGCTCAAAGCCCTGATTCTTTAGTTACAAAATATGCACAAGATGTAGCTTTGAAGTGCATTACAAAAGAAAATCTAACTTATGAATTATCTACCTATCCAAGACTACTTTCCTATGCATCTATTACATGTATATATATAATCTCTAGATCATAAGATTCCTCTGCATTGGCCAAACAGATTACAAACTCCAATGAAAGAGATGTAACGTGTGTACACGGATAGGTTAGACCTAAACATATGAAAATTATCTGCAAGTGAATAACGTGCAGATCTCAGGGAAGGTTGGAAATGATCCAAAGTTCCTTGAATGATGTGTCTTTTATCTTTTCAAGTCGTAGAAGTGTTCCACAAGTCTTCTCCTTTAGCTAATTGTCTGAGACTTTCTGAATGATCTGTTTTGAGAAAATATTTGATCTTCTGATAGCGACATCTTTCCAAAAATTGGTCTAAATGATCTAAATTTTGGATATGATGTGCATGAAGATGTCTAGATGCTAAGTCCAGTTCCACAAGGTCTAAAATGATATTGCGATAGAATGCAGACCAAAATGCAAAAACTGCTACTGACTAAACTCACTGTATTGAACTGGAAAATAAAAGAAACTAAATGAAATGCAAGTATTTTTGGTTGATGCAAGATTGTTCTTGAACCAGGGATGCTCCTACATCAGGCATTCAGGGTTGTTGAAAAAGTGAGTCCCTCACTTTGTTGGGGCTAGAGGAAAACCGAGACGGTCCACCTCAACCTGAGAAATCTAAGACGAGTCTTCTTCTGGTCTGCCTTTCCACTTCACAAGATATTCTTTGTATTGCTTGCCTCTAGTGTTGCATCCAATTCTATTGTCCAAGATGTCTTCAATCTGCTCTGGTGCTTGTTGTGGTAATTTCTTCTTCAAGTCTTCTTGAATGCTATCACTAGACTTTGCTTCATGATACTGATATAGGTTTGCAATGTTGAAAATATGTGATATACCCAATGTGTCTGATAGCTATGCATTTCCTGAATCAAACTTTCTGAGTATCCTAGATGGTCCAAACTTCTTCATCTTCAACTTGTTAAATGTCCCTACTGGAAATCTTTCTTTTCTTAGATATACCATTACTTCATCTCCAACTCAAAATTTTGTGTCTTCTCTTCTCATCTACTTGTTCCTTGTACTTATTGTTCATTTCCTCCAAATGTTCTTTAACCTAATTATGCATTGTCTCCATGTGTCCTGCAAATTCTTTTGCTTCTGCAGTCCTCTTGTCCTCCATGCTGATATCTCTTAATTCTACAACTCCTCTAGGGTTAGTTCCTGTCACAATCTCAAATGGTGTATTTTTGATACTCATATTCATTGAATTATTATATGCAAACTCTTCTTGTGATAGAATCAAATCCTAATTTCCTGCCTTCTCTCCAACCAAGCATCTCAACAAGTTACCCAAACTCCTATTTACTACATCTGTCTGTCCATTAGTCTATGGATGAAATGTCGAACTGAACTTCAAGTCTGTCTTCATCTTCTTCCAAAGTGTCCTCCAAAAATATCCAATGAATTTTGTGTCTCTATCTGAAATTATGCTCTTATGTAATCCATGTAATCTCACAATCTCCTTGAAAAATAGGTTAGCTACATGCACTACATCAGTTGTCTTCCTGCAAGATATGAAATGTGCCATCTTTGAAAATATATCCAGCACTACAACTATTGAATCATGTCCTCTCTATGTTTTTGGTAATCCCTATATGAAATCCATGCTTATGTCTTCACAAGGTCTCTCTGGTATTGTCAAAGATTTGTACAATCCAGTATTCCGACTACTCCCTTTTGCAAGTTGACATACTTTGCAACTCTATACAAACTTTCAAACATCCTTATATATCTAGGGCCAAAAGTAATTTTCACTTACCAAAGCCACTATCTTATCAATTCCAAAATGTCCTGCCAATCCACCACTGTGCTTCTATTTTACCAGATTATCTCTCATTGAACTCCTAGGTATGCATAGCTTATTTCCTTTGAACAACATATCCTCCTGAATGAAATAATCCAACCACTTACTTCTATTTGTCACAACAGGTTCCTTACATGCTTTCTAAGGTTTTGCAAAATCAATGTCTTCTTCATACATGTTCTTCAACTCCTCAAATCCTAATACTTCAACTCTCATCTTTGTCAACCAATTCCTTCTTCTACTTAACGCATCTGCAACTTTGTTTGATTGCCCACTTCTATGCTTCAATAAAAAAGTGTAACTATGCATGAACTCTACCCATCTCATATGTCTCTAATTCAACTTACTTTGATTGTTCAAATACTGCAAAGCTTGATGATCTGTATACAACACATACTTCTTAGGCAACAAATAATGTCTCCACTTCTTCAAGGCTTGAATTATGGCATAGAACTCCTTGTCATAAACTGGATATCTTCTCCTTGCACCATTCAACTTCTCACTGAAATATGCTATAGGTCTACCTTCTTGACTTAACACTACTCCTATTGCATTTCCACTTGCATCACAATCTACTTGAAATACTTTGTTGAAATCTGATTGTAGACACTTAAAATTGTCCATGTCTTGCAACATCACCTTGTGAGACATCTTGCAATGTTTTGTCCTAGGTCCCTTGTATAATCCCACTCCTAATCCCATCCTAATCACTTAATCAATTAATTAAATAAATCTCATTTATTTAATTAATCCCCCTTTCACATGTCCCAAATAATTCAAATAAAATATTTGAATCATTCCCTCACCTCTCATCGCATTCAAACACATGTCATAGGTCACATGCACAACTAATGTATATAATCTTTTATTTAAATTAGGTCTACCCTACACTTGTCACATGACTACAACTCTTTGTGGAGTGGGAAACCCTATTTGATCCTAGTTGTCCACATCATTGAAAACAACTTTTAATCTCAGCCATCAATTCAAATCAGTCCTTTCCTATAAATCAACCCTCAACCAAGCCATTTGCAACAATGAGTTTTCAAGTAGCCTCATGCTGTTAAAATGACATTAGAGCCTTTCTCATTCATCTTCATGCCATTGTTATGCTACTGAAATAGTGAGCACCCAACATTCATCCTTCGAAATCATGTATTCCTATGCAAGATTGAGAAGAGCACTGGAGGCAAGCTAAGCTTAGTGTATAGATTCATTTTCGATTTGCTTTGTCCTTTTTATTTCTATGTTATCTTGTACTTCATTGTGCTTGTTAGGGTTTGATGATTTTATGTTTGTGATTTAGCCCTGATTTTTACCCTAGCTATATTTGGTGAACCCGGTGTGAAGTTTGCAAATCTAACATTTTTTGTCAATTTTGGAAGTCAAGTTTTGTAGGTGACCTCCTGGCCTAAAATAGACCCCACCATCATGTTCAGGAGGCCTCACATGCAAAGATTGACATAAATTTTGATATATTTTGCTCATAGATTTTTTTTGGAAAATTTTGAATTTTTTAACTTGGCAGTCCATACAGTACGGATCCGTACGGATTTGCTTTACGGATATGTATCTATCTAATATTCTGTCACTATTGTAGGTGTTCATCATTTTTTAGTTGTAGGAAATCTAGCATGTTGTTGATGTTCACTCTGTTTAAACCCCTCTGCGAAACCCTAGTCAACTTTTCAGGGGCAAAATTCAGGTTTATTGGCTTTTATTATTTTGACAGTGAATTTAAGGGTTTTGAATGTTTTGTTTAGGGTGTTAATGGCTTTAGCCAATCTCTGCTAACTTCCACCTTGTCTCCTCCCTGCAACACAGTGCCTCCAATTCAAAACATTACCACCTTATACCTCCCGATCCTGCCTCCCATCCAAGACACGGTTGCTTAAAATACTAGTTGTCGCTGCCCATCCTACTTCGTCGCCAATGCCTGTGCTCTCATTGATACCCACTAGGCTCCTCCCTGCAACCAAAATATTATGTTGCCTCCACTTTCATACAGGTTGCCACTGATAAGTCCCCTATTGAAACCCTAAACTTCACCACCGCCGCCCTTATAACCCCGTCACCTCTGCCTGTGGTGTCCTTCGCCTGTGGCGGCTTACATTCTGTAGGCCTTCGACAGTCCCATTTAAGCCCTTTGGTCGTGGCCTTGTTAATAATGGTCACCCTACACATTGACCACTATTCATCCCAGTAGTCATCCCGTAGCACTTGGCCTCATCCTTCGAATCCATAGTCATAGCTCTCCCAAGAAGGGGGACTAAAGCATTCAACCCCCTCTTATTTCATTTTTTATTTTTTTTCCTCACTTCAATCCCTAGTCATACGGGTGACTAGGGGTGCCACTCCACATAACCACTAGGTTAACTACCAGATGCCTAACCCCTGCATGTGACCAAAAACCCACCAGACCGCTAGCAGTTAATGCTAGACAACATGTCTGCCTCATCCCTTCTACATGCCCTAATAGGGCATTTTTTTCTTTTCTTCATAACTTGGGTATACGGGGTCAAAAATTTGTACAAAAGGACTCGTTGGAAAGCTGAATCATCCAACTTCATTGTGGAAAAGGTTTCATCAGGTGACTGTACCATTTTTAGCACTTTTTTTTGGTCAAAGTCAACTCTCTTTTACAACTTGAAACGAGCATAACTTTTATAAAATTGATCCTTTTTTCACGAATTTTTTTCAAACTACATAAAATTTTGTCTAGAATTTGTTCATGACATTTATTCTACTGTATCTATTCATCTTGATCAGATTTATTCATTTTCACATAATGCTTTCATTTGCAAGTTTATTTGTTCCTTCTTCATTTTGGTGGCTTGTAGGTGATCATATGGATCTGTAGCAATGTTTACATCAGTCATAGTAGCAGATTGGAAAGTAAAATTTTTTAGGTGCAGTCATTTCATCTTTCATCTCTCATTTGATCAATCACTCTTGTTTGCAAACACACATCAATTTGGGCATAAAAAGAATATTTGTTTGCTCTCACACTTGGATTTTTGGCTTTAAAATAATCATTATCTTCATTCACACATTAAAATTTGGAATAGAATGAACCATTGTCTTCCATCACACATTTTGACTTGGGATTAAAAAGAACAAGTGCTTGAATTGTTTGGTGAACTCAAATGTGATCGAAGGTGTGTATGCTCTTCTCATTCACTTCGTGTGACCTTGAGAATCAAAAACACATTTCATCCATTCATTTTCACACCACACATTTGGATTTCTTAAAAGGAAATTAATAAGTGTGAGTGTGAATCAAATGTGAGTGTGTATGTTCTCTCCTAGCATCGCAAGGTGATCTTGGAGATCAAAAACACCCACTTGGTTTTCTTTTGTCATACCCTTCCTAGGAGGCCTGCTTGGAGATACACCACTCCAAGGGATGACCTCAACTCTAGCATTCTGGCAGAGTATAAAAAGTGAGGTGTGAATTGAAAGACACCCTCTTTAGAAGTCAAAATATTGTCATTCGAGCTAAGCCCCAAAGAACTTTATACCTTTGGGAAGTGAAGGTGAAGGGTGGGTTACCCCTTTCTCTCAGTTGTTTGACATTATTTCACTTTTATTTCATAGAATTGCCCCCTGTACCTTGAGTATATCGGGGACATCCTTAGTCAACCTTGTGCATCCTAGAGTAAGACCTAATTGGCCACACCTACCTAACTAATGCTAGGATCATTGATGTGTTTTCAAGTGCTTGCTTAATCATCACATTCAAATTTCAAAGTCAAACTTACTTATGTGTCTTGCATGTGTGATTCATGTGTGTACATGTGTAATCATTTGTTTGAAAATTACCAAAATCAAGCTATAAACACAAAACAAACATTTCATCCTAAAAAACCTCACCAACACATTCATTCCAAGTCATTTCATCCTAATAATTACACATAATCATCTTCATTCTAGTCTAATCAACTTCATCCTAATCTATCCTCATTATTCCACATCATCATCCTAGTCCTAGTCACACACTAGTCAAAATGATCCTATTCCCTAGAAAGCCTATGCCCAATCCTAATCCCAAGTTCATACTTAGAGGAGGTCATCTCTTTAATCTTAATGATGAGACAAAACCAAAGCCCAAACTTATACTTCAAGGAGGTCCCCCTTCTAATACTAATGATGTGACAAATCCTAGACCTAAAATCATACTTCGAGGAGGCCCTCCCCCTAATCCTAATGATGAGACAAATCCTAAGCTCAAAATTATACTTTGAGGAGGCCCCCCTTCTAGTCCTAATGATGAGAACAATGTAAAACCTAAACTCCTACTTTTATGGGCCCCTCCTCCTACTTCCAATGTTGACAAGAATCATGTTGCATACCTTGAGGAACAAGATGAAATGCAAAGACTTAAATACATGTGTGACACCATGCCAACACTAGAAGACACGACCCTAGCACCCCAACTACAAGACCTCATCCAAATACTTCACCAAGTCCCACAAACCCTAGACCAACAAACCATTCAACAATTCTGAGCCATCATTCAACAATTTCAACAAATCCAATCACCTCAAATACAACACCTCCTAGCCCAAGCCCAACAATTCATAGCCACTTGTCAAATCCAACAAACACAACCGCATCATTCATTTCAATCCTATGTGTCACCCCCTCTACTTCATACCAATCTAATCCATCCACTTATCATATTAATGCCACATCAAGCTATCCCACTTCTTTCCATGTCAACCAACATTCATATCAAGTCACATCGAAGCAAGAACATGTGAGCCCAAGTCCACCTTTGCAACTAGATCAAATACCTTCAAGCCCTCATACATTTGACAAGGGGAACACTAGCCTATCTTATCCCACGTATAAGTATATTATACCACCATCCAATCACATGCCAATCCAAGATCCTCCTAGTTCTACCCCAACACCACCATGTAATCCACTTGCCAATCCATCAACTCCATGTCATAAATCCAAACATTACAAAAACAAATCTAAATCCACCAATCCATTCAATCCCTTTGACCTTCCACCTAATCAAAGTACAAATCCTAAGCCTACAACATATTCCACTCCTTTTATTCCTCCACCATGGGACCTTTCCCCTCCACTTAATCCTAATCATAAGCTTACAACTTCCACCCTCATTATCCATCCACTATATTGTCCATCAACCCATACACTTGCAAAGGATGTGATCCAATGGCTACTAGTAAGGAATAAACCATCTCCATGTCAAACACCTATCCTTGAGCCTTTAAAGAGCCTTAAAATACCATGTGTATTCCTTCAACCCCATCATGTGGTCCACAATATATCAAACCTATCCAAGAGTCATCCACATCCACTTCTACCCAAAGTCAAGAGCTATGTCAAGAGAATAATCTAAAGCATGCAGAACTAGTAGCTCCTAATTCTAATCAAGATCAAATCACCTCCATTCAACCCATCCCTAGTACACCTAATCTTATCCATCACCAAGCTCCTGTATATGATCAAGAAAGCCATGATGATCCTCTTAGCCCACTTTATGCATTCCATGGCCAAGAGCTTGTCACTCCACCTACCCATGATGTGCCAACATTCAATTGTCATGATGTGACACATGCCTCCCAAGAAAACATAGAAGATCAAACTAATAGCTTGGATCTAAATGAACATAATCAAGCCCCTAATGATCCTTCCTCATCCTCCATTGACCATGTTTCAAAAACATCATATCCTATTCGTCTTACCACCTTTATCCATGAGTTTTCCTCCTTAGGACAATGACAACCTTTGTCCACCACCTCACCTTCTTCATCCAATAATGAACTCAAGTCTAGTGTCCAAACTACCCCTAGTCCCATTGTCCATCGCATCCTCCAAAACATGAACTACCAAGGTAAAGGGTTAGGCCTTCATGAACAAGGTTATTTAGAGCCCATCCATGTCAATGTCCCTTCACGCTCATATGTCCTTGGATATACACATCAAGGTCATCAATCTCAAGATGTTGGTACTTCATCCATGCCTCATAAGTCTACCTCTTTCCATCACAAATCATATCATGTACCCAAGACATATGTTACCATTCCACCTCCATTATCTTACAAATGTCAAAAGCATGTGACCATACACCTTCCACCATTCACTTTTTGGCAAGAGACACTACTATGCATGACAGGTGTTGTCATTTATGGCAACTAAGTCTATATTACACATCCGTATTACATAATTTTTTCATACTGAAAGTCAGAGTGAAGATTTGTCTAAGTCCGGGTAGTTAGAAATAGAGCATGTGACAGGGTCTAGTATCTTGGTCTGGATCTCTCTGGTGGTAAATCATAGTGTGATATAGATCTGAGGGAGTGATAAGGATTGTTAGGACTATCTAAATCTAGAAATTTAGCCTCTGGTGATGAAGGATTCAAAAGTTACAAGCATCTGAGTATCGGGTTCCAGTTAGTCAGTACAGTCAGAAGAAGAATAGGCTGACCTAGTATTTGATCTTGGTCCGGATGAAGAAAAGTTGTTGTTTAAGCGATTTGTGATAATCAGTGGTATTGGCCAACATGATTGATGATTTGAGAACACAAGTTTTTGGTCCGTGTTGTTGATTGTGCATGGATTCAGCCGACAGAGCATAGTTCTTAATAAATGTTCTAAGTTTTCTTGAAGCAGACTACAGTTGATTGCAATTCTTGATACGGATATATAGCCGATGGATTCAAGTGTTTTGAAGGACGATAGTGATGTGATGATGGAGTAAGTGTGAAAAAAGGTAGAAAGAGGTGAAAATGTGAAGATCTAAACTCGAATTATGGCCGAAGAGTGAAACAGGACAGAGTAAGGATGAAGTGTGTAAGATCAGTATTCTATGCTTTACCGGAACTAAATTTTTGCATTGGTAGATGCTATTCATCAATTCAAACATTCTGTAATCTTCTTGTAATCACTTCTATAGACAATGAGCCTCTTGGAGCAGTGAGCTCTGGGCATTGCGCCCTGAAGGCATGTGCCTTTCCCATTTGTAATACTTTTAACAAAGTATAAATTCTTGTGGGTTAACCCCCACTATGGTTTTTCCCTTAACCTGGTTTCCATGTAAAAATCTTGGTGTTCATGTGTTGTGATCTTATTGTTTATGTTCTTATGTTCATGATTCTTTCTTTTGGATGTATGTGATAAATTAATAAAGGAACAAAGTAACAAGTTTTGTAGAACTCTGATTCACCCCCCCAAGTGTTCCTTAATTTCAACAATTGGTATTGGAGCTTGGTTCCTTAGAAGAAATTTAACATCTTGAGGAAGATCTGGGAAGGTATTTTCAATGGGTTCATTCAAGCAGTCTAATGGTATCAATCAACAACTACAAGTAGGCCTAGATGATAATGACCTATCCAAAGCAGAAATCAGAGATCTGCAAGAGAACTTGAAAGATGCTGAAGATTTCATTGAGACCTTAAAAGAAAAATTGAGCAAATCTAATGAAAAGAGGAAGGAGCTAATTTTTCAACTAGCAAATCAAAATGAAGACAATGACATGGATGAGGCCCTGAAAGAAAAGACAAAGGAATGTGAGAAGTTAACAAAAGAAGTTGTTGTCCTAAGACATGAGATGGAATCTGAGGTGATGAGGCTAACTAAGGAAATTGAGGAAAGAAAGAAGTCTGAAGAAAAACTGAATCAATCTCTGAAAGAAAGAACAAAAGAATGTTGCAGATTGGATAGAATAATTGGCCATCTAGAGTCTGATCTACAAGAAAGCAAGGACAATGAGGAAGAACTTGAAAAGCAAATTATCATTCTCAAACATGACCTAGAAGTTGCAAATGAATATAAAGAGAAATTCAAGATAAGCTCAGCTAAACTTGAGGTGCTACTTGACAGTCAAAAGAAGCTAGATGATAAGCATGGTCTGGGATTTGAGAAAGGTGAAAGCTCTGGATCTAGTCAAAGAAATCCTGAAGCAAGAAATCAAACAAGGAATCCTAGAAGACCTCCAGTAAGATAACCTAATTCTCAAAGGTATCCATCTTTCAATGGCAATTGTTTCAAATGTAGTAAGTATGGTCATAAAGCTAATCAATGAGAAGTAAAGTGAATCAAAATGCATTATCTTTCTCCAGTCAATGCTTTAATTGCAAGAAGATAGGTCATAAGGCTGAGGAATGCAGAAGTGGATCAAGAATCCTCCTGAGAACAAACAAGTGTTTAATGGAAGATGTTTTACTTTCAATAAGTTTGGGCATATTGTAATACAATGCAAATCTAAACCTGCTCCAACATGTAATTGTCAAAGAAATAAGATTGTGTGTTTCAACTGCAACAAATC
The DNA here is from genome assembly GCA_027924645.1 of Cunninghamia lanceolata. Lineage (NCBI taxonomy): Eukaryota > Viridiplantae > Streptophyta > Pinopsida > Cupressales > Cupressaceae > Cunninghamia > Cunninghamia lanceolata. The sequence continues at coordinate 5,330,568 of BSBN01001217.1, read as the reverse complement.
TAGACATATTGCTAAATTTTGCAGAAGCAAAAAGGTGAACTCACAGACAAAAAGAACAGAACAAAAGATGGACAAAGGCAAGGGAAAAATAGATGTGAATAAGATCTAGAAAGAAATGAATAAAACATGGGTGAATAAAGATTCAAAGAATGAAGGTGATGGGTCCGCACTGGAATCCAGTGGTGATAACTCCTCTGAAAATTGAATTAAGAGCTCTAGCTCAGGGGGAGCTGCATTAAAAATCAAATTCCTCTAGCCAATAAGTGGGTGCCTAAATCTGGCACAATGAGAGAAGATAATTTGGGTTATTGCAGATCATTTGAAAGGATTTCTGGAAGAAAAGAAGTTGATATGGCGATTTGCAAAGTGGTTCATAAGAAACTACATCAAGAAATAGAGTAACCGGATGAAGTTAGGGCAACACATTTATTACAATGGAGAATTAGGTTTTGCAGAGCATAAAAAGTCATCCTTTCATCATTTGGATCACTTTGCATTCGAAGAGAGTGAACAAAAGATCACCTCAGCTAAGATTTCAAGGATTTGAAGTGCGACTGACCAATTCATTAGCTAAGCCTAATTCTGTGGAAGGAAAAGGTATTTTTCTACAAAACTTTGAACTTGTAATCTTTTGAAATGGCTACACCATTGGTTGTTGATATTACTTAAAGGCCCCGACCCAAATTCAAGAAGCATCCACACAAATCAGTAGAAGTCGACCTATTAGGTGCCTTTTCAAATGTTTCGTATGGTGTATTGCGTGTTGAAGATATTAGGGCCTATATTCATGTGAGCATAGATGAATTTGGGGACTCAAGGTTTGTAGATTTGTTCAAGAATCATCTAAGGGATGAAATTCACGATCTTAAACTTGACTATAAGGCACTACACAATAAACATTTCATTCAGATTATAGGGTATCGATCCTTTGATGAAGATGAATGTGTCCAGTATGTTTTAAGCCGTATGCATGATGAGTTTATGTGGCTAATGAAACCTTTCAAGATCACCAAGGATGCCATCAAGGCCATGACAAGGTTAAACTCATCTAGTGGACTGCCCATGTTGAAATCAGTAAAGAATCAAACCATAACTGATGCTACCGGTTCAAGGTTTGACAAAAGGGCAATGATAATAAATGACATCATTGATCCGAATGTCAAATTTACTTCAATGGTGATTGGATACAAGATTTATCATTCCAGCAGGGAAAATTTTGTATCCGATATAGCTATCTATGCAACTTATTAGATGTTGAAAGAGAATGTTGATTATGACTTATGTGAGTTTTTATAGAACTGACTGATGGAAAATTTGAATAAGGTTAAGAAGGATAAGAAGAACACCTTCAAATATGGTACACTGGTCTTGTGTTTATTCTTCTATTTCATGAATGAGTTACTCGACAAGAAAAGCATGTGTTAGACCAATGATAAACCTATTTCTATACAGATAAGAGAGCACTTGAATAATATTGGTGACTCCAATGCCCAAAGGACTGCTCTTTGGTGATTTTTTAAGAATTTTCAGAGCATGATGCACTCGAGAGAAAGAATTCCTTCATCTGTGGCTGAAAAATACAAGGATACAGTTTGCTTTATGGTGGATACAGATTAATGTTTCATGGAAGCTGTTGAACCAAGAACTGTATGGATCATGCCCATGGAGTATGAGGTTGATGAACAAGTATTGGATATGTATGCTCAACACCTTTTGAGCAAGCCAAAGGACACAATAGTTGAAATATTTGGGACATATGAAGAGCTAAGTGTGAAACTGCATGTTGAGCTTAGAAAACCATAAATCAAGAGGAAAGTTTAAAAGAAAGTAGAAATGTATACCGAAAGCATTGGCATAACTAAGGAAGTTGTGAAGCAGAACAAAGAAAGGATAGAAAAAGTTGAGAAGGAGAATTAGGATAAGAAACAAGGAAGTGCTCTGGTAGAATCCTCCTCCACATCAAGGACTACTAGGAGCTCTGTTGCTACCCCTGTTCCCCCCAAACTTGTCAAACCTGAAAAATCACAAGGCAAATCATCCAAAAAAGAAGGGAAAAGAGTGAAAACTAAGGCCTCACAGACATATAAAAGCATGAAAAATGATGAAGAAGAAATTGATTCTAATGTTAAGGTTAAAGAGTTGAATGCCTTAGGTACAAAAGTAGCCAAGTTATCTAAGGAGAAGCCCTCCGAAAGCAAAAGGGCAAGCAAAAGGTAAAAGACTAAAACATATGTTGAAAAGCCTACTCTTTTTGTGGATGACATCATCAAATCAGTCACTGTAGATGGGAACTTAAGGCCAATGACTAAATTTTATGATGATTATAGTGATGCTGATAAGAAGGTTCTAGAGGAAACAATAGTCAAATATCTAAATATCTACAATAAGGCTTTAATTGAAATAACTTCTGAAATCCCAAAAAGTCTTGCAGATATTTTGGAGTTAAGAAAATGCAAAAAGTAAAGACATTGAACTTAGGGAGCATGTGTTGATAAAATTGTGCCCTCAGAGTACTCTAGATCAAATGAACATGATATTCAAAGAAGTGAAAGATGACTTCAGGAGTAAGAAAAGAATGAATAAAATCATGCGTGGTGAAACCAATGAGATAGTCAAAGATACTCAGGAGATTTTTTTGAGTGCATTGAAAAGGCATAATCTTCCCATTGTTGAAGAAGAGATTGATGATGGGATTGATTCCTTAATTCTAGATGTTGAAGAATTGAAGATCAATGAGCAACAAACTAAGATAGATGACTCCTTTGTTTCAAAAGAGGAAGCAATAAACAAAGAAGATGAAAAGATGACAGATAAAACTGATGATGTAGGAGGTATTCAAAGTCCTCTGGATCAATCCGACAAAGAAGATATAGAGATGAATGTTGAAACAAATGCTCAAACTGAAGATGATTCATTGAAGAATAAAGAGCATGAAACAAAAGAAGCTAAGGATCAAGAAGCAGAAAAGGCCAAGGACAAAAATGAAAAAGAAGAGATTGCAAAGGTTGATGAAGAGCCCAAGAAGGACAATCTGGTTGACAGTACCGATAAGAATCAAATAGATACATCACCATCTTGGGCAAGAGACACTACAGAAGTAGTGAAAGAAATTTTGGAAAATAATAAACTAGTTGTAGAAGAGTTGAAAGGTCCAATGAATTTGGACAGTCTTTCACCAATTTAGAAGATAAAGTGGGCCTCTCTCACACATGCAAAGGCTGGAGAAGATATTTCGAAGTCTCACATAGAAGACAGTGAGCTACTTGGTTAGGCATCAGGGATTTTGGAGTAAATCATGCCAACATACTAGAAGGACTCATCAGCATCCCCCTCCGGTCAATTAAAGAATTTGATATACTCTGTAAGTATTCATTTTGAATCTCTTGGAATGTCTGTAGAGGTCAAGGTTCAAAATGAATTTAATGGTAAAAGGTTTGATTCTCTAAAAGGGATGATTGGAGTAGATAGAATTGTGTTGGATACCAGTGTAAAGAGTATTCAAAATGCTCTTATAGAAGGAGGAAATATATATAAATTTTGCTTATCTTGTCTTAAAGTTATAGAGGATATTGAAGATAAAATAAAGGAGTCTAAGCAAAAACTATCAAGTGTATCCAAATCTTTTGATCCTTTGACAACATCTGTGGCAAGCAAGGAGTGTCAAGAAATCATCTTGATTGAAGAAATAAAGAAATTGACAAAAGAAAGGGAGAGCATTGAGGCAAGGATGAGTGAGCTCCGGGGACTAATCTCCCCCAAAATGGAAGCAATGTTCAATGCCTTGACCAAATCCCAAGCTATCGCTCAGTCAAGTGACCCCACTGATCTGCGGAAGGTAGAGTCACAAGCATTTCTATTCAGTGGCCACATATTAATTTTGAACAGTATGAAGAAGAGTGGGGATAGTGAGATGGTACTATTGGAAAACATTTTTGGTGATATACTTAAGTTTATTTAAATAGGACTTAAGGATTGTTTTTACATATGCGGCTTAGTATATAGAATTTTTGTGTAAATTCTAGTTTGTGGATCCCACCCTTTGCCATTGATGTCAAAGGGGGAGTGAAGAACAGTGAAAAATGAGGAATCCAACAAAGGGGGAGCACTGGAGAACAGTGAAAAGCATAAGTGTACAAAGTAAGGGGGAGTTGTTCTGACACTTAGTCATTTTTCACTAAGTGTTGTCTTCAATGCCAAAGGGTGCTTGATTGTTGGTAAAAGACACTGTTACACATGATAGGTGTTGTCATTGATGGCAACTAAGTCTATCTTACACATCCACATTACATAATTTGTTCATATTGGAAGTCAGAGTGAAGATTTGTCTAAGTCTGGGTAGTCAAAAACAGAGCATGTGACAAGGTCCAGTATCTTGGTCTAGATCTCTCCGGTGGTAAATCATAGTGTGTTGCGGATCTTAGGGAGTGATAAGGATTGTCAGGACTATCTAAATCTAGAAATTTAACCTCTGGTGATGAAAGATTCAAAAGTTATAAGCATCTGAGTACCGAGTTCCAGTTAGTCAATACAGTCAAAAGAAGAATTGGTTGACCTAGTATTTGATCTTGGTCTGGATAAAGAAAAGTTGTTGTTTAAGAAATTTGTGATAATCAATGGTATTGGCCGACATGATTGATGATATGAGAACACAAGTTTTTGGTCCGCAGTGTTATGCATGGATTCAGCCGACAGAGCAGAGTTCTTAATAAATGTACTAAGTGTTCTTGAAGCTGACTATAGTTGATTGAAATTCTTGATGCGGATATATATAGCCAATGGATTCGAATGTTTTGAAGGGTGACAATGATGTGATGATGGAGTAAGTGCAAAAAAAGGTAGAAAGAGGTGAAAAGGTGAAGATCTAAGCTCAAATTATGGCCGAAGAGTGAAACAAGATAGAGCAAGGATGAAGTGTGTAAGATCAGTATCCTGTGCTTTGCCAAAACTAAATTTTTGCATTGGTAGATGTTATTCATTAGTTCAAACATTATGTAATCTTATTGTAATCACTTCTGTAGGTAGTGAGCCTCTTGGAGCAGTGAGCTCTGGGCAGTGTGCCCTGAAGGCATGTGCCTTCCCCATTTGTAATACTTTTAACAAAGTATAAATTATTGTGGGTTAACTCCCACCATGGTTTTTCCCTTAACTGGGTTTCCACGTAAAAATTATGGTGTTCATGTGTTGTAATCTTGTTGTTTCTGTTATTATGTTCATGATTCTTTTTTTTGGATGTATGTGATAAATTAATAAAGGAACAAAGTAACAAGTTTTGTAGAACACTGATTCACCCCCCCCTCTCAGTGTTCCTTAATTTCAACACCACTTTACCTCCATTACTTCCAACTCCTACTATTCCTCCATCCACTTTACCACCATTGCTCCCAACACCTAATATCTCTATCATCTAATCAAATTTTAATCCATCTATCCATAAGTCCTCTAAAAATCCTAATCATGACCAACAAATGCACACATTGTCTAAACATAAAGCTTCCACCCATCCCATGGGATTTAAAAATAAAAAGTTGGATGCCTCTACCCATAAAGACAAAAATCCTAAGGGTCCTAATGCCTTAGGGTACAAATATGAAGACTCAAACAAAAATCCATCTAAAAGGTTATCCAAGCCCATACCTCTAAAACAAAAGTAAAAAGCTAAAATGGTTTGGGTACCTATGGAAAAAGAAGTCAAGTTAAATGAGGCATCCACATCTCAAAAATCCCAACATTGCTCTTCCATCCAAAAATTCCAAAAATCCCATTCCATTCCAAAATCTCAAATTCCTTCATCCCATAAGCAAAACAAAAATTATTAAAATCATAAGTCTATGTGGGTCCCTAAATCACTACATCAACCATCCCCTAATCAAACATAGTCATTGCTTCCCACACCACCTTCAAATCAAAAGCTTCAATGCTTATCATAGTGTGTGCAACCACTAGTCATGATTCCTTTCCATACCTCAATTTCCCCATCATTCAACTATTATCCTACATATCTTTCCCATCCTATCCCTATGGTCCATGTTTTTACATAAGCCTTTCATCCATCCTCAAGCATACTTCACCTCATAATTCACTAGCTTTCCATGTATAATCCACTATCCTTGCTTACATAATCCACATCATAATCCACTATCTACCTTATCCATCTCACTTTCAAGCAATCCCCTACCAACATCTATGAGCATAATGACATTTGACATGGTCCATATGTGACATCCATCTCTAATGAGACTATCGCCTTTCATGGAACTAGATGCTTGCGTCCCTCCTATTCATATCCCCTCTTCCATCCAAAAAATTAAAAAGTCAAAAAAGTTCAAAAAAAAAGAAAGAAAAAAAATAAAAAAAGTAAAGAGAAATCCCTTCCTCTTTTGATCTTGATAAAGATATGGGGGAAAAATGTTCATAAATTCTTTGGATATATCTTGATATACCTCATCTTTCCAAACAATCGTATCATCACCCTATTGTCATAAACCTAATCCTATCATCCTATTGTTGGCAAGAGACACTGTGTGGCTTCATTGGTGTTGTCATTGATGGCAACAAAGACCATTCCACACATCCGTAGGACATGGTGTATCTTTACCGGAAGTTAGATTGAAGAATACTTTGGTCTGGTAAGCAAGAATAGAGCATGAAGCAAGGTCTGACAGTCAGGTCCGGATCTCTTAGAGGAAGTATCTTTGTAAAGTGCGAACTTGGGGAAGTCAAGAGGAATACCTTGATTGATAGATTCTAGGGATTGAGCCTCCGGTGATGAAAGAGTGAAGAGATATGAGCATCTAAGTATTGGGGTCTGGTTTGATAGAGTAGATAGAGGAAGAACAAATTGACAGAGCATCAGAATTATTCCGGATGAGATATTGATGGTGATCAAGGTTCTTAAGGTATCATCCATGATATGGCCGACATGTTAGATGACTTCTATAAGTATCTCCTTGATTCACATCACTTGGTAAGAAAGGATTTAGCTGACAGACTAGAGTTTGGGAAAATATTGACTATTCCAGATGCCGACTAGAAAGAGGATGAAATCCTTTGTGCGGATATATATACCAGATGGATTTGGATGTGAAGGTGTGTGTTGTGTGTTGAGTTGTGCAAAGAAAAGCAGAAGAGCAGTGTGAAAGCAGTAAGGCAGGTTCGGTTTGTGACAGGACAACAACACCAAAGAAGAGGAAGGATGAAGTGCAGTAGATCAGTATATTGAGCCTAACCGGAACTGAACCTCAACATATGAGGATGCTTCTCATCAGTTTTAGATCTTGTTATTCTTCTTACAACTTGTAGACAGTGAGTCTCTTGTAGGCAGTGAGCCTCTTGTGAGTAGTGTGCTCAGGCAGTGAGCCCTAATTGGCAAGTGCCATTTTGTATTTCTATTCTTCTAACAAAGAATACATTCTTGGGTTAATCACCCAGTGGTTTTCTCTCTTAACAGGGTTTCCACATCAAAAATATTGTGTCATGTTGTTTGAGTTTATCTCTGCTTTCATGTTCATTTAAGCTTATGTGTTTTGATACTGTACTAGTTGCTAAAATAAGAACAAAAAGTTAAATCATTGAGATAACTGATTCACCCCCCCCTCTCAGTTATCAACAATTAGTATCAGAGCCAATTTCCTCCAAACAGAGCCCAAGAGCTTGAGGAAGATCTAGAAATTCAAATGGATATGTATGGTATGAGGGAACAACTTTAGTCTACCCTAGATGATCTTGAACAATCTAATTTTGAAGTCAATGAATTGAAGGAAAGACTTAAACAGGCTGATGAATTCATAAATGAATTAAAAGGGAAACTGATTATCTCTATGAAAAAGAGAAAGGATCTAGTTTAGTAATTAGCAAGTCAAGGTGAAACCAATGATACAAATGAAGACCTAAAAGAGAAAACCAAGCTATGTGAAAAGTTATCAAAAGAGGTCATTATGGTAAGACATGAAATGGAATTAGGAGTTATAAAGTTCACCCAAGAAATTGAGGAAAAAATAAAAACTGAAGATGATCTAAGACAATCTCTCAAGGAGAAATTAGAAGACTACCACAAGATGGATAGAATAATCAGACATCTTGAATTTGATCTTGAAGATGCTAGAGATAATGAAGAAAAACTTGAGGATCAAATTGACACTCTTAAAAAGGATCTTCAAACAACAAATGAATACAAAGAGAAATTCAAGATAAGCTATGCTCAACTTGAAGTTCTTCTTGAAATCCAAAAGAGGATAGATGACAAGCGTGGCTTGGGATATGAGAAAGGTGAAAGCTCTAGATCCGGTCAGAAGAATTTTGGATCAGGAAATCCAAGGAATAGGCCTAGAAAACCTCCGGTAAGGCAACCTAATGCTCAAAGATATCCATCCTTCAATGGATACTGCCACAACTGCAATAACTTTGGTCATAAAGCTAATCAGTACAGAAAGAGAATAAATCAAACTAATACATCCTTCTCTGGACAGTGTTTCAACTACAAAAGGTATGGTCACAAATCTCATGAATGCAGAAATATGCAAATGAACAATTCATTCAATGGTAGATGCTTTGCATGCACTAGAATAGGACATATGGCTAATCAATGCAGATCATGGGGATATCATTCAAATATGCAAAGAAATGTTGTTTGCCACAATTGCAATAGATCCAGTCATATTGCCAAATTCTGTAGAAGGAAGAATCAGGACAAAAGGGGGTCCGGTGAATCATAATCAAAATCAAGACAAAGGAAAAGGAAAAGTGAATGTGGATGAAGTTAAAAGTGAGATGAACAAGATTTGGGTGAAGAGAAGTACAAAGAATGTAGGGGATGGATCCACACCAGAATCTGGTGTTGACAATCCTTCTGGAAATTAAAAAGTGAGCTCTGGCTCAGGGGGAGACACAAGGAAAAACATTTTCCTCCAGCCAATTAATTGGTGCTGGAATTGGCACAAGGAAAGTTGCAGATTAAAGGGTTCACAAAGGAACATCTAAATAAGCTTTGGTAAAGAGATTAAAGATCCATAAGAAGTTTTGAACAGGTTAATCTTCCAAGTTTGATCTGGTTAAATAGTCATTTAGTAAAAATAGGACTTTCACAGTTAGATCCAGCATGATTCGAATTTGAGGTATCTTGATCTGAGGCTAAATGGAATGATTGTAAAAGGTAGATAGATTGCTAATATCCACCAAGAGTAACTTTAAGTGTATCTTAGTGATCTAGAAAAATCTCTCAGGACAAGGAGAATATAGCAACCGGAATAACTTAAGATATGCATTTATTGCAAATGAAATTAGGGTTTGTGGAGAGATCAAAGGGTTCTTGTATTCATCATTTCTACATCTGCACTCAAGAAAAGAAGAAAAGGAGCTCTGCAAATGAGTTGTCTCAAGCCTCTTGAAGATAAACCGTAGAAGTCATTTCTTCTAGCAATCTGATTCATCTCATTCCGTGAAACCTAGAAGCGCAAAAGGTATTTTCCGTTCTTGAATATCTTTTTGCAAATCTTCTTGGAAATGGCTACTCTGAATGTTGTGAAGATTTCTAATAGGCCACACCCTAAATTTAAGAAGCATCCATACAAATCTCTAGAATTGGATCCCTCATGTGCATTTTCTAGCATTCTGCATGGTATTTTGCATGTAGAAGATGTTAGGGTTTACATTCATGCAAACATTGAAGAATTTGGGGAATCCAAATTAAGGGATATCTATCACAAACAATTAATAGATGATGCTTTTGAACTCAAACCACAGTATAAGGGCATCCAAGATAAACATTTTGGTCAGTGCATTCATTTCCCCTATTTAGAAGAAGATGAATGGGTTCGGTATGTGTTGAGTAGAGTGCATGATAACTTCTTATTGTTGAATAGACCATTTAAGATTCAACATTCCCATTGTTGAGGACTTAGATAATGAAACCTCTGCCATGGATGACAAAGAAGAATCCATTAAGACAGTAGCAGAAGAGGCAAAGGAGACTAGTGAAGAAAAAGCTAAGGACTTAGATTCCTCTGTTCCGGAAGAGGAAGTCCAAGGAAAAGTAAATCCGGTTTCTCCAGTAGTCTCCGGATCTAAAGGAGAAGAAAGAATAAAGGAGAAAGAAGAAGAAGTGAAAGGAAGAGAAGTAGATCAAGCTGAGAAGATCACCAGTGACAGTGCAGAAGGAAAGAAAACTCTATCTCCAGCAAGAGACACTGCAAAAACTGTCAAGGATTTCTTGACTAAAGAAATGATGGAGATTGATGAACTAGAGTTACTTCAAGGACCATTTGACTTTGATTCTTTCTCCCCGGTTCAAACAATGAAGATAGCATCCTTTGCCCAAGCAAAGGCTAAAGAGAAACTTTTAAAGCCTCACATGGAAGACTGTGAGCTGCTAGAAATTGCATCCAGTGTGCTCAAAAGATCATGCCATCCTTCCAGAAGGATTCCTCTGCTTCCTCATCTAGTAATCTCAAGTCTCTTGTTAGTTCTATCAACACTTATTTTGAGTCTTTAGAGAAATTAGTTGAGGTAAAGGTCCGGAAAGAGTTTTTGGATAAAAGATTCTCTGAGTTACAAGGCCTTATAACCAATGATAGGAGAAATATGGATATTGGGATAAAGAGCTTAGAAAATGCTCTTAAGGATGGAGGAGAAGTATATAAATTTTGTATATCCTGGACAAAAGTAACAAAGGATATTGAGAAGAAAGTGAAAGAACAAGAGGATAAACTGTCAAGCCTCTCTCAGAATTTTGATCCTCTCACTGTATCCATAATAAACTAGGAATGTCAAACTATTGTAGTCATGAATGAGATTAAGAAACTTGAGAAGGAGAGGAAGAACATATTAAGTAGAATGGGTGAACTTAGAGGGATGATTATCCCTAAATTAGAGGCCATGCATGAGGCCCTAACTGATGCCCAGACCACAGCCTAAACCAATGATCTGACAGATCTTAAAAGAGCAGAAGCTTTTGCATTCCTGTTAAGTGGTCACATCTCAATTTTGGATAGGATGAAGTAGAGTTGGGCAATAGAATTTGCCCAGTTGAAGACATCTTTTGTAGATATACTTCAGTATATGTAAGTATAGCATGTATATATACTTATGCGGCTAAGTATAGATTATTTTTGAGAAATTTTGGTGTATGGACCCTACCCTTTTCCATTGATGTCGAAGGGGGAGTGAGGAGCAGTGAAAAATGTGGAATCCAGCTAAAGGGGAGCTCCGGTAAAGTGTACAATAGAACAGAGTATCAACCAAGGGGGAGTGTAGTATAACACTTAGTCATTTTTCACTAAGTGTTGCCATCAATGCCAAAGGGGGAGATTGTTGGCAAGAGACACTGTGTGGCTTCATTGGTGTTGTCATTGATGGCAACAAAGACCATTCCACACATCCGCAGGACATGGTGTATCTTTACTGGAAGTCAGATTGAAGAATACCTTGGTCCGGTAAGCAAGAACAGAGCATGAAGCAAGGTCCGACAGTCAGGTCTAGATCTCTTAGAGGAAGTATCTTTGTAAAGTGTGGACTTGGGGAAGTCAAGAGGAATACCTTGAATGATAGATTCTAGGGATTGAGCCTCCGGTGATGAAAGAGTGAAGAGATATGAGCATCTAAGTATTGGGGTCTGGTTTGACAGAGTAGACAGAGGAAGAACCAACCGACAGAGCATCAGAATTATTCCAGATGAGATATTGATGGTGATCAAGGTTCTTAAGGTATCATCCATGATTGGCCGACATGTTAGATGACTTCTATAAGTATCTCCTTGATTTGCATCACTTGGTAAGCAAGGATTCAGCCGACAGACTAGAGTTTGGGAAAATATTGACTATTCCAGATGCCGACTAGAAAGAGGATGAAATCCTTTGTGTAGATATATATACCAGATGGATTTGGATGTGAAGGTGTGTGTTGTGTGTTGAGTTGTGTGAAGAAAAGTAGAAGAGCAGTGTGAAAGTAGTAAGGTAGGTCCGGTATGTGACAAGACAATAACACTAAAGAAGAGGAAGGATGAAGTGCAACAGATCAGGATATAGAGCCTAACCGGAACTGAACCTTAGCATATGAGGATGCTTCTCATCAGTTCTAGATCTTGTTATTCTTCTTACAACTTATAGACAGTGAGTCTCTTATAGGCAGTGAGCCTCTTGTGAGCAGTGTGCTTAGGTAGTGAGCCCTAATTGGGAAGTACCATTTTGTATTTCTATTCTTCTAATAGAGAATACATTCTTGGGTTAATCACCCTGTGGTTTTCTCCCTTAATAGGGTTTCCACGTCAAAAATATTGTGTCATGTGTACTGAGTTTATCTCTTCTTTCATGTTCATTTAAGTTTATGTGTTTTGATATTGTACTAGTTACTAAAAGAAGAACAAAAAGTTAAATCATTGAGATAACTGATTCACCCCCCCTCTCAGTTATCAACACCTATCATCATAAGTTTTGTCATGTCAAATCCTAAGAATTACACCTAAAATGGGGCAAGTTATTCCTATGTGACATAGTCTTTGGAGATCACATCCTTGCTATCTTATGTGCATACATCCTTTCCATCCACTATCACCTATCCTTCAATTCATCCAATCGTACCTACCTTCCATCCTTGCACCTAGACTTGGTTTTCACCTTATCGTTGGTATCTAGCATAAAGGCTATCAAAATTGTCATCCAATGCCATCCTAAAACATTTGCAAAATCCAAAAAAATCAAAACATCCAAAAACACAAAAAAATCAAAACATTCAAAATCCAAAAAAACAAATCATTCAAAATCTAAAAAAATTAAAATATCCAACAAAAACCCAAGCAATAAAATCAATCAATTCTTCCAATTCAATTCAAACCAATCCAATTCCTCAAACAAATTCTTCCAATCAATTCAATCACATTCATCATTCAGTCAATTCAATCCACCAATCATCAAATCAATCCAATTCTTCAAATCCTATCAGTTCATCAAATCATCAAATCAAATCACTTCTTCTAATCAATCCAATCTTCAAATCATTCCATCAAATCAAATCAACCAAATCCATCCAAGAAATAATCCAAATGCAAGTCTTATCAATCCATACCAATCAAGTTAATCAATCTTGTCAAATTATCCAATTGCATATGTTGGATTTTTTCCAAACTGGATGCCTCTTCCCAGTTATCCCTACAACGTTGCCATCATTGATCAACAGGATTCCCAGGCCAGGGGTCAATAGTACAGGAGATAGACTCTATAAATATCTCCTCTCCTTTAGGCTCTGCAGAACCAAGGGGGTATTCCCTATTCAACATCCACAAAATATGACCATATACTGACTGGGATGTTGAAACAGAACAGATAAATCCTCGCTTATGCAAACCAAAACTGTGGAATAAGTGCAAAGGGGCTAGCTCTGGGCTTATGCTCAGTTGTGAGATAGAGGATTCTGATCCTAAAACTACCTCTAATGTCCTAAAGGTTTGTATTTGAGGTTTGAGTTTGATTTGTATTGGGATGCAAGACTGGGACTCTGGATTGTAATCTCAATACAAGACCAAATTGGTGCCTATCCAGGGCTAGGAGTCAATAGACATACACATGTGGGTGATTATCATAAGCTTGAATCAATGACTGAGTTTCAAGGGGAGATTTCTAGTGTCTGCCTTACAGATACTTCCCAAAAATCAAGTGCTTAGTCATTCATACTTGATGGTATCCCTATTGCAACATACTTTCTCAATGATCAACCTGAAACATTTAATTTGTTCCTTGAACAAATGTAGGAGATTAAACATTCAATATAGAAAACCCATATTCCTGAATCCTAAATAACCCTTAGCTATTCTGATTCAAAAGAAAATATGCCCACAACTTGGAGACAAATGATCAAACACATGCAACAGAGCATTTCTCATATAAAAACAACATGAAACCAGTTAACTTATGCATAAATCATACAACATGAGATTCAAAAACTCACAAGACACCCAAAATAGAGCCACCAATGAAGTTGTATCTTATCATAGCACCCAAGTTTTATCTAGTCTTCCCCCCCCACAAATGAGTAACACAGTCTGCTATATACAGCAAGAAAGTGTACTCAACATTAATTACATGGCAAAATTCAAAAATTGCTAGATACAATGCATTATGAGAAATGGCGCTCAAAACATCAATGCAGTAGGTAGAAAAAGAGGTGAGGAGTAGTTGGACTCACGCCCCGTGCCGATGTTTGGGGATTTTTCTCTTAAAACTGGTAGGTGGCACGTCCATCATCAGCCCATGCCTCTGTAATTTTGCAACCAATGGTCAACCTACCAATGTCCTGTGGAAACACAGCAAACCGCGTGCTCTGGGAGCCTTCCTGCCAAGAACGCCACCGCAACCATGAAGAAAATCCTACATTTGAATACAACCATTGATCCTCCTTAGCATCTCCCAAATCTACAACTCAAATCAAACAGGCAAGTCGTTGGCCAATGACGATATGCCAGGTAGATGCCTCCTTGCCATCGCTGACTTTTCAAATTAGGTGGGAACTGATTGTCCCACATTCACCCTGCAATGACCTCTCCAACACTTTATAAACAAGACCACACCGAAAGATAATCGTCGGTGATTTTGCTCCTGACAATGCCAGCTTAGACTCCCTACATCGGCGGACCTCCCATCTGCTCACCTGATATGCAGTGTCACTCAGATGACCACCCTCATCGGCACAACCTGATGTATCAGAGGAAGATCATCCTGCCATGCCAATGCCATACGTCTTACCGATGATCCTACTGCATCTTATTCATGTCCTCATCAACGATCGATGGGACCCCTAGCATAGTTGCCAATAATAACTGTCATGCCGAAGACCATATAATGCATCCCATCGGACTTAGATGACATCATCATCATGTTGTCATAGGGTGATATTTGTAAGATGACTGATATTTGAAATATGGCTCCCCACATCCCATTGGACCTAGATGATGTCATCGTCATGTTGGCATAGGGTGATATTCCGCGATAAGGGTGATCTTCGCAAGATGACTGATATTTGAAATATGACCCCCTGCAAGATGTATGAAGTCGTTAGACAAGCAGATTTCGACCCTCATGTAAAATTGACATCCATACTTCACGGATCAAGTGATTATGAGGTGATAACGCAACATCAGGGTGATCTTCTCTAAGATGACTTATATTTGAAATATGATCCCCAGCAAGAAATATCAGGCTTGACTAAAAATTTGATGCAACATACCTTTTGCTTGAAAACTAGACTTCAAGTGGGCACCACCATTGGCTCCAACTGGGGATGTGCAGGCGCAAGGCTGCAGTGTGAACCAGACCACCTCCGGGCAAACTAGGCAAAACACAAAAAGGCAAAACACTGACTATACAGAGCAATTACAGATAATTTACACATAATTTACAATCGTGCACAGGAGACAATCACTTATGCAAAATAATGCTTAAAGAATTGACTATGCAACGACAATTCCAGTATTTCACCATTTAGGGCCTGGAGAAAGTAGGAATCTTCTCCATGAGTATTGTTGATTCAGTATGGGCCCATCCATAAGGGCTCAAATTTACCATGCTTGCCCTTATCCTAGCTCCTTGCATTCCAAACAAGGACTAAATCACCTATATGAAATTTCCTTTTTGTAGTTCTTTTATCAAATAGGTATTTCAAATTCTGTTGTTTCTTGATGTTTGCTTTGTGTGATCCTATTCTGATTTCATCTAATGCAATCAGTTGGTTTATCCTTTCAGTCATTGAATCCTCAATCTCTTCATCATTTTCTTGTATGAATCTATAAATTGGCAAGAGATTATTTACAGGCAACTTGGCTGTTGCGCCATATACTAACTCAAAAGGTGACCTTCCAATTGATTTCTTCACTGTTATCCGATCAGCCCATGTGCCATCTTCAGCTTTGAATCCCATGCCTTTTTGTTCTTGCCTACCATCCTTTTGATGATTTTCATGAGGCTTTTGTTACTTGACTATGCTTGACTATTTCCGTGTGGATGATATGGTGATGCATATGACAAATTAATCCCTTATTTGTTGCAAAACTCAACAAATTCACCAGATCTGAAGACATGGCATTATTTGTGACCACTTTGAATGGCACTCCAAATCTAGTAACAATATGTTCCAAAACAAAATCCATCACCACCTTGCTTGTAGCTTTCTTAGTTGGAATGGCTTCAATCCATTTGGCGAAATAGTCAGTAGCAACCAAAATCCAACAATGTCCTCCACTTGATTTTTCTAAAATTTCCCCTATAAAATCAATTCCCCACTATTGAAATGGGGCCTCCATAGTTACAGTTCTAAGGGGTAATGCACCTTCATACTTTAGTTTTCCTAAGAACCTTTGACAAGGATCACATTTTCTTACCATCTTTTGTGCATCTAAGAAAAGAGTTGGCCACCAGTAGCCTGCTTTAAGAATTTTGTGAGCTGTGGTTTTGGCAGTGTAATGTCCACCACACATACCTTTGTGCATGTCACTTAGAATGCCATTAGCCTGATTTTCATCCACACATCTGAGTAAGACACCATCAGGATTCTTCCAATACAACTCTCCTTGAACAATGATGTACCTGATTGCATGTAGCTTCAAGGTCCTTTTCTGACTATTACTGAGATGGCAAGGACAATTCAAATTCTGCAAATAATATACAATATCCTTGTACCATTCAAATTCTAACATATTAACACTTTCATTTTGAACTACATTCACTTGGCATGCTTCCAGATTTGATTGTGCCATCATTTTAGCCAAACCTTGTCCCCTTACCAATTTTGTGATCTGTATCTCTATGTTGAATTCTTGTAATTTATTTATCCACCTGCATCTTCTTCCTGTTACCTCCTGCTGAGTAAAAATATCCTTGACTGCTGCATGGGGCACATATACAACTATCTGAGGTCCTACTAGATATAGCCTGAAGCTTTTGACTGCTCTAACCAATGCATATGCCTGCTTTTCCACGATATCATATTTTAACTCAGCTGCCTGCTATGACATGCTAAAGAAAGCAATAGGCTGCTCAAAACCATCCTTATTTTTCTGTAATAAACATGCAGCAACAATATGAAAAGAAGCAAATGAGAACAACTAGAGTGGCTTAGAAAATTAGGAGATTTTAACACAAGAGCCATCTTTATAGCCTCTTTGATGTTCTGAAATGATTTAATTGCTTCATCTTCCCATTTGACAGTTGCACCCTTCAACATTTTAGAAATATCCTTTGTGATCTCTGTAAAGTTGGGGACGAATCTTCTAACAAAATTAATTTGTCCAAAGAAGGACTGAATACCTTTCACTGTTTTGGGAACTTGAATCCTGTCAATTGCAGCAACCCTTTCAGGATCAATCCTAACTCCATCCTTGGAAATGATGTGCCCCAAAAGCTTTCCTTCCACTACCCCAAAAGTACATTTCTTTGGGTTGAGTGAAATGCCATATTCTAGTGCTCTAATAAAAATTTGTTCTAAGTGCATGCAATGTTGCTCTTCCTTTTTTGAATAGGCAGTGAGATCATCCTGATATACAGCTAGAATTAAGTCAATCAATCCTGTAAAAGCAACATTCGTAGCCCTTTGAAATGTGGCACCAACATTTGTTAGTCCAAATGGCATTCTCACATATACATAAGTTCCCCATGGAGTGGTAAAGATAGTTTTGTATTGTTTAGATTCTTTCACCTTCACCTGATTGTATCCTGAAAATCCATCCATCATGGATAGAAGTTCACAACCAGTTACCTTCTGCAGCATAGCCTCCATGTTGGGCAGTGGATAATTGTCCTTTAAAAAGGATATATTCAGATTTCTAAAGTCAACACAAAGTCTTATATCACCATTCTTTTTTCTAACTGGAACAAGATTAGACACCCAAGTTGAATGTCTAATAGGCATAATTATTCCAGCCTCCCTAAGCTTCATGAGTTCTTCTTGCATTTTTGGAGCCAAAGTTGGGTTGATAGGTCATTGTTTTTATCTGAATGGCTTAGCTCCAGGTTTCAAAGGGATTTCATGCTGGAATAGGTCTTCTCTATAAGCTTTTAGGTCCTCATATGACCAGGCAAAGACATGCTTATATTTTTTTAACAATGCAATCAACGTGTTCCTGATGTGTGGTTTGAGCTGTTTGCCAATATATACCCTTTTGGGGGCATGAGATGTCCCCAAGTTTATCTCCTCCAAGTCATTCTTGTTTGTAGGAGATGCTTTTGAAATAAATTGGTCCCTATTGTCAAATGCTCTTTCTAAAGCAACTAACCCTCTAGGGATTTTATTTGTCTTTAGCTGAATTACTTCCTTCCCCATAAGAGTTTCTTTTCTATCCACAACCTCTACAAAATTCTAGAAATCAATCTCTTGATTCTCATATTCATCTATGCAGTGTAAAAATCTTAACAAATCTTTATCATTATCAAATACTTGCCAACTGCATATATTTTCTGGTACTGCAGGTCTAATCTTAACCTCAACATTTGTAACATCAGATAGAGTAATATCATCTGGCCTTATGGCCACATTAGCTAAAAAATCTGCCATGACATTTTTTGATCTTTCTATCCAGTTTATTTAAAAAGCATCAAACAATTCAATTGTGTCCCACACAGCATGCTTATACTATTTTAACCTCTTATTTTTTGAAGCATACTTATCTCTAACCTGGGAAACAATTAACTCTGAATCCCCAAATACTTTTATCATCTTAATTCCATGCTTCAGAGAAACATTCAATCCTAGTAATAGAGCCTCATTTTTTGCAATATTATTTGTGCAGGAAAATCTTAACAAGAAAGAAAATTTTAGAAGCTTACCAGCTGGAGACAAAAACACAACTCCAGCACTAGAGCCTTCTTTTGAGCAAGATCCATCAAAATACATGGTCCATAGACCCTGTTGATCTAGCTCTTGAATGCAAATATCTTTCACTTTGTTTTCTTGATCATCTGAGACAACCCTAAAATTTCCACAATCAGTATCTACAAAACATATATATGTTCTTCTGACTCCTAATCCTCAACTGTTTCTAGTGACCTTTCTTCTCTAATCAATTTGACATCTTTGCCATTCATTGGGATCATGGCATATGATAGATCTAGTTGCATACTTCCTCCAATCAATGATGCCCATCTTCTTGACAATAACATACCATATTGTGGCTTTAAGTCAACAACTGTTATGTTCATTTTGTAGGTCTTTTTTGGATATGTTGCCAGTCTAAAATCCACATCTTTCATGATTCCAATGACTGGTACTTCCCTGGCATCCATTGCATAACATTTTCCACATGCCTTGTCTATTTTCAATCCAACTTGTTGCATGATATCTAGAGGCATAATATTTGTTGATGCTCCAGAATCAAGCATACAATTTCTGATTACTTTTCCATTAATAACAAGGGAGACATAAAATGGCTCAACCTGTGCAGGACACTTTGTCATTGTCACCCCCAGATAAACTTTAGGAACCTCATCCTCTTCAATACACAAGGCCTGTTTCTTTCCCTGAGCGTCAGCATTCTACTTAGCTTGACAGGGCACCCCTAAAATCAGTGACAATGCTTTGTTTCTGAATTCCTCAACCTTCATCAACTCTATCAATGGAACATAGACCTTTATCTGGGACAAGACTTGAGCTATGTCAAAAGGAGCATAGTTTTGTATAACATTTGTAGCCTAATCCATGGTTTTATTTTTATCCTGGGATGATCCAGCTTTTATTTTTGTGGCCCCTTGACTGTCATCCTTGACCTAAGCATTCTTGCTCTGATCTTCATTTTGGGGTACTCTATTTTCTGGTCTTTGAGGATCATGACCCATTTTTTGCTTAAAATTCTGCTTATTATTGCTCCATTGTTTCTTTTGTGGTTCAACCTCTTTATGACTCTGCACTGGTTGGCTCACAAAAGTGTTCTCTGGTTGGTGCAAGTTACTTACTTGAGCCTTACCCGTAAGGTTATAATTACTTTTGACCTGAGATACTACTGCAGTTGTGAGGGCCCTAATCTCTTCATCAAAAGGCCTTCTCAAGTTATTCAAAAAAATATGTGAGTCCTGAGCATAGGCATAGCTATCTTCATCATCTTCACCACAAGAAACTTGCTGGTAGAACTGAATTTCATTATTTGTACTTGCATCAGCATCATGAGAAGAATACTCCCTGTTTGTGGACAACATATTGACATTATCATCCTCCATACAATGTGGCTCATTGCACTCATCATAGACAACAACATTATTATATAAAGACTGAGCAATCATACATTGTGACTGTGAGTGAGGCATTTGACATATTATACACCATGGGGTGTCATCAATAATATTAATAGCCTTCTTCAAAGGATCAGGAGTTTCCCTAACATTTTGAGCCCTTTGATTTGTGTTGTTGTTTGGGAGAATGGGTTTACCATTATGCCAATTAGTGTTATATGGCATGTCATGTAGTGATGGTCTCTTTTCTTGCCTTTGGTAGACCTGCCTGTTAGGACCTATCCCTTTTTCATTTTTAGCGAGTCTATAACTCAGGTCCTTGACAATAGTTGTCAATTTATCTCGTTTCTCCTCAGAAGTGGATGTATTACCTTGAACACTCTGAGATTTAGTATTTGGATTTTGTAGAATTTTTACGTCATCTCTTCTATTTGTCTTACCAGACGCTTTTTTGTTATTTTCAATATTTGTTTCCATTTTGAAAGCATCCCTAAGGCTGGCAGGGCCCTTATCTCTTAACCCATACACTGTTTTGGCATCAAAAGCATTTATGTACAACACTATGCACATTGGTTCATTAGGCCTCAGGTGATGTCGCAATTTGTTCAACACCTTAGTGAATCTAGCATTGAAATCTGCAACCTACTCATTTGATCCTTTAGTAATACTAGTGAACTCATTAATGAAGAAACTTGGATCAGTTTTGTCACCATATTGTTCTTTGAATATCCTCCTGAAGTCATCCCATGATGAGATACTTCGGTCAGGCAGACCCTTATACCATTCTCTAGCTTCATCAATTACGAATTGCATAAACAACTTCATAAACACATCTTCATCTTCAACCTCAAAGTTGTCCATGACATTCTGAAAGGCTTTTAAATGATCCTCACCTACCATAGTATTGTTTCCTAAAATTTTTGGTACTTACGACCTTACATGCTTGTCAATTGGATTAGGATAGCCAGGAATACCATCAAAAAAAAGTTGCCTAAATCTATCCAGTTGCATAGGTTGTCTACCAAATTGATCAACATTGTCATTTCTATTAGCATTTTGATTTCTCACATTATTTAACGGTGCTCTAAAATTGTTTACATTCTGTCTCTGATCATTCTATTGATACCAGATTTCATTTCTATGATGGTTTCTCAAGACATTTGCATTATCAAGGGTGGGGACTACATCATGTTGAGCAGTTCTCAGAGCTTGCACTTTTTGTCTCATATCATCTCTAATAATCATAGCTTGTAAATATTCTAACTCAACTCTCAAGCTTTTGATTTCTTCAGCTAATTGTTCATCTTTGGGCATAGAAGAGGATGGTCCCATTCCATATTGGTCATCATCATCATCCTTTGAGGACTTAGTCTCTTCAAATCTGTCAGAGGGATCTAAGAAAGGGTGTTCCTGAAACACCTCTGACCTCACTCTCAAGTTAACACCTTGTTGTCTTTCATATACATTCTAGATTTCAGCCTCAGTGTTTAAAAAATAAGGTATTGTTCGCTCTGAGGATTCTGGATTGTCTTGAATATTATCATCACCTCTAGGAGAACCCTCTTGACTGGCTTGAACAATCCCTTTTTTCTTGTACATAATTTTTCTGGGTAATTCTTCAAACTGAGGATTACGTAGGGATCTTCTCCCTTGCATACAAATTTTTACTTTACCAGTTGGGAGATTGTTCAGAGTCGCCACCTACAACTAGGAATTATTTTCTTTTAAAATCAGGGTTCTTATACAAAGTAGTCCCCAACAGAGTCACCAAATCTGTTAGATTTCTCCCAAATTGGATGCCTCTTTCCAGTTATCCCTACACGGTTGCCATCATTGATCAACAGGATTCCTGGGCCAGGGGTCAATAGTACAAGAGATAGACTCTATAAATATCTCCTCTCCTTCTTTAGGGGTATTCCCTATTCAACATCCACAAAATATGACTATATACTAACTGGGATGTCGACACAAAGAAGATAAATCCTCGCTTATGCAGACCAAAATTGTGGAATAAGTGTAAAGGGGCTAGCTCTGGGCTTATGCTCAGTTGTGAGACAGAGGATTCTGATCCTAAAACTACCTCTAATGTCCTAAAGGTTTGTATTTGAGGTTTGAGTTTCATTTGTATTGGGATGCAAGACTGGGACACTGGATTGTAATCTCAATACAAGACCAGACTGGTGCCTATCCAGGGCTAGGAGTCAATAGACATACACATGTGGGTGATATCATAAGCTTGATTCAATGACTGAGTTTCAAGGGGAGATTTCTAGTGTCTGCCTTATAGATACTTCCCAAAAATCAAGTGCTTAGTCATTCATACTTGATGGTATCCCTATTGCAACATACTTTCTCAATGATCAACTTGAAACATTTAATTTGTTCCTTGAACAAAGGTAGGAGATTAAACATTCAATACAAAAAACCCATATTCCTGAATCCTAAATAACCCTTAGCTATTCTGATTCAAAAGAAAATATGCCCACAACTTGGAGACAAATGATCAAACACATGCAACATAGCATTTCTCATATAAAAACAACATGAAACCAGTTAAATTATGCATAAATCATACAACATGAGATTCATAAACTCACAAGGCACCCAGAACAGAGCCACCAATGAAGTTGTATCTTATCACAACACCCAGGTTTTATCCAGTCTCCCCCCCCACAAATGAGTAACACAGTCTACTATATATAGCAAGAAAGTGTACTCAACATTAATTACATGGCAAAATTCAAAAATTGCTAGATACAATGCATTATGAGAAATGGCACTCAAAATATCAATGCAGCAGGCAGAAAAAGAGGCAAGGAGCAGTTGGACTCGCGCCCCATGTCGACGTTTGGGGATTTTTCTCTTAAAACTAGTAGGTGGCACGTCCATCATCAGTCCATGCCTCTATAATTTTGTAATCAATGGTCAACCTACCAATGTCTTGTGGAAACACAACAAACCGCATGCTCCGGGAGCCTTCCCGCCAAGAACGCCACCGCAACCATGAAGAAAATCTTGCATTTGAATACAGCCGTCGATCCTCCTCAGCATCTCCCAAATCTATAGCTCAAATCAAACAGGCAAGTCATTGGCCAATGAGGATATGCCAGGTAGTTGCCTCCTTGCCATCACTGACTTTTCAAATTATGTGGGAACTGATTGTCCCACATTCACCCTGCAATGACCTCTCCAACATTTTATAAACAAGACCACACCGAAAGATAATTGTCAATGATCCGACGACGCCAGCTTAGCCCCCTACATCGGCGGACCTCCCGCCTACTCACCCGATATGCAGTGTCACTTAGATGACCACCCTCATCAGCACAACCTAATGTATCAAAGGAAGATCCTCTTGCCACGTTGATGCCATACGTCTTACCGATGATCCTCCTGCATCTTATTCATGTTCTCATCGATGATCGGTGGGACCCCTAGCATAGCTGCCAATAATAACTGTCATGCCGAAGACCATATGATGCATCCCATCAGACTTAGATGACATCATCGTCATGTTGTCATAGGGTGATATTCGTAAGATGACTGATATTTGAAATATGACTCCCCACATCCCATTGGACCTAGATGACATCATCGTCATGTTGGCATAGGGTGATATTCCGCGACAAGGGTGATATTTCGCAAGATGACTGATATTTGAAATATGACCCCCTACAAGATGTATGAAGTCGTTAGACAGGCAGATATCGACCCTCATGTAAAATTGACATCTACACTTCGTGGATCAAGTGATTATGAGGTGATAACGCAACATCAGGGTGATCTTCTCTAAGATGACTGATATTTGAAATATGACGCCCAACAAGAAATATCAGACTTGACTAAAATTTTGATGCAACGAACTTTTTGCTTGAAAACCAGACTTCATGTGGGCACCACCAGCATCAACGGTCTTGATCCTAATCTTGACGTAAACCAAATCAATTAAGAAATCAATCATAATCAAATCTTGGGTTGATTCGCATGGCCAACAACACTAGTATCAATCAATTAATCAATTGTCTTATACATGATGTTGCATTGTCGAAACCAAACCAGGCATCTTATACGACATGTTTCATTTCTCGAAACCAGACACTATCATAATCATCAATCAATTACTCAATCATTGGTTTGTAGCTTGACAGGGGCAATACCTTGTTTGTTTTTGTATCATTTGTGCATGCTTGCTTGCTTGCTTAGTGTGCTATCATTTTTATCTTGCATTTGTATCAAATCCAAACTAGCTAATATTCATATCTTGTATCTAGACAAGGTTGTATTATGTTGGTGCACAAGACACATCATCACCCTAGTCCTTATACCTTGGTGCATAATGTCTAGTACTATATCAAACTTCATGGTTTCTCACCTTCATTGCAACATACCACATTTTTCACTTGTTCTATCCATTCCCTTATCTTTCTTGACCAATTCCTTTGCTTTCGAGAGCCTACCCATGTTTGTCCGACCCACTTATCCTCTTGAGGGGGAATCATCATTCTATCCTTACATCATCATCATTTTCCATACCTTATCTTCTTTGAAATGATGCTACTTGGTCGCAACATCATCTCAAAGAGAGGCAAAATGTAAATACTTAAAATTGTCCATGTCTTGCAACATCACCTTGTGAGACATCTTGCAATGTTTTGTCCTAGGTCCCACTCATAATCCCATCCTAATCACTTAATCAATTAATTAAATAAATCCCATTTATTTAATTAATCCCCCTTTCACATGTCCCAAAGAATTCAAATAAAATATTTGAATTATTCCCTCACCGAGCTCATCACATTCAAACACATGTCACATGTCACATCCACAACTAATTTAAATAATCTTTTATTAAATTAGGTCTACCCTACACTTGTCACATGACTACAACTCTTTGTGGAGTGGGAAACCCTATTCGATCCTAGCCGTCCACATCATTGAAAACAACTTTCAATCTTGACCATTAATTCAAATAAGTCCTTTCCTATAAATCAACCCTCAACCAAGCCATTTGCAACAATGAGTTTTCAAGTAGCCTCATGTTGTCGAAATGACATTAGAGCCTCTCATCATTCATCCTCATGCCATTGTTATGCTACTGAAATAGTGATCACCCAATATTCATCCTTCAAAATCATGCATTCCTATGCAAGATTGAGAAGAGCAATGGAGATAAACCAAGCTTAGTGTAGAGATTCAGTTTGCATTTGCTTTGTGTTTTGATTTATTTAAATTAGGCCTACCTTACACTTGTCACATGAATACAACTCTTTGTGGAGTGGGAAACCCTATTCAATCCTAGTCGTCCACATAGTTGAAAAGCACTTTCAATCTCAACCATCAATTCAAATCAGTCCTTTCCTATAAATCAACCCTCAACCAAGCCATTTGCAACAATGAGTTTTCAGGTAGCCTCATGTTGTCGAAATGACATTAGAGCATTTCTCATTCATCTTCATCCCATTGTTTTGCTATTGAAATAGTGAGCACCCAACATTCATCCTTTGGAATCATGCATTCCTATGCAAGATTGAGAAGAGCAATGGAGGCGAGCCAAGCTTAGTGTAGAGATTCATTTTTGGTTTGCTTTGTCATTTTGATTTTTGTGATATCTTGTACTTCATTGTGCTTGTTAGGGTTTGATGATTTCATGTTTATGATTTAGCCCTAATTTTTACCCTAGCTACACCGACAATGCCAACATAGGTTTCTCTGTCACTTTCTGCTTCAACAACTCAAAACTTTTATCTACTCCTGATGTCCAGTTAAAGTCCTTTCTGTCACCTCTCATTGTCTTTGTCATAGGGTTACATGCTAAACTGAAATTTCTAATGAACTTTCGGTAGAAACTAGCTAATCCATGAAATGATATGACTTCTCCAATACTGTCAGGTGTAGGCCACTCAACAATTTCTCTAACTTTCTTAGGGTCCATCTTCAATCCTTCCACAGAAATCACAAATCCTAAATATACCAATTCTTCCTTCATGAAACTACACTTCTTAATATTTATCAATAATGTATTTTCTCTTGGTCTCTGCAATACTTGTCTTAGGTGCCACAAATGTTCTTCTTTTGTCTTACTAAAAATCAGAATATCATCCAAATATACAATAACAAACTTACCCAAGAATTTCTTCAGAACTTCATTCATCAATCTCATGAAAGTGCTTGGTGCATTAGTCAATCCAAAAGGCATTACTAACCATTCAAACAATCCTTCATTTGTCTTGAAAGCAGTCTTCCATTCATCTCCTTCTCTGATTCTGATATGATAGTATCCACTCTTCAAGTCTATCTTTGTAAAATATTTTGCTCCACTAAAACAATCCATAATATCATCCATCCTAGGCAATGGAAATCTATACTTAACTGTGATCTTGTTGATTGCTCTAGAGTCTATACACATTCTCCATTCTTCATCCTTCTTTGGTGCTAGCACTGTAGGTATTGCACAAGGGCTTAAAATTTCTCTGATCAAACCTTTCCTCAATAATTCTTGTATATGCCTATTCAATTCTTCATTCTCTATCGGTGTCATTTTGTTAGGCAAACTAGCTCCAGGTATAGGATCCATGTGATGACTGATACTCCAGATTGGTGGCAATCCTTCAGGCACATTATCTGATATTATGTCTTCATACTTTGTCAGCAACTCAGTTATCTTCTCTGGTTGTGATTCTTCAGTTTCTATTCTTAAGTTCTTAGGCTTCTTAGGAATCAAAGCATAACACATATTCTCATGTCTCAAACCATCTAGAAATTTCCTTCCATCTGCCAAACAGATTCTAGCATTCCCACATACTTCATTCTTAGGTTTATCTTCCAAAGGAATCAAAGTAATTCTCTTCCCATTTGATGTTATAGTATATGTATTCTTTCTCCCATCATGTATATCTTTTCTATCATATTGCCATGGTCTACCCTACAAAATATGACATACATCCATAGGCATAATATCACATAGTACTTCATCATGATAAGATCCAATATGAAATTTCACCAAACATTGTTCACTCACCAGTACCTTATGATCATCCTGAATCCATGCTATCTGATATGGATGAGGGTACAGTTCAATCTTTCTAGCTTTAGCTTAGTCACCATCTCTTCTAAAACCAAATTATCTGAACTACCACTATCAATTACAACTTTACAACATTTACCTCTTGATTTGCATCTGGTTTGGAACAAACTCTTCCTCTATGATGGTTCCTCATTTGTCTATGTTTGAAATAGTGCTCTCCTCATGACAAGTGATTCTCCTTTCTTAGGTTTACCAACTGAACTCGGTGATCTAACAGGTTCTTCTACATAGGTTGCTCTTCCACTGTTCTTTGTCTTCGTGCTTGTACTTCCTTGATTACATTCGAACGCTCTATGTTCTTCACCTCCACACTTAAAACAAGTTCCTCTAAATGTTCTCCTATCAAGTCCTCCTACATCTCTTTTGTATCCATCACTCTAGTATGAATTAGGGTTTCCTCTGTGGCAGAAAGTTATGTCATCTCTCTGGTATGCATTGTTTTCTCTGTCTTCCTTCTTGAATGTGTTACCTTGTCTACTCTTCTCTGTAAATGATCTGTCTCCTTCAGAAAATGTTTTGCCTCCCTGAAATTTACCTCCTCTACCTCTCTGTCTCTGCTCATGCTTCTTGTTCAACTTTTCTTCAACCTTTAGGGCAAACTGATATGCTTCTTCCAATGTTGTCATCCTTACCAAACTCAATTCTTCTTAAATGTTCATTCTCAATCCATTGATGTATCTTGCCACTTTCTCCTTGCTTGCTTCACTATGTCCTATTTTTATAATCATCTTATGAAATTCTTCAGTGTATTCCTTCATAGATTTCTCCTTTTGTCTCAAGTTCTGCAATCTTTTCAATAGTTCCAACTCATAGTTAGTAGGTAAAAACTGATTCTTCAACTTTGTTACCATTCTATCCCACTTTGTGATATTTTATTTTCCTCTTCTATTTCTATCCAACTCAACTTCTTTCCACCAAATAGCAACATGTCCTTTCAACTTAGTCTTTACAAATTTCACCTTCTCTGGATCTTCAACTTATTCATATTCAAAGTATTCTTCTAGGTCATTTATCCAATCAATCAGATCTTCAGGATTCAAATTGCCACTATAGTTTGGTACATCCACTCTAGGTCTTTTCCCAATCTTTGAAATAGCTCACAACATATTCACTTGATCTGATTCTTCTTCTCCTAAGGTTTCTTCATTTTGATCAATATATTGGAATTCTTCATCATCATCACTTTCAACATTAGGTCTAGGTGTAAGTCCTCTTCTTCGATCTTCTTCAACAACATCCAAGCGAACTCACATTGTCTTCATCATTTCCATCATCTCATCCATTCTTCCAGCTATAGTACCAACAACATGTATTCTCCTTGATGTCATCTCTTCCTAGGATCAAGTGTAACCGCCTCAGATTCAACAATCTATTCACAACAACATCTTACAGAATGCCTTCACAAACTTCACTCAATTCATTCACTTCACTCCCAAAGGATTCAAACTTCACTCTGGTACCACTTGGTGCAGTCATGGTTAGGAGGGTCCACAAAGTGAATAGTCTAGACAGTGTAGCAAGAGTAAACTCAATGGAGGTAACTCAAATATAGAATACAAATGCATATTCAATCATTCAGTATATCATTGATTCAAAGTACCAACATGTCAACTTACAGATTAGGGATCACAGGCCTAATTTTCCAATTATAAAATATGCGCAAGATGTAGCTTTGAAGTGCATTATAAAAGAAAATCTACCTTATGAATTATCTAACTATCCTAGACTACTTTCCTATGCATCTATTACATGTATATATATCATCTCCGGATCATAAGATTCCTCTACGTCAACCAAACAGATTACAAACTCCAATGAAAGAGATGTAACATGTGTACATGGATAGGTCGGACCTAAACATATGAAAATCCTCTACAAGTGAATGGAATAACATGCGGATCTCAGAGAAGGTTGGCCATGATCCAAAGTTCCTTGAATGATGTGTCTTTTAGCTCTAGAAGTCATGGAAGTGCTCTGCAAGTCTTCTCCTTTAGCTGATTGTCTGAGACTATCCGAATGCTCTATTATGAGAAAACAGTCGATCTTCCGATAGTGATAT
Organism: Cunninghamia lanceolata; assembly: GCA_027924645.1. NCBI lineage: Eukaryota > Viridiplantae > Streptophyta > Pinopsida > Cupressales > Cupressaceae > Cunninghamia > Cunninghamia lanceolata. Next base: position 5,301,233 of record BSBN01001217.1, on the reverse strand, counting down.
CTTTCCTGAAATTGGTCCAAATGATCTAAATTTTGGATATGATGTACATGAAGATGTCTAGATGCTAAGTCCAACTCCATAAGGTCTGAATGATACTATGGTAGAATGCGGACAAAAATACAGAAATTGCTACTGACTGTACTGAATTAAAAAATGAAAGAAACTAAATGAAATGCAAGTATTTTTGGTTGATGCAAGTTGTTCTTAAACCAGGGATGCTCCTGCATCGATATAGCTATATTTTTCCCTCAACAAGAGACTTCCAAGATTCCAAAACCCATTTATGTAAGTCCATAAGAGAGGGTTACACATTGTTAAATCTACAAAACAAGCCACAATGAATATAAAAATGTTCATTATTGATCACATTCTGTCCAGAAACCATGACAAGGGAGGATTGGGAACATGGAGGGGGCCAAATTGTTTCATGTAGAGGAGGGCAAGAAGGAACTCCTAAAACAACCATGACTACATTGGCCCACATGGAACCACAACCCAACCCCTTCACGCCATTTTAGACCTCTGCACCACCAACAATACCACAATCGAGAGATGCCATAGTTACCAATGCATTTGAATCCAAAGATTCCACACCATATCTGGCCCCAAACACATCATGACCATCACCAAGAGTAGGTACACTATTGCCAGAGGATAAATCAAGGGATTCCTTCACCAAAACACTAGTACCGTCACCATTGCCAATATTCACACCACCACCAAAGGGAGGGAGTGGTGGAAAAACAATAGTCGATTATAGAGGAAGGGTTCCAGGAACATGTGGGAGTAGAGCCATTCAAAATATTTTTAATACAACTTACTATGTTTTTTAATTTGAATAACATTATTTGTTGCTCATGTTCTACATGAATTAGCAATGGGTACATCAAAGTAGTTGAACATATCTCCCAATTGATGTGTGCCATCTTCGTATAGTTTGCAGAAGGTAGATATTGCAAACATTATATGGTTAAAAAAATAATTTACTTCCCCACTTAAATAATTTATTTTTAAGTCTATTTAGATACCAATTCCATATCTCATTAAAAGATAGTCCTAAATCAAATAGAATGCTAAGACACCAAGTTATTTCACCATGTTTGATCTATTTCTAGTCTTTGGGAGGCCACTAAGGAGTGCGACCAACTTGAAACATTAAGAACTCCATTTTATGATGAACCAACTAATATCTTGACATAGAATAGTATAGTTTTAAAATGTCTAAGGTATAATTTAGCTCATTTTCTAAGTTTTATAGATTTAGTCTACAGGCTATCATCACAAAATGTGAATTAATCACAACATTCTATGGCATGAAAGTACTAGATATAAGCTACAAATGATTGAATCTTTGCAATAAATAACCTAAAGAATCGGTAGTGAGCACATACAAAAGGGTGATAGAGGACATTCTTGTCTATTGGAGCACTATAGAGGGAAATAATTAGATATTGAGTTATTAACCACTATGTGGGCATTGGAATATTTTAAAATCATTTAAACATGAGCACAAATTTGAGGCATAGAACCTAACCATTACATCATTTTAGGGATGAACTTCTAGTGCATTCTATCATAAGCTTTATCAAAATGTAGCTTTACCACCAATGCATTTTGGCCTGACTGTTAAGCCTATTCACTAGTTTCCCATGTCGGAATCAGATTGTCAAAAATATATCTTCCTCCAAGAAAACTTGTTTGTTTTGGTCTCAAAATACCTTAAACCACTAGTTTTGTTTGAATAGTCAATGTCTTAGTAATACTTTTGTAATAAGTGTTTAATAGCGTAATAGGACGCCAACAAGAAATGGTGTCTTTGTTTCTCCCCTTAGGAAGAAGCTTGATTAAGCCTTTATCGATGCTTGTGCCTACAGATCCCTTTTCAAATGCTTCCAAATAAATTAGATAAAATTCATATTTAATGTATGGCCACATAGTTTGATAAAATTTCACATGTAGTCGATTGATGCCTGGACTTTTATATTGTGTGATAGAAAAAAGGGACATTCAATCTCTTCTAAGGAAATGATTCAACCAAAAACTAGATATAATCAAGGTCAATTTTATTCGGAATACAATCCTTGACTATCTCTTCAAGTGTTTCTTATATATCGTCCCATTAACTTTCATCTTTGAAGAGATTCCTACAAAAATCTTGGAATAATAAAATTTCAAAGAGATCTATGTGCAAGGAGCCTTGATCATCAATTAGTGAAAATACTTTCTACTTCTTATGTTTTTATTTCAAGTAATTGAAAAATAATTTTGAGCCTCTAGTTCCATCCTTAATCTAGTAGATTCTAGCTCTTATTCTAGCACCTTGTCATCTATAAGTGTCAAGTTTACATATCTATGTTCTAGTAGAAGCAATAGAGGCTTGAATCATAATGTTTCTAGTATCATTAATAAGTTATTTCTTAGAATGCTCCAATTTCCCTTTGATATATTTTTCTCTTTGTTTATGTTTCCAATTCATTTTTTTGCCAAAGGAATGGGGGAATTGGTGCATTGAGAGATGGAAATACACCACCATTTAATCCATGATTCCCTTTCTTGTGGCTTGAGTATGGAGTTTTGAATTCCCACTAGAGAAACAACACACTTAGTATTTTTTAAGTGTGAAATGCTAAGTTTGAAGGGGAGTTGACAGTATGTAGGGGTAGAATGATAAAGAGGGATGGAGCTAAAGATGGGAAAATTATCAAATAGGATAGTGGAGTACTCTAACTGTAGAAGAGCACTTGAATAAGATGGAACCAAATGAAGGTTGTAAGAGATATAAAATTTGTCCAATTTGTTGAGTTTTCTATCCGTGCTCTAGCTCTATAATTAGACCATGTGTACTAGTTATAAATATGACTTGAATATTTACTAGGTAGGGGTTCAATCACACAAAGAGTTGCAATAATAAATCCAAATTTTTAAATTCATCTTGGTTGAGTTTTATATGGTTATACCAATTGTGATCATTATGGTGTTCCACCATATTGATGTCTCATCCTAAAATATAATGTACAGTAGGAATAATTTTAGACATACAATCCCAAAGAAGATCCCATTATTTAGCATCATTTGGAGGATAAATGGAGAAAAATCAAATAGTCTATCCATTGAAGAACATAAAAACCTAAACACAACTATGTGATGGATCTTCACCTTTATCAATTTGACATATTTGTAAATCCATGAAGACATCCATATAATAGCTCCTCCACTACTATCTTATGAGAAGTATGCAAGAACAAAATGTCTTTCCATATATTATGAAGAGAAGCACCAAGATGAACATCACTTAGTTTTACTTCTTGAAGAAATAAGATATTAGGTTTCTATTTATTAATAGCCACTTAGACTCTATACTTTAGAGGAGGAGATAAATCCCTCTCACATTGGAGGAAAAAATGTTATAGTCCATGATAATGAAGTGGAGATGGATTCATTTTTAGTTAGCAAAACTCCAAATTGGTTGGAAAATAATACACACTGCTCATTGCTTTTTAATCTCTAGTAGTAATAGACAGGGATCTTGATCTTTGGAAAACACTAGGTATTGGGGAGGTAGAAGAATGATCGAGAGTGTCTAATGAAGAGGGGGAAGGAGAAGGAGAGTGGTCATGAGAGGGAGAAAGTTGGGTAGAATGGAAAGGGGGGCTAGAGGGTTCTTTCCTTTCTTGATCACCTCTAGCTATTTATCACTACTACATCTTTATAGGATATGGGGGTAATTATTGATTATGGACCAATGTAGGTAATGAGGGAAGACGAAGAGGGTGGAGTTTTAGATTACACAGAGTGTACAAAGAAAACCTTGCAAAGAGAAGAGGATTGAAGAGGAGGTTGATTGGAGGGAGTTAAAGGGGGAGAAGATGGTGGAGGTTTGGTGAATTTATATTTATAATAGGACAATCACCTATCAAATGTCATTTTTTACAAAAGAAACATGCATTAGGCTTTTTTGAATAAACTATTGGTTATTCTATTTCAAAATTAGGTTCTTTTAGTTTGCTATTCTTTGGAAAAGGTAGATTCAAGTCAACTTCTACACAAACCCTAGGATGGAATCTTATCTTAGAAAAAAAATTTTGAACTATGTTTGCACCAAATTATTTTGCCAAGTTGGGCCACAATATCCCTCAAGAAATGTTAAAATGCTAGGTTTAATTATGGTAGTTCTATCCACATGGGATAAAGTGAATGAGAAGGACCTTCGAGATGAAACTTAAAATAGAGTATTTTAAATATGATATGGACACCTTTAATACATATGCATAAGAATCCATTAGAAGTGGTTGACTGCATATAGAAGAAGGTTGAAGCATCTCATTTAAAATCCATAAGTTAATGTACCTGAGTGTAGCATAGCTACATTGAGTTTATAGATCAAATAAGAATAGACATTTCAAGAGCCTAAGTCATGTCTATGGTGATCTGGATGCTCTATTTGGGCTTTGAGTCATATTGTATACCTTTAATTCTGATAAGCCAAATTTATCTGGTGCTCTAGATTTCCATGCAATCGCCTTCAACCACATTTGTGCCTCAAATAAGTGGAAAATGATTGGAAAAAATTGCTTCACTTATGGACTATCCTTTCCCTTCACTTTCACTCCCAAGTTTAAAAAATTTTGGTTTATTCTTACCATTATTTCTTAACTTTATGTTTTCCCTTCACTTACATTCTAGTTTCTTACTTTCCTACTTTGTTTCTTACATCTTCTATTCCACAGTTTGAACTCTTCAACAATTCTTGGTTTTGGTCCCCTTATAAAGATCTAATATTAAATGTTATGAAATGAAAATGAAACCCCATATATATTAAGTGGATAATTGATTGACTACAACAGGTAAGAATATGTCCAATCACTTAACTTAGGCTTCATAATCACTTGTAGTGCTATATACATATATTATAATAGTGAAAAAAGAGGATTATAAGAAAGTTGCTTAACTCTTACACATTAGGGGTCAATAAAATATACACATCCAAGTGAAGATGGAAAAGGAATTATCCAAAGAAGACTCCATGGATTATATGATAAAATCATTGCATAAAATAATGAGAAATTCTAATTTATATAACAAAGGTACAAATCTCTAGTCATACTCTAAGAAACTAAGTCTTTTGTCACATTGATCCATAATTAATATGGCGATCCCATTACTTAATTCATCAATATAAATCTTATTTTTACTCAACAATAAATAAATTAAATTATTTTTTTTTCATATGATTAATAAGATAAATAATCACTATGTCAAGATTTGATTGCAATATTTTTTTAATTCAAGGGAAGAACAATACATATAAATAAAAGTAAGAAACACAATACAATAATGCACAAAACACCATTTACCTTGGAGAAATTGAACTTGGGAAATTGTTTTGGAAGAGAAAGACAATTCCTCCTCTTACCATTATCTCTTTAAGCTATTACAAATTTACAAGATTCTTGAAGCCTCTATGGACATTCTTTTCATAAACATGTCTAAACACCTATACAATCTTTGCAATTTTCTCAACTCACTTTCATTTTTGTTAGAAATCAATCACTTACTCAATAGACCCATTTATAATTTCCCATAATGGTATAAAATGGTTACATAACTCCAAAATCTTGAGAAGGAAGTTGAAAATACTCAATAAAGGAAGAGATGTTGTTTGTGGTAAGGTCCACATTATATAGAGTCAAAGTTACCACTTACCATAGTGATGATTTTGAATCCACCCATAGAGAAATTAGTAGTGATGTAACCACCAGCTACATAAATATGATATCATGCATCTAGCCCTTGCTTGAATCGACAGTTCCACAACCATCCACAAAATATTATTTTTTAAGGAACTCATTGAATTTAACTTCACATCAAAGGTGTTAGATCACCTTAGATATGACTTATATCCTTGAAATGCCTATTCTTTCTTGATCCATAAATTCATGACAGCTATGCCACACTCCAACACATTAACTTATGGATTTTAGATGAGATGCTTAAATTTTTTTACTTGCATTTAACTACCTCTAATGGCTTCCTATGCATATGCATTAAAAGAATAAAACATAACATCTCAACTATGGAACATAACAACTTGCATCACACAAAATATACATGCAACAAAAGAGAATATGAGAGAAACCATCAAATGGGAAGAAAACTCTTCTAAGCATGAGCTATGCTTCTTGTGTCACTAATCCATTGTTACGAAGTTACATTGCCACTATGGGCTATAATTCTACCTGCATGTAGTCCTAAAATGAACATGGATTGCACCTCCCTTTCTATGTGGAATGGAGGACAATATCTTAGACATAGGATTTGTTGACCACACTACAAAAGTCGCGAATATCATTACATGGACCTTACTAGCTCAACATGCAACACTACTCAATTTGGATGCTATAACACTCGCCATTTCAACCAACTAGATCAACTCTCTAATTAGTTAGGTCTCCAATTACATCTACTAACTTTGAAAACTCTACCAACTAGCATGCAACCTATTAGGAATATGTGATAATTAATTGTAATCTTAATGTACTAATGTTGCATCTCCAACAATCTTGGAATATGTACTTGGATGCCCATGTTGTTGAGAGAATTATTATTTTATTATTAATTTTCTCTTTGTTGACTTTGAATATTAGTTGTAGTGGCATTCATGAAGGAGGTGGAGTATTATGGTGGCATTTACAAATTGATTTGAGCTCACTTATTGCACTTTCCCAATTCTAGGCACTAGAAAAGGGAGTGGAGGATCTTTGTTATGATTTATGGACCCCACATGAGTTGTGATCTCAATAATGGAGTGCTATACTGGGAGATGTGAAATTTCAAAGAGTTATTGGTCAAATATGCCTTTGGAGTTATGTTTTCTATTCATGGATACATTGATTATGCCCATGTGAAGTCATTCATTGTAATTTAACAAAATTTGGTGCTTTGCTAATCTTATACTTCAATTTAATAAATGCATTTTTTTAATTTTTTACCTCAAGTAAAATATTTAGCACTTATTGTTATGGAACACAAAGATGATTTCGTTGCAGAGAAAGATTTGATAAACTTTCTCAAATAATAAACTATACCCACAAATCTTCTTGACTCTTTCAAACTAGAAGGATTATGCCATTTCAAAATTATCTTATATTTTTCAAAATTAGTTTTTATCTCTCCATATCCAACCACATACCCTAAAGAGAAAATATTGTTGTTTTTTATTAGGGGTAATACAGGTTTTTAAGGGACCTGAAACCCTTTACAACCAAACGTTGTCAAACAGAATGACAACAAAAGAAACACCAATAGTGAAAACACCCAGCCAAACATCAGCATCCCAGATGCTGACCCACAGAGAAACATCAGCAGCACTATAACCAAAAACAATATTTAATGAGAAAACTCACTAACACCCACTACAACCTCATCATAACACTCTTATAACCAAGTCAAGAGACCACAGGTCACGCACTTTCTAGGGTTTAAAACCCTTAGGCAAGGAAGCCCTATTCCAAGGATCTGAAGAAACCAGATTGGGAATACAAAGAATAATCCAACATAAAGGCAACTCCTTGAAAGGAAACCTAGAAAGCATAACGTCAATTGTTGGGACATGAATAAACTTGCTCATCAAACGCATTACAGGGTTGGACACATAACCATCATACCCGCCTTTAGAAGCAACCATGCTCCACACACAGAGTATAATAATTGGGCTTCCATTTTCTTCTAGCTCACAATCTAAAAACATCACTTTAGGGTTTATTCTAGAATAGGGCAAACCACCTCTTGAAGACAAACTACTCCAATGAAGAAATAGGGACCAGATCTTCCCATACAAATTCTCACCCACAGAAAGATTAGAGACCTCCCTAGCCATGTCAAAATCATGGATATTTTGGCACTGGGGAACAAACCCCAACCCAAAAACCCCACCTCCTTCGCTAGTTTGATCCTCATCATAGAAGAGAGAGGAGGCATTCACTCCCTCAACATGCAACACCTTGTCAGTCGTCGCCGACATCCAACATTCTCTATCCTTGGTTGACATCTTAAACCAAGTTTCTAGAATTTTTTGAATAAAGGAAGCCTTTGTACCCACTAAGGCCTAAGGAAAAGACATCCACCAAGGAGCACGTGACTTTTGTAAAGGATGACCCTGAAACAAAGAGCCACTATAACCAAATTGCCCAGATGGTAGACCCCATAACACAGAGTACCCACCACCAAACTGATCATCCTCCATCCCGAAGACCTCTGCCCTAACATAGAATTGCATAAACTCAGTCCCAGATGGGGAGCAAGTAGGAATGCACCACAATGTGGCCACAGCCTCGACCTCGTTAGCATCTCCCACTTCATCCATGTATGTACAAGAAAAAATGCAAAGGATGCCTCTACAACCATAGAGGCCTAGGAAGGATGAAAGAACCGAATGCACTAAGCGCTCAACCTCAGCCCTAAACCACTAGACATCTGCTTCCCCATCCTCATCAGCATCACCCTCTCCATCCTCCTCTAAGTTGTTCAAACCAGCGCTCCCGCTCCCATTCCCACTCCTGAAGGCTAACCCTGAAACACAGAGCCACCACAACCAAAATGCCCAGATGGCAGACCCCATAACATAGAGTACCCACCACCAAACTTGCCATCCTCCATCCTAAAGACCTCTGCCCTAACACAGAACCACATGAACTTAGTCCCGAATGGGGAACAAGCAGGAATGCACCACGATGTGGCCACATCCCTAACCTCGTCAGCGTCTCCCACTTCATCTGCATCTATGCAAGAAAAAATGCAGAGGATGCATCTACAACCGCAGAGGCCCAAGAAAGATGAAAGAACTGAATGCACTGAGCTCTCAGCCTCAACCCTGAACTGCCAGACATCCACTTCCCCATCCTCATCAGCATTGTCATCTCCATCCTCCTTTGCATTGTTCAAACCAATGCTCCCGGTCCCATTCCTGCACTATTCAGAGAATGTTTAAAAGATTCTTGTTAAAACTCACATTCCTTCTCATTTAAATGTAGTTCGTTTTCCTTAAACACTTACAAAATATTTTTCAAATGAATTGGATTCTGATTATGTTTTACTAAAAATCAATATATCATCCAAGTAAACAAGAGAACTATATAACCTAAAAGAAATTACAAGAAGTCATAAAAATCTTAAATTTTCTTAAATGTTGTTTTTGATGTGTTCTCCTTAATTATCACTTGGTGATACTTAAATTTTAAATCCAAATTAATGAAATACTTAGCATGCAAAAGTTGATCTAAAAGATCATCGATGTGCAAAAGAAGGTAATTGATCTAAATGATTATTTTATTCAAATACTAATGATTATAACACATTATCTATGAACCATATTTCTTATCCACAATTATAATAAGAAACCTCATGGAGAAGTTACAAGATAGATACCATCTTGATCTAACAAAAAATGTAATTATTTTCTTATCTAATTTGTTTCTATTACTAGTTTTTGATATGGAGTAATGTTGGGAAGAGGAAAACATAAAATAAACTAAATATCATTCTCAATTTCTCCTTCTAGTGTTGTTCTTGTGGGATATTAGAAATCCTCCCTAAATTTCTACAACAACTAATCTATTCTCATATGCTCTTTTTTACTATACATGCTATAAAAATTCTTGTATTCTACTTTCTTGTCATTTTTCTTATTTGTCAAATGAAGCAAAGCAAATTTCCCTTATAATTAGTCAATGTGTTAACCTGAGTGGCACTAACCAAGGATACTTTTTAGTTTCCTTAATTTGATTTGATGATGTAGCATCCTTTACCAACATATATTTATTACCTATTCTCATAAAGATAACATCTCTAACATGTATATGGGATACCATAAACTACACAACAAAAATAAAGAGGTATGATAGGATTTTTATTAAATCCTCATGGAGGATATGGTTTTGAGCATAGATATTCCAAGAAGGAACTCATTAAGTCATACTATATAGATTTGAGGTACCTTAGTGCTAGACACTCTCTTGCCTTGACCACCAATGACTCTCCCTATTATGGCTCAAGTGTGTTATGTATTGTTCTTGAGACAAGCCTCATGTGTTTGATGTGTATTTCAATGTTGTCACGGGCCTTATTTTAATACGTACATGTGTGGATACATATTTTACTCTCTTAAGCAAGGTGAGGTAATGTGCATTAAATTGGTTATGAGGTAGTCTTACTCTCATCAGCTTGGAGCTTTAGGAACTATGAAAAATTGGAGATCTCTTTCCTACTTCATGTTGAAGAAAAAATTATATATTTTGTTGTATTGAATCTTTCATATTTATGTATCCAAATTTGTATCAAAGAAAGGTTTAGTGAATCCCATATTTGGAGATTGATCTAGAGATTCCATTTTAATCAATCTTATTTCATTATAATATGTATAAGAACTTTTATTTAAATCTATGAGGAAGAGGGTTTATAAACTTAAAAATTCAAATCGTGTATTTATACATTTTGAGGATTGGATCCTCTTGTTGGTAAAATTTATGAATGAGTGGATTTTAGTGCAAGTTTGTGAGGTTCTCAAATTAAAATTATGCTTAGTTGTAGGTTTTGATGTTTTCATTTCATGGTTTACATCCATGGTTGTTGGGTGTGCATTTGTATGCCATTTAGAACTTAAACACTTGATTAGTAGTGCAAGGAACTCATAATGTCAATATTTAAATATGGGAAGGTGTAAAAACATATCCCAAAACCTATCTATAATCTGTATTTCTAGATTCCAAATACTTTGCCAAAAATTGAGGTTTTACAATAGCGTTTAAATTTTTGTGGTCACATCCTTGGAATTGTGATCATGTACAACTATCAGGATCGTATCCTTTTGTTAGGATTTTTCTATGAAATTTTATGAGTTTTTATCTATGGAATTTTTCTCTTTTGTACCTTATGTTAAGTTTTGTGAAATTCTTTCTCAAGATAGAGTTATGATCTATTCTTTGCAAATATTCGTGTAGTGATTCCCACTTCATTATGCATCTTGGGAATTCATTCTTCACATGGTTTAGTAGTGTTCAATGCATTCTAAGAATTTTTTCAAATGGATTGATAATTCAAGAAGTTCTAATATGAATTTGGGAACAATTTGTGTAATTGGGATATCCTTACCTTATAGCTTGTCAATGGTTATTAAAGAATGCTTAATTTGATTAATCAATGAATGAGAACAAAATTTGAGGTTGTTTTATGATATTAGTGTTGATAGGAAAAACTAGACTAGAGTCCAAGGTTTTATACTTTGTAGTAAACCTTAATGTGATGCAATAAGTATATTTAAACCAAATTATAAGATATTATATACACACATATATACACCAGTATACATAAGATCATATATTGATATAATTCAATGTCTTATATTTCATTGTTGGTGCTTTAATCTCACTTATCATCTTCCTTATTCTCACATATATAATTCATATGATTCATGTTCTTATCTCCCACTATTCCCTTCCTCATATAGCCTCTTAGTGCCTCTTCACAATGCCTTTCCATCACATCCTTTCTTAATAATACTTAATTATCTTATTCCCACAAATTTACCTTTTCCTTTATGATATTTTAGTCTTTTGAATAACTTATTTAGGTATACTACAAGTGTTTTAGATCTATTTTAAGTGGTATATAACCCATACATGGGTCTAGAAATTACCCAAATGACATGTGTGGTGGATAAAAACCTCCTCTATACTACCAACATTATCTCATCCTTGAGAAAACATGGAAAATCACTTGTAACCTTTATGCTCTAAAGTCAATCATGATGGCCTATCTTGCTATGGATCTTCATCTATGTGAGTAAAAATTTACACCATGCCTCTTTGTTGGTGTGACATGTTTCCATTTTGTTTGTCTATTTTTTCGTATTCTTTACTTAATAATGGGGTTAGGTTCTAGGACCCCTTAATTCTGCTACCTAACCTACTTTCAAATTAATGGAAGTATATTCATCTTTGCCTTGAGTTTATCAGTAAATCTAAGTTTGTATGGTCTTTTCCTTTTAGGTGTTACATCTCTAGTGAACAACATCCTATCTTTTTCTTCGACTTCCACCTCTATGTTCTTGGGTTCCTTTTCCATCCCCTCTATACCAATTATTTGTGTAGAAGATGAAAAACTTTGGTTGGTATTACTACTATTCCCTCTAGAATGAACCTAATGGGTTCCCAATTATTTGTAACCTCTTGCAGTGCCATCTTGAAGTTATTCCTCTTAATTTACCTTTGTGCATTTTCAACAGGGAATGTGATAAGAGGTTGGATCCTTCACATGTCTTCTCACCATGGTCACAAAAGTTAAATAATTTAAGAAAAATCTTCTTTTAGTTTATCCCATCCTTTGTTTCACCTTTTTATTCTTGATGTATATACCAGAAATGAGGTACTAACTCTAAAGTCAAATAAACGAAGTGGACCCATACTAATTTGTTTTTCTCTCCCCTTTTAGTCAAGAACTACTCAAAATATTTAATTTGTTTCCTTGGATTGGAAGATCCTTTATAAATAGGCATCTTGTGTATTAGTCATTCCTTTTTTATAAATCTACATTTAATTTGAATTTCTAGATTTCTCCATGTAAGGATGTTTTGTTTATGGGTTTTCCACCATCTTGTTACATTCCTTGCCATTTAGTAACATCTAGGGCTTTCATCCTTATCTCCTTGTAGGATTATTCCTTCATTTTCTCCAAATAATTCTAAACATCCTTAATTCCAACATATTTTGGATAGTTCTTACAGTTATGCCATTCAAATATTTTGATTTTTATCATGTCTTCTCCACTCTATCTCATCATTGGTTTCAATATAGGGATACTACTATTTATTGTCATATTTTATGTTCCTTTATTTTTCCTTATATTCTCAATTATTTATCACTATGATCTTCTTTGTCTTCTTCAATATAAGTGGCATAGGTGATGGCATTTGGTTAAGGGAGGTCATCTCCTTATCATGTATCTTGATGTTGGGGGTCACATCCTTTAGGATTTTTTTCTCTTCTAATCCTAATCGACTACATTACTACTTTTCTCTTTATTTAAACTTTGTCTCACTTCTATTTCCCTTTCCACTTTTGTATCACAAATTCATATCTTTAATATATAAGGTGTTTCATCTCCTTAGGGTTTCTCCATGGTTTCATTTGCATCCATCAACTCTAGGGACTTTTCATTTTCTCTACCTTCTTCTTCACTTTGAACCGTCAAACCTCTTGGTGTTGGATACCCATACTCAAACACCCTTATCCTCTAGGACATCCTCATCTCTCTCTTTCTCTCATACTCTCAAACACTTCTTCATCTTCTATGGGTCCCTATACCATGGCCACAATGATTCTACCAACTAGTGATATCCAAGATTTACAATAAATACCTCATTCCTATTCCTTTTCTTTCTTCCTTTAGTTTTATTCTCTATATCTCAATATTTCTACTACTTTATTCATCCTATATCCCTTATTCATTTTAGTCTTTCCCTAAGAATCACACCTAATTTGTCTTAGCAATCATGTCTTTTCAAATCTCCTCCCTACTCTATGCCATCACCTTGGTGTCTAATTCCCAAAGTGTTAGTACACTTAGTGTGCACCACAACACCTCTTTATAACAACTGTCTTCACTGTGTATAAGTAATTTTTTCCCCAAAGTTTTACTTCTCCTTTGTTTGAGTTATTGTTAATTTCTTTTTTTGGTATGATCTCCCTCCTTATGAAATAACAACCAAGGTTGTGCAACAAAATCAAATGTTGACCAAAAACCTAGACCAAAGTCCAAGGTTTTATACTCTATTATATATAGTAAACCTCAGTGTGATGCAATAAAAATGGAGAATTTAGATGTGCAATAAGATATTTAAACCAAATTATAAGAAATTATATATAGGCATATATACACCAATATACATAATCTGATCATATATTAATTAATATAATTCAATGTCTTATACATATCTTATAATTCATTCCTCATGCTTTACTCTCACTTATCATCTTATTCTCACATATATAGTTCATATGATTCATGCTCTTATGTCCCATTGTTCCCTTCCTTATATAGCCTCATAATGCCTCTTCAATGTCTTTCCATCATATCCTTTCATAATAACAGTTGGTTATCGTATTCCAATGAATTTACCTTTTCCTTTATGATATTTTACTCTTTTATAGCTTATATAGGCATATTAGAGGTGTTTTAGAGCTATGTACGTGGTATATAACCCATACATGGGTCTAGAAATGATCCAAGTGACGTGTGATAGCTCACAGCCTCCTATAACATTATTTTATCCTCAGGATAACCTGGTGAAATCACTTGTAACCTTTATGTTCAAGGGTCAATCATGATGGTTTGTCTTGCTATGGATCTTCATCTATGTGAGTAAAAATTTTCACTAGGCCTCTATGTTGTTGTGACATGTTTCTATTTTGTTTGTGTATTTTTCCTTATCCTTTACATAATAATGGGGTTAGGTTCTAGGACACCCCTTCATTCTGCTACCTAACCTACTTCCAAATTAAGGGAAGTATCTTCATCTTTACCTTGATTTTATAAAAAAAATCTAGGTTTGTATCACCCTTTCCTTTGAGGTGTTACATCTCTAGCAATCAAAATCCTATATTTTTCTTCCACTTCCACCTCTATGTTCTTGGTTTCCTTTTCCATCCTTTCTAGAACAATTGTTTATATGTGTAGAAGATGACAAACCAAGAACATAGAGGTGGAAGTGGAAGAAAAAGATAGGATTTTGATCACTAGAGATGTAACACCTCAAAGGAAAGGGCCATACAAACTTAGATATTTTTTATAAAATCAAGGTAAAGATGAATATACTTCCCTTAATTTGGAAGTAGGTTAGGTAGCAGAATTAAGGGGTGTTGATGGGTTCCCAATTATTTGTAACCTCTTGTATTTCCATCTTGAAGATATTCCTCTTAATTTGCCTTTGTGCCTTTTCAATTGGGAATGTGATAAAATTTCGGATCCTTCTATGTACTTGATGTATCTTCTCACCATGGTCACAAAAGTTAAAGAATTTAACAAAAACTATCTTATCCCAGTCCTTTGTTTCTCCTTTTTGTTCTTGAGGTATATTCTAGGAATGAGGTAATGACTCCAAAGTCCAATAAAAGAAGTGGACCCATACTAATTTGTTCCTTTCTCCCCTTTTAGTCAAGATCTACTCAAAATATTTAATATGTTTCCTTGGATTGGAAGCTCCTTTATAAATAGGCATCTTGTGCATGAGTCATTCCTTCTTTAAAAATCTACATTTAATTTCAATCTCTAGATTTCTCCATGTGAGGATGTTTTGTTTATGGGTTTTCCACCATCCTGATGCATTCCTTGTCAAAGTAATATCTAGGTCTACCATCCTAATATCCTTGTAGGATTCTTCCTTATTCATCTTCTCTAGATAATTCATGACATCCCCAATTCCAACATATTTGGGATAGTTGTTATAGTTATTTCATACAAAGATTTGAACTTTTATCATGTCTTCTCTGCTTTATCTCTTTTTGCTTATCTTCTCAATTATTTATTAGTATGCTCTTATTTGTCTTCTTCAATATAAGTGGCAGAAGAGATGGCATTTGGTTAGGGGGGTCATCTCCTTATCATGTCTCTTGATGTGGGGGGTTCACATACTTTCAAAATTCATATCTTTAATATATATGGTGTTGCCTCTTCATAGGGTTTCTCCATAGTTTCATCTTGATCCTCAACTCTAGGATTAGATTTTATTTTCTTTCTTATTCACTTCATCCTCAAACCTCTTGGTGTTGGCTACCCCTATGTAAATGCCCTTATCCTCTAGAACATCCTTGTATCTCTCTTTCTCTCATACTCTCAAATGCTTACTTCTTCATCTTCTATGGGTCCCTATACCATGGACTCAATGGTTCTACCAATTAGTGATCTCCCAACATTTATGATAATTACCTCATTCCTTCTCTTTCTTTTCTTTCTTCCTCTAGTTTTATTCTCTATATTTCATCCCTTATTCATTTTAATCTTTTCCCAAGCATCACACCTAATTTGTCTCAACAATCATGTCTTTTCAGATCTCCTCCCTTCTCTATGTCATCACCTTATTGTCTAGTTTTCCAAGGGCTAGTACTTAGTCTTCTCCACCATACCTCTTCATAACAACTATCTTCACCATGTATAAGTCAAAAAAATCCAAAATTTCACTTCTCCTTCATTTAAGTTATTGCTAATTTATTTCTTTGGTATGATCTCCCTCCTTATGCAACAACAACCATGGTCCTCACAATGGAACCAAATGTTGACAGAAAAACCTAGACTGAAGTCCGAGGTTTTATACTCT
This sequence comes from Cunninghamia lanceolata, assembly GCA_027924645.1. Classification (NCBI taxonomy): domain Eukaryota; kingdom Viridiplantae; phylum Streptophyta; class Pinopsida; order Cupressales; family Cupressaceae; genus Cunninghamia; species Cunninghamia lanceolata. The sequence continues at coordinate 5,284,870 of BSBN01001217.1, read as the reverse complement.
GTTATATGTAGTAAACCTCAATGTGATGCAATAAAAAGGGAGAGCTTACATATGCAATAAGTATATTTAAGTCAAATTATGAGAAACTATATAAACACATATATACACCAATATTAATAAGATCATATATTAATATACTTTAATGTATTATACATGTCTTATAGTTCATTCTTCATTCTTTACTCTTGTTGTGTGGTTACACAACACACCCCATTTTGCCTTAGCAAAATAGGGACCCAACTTTTTCTTTCTGCTTGTTGTTTGCTTGTTTCTTGCTTTGGGCGGTTTGGTAAAATCAGTCATATATGTCACCTTTGTGAGGATGGATGTGCCACTAGATGAGGTTAGTTGTCAGAGTTAGCATTTTCTATTATTAAAGCCTCATGGTTGGAAAGTACACAAAATTCTAAGTAGGTTTGCCTTTTGGATCACCCCAGTATGGTCTAAGGGTAGGAAGTTATGTTGAGTCAAAGCTTGATCAACCCTCATATTATCCATGGGGGGTCATATTATTCTAGGGGGGTCATATTCCTAACATATGTCATATTTGCTAACATCACCCAGACTTAGCATTATCACTCGATGACCACTAGGTGCCTGATATGCGAACGTCAAAATTAAATAAGAGCCAGCATCTACCTGTCAAAGAACCTCACATACTATCTCGGGGGGTCATATTTCCTAAAATTAGTCATCCTACAAATATCACCCCTTTGTGGATATCACCCTACGCCAATATGAAAATGACGTCATCCAATTCCAATGAACGAAAGAAATCACCCTGAGGATGACATCATCATCTCTCCCGACTTGTGAATGGTCATATATCCAATATCTGTCATATTTCTTAATATGGCGACGACATCACTTAAAACCTGATAACTAAAGAACATTGATGACATAATGATGTCATCATGATTTATTCCTCAGGGGGGTCATATTTTGAAGTACCCCTGATCTTACTTTCATGACCCGATATGCTTCATAGTCAAAAGTTGACCATATCACCCAATTTTTGGTACATGATTATCCCACACAAGATGAGGGGGGTCATATTATCCACTGGGGGTCATATTATCCATGGGGGGTCATATTTCTGAATATCCCTAATCTTTCGAAGATCACCCCCTGGCATTAAATGCAATTAAGGCGGTAGATGAAACCCCGCCGATTTCAAATATGAATCGAACACTTGGTGGCATCTATGAATTACATGCAAATGATCGACAGATTGAATCAAGACAGTGCACTTTACCCTAATTTGTCTTATTGATCTGTTTAAAAGTGAAATTCAAAGGTCATTTTCATTTACCTTGCGATAAATAAAAAATTATAGAGCTCCAGAAGTAAAACCCTTATCAGTTGCCTGCCACCCGATTGGATCCTTCAACGTAACAGAATGGAATGGGTGACCCTGCACATTTATAGTCTTTCCTGTAATCACTCATATAATCCAAAGGAAAGAATTATCAGGTAAGTAACTTCAAAAAACTTCCCCGTTTTCATTTTCAGCAAATCTAGGTAAAATTTTTATCTTTACTAGGGTAAATCTACATGATGATGCATAGAGAAGATTAAAATGAAGGGTAGTAGATAAAAGATGCATGATATTGTTGAAAATACATATGGGTACCATAGGGTAAAATATATCATGTCTACTGCAGGAATCTATGGCTGACGTCAGAAGAAACATGTCTGAAGCTGAGTTTCTGAAGACCATGTTTGTGCAACTAGAAGGGGTGCAATTCAGATATGGGGTCATTAGTGATACACATCATGGTAGTATAGACCTGGATGTATGGTCAACAAGGTTGGATAATGATACAGACAGTCCTATTTTGGACAGGATGTTTACCACTGGTATGTGGTACACAACTGGTTTTCCTTATGCCATGGATACCTTAGAATTAGTAGTTGAATGTGCCAGGAACTATAACCCAGAAACTAGGTGAGTGGAGAAACATGGTAGGATATATGTTGATTTCTCAGTCAAGGGCCTCACCACCACTTTCAACCTGCTAGTGGGAAATAAGCTGGTCAACCTGGATCTCCATAAATTGGAAACAGAGTACAATAATAAAAAGAAAGAGGCTAGGAAGAAGATGTATCAGTGGAGGTCAAAGAGCAGAACCTATACAGCCTCGACCAAGTTGTCAGTATATCTATACAAATTCAACTTTGATGATGATTATCAATATATGATTTCCCTATTGAGCAGGATGACTGGTAGACCTCATGCTGGTAATTTTGAGAACTAGATGTTTGGGATTATCCAGATGGTGTTATACTCGGATAACAAACCCCTATGGGCCAAGATCATCAGCGATTCACTGGATGAGGGGATGAGGAAGTTGGGAGGACAGGCATGCTTATTCTACATGACCTCATATGTGGTATACTCTTGCGCATTCAGAGGAATGTTTGATGCCATATGAACAATAGTTAAGGTTGGTAGTGATGCAGATGAGGTGCATATATGGGATCATTATCCCCAATTACAAAGAAAAGTATATCTCCAAGATTACAAATTGGTAAATGATGCATCTGGTTAGAACAATGGAGGAGGATCAGACCAAAAGGTTGAGCATGGAAGCTCAGGAGGTTATTTACAAACATGGAACATGGCTCATCCAGTTTGCTACCTTTTCATATATCAGAATTGAGGGTTTTGATGGACACCCCTCATGTTACCCAGGTACCCTACTGATAGGGTCCTTTTGATGGAATTTGTCAGACAAGTGTCTCCTTCGGTCGAAGCCTATAGGAAACAAAAGAAAATTCCCCCTGTTTTATTCCCAGTATACATGGGATGGTATTTATGCCCAGATTTACAAAGCATTGAGCATTCTATAGGATGGCTAAAACTAATGTACTTACAACCATTTCCTCTTGCCAGATCATATGATCCTTATGGCAGGATACAAAAGTTATTAGGAAAATAGATACACCAAAAGCATCTGGAGGACTTTTGGACTGATTGTGATGATGAGGCTGAGGTGAGAAGAAGGAAATATCAAAGGCTCATCTTGAATCAAATTAGGACCTTTGACTGCATCCTAGTGCCAGCACAACTGCATAAGGATGATGGGAAGATAATGTCTGATGAATATGAAGACAAGAAGGTGTATAATGACACCATATCGGCTCTTGATCTCACACAACCAAAAGATATATCCTTGAATCAGATGATGCAAGGGGTGATCCAGCTAACCCAGAGCTGGGTAGATGCAGAAATCACCAAACTGAAGAAGAAGGGCATGGCCCTTACTATTGACAATAAGAAAAAGAGACAGGAATTATTTGATGAGGAGTATGATGACTTCCTTATTGAGAAGAGAAAATCTAATGGGGAGAGATTACCCACTGAAAAACAAAAGAAGATACCCTCCAAAGGTAAGAAGGTTGAAAATAAACCAAGGGGGGTGATCGTAGAAAGAGTTGCTACTAAGGGTGAGGGTGCATCTACATCGGCTCATGTATCCACATCACAACCTCCACCAGAGAAACCAAAGACTAAGAGGATTTTGAGGCATGTTACAGAGAGCACGGAGATGCAGGTGGAAAGACAGACCCTACAACATGAATTAGAAGAAGATAACCCCTTGGAAGAGGAAGAATTGAATAAAGAGCCCAAGGATGATGACTTGTTGATAGCCAGTAAGAAGAGGAAGAGGATGCCACAAATGTCACTACCCAAGAAGCAGAGAACAGCCATGAGGGGGGATATCAACACTGATCCCATCATGTTGAGAGGAAGGGGCAATGAGGTTTTCATAAAAGAACTACAGCATGAAGTCCCCATTCCTGAAATAATTAAGTTTAAAACTGAGAAGGCTGAGGAGCATACAAAAGAAGTACTCATGGCTAGTAAGGAGCCTCCTTTCCCTCTGGATGATACTGTAGAACTTTTAGATGATGAAGTAGTCCAAGATGTGGCTGCTCAATGTATGGAAACCTTGGTTGCATACACCAGGATGACTCCTCATGGGACCCCATTAGCCTCGATGAGGACATTACAAGAGGAAAAGCAGATGGAGGAAACAAAATAGGATAATCCTAAGAGGGTAGCCCAACATATAGGGCTAGATAATTTGGTTGAACAGGTCACAAGCCATGCAATAATAGACCTGACATATAGGGGTGATGTAAGCCCAAATAAAGACAATAATCCACCCTGGGAGCCTAAAAGGGTTGAAGAGGCAGGGTATACAGAGAAGAATAATGCTGCGCCTGGTCAAGATCAAGAACAAAATAAGACACCCATGGAACCAAAAACATTAGAAACACAACAACAGAGTGGGGGTGATCAAGACATACTAGATAAGAGTGCTGGTCAGGCCCAAAGTGGTTCATCATTGCCTCAAGGAAAGGATGATCAAGAAGTGATTTACAAGGATGGTCAACAGGAACAGAGCACATCTCCACTACATACTGAGCAGGGAGATCCAGGATCAGCACCAAGGATTGAAGAAAAATCAGGTCAAACGGGGCCTAGTTCAGAAAATATCAGTACACCAAAAGGTGGAGAACAAAAAATAACCCATGACCGGGGTACTGATAAGGAAACAAAAGATATGATCAAGGGTAATCAGGGTGATCTCCAAGGTCAAAATGCACAAGCCTCTCAGGGGGCTAATGTATCACAGGATGAACAAAATAAGAAAGGTGATGGAGTTTCAAAAGAAAGCTCACCAAAGGAGGTAGGAGATCAAAATGTGAATATTTCACAAGATCCTCCTTTACAAAAGGAAGCCCCTAAATAGGAGGGACCCCAGTGAGATCCCCCTCATGATGAACTGCATGAGGAAGAAATCAAGAAGGTACCTTCACCACCAAGGATAGAAGCTGATATAGGAGAGCAGGACACCCATGACATAGGGGGAGCTCATCAAGAATCTGGGGGTGCTAGTCCTCATTCCCTGCAATGGGAAATACATGTGCAATAAGTGGAGGAGGTTCCATATTTTGATGTGTCTACCCTATTTTCCTAGAGCATGATGAAGCCAAGGAGAAAGTCTAGGATGACACCTGCAATTAAAAGAAATCCTACTATAGGTAGGAGGACCGCACAAGTAGCCCTGCCTATAGTTGAAAAGGAGAAAGGCAAAATAAGCCTAGAAGAGTTTTAGATCACTAATGTTGATCTAGGTTTTACAAATGAGGACCAAGAGGGTCAAAAGGGAAAGGATATTATTGATTCTTTGACCCAAAGGGTAAAGAGGGAAAGGGAGAAGAATAAGGTACATAAAGAGCACATTCCTCAATTGCATTCTTTTATAAAAGGGTTAATTAACCCTAATCATGCACCTGCTGATCCGGCCATCCCATTGGCTATTATATCACAAGATGAGGTTACCAAATTGGACTTGATGAAGCATGGGGTGATGGTGATGGAGAAATGGATGTTATCAACATTTGTTGGAGCTAAAGAGGTGGTAAAGACCTCTCTGCAGAGGTGGAATTCTTTGAGCACCTTAAAGAGAAAGGTAGACAAGATGCAAAATGAAACAGGTAGAAGGTCATTCAAATTGGAAAAGGACCTGGGTGCTCTGAGTGAGATGAGAAGAATTGATCCATAAATTTTGATAAGTAACAATGTATTGGATAATAACACTACCTTGCTAACGGGAATTTGGTATGAAGATATTAGGTTCGAATGCAATGCATTAAAGAAATGCAGTGGTAAGCTCAGGGACATCAGTGTCAAACTGCATAGCATGACGGCATAGGAGTCAGAGACCTTGGAGGCTTTAGAAGGAAAAATAGAAGGTAAAATTGAGAATCAGGATGCAGATTTTGCTATTAAGGCTCTACATGATAATTTCAAGCCTGTAGCAAATGACCCCCTGAACCACTTGACGGAGGAAGTGATGAATAGAATCATGAGGATAAAGGTCAAGGTGGAAACATATAATGAGACATTAAGCAGTATGAAAGGCAAGATGGAAGCCCTCAAGACTAAATTCCACTCGCATAAACATGCTATAATAAAAGCTAAAGTCCAAGATGGGGGAGAAATTGATAGAATAGTGCAGACATATGAATCTATCAGGACAACGGTAAAGGTCCACATGGGAGAGGATGTTTACCAAGGTGATAGTGAAAGTGAAGAAAGTGGAGAGAACAATGAACAAGAAGGAAGTGAAGAAGAAGGAGATGAAGAGTAAGTATAGATGCATCACCAAGTAAACATATGCATGAGAAACTTATAAGTAACAAGTCATACAGATGGTTGCCAGCTGGGAACTTGTGCCACGAATGAAGGTGTTGACTAAGTCAATGGAGAATTGTTAGCTATTGAGCTGAATTGATAAATCTTGACCATTGGTCAGTTGTAACCACCTCCTCTCCTTATTCTATAAAAGGTGAAGGAGTATAGTCTTTTGGTCATTCGAAACTTAATTGAAATTTGATTGCTGAAGAATTCAAGACTTATTTCAAAGTTATTGTAAATGTTCATGTTTTGCATACTTAATGAAAGAGGAGTTGTTTTGATTACAAATCATTGTAAATCTTGAGTAATTAATGGATGAGATCTAGGATATCTACATTGATTAGTTGTGTCCCTTAGAGCACTTATCAACCTGCATATATTGTTTTCATTCATTGTTCCTTCGAAGTTAGCATCATCCATAACTAGTTGTGGAACAACCTAATGAATTATGGTTTGTTTTCTTCTCTTCATGACTGTATCTTGTGTGTATGTGATTCAATAACTAAAGGTTCACTAAAATTAGGAATATTTCTTTAAATTTCTTTGAATTTCATTACAAATCATCTCCATAATTGTAAATAACATACAATCAAGAGTAAATAAACCTGAAATATGCAGATATCTCATAGATAATTGAAAATACAAAGCATATTTTGAGTGAAAGCATGTCAAATTGATAAATATCATGCCAATACAGATAAATATCCATGATAAACACATGAATATCCACTTGCAGACACATTATTTGAATAAATACACAGTGTAGAAGAATGTGTAAGTTCATGATGGTCAATGATCAGAAGAATTGATCAAACTTACAAATATCACAGTGACCCTTGGGAATAGAGTAGAAATAACCTCTTTGTGAAGTGAATTTACAGGATACAGTTGCATCATACATCATCTAGACAAATGTAAGACCCCTTGAAATGGAAAACATCATGTCATATCAACCTCTAAGTAGTGTCAAAAGGTCATGACCTGATCAACGGAGCCTTGGAGTCATCAATTTATCTTAAATTAATCGTACTTTACAAGATAATAAAGGTTTGTTGTGCAAATTTTTATGCATGTTGTTATGACTAACAATCATCATCAACAACTCTCACTTATCATATTCCTTATTCTCACACATATATACTTCATATGATTCATGTTGTTATCTCCCATTTTCCCCTTCCTTATATAGTCTCTTAATGCCTCTTCATAATGCCTTTTTACCACATTCTTTCATAATAACACTTAGTTATCTTATTCTCTTGAATTTACCTTTTCCTTTATGATATTTTACTCTTCTATAGCTTATTTAGGCACATTAGAGGTGTTTTAGAGTTATTTAAGTGGTACATAACTAATATATGGGTCTAGAAATGACCCAAATGACGTGTGGTACCTCACAACCTCCTATATCCTACCAATAGTTAGGAATCTAGAGAATATTCTCATATCTTCTCTAATGTTAATGATGTAATTAATTAATGAGGAAAAGACAATTAATGGTTAGTTGCTATGTGTTATAGTTCATTGTGATTAAGTAAAGGAAATATCAATGTTAGTTAATTTAATTCATCTAGTTAATGTTTAAGGAATTAGATAGGTTCACTTGTGTTATTTATTTATTATATTGCTTGTGTATAGTAAAGGCACATCGAGATGCATGCGATCCCTTGGTAGATTGAGATGATGTCATCTCTCTATGCATAAGTCATCTAATTGTATCTTCCACATGTGTAGGATGTTTGTGTCTAGTTTTGTCATGTGAAACGACAACCCTTGTGTGTTAGTGTACATTGATTCACTATATGTGCTAAATTTATTTAACATAAAAAAAATGTTACACTTGCATGTTTTGTCCTTAGTAAAATTCAGGTATTAGACCCATAGTTATTTGGTTCCCAGGCTTGTCTATTTATGGATTTTTTTAAAAAATGGATAAGATCAAGCACCCTCCATCATCTTTCTCCATAATCTTGAACTTACACACACTTTCCTCTTTTAGAAAGTCATCATTGTTGATACACACACCACCATTATTGCTACACAACATACACCTATCAAACCACACATCCAAATCTATACCTACTTTCATGTTGGAACATGTTTTTAGGGGTTTAAGTGAGGCAAACTCCTAAATGTTCCCTAGGTAGACACATTCACCTCCTTTTGAATGTTGACACGTTTTACAACTTAAGAGGTCACTTCTCCAACAACACAAGGATTGATATGTGCAAGGAGCTTCTACCTATGAGCACAAAGGACACTAATGCTTATGTAAGACACTAGCACCCCAGAGTGGACACCAACACACCTTTTAGGATATGATTGACTATGGTCAGAAATAAAAACTTTTACGACCTTCTAGAATGCATCTTCAAGAGTTTAGGACCTTTAGTTGACTTTCAACCTTCTTTAGCCTTTTGTAATCATTTAACTAGACATGCTCTCTTTAAACCTCTCTCATTTCATTTCCTAATTCCTGTGAAATCTCTACTCTTGTTCTCAATTTGCTTAGTTTATTTTGAAATTAATTTATCATTGTTATTTTAGTGAAAAATCATATTAACAAGTAGATTAGCACAAATTTAGTATTTATTTCTAAATGATTAGATGTCATAGTTGTTGAACACACATAAGTACTGAGAGGGGGGTGAATCAACACTTAATCAAATTCTTTCATTTTAAAAGCATTCAATCCAAATTAAACATGTTCAAACTAAATGAATCATAAAAGCACATTCACACATGACACCAGATTTACATGGAAACCTAAGATGGGAAAAACCACGGTGAGCAAGCTGCTTGGAATTACTATCCAAATCAAGCCTCACAAATAAAAATAGATTTACAACAAATTTTATGGGCTCCAACCCAAAGGAAGCTCCAACTCCTTGATATAAAGTTTTATGGGCTCCAAACCAAAGGAAGCTAGAACTACCTGATACACAGTTTTATGGGCTACAACCCAATGGAAGAAACAACTCCCTAAAGTGCTACAACACTTACAACACTTACAAGAAGAGGCTCCAACCTCTATACCCAAAACACTTGACTGATTTTGATAGTTCAATTATCTCCACAGCATCATCTCCTTTAACTCTTTAAAATTGACTTACTTAGATTACCTCAACACCTCTTCTCTATCATCTCTACTCAAAAACACCTCCGCAATACACTCTGGCTCTGTTATGAATCATGCATCATAGTCTCGAAAGTTACTTTTCATCTTCCGAATCATTTATCTTTTTCACACACACATACACTCATTCGTACACTCACACACTTTGAAACAATCTTCTATCCTTCATATATATCCTCCACAAGTCTTCAAAAACATTATCTTTGTCAGCCTAAATGAAATATGTAACATGAAACGTGCAAAAACCTTGCTTGTCGGCTCCCAGATCATTTTTGGTAATGTAGGAATTAAATCCTGTTATGTGGTTCATACCAAGTGATCAACTAGACCCATTTTACCTTCTCCCAGTCTTTCTTGTTGGAACACACTTCCAAACACACAGTACAATCACCAAAGTACATCATGTTGGCATAACAAACACTTATCCTTTCATACCTTATCTCTAGGCCCAATGCGGTACTAGAGAAGATAGATATCATCATGCGGTTCATACCACAAACACTATATGACTTGAAAATCCTTATCATGCATTCCTCTTTCTATTGCATGCCTCAGCTTGTTGGCACAAGCAAACAAATACTGATGTTTTTGATAATATAAGGTGGCTAAACAAGGGGCCGAACCCTTACAAAAAATAGAGAGGCCCGAAGGCAGCAAGCATCAACAATGCCTTAGTCCAAAAATAGCATATACAACCAAAACAGAATACCAGCAAAACCAGCAAAACTAGCCGCTAAGATGAAAGTCAAAAAAATTGAGAAACAGAGTATCAGCAGTATAACAACAAAGACTAAGGAGACAACAGCTCTCCTTTCTAAACCATAGATTTAATAATATCATCCACTTTTTTAACCAGATCATCACTGTCAGTATTAACAGTAACCCCTAGATTCTTCAGCACAGAGAGGTTGAGGAGTATAGAGGTCCTGAGCACAATGGAGAAATTATGTTCTAGCTTCGCAATGCAATCGCGCAGACCTGCAAGATCAGCCCCCAGACCATCATCAGTCTCCATAGCATCCTCAGCCTCTTCCACAAACATGGCACCCACTGTGTCAGCATTTCCAGCAGAGTCAATAGCATCCTCCATGGTAGCCCCTGTATCATGCGTCTCCTGCTTGTCTTCATCATCACCAAAAATGTCCTGAATCTCCACATCCCTGTCATCCTCTCCCCGAGTGGATTCATCCGAGCCGCTCTTAGAATAGTCAATGAGCTTTGCTGAAGGAGCCAGTTTGCCTGCAATACGCCCCGACCGCTGAACACCAGAGGAAAGCCCCTTCCTACAAATCTTCACCGAAGAATCCCTTCTTTGTCCCACCGGGGTCCTACTAAGGGTTTTGGGGGTCCCAACCATTACTTTCCCAGTACTCATATCACCAGCAACCTTCCGCTTTTTACCCTTCTTAGAGGCAGTAGGGCCCAGAGTATCAACAGGATTTTCCATAGGAGTGCAAGAGGAGACTTCACCAGTTTTGATAGGAACAGGGGAGGGCCTGGGTTCAGCGACATCAGGAATATTCTTAGGGTTTGAGGAGGGCTCCCCGTCCCCACTATTAGTGGGAATGGTTTTGGAGGGTTCAAGGGCAAGATGATGATTATACAAATAGAGAATGAGGCCCTGGTGAAGAGGGATAGGTTTCATAGTAGTGTTTTTAGCCAGTTTCACCCGAACCCTAAGGACGGAATGCTCCAGGGAGGAAAGCAAATAAAATAGAAAACTAATTTTAGCATTGCGACGAAAATAATTTAACAGGGGGAGATGGTAGTTATAAAACCTGGTAAATTGCCCCTCGAGGGTGAAATACTTCATGAGGATAAAACACATAGCGTCCCACGGCTCCGGCAACTTGGCTCTGTCAAAACCGCCCTGGTAAGGGACTAATTCTTCGCCAACCCCAAGGAAGAGCTGCTGACTGGAGAGGTCCGTGATTTTAGTTTTTAGTTGCAGGTTCAAGCCCTGAGTAGACATACCAATGGCCAAAGCGATCACCTATTCAAAAACTTCAAATCTGATTCCACCCACCGAAACCCATTTGTTCTGCCAAGACCGTGCAAATTGTTCAGAAAGAGCTTCATTGTACCCATTAAGCCTCTCCAAATAGAGGCTAATCCTGCCCTCTTTGCAGTAATGCCAAGCTACCAGATTGTCTTTAAATTCATAGCATGAGACGGGTTCAGTTCGAATTCTATCTCCTCCCATAGCGGAATTACATCGCATGCCACAGAAACCCTCAGTCTCCTCAGTCATCTTAACAGGAGAATTACTAACATTAACAAGGCTAATAATAACATCGCACACAAACTCATAATAATGGGAAGCCTTACAAACCCCAATCGCATGCTTAACCATAATAACCCGGCACAGGCCATGATGATTCGGCCATCCGCTCACCTTATGAGAAAAATGAGTGGATTTGACAGTAGAGAAAGTACGAGAGGACTCGTACTTCAAAAGACACGTCAGCCCCCTCCCAAGGAGCTGATTGTATGAGCTAGCTTTCAAACACATCTGACTCATCCAGACCCGGCCACGTCTTTAAGAATGAGATTCTTAAGATTTAAAGGAAGATGATCAAATTGGCGCCAAACCCTCCAATTTGAATATTGTTGAGTCTTGATATAGAACATTGAAAAACATACTTATGGTACTCCAAAAAGCTTGAAACCTTAACTGAGCATACATACTGACCATCTCAACTTATCTTTCAAACAACAAAGCCAAACATCAAAGTGTGGTGAAATGTGGTGGCTTTTTGTTCTACCTTTGATAACCTTAAACATCAACATGACTTGTTCTCACTCAACTGACTTTGGAAAACACTATGGTACTTTGAATCCTTTGAAACTTGAGTATATCATACCTCTTATCTATATCTATCTATCCTCCAAGCCACAAGGTCATATCTTCAAGTATGGAGAAATACGGAGCATTCTTTTGTACTACAACAACCCTGTATCACCACTATCTTCACTCTACTAACTCTAGAATGCTTTGCGGTAGTTCTTATACTCTCAAAATTGAAACATGCATACCTTATAGCTATTTCTAGCTAACTTTCAATTTGCAAGCTCATATCTTCATTTGCAGTAGAATGCGATACAATTTCCTAAGCTTCTGTAGTGTAGTTCCTGATAGTATGAAACCTTATACATTTTATTTCATATCTCATGCAATTCTTTTCATCAAGAGGAAATGAATACAACATTCACAATACCATAGACAACAATCATAACTCTTTTCATAAAAAACAAGAAGCCACAACTTCTTCATGTCAGCATATCCTTCAACCTGACAACATACACATGTCTATGAACTTCAAAATATAAGCTACAACTATGTACATATGATACTGAACCAACAACATGCTCATGTATTTCATCATCATCACAACACCTCTAATCATTACTCCTTTGATTGCTCCTCTGATCACTACTTCTTTGACATCAATGATTACCACTCTTTTGACATCAATGACAACATATGTAACAATCTCCCCCTTTGCCATTGATGACAACATTAACCTAATATAAAAAAAATTCTCCCTCTTTGACATCAAGAGCAAAGGGATAGTGGTCTTCCTCTGTACTGGCAAAAATATGCAAGCTCCCCCTATTTGTGCAATCCTTGTCATCCTTCTTAGTCTCTTATCTACCTGCTCCCCTTGAGAGGTAGCCACCATCAATCTAGGGATAATAAATATGCCTTGAACTACTCCCCTTGCATAGATGCATCATCTATGAATCTAGTTAGAAGAAGGAGGGGCAACAATCCCTAACTTCTGCCTAAGATATTCAAATGTGTCCTTACAAAGTGCTTTTGTAAAGATGTCTGCAACTTGATCCTCTATAGGTACATATTCCAATTCTACTTCTTGATTTGCAACCTTTTCTCTTAAAAAGTGATACTTGATGGATATGTGCATGGTTCTAGAGTGCATCACTGGATTTTTTGAAATATTGATGGCACTTGTGTTGTCACATAGGATAGGAATGGGCTCATCATACATTACCTTGATATCCTTCAATGTTTGCTTCATCCACAACACTTGAGTGCAATAGGATGCTGCAACTATATACTTTGCTTCTGCTATTGATAAAGAAACTAAATCTTATTTTTTACTAAACCATGAGACCAAACTGTCTCCCAAAAAGAAAGCTCCAGCACTAGTACTTCGCCTATCATCAACCTTGCTAGCCCAATCTACATCAATATACGCACTCAGGGAAAAATCATTACCTTTTTGATACCATAGTCCAAAATTTGGAGTGCTCTTCAAATATTTGAAAATTCTTTTGGCTGCCTTAACATGTGTTTGTTTTGGATCAGCTTGAAACCTTGCAACCATACAGACAACTTGCATAATTTCAGGCCTTGATGTTGTTAAGTACAGTAGGCCCCAATCATAAACCTATATAGAGTTTGAACGACATCTGGTGACTCATCATCTTTACTCAAATGAAAACCTATTACCATAGGAGTACTCACTAGTTTGCATTATTCCATACCAAACTTTTTCAATATCTCCTTGACATACTTTGCTTATGAAATGAAGATACATTCATTTGATTGAGTAATTTGAAGTCCAAGACAGAATGATAGCTTACCTATCATAGTCATTTCAAATTTCTTTTGCATCTAATCTACAAACTTCTTACACATTTCATCATTTCCACCAAAGATAATATCATCAACATATACTACTACTATTAATATTTGCTCATTCTCAATTTTGATATATAGATTGCTATCTATTGTACCTTTCTTGAAGTCCTGCTGGAGTAAATACTTATCTAGCCTAGCATACCAAGCCCTAGAGGATTGTTTGAGACCATATAAAGTCTTCTTAAGTTTGCACACCATATTCTAATCTTCTGATAGCTAGAATCCTTTAGGCTGCTCTATGTAAACTTCTTCTAAGTCACCATTCAAGATAGCATATTTGACATCCATTTGATATTCCTTGAAGTCCTTGTGAACATCAAATGCAAGAAACATCCTGATTGCCATAGGAGAAAATATCTCCTCAAAGTCAATTCCTTCCACTTGTGAATAACCCTTGCAAACTAGCCTTTCTTTGTTTCTAACCACTTATCCATCTTCATTCAATTCATTTTTGAACACCCATTTTGTGCCTATCACATTTTTGTTTGCAGGTCTTGGCACCAATTCCCAAGTCTAATTTTTATCTATCTGATTGAGTTCTTCCATTGCCTGGATCCATCCTTCATCCCTTCTAGCATCAACAAAAGTCTTAGGATCAATTCTAGACATTAAGGAGAAGTTTACCTGTTCATTTGTCCTTGAAATCTTCTTCTAGTCTGTACTCCTTCATTCTTCTCTCCAATTATCTGATCTTCTAAGTGGTTCTTTTGAACATACTTAGTAGGAGTCTTGGTGGCCTTCTCTTGTGTTTCTTCCTTTTCTTCAACTTCTTCCTCTTCTTCTATGCAAGCAGATTCATCTGAACAATAGTCTTCTAGCTCATGTGTGAATGGATGTGAATCTTCATCAACCCTAACATTTGCACTCTCAACTATGTTCCTTAGTCTTTTATTGTAGCATATATAAGATTTTCTTCTAGTTGAGTATCCAAGAAAAGATCCTTCATTAGATCTTGAGTTAAACTTTCCCAAACTTTCCTCATCTCTTTTGATATAGCATTTTCTTCCAAAAATTCTAAAATACTTGATAAAAGTAGGTCTTCCTTTCCATAGCTCATATGGTGTCTTAGTGTTGTTCACTCTTAGTTGTCCTCTATTAAGAATATAGATAACTTGGTATGGACTGCTTCTTTCCAATATGCATCAGGTAGCTTGGCTTCATTCAACATTGTTCTTTCTATCTCCTAGACTTTTCTATTCTTCCTTTCCACTACTCCATTTTGTTTAGGGGTTCTAGCAGCAGATAAGTGCCTCTTTATTCCATGTTCTTCACAATATTCCTCAAACTCATTTGATGTGAACTCATCACCTCTATCATACCTTAAGCACTTGATTCTAGAGTTCATTTCATTTTCAACCATGGACTTGTTAATCTTAAACCTACTCAAGGATTTTGATTTTCTTTTAAGAATGTAACACATGTCATCCTAGAGTAATCATCAATAAGCAACATAAAATACCTCTCACCTTGGAGACTATGTGTCTTGGTAGGACCGTACAAATCAGTATGAATCAGTTCCAATGGACTTATAGAAGAACACTCCTTGGTCTTGAATCTTGTCCTTGTCTGCTTCCCAATCTGATATTCTTTACACAAGGTGCTTGTAGTCTTGGTAATATTTGGCATGTCTCTTACTGCTTATATGGAGTTGATTTTCACAAGATTGTCAAAATTGATGTGTCCCATCCTTTTGTACCACAACTAGCATTCATTTGTATATCCTAGAAGATAATTTCTTCCATTAACACTCTTTAGGTTGTACAAGTTGTTTTATGTCCTATAACCCTCTGCCACTAATTTACCAGTATTTGCTCTTCTGATTTCACATCCTTGTTCATGAAATATGAGGTTGTATTGCTGTACATTTGACTTACACTGCGAAGGTTGTGCTTAAGACCTTCTACATATAGAACAACTTTTGTTTTAGATCTTCCATCAATACTTATGGTGCTCTTTCCACAAATATTTGCAAATGTATTATCTCCAAACTTGACTGATCCACCATTCCACTTAACAAGATTGATGAATTTGTTCTTATCACCTGTCATGTGGCTTGAACATCAACTGTCTATTACCCAAGGATTTTTTTGCCCTTGGGCATGAAATTTTGTTCAGACAATCATTGAATTTTCAACCTCATTATTTGTTTCCTATCTTTGGGAAATGTCACTTTCCTTGTCTTGCTCATTAATAACTGTCATATGAGTTTTTTATTGTGCTAATCCACTTCTACAATATCTTTCTATGTGTCCAAAATTGTTGTAAATATGACATATCACATTGACATCTACTAGTGAAGCAAGAGGATTCCTACATACAAAATTTCTTCTATTCATTCTAGACTTGTACTCCATAGCCTTATGACCATATTTATTGCAGATAAAACAATAACCAAAAAATGCATGATTGAACCTATTTGTGAAGATCTATCTTGCATGGAAAGGTCTTCCATATATTCTTCCTTGAGACATGACTGGAATGAGATCTCTTCTTTAGGGTCATCCATATTTCTAGGCTTTTCTCCAAAGTTGATATTTTATCTAGCTGATCATATACTTTCTCCAATTCCTTTTTGAGTGAAAAGATTTCTTCCTCAAGCTTTGAGCATTCATTTGTATTGACTTCAATTAGGTTTTTTTATTCTTTGTTCTCTTTCCTTACACATTCCAAGTCTTCAAGAGCAGAAATAAGTTCACCTTCAAAGTCAACTTCACATTCTTCTTCATCTATAGTCTTGTCAGAAATGTCAGAGATTACCATAGCCATGAATAGGGACTCTCCTCTTTCATCATTTGATGAGTAGTGATCTACTTCTTTTGAAGAGCTATAGTCTTCTTTGGAAAGGAGATTCCTTTTGAAGTTGCTCCTTTTGAAACCCTTGCTACTATTTTCATTTTATCCAAAAGGACATTTAGATGCATAATGACCAATTTTTCTACATTTAAAACATTTGAAAGGTAACTTACCTTTATACTTGTCTAAACCTTTCTTTAGCTTTCTCACAAAGTTTGCTTCTTCTTCCTCAGACTCACTGTGTGGACCAGTTGTTCTTTCTTTGTAGCTTTAAAATCATCTTCCCTTTTGGATGTACCTTGGACTTCATTTCTCATCTCATAGGAAAAGAGGGACCCAAATAAATCATCCAAGGTAAGTGTGTTTAGATCTTTGGCTTTTTCAGTAGCAGAAACTTTTAAATCAAATATGTGAGAGAGAGATCTCATGACTTTCTTCACAACCACTAAGTCAGTCACCTCTTCACCTTTCCCTTTGATTCTATTGCCAACTTCATCCACTTGGAGCAAATAGCTAGCAATGGTTTCCTCTTCTTTCATTCTTAGATTCTCAAACATTGATCTGTAAGTTTGTAATTTTGCTTGCTTTACTTTGTCATTTCCTTCGTAGAGATTTTTGAGTTTATCCCATATAGCCTTGGTTGTCTTGCATTGTATTAATTGACAAACTTTGAATTGGTTAGACCACTTAAGATAAAATTCTTAGCTTTAGCATTGTTTTCATGGGCCTTCTTGTCATCTATATTTGTAAGAGGATGAGCGGGCTTAGTACAAGCATCCATTCTAGCTCTCCAAACATCATACTTTAGAGAGGAAAAATAGGCTTCCATCCTTACACTCCAGAAGGCATAGTTAGTTCCATCAAATAGGGGTGCTTTATTAGATAAAGAGGACCCTTCTTGAGCCATGTGTTCAAATCCAAGATCTACTTTCAGCTGTTAGGATGCACCAAGGAACCTTGCTCTGATACCAATTGTTGAACATACAGAAATACTGAGAGGGGGGTGAATCAATACTTAATCAAATTCTTTCCTTTTAAAAGCATTCAATCCAAACTAAACATTCAAACTAAATGAATCATAAAAGCACATTCACACATGACACCAAATTTACGTGAAAACCCAAGATGGGAAAAACCGTGGTGAACAAGCTGCTTGGATCTACTGTTCAAATCTAGCCTCACAAATAAAAATAGATTTACAACAAATTCTATGGGCTCCAACCCAAAGGAATCTCCAACTCCCTGATACAAAGTTTTATGGGCTCCAACACAAAGGAAGCAACAAATCCCTAAAGTGCTACAACACTTACAACACTTACAAGAAGAGGCTCCAACCTATGTACCCAAAACATTTGACTGATTATGCTAGTTCAATCACCTCTACAACATCATCTCCTTTAAATCTTTGAAATTGACTTACTCAGATAACCTCAACACCTCTACTCTATCATCTCTACTCAAAAACACCTCCACAATACACTCTGACTCTATTGTGAATAATGCATCATAGTCTTCAGAGTTACTTTTCATCTTCCAGATCATTTATCTTTTTCATACAAACATACACTCATTCTCACACTCGCACACACTCACACACTTTGAAACAATCTTTTATCCTTCGTATATATCCTCTGCAAGTCTTCAAAACATTATCTTCGTCAGCCTAAATGAAACGTGTAACATGAAACATACAATGACCTTGCTTGTCGACTCCCTAATCATATGTGGCAATGTAGGAATTAAATCCTGTTATGTGGTTCATACCAAGCAATCAATTAGACCCATTTACCTTCTCCCAATCTTTCTTGTTGGTGCACACTTCCAAACACACGGTGCAATCACCCAAGTACACCATGTCAGCATAACAAACACTTATCCTTTCATACCTTAGCTCCAGATCCAATGCCGTACCGAAGAAGAGAGATATCATCATGTGGTTCATACCATGAATGCTATATGATGAAAAACCTTCTCGTGCATTCCTCTTTCTATTTCATGCCTCAGCTTGCTAGCGCATGCAAAAAAATACTAATGTTGATATCCCTTACACAGTCTTGATATAGAACATTGAAAAACATACTTGTGGTACTCCATGACACTTGAAACCTGAATTGAGCATACATACTGACCGTCTCAACTTATCTTTCAAACAACAAAGCCAAACATCAAAGTGCGGTGAAATGCAGTGGCTTTCTATTCTACCTCTAATAACCTTAAACATCAACATGACTTGTTCTTACTCAACTGACTCTGGAAAACATTGCGGTACTTTGAATCCTTTGAAACTTGAGTGTATCATACCTCTTATCCATATCTAGCTATCCTCGAAGCCGCAAGGTCATATCTTCAAGTGTAGATAAATGAGGAGCATTCTTCTATACTGCAACAACCCTGTATCACCACTATCTTCACTCTGCTAACTCTGGAATGCTTTGCGGTAGTTCTTATGCTCTCAAAACTGAAACACATATACCTTATAACTATTTCTAGCTAACTTTCAATCCACAGGCTCATATCTTACTTTGTGGTAGAATGCAGTACAATTTCCTAAGCTTTTGTAGTGCAGTTCCTAACAGTATGAAACCTTATACATTTTCTTTCATATCTCATGCAATGCTTTTCATCAAGAGGCAATGAATGCAACATTCACAACACCATAGGCAACAATCATAACTCTTTTCATAAAAAACAAGAATCTATAACTTCCTATGAACATTCACATGTCCATGAACTTCAAAATATAAGGTACAATTGTGTACAGATGATACTAAACCAACAACATGCTCATGTCTTTCATCACCAACACAACACCGTTGATCATCACTCCTTTGACTACTCCTCTGATCACTACTTCTTGGACATCAATGATTACCACTCTTTTGACATCAATAACAACATATGCAACAATAGTTGTTTATTTTTATTGCATATTGTTTATGTTGTTTCTCTTGCTTGCACAATATAAAGGTATTTAGATGTTAAATAACTTGAAGCTAACTTTATTGTGTTATAACATGAATTTTATCAAATGCATATGAAAAATAACTATAGATTTGAATTTGGAATTGGAATTTATCACCATGCATTTCACTGATACTTGAGAAATGTATAGTCTACAAGAAATTTCATCCATTAGACATCTACAACCAAATTTCTTTATAAAAATGTTGAAATATTATTATTTATTTTAATTATTTTATACCAAAATTAAAATATTATACCGATATTAAAATCTACTATTGAAAATTTAAAATAAAATAAAACAAATTACAAACATCTCACAACTTTAAAAAAGGATGATAAATATAAATATACTTCATAATTTTAAGATCCTTTTAAAGATTTTTAAGATATTATATAAGAAGAAAATAACATTTAGCTTTTCCTTCAGCAAGCACTTTTTACTAAAGAGAGAAAAGAACATATAGCTTTTCCTTTAGCATATATTTAATTTCCTCTAATCACATCTAAATTTTTATTTTTAACAAATAATTTTTTTCTAATATGGATATTTTAAGCCTTACCTGACGAGAAAGAACATAAGTATAGCATGCCAAGTATTTAGTGTGTAAATACAATGATTTGTAGGCACAAAAGGATTTGTATGCATGGTTCCTTATAAGGAACCATAATATGTATATATCATATAAATAATAATCATTCTCCATGCTTATAAAACAATAAGCATAAAGGAAGAAATAAGAGAGTAAAGAAGTATAGAAAATAACAAATAGAATGAATGGGTTTGGTTAGGGTTGGTCAGATACTTTGTATCATTCTTAAAAAAATAAGAAGAGGAAAATACAAAGAGTGGGTTAATATAAAGGAGTTTAAAAGAAAGTAATAAGAAATAAATAGTAGAAATGGTAAACATACATGAATAGTTAAGATTCTTTTTTTGATGAGATTAAAAAAAGCAGTAGCATCTCAATGTTTTGCATCATTCTAAAATAATAAAGATAAGAAGCAAAAGATACAAGGAAGTAAAGAGAAAATAATAGCAAAAATAACAAGACTTTTTTCCTATTTTCATGTATCTACAAGGGTAACATGAGTCATCTAGGCTAAACTAGCAATACATACACAAAATAGGCAAAACACAAGAAAATTAATCCATCATAGAGGCCTATTGAGATTGATCATCCAATAAGTCATCATCCACCCACTTGCTTGAGGTAAGTGCAACCAATTGCTCAAAAGTAGCAGGTGAGAGAGGAATAGGAGTGAAAATAGAGTCAAAAGGAGGAATAACAACATAATCAAAGAGAGTGTCACTAGAACAATGACGAGGTGGATCAAATGTTGAGGGTATAAGAATAATAAGAGGAACATTATAAATAATAGAAACATAATCTTTAGAAATGTCATTAGGCATATTACCTGCTCACGACAATTCATAGAAGGTTGTTGGGGCTTTACAACATCATCAAGAATATAAGGGGGTGATTTGTCAAAACCTAAGAATGTAAAAGTATTATTATGTAGAGGAAGGACATACTTTAGGACAGACCATGAAACTTTGTGCATTCTTGACATTTTAACCCCTAAAACCTAGTAGCCTTTCAAAATGACATTTTTGACCATAACTTTTAGCACAGACTTGATATTCAAAATGTAAGAACTGTTTGGGATACCCTTTTGGCCATTACTACACATGTCCAAAAATGGGTAGGGGTTTATTTGTATGGATTAGGGCAAATTTTGACTGTCCTCTTTCTAATTAGGCCTAATTTTAGCAATGCAACTAGCAATACATATGATCTAGAATGGATTAACACCTAATGATGGTAACATTGGTATTTCATTGACTCAAAATCCTTCACACCTTCCAATCCTAATGATCTTACACATGTTTTAAGGTTTACACTCAACAAGAAGTCCAAACTTGATTGTTACCCCTTCTAGGTTTTCACTGTCATACACAGTCCTTATAGGACAGCCTTTGCATGCTGTCATATAGTTGTTAGTAAAGACTAAAAAACCCTTGATCAAGTCTATAGGACCCTTCCACACACTCTCAAAACCTTCTCCAATCACAAAAATATCAAAACTTGCATTGG
This sequence comes from Cunninghamia lanceolata, assembly GCA_027924645.1. Taxonomy (NCBI): domain Eukaryota; kingdom Viridiplantae; phylum Streptophyta; class Pinopsida; order Cupressales; family Cupressaceae; genus Cunninghamia; species Cunninghamia lanceolata. The sequence continues at coordinate 5,263,001 of BSBN01001217.1, read as the reverse complement.
TGACCTCCAAATTGTCATTCAATGTCTTCACAGTTTGATACATGCAACATATCGGACTTAAAACCTTCCAAAAGCACATGTAAACTTCATCATGGGACCCTACATGGCTAGAATATGATACATTACATTATTATAGACCTTTCCACCCATTGTGGTGATGTTTCCATGGGTGGAAGGCCAATTTATGCCATTTATTTACTCATTGGTGACCCTAGGTAGGGTTTCGACCAATTTATAGAAAAAATGCAATAACTAACTTAAAATTTGATGAAAATCAATGCAACTAGAAGAAAAAGAAAGTAGATTTAGAAGACAACACAAGACAATCGATTTCAGAGTTATGTGGGTCGTATGGTCAGCACCAAGAGAGAGAACAAGTCTGTAACAGTAGAAATACCCAGAAAAGATAGTTTTCATTCACTAAAACTTCAAAAATGGTGTCTCCAATACAAGATTCAACTATGGAGGGTGCCTTTTTGCCTTTACAACCAACTCCAATTGATTTGTAATGGTTTCCTCATTGCATGTAACCGTTTCTTGGTTTTTTTTTTTGATAGCTTACCAAAATTGCATGACAACTCTTTTTCACATTTGGCAACTTTTGCACTTTTAAACCAACGAGCCTACAAGCACTCCAAAATGGATTATATGATCACACATGGTCATAAATGACCTTAAGAAACTTCAAAACACACAAAACAACTTAAAACCCAAAATAACAAAAGAAGTGCTTCTGAGGCCTTGATGCCCCTGCACCATACACCCAAGGGGAAGAAAAACTCAAGTCCCACTTGAGTGCAGGTCTGCAACAGTATATCCATGTTTGATAATATCAGATTCAGACATCCAAGTAGCATCTTCCATAGGAAGACCCCTCCATTTGACCAAGTATTGAAGATATGTTGTGTTTCTTGTCTTCTTGAGTTCCTTTGTATCAAGGATGCACTCCAAATCTAGAGGTTTGCTGGGAGGAAGGTCTTGGATCCATTCTTCATCTTCAAATGCTTAGGAATCTGCTTCATTACCTATAACAACATCCCCTTTGAAAGGGTACACATCAGATACATTAAATATAGGTGAAATGCCAATCCCACTTGGTAATTCAATCTCATATGCATTGGGACCAAACTTTTGAACAACCCTACAAGGTCCAATCTTCTTCATCTGCAATTTGGAGTAATGTCCCTTAGGAAATCTCTTCTTTCTAAGATGGGCTAGAACCAAATCCCCAACCTTGAAATTGACTTCTCTCTTCTTCATATCAGCTTGTTGTTTGTATTTATCCACACTTCTTTGGAGGTGGTCCTTAATTTTCTGGTGAATCTCCTTCATAGCCACAACAAATTGCTCACCCTTAGCACTCATCATCTCCATTCCATTGATATCCCTTAAGTCAAAGACTCCTCTAGGCTACAAACCATAAACAATTTCAAAAGGACTCTTACCCACACTTTTGTCCACTGAATCATTGTATGCAAATTTTGCCTAAGGCAAGATTAGATCCCATTGAGTAGAATTATCTTTGGTGAGACATCTTAAGAGGTTACCAAGGCTCCTATTAACCACCTCAGTCTGTCCATCAGTTTGAGGGTGATAGGAAGAACTAAAACTAAGGTTAGTGCCAAGTTTCTTCCACAAAGTTCTCCAAAAATGCCCAACAAATTTACTATCTCTATCTGAAACAATACTCAAAGGCAAACCATGAATCCTTACCACTTCTTTGAAGAAGAAACCTACAACATAAGAGGCATCCTTTGTGCTCTTGCATGGGATGAAATGTGCCATCTTGGAGAACCAGTCTACTACAACATAGATGGAATCAAAACCTCTAGGTGTTTTTGGTAAACCCATCACAAAGTCCATACTTATAGACTTCCAAAGCCTATTTGGAATAGGAAGAGGCTGATACAAGCCTACATTTGTGCTTCTCTCTTTTGCCTTTTGACAAATAATACATTTTTCAACAAATTTTCTTACATCAGCTTGCATCTTAGGCCAAAAATAATGTCTTTTCATCTGCTCCAAGGTCTTATCAAGACCAAAGTGACCTGCCAAGCTACCACAATGCTTCTCCCTTATGAGATTATCTCTCATGGAACATTTAGGCACACAAAGTTGAGCCCCTTTGAATAGAAAACCATCTTGAATTAGAAAATCAAAACTATACTCATGAAGAACACCATTAGATTGGTTACAAGAGGCATAAATCTCCTTGAAATCAACATGATCTATATACATACCTTTTAGTGCTTCAACCCCTACACTTTGCAATTGGATCTCTTGCACCATTAGTGTGCTTCTACTTAATGCATCAGCCACTTTGTTTGGCTGCCCCTTCTTGTGCTTGATGGTGAAAGTGAAACTTTACAAGTATTCCACCCATTTAACATGCCTATGACTGAGTTTCTCTTGAGTGTTCAATAATTAGAGAGCACGGTTATTAATAAAAACTAAAAACTCCTTTGGAAGTAGATAATGCCTCCATTTCTTCAGGGACTAAACCAAAGCATACATCTCTAGGTCATAGGAAGAGTATTTTTTCTTAGCCTCATTGAGTTTTTCACTAAAGAAGGCTACAGGTCTGCCCTCTTGACTCAACACCACCCCTATGGCATAGCCACTTGCATCACACTCAATAGTAAACACCTTATTAAAATTTGGTAAGGCTAATATGGGTTGCTCTACTACCCTCTTTTTCAAATACTCAAAACTCTTTTCAGCCTCACTAGTCTAAACAAACTTATTTCTTTTTTCCCCCTTTATGGTATCAATGATTGGAGCACATATATGACTGAAACCTTTAATAAACTTCCTATAAAAACTTACCAAACCATGGAAACTTCTTACCTCAACAACTGATTTGGGTGTAGGCCAACTTATAATAGCTTCAACCTTGCTTGGATCCATTTTCCTTTTGTAACCACAAAACCAAGATATACCAATTATGTCTTCATAAACTCACATTTCTTCAAATTAATCATTAGTTTCTCTTCATCCATCTTCTTAAAACCAAATCCAAATGGTGCAAATGCTCTTCATTAGTTTTATTGAAAACAAGAATGTCATCAAGGTAAACCACTACAAACTTACCAATAAAAGGCTTGAGAACTTAATTTATCAACCTCATGAAGGTACTGGGTGCATTGGAGAGACCAAATGGCATTACAATCCACTCATAGAGCCCTTCATTCATTTTAAAAGTTATTTTCCATTCATCTCCAGGTCTGATCCTGAATTGGTGATACCCACTCTTGAGGTCTATTTTGGAATAGTAGCATGCTCCACCCAAGCAATCCATCAAGTCTTCTATTCTTGGGATTGGGAATCTATACTTGATTGTGATCTTATTGATGGCCCTAGAATCAGTGCACATCCTCCATTCACCTCCTTTCTTTGGTTCTAGGACAGCGGGAACTGAACAAGGACTAAGGCTTTCTTTGATTAGCCCCTTATTAAGCAATTCTTAGACTTGTCTCTTAATCTCCTCATTCTGTTGTGGTGTCATCTTATATGCTACTTTATTAGGCAAACTAGCCCCTGGGATGAAGTCAATATGATGGCTAATATCCCTCATTGGTGGTAGGGAGTTTGGGAGTTCATCAACCACAATGTCAACATACTTGTCCAACAAATCTTAGACCTCCATAGGAAAATCATCAAACTTTGTTGCTGTCACAATAGACCTAGGCTTGGCTATGATGGAAAAACCCATATTCTCCTCTTCCATGGCCTTTATGAATTCCTTCTCTCCTACCAACATCACATTGGATTCCACTTGTGGTGTTTTATCTTCATCTTTTAATGGTGTTAGAGTATATGAGACTCCATCCTTCTCTATGACATATGTGTTCTTTCTACCATCATGTTTGGCATTTCTATCATATTGCCATGGTCTACCAAGTAGTATGTGGCACACATCCATTGGAATGACATCACATAAGACTTTGTCCTTATAACCCCCTATTTGAAACTCTACCCAACATTGTTCATTCAACAACACTTGTTGCCCTTTGTTTAACCAAGACATCTTGTATGGAGTGGCATGAGGCAATCTTTTCAACTTTAACTTCTCTACCATTTCAATAGAAACCAAATTGTCGGTACTACCAGAATCAATAACAACTTTGCAACATTTACCTTAGCACTTGCATGTAGTCCTAAAGAGTGACTTTCTTTGAGGTGGTTCATTTTCCATGGGCACTTTGATCAAGGTTCTTCTCATCAATAAGGACTCTCCAACTTGTGGTTCTGCATTTTGTGATGGGGAATTAACACTTTCAGCATCATCTCCACCTTGTGCAATCTGATTTATCCTCTCACCTTTAAAAGAAGTAGATGACTGCTCCTTAGGACATTGCCATGATTGATGGCCTGCAAATGTATTACATTTGTAGCACTTTCCAGTGAATCCACTTGAGCCTCCTCTATTGCCAAATCTACCTCTAAAATTTGGTCTTCTTCCTCTAAAGCTGCCCCTTGAATCTGATGTTTGTTCATGTGAGTTACTTGTCTCTCCTTGAGACCTTTGGGATTGTCCTCTACCAGTAAAAGTCCCTCTTCCTATGAAATTTGTCCTTCCCCTACCTCTACTTTTCTTTTCTTGTCTCCTTCTCAACTTATCTTTAGCTTTGATGGCCAACTGATAGCATTCTTCCACTATTCTTGGACTTGTGAGACTTAGTTCATCTTGTAGGCTATACTTTAGCCCATTCAAATACCTTGCAACTTTGTCAACATCTTCTTCCATGTGGCCTTATCTTATGCTTAGTTTGTAGAACTCTTCTCACATCCATGTCTTTTTGCTTCAAATTTTGCAACCTTCTACATAACTGAATGGCATAATCACTAGGTAGGAATTTACCTTTCAATTTTGTAACCATTCTATCCCAAGATGTAATCTTTGCCTTGCCTTTTTTCTTCCTCTCTTCTTGTACATAATCCCACCATAGGGATGCATGTCCTTTTAGTTTTGTTCTTGCCAATTTCACTTGCTACCCCTCAGGTATTTCCTCAAACTCAAAATACTTGTCTAATTCTCCTATCCAATCTAGGAGTTCTTCACCATTCAGACTTCCTGAATAAACTGGAAGTTCTATTTTTCCTTGGAACCATCATTCTTAACTGCCTTTAGCAATTTCTCCAAGCTCTTCTCTTCAACATCTATTTCTTCTTCCTATTCTTCTTCACCCACTTCTTCTCCTTCTTCTTCTTGGTCACTCAAATCTCCTATGACCACTCCTTTTGTCTGGTTGGTCTCAACTAATGTGAGTCTTGCATCAAGGCTTTCCTTTATGGCTCTCAATTCTAGTGCAAGAGAGTCTCTCACCTCGCTAATTATTCTATCCACATTCACCCTTGGAGGCATCTTGGCTTAACTTCAAATCAACTTATTTATCACCTCTTACTAATCTTCCCTACTCTGATACCAATTTGATGTAGAGGAAGGATCTACTTTAGGACAGACCATGAAACTTTGTACATTCTTGACATTTTAACCCCTAAAACCTAGTAGCCTTTCAAAATAGCATTTTTGACCATAAATTTCAGTATAGACTTGATATTCAAAATGTAAGAACTATTTGGGATACCCTTTTGGCCATTACTACACATCAAAAAATGGGTAGGGGTTTATTTGTACAGATTAGGGCAAATTTTGACTATCCTCTTTCTAATTAGGCCTAATTTTAGCAATACAACTAGCAATACGTGTGATCTAGAATGGATTAACACCTAATGATGGTAACAATGATATGGAATTGACTCAAAACCCTTCACACCTTCCAATCCTAATGATCTTACACAAGTTTTAAGTTTTACACTCAACAAGAAGTCCAAACTTGATTGTTACCCCTTCTAGGTTTTCATTGTCATACACAATCCTTATAGGACAGTCTTTGTATGTTGTCATATAGTTGTTATTAAAGACTAAAAACCCCTTGATCAGGTCTATAGGACCCTTCCACACACTCCCAACACATTCTCCAATCACAAAAAGATCAAAAATTGCATTGGTGACCTCCAAACTGTCATTCAATGTCTTCACAGTCTGATACATGCAACATATTAGACCTGAAACCTTCCAAAAGCATGTGCAAACTTCACCATGGGACCCTACATGGCTAGAATATGATACATTACATTATTATAGATCTTTACACCCATTGTGGTGATGTTTCCACAGGTGGAAGGCCAATTTATGCCATTTATTTACTCACTGGTTACCCTAGGTAGGGTTTCGACTGGTTTTTAGAAAAAATGCAATAACTAACTCAAACCTTGATGAAAATTGATGCAACTAGAAGAAAACAAAAGTAGACTCAGAATCCAACACAAGACAATCAATTTCAGACAATCATGTGGGTCGTACGGTCTATACCAAGAGAGAGAACAAGTCTGCAAGAGGTTAGAAGAAAAAGAAACAATTGCAGTGATAGAAGGAGAAGTAGAAAGAGCCTTGATTTGGTCTACTATGTTCTCAAAATTCCACAAAGTGGCATAGAGGTCAAGGAAAGATGCATATTTCATGAGGAGAATCTTATCGTGGATATCTACAAGAAGATTTATTATAAATATGTGCTAGATATCACTATCAAGCAAAGGGTAAGAAAATTGAAAGAGAAGTGCCTAATAATGAAGCATGAAATCTATGATTCATTCTTTGACACCCTGTTTACAGTGCACTAAATCTCTAAATCTTATTTTTAGGCTATTGCTATCCTAGAAATGTTGCGCAAAGGCCTAGGCAATCTCATCAAATGAATGGATATAATTATATGATAGAGAATAAAACCACTCTAAGGCTCAATCCTTTAGAGTGTAGGGAAAGAGTTTAGTGAGAATGTGATCATCAAAATGAGTGCAATACAAGAATGATCACACACATGTTTTGGGGTCCCATTTACCATTGTAGATCTCAACTTTGGAGGCCACATAACCAAGATGGAAAGGATAAGATGGAATGTCTATGGAAAGAGGGTTATGATGGAGGTTCATGGTTACCTCTATGTCAAAAGAAGAGTGAAGGACAACTAATTGACACTACATATTCCATATTATGAACTAATTGAGTGATGAGAGGGTCGAGGGAAGGAGGTGTGGGAGGAATAAGACTAGCATGAGGATGGGCAACTAAGGTAGAAGTGGAAATTGCATAGGTATAGGGAGATATAGAATAGATAGGACATGAAGAGGTAGGGAGATGGGAGTAGGAAGAGTATAGAGGACAATGTGATGAATGAGAATAGAAGAGGGGTATGGGGAGTAGAAAGGTCAATAGAAGGGGTGGTAAAAGAGAGGAGAAAAAGGTCAAGAGGGGCATAAGCATGGACAATGTGACCAATGAACTATAAGATGTGAAGCCCCTTAGGGTGATAAATAGGTAGGGTGTGTAAAGAATCAAGGATAGAAGGGTCATTAGACCACTCATTAGTATTTACATACTAATAAAAACTTAGAGGTGATTTGCACTTTTCTAATGGGTGTGGGATTCATCTTAGGCTAAGGATGCCTCATTGCCAAAATCATCATCATGAGGAGGATTATATAGAGTATGTCTAAGGGGTTGGTTGGTAGGGGGAAGAGAGGTAGGAGTAATGGAAGAAATGGTGGGGTTAGAATGAGTAGTACAATAAAAAGGAATAGAACTATAGGTAGCAAGATGAGAAGAATGGTGAGCAAGGCTCATGAACAAGAAGAAATAAACATGATAAAATAAAGTGTTTAACAAGGTGCTTTTGTTTTACATTTAAAGAAATAAGGTTGAAGTGTTGTTTAAGATTTGGGTTCACCAAAATGAGAGGTGGAAAATAGGTTTAAGTGTGTGTCCTAAGTCTTCCTTTACTAGTGTTCAATAGAAAAGAACTAATTAATTATTTACCAAAAGGCAATAAATAAAACAAGTGCAAAGCTACCAACATGCAAATTGTTCTGAGGGGTTTATTTTTTTCCATCTTACACTAATGTGTGCTAAGTCATGTTCAATTATTAGCCATATAAGAGAAATATGGAAATATAATTGAAATAACCTAAAAAAACACTAAGCTGTGCTTTTCTAAGAAAGAAACTTGTTTTATATCCTTAATAAAACTAAATTAATAAAGTATATGTTAAAAGACAAAGAACGAAGGAAAATATATGTAATATCCCAAATGGAATATTTTTCCAAACTAATTAAAATAAAATAAACCACAATAAATCTGAAGAAAGATATCTCATTTCAAACCCTCATGAATTTATTTTCAAACATATTTTGAAATAGCCACAAAGATTTAATAATTTCTCCATAAACCATGCACCCGATTTAACAATGTTCGCGCATAAATTTTTGGAAACTCTTCTATTGATAAATTCTAATTTAAGCACATAAATATGTTGTTACAACAACAAAAACTACAACAACTATAGCAACAACTACAGCAACAACAAGGAACTAAAACTATCACTCCAAAATCCCTCACAAAAACACTACAGAACTCACACATTGGCAACACTAGAAGTCTTCAAATTATGGATCTGGTCTAGAAGTTCAAAGAATACAAAAATACTAATATACAATAGAAAAATAATCCACCATACAGTAACAATTGAAATCCCAAACTATGCTGAAACCACACTCAAAAACCAGCAAAACACACAAATTGAATAGTTTAAATTACAACTTTGAAGCACATTCACAACCTCTCGATGAGATTGTCATACAGACCCAAAGGGGTTTCATCCTTTGATTCTTGCAACCAATGGGTTTTCGTCCACATGTCACTTTCCCCTATGGGTTTTTAGTCCACAGAAGAAATTGCATAACACAAGTGCTTAACAATGAAAATGAGAAGTTGAAATTGCATAAAGATCCTTCAACAAAAAAATATAGAAATATTTAAAGATTAGCTAAGTTGGGATCCCAAATCCCACGACCTATTTGGAGGTAAAATATTAGTTAAAAGTTGTATTGGAAATCCCACTCCACCTTGCAAGCCAACAATAAACCACCACTGACAACTCACCGCTGCAAGCACAACCAATTCAAAACCTTGCCTCTAATTCCATAAACTCCTAAAATAGCATCTGGGAGTTACAAAAATCTCCATAAATTATCCACGCCCCCACTTGTGCAAATATAAATCAATATTTAATATTTAATTGTTTCCAATAAATATAATTTCCTTAATTTATGGGAGAACAATTAAAATATTAAATTAAATATTTTCTCTTATTTTAAATATTAGTCCATTGGAAAATAGGAATGGACTAATAATCATGTAAAATAAAATTTATTAAAAAGGGGATATTACAATATGTTCTTGTTTATGACAATTAATGATTTGGATGCCAAATAGGAGCCACATAGATTAGAGCAACAAAGAACAAGATCTATCAAACTTCAAGAATAAAGGATGCCCCCATAAACACAATAGATTCCATCCAACTACAGTTGTGTATTTTGATTGTACAAACTCTAAACTCTAGAAAAAGAGACACCTTGAAATTTAGAAAAAGAGACACCTCAAACAATAGAATGCTTAGGCATGTGGGGTAAAAAATTGATCTCAGAAGAAGCAAAATTGTTTCTAAAAATCCTATAGCTAGGACAACAAGGAAAGCTTGGTACTACTTAGGAATTTGTCTTAGTCAAATCCTTGTTCAAGTTATATTTCAACCCTACTATAGTTTGGAAATATTGGAAGTGCATGTTTATTCTAGTGTACTTTGTGCTAGGAAGGTAAGGTAGAAACATAGATAAAGTTTTTCTGGGCATCTATTACTAGGAACAAGCTAAGAAATAGGTTAAAATGAGTCCTAAAACATGCTAAGGGCATGGTCACTAAAATGAGTGCAACACATAGAGTAGAAATTGTAAAGTAGACAATTTCTAACTCCAAACTTACATGATGCTTATCTAGCTCTTATAGCTATCCTTATCTTGTTATATGCACATAACGACGACAACCTTATTACACATAATTTTATGATTTCCACCTACTTAGGTGCTTACTTTATAATTATATCTCTTACTATATTACATGCATTCTTGAGATTTATCACTTTGTCTATGCTAGGGGCAACTTTATTACATTGCCTTGATGCTTATCTCATGTTTATATGCTTATTATATAATGCTATCTTTTAACATGCTTTATCATGGTTTTCTCCTCTCCTCCAATTCCTTGCATCCTTTGTATGCAACCAATTGGAGGGGGTCATATATGTCACTAATAGTCCTTTGTGAGTTATGTTTTGTAATTATAGGCTCACATCTATTCTCATATCCAAGGGAACTTTTACTGCTTCATCATCATAGTCAATTGCATTTTTTACATTTTTCCACACTCAAAGTCCTTTTCTAGAAGCTATATACAAAGTCACATTTTTTCCACATAGCTAAATCTTTGTATCACTTTTCATAATAGATGGAATCTCTTACCTTTATATATTTAATTTATTAATTTTCAATGCAAGTTGTGGTTTGTGCTTATTTTAAAATGTGTGATAGACTCATTACATAGTTTCTTTGTTTTGCAAGTTTCAATTGAGCATTGAAGATAAGAAGAATTCAAGAATGATTTGTTAGTTTTTCTGATTAGATATCTTTTTACCATCTGAAAATATTTAATTTTACATGTTGATTGCTTGTTTACTTTGGCATGCATTCTCTTAGTAGTTCACAACATATGAAAATGGTGGAAAAATATAATTGTTTTTTATATTAGTAAGTTGCAAACCCGGGTGCAGGTCCTGATGACAAAAGCCTTATAGCAGCAAAACAGGCCCAAAGCCACAAACAACTCAAACATGACAGTCTAACAACTTAAGTACATAATATAAAAAGACAGAGTACAAGTCCATAAACATAAACTAACAACTAAACTAACTAAGAAAAACTTTCCAGTCATCAGTAATTAGATTAAGCATTTTCTCTTTGTCCTCAAACAGAGTATCCACATCATTATTCTGATCCACCTGCAGAATAGAGAAGGCAGCAACAACCCTGTGAGAAAATTTCATAAACATTTTAACCAACGCCTTGACTTTGCCCTCCATGGCTGAGAGGCGGACCTTGACCTCCTTGAGCTCCAGCTCCAACTTCCTGTTACCCACCTCAACTCTAGAACTCGTCACTTCCTTATCTAGAGTCTCCTGAATTTCAATTTCCTCATAGTTAGTGTCATAATATGAGTTATTCATCAAGTCAAAATGACTCGCACCATCCTGTTCCTACATGGGAGTTGTTTTAACTTTTTTTTATTTCAATCTCCTACTTAATATCTCCCTGTCCAGATACAGATTAGTTGACAATTTTTAGCACTTGGGGCGTTTCCCCAACCAACCTAGAAGACCTCCTAATACTTGGCCTTCTCATAGAGTTGTCTTTTCCCACATCCTTCTCCTTAACAATCCCAACCTCTTCCTTCTTCTGCTCATCTTTCTTGTCTGTCATTTTCTCAACCTACTTATCTTCATTCCCCTACCCCTTAACACTTCTTCTACAACTCTTCTTTCCACTTTTGATAGAGGTTGATTTCACCCTTTTATGTTTCTTACTGCCCTTAATCAACGGGTTATTTCTGAGGTCACAGAGACCCTCCGCAACTTCCTCCCGAGACTGATTGTGAGATCCTTCCAAATCAACAACAACAGAGGCCCTCGAAGCTCGGCCCCCAAGTTAAGCCTTAGAAAGAGAGGTGGCCTTTGACATAGGCAGGCTAGAAACAGGGGCAGAAGGACAAATCACATGAGGGTTAGAAGGAGAATTAGGTTCAGATGGCAACAGGGTTTTTAATTTGGAGGGGCTTCCAAACCTAACACTAAGAGGAACATTATCCTCAGAGTCATCATTGGAGTTATTTCCTACAAGACGAGTTGAAGGGGGTTTAGCAAGACATAGCGCAAGATGGTAGTGATAAAGGTGAAATGTGAGCCCCTGGTGTAGGGGCAAAGCAACCACCTCAGGATTTCCCTCACAGGCCTTCTTAGTTTGAAGCACAGAGGAGTCAAGGCTAGAGAGAAGGTAAAAAGGAAGGTTAACTAGAATTTTATGGCGGAAATGGTTTAACAAAGCAAAGTGATAATGATAAAAACACCTATAACGCCCTTCCAAGGTGAAAAACTTCATGATAAGGAAACATACCCAATCCCATGGGTCGATCAAGCTCACACGTTTGAAGCTACATTGGAGTCTAATATGTTTCTCCCCTTCACGGTAGAATGGCATCAAGCCTTCGGTATCTTGGACTCTCGTTTGTTTCCTGATCCTTTTCCATTTTTGAAGAAGACCCGTAGCATTGGCTATGGATTCCTCTGACACCAAGAATTGCACCCCGCCAACTTTCACCCTCCTATTCCCATCCCAAGAACTAGCAAATTAGGTCGAAAGGTGTTCATCATAGCCATTCAAACTCTCAAGAAAAGGAGTCACTCCACCCTCATAGGCGATGCTCCATACTTGTAAATCCTCCTTGAATTCCCCACATGTCGTTGTCTCAATCCTAACCTTCTCACCACCCATTTTCCTAGCCAAACACCGCTCAGAACAAACAAAGTAGTTGCAGAGAATAGAGAAGCATAGAGATAGAATGAACAATCTAGAAAGATAATCAAAAAAATTTAAACTAACTTTTCTTCTCAAATTCCCAAGCATGTCCTTCCCCATCCCAAGCGCATTCTTGTCATTATTTCCTTTACTAAGTAGCTTGTGCGAGCCCGTTGCATCTAGCCCATTCAATCGGGAGTGAAAAGACCTTTTAAGTCGGTAATGCCAACAAACATAGATACTGTTGAGTTGGAAATAGTCCACGTAGAACTCCATAGTCCACTTCACCAGGAGAGGGTGAGTGGGAAGCTTCCTGACATCATTGATGGCATGTCCCTCCAAGAGATGAGGGAAGCTCGAGAAGACACCACACAAGGCAATACAAATTATGATAACAACCATAATGAATTAGTGAGATGCCTCATTCAGAATGCTAACTTTAACATTTGAGGGAAGACTATCAATGTTTCTCCAACACCTTAAGGGATTAAGGCTAATCCCTAGATTCACCATAAGGTCAGCTGTAATATTGCCTTCTCTATTTATAGGTATCACTTCACTACCTTCAAAACTTAAGAGAAGGGTTTTGATATCCTCAACAATATCTTCCATCTGCCAACCAACCCTAGCATTCCCTTTGACAGCTTCGATTCTGAGCTTGGAATCTCCTTCCACGATTAGATGATTGATACCTAAAGCCAGGGCAATCTTGAGACCCCAAAGGAGAGCCAAGGCCTCTGCAACATTATTGGTATTTTCTCCAAGTCCCCTTGCAAAAGTAGCCAAGAGGGCACCCTTATCCGACCTTATGACTCCCCCTCCACTCACCATTCCAGGGTTGCCTTTAGCAGCACCATCGAAGTTGAGATTAGACCATCCATCTGGGGGTGGGGACCATGTAGTACTTGCCCTAGCTCTTCTCTTACTATCATCCACCTTGCAAATGCTTATCAAGATGGTCCATTGATTAATGTTCCTAGTTTCCATATCATTGGGAGGAGTTTCAGCCACTTTTGGAGTGTTGTTAGTGATGTCCTGCAACAGTTTGACAAATGAACAAAACACTTCCTTAGGATCTCTAAACTTCTCTCGAAAAATCATATTATTCCTCTCTTTCCATAGGCCCCAAGACAGAATGGGGGGGACTTAAGCCCAAATTTCCCTGCAAATAGGATTGGAAAAGGGAGAGTACCAGGACCTATTGCAGACTTCTAGCTCACCATTTAAACACTAAGAGACTCCAAGAATATTCAAGGCAGAGCACCAAACTTCCTAGGAGAAATCGTAGTGCAAAAGAATATGTGAGACAGTCTCCTCATCTTTCATGCAAAGAACACATCTATTGAGTATTTGAAATCTTCTGAGCCAAAGGTTATCTATGGTTAGGATTTTATTCTGTACTGCCAACCACCAAAAATGGTTAACTTTTGGTATAAGATTATGGTTCCAGATTTTCCTCCATAAGTTATCTCTAGTTTGAGGTAAAAAGAGATTATAAGTAGATTTTACAGTAAAACACCCAGACTTCTCATTAGCCCATAGAAGTCTATCTTTTTGAGGGAATAGGGGAATTCTGCAACCCTTCAGAGAAATTTGGGTGTCATCAGCCATCCTAACAAGATCAACCTGACTCTAACAGCAATCTGACAGTTGTTCTATCCCCTTTTACAAGGAAGAAAATAGTCACGAGCCAACCAACCAAAGTGGTGAATGGCTAAATTAATCAATCCTTGAATATTCTGAAGTCTCATAATGGTCCTCCATTAGTCTAGTTGTCTTCCCAAAACCTTATAGTTTCACCATCACCCAATTTGCACTTAACACCCCACAGCAGCATAGTTCTACACTTCAGAATATTATTCTAGACCACAAAGCCTTTGGGGAAGTCAAAAGTGTGTAGAAGGTCCTCAGGAGCCAAATTCCTGAAGTATTTAGCCCTCATGATGCTACCCCAGTCCTTGCCTCCAGTTAAAAGGCTCCACCCACTCTTAGAAATAAGGGCCTTATTAAGAAGCCTCATCTTTCTTAACCCTAACCTCCCTTGGAGCTTCAATCTGCACACTTTATCCCATCCCACCAGAGCCATTCTCTTCTTACTTTCTAGTCCAATCCATAAAAAATTCCTTTGAATTTTCTCAAACCTCTCAGCTATATATTTGGGAATTTTAAAGAGGGACAAAAAGTAAACAGGAATACCTTGAAGAGAAGCCTTAAGGAGCTGGTACTTACCTGCTTGGCTCAGTAATTTACCTTTCCACCCTGCTAACTTCCTCTAAATCCTTTCCAAGATAGAATTCCAGTACTCAAGAGACACATCTTTCATTGTGAAGGGGAGTCCAAGATAGATACTAGGGAGCACACCACAGAACAACCTAGAATCCCCATAATATTTGTTAAAGCATGAAAGGGGTATTGAAGAAGTACACTTGACTCTTATCATAATTGATGCATTGGCCAACTAAGGCAGCATAATCTTGTAGCACTTTTTTCCACTTTCTAGCCTCAACCACCGAAGTCAATACAAACAAGATGGTGTCATCCACAAATTGTTGAATAGTTGTCAGAGCAATTGTTGAAACTGGTTTAATGCCTTTGATCTCTCTAGAGTTTAACAGATAAAAGAAGCATCTACTTAGGACTTTATCCAAAAGGATGAAAAGGTAGGGGCATAAGGGGTCCCCTTGCCTAAGACCCTTGCCAGCATTAAAGAAGCCCCTAAGAACATCATTCACCAAAACAGAGAATCTGATAGTAGTGACACAGAACTTAACAAGTTTTAGGAATTTACCTTGGAAGCCCATCTTCCCTAGAACTGTGAAAAGGAACTCCCAATCAACTCTATCATAGGCTTTTGAGATGTCAAGTTTAAAATCCATTCCCATGATTTTGCTTCTTTCCATGGAGTGGATAATTTCATGGGTTGAAATGACCACGTTAGTAATCTGCCTACCCAGCACAAATCCTTTTTGGCAGCTGTTGATAAGCTTGTCAAGGATGGGTTGAAGCCTGGACACTAAGATCTTAGAAAAATCTTGTAGACAGTATTACAAAGGCTTATGGGTCTAACGTCTCCCATACACACAGGATCTGGATTTTTAGGAATAAGAGCAATGAAGGTATGATTAAGTTGCTTCAGCAGCTTACCAGTCCTGAAGAAATCCTTAGCTGCCTCAATGACATCTTTACCCACAATGTCCCAATAAACTTGAAAGAAAGCAGGGGGAAAGCCATCAGACCCAGGAGCCTTAAAGGCGCCCATAGAGAAAAGACAAGCATGGACTTCCTCCTCAGTAATCATTCTGCCAAGTTGTGCATTATCCTCCTCATTCAGAAGAGTAGGAATGATGTCAATGAGCTCCTGTTTGATGCTACAGCCTTGAGCATCCAAAAAGTTCTAAAAGTAAGAAGTAGCCACCTGCCCAATTTAAGAGTCTGAATCAACCATAATTCCCCTATCATCCATGAGTTTTGTTATATTATTTCTTTTCCTGTGCTTCATCATGGATTGATGAAAGAAAGAAGTGTTCCTATCCCCCTCTCTCAGCCACTACACCCTTGACTTCTTCTTCTAGTAAATTTCCTCCTTCAAAAGCAACTCTTTCCATTCACCTCTCAAAAGCTCTTCTTCCTTAGCAGTCTCCTCCAAAGAGTCCCCATCCTCTATCCTCTTTTGTAAATCCCCTAGCTTAGCATTAATCCTCCTTTTGTCATTGAAAATATTCCCAAAGTTGAACCTATTCCAACCTTTAACCTTTTTCTTAACCATCAACATCTTTTGTGCAAGTTTGAACATAGGCGTACCTTGGACATCCTCCTTCCACCAATTAGCTAATTTATCCTTAAAATCTGGGTGTTTAGTCCACATAATCTCAAACCTGAAAGGATAGGGGCCCTTACCATTCACACCTCTCCAAGAAAGAAGCAAGGGATTATGATCTGAAGTAGTTCGAGGCAAGGCTTCTAAAGAATGAGTGCTTATAAACTCCCAGTTGGAAGAGACCAAGACTCTATCTAACCTGACTTGAATCAAATTTCTCCCCTTTCTCTGATTAGACTAGGTAAAACAATTACCTTGAATATCAAGATCCATAAGACCTTTATTGAGAAAATCAGTTAGGTCCATCATGTTGTCATTGTAGTCTAGGATCCCACCACTCTTCTCTGAGGGGAATAGAGGGGTGTTAAAATCTCTAGCTAACATCTAGCAGCTACAGGGGTCTCTAGCAATCAGAGAGGATAGAAGATCCCACAACTCTCTTCTTGGGCCCCTCTGATTAGGAGCATATATATTAATCAGGTTCCAGGAATTGATGTTAGATTCCATTCTGACTGCCAAAAAGTTTTTTTTTTTTCAATAACCCATCCTTTGACAACTTGACTATTCCACATAGTGACTATTCCCCCAAAGGCACCACAAGCATCACAAATAAGATGTTTAGCATTAGGCCACACACTCATTGCAACAACATGGAAGCCCTTACTTTTCATCTTTACTTCTTGGAGCATCAGAATGTAGATTTTGTTATCATAAATACAGTTCTTGACTAAGAACTATTTTTGGGGGTTGTTAAGCCCCCTAAAATTCCATGAGAGGATTCTCATTTGTTTGGAGCCTTCTTGGAACCAATCTCCAATTTCTTTTGTCTTCCCATTGCAATGTCCTTATTAATTGCCTTCTGTCTAGTATCTCTTTGAGACAGTCTTCCTTGCTTGGTATCTGCTCCCACATCCAGGGTCTTCTTCAAGGGACCTTTTCCTTTCCTTTTAGCAGTGGTCCAACCTTCCGAGTCAATGACACTGGAACTAGCCCCAAATTTAAAGGCAAGGGGTTTGCTACTAGGAGAGGACACACCCAGGCCAGCGTCACAGCCAACAATCGGATAACCTCCCTTAACCCCTAAAGGGTTGTTCAGGCTGAAAGGTTCCACCTTTTTCGCTAATACTTCCTTCTTTGGAACTTCCCCTTGATGAATCTCCCCATCTTCCAAGCCAGCAACCAACGAGTCGATGTAATACTTATGTCTTTTCCCTTATATTTTGGGCTTATTATGATTAGTGTTGTAAATGCAATAATTAACTTACACTTGGCATAATTATTTGCAAAATTGGCACATGGCATGCAACATCTTGTTTCCCACCATCATTGATCCCCAGTTTCATATCCTTGATCCTTAAATCTACTTTCACCACTCCAAATCATATATGCAAGTGCAGAATTGACCTAGGTCACTTCTACATTTGTGGATCTGAACCTTCATTTTTTAAATTCAAAATTCAAATTTATCTATTGTCAACCACTTCACGAATAGTTGTGAGCTGACTTGGTGCACATTGTGTCGGTTTGTGTGCTTGGTTGTTCTATTTAAGGACATTGCTTTACTCATTTAAAAAAATCATCCAGGACAATTTACGACTTGTTGAGCACATTTAGATTTTAATTTGTGAAGGTGGATAGAATAATTTAGAAATAATGAGAGATCACTTCATCTTAGGCTTGATGCATGATTTCTTGTTGTCCTCAATCCTTTTTCTCAAAGTTGTAAATCCAATCCACTAAGGGTTTGACTGAGAAGAACTGACCTTTTTGATTTAACAAATTCCTAAAGGTGTTTACGAACACTACTTGTCCTTACACACATTCAAACTTTAGAAGACAAAGGTGAACCAATTTCAAATTGTTGGATATTGCTAGATCATTATCATGACTTAAAAGGTCATTTCTACACATAGTTCATTTCCATACTCATGGATTTAATCAAGTCTTTTCTACACTCATATCTAATCTCACCAAAATTTAAGAATGACAATTCAAATGTCATTGTTTTTCTTCCAACACATCTAATAAATCATAATTTTGAACTACAATTCAACAATTATAATCAAAACAATAAACAATTATCTACCAACCACCAAAATAAATATTTTTATTTTTATTTATTTTCAAATTCTATTACATAATTTGTCACTATACTAAATTAAATTAATTAATTATATTACTTATTATATTTGCTAAACCTAATTAAATTTATTTTATTTCTTTACAATATAATTAAAATATTAAAATAAAATAAAACAAATTACAAACCTCTTCACGTAAAAGAGGGTGGTAATTGTAAATATGCTTCATAATTATAAGATTTTTTAGAATGTTAGATAGAGTATCTTTTAACTAAAATAGGAAAAAAGAACAAATTTATTTTCCTTCTTTAGAGGACTTACCAAACTTTGGTAATATTTTTTTTCATCAATCACATCTAAACTTTTCAATGACAAATCATTTTCTTAATACAAATATTTTAAGCTTTATTTCATGAGAATAGATTATAATAAAAAGTTTTTAACGTTTAGCAAAAGCCATTTTAAAGGGTAGTAGATTAAATTATTTTAACTTTTTACATATGAATTTCTATATTTCCTTAACCTTCTCATTTTTAAACAAATCACATAACAAAACCCAATAGAATATATCTAAGTATCTAATCATAAATACAATGATTGATGTTGATTGTTACTTTCTACCTAAACTTCTATATCTTAAAGTTATTACAAATTATTTAAGCATGACCCGATGGACATAAAATAAAGTAGAAATACACCAAACCATTTCTAAACCACCAAATCCTCATTTATTTTTCCCATCATTTTTCCGTTGCAATCTAATTTTAGGTAAGTTGTTTAATCCACCACTATGAAGTTCATGGATTCGAACATTCCCCTCAAGTGTGTACTAAAAAACATGGTTAGTTGTTTGCCACCAAACTTGAAGTTGGAGGAAGAATCATCAAAGTAGGTGAAGAGTCGCATGTGAGAAACAAATTGAAGTTAAGTTTATGCTCATTACATCAATAGTGATAGAAAAGTATGATAAAAACAAGAAGAGGATAATGCGACCCATGTGGGAGTTGACTCTTCCTAAAATTATTCCTAATCATATACACGTCAAAAGTTGGTAGGAGAACAACTACTTCTCAATATTTGCTTGGTTTATTGTCAATCCGATAGCAAATGGATGGAGTAACCTTCAAGATAAAGGGATCTAATGAAGACAAACATATATGTAAATTTGTAGTCTCATAAATGTGTGTAATGAAATGACTTTAATTATGCTTAAGACCTAAGCAATAATTTATTCTAAGAGTGTATTCTAAGATCACAAAATTAGGATAAATTAGACTTCTTATTATTATATAATAATCATGTCTTACACATTTCATCATTTTTCAATGATCATGTCTTACACTTTTATTTAAAAAGAGGTTGATTTTTTTAATAGAAATAATTAAAAAAATTGGACAGCTATAATATTTAAATAAGCTTCTCATATGATATTGTGGGAAAATGATGCCTTCTTATGCTTTCCCACATTTAAAAAGGTTTTAGGTGTAACAATCAATTAAATTAAATATAATAAATAATAAGAAATAAAAGATTAAAATTCGAGTAGATGAGATTAAAAAATAAAATTATTGAGAATAAATAAGAAGTCTATTTGGATTTTAGTGTGATATTAGCTTTTATGTATTTGATCAATTATTACATTGTGATAAGATTAGAAATAGAGATATAATACCAAAATAAATATCAAGAGATTATGGCAAAGATGTTCTAAGATTTCTATTGCCTGGGACATAATCGTGTCTATGGCTTGGTCTTGGGATGAGGCAACCCACATGATTTGGTCTTAGGATGAGACCACTCACACAACCTAGTCCTAGGACTACGCCTCCCACTCAACCTAGTTTCACTGGTGTGGTCTTATCTAGGGATAATGCAATCTCCTAAAAAACACACTTGCCTCTTCTATACATGTTCCATGTGTAAAGGGTTGTGCTAAAAAGCATAGTCAACCCTGTTGTAGGAAGAGTATATACATTTGACTTCTTGGTAGTAGTCAATCCCTATGGTCGATGTACAAAGATTTAAAAAACATGCCAAGAAGAGATGCAAAAATTAGTGCAACTAATGCAATTGAAACTGAGTATGAGAATAATGTAATTGTGACTAAAATGATTTAAATACATATGAAATATGTAAATAATTGATTATTCCTAAATGCCCTAGGATGATTTATTTTGATATAGGTCCTAGACACAAACCAAGACTTTTAGCATGTGAGTTGATGCGGTAATAGTCAAATTCCAAAGAATTCAACCTATAATTATGAAAAGTGAAATTTAAAATCAAGATGAATAGACCACGTTGGATGAGACCACATGTTTGGCCTAGTCCAAGAATGCAAAAGCCTTGAGGAATCAATCTGATCCTAAGGCAATTATGAGTGATAGGATTAGGATCGAGGTTAACTAGTGTGCTAAAGAAGTCAAATTGATTACTAAGATCATGCATGTACAACATCAATGCAAAGTGGCATGAAACGAAGAGGTAAAGGTGTAGGGTATGGAGTTTTATCCCTTACAAATACAAAGCTAAAATTAAAGAAAAAGTTTAAATTTTTTAATGATGAAAATATAAAAAAATAAAAGAAGGGTATCTAATATAAAGATATCATCTAATGTTAAAATTGACATCCATTACACTCATAAGTTGTTAGGTTTTAGAAATGAACAAGTTCGTGGTTTTTGTTAGTGCGGTTTTTTCAACCTTTTTTATTATGGCTTCATAATGTAAATTTGTATATGGGCATGTGGGTAGCTTATATTTGTATGTTTTTGACATGTTATAGTTACTGGGTTTGTTTTGAATTGGGTATGTGGGCTGTCAGAAGTATATCTGCATATGATAATAGACTTATTATGCTAGTATATTGTCTGTAAATTTTCGTACAAGGTTCATATTTTTGTATATGACTGCTTATGGCTTGGCTTGCCATAGCAGTGGAAGAGTTTGTAATTTTGTTTCTAATAGTCTTTGTTATGTCATAGGAGCTTCATCTAACGGTTTATCAAAAAGGGTAGAAGGGTTAGATGTTTCAAATCTCATATTATACTTTGGATACACATACTTTGATATTGTAAATTCTATATATATTCATATAAATCTATGGGCTAACTACCTTTTGGGAAAAAAAAGTTGTTAGGTTTTAGAAAAAAACTATGATTGTTAATGCATGAGTATATAGAAAAATTAGTAGATGGATGCTTCTAAAAATACCTTAGAAAAAATAATATGTAAGTTGTATGACTCAAATTAAATATAAGACAAAGAATGTTTCCTTTGACATATTGATGCAGTCATGCATGGGAGGTCCATTAAGGATTATCCAACCATGCATCTTAACATAAATCACTCCCAAAATTCACAAAGAAGAATTCAAATACCCACACTATTCTCACAACGCATAAGAAAGATGGAGAACATTACTTTATTAATTTAGTGTTTGAAAATACATTAGTACACTCTAGAACTAGGGCTTACAATCAAAATTAGGCTTCAACCTTGAATTGCAATTGCAAGTAAGCACAAACAAGTGTGTGACTTCTCAAACACCATGCTTATGAGAAAATTTTCTATCTAGTGCTCTCTTTGATCTGGATCTAATCTCTAATCAATTCTAGCTCGAACTCTCTAACCTCCTTGCTCCTAATTGCTCACTAATTTCTAGCACAAAAAATGTTGATCTTTTTATAGAGAACAATGACTTACACCAAACAAAAATTAGTACATAACCCTATGCACATAAAGCAAGAATCATGGGTCCAATATTAAATGAATTTTTTATGATTTAACCTTGGAATTGGATACCTAGTTGCTAAATGTGTAAATGAGCCTCTTTTTGTAAGTATGACAAAATGTATGCTTTCAAACTTTATGTAGTCCTAACCACAAACCTTAGTGAGACCAATAATGCCTTAAGTGGCATATCATTTGGTGCAAGGTTCAAATGTGTGGCCTAAAACTCAATAGGCCTTTCTTAAGTATGTGTAGGAAGCCACAACTTTACAATAATGCAATAAATGCAAAACTAGACACGTGGAAATGCTTAGGACACCCTTAAGATACTTTGGACAAATTTTGAAGGGAACTCTAATGAATTAGTGGTATTGCACAATAGTAATATTGTTTGTCGGTCTATGTGCTTGGTTGAAGATTTTAGTAAGAATAAGTATTAACATCATGAACAAGATGACTATGGAAAAATAAGGAAACTTATAAAAGACAAATAAACACAAATAAATATTTTTTGGTTAATGTAAGAGTGCTCTTAAGCTTGGGATACTCATGCATCAGACACCCTGAGTAACTAAAAAGTAAATCACTCACTTCCATTTAAGGATTTCAACTAAAGGAAAATTGTAATGGTTCACCTCAGTTGTGGATATTGATGCAGAATCATCAATAGCTCTACCTTTCCACTTCACTGAGTCTTCTTTATAATATCTACTCCTTGTAGTCTTCCCATCTCTATTATTCAAATTCTCCTTGATTTCTTTAGTTGGTTATTTCGGCATTTGTGCTATCTTACTTACCTTTATATCTCCTCATTTGATACTCCTTCATGATATTCACACAAATCTATAACATAAACACAAGAGTTATCCTAAAACCTTCAAAGAACTTAACTTCATATGCATTATTTGAGTGTTTCCTTATAATCTTACATGACCCAAATTTCCTCATTTTCAACATATTATAAGTTTCCTATAGGAATATTCCTTAAGTATACCTTCACTTCATCTCTAACTTCATATTCCTTTTGTCTCCATGTATTATGTTAGGATAGTGTGATATTTAATCGCAATCCTAATGTATTATTTTTTATGCATCTCCAACAATCTTGGAATGGGTATCTAGACACCCATGTTGTTGAGATATATTATTATTTTATTATTACTCCTTGTTGACTTGGAATATTAGTTGTAATGGTATTTATGAAGGAGGTGGAGTTGGCAGTAGCAGTTACAAAGCCGTTTTTAGCAAATTCCTTAACTGGGGCACTAGAATTGAGTAGTGGAACATATTGCATTAGTGGTGGTGTCTACATGCATGCATGTAGGTGAATTTAGATGCCTACCTTGTGATTTTTTCCATTATGGAGGAGTTATGAGTCAAAGATGCCATCCATTATTAGTACAAAGGTTACTTTTTCTATCCATGGCTCATTGATAGTTACTTTTACTATTCTTGGAATATCCTCTTCATTTTGGATGTGGGAGATTTTTGTATTTTACAATGGTTTGAAGGTACATTATTTTGGGAAACCATTTGTGGTATTCCTCTCTCATTTCTCTATAACTTTGAGGCATGGGATAGTAGTTTTATGAGGTTATTTAATAGGTATACAGGTGCTACCAAAATTTCTACTAGATAGAAGGGAGTTAGAGTGTTGCATATGTATTCTATTCTTGAATATTAATACATTCTTGAGCCTCTCTTTCATTGTGGAATTTTTCCCGAAAGGGTTTCTCCATGTATATCCGCTATTATGTGTTTCCTTATTATGGTTTGTTGATTTTCTTATTGTTGATTCTACACTCCCACATAATATTTTATGGGTAATCCAATGCTACATAACTAAAAAATAGATTTGCATACTTTGAAAAAGTTTTCATTACAAGATTTCTTCACCGTGATTTAGCAACATTTGGTATCAAATCTTGGTTTTGTACAGAGGGGAACACATTTCTAGAAGTTTTGAAGGTTTTTTGTTGTAGTGGGAGCTTTTGTTTTAAGTGGTTTTACAAATTTGTGAAGGATTGGAAACCATGGCCTCTTCCTCTCGCTTAAAGATTGATAAATTCAATGACACTAGGTATGAGTTGTGGAAGGTAAAGATGAAAGATCTCTTTGAAGAAATAGATTAGTGGAAATCTATTGAAAAAGATACAAAGCCATCTATAATGTTTGAGGAAGATTGGTTAAACTTGGACAAGTAGGCACGAGGAACCATTTGGTTGTGCCTTGCAGATTATGTTCTCTTGAATGTCTCTGAGGAAATCATTACATACAAGTTGTGGAAGAAGATAGGTGATATTTATAAAACTAAAAATCTAACAAATAAATTGTATCTCTAAAGGTGTTTGGATTCTTTAAAAAGGAATTATTATGATTCAGTTGCAGATCATTTGAATGCTTTTAACTTGATTTTGAGTTAGTTTATGTAGATGTTAAGATGGTAAAAGAAGATAAATGTATCTTATTACTTTCTTCTTTACCAAAACATAGGAAAATTTAATTGTTTCCATTAGTGGTCATGGCATAGAGGTAAAGATGGATGGTGTCATTTCTCCTTTTATTTCAAAGAATATGATAAGAAAATACATGAATAATGGCTCAAAGGATGCCCTACATGTTTAAGGAAGGCTCAAGAATAAAGGTGGGTCTAATGGGTATATGAAGAAATCAAAAGATAGATATAAATCAAGAGGTCAATCCAAACCCTAGGGAAGAGCATACTAAAGTGTTGGAACTATGGGAAGAGAGGGCATATGAAGAAGGAATGCAAAAAGAAAAAGATATCCTTTAATTCCTCCATAGAAAAATCTTCTAATGATGGTGATAGTGATGCATTTTTATTTATGTAAACACTATTAGTGATGATGCTTGTCTTATTGATTAATGTTGCTCCTACCGAATGACTCCTCATAAGGAGTCATTTTTGTCTTACAAGGCTTATGATGGAGAAGTTTTCCATGGTGACAACACTACCCATCGTATTGTTGGTAAGGGATATAGTTGTGTCTTAGTGATGGGAGGATCAAATCTCTTGATAATGTTTTACACATTCCAATACTTGTGAGAAACTTATTTTTTGTATCCAAGTTGAATGATTATGGAATTATTGTGACATTTGACAAGTCCAATTGCAAGTTGGTGAGAAGAAGTTTGGTGGTAGCTAAAAGATCTCGTGTTGGGATTTTGTTTAAGATAAATGCCTCCACATTTTATAACTCTACCAATGTAACTAGAAAATTTGAAAATACATGTATGTTGTGGAACCAACATTTGAGTCACATTGGTGAAAAAGGTCTTAGAACCTTGATTAATAAAAAGATGGTTGAACTTTTTTCTTGTTCTGGTGATCATTTTGATTTTTGTGAGCATTGTTTGTTTGGTAAATAGGATAGATCATCAATTCCTTCTGGAAGTTATAAGACAGAGATTATTAGAAATAATTCATTTAGATGTGTTTAGTCTAGTGGGTGTGGGTTCTATGGGAAAACCTTGTTATTATGTCACTTTATTTATGATGCCTCTAGATACACTTGGATTTATTTTATGCATTCTAAAACTAAAATTTTCACTAAGTTTAAGGAATTTAAAGCCTTGGTTGAAAAACAAATAGATTATAAGATAAGGGTGTTGAAACCTAACAATGGTGGTGAATATTGTTCTAGGAAATTTGATGAGTTCTTGTAATGTCCCCTTTTTGAGCAAGACTTGTTTATAGGTTGAGTTAGAACCTTGGAGGCTTGGAGAATAGAAAGTCGGTTCAACTAGTTCTATTTCACTTGTATTTTTGGCTAATGGTATTTTATATTCTATAAAAGCCAAAAATAATGATACTTTAGCCAGGGCAAAATCCAAGGGCTTGGAGACTTGAAAGTGGGAAATTAAATAAAATGTAATATTTAATTATATTTTATTATTAATATATATTCCCAAAGGAAATCGATGCCAAAGAGGGAAAAAAGAAGAAAATAAAATATAATATATTTTATTATTTAATTATGCCAAGAGGAAAAATGATGCCTACATGGAGAGAGGAAAAAATAATTAAAAATTATTATTTTATTGGCAAAATGGTGCTCCAAGAGAGAGAAAATATAATAATATTGTTGCCAATAAAATCGACGACCAAGGGAGGAATAAAAAACATTATTTTCTCCAAGGAGAAAATCGGTGCCTAGGGAGGAGAGATGAAAAAATAAAATATTAATTTTTTTTTTTGTTGGCGTCCAACGTGGAATAGAAGAAAATATTTAATAAAATCAAATTAAAGATTTGATTTTGGAGGTGGACTTGAAATTATTTATATTTTGTCAAATTGGAGAGAAAGTATAAAAGAAAGGCTTTGGCATCATTTTTTGAGATCTTTGGTTTATGGTAAAGTTTGTATTTTGCATATTGCTCTTGGCTAAAAGTGAATTTGAGTTGAATCAAGGTGGTGTTCCCTTGATATCTTGTGGTTTGGAGATGATCCCAATCCACCATGTGAGGTGAATTCATATGGAATTCATCGTTGGGCTTTATTGGTGACTATTGATGGTGTTTTTGCTACATTTCATTCTAGGGTTTGATAGGGATCTTGATTTCATCTAGCTATGGAGTTCTATTTTCAGATTTAAGTTGGATTTTGATGCTTTTTCATCAACAATTACATTTAGAGGGTTTATGTGGTGATTGCTTGGAAAATGAGGGAGGTTTTTGGCATTTTCTATCATCCTTGCATGTCTGGTTTTTGTAACAACAGTCAACAAGATTCATATCAAATTCAGATCAGTGGGTATTTGAGATTAATTTTATCATATTTGGTACTTGGAGTCAAATCGCACCACTTGGGCATGTTGGCGCTTCACCTAGGAGGCATAATTTTGATATTTTATGATCATACAGCTTGCTGGGATTGCATATCAGACCTCTGATTAGCTGCTACAAGGTATTTTTAGTCACATTTTATTGGGTACTTCATTGCCATCTTCATCTTCCACACGTACGGTTAGGATTTGGACATGTAATTTGACACATTTGGATGTAATTGAAGGTCTGAATTTCAAATTAGACTTAACTGATTGTACTTTATGTTGCAAATATGTGCCTAATCGATGTTTTCATTGATGTCAACATATCCTTGTTGTCATTGGTGTCAATTGTACCTATTTAGAAGACCTGTATGTTGAGAATATTGAGAAAATTAGCCTCTCTGAAAGAGACAAGTGAGTTACATATCTCTTTGTAAAAGACAGTGAAGACAATGCAGTTCAGTGAAGAAGATTGCTCTGCATTCCCAGTGAGATGAAGATCAGAGTCTACAGACCAAAGGGTTGTGTAGATGATAGTCTGAAGTTGCTCCAGTCAATATTTGAGAGGTCCGCATGAAGGACTAATGAAGTTATGGCCATCTGAGTAGAACTAGGGTTTGCAGTTGTTCAGAGGTGACAAAGTGACAGAAATTTGGTTTGGATTCATCCGCATTGGAATATTATGATCTGCAGATCTAGAGGTGTTTTTGGGATGACAGTGTGTATCCTCAACTCAAGTGGTTCGTGGTTTAGAGGTCCACAAGCAATCTTTCTAGTGTGACAGTCATGACAGTTGGTGTTCTTGAGTTTCCAAATGAAGGTGCAAGTGTTTTTGGTGATCTGAGGTGGTGCGGTTGTTCCTGTTGATTTCATTGTCCTTGTGGTGGTCTCTAGATCATGTCCCTACTATGTTGGTGGTCTGCATTGAGGATTGAGCTCGTGTTTGTAGGTTTGTCCTTGGATGTTGTTGTTCTTTCTAGTCTTGGCCGACCTGATGTTTTGTGCATGTTGCAGATGATCTAAGAGAGGTTCTATGAAGTATGGCATGTTGTTCGAGGAAGATTTGGGTCCCAGCTATGTTTGGCCAACAATATAGTGATTCACATTAAGATAGATGTTTGTAGTGCCGACCTTGATGTTTATTCCAAGGTTGATGAAGCATATAAATACATGTGGTTGAGTTGTGGAAGAGCATCCTTCTGTCAAAATGATAAGATCCTAAGAAAGGAAGAAAGGCATAGCAGAGAAGAGGAAGAGCAGAAGAGGAAGAGTAGTAAAGGATGAGGAGATAGCGAAGAAGTGTTTGGGGCCAGAGTAGAAGTGTTGTGTGCTTCAAAGGAACTAACCTTGGCATGAAGAAGATGTTATTTTCTAGTTCAATCTTTCTATGATAAACGTATAAATATTTCTATAGGCAGTGAGCCTCTTTGAGTAGTGAGCTCTGGGCAGTGCACCCAAAGGAAAGTGCCTTCCCATTTTCTATTCTTTTAACTTAGAATAAATCTTGTGGGTTAACCCCCATCGTGGTTTTTCCCTTAACTGGGTTTCCACATAAAAATCCTAGTGTTATGTGTGTTGATTATGTTTCTGCTCTTGTGTTGTTGATTTATGCTTTCATGGTTATATCATTCATCGGTTAATAAGTGGTAAAGAAGTTTAACTTCAGAAAAGGATAAAAGTTTTTGTGACAACTGATTCACCCCCCTCTTAGTTGCCTGTCCTTACTTCAACAATTGGTATCAGAGCTGGTTCCTCTAAAAGAAGCTTGACCGCTTGAGGAGATCCGGGATGTTGACTTACAAGAAGGATAATCCAAGATTTGATGGAACAAATTACTCTCTTTGGAAGAGTCGCATGGAGTGCCATTTACAATGCATGGGTGATACTTATTGGTTGATAACCAAGGATGAGTATAAGCCTCCGGAGAAAGGTCCTTCAACTCCAAATCAACTCAAAGATGTTGAAAACAACATTCGAGCTAAAGAAGCTTTACTGAGTGCCCTGAATGTACAGAAATAACAAATGTCCTAGAACTAAAAACTGCTCATGAAATCTAAAAGAAGTTGGAAACTCTATATGAAGGAGATGAATATGTCAAATGTGCTAAGTTACAGAGCTTGAAGGGTAAATACGAAAATTTGAGGATGAGTGAAGATGAAAACATCACTTCCTACATGCAGAAAGTGAATGAACTTGTGTGCAGTATCAAGTGTGCTGGTGGAACACTAGAAGAATTAGAGATTGTTGGCAAAGTGCTCATATCCTTACCTGCTTCATACAAGCATAGAGTTGTTGCTATTGAGGAGATCAGGACTATGACAATTGTTACAAGAGATCAGTTGGTTGGCAAGCTCTTGTTGGCAAGAGACACTGTGTGGATTCATTAGTGTTGTCATTGATGGCAACAAAGTCTATCCAACACATTTGCAGTACATAGTATGCCTATACCGGAAGTCAGATTGAAGATTGTTTTGGTCCGGTGAACAAGAACAGAGTATGTAACAAGGTCTGACAATCAGGTCCGGATCTCTCAGATGGTGTAACTCAGCAAGTTACAGAATTGGACAAGTCAAGAGGGGTATCATGACTACTGTATTCCAGAGATTTAGCCTCCGGTGATAAAGCACAAAAAAGATATGAGCATCTGAATGTTGGGTTCCAGTTAGGCAAAGTAGACAGAGAAAGAGCTGACCGACAGAGTATCAGACTTCAATCCGGATGAGTAAAAGGTGTTGATCAAGCAACTTGTGGGATTATACATTGTTGGTTGACATGATTAATGACTTCTATGCCTATGTTTTTGATACGCATCACAAATCAAGCATGGATTCAACTGACAGATTAGTAACTTGCAAATATCTTGAGTGTTCTTGTTGCCAACTAGAAAGTTGATCAATTCCTTGATACGGTAATATATACCAGATGGATTCCAATATGTAGGAGTGTATGGTGAACAAGTGATGAAATAAAGTGTGAAGAAAAGTAGGGATAAGTGTGAGAGCAGTAATTCAAGTCCGGTATGTGACAGAGCAACATAATTAAAACGGAGGAAGAATGAAGTGCATCAGATCAGTGTATTGTGCCTAACCAAAACTGAACTCTTGCATTTGTAGATGCTTCTCATCAGTTCAAACACTTGATTATCTTCTGTAAGTTATGTAGATAGTGAGTCTCTTGTAGGCAGTGTGCCTCTTATGAGCAATGTGCTCGGGTAGTGAGCCCTAATTAGCAAGTGCCATTTTGTACTCCTTTATTCTTTTAATAGAGAATATAATCTTGGGTTAGTCACCCCATGGTTTTTCTCTTAATAGTGTTTCCACATAAATATCCTTGTGTTATGTGTGTTGATTTTATTTTTTGTTCTTATGATTACATATGCTTTCATGTTTTGATGCAACACTGATTATTAAGATACAAAAAGAAAAGAAAGTTAAGGAAATTTTGAGATAATTGATTCACCCCCCCTCTTAGTTATCTGCCTTGTTTCCAACAATTGGTATCAGAGCTAAGTTCCTCTGAACAAAGCCTAACAGCTTGAGGAAGATCTAGGAATCTCAATGGATGCATATGGTACGAAGGAACAACTTCAGTCTACCCTAGATGATCTTGAACAATCCTACTCTGAAGTCAATAATTTGAGAGAAAGACTCAAACAAGCTGATGAATTCATAAATGAGCTAAAAGAAAAACTTAGTGTTTCTGTGAAAAAGAGAAAGGAACTATTCAAAAGTTAGCCAATCAGAGAGAAGTCAATTATACTAATGAAGATTTGAATGAGAAAAATAAGCTATGTGAGAAGCTTTCAAAAGAAGTTATTATGGTAAGGCATGAAATGGAATCAAGGGTTATGAGATTCACCCAAGAAATTGAAGAAAAAAGAAAGATTGAAGATAATCTAAAACAATCCCTCAAGGAGAAAATAAAGGACTGCCACAAAATGGACAGAATAATCAGGCATCTTAAATCTGATCTTGAAGAAGCTAGAGACAATGAAGAACAACTTGACAATCAGTTAGACACTCTTAAATAAGATCTTCAAGCAACAAATGAATACAAAAAGAAATTCAAGATAATCTCAGCCCAACTTGAAGTTCTTCTTGAAAGTCAAAAGAGTGTAGATGATAAGTGTGGCTTGGGATATGAGAAAGGTGAAAGCTCTGGATCCAGTCAAAAGAACTTTGGATCAAGAAATCAAAGAAACAGGCTTAGAAGACCTCTGATAAGGCAACCAAATACCCAAAGATATCCATCCTTCAATGGATATTACTTCAATTGCAACAATTTTGGTCATAGAGCAACTCAGTGCAGGAAAAGAATGAATCAGAATAATTCATTCTTCTTCAGACAATGTTTAAATTGTAAAAGGTATGATCACAAATCTCATGAATGCAAAAATATGCAAATAAATAATTCATTCAATGGTAGATGCTTTGCATGCAATAGAATGGGACATATGGCTAATCAATGTAGATCAAGAAGATATCAATCAAATAAGCAAAGAGATGTTGTATGTTACAATTGCAATAGATCCGGTCATATTGCCAAATTCTGCAGAAGCAGAAATCAGGATAGAAAAGGTCCGGTGGAACATAATCAGAAACAAGATAAGGGGAAAGGTAAAATGAATGCAGATGAAGTTCAAAAGGAGATGAGCAAGATTTGGGTGAAGAAGAGTATAGAGATTATTGGGGATGGATCTGCACCGGAATTCAGTGTTGATATTCCTTCTAGAAACTAAAAGGGTGAGCTCTGGCTCAGGGGGAGTCACAAAGAAAAACAATTTCCCCCAACCAATCAGCTAGTGCCTAAATTTGGCACATTGAGTAAACATCTGACGCTGCGGATTAAAGGGTTCTCAAGAAAAACCTCCAAATAACCTTCAGTCAAAATGTGAAAGATCTGCATGGAGTTTTGTAAGACTTATAACTGCTCAAGTTAATCTAGTTCCGACAGCTATCTGGTAAAGTAGAATTTCATAGACATATCTAGTATGATTTAGAATTGAAATACTTTGATCTATGGACCCATGGCATGATTGAAGAAAAGAAGATGCATTATCAATCTGCACTGATAATGATTCTAAGTTCAACGCAGTGATTCAAGAAGATCCCTCTCAAAACAGGGCAAACAGATAACTTAAGTTATGCATTTATTACAAAAGGAAATTAGGGTTTATGCAAGGATAAAAAGGTTCTTTCACTCATTATTTGCACACTTGCACTCACAAAGAAAAAAAGAAGATCTCTACAACAAAGTTTCTACAATTCACTCAAGACCAACTAGAAAAATGAATTCAACCGGCGATTTTTTCTGACTCCTATTTCAAACCCTAAAGCATGAAAAGGTACTTCCATTCTAAAAATCTCTCTCTAAATCTCTTGCAAAATGGCTACTCCAATGGTTGTCAAGATCTCTGATAGGCTGTGTCCTAAATTCAAGAAACACCCTTATAAATCTCTAGAAGTCGATCCTTTGGGTGCATTTTCTAGCATTCCGCACAGAGTATTGCATGTAGAAGATGTTAGGGTTTATATCCATGCCAACATTAAGAAATTTGGAGACTCAAAATTGATGGACATTTATCACAAACAGCTAATAGATGAAAATTTTGAACTCAAACCTAAATTCAAGGCCCTCCAGGATAAACACTTCGGACATTGTATACATTTTCCATGTTTTGTAGAAGATAATTGGGTCCGGTATGTTCTACGCAGGATGCGTGATAATTTCATGTGGCTAGTGAGGCCCTTCAAGATAACTAAGGATGCCATCAGGGCAGTGACTGGACTGCATTCATACGGTGGGCTACTTGCACTTAAATATGTGAAGAACCAAATAGTAACTGAAGCCACCAGATCTAAATTTGACAAAAGAGAAATGACCATAGATGACATCATAGATCCAGATGTCAAGTTTGCCTCAATGATAATCGGGTACAAGATCTATCATTCAAGCAGGGAGAATTCTGTGTCTGGCACAACAATCTATGCAGCATATCAAATGTTGAGGGAAGATGCAGACTATGATCTATGTGAGCTTCTTCTAAATCAACTGTTGGAAAACCTGCAAAAGATTAAAAAGCATAAGAAGAATTCCTTTAAATATGTTGTCTAATATCGTGTCTATTCTTTTATTACATGAACGAGATATCTGGATCAAGTGGTTGGGTTTGGCAAAATGATAAAACCGGTTGCAATTCAGATCAAAGATTACATGTATGGACTCAGTGATGCTCAAGCCCAAAACACAGCCCTTTGGGGGTACTTCAAGAACTTCCAAAGAATGATGCAAGCCAGAGAGAGAATACCACAATCCATAGTTGAGAAATACAAGGACACAGTGTGCTTCATGGTTGACATTGACCAATGCCTAATGGAGGCAGTTGAGCCAAGAACTGTGTGGATAATGCCTATGGGATACAAGGTCGATGAAAAAATCTTGGAGCTACATATTCAACACCTGTTGAGCCAGCCTAAGGATACCAAAGCAAAAAGGTTTGGCATCTTTCAAGAGCTAAGTGTAAAAATACATGTTGAGTTAAGACAACCGGAGATAAAGAGGAAAGTAAGAAGGGAAGTTGAAGAAATTGCCAAAAGATTTGGCTTATCAAAAGAGGTAGTAGATGCAAATAGAGAGAAAATGGAGAAGGCTAAGAAAGAGAAACAAGAAGCAAAGAAAGGAGACGTTCTGGTACAAGCCTCCTCCTGGACTAGATCTTCCAAGTGCTCTGCACCTGCCACTCCTAAAAGCTCAAAGGCTACCAAACCAGAAGTCAAGACAACCAGAAAAATGGAAAAGAGGATGAAGACCAAAGCCACAAGGTCATATACAAGCATTAAAGATGATGAAGAAACATAATCTGATGAGGAAATCAAGAAAATGAAGAAGAAGAAAACATCTAGGTAATTATCTGCTAGTAAAAATGAGGAAGAAAAGGTAGAGGAATTTGTTGAAAAGCCCACTCCTTCCATTGATGACATCATCAAGGCAGTTACTGTGGATGGGAACCTATAACTAGTGACATAGTTCTATGATGAATATAGTGATACTGACAAGAGAATTCTGGAAGAGGCTACTGTCAGGTATTTGAACATCTACAATAAAGCTTTCATTGAAATTATATCTTTAATTCCTAAGAGCCTAGAAAAGGTACTTGAGCTGAGAAAAGAGAATGCAATGGCAAAAGACCTAGAGATCCGGGAGCAGATAATAATACAGCTTTATCACTCCAAAACAAATGGACATGATTTTCAAGGAGTGTAAGAATGAGTTCTGGAGCAAGGCAAGAATGAACAAACTCACGCTGGGAGAAACAGACCAAGTAGCAAGTGAAACTAAAGATATCATCTGGAATGCTTTGAAGAGATTCAATCTTCCTATTGTAGAAGAAATAGTTGAAGAACCTTCTACCATGGATGTTGAAGGATTAAATGTAATCAATGAAGAATCTTTTGACAAGGATATAGAAGGATCAAAGAAAATAGATGAAGAGAAGTCTGAGGACTTAGATTCCTCTGTTTCGGAAGAGGAAGCTCATGAAGTAGTAAGCACAGGTGACATATCTCCTTTGGATCCCACTGTAGACATTCCAGACTCTGAAACTAAAGGAGAAGATAGAAGAGAAGAGAAGGTGATTCAAGAAGAAGAGGTTAAGGGAAAAGAAGAAGAACAAGCAGAAAAGATGAATGATGATTGTTTTAAAAGAAAAGAAGACTCAATCACCGACAAGAGACACTGTAGAGGCAGTGAAGAACTTCTTAAATAGAGAAATGATGGAGATAGATGAACCTGAGCTATTTCAAGGACCACTAAATTTTGACTCTCTCTCCCCAGTTCAAACAATGAAAATAGCATCTTTTGCTCAAGCCAAAACAAAAGAAAAACTCATGAAATCTCACATGGAGGACTGTGAACTGTTGGAGATTGCATCCGGGATGCTAGAGATGATCATGCCATCCTACCAAAAGGATCCTTTGGCCTCACCATCTGGTAACTTGAAAAACTTAGTAAATTCTGTTAACACTCATTTTGAACCTCTAGAGAAATCAGCAGAAGCAAAGGTTTAGAAAGAATTTTTGGGAAAAAGATTCACTAAAGTGCAAGGACTGATTGATAATGATAGGAGAACCCTAGACATTGGAATAAAGAGCCTTGAAAATGCTCTTAAAGATGGTGGGGACATATACAAATTCTGTTTATCTTGGCCCAAAGTGACAAAGGACATTGAAAAGAAAGTGAAAGAACAAGAAGGAAAACTGTCAAGTTTATCTCATAATTTTGATTCCCTTACTACCTCTCTAATGAATCAAGAATGCCAGGCTATTGTTATCATAAATGAAATAAAGAGGTTGGACAAAGAAAAGAAGAACATAATAAACAGAATGGGTGAACTCAGAGGGATGATTATCCCTAAGCTAGAGGCAATGCATGAGGCCTTGACAGATGCTCAGACCATGGCCCGGACCAGTGATCTGACAGATTTAAGAAGGGCATAAGCATATGCATTTTTGTTGAGTGGTCACATCTCTATTTTGGATAGGATGAAACAAAGCTGGGCCACAGAGTTTGTACAGCTAAAGACTACTTTTGTGGATATACTTAAGTATATGTAGGTATAACATATACATATACTTATGCGGCCATGTATAGGACAAGTTTTGCAAAAAAATTGTATGCGGATTCTACCCTTTGCCATTGATGTCAAAGGGGGAGTGAGAAGTAGTGAAAAATGTGGAATCTAGCTAAAGGGGAGCTCTGGTAAAACAGTGCAAAAGACAAAACATTATCTAAGGGGGAGTTACTACGACACTTAGCCATTTTTCACTAAGTGTTGCCATCAATGCCAAAGGGGGAGATTGTTGGCAAGAGACACTGTGTTGCTTCATTAGGGTTGTCATTGATGGAAACAAAGTCTATCCCACACATCCGCAGTATATAGTATGCCTATACCGGAAGTCAAATTGAAGATTGTTTTAGTCCAGTGAACAAGAACAGAGTATGTAACAAGGTCCGACAATTAGGTCTGGATCTCTCAGATGGTGTAACTCAGCAAGTTACGGACTTGGACAAGTCAAGAGGGGTATCATGACTACTATATTCTAGAGATTTAGCCTCTGGTGATAAAGCATGAAAAAGATATGAGCATCTGAGTGTTGGGTTCCAGTCAGGCACAACAGACAAAAAGAACTGACTGGCAGAGTATCAGACTTCAATCTAGATGAGTAAAAGGTGTTGATCAAGCAACTTATAGGATTATACATTGTTGGCCAACATGACTAATGACTTCTATGCCTATGTTTTTGATACACATCACAAATCAATCATGGATTCAGCTGACAGATCAGTAACTTGCAAATATCTTGAGTGTTCTTGTTGCCGACTAGAAAGTTGATGAAATCCTTGATGCGGATATATATACCAGATGGATTCCAGTATGTAGGAGTGTATGGTGAACAACTGATGAAATAAAGTGCGAAGGAAAGCAGGGATAAGTGTGAGAGTAGTAATTCAAGTCTGGTATGTGATAGAGCAACAACATTAAAACAAAGGAAGAATGAAGTGCATCAAATCAGTGTATTGTGCCTAACTGGAACTGAACTCTTACATTTGTAGATGCTTCTCATCAGTTCAAACACTTGATTATCTTCTGTAAGTTCTCTAGACAGTGAGTCTCTTGTAGGCAGTGTGCCTCTTGTGAGCAGTGTGCTCGGTCAGTGAGCCCTAATTGGCAAGTGCCATTTTGTACTCCTTTATTCTTTTAATAGAGAATACAATCGTGGGTTAGTCACCCCGTGGTTTTTCCCTTAATAGGGTTTCCACGTAAAAATCCTTGTGTTATGTGTTGATTTTATTTATGTTCTTATGATTACATATGCTTTCATGTTTTGATGCAACACTGATTATTAAGATAACAAAAAGAAAAGAAAGTTAAGGAAATTTTGAGATAACTGATTCACCCCCCTCTCAATTATCTGCCTTGTTTCCAATAGCTCTTAGCATTTGAAATGAGTGAGTTTGGTGATTCTCTTCCTAAATGCGAACTTGCATTTAAGGCCAGTGTTTTTGGAAAGCAAAGATTTGATCTAGGTGAAAGCTCTTCAAGAAGATTAACCAGATTTGAGAAGGAAAGGAAGGATCTTGAAGAAGATGAATCAGAGCTTGAAGAACTTGAAGCTCTTTTTTCCAGAAGACTACTAGGAGGATCTGATAAGTATGAAGGAAAGTTGCCTTTCAAATGTTTTGCTTGTAATAAGATTGATCATTTTGCCTCAAGATGTCCGGAGAGGGTTTCAAAGCCAAACCCTAATAGACCTAGGGTTCAGAAGAAATGCTACTATTTCCAAGAAGCTGCTGAAGGAGTCATTGATGATGAATCTGATAAGGGAAGTACCTCAGGAAATGAATGGGTGTTCATTGCCATCAAAGAAGAAGATCCAGTGCCTATTGAATCTGCTAGCTGTGTGAATGTGGAAAGAGCCTTGGCTACTTAGGTTGAAGAAAAGGATGAATGGGTAATTGACAGTGGATGCTCTCATCATATGACAGGTGATAAGAGCATGTTTGTAAGTATGGAAAGGTATGAAGGTGGAATTGTGAAGTTTGGAGACAATTCAGTTGGTAGAATTGGTGGCAGAGGATCCATCTCTATTGATGGTAAGAATAACACTAATGATGTTTTGTATGTAGAAGGGTTGAAGCATAATCTTCTCAGTGTTGGATAGTTGGTTGACAAGGGATATGATCTTCGATTCAAGGATGGTAAATGCAGAATTTTGGAAAGCTCCAGAACTGAGATTGCATTTGGTACACATACTAGAGGTAACATCTTTCATTTAAGTGATACTGGTAAAAGTTGTTTCATTGCTTAGATTGATCAAAGTTGGCTATGGCATAGGAGAATGTGTCATGTAAACTTTGACAACATTGTCAAGATAAGTGCTACTCAGGCTGTAAGAGATCTTCCAAAGCTTGTAAAACTTGCTAATAGCATGTGTAAGGAATGTCAGTTGGGAAAACAGAGCAGAACTACATTCAAGAGTAAAGAACAATCTTCAAGTGGATTGTTGGAACTTGTGCACACTGATTTGTGTGGTCCTGCCGGGGTTAGGAGACAGATACTTTATGTTGCTGATTAATGATCACTCCTGGATGATGTGGGTCACTTTCTTGAGAGAGAAATTAGAGGCTCTTGACAAATTCAAAGTGTTTAAGGCTAGGGTGGAGAATGAGATTGGTGTGAAGATAAAGTGTTTGAGATCTAATAGAGGTGGAGAATTTACCTCCGATGAGTTTAATGCATTTTTTGAAAAGCATGGAATAAGGAGACAGTTGTCTACTCCTAGGACTCCTCAGCAGAATGGAATTATGGAAAGGAAGAACCAGACTATTCAAGAGGTTGCTAGAACCATGATGATAGAGGGAAATGTTCCACATGTCTATTGGAGAGAGGATGTAAGTACTGTTGTCTACACTCTTAATCGGGTGCAAATCAAAGGTAATTCTGGTAAAACACCTTATGAACTGTGGTTTGGTAATGCTCCTTCTGTGAAATATTTTAGAGTTTTTGGTAGTAATTTCTATATCAAAAGAGATGAAGATCTAGGCAAGTTTGATGCAAGATATGATGAAGGAACATTTCTGGGTTATTCTAATCAAAGCAAGGCATACCGGTGCTTTAACAAGAGATTGAAAAAGATTGTTGAAAGTGCTAATGTCAAGGTTGATGAAAGCAAGGAGAGACCTTCAAAGTTTTGTGGATATGAATCAGATGATCAAAATGAAAGCCTAAATGAAGGAAATCAAGTTCAGTTTACTCCAGAGAATCCAGTGACTCAAGAAGTTAATGCAAATGTTGAGAAACAAGTTCAAGAATTAGAAGTTGAAGAAAATCCCAAAACTCCCAAGTATTTAAGATTGAATCATTCTCAAAATTAGATCATAGGAGATAAAAATAAAGGTGTTCAAACTAGAAGAAGAATCGCTGAAGAACAAGAGGAGTATTGTCTGATTTTAAAGATTGAACCAAAATTAGTGAATGAAGCTTGTAATGATGAAAGTTGGGTAAAATCAATGGAAGAAGAATTAATGCAAATTGAAAAGAATCATACTTGGGATCTTGTTCCTAGACCTGAAAACAAAAATGTAATTGGAACTAAATGGGTCTTCCGAAATAAATTGAATGAAGATGGTGAAGTTGTGAGAAACAAAGCAAGATTGGTGTGCAAAGGTTACTCTCAGGTAGAGGGAAATGATTTTGAAGAAACTTTTGCTCTGGTGGCAAGAATTGAAGTAGTCAGATTATTTCTTGCTTTTGCTGCTTACAAAGATTTCAAAGTCTACCAGATGGATGTCAAGTCAGCATTCCTGAATAGAGAATTGGAAGAAGTCTACATTGAGCAACCAGAAGGATTCCAGTTGTCAGATCAAGAAGATAAGGTTTGCAGATTGAAGAAAGCATTGTATGGACTTAAACAAGCTCCAAGAGCCTGGTATACAAGATTAGATAAGTATTTGCTAAAGTTAGGCTTTAGCAAAGGCACTGTTGACAGTAATCTTTATTTCAAAATTGATCATGAACACATCTTGATTGTTGATGACATCATCTTTGGTGGAAATGAGATTATGTGCAAAAAATTTGTTGATCAGATGCAAAGTGAATTTGAGATGTCCATGCTTGGTGAAATGAATTTCTTCTTAGGTCTACAAATCATTTAGTCAGAAAAAGGCATTTTCATATCTCAGTCTAAGTATGTGAAAGAGTTGTTGAAAAAGTTTGGAATGGAGGATTCAAAACCAGTAAGTACTCCTATGGTAACTAGATGCACGTTGAGTAAAGATGATGATTCCCCTAAGGCAGATCAGAAAAGGTATAGATCAATGATTGGAGGACTGCTTTATTTGACTCATACCAAACCTGATATTATGAATGCAGTTGGCCTTGTTATTAGATTTCAAGCTGATCCTAGAGAATCTCATGTTGTAGCAGTCAAAAGAATTTTTAAATATCTAAAGGTAACATCTGATTATCGCTTATGGTATCCAAAGGATGATGATTTCACTCTTCATGCATATACAGATGTTGATTGGGTAGGAGATGTGGACAACAGGAAGAGTACTAGTGGAGGTGCATTTTTCTTGGGAAAGAGATTGGTTTCTTAGTTGAGCAAAAAGTAGGAGGCAATGTCTCTGTCTACTATAGAGGCAGAGTACATAGCAGAAGTAATTGTACTCAAGCTTTGTGGATGAAGCAAATGTTGAAGGATATCAGAGTTGTGTTTGAAGAACCTGTCACAATCTTCTGTGATAATTCAAGCGCAATAAACATTTCAAAGAATCTAGTGTTGCATTGAAAGACAAAGCACATATCCATCAAGTTTCACTTTTTAAGAGAGAAGGTAAATGAGAATGAAGTCAGATTGGAGTTTGTTTCATCAAAAGATCAAATTGCAGATATCTTCACTAAGCCTCTACCTAAGGATACTTTTGAGTATCTTAGAGTGATGCTAGGGGTTATTACCCCTCTTGTTCAAAACTAAGGTGCACTAATGTGCATTAGTCTGGTGGAACTCATAGTTATATCTTGTGATCTAGATTGATGTTAAGGGGATACTACTCAGGGGGAGTAGTCAATATGTTATTTCTAGAGTTTAGTTTGGAAACAAAAAGGAGGATAGATGATTGC
This sequence comes from Cunninghamia lanceolata, assembly GCA_027924645.1. Classification (NCBI taxonomy): domain Eukaryota; kingdom Viridiplantae; phylum Streptophyta; class Pinopsida; order Cupressales; family Cupressaceae; genus Cunninghamia; species Cunninghamia lanceolata. The sequence continues at coordinate 5,222,377 of BSBN01001217.1, read as the reverse complement.
AAATATGTGTCCTTTTCCATTGATGTCAAAGAGGGAGATAAGTCATGTGAAAAACTTGGAAGTGAGTAGTTGTTGGTGAAAGGGGGAGTAGTGAAAAAAGTGGTTGCAGGTGTGATAAGAGAAAGGGGGAGAAGTTCTTGTCTTGATGGTGGAATCAATTTTTTACATCATATGTTGCCATCAATGACAAAGGGGGAGATTGTTGCAAATATGTGCCTAATCGGTGTTGTCATTGATGTCAACATATCCTTGTTGTCATTGGTGTCAATTGTACCTATTTAGAAGACCTGTATGTTGAGGATATTGAGTAAATTAGCCTCTCTGAAAGAGACAAGTGAGTTACATATCTCTTTGTAAAAGACAGTGAAGACAGTGCAGTTCAATGAAGAAGATTGCTCTACATTCCCAGTGAGATGAAGATCCGAGTCTGTGGACCAAAGGGTTGTGTAGAGAATAGTCTGAAGTTGCTCCAATCAAGATTTAAGAGGTCTACATGAAGGACTAATGAAGTTATGGCCATCTGAGTAGAACTAGGTTTTGTAGTTGTTCAGAGGTGACAGAGTCACAGAAATTTGGTCTGGATTCATCCGCATTGGAATATTATCATCTGCAGATCTAGAGGTGTGTTTGGGATGACAGTGTGTATCCTCAAATCAAGTGGTTCGTGCTTTGGAGGTCCGTAAGAAATCTTTCTAGTGTGACAGTCATGACAGTTGGTATTCTTGAGTTCCCAAATGAAGCTGCAAGTGTTTCTAGTGATCTGAGGTGGTGCAGTTGTTCTTGTTGATTTCATTGTGCTTGTGGTGGTCTTTGGATCATGTGCCTACTGTGTTGGTGGTCCACATTAAGGATTGATCTTGTGGTTGTATATTTGTCCTTGGATGTTGTTGTTCTTTCCAGTCTTGGCCGACTGGATGTTTTGTGCATGTTGCGAATGATCTAAGAGAGGTTCTATGAAGTATGGCATGTTGTTTGAGGAAGATTTGGGTCCCAGCTATGCTTTGATGGTGACAGGTTGTCATTGATACCAAAAGTGTGCTCTGTTGATGTTGCAAAGTTGCCAATAGTTGTTGCAGGACATTAGGAGAAGATAGTTGTTTATTGTTCAAGAAGACCTCAAAGAAGATCTCAATTGATTAAGGATGTCAAACTTGTGGAGTTAGTTTGAAGATACATGATCATATGGTTGTCTTGGAGTTATGATAATTTAGGTGAGGTTGCACAAGATTCTTTCAAGATGTCTTCTAGATAAGAGCAACCAGGTGTTCATAGGTTACATTATGCATCATATTTGTGATCTCATATGGTAATGTTCAAATCTCCAAGAATGTATCAGTAATAATCAGTAAAAAGTGGTAGTGTGATCTCAATGCATATGGTAGTAATCATGTTGGTATGATTGATCATCATGTTCTTTCATGTCTACATGTCTCCTTTGATCTCATCAATTATTGATACTCCTTATCAAAGGTTGTTGGGAGCTTCATTCAAGATTTTTTCACAGGTGATCATAATCATGATAAGTTTATGAGTTTGGTTCAAACTTCAATTTGGATAACTTCAAGTTTGTCTCAAGGTGGATCAACACATCATTATGTGGAACAATGAAGGTGTCATATTGAAGTGCATATTGTCTTGATCTACAGAGTTCATCATCAAAATCTTAGGTTGTCTTGGTGACATTGTTTGGAGAAGTTCTCTCATGCATATCAGGATCATGGCTTGGTTCAATAGTTCACATTCATTCTTAATGTCATAGAGAATAAAGTTTTCATCTAAATCTTCTAAAATCTGCACTTTATCTTATAACTTGCAATAGCAAGTCACCTTCACTTAAAGTTACCTGTTTAAGGGCTCTTAACACATTAAGAAAACTGGCCCCAATTTCTAGTCAAACCAATGGTAAGAAGAGCATTGAATGTTATTATTAAAAGAACATTATTTGGTGCCCAATTTCTATTTATGCATTAAAAAAACATTGTTTATTTTGGAGTTTAAAAAGCATTGAAAATGCTTTATGAATTATGAAGGGCCCGATGCATTATAAAAGGGGAGCATAGAAAATGTTTTTAAAGTTTCTAAGGATGCTGATCCCTAAGCCTTTTATGGCTTTAGTTTTTTTTAGAAACTTTGCTTAACACTATGTGGTCGGCCCATACCACGTTTTTTATTTTTAAAAAATGGTGAGTTTTTATTTTAAAAAAACTATCAAGTGTTTTTTTCTTGTGGTGGTGATAAGTTTTTTTTAAATTAGGAATTGTTTTTTCTAATTTAACAACTCCAAGAGATGATTTTTGAGAAGATTTTTGTAAGACAATCATTTATGGAGAATTGGAGATTGATTTTGAGAGGATTGCCTTGACAGAGAATATAAAAAATATAATGCAGAGTGATTATATTTTTATATAATGCAGAGTGATTATATTTTTATGAGATCTTGAAAAAGAAATATCAGATGATTGACAAATTGGTGGAGTTATTTTTGTAGATTAAATTTGCACGGGCAAAATAATTTTTTTAAAAAAGAGATATATTGAAAGATTTTTGAAGAAGACAAAGGAGATTTTCTTTTGCAGAGAAGATGAAAGTTCTCAGAGATTTTATTGAAGATGTTTTGTTTATATTTTATGGTGGACTTCTTTCATGATTTTGTTTATTCAGGGTAGATGAAAGAATGAAGATTTTTGAAAAAGATTTTATTTTCTCTTACAAGGGCAGATTGAAAAATAAATTGTTGAAGACATTCAATTTGATGAAGATGAAAATTGAAGAGAAGATGAAAGGTTTTGAAAAGAGGATAATGAAAATTTGTTTGAAGGAATTTGTAGGCAGAGAAGATAATCAGATTGAAGGGTTTTGTGATTTGGAGAATATGAAAGGTCATGAGAAGATGAAATTGATTTTGCAGAATGCAGAGAGGGATCTTATATTTATTAACTTCGCATATGGATTGATTTGTGTGTTGTCGAGTGGATCAGAATACAAGATTGATTATTTTGAAGAGAAAATTTAGATGATTTTTGTATATGAATTGGGTTGATAAGAAGAATGATCATTTTGACAGACACATGTGAAAGACGAAGTGTTTTATATTGAAACAGAGAAACCCTCTGAGTTCTTGTTTTCAGTTTGTTATGTATTAGGGGTTGGTGCTCCTTGAAGTTGGTACTTCTAAATGAATTAGGGGTTGGTGCTCCTTGAAGTTGGTGCTTCTAAAACATTGTAATCAGTGAGATTTTTGATAAAGCCAGTGAGGCAGTTTTGGAGTGGTTTTTCTACCCAGAAGGGTTTTCCACTCGTGAAAAGCATGTGTTATGTTTTATGGTGTCTTCATCTGTATGTGTGTATATTAGTGCTTTGCTTATTAAGTTTTGTTCACATCCTTCATTATTAATCTTGTGCACAAATCATTAATGTATTTCTCTCTATTTTTTCTGTAAGAGAAAGTTTGCAAAAAATTGTAAAAGATTTGAAATCTAATACAACACTGATTCACACCCCCTCTCAGTGTTGTCCTGGACTCCTACATGTTTGGCCAACAGTATAGTGATTCGCATTAAGACATATGTTTGTAATGTCGACCTTGATGTTTATTCCAAGGTTGATGAAGCATATAAATACATGTGGTTGAGTTGTGGAAGAGCATCCTTGTGTGAAAATGATAAGAACCTAAGAAAGGAAGAAAGGCAGAGCAGAGAAGAGGAAGAGCAGTAAAGGATGAGGAGATAGCAAAGAAGTGTTTGGGGCCAGAGTAGAAGTGTTGTGTGCTTTAATGGAACTGACCTTGGCATGAAGAAGATGTTGTTTTCTAGTTCAATCTTTCTATGATAAACTTATAAATATTTCTGTAGGTAGTGAGCCTCTTTGAGTAGTGAGCTCTAGACAGTGCACCCAAAGGCAAGTGCCTTCCCATTTTCTATTCTTTTAATAGAGAATAAATCTTGTGGGTTAACCCCCACCATGGTTTTTTCCTTAATCAGGTTTCCACGTAAAAACCTTGGTGTTATGTGTGGTGATTATGTTTATGCTCTTGTGTTGTTGATTTATGCTTTCATGGTTATATCATTCATCTGTTAATAAGTGGTAAAGAAGTTCAACTTCAGCAAAGGATAAAAGTTTTTGTGACAACTGATTCACCCCCCCTCTCAGTTGTCTGCCCTTATTTCAACACTTTACAACCCTCATTGTTTGTAAACATCTTTCAAAATCAATAAAGAAGAGAGCCTATCATTGTCGGGTATGTTCACTTGTGTTTTGTGTTGGTATTTGTTGCATTAGTAAGCTGGTTATTTGATTATCAGTCATCATATGGTGTTATTTTATTGTTATATTGGAACATTTCCACCTACACTACTTTCCAAACATATTGGAAAAAATGAAATTTGAAAATCATAAGTGAATTGCAAGAAAACTAAGTCAGAAAAGGCAAAAAATTCAGTTAGAACTAGTGAGGGTTCTTACAATGATATCAGAGCTTGGATCCTGCTAGCCTATGGGGTTATGAGCTACTACATCAATCCACTTCTCATTATCATAGAAAAATAGGCACAATGGGAGATAAATGAGAAGGTATTTTGTAGCGTGCCAGTCAACACATGATGGCAACATAACAACATACTGCAAATGATAATATCACATAGATGATGGCTACACAAAATCAGATGTTAGAGGTGTTGACCCAGTCATTGAATAATATGTAGGTTAATCAGGCTAATCTAGCTAATATAGGTGATGATAGTGTGGTTGGATCACCTCATGTAAGGAGGACACGCATAGCTACTATGGATAGGCCTATGCAACCACTTTTCTTCCTAGAGATAGTGGTTGGATCACCTCATGTAAGGAGGACACGCACAGCTACTATGGATAGGCCTATGCAACCACTTTTCTTCCTAGAGAAGAAGAGGCTGAGGAGGGGATATAGGTTGAGGAAGAGAAACTTCCTTTTGATGATGATTTGATATCCATGGTTGATGAGTATGATGTACTTCCAGAGCATGTCAAAAATTGTATAAACTATTGATAACTAAGAGGGGGGGTGAATTAGTTATCCTAATAATTTAGCTTTCTGTGCTTTCTTACTAGTTAATGCAACATCAGATTCTATAAGCAAGCATACAAATAACATCAATACACATGACACAATGATTTTGACGTGGAAAGCCTGTTAAGGGAAAAAACCATGGGGTGATTAACCCAAGATATTTATTCTCTGTTAGAAGAATAGAAGATACAAAAATGGCACTTGCCAATTTAGGGCTTACTGCCCGAGCACACTACTCACAAGAGGCTTCACTGCCTACAAAAGACTTACTATTTACAAGAAGAAAAACTTGAACTGATGAAAAGCATCCCCATATGCTGAAGTTCAATTCCCGTTAAGCTCAATAGACTGATCTGCAGCACTTCATCCTTACTTTCCTTGAATGCTGCTGTCCTCTTACATTCTAAACCTATTTTTCTACTCTCTATATTCTTCTGCTTCTCTTCGCACTTCCACAACACACCACACACACCTTCACCTCTAAATCCATCTTGTATATATATCCGCACAAGTGATTTCAACTTTTTTTTTGTCGGCATCCGGGATAGTCAATATTATCTCAAACTGTGGTCGGTCGGCTGAATCCTTGCTTCCCAAGTGATGTGGATCAAAAAGAAACCTATAAAAGTCATCTAACAAGTCAGCCAATCATGAAAGATACATTAGGAACCTTTATCACCATCAACATCTCATCTGGAATAACTTCTGATGCTCTGCCTGTCAGTTCTTCCTCTGTCTGTTCTACCAAACCGGACCCCAATACTTGAATGCTTATATCTCTTTACTTTTTCATCATCGGAGGCTCAATTCCTAGAATCTATCAGTTAAGCTACTCCTCTTAACTTCTCCAAGTTTGCACTTTCCAAAGATACTTCCTCTGAGAGATCCGGACCTGACTGTCGAACCTTTCCACATACTCTGTTCTTGCTTACCAGACCACAACACTCTTCAATCTGACTTCTGGTATAGACACACCATGTCCTGCGGATGTGTGGGATGAACTTTGTTTCCATCAATGACAACAATCATGAAGCTCCAATGTGTCTCTTGCCAACAATCTCCCCCTTTGGCGTTGATGGCAACACTTAGTGAAAAATGACTAAGTGTTATACTATACTCCCCCTTAGCTAATGCTCTATCTCTATGTACATTTTTCGGAGCTCCCCCTTAGCTGGATTCCTCATTTTTCACTGCTCATCACTCCCCCTTTGACATCAATGGCAAAGGGTAGGGTCCGCACATCAAATTTTCAAAATTTCAACTATACTTGGCCGCATAAGTATATACATATAGCATACTTACATATACTGAAGTATGTCTGCAAAAGTTGTCTTCAATTGGATGAATTCTATTGCCCAAGTTTGTTTCATCCTGTCCAAAATTGAGATGTGACCACTCAACAGGAATGCAAACGCATCTGCCCTTTTTAGATCTATCGGATCACTGGTCCGAGCTGTGGTCTGAGCTTCTTTTATGGCCTCATGCATGGCCTCTAACTTGGGGATAATTATCCCTCTGAGTTCACCCAACCTGCTTATTCTATTTTTCTTTTCCTTCTCCAGCTTCTTGATTTCATTCAAGATTGCAATAGTCTGATATTCTTGATTTATTATGGAGGATGAGAGAGGGTCAAAATTCTTTGATAGATTTGTCAGCTTGTCCTCCTATTCTTTTACTTTCTTCTCAATGTCCACTGTTACTTTGGACCATGATAATCAAAATTTGTACATTTCTCTACCATCTTTAAGAGCATTTTCTAAGCTCTTTATCCCTATATTCATGTTCCTCCTATCATTAGTTATTCACCCTTGTACCTCTGCTAATCTTTTGTCAAAAATTCCTTCTGGACCTTATCTTTTGCTGACTTCTCTAGGGAATCAAAATGTGTGCTAACACTAATGACTAGAGATTTGAGATTACTGGATGAGGAGGCTGAGGGATCCTTCTAAAAAGATGGCATGATCTTTTCTAATACTCTGGATGCAACTTCTATTAGCTCATAGTCTTCCATGTGAGACTTTAGGAGTTTTTCTTTTACCTTTGCATTAGCAAATGAAGCTATCTTCATTGTTTGTACCAGGGAGAGAGAATCAAAATTAAATGGCCCTTGTAGAAGTTCTAGTTCATCAATCTCCATTGTCTCTTTGTTTAAGAATTCTTTGACAATTTCTGCAGTGTCTCTTACCGGAGATAGATTCTTCTTCTCTTCTGTAGTCTTAGAGCTATCTCTTAGAGCTTTCTCTCCTTCTACACTCTTACCACTAACAGCTGTTGTCTTCTCTGTTGAAGTCTTCTTTCCTTCTGCAGCCTTAGTACTGTCATCTTCTTTTTCTGTCTCTCCTTTTTCCTTATCCTCTATTCTTTCTTCTCCTTTGGATCCGGAGACTGCTGGAGAGTCTGGATTTACTTCTCCTTGGACTTCTTCTTCTGGAGTAGATGAGTCTAGGTCCTTTTCTTCACCTGTCTCCCTTACCTCTTTTGCCATTGTCTCAGTAGATTTGTCTTTGTCATCCATGGCAGATGGTTCATTATTTATGTCCTCTATAATTGGAATGTTGAATCTTTTGTATGCATTCTGGAGGATCTCTTCTGTTTCTTTGGCTATTTTGTCAGTTTCACCAAGCATAAGCTGATTCATTCTAGCTTTGCTCTAGAACTCATCCTTGCAATCTTTGAAGATCATATTCATTTGTTTTGGAGTGATTGAAGGAAAGCTCTGAATGGCTATCTGTTCTCTAATTTCTAAGTCCTTAGCCTTGGCATTTTCTTTTCTCATTTCAAGTTCCTTTTCTAAACTTTTAGGAATCAGAGAAATGATTTCAATAAATGCTTTATTGTATACATTCAAATACTTAACTGTGGCATCCTCCAAAATCTTTTTATTTGCATCATTGTATGCATCATAGAATTCTGTTATTGGTTGTAGGTTCTCGTACATAATGACTGCTTTAACTACATCATCCAAGGATAGAGTTGGCCTTTCAACAAATTCTTCTGCCATCTCTTCCTTGTCATGACCAGTGGAGGGTTCACCGGATGTTTTCTTTTTCTTTTTCATTTTCTTCACCTCTTCATCAGATTTCGTCTCTTCATCCTCCTTTGGACTGGCATAAGACCTTGTGGCCTTTGTCTTAGTTCTTTTCTCTGCTTTACCGGATGATTTTGCTTCCAGTTTTGATGTCTTTGAGCTTTTGTCCGTGGTAGGTGCAGACCTCTTAGAGGACCTTGTCCGAGTGGGGGCTTCTACCAGATCACTTTCCTTTTCAGCTTCTTCCTTCTCTTTCTCTGATCTTTCCCTCTTCTCCCTATTAGCATCAAGTGCTTCTTTTGATATGCCAAATCTTTTGGCAACATCTTCTACTTCTTTTCTTACTTTTCTCTTCATCTCCGGTTGTCTGAGTTCCACATGGATCTTTACACTCAACTCCTCAAAGGTTCCAAACCTTTCTGCCTTGGGATCTTTGGGCTGACTTAGCATGTGCTGAATATGCAGCTCCATAATTTTCTCATCCACTTCATACCCCATTGGCATGATCCAGACTATCCTTGGCTCCACAGCCTCCATTAGGCACTGATCAATTTCTACCATGAAACAAACTGTATCCTCATACTTTTTAACTAGAGATTTGGGAATTCTCTCCCTTGTTTGCATAATGTTCTGAAAGTTCTTCAAGTACCCCCAGAGTGTTGTATTCTATGCCTTGGCATCACCAAGCCTATGTATGTAATCTCTAATCTGAATGGCTACTGGTCTATCATTCAGCCATACCCAGCCACTGGATCCTGGAAGCTCATTCATGTAATAGAAGAAAAGACAGAGTATCAAACCACCATATTTGAAGGAGTTCTTCTTATCCTTCTTTATCTTCTGTAGATTCTCCAAGAGTTGGTTCAGAAGGAGCTCACAAAGATCATAGTCTACATTCTTCCTCAACATTTCATAAGCAGTATATATAGCAGTTCCAGAAACTGAATTCTCCCTGCTGGAGTGATATATCTTATATCCAATTATCATTGATGCAAACTTGATATCCGGATCTGTGATATCCTCAATAGTCATAGCTCTTTTATCAAACTTTGATCCGGTAGCCTCACTGACAATTTGGTTTTTGACAGATTTGAGCGTAGGCATTTCACTGGTTGAGTGTAACCCAGTTACAGCCCTAATGGCATCCTTAGTAATCTTAAATGGCCTATTTAACCACATGAAGTTGTCATGCATTCTACTCAAGATATACCGAAGCCATTCATCTTCTAGAAAATAGGGGAAATGGATGCACTATGCAAAATGTTTCTCCTAGATAGCTCTATACTGAATTTTGAGTTCAAATGAGTCATCTATCAAATGCTTGTGATAGATATCAACCAACTTAGATTCCCCAAATTCTTCAATATTCGCATGAATATATGCCCTAACATCTTCTACATGCAGAACTCCATGCAGAATACTTGAAAAGGTGCCTAGGGGATCAACTTCTAGGGATTTATATGGATGTTTCTTGAATTTGGGTCATGGCCTCTCAGTGATCTTTACAACATTTGATGTATCCATCTTCAAAAAGACTTACTGAGAAATATTCAATAACAGAAAGTACCTTTTGCGCGTCTAGGGTTCGTGACAAGATCCAGATTGATTCACTGGATGAATCAACTTCTGTAGAAGACCTTTGATGGGCTTTAGGAGATTTGATGCAGAGCTCTTCTTTTGCTTCTTCTCTAATGCAGACTGAACAAGTGTTTGATAGGAAGAACCCTTATATTACTCCGCAAACCCTAATACCAAGTTGCAATAAATTCTTGACCCAAGTCATTCTAGTTTGCCTTATTCAGATGACTTGAAGAACCGGATCAATCTTGATCTGAACATCTTGCAGATCTTCCAAACCATAACCATAGTTTATTTGGATGTTTTTCTTATGAACCCTTTAATCTAGAACTCTCCTTGTGCCAATCCAGCACCAATTGACTGGCTGGGGGAAAATGGTTTTCTTTGTGTCTCCCCCTGAACCAGAGCTAATTTTTTTAATTTTCAGAAGGAATATCAACACCAGAGTCTGGTGCGGATCCATCCCCTATATTCTCTATACTTTTCTTCACCCAAATTTTGCTCATCTCATTTTGAACTTCATCCGCATTCACTTTTCATTTTCCCTTGTCTTGATTCTGATTATGATGTACCAGACCTCTTTTGTCCTGATTCTTGTTCCTACAGAATTTGGCAATATGACCGGATCTATTGCAAATTTGGCAAACAACATTTCTTTGCATATTTGATTGAAATCCTCTTGATCTGCATTGATTAGCCATATGACCCATTCTATTGCATGCAAAGCATCTACCATTGAATGAACTATTTATTTGCATATTTATGCATTCATGAGAATTGTGACCATACCTTTTGCAGTTGAAACACTGTCCGGAGAAGAATGTATTAGTCTGATTCATTCTCTTTCTACACTGATTAGCTTTATGGCCAAAGTTATTGCAGTTGTGGCAGCATCCATTGAAGGATGGATATCTTTGAGCATTAGGCTGTCTTACCGGAAGTCTTCTAGGCCTATTCCTTGGATTTTCTGATTCAAAAATCTTCTGACCGGATCTGGAGCTTTCACCTTTTTCATATCCTAGGCCACACTTGTCATCTGCCCTCTTTTGGCTTTCAAGGAGAACTTCAAGTTGAGCAGAACTTATCTTGAATTTCTCTTCGTATTCATTTGCTATTTGAAGATCCCTTTTAAGAGAGACAATTTGATCCTCAAGTTTTTCTTCATTATATCTAGTATCTTCAAGATCAGATTCAAGATGTCTGATTATTCTATCCATTTTGTAGCAGTCTTCTGATTTTTCTTTGAGAGATTGTTTTAGATCATCTTCAGTCTTTCTTTTTTCTTCAATTTCTTAGGTGAATTTTATAACTCCTGATTCCATTTCATGTCTTACCATAATGACCTCTTTTGATAATTTTTCACACAACTTAGTTTTCTCCTTCAAGTCTTCATTTGTATCATTTGCTTCACTTTGACTTGCTAATTGCTGAAGTAGCTCCTTTCTCTTTTTCATAGAGAGACTCAGTTTGTCTTTTAGTTCTTTTATGAAATCATCAGCCTGTTTGAGTCTTTCTTTTAATTCATTGACTTTAGAATTTGACTGCTCAAGATCATCAAGGGCAGACTTAAGTTGCTCCCTCATACCATACATATCCATTTGAATTCCTAGATCTTCCTCAAGCTATTAGGCTCAGTTGGGAGGAACTTGGCTCTGATACCAATTGTTGATAACTGAGAGGGGGGGTGAATCAGTTATCCTAATAATTTAGCTTTTTGTGCTTTCTTACTAGTTAATGCAACATTAGATTCTATAAGCAAGAATGCAAATAACATCAATACACATGACACAATGATTTTGACGTGGAAACCCTGTTAAGGGAAAAAACCACGGGGTGATTAACCCAAGATATTTATTCTCTGTTAGAAGAATAGAAGATACAAAAATGGCACTTGCCAATTTAGGGCTTACTGCCCGAGCACACTGCTCACAAGAGGCTTCACTGCCTACAAAAGACTTACTATTTACAAGAAGAAAAACTTGAACTGATGAAAAGCATCCCCATATGCTAAAGTTCAGTTCTGGTTAATCTCAATAGACTGATCTGCAACACTTCATCCTTACTTTCCTTGAATGCTGCTATCCTCTTACATTCCAAACCTATTTTTCTGCTCTCTATATTCTTCTGCTTCTCTTTGCACTTCCACAAAACACCACACACACCTTCACCTCTAAATCCATCTTGTATATATATCCGCACAAGTGATTTCAACATTTTTTTTGTCAGCATTTGGGATAGTCAATATTATCTCAAACTTTGGTCGGTCGGTTGAATCCTTGCTTCCCAAGTCATGCAGATCAAAAAGAAACTTATAGAAGTCATCTAACAAGTTGGTCAATCATGAAAGATACATTAGGAACCTTTATCACCATCAACATCTCATCTGGAATAACTTCTGATGCGCTGCCTGTCAGTTCTTCCTCTGTCTGTTCTACCAAACCAGACCCCAATACTTGAATGCTTATATCTCTTTACTCTTTCATCATAGGAGACTCAATTCCTGGAATCTATCAGTCAAGGTACTCCTCTTGACTTCCCCAAGTTTGTACTTTCCAAAGATACTTCCTCTGAGAGATCCGGACCTGACTGTTGAACCTTTCCACATACTCTGTTCTTGCTTATCAGACCACAACACTCTTCAATCTGACTTCCGGTATAGACACACCATGTCCTGCGGATGTGTGGGATGAACTTTGTTGCCATCAATGACAACAATCATGAAGCTCCAATGTGTCTCTTGCCAACATAAACTTCAACAACTACATGACTCAAAAGCAAGATAGGTAAAGAGGTAGAGTTTAAAGGCAAAGAAGGCAACAACCAAATCAACCTAAGGAATACAAAGATGCATTGAATAAAATTCCTCTACCTAACTTTGATGGCAATGGCAAAATCAATGCTAGAGCATGGGTACACAAGCTGGATACTTTTCTTACACTCAAACCCATGAGTGAGGAAAAGGCTATACATTTTTGTACTGTACATTTGGAGGACTTGGCGTATGATTGGTGGCACCATGGACTTGTTTCACATCATCATAATAGGATCACTTCATATGATGAGTCCACTAATAAACTCATTATCAAGTTTGACAAGAAGGATGCACTTCATATGATGAGTTCACTAATAAGCTCATTACCAGGTTTGACAAGAAGGATGTAGAAGTCTACTACAGGGAGTTGGCACAGTTGAGACAGATTGGTAGAGTAGACTCATATGTCAATGAGTTTCAGAAGATTGCAGTGATGGTTCTTGACATGATGGATAGGAGAGTTACTATGTTGTTTGTTCAGGGTTTGAATGATATGATAAGAGGATTGGTCAAAGTTCATAGGCTAAGGACACTTGATGAGGCCATTGAGCTTGCACTTGATTTGGACACTACTCCTACATTCACACCACAAAAGAAGAGTTTCAAAGATGAGAATGCAAATCAAAAATCTTGTGAGCAACCCACTCCAAATAAAGTTGAAGGTACATGAAAGATGGATTTTGAGGAGAGGAATGAACTTCGTAGGAAGAAGTTGTGCTTTACTTGCAAAGAACCTTGGGAGATCGGTCATAGGTGTCTTGGCAAAGGCAAAGTGCATTATATAGAAGTGATTGATGAGGTGGATGATGATACTGATTCAGAAAATGATCATGGACAACCAACCTTAGAACTTGAAAATGATGGTAACAAAGGTTCTAGGATTTCTTATCTTTCAGGACCTTCAAGGTATAATCCATTCATATTTGAAGGTACATTGTTTGGATGCAAGGTCATGACACTTCTTGATAGTGAAGCTCCACATAAATACATTAGTGAGGGTTTGGTAAAGAAAAGAGGTTTACATTGTGTTGACTTTGAGGGCTTTGATGTGACTATAGTAGGTGGACTCACTATTCTTTGCAAAAAGAAAGTGAACAAGCTTAGCATTTTATCTGGTGAGTATATACTTTGTGATTACTTCTATGTTCTTGATTTGAAGGATCAAGAAATTGTGCTTGGTATGCAATGGATACATTCACTACAAAGGGTCATCCAAGATCTACAAGCTATGGAGTTGAGTTTCCAACATGATGGGAAACAAGTTATTATGAGAGCACTCAAGTACATATTGCCACATCAAATAGAAACAAAATATATGATAGATATGGGCAATGAATTGTCTCATGAAGACATATGTGATTCACATGGAGAGACTTGTATTGGATCAAAATTTGATGGAGAGCATTTGATGTTTGAGATGGATGCAAACACTATAGAATGGCATGATATCATTTCTAATTTGTTTAATAGCAACACCTTATCTCATCATTCTCATGAGATAGTAGACCCTATTCATGAAGAAGTTAGTGTTATTGTATCTCTTATTGATGGCATCCAAAATCCAAGTGTTAGACATGAAGATGTTAACCATAAGAGTATTGAATTTGTGTTCTTTGGCATAGAAGAAGTATGGTAGTCTAAAAAAATGAATGAGGAGTGGATACAAAGAGCCAAGGAGGCTCAGTTGGTGGCTTCCCATGCAAAACAACACCTTTAACAAGTCAAAGAACAAGTCAACCGCATAGATCTAGCAAGACAAGAAAAAGGAAATCTACCTTAGAAGCCTTTTCCTTCAAAAGGAAGATGTTATAGAGGTTTCTAATAATGATATGAACACATGGAGAGATGAAGTAAATTTTGAATCAGATTTGCATGATGCATTAGTCCCCCTTGCAGAGCTAAATCAACCTACTATTGAGTTGACACAACATTATTTTGATGATGCTTTCTTGTTGGAGCATGTGCATATGTTTGGGGCAGTTTGGTATGATAGAGATCTCTATATTCTTGTTGAGGATTGGTCTAATGATAGTTTCTTATCATCACGTGTTATGGATGGTACAAGTTTTGCATCATTTTAGATGATATTTTTTAGTTTGCATGTTATTGTTCTGATTTATGACAGTGAGATAACAGGGTTGGATACACTTTCATTTGCACTTGTGTTCAACATCCGTCATTTGTTCATGCTACACTTCCATTTTAGAGGGATTTTTAGCTTGGTTGGCATATCAATTGGCATCTACATCTTCATTATTGATTTGACTTATTACATCATGGTATGGATTTGTCACTATAGCCATTGGAGGTTGAGTAATGATGAGTTTGCATCAGTTTATGACAATGGAAGCGGTCCCAGGATCTTTTACATCAGCAGCCTTTAGGGGATATGTGTGAGTATGTATGGAGAACCTAGATGGATTTGGGATCCTGGTATTGATTGGTTCTAATTTGGTACTTGTGATTGCTTTGAGCAAGCAATCTTGGGGTGGGAGGTAATGTCCCCTTTTTTAGCAAGACTTGTTTATGGGTTGAGCTAGAACCTTGGAGGCTTGGAGAATAGAAAGTTGGCTCAACTAGTTCTATTTCACTTGTATTTTTGGCTAATGGTATTTTATATTCTATAAAAGCCAAAAATAATGATCCTTTAGCCAAGGCAAAATCCAAGGGCTTGGAGACTTGAAAGTGGGAAAATAAATAAAATGTAATATTTAATTATATTTTATTATTAATATATATTCCCAAGGGAAATCAATGCCAAAAAGGAAAAAAATAAAATAAAATATAATATTTTAATATATTTTATTATTTAATTATGCCAAGAGGAAAGTGATGCCTACATGGAGAGAGGAAAAAATAATTAAAAATTATTATTTTATTGGCAAATTGACGCTCCAAGAGGGAGAAAAAATAATAGTATTGTTGCCAATAAAATCAGCGCCCAAGGGAGGAATAAAAATAATAAAAAAATATTATTTTCTCTAAGGAGAAAATCGGCGCCTAGGGAGGAGAAACGAAAAAATAAAATACTAAATATTTTATTATTTCTTGGTTGGTGTCCAAGGTGGATTAGAAGCAAATATTTAATAAAATCAAATTAAAGATTTGATTTTGGAGGTGGACTTGAAATTGTTTATATTTTGTCAAATTGGAGAGAAAGTATAAAAGAAAAGCTTTGGCATCAATTTTTGAGATCTTTGGTTTATGGTAAATTTTGCATTTTGCATATTGCTCTTGGTTGAAAGTGAATTTCAGTTGAATCAAGGTGGTGTTCCCTTGATATCTTGTGGTTTGGAGATGATCTCAATTCACCATGTGAGGTGAATTCATATGGAATTCATCATTGGGCTTTATTGGTGACTATTGGTGGAGTTTTTGCTACATTTCCAACTAGGGTTTGATAGGGATCTTGATTTTAGCTAGCTATGGAGTTCTATATTCAGATTTAAGTTGGATTTTGATGCTTTTTCATCAACAATTGCGTTTAGAGGGCTTATGTAGTGATCGCTTGGCAAAAGAGGGAGCTTTTTGGCATTTTCTATCATCCTTTCATGTTTGATTTTTGTAACAACAGTCAACAAAATTCATATCAGATTTAGATCAGTGGGTATTTGAACTTAATTTGATCATATTTGGCACTTGGAGTCAAATCACACCACTTGGGCATGTTGGCGCTTCACCTAGGAGGCATAATTTTGATATTTTATGATCATACAACTTGTTGGGATTGCATATTAGACCTCTAATTAGCTGTTACATGGTATTTTCAGTCACATTTTGTTGGGTACTTCATTGCCATTTGATAGGGCTTCATCTTCCACACATACAATTAGGGTTTGGACATGTAATTTGGCACATTTGGATGTAATTGAAGGTTTGAATTTCAAATCAGACTTGATTGATTGTACTTTCCAGCCTTCATTGTTTGTAAACATCTTTCAAAATCAATAAAGGAAAGAGCCTATCATTGTTAGGTATGTTCACTTGTGCTTTGTGTTGGTATTGGTTGCATTAGTAAGCTGGTTATTTGATTTTCAGTCATCATATGGTATTATTTTATTGTTATTTTGGAACCTTTCCATCTACACTACTGTTGTGATGATTCACAACATGCCCCATTATGCTCCTTAGCAAAATGGGGACCCCTGCTGATGTCTTGCTTTTTGCTTCTGCTTGTGTTTTTTTCTGCTTCCTGGCGGTCTGGTAAAAATGAAGGTCAGGTGCATCATCATCATGATTTTGCATGGGGTAGGTCATCATCATGAGGTCTGTTTGTCAAAGTTCATATTTTGTTTCTGTGACCTCATATTTTGAAAGAGCTTGAAATTTCATGCAGGTTTGCCTTTTACTTCACTTGAAAATTCGTCCATATGTGGAAGTTATGCACGGTCAAAGTCTTGGTCAAACCTGATATTCGCAGGAGCATCATCATATTTTTATATCCTAAGTCATGTTGAGAGGATCATCATGATCTTCGCATTATGCAGCATCATGATATCTTTTAGGAAGGTCATATTATAAACTCGGTTTTGCTGAAGAGCATCATCATCATCATATTTGAAACCCCCCCCCCCCCGATAATATCCTGAGGTTCGAAATATCATGATGACATCAACTTTAAGACAAGGTAAGTTCCCCGTCGAAGTGGTCTGTTGTATCGCGAGCATCATCATGATGTCTTTGCATCGCCTGATCTTAAAATATCATGCTGATCACCCTTAGAAAAATCCACCTTCGGCATATTTGCATGCGCACGTTCAAAACCTATTGGAGGGTCATCATCATGATATTTTGCTGACATTCGAAAGATGATGACGACGACTTCATATCCTCCTGGTCTCCTTTCGCAACATCATGATCATCATCCTGATCTTTCACAGAACATTCGCTGAAATTCGCTAAGTAATGAAGACATCATCATGATAATTTTGAAGGAGGATCATCATCTTCATATCCTCCTGATATCCGTTTGCCGAAACATCCTGATGATCAGCCTATCTATTAAGAAGTGGTCGATATTACATTACTCAACAGCATCATCATATTTTGCAATATCACCCTAGCGCATTTATCATGATGACCTTAACTCACCCTTATGCTTCGAAGACAATTTATCATGATGACGTCATCATGATAAATCGATGAGGAGGGTCATCATCATCATTTTTTATCCTGTCCTAATTGTCAAGATCATCATGATCTTGTTTGTGCGCCCGATATTTCGCCAAGTCCTCCTGCTGATGAAATGCAACCTTTTGAGAACATCCTGATGATCATCATCATCATATTTTTATCCTGATCATGATCATGATCATAACATTTTCCCTTCGGCAGGATTTTTTCCCAAACATGATCCGGTTGGCGAAATATCATGATGACGTCATGTTTTAAGTTTAACGAAGGCTCCGAATATCATGATGACGTCATCCCGATCTGAATAGCGAAAAAACAAATATCCTCCTGATGATCATCATCACATTTTTCCTTCAACAGGATATTTTCCAAAGCCCGATCCGGTTCCCGAACATGATGATGACGTCCTATTCCAAGTTCGACAAAAGCAAATATGATGATGACCTTCATCATGCTGATCTTTCGACAGGGTTGCCTTGGCCGCGAAAGGGTCATTTTTTTCACTTCATCATCCTGATCATGCTCCTTAGGTGACCCGATATCACAAACATCCCCCTGATCTTAACCGAATATGACGATGACGTCATCCTTAACATTTCAATGAAGCCCGAATATCATGATGACGTCACCATCATCTTCTTCTCCTCGGCAGCATGATCATATTCGTATCCTCCTTTTCTCCTTCATCATGATGATGATGTTGTAGTTCTTTTCTCCAATGTGCAGAAGCGGAATATCATGATGATGATGTATATCAACCAACCTGTTTTTTTGACGCACCGACAGGGATGATCATGCCGATGGGCGGGAAATGAAGCGGTGGAGTTTTAAAGTGTTTTTTTTGGCGCCTCTGGCATTTTCCCGGTCAGCGATGGTTGACCCATCAATTTTGAGCAGCTTGGGCGCATTTTTGACGCGTTTTGAGCGGATTTTGAATCTGATCTCCTCTATCTTGCGCTGTCACCTGTATTTAAACGCTTATTCTATTTTCATGCTATTTTTTGTGATAAATGTGAAACTTATTGCTTGTCTTGTCTTGCAGGCTTGCAGTTGAGGAAGCAGCTGGAAAGTCAATACAGTGACCTCATGGAGGCAGAAGATCTGATCTCAAGAGCAAGAAGATAGAGATGAAATGCAAAAGTCAAAGCCATTCAAGTGAAGAGGAAGGTCGCAGCTGAGGATATTTCTGCAAAAGACAAATAGAAGTTATTGCCCTGCTGCTGGAACTTCTCAGAAGGGGTAATATTTCGCCCAGATTTGACCACTGCTCTGAGATATTTTTGAGAACTGGTTCACCTGCATTTATTGCTGTAACTAGAGGTTTGAACCAGGGGGTCAGTTAGGTTTTTGCTGTAGTGAGGACAATCAGGATGTTATATATTGTGCCTCTCTACACTGTAATACTTTACAACAGGGATTTTTAGGGCTACATAACAGAGATTCTAGGAAAATACAGCAGGATAGCTTAGCATAGTTTAGAGTAGAAGAAGGAGGTCGCCTGTTTGTCTGCAGTAAGGTGCGCGTGGAATGTCTGGCTGCCTTACTGTATCTGTAAAGCTTGTAAGTTCTCTGTAGTATGATCAATGAAACTAAGAGTCATTCTTACATTGTAAATCATGTATGGCTATTCGTTTCTAATACAATAGAATCTGGAGTTCTGCATCTATCTTCTGAGTGTTCTCCTGCTCTTCTTTGTATTTTGAAATATCTTCTTTGAGAGCTTGCAATTTTAAATGTATGTTTGTGAAAATGCTCAGGACTTACATTTAAGGTTTTTACTGTGGATTTGATCAAATTACTGTGGTATTTACATAGTGGATAACAGAAACAATTAGATCCTTCTGTAGATTAGATGAAGTGTAGATTAGATCTCTCTAACTTTTCCCAACCCATCTGAAATATTTAGCTGAAAACGCAGAAATCTAAAGGAAATTGTCTCAAATCTGAAGAAGCATGCATAACAGAGTCTAAGTAGGCAGTTTTCATAAGTACATGAAGAAGGAAGCTGCATAAATCCAAAAAAAACATCTGAAACTTGCAGCACAGTAGCACCCTTATGCAAAGGAATGAAAAGCATTGACATACCTCATGACCTCTTTGCATATTCTTAGGCCAGTAAACCACAGAACAAACCTAAACTACGTAAGGCCCCTTGAACATTACAGCTTCACATTGACCAACTGAACTTGACCAACCGAACCATTGTAGACTTGGGATTAGTTGAATCACCAAATGATTCCTTCTTGTCTTTCAAGTATAGTTACAGTTCATGTCATGTGAATTTTAACTTATTGTTATGATTGCATCAAAACAGTCATCAACAACTACTTTCCAAACATATTGGCAAAAATAAAATTTGAAAATTATAAGTGAATTGCAAGAAAACTAAATCAGAAAATTCAGATCAGCAAGGCAAAAAATTCAGTTAGAACTAGTGATGGTTCTTACAGTTCTATAAGCATTTAGGTATTGTTTGGAAAAAGACAACCCCCTATACACCACAACAAAATGGGTTTGCAAAAAGGATGAACTGAACTATAATAGAAATAAATAGAAGTATGTTGAGTGGTACACAACTGGATTAGTTCTTTTGAGTAGAGGATGTTGGTATTGATTGTTACTTCATTATAGATCTCCTTATTTGGCTCTTGTTGAAAAAACACCTTATGAAATATGGATATGTAAGAAGCCTTTTGTTTCACATTTAAGGATCTTTGGTTTTGAGGCTTATGTTCATGTGCCTAAGGAAAAGTGATCTAAATTAGATATAAAAGCTCAAAAATACATCTTCATAGGATATGGTGAGAATGTAAAAGGTTATAAGCTTTGAAATCCACGAACCAAAAAAATGATTTATTCTAGAGAAGTGATTTTCACAGAGTTTAGAGCATTTTTAGGTCCTAAACAACCAAAGGAAAAAGAAGGAAATAAAATAATGTATTTTGAGAGTAAGGTTGAGAAATAGGAAGATGCACGTGTAGAATAACAAAATGATGAATTAGATGATGGAGAGGAAGAAGGGGGTTTAGATGAGAGTTCTTATTAGGATGTGTACAATGAGCATTCAAAAGAACAGGTAGAGCCCCTTACTCCTACCTTAAGAAGATCCATGAGATAATGAAATCCATTTGACCAATATATCTTACCATATTTTTGTTGTGTATTCTTTGTTATATACTAATGATGAAGCAAGATCTTTCAAGGAGGTTCTCTCTTTAGAGGAAAGTAAGTCTTGGATGTAGGCCATGTAGGAGGAGATGATGGCCTTGGATAGTTGTGACACCTAGGATCTTGTTAGTTTTCCTAAGGGAAGAAAGCCCATTGGTTGCAAGTGGGTGTATAAGAAGAAAATTAGAGCACATGGATGGTTAGAGTGGTACAAGGTTATATTCATGGCCAAGGGATACTCCTAGAGGGAGGGAGTTGTTTTCGATGAATTTTTTTCTCCTATTGCAAAGTTATCTTATATTAGATTCCTATTATCTATTTTTGTAGCTTTTTATTTTGATATTGAGCAAATGCATGTTAAAACTTCTTTCTTGCATGGGGATCTTGAGGAGGAGATTTATATGTGATATCCTGATAGTTTGTTGTGAAGGGGAAGGAATATTTAATTTGCAAGTTAAAATAGCCATTGTATGGTTTGAAAAAATCACCCAAGATGTGGTACCAGAAGTTTGATGCCTTTACATTGAGTTTGGGTTTTGTTAGGAGTGAGGAGGATTACTATGTTTATGTTAAAATCATTGATGATCAAATTCTAATCATTGTCTTGTATGTGGATGACATGTTTATTGGTAACAATAAGGTGATGATTAGGGAGCCCAAAGCTTAGTTTTATGACAAATTTGATATGAAGGATTTGGGGCTACAAAATGCATTCTTGGTATGGAGATCAATAGGGATCAGGTATATAGAAATATTTGGATAAGTTAGGGTAAGTATGTTGCTACCATTTTGCAGTGGTTTAGTATGCATGATTGTAAACGTGTGAGTATTATATCTATTATTAGCATCAATATTTCATTATTTATGTGTCCCAAATTGGCTGATGATTTTAAGATTATATCTAATGTGCCTTATGCTAGTGTTTTTGGTAGCCTAATGTATGCAGTAGTTTGCATGACTAGATATTGTCCAAGCAATGGTAGTTTTGAGTAGGTTTATGTCGATACCTAGCAAGGAGGATTAGACTTATGTTAAGAGGGTTTTATATATTTGTGAGGGAATTCTAATTACTATTTTTGTTATCATGGTACTAATTATGTAGATAAGACATTGTACATATAGGGCTTTGTGCATGGAGATTGGGTAGATGATTTAGATAGTTGAAGGTTGACTAGTGGCTATATGTCCTCTTTTTTTGGAAGTGTAGTGAGTTGGATGAGTAAGAGGCAACCCACTATTTCTTTGTCCACAATTGAAGTAGAGTATATGGCTACTACACATGCCACTAAGGAGGCAATATGGTTATAAAGAGTATGTGCAAGTATTGGTTTGGATTACATGGTGGTTAGAATTGGTTGTGATAGTCATATTACTATTTGTTTGGCCAAAAATCTCATGTACCATGCTCATACTAAGAATGTTGATGTTCAGTATCACTTTGTGTGTGAGATGGTAGAGAATGATCAGATGTTGTTATAGAAGGTTGACACTCAATATAATGTTGCAGATTCCATCATGAAGCCAATGAGCATGAAAAAGTTCTCTTGGTGTAGGAATTCCATGGGCCTCAGATCCTATACTTGATATATTTTTGTGTTCCTTTGGATGTCATTGCAATGTATAATATCAAGTGGGAGAATGTTAGGATAGTGTGATATTTAATTGCAATCCTAATGTATTACATATCCATCAGTCTTGGAATGGGTATTTGGACACCCATGTTGTTGAGAGATATTATTATTTTATTATTATTCTCCTTTTTTACTTGGAATATTAGTTGTAACGGTATTCATGAAGGAGGTGGAGTTGGAAGTGGTGATTAGAAAGCTATTTTTAACAAATTCCTCAACTTGGGCACTAGAATTGAGTAGTGGGGCATCTTGCATTATTAGTGGGGCATCTTGAACTATTAGTGGGGTCCACATGCATGAATAGAGATGAATTTGGATGCCTACCTTGTGATGTGTGCCATTATGGAGGAGTTACAAGTCAAAGATGTTGTTTGTTATTAGTACAAAGGTTACTTTTCTATTCATGGATCATTGAGAGTTACTTTTATTATTCTTGGAAGATCCTATTCATTTTAGATGTGAGAGTTTTTGCATTTTACCATGGTTTGATGATACATTATTTTGGGAAACCATTTGTGGTATTCCTCTCCCATTTCTATATAAATTAGAGGCATGATATAGTAGTTTCATAAGGTTATTTTATAGGTACACGTGCTTCCAAAATGTTGCCAAATTGAAGGGAGTTATATTGTTGTATATGTATTCTATTGTTGAATATTAATACATTCTTGAGCTTCTTTTTAATGGTGGAGTTTTTTCCTAAAAGGGTTTCTCCGCATAAATCTAGTACATTATTTGTTTCCCTGTTATGGTTTGCTAATTTTCTTATTGTTGATTTTACACTCACATAATCTTTTATGGGTAATCCAATGTTGCATAACTAAAAATCAAATTTACAAAATCTGGAAAAAAAATCATTGAAAGCTTTCTTCACCTTGATTTAACATCTTATCAATCTTTTGTTTGATTTTTGTGTTCATCCTTTCCATTTTTTTCTAACTTATTCATGCAATCCCTTCATATGATTTGCAAAATCCTCTACTTCAATATTTCTCACTTTCCATCTCTAATATTCCTTTATTCTAATACATTCCTTGGATTTTGACCATATACAATTTGAAATGGTATTTTTCCTATGTTCATATTCATTAAATTATTGTTTGCAAAATCTACTTGTGCTAGGGTCATATCCCAATTTCTTATCTTTTCTCATGCCAAACATTCCCTATACTCCTATTTACTACTTTTGTTTGTCCTTCAATTTGTGCATAATATGTTGAACTAAATTTCAAATTAGTTTTCATCTTTTTCCATGATGTCCTCCAAAAATAATCAACAAATTTGGCATTGTCTATTTGTAGTGCCCCTCCATTCTCATCTTGGATGTGCAGATAGTCTGGCTAAGGAGCATGAAGATGAAGGTAAAATAATAGGAATATTTAGGGTATGTTAGACAGTTGATGTTGTACATTATATGATGTTGGTAGATGCTACATTCATGTTGGTGACATTCTTGATTATCCTCATGTGTGGTTTCATATGATAGTTAGCATGTTTTGATAATCCTTGTTGTGACACTAATAATTCATATGCTCAGACATTGTTTTACATTCAGGTGATTATGATGTTGATCTTACTATGATTGTCATAAGTTAGAATTGATTTTTATGTGACTGATTTTGTATTATAGGATGATCTAATTATTGTGTGGTGTGAAAAGAGACAATGTTGTACCACTCATTTGTGAGCGTCTGACAATGTTGCAATTCTCTTTCACTCCATGACTATTTTATATTTATTATACTTGTGCATAGACCATGTTGTGTGTTGCAGGTTGCAGGTATCAGGCATCGACTCCACCTGAATTGGCAGGTTTGAGCGTGCCTTAAACCCAATGGAAATTGTTGAATGGAGATAACATATGGTCCCCTAGTTAGCCATCATCCTTGAAAAGGATGAGTATCTAGTTTTGCACCCAACCAGTGTTGTCGGTTTGGGCATGATAGTCAGTCACTGTTATTGTGGTTATGTTTTTCGATTGTACATGGTTGTCAGGTATTGTTCAACATTGGATTATTTAGGTTATAATTGTTTGATTAATATTTTGGTTAATTGCTTCATTAAAATAAAATTATTAGTCTAGAGGGCACTTTAATGAATAAATAATGATATTAATGAGGAAAATAAAGTGTTATTAAAACAGGAATATAATTGATTAAATTAAAATGAAAATATTATATAAACAAGTAAATGTTTTGTTAGTGGCAATAAAAATAAATTTATAATATTTATGAGTTGTCATAAAAACTTATATATTTAACAAATTCTAAAATTTAAATAAAATCAGAGTGAAATTATTGTCTAGTTAAAATAGCAAATTGTAAGAAAGTAATAAAGGCAAAATTTATTGCCTTTAATAAGCAGAATCTCCTGGAAGAAATTATGGAGGTGGTTATGCATGCTCAACTTTATTTTGAAATCTCAAGATATAATTTGGGGAAGGAGTGTGCATTTCAAAGAGGAGAATATGTTTTATGTTTTCATGATCTCTCTCTCTCAAAAAGTTTTCATTTTTTCTTTTGGCACCATAAACCATAGCTTCTAAAAGAAAAGACTTGGGGGAAAATTGATGCAAGCTGAGAAATTTTGTGAAGATGTGATAGAAGTAATATTCCAAGTATGGACTGAAATATGAAACTAGTTTGTTGTTGCATTAGATTTAGTGAAATGAATTTGTAATATGCAAGCTTTATATTATTCTGTGAATTCTTTTCTATATATTCTGAACCCATTTTGTTGCGTTAGCCATAACTTTATTTTTAAGAACTGGGTTCCTCTAGAATTCTTATATCTGGTGCATAACCTAGGTATCTAAATCATATCCAAAAATCAGCCTTACCCAGT
Organism: Cunninghamia lanceolata; assembly: GCA_027924645.1. Classification (NCBI taxonomy): domain Eukaryota; kingdom Viridiplantae; phylum Streptophyta; class Pinopsida; order Cupressales; family Cupressaceae; genus Cunninghamia; species Cunninghamia lanceolata. The sequence continues at coordinate 5,197,139 of BSBN01001217.1, read as the reverse complement.
TTGTCGTTTTGGAGATATGAATATTTTGTGGCTGTCTATCTCTCACCCATTTTGTCTCTCTTTTACAATCTATTACATTAGTCATAACTTTATTTTTATGAACTGGGTTCCTCTAGAATTTTTATACATGGTACATGACCTAGTTATCTAAATCATATCCAAAAATCAACCTTACCCAGTTTGCCATTTTGGAGATATGGATATTTTGTGACTATTTATCTCTCACTCATTTCATCTCTGTTTTAATAGTCTGTTATATTAGCCATAACTTTATTTTTACGAACTGGGTTCCTCTAGAATTTTTATATATGGTGCATAACCTAGTTATCTAAATCACCGAAAATCAACCTTACCCAGTTTGTCTTTTTAAAGATATTAATATTTTGTGACTGTCTACCTCTCACCTGTTTCATCTCTGTTAAAACAATTAGTTGTGTCACCAATAACTCTATATTTTCTAACTGGGTTTCTCTAAAATTTTTATATACGATTCAACTCTTACCTATAAAAATCATATCCAAAGATTAGCATTACTCAATTTGCCAATTCAAAGATATGTATCAATTAGTGACAGACATTCCTATGTCATCTTGGTTGTTATTAAATCTACAAATCCATTATGTGCATATTCTGTAATCATTTCGACCCAAGTGATGGTGTCTCTTTGAGACAACTGTCAAATAGTTCATAGACCTTATCTATGCCTCGGTCTTTTGCATAATCGTCTACCAAAGTATTTTCAACTATATAAGTTATCACTTGCATATTAGTGGCATCGACTTATAAAAATTTGTCAATGGTTGTTCATCTAATGAGGAGTCGAAAGTTTTATCTTGATCTCTTTCTAATATGAACTGAAATAAGTCTAGAAGGACATAAAACCTTTATTAGAACTTTTATCTGTTTGGCATTAAATACATTGGTTATATTTTCTAATTTAATTGTATCTTCGAATCTGAATTTTAGGATGTGTTTTGGAAAGTTTTGTAGATAGTATAGAAATGTGTTACTGTATCAATAGCTAGGATACATATTTATAGTTCAATATATTATCAAGATTTAGAATAATAATATAGAAAAGTTCATTCTTATACTTTATCTATATTGTGTGTGTAATTATCTTAAATTTATGGATGAGTGAGTCTGCTTTTAGATCATGATTGGAGGAGATAATTGGTTTGACAAGTATGTCTTGGTTAGAGTACTTTCTTAGGGTCCTCTTAAGTAAACTATTTAATTATTTTTACATATTATTTTGATTGGTCTAATAATTGCAAAGTCTTTGATAAGGACCATACAGGTAAGTATCAAGTAGATACCTTAATTATTATATAATACCTTAGGGATGACTGATAACCTATAGAATGGCTAGACCATTGATTTTTATTTCTAATTGTAAACCTTGTTGTTAGTTTAATAAATGTTTGTGATATTATCTCATGGCATTACTGTAGTAGACGTAGTATTAGTACTAGTTTATGAGTAATGCTTATGATTGTTTGTTATGTATAGCAACAAATGAAGTTACTTTGAAACTAAGTACATATATTTAGGTATAATTGGGTTGGAGATGGTGTTAAATGCTTTGATAAGGAATCAAATCTTTAGACATATTTTAGGTTTATTTATTGAGATTAATGTTTAGATAGAAAGTAATTACTTTGGGACTTTAGATAAACATGAAATGAAACTAGTTTTGAATAATGAATTAATGTTTGAGTAAAGGTGCTAACTCTTTGTTATAAGTGATTTAGATCTTGGTGAATTGATATTTTGCATTCATAATGAAGTTCACATATATGTATCAAATTTGATATGATTAATTATATTCTTGTTATATTTTAACAAAGGTTAGATAAATCCCTAACATTTAGGTTATGTTTATATCTTACATAGATACCAAGATTAGTATAATATTTGAGTTTAAAAAGTAGAGAGAATGTTTTGTTGATTTATAGGTAGCTTATGATTAATGTTACATTCTTAAAAGACCCATATTTAGTGCATCATATCATATGCTACATTTGTGGTAATATAATTGAATATTGTTGAAGGATCTTAGTTTATAATGTGCATTTGAGAGTGGATGTGATGTGAGACCATTGTGTTTTAGTGGTGTCAAGTGTTTGTGTCATTTGGGAAGTTGATTCCATAGGCCTAGGATGTTATGTTTTGACTTCACGCAACTGTGTTGTTAGGTGTCTTGAGATAATGATGTCTCTTGTTTATGTATGTGGGTTTTGGTAAACGATAATGTGAAATGATGTGCATTTTGTGTTGTAAATGCATCATGATGAGGTAATAAACTCCTTAAAGGATGTTTTGATATCGAACTTGTGTTAAGTATTGTGTTTGATAATGGGGAGATCTCAGTAATTGTAAAGAGGAAGTATTTTGTTTATGGTTGAGATTTGGAAGCAAGATGGCCCATGCCTTGCTCCGGATATGTATTGTTTATGGTTGTTGTGATTGTTTCAATTTGAAGTTTTGGGACAATGATTTAAGAGTTGGTCCTTTGATTATGTTTTGTTTATAGGAAGGTTAATGCCTTGCATTGTATATGTATACTTGACGTTAGGATATTAATTGTCTTGATTAATGGATAGGGTCTTCTAGATGCAGGTAGGGGAGTGGCTTTCAATGTGGGGCCAGTGCCCAAAGTGGCTTGCCAAGGTAACCCATTGAAAGTTGGTAACCAAGTGATAACTTAATAATAAATTTAGAGGGTTGGATAGTTTTTCCACACTAAATAAGATAATTGGATGCCTCACCCATGCATGTAATGCTCATTTAGGCTAAGGATGGGATGAGAAGGCCTAGTTGGCAAGATCAAATTCCTTGTCCTCACGAAAGGAATGTTGGTTCCGCATGTGTCACCCTATGGAGCCGACGTCTAGTGAGAGACTGCTAGAGTAACCCATGTCAGGGCCATGTGATGACACTTTCCCTACTACAACCTAGCATTTCCTAATTGTGTTTTCCCCTTTTGTTGTGTGATTGCCTTTGGAAGTGATGTTTGAGTTGCTTGTGATGTTCTTATTGACCCGTGTTGTATTGGAGTCTTGTGTAGTCCTTGCACTTGTTAGTATATTGTCTTCTTGACTGTTTATGTAGTGGGACCTTATTGTTATCTCCTAGCATGGGGGGTGGACCTTAGGCTTCCACATGGTCGGGTGGTTGTGCTTTATCTCCATTGGTTTCTCATGTTGTTGTTTGTGTGCGAGAAGGATGTACCTCTTATATTAAATTTTGGATCTTGTTCTAGCTTAAGGAGATAGATACTTATGTTCATATTCTAGTTCTGTATATCAGTTGAATCATGTACTGTTATCTTTATGTATATACTCCAATGTAATCAGGAAGGTGATATTATAAACAATGTAATGGTGTACTCTCTTGTAAAGGAAATTGTATATGAACTTGTAATCCTTTATACACGATCTTGATGATTACTTATCTAATGATATAATATGGAAATATATGTGTTTATTCAATTGATGCAATTAGATTTAGAATGAACTATGGTTGTTTGGTAATTCATAATGTTGGTTAGATCTTGTTAATAGTTTGTTAGTAATGCAGCTGTGGAACCCTACAGGATAAGCTTAACTTGATGTTATGAATAAATATGATTTACTTTTCTTTGTTATTTCTTCCTTTAAAAAAATGTCCTTTTTATATAGTATAGTTGAGCTATTCTCTAGGGTTTCTTGGTGAGGTGTTACACTATTTAAAACCATACTTCAAGCGATTAATGCAATCTCACAATTTTCTTAGAAAATTATTCAACTATGTGAAATACATAATTAGTTTTCTTACATGTTATGAAATGTGTCATTTTTGAAAATACATTGACCAAAATAAATATTGAATCATACCCTCTAAGAATTCTTGGAATACCTAATAGAAAATCCATACTTACATCATCCCAAGGTCTCTATAAAACTAGAAATGACCGACACAAACCAATATTTTGGTTTCCACCTTTAGCTAATTGGAACATTTTACAACTTTGAGCATGCTTCTTCATATCCTTATATTCTCATTCATAAATGCTATTTTCCTATCAACACCAAAATGACTAGCTAATCCTCCACTGTGCTTCACCATGATAAAAATTTCTACCATAGGACTTTAGGAATACATTACTAATTACCTTTGAACAACAATCCATTCTAAATCAAATAATCTAACCACTTTTTCCTCTCCATACTTATTGGTTCTTTACATGTCTTTTATGCCTAAATAAAATCAATGACATCCTCATGCAAACTCTTCATTTCTTCAAAATCAACAGCCTCAATTCTCATTTCTATCAACAAATTTTGTCTTCTACTTAATACATATACTACTCTATTTTATTTACCACTCCTGTCCTTCAAAATAAAAGAATAATTTTTCATAAACTTAACACATCTCACATGTCTTTGATTTAACATAACTTGATTATTTAAATACTACAACACTTGATGATCTATATATAATTTTTTTAGGCAACAAATAATGTCTCCATTTGTTCAACCCTTGAAATATGGCATAAAATTCTTGATCATATTCTAAATATTTTCTCTTGCAATCATTTAACTTCTCTCTACAATATGCTACATAATTTCCTTCTTGACTTAATATTTCTCCAATTATTTTACCACTCACATCACAATCAATTTGAAATAATTTCTCAAATTTTGGTAATGCTAACACTGGTTGTTCCATTACTTTCCTCTTGAATAATTCAAAACTTCTTTTTGTTTTAACAATACACTTAAATACCTTATTATCTCCTCTCATTGTCTCTATTATTGGTACACATATCCCACTAAAAATTTTAATGGACTTCCTATAAAAACTAGCCAATCCATGAAAAAAAATTACTTTAGAAATATTCTCCAGTGTAGGCCAAGCAATCAACAATTTCTTTTACCTTCTCTAGACCCGTCTTCAAACCTAATTAATAAAAAAATGTTTTCAATCTCTACAATACCAATCTAATATGCTCTAAATGTTTCTCCTTAGTCTTATTGAAAATTAGAGTATCATCCAAATAAATAATAACAAACTTACCCAAATATAGCTTTAACGCTTCATTTGAAATAACTTCATAAATGTACTCAGTGTGTCATTCAAACCAAAATACATAACCAAATACTCATAAAATAATCTTGAAAGTTGTCTACCATTCATCCCCTTCTCTTATTCTAATCTAATGATAACCACTTTTCAGATCTATCTTGTTAAAAAAATTGCTCCCCTCAAACAATCTATTAGTTATCCATACTTGGAAATGAAAATATATACCTAATATTGACCTTATTTATGGATATGGAATCTATACACATCCGCCATTCTCCCCTTTCTTTAATCTTATTACTATAAATACGACACAAGGACTTAAACTTTCTCTTATCAATCCTTTCTTCAATAATTATTGCATTGTTTGTTTAACTCTTCATTTTCTATTGGCATCATCCTATGAACCTATCCTTATTTGGTAAACTTGTTCAAATTCATGTGGTGACTAGTACTCATTACTAGTGGTAATCCATATGGCATATTATCTAATGCTATATCATTGTACTTCTTCAATAACTCAAAAATCTTAGTCTACAACCATTCTCTTTAACTTGCACTACTACATATTGTGGGAATTATTGTAAAACACACTTTATCATAATTCAAACCTTCTAGTAATTTTTTGGCATCAACTAAATAAACTTTGGTGCAACTTCATTTAATTTCCTCTATCTTTTAATGGAGTAAGAATATATTTGTCAGGTGCCTCCTTTATCATAGTATATGTATTTTCTCTATCATTATGAATAATTTTTCTATCATACTATCATGGTCTCCCTAATAATCAATTACAAGAATCTATAGGCATAATATCACATAATAGCTCATCATAATATGACCTTGTCTTGAACTTAACCAAAAAAAAATCACTCACCAATACCTTATATTTCTCCTATAACCATGAGATCATGTATAGCCTTGGATGCTCTATTTTCTTTAGCTTTAACTTATTGAACATTTTACTTGACATAAGATAATTAGTACTTCCACTATCAATTATGACTTTACAAGGTTTTCCTTCAATCTTACAAATTATTTTTAACAAAATCCTTTTTTGTATTAGTTCCTTGCTATCCTCATAATTAGGAGTCAACAATACTATTTTCATCAATAAATATTCACCTTGTTTTGGTTCATCCACTCAACTAGGTGATCCAATTGATTCTTCATCTGCATGTGTGGCTCCTTCAATTCCTCCAGGTCTTCTAATATTACTTGTGATTGAGGACACTCAAATGTTTGATGTCAGTTGGATCTACACTTAAAACAAGTGTCATGGAATAATCTACCACCTCCTTGACCAAATCTACCTCTACCTCACTATAAATGATTCTGTCTATTACTGTAGTAAGAATTATAAATTTATTTTGATTTTGCATCCTCATAATCACATCCTCTACGACCACCTTGATTTCTTCCTTTATAGAATCTATCACCTCTTCCTCTTATTCTAAAATCACTTAGTCAACTTTTCCTTTGCCTTAAGGGCAAATTGATATGCTTCTTCAACTAATTGCAACCTCACCATTCTTATTTCCTCTTGAATAATTCCTCTCAAACCATTTATATATCTCACCACCTTTTCTTGATCAACTTAGAATTACCAACCCTGATTGTTACCTTGTAAAATTTTCTTTACTATAATTATTTACATTCATATCTTTTTGCCTCAAATTTGGTGATTTCTTTAATAAATCCAATTGATAATCTATAGGGAAAAACTTGGCCTTCAATTTTGACACCATCCTATCCTACCTTTCATGATTTTCCTTTCCTCTCCTATTTCTTCCTATTTTACTTCTTTCCACTACAGTGCAGCATGACCATTCAACTTGGTCCTATCAATCTTCACTCTTTGTAGATCTAATATGTCCTCATACTTAAAGTATTATTCAATTTTAGTTAGCTAATCTATCAATTATTTGGGATTTAAACTACCAAAATAATTAGGAACATCAATTCTAGATACCTTACTAATCTTTAAAATGAATTTCAACATTCTTTCTTAATCTTGATCTTCCTCAACTTCATATTTTTCTATAGTAGCTTCATTTCTTCTTTTGGTTTCTTCATTATGTTCATCATCTATAGGTATGCGACATTTTCTTCTATCCTTTTCAACAACATCCAATCATATATGGATATTTCTCATCATATCAAACATTTCTTCTATCCTTCCTACAATGTTAACAACTTCTTGACCTCTGCCCACTCTTCATAGAGGCATTCTAGTTTAGATCTAGTGCAAATTGCCTCCCAATTCAATGATTTGTTTACAACCATATTTTCTTGGGTACCTTTTCTCCAACACCTCAATATTAGAAGATGTGTCCTCCTATTTAGGACTTAAAATTGAGCTATGATACTGCTTGATGTAATCATGGATGGATGATCCAATTAAGGATTATCCAACCATGCAACCTACCAAAAACCACTCACAAAATTCACATGGAAAAATTTAAATATTTACACACAATAAATAAGAAATCTAAAAATACATCAATACACTCTATTTCTGGGGCTTAGAATAAGAATTAGGCTTCAACCTTGAATTAAAGTCCCTAGTAAACATAGAGAAGTGTGTAGCTTCTCAAACTCTAATCATATGGGCAAATCTTCTATCTAGTGTGCTCTCTAATTTGGATTTGGTCTACAAATTATTCTAGCTCAAACCCTATGACCTCCTTGCTCTTAAATAACCAATACAAAATTAAAAATGTGAAAATTCTTAAGACACTTAATATACTCTATAATTTTTTTGAAGGCACTATAATGAACCACTAATACCTCAAAATTGTATTATTGTCTATTGGTTTGTGTGTGTGGTATGAAGATTATGGAAAGAATAAGCATTTGAGGCAAGAATAAGTGTTTGTGGCAACAATAAGTGTTTGTGGCATGAATAAGATGATTACACAAAAACAAGGAAACTTGCAATAAATAAATATTTTTTGATTGGTGAAAGATTGTTGCTTGGCCTAGGATGCTCTTGCATCACATACCCATGGTACTATGATATATGACACTCATACATTAATATTTGAAACCATAACTTGGTTTAGGAACTCTTAAACTAGGGAACCAAAGATTAGTGATTTATTTTGAATTTGAGCATGTGTTGATTCAATTGTCTACTCAAATAAATAAGATTTTTAAGAACTTTTTAGCAATTTGGCCTAGTCTAGTAAGGTAGAAACTTAAAGGAATCAAATTGATCCTAACTAAGGAAATTATGTGTGATTGATTTAGGATTAGGGTTGGTTAGTTTGATAAATAAATTAAATTGAGTATTAAGACCATGCAAGTATTACATCAATGTAAAATATCATAAAATAAAGGAGTGAAGGTATAGAGTATGCATTTTTATCTCTTAATACATACAAATCTAAAAAAATTTAAAAAAAATTAAAAGATGAAAATATAACAATAAAAGAAGGCCATATTATTATAAAAATATCATTAAATGTTAAAATTGAATATCCATTATACTCATAAGTTGTTAGCTTTTAGAAAAAAATATGATTGGCACTATATAAGTACATGCAAAAATCAATAGATGGATGCTCCTTAAAATACCTTAAAAAAAATAATATGTAAATTGTCTCTCAGATGAAATATAATATAAGATAAGGCATGTTTCCTCTGGCATACCCATGATACTATGATATTAGATACTCATACATCAACAATTACAATCACAACTTGGTACAAAAACTCTTAAATTTAGAAAACCAAATCTTGATATTTTATTATGAATTTAAGCACACGTTGATTTGATTATCTATACAAGCAAACATGATTTTTAAGAATTTTCATTTTTCCAATAATTTAGGTGATAGAAAAGTTATTCTCTCCTTTCCCAATTTCATCTTGATTTAGATTTTTTATTATTTAAATTATTTGGATATGTTTCTAAGTAGTTATATGCTTTCTTAAGAATCTTAGTTGGGAACAACCCAATGATTATGAGCATCAAAAAGGAAAACTATAAAATCATTATGAAAACAAGGGTTGTGCTACAACTACAGTACCTACCTAAAACTACAAGCTATTTATCTATTGCATGATTCATGCTTTGATTCACAGACAACTACTAATTTATATATTTATAGAATTAGATTTCTCTCAATCTTTGGCTATTATCATTGTTACAATGAGTGTGGTTTCTTGATTATAGTGTTAGGTTATAATAGCCTTAGTTATACTCTTTGTATAGGGTCTATTAGTGATCTAGAGTAAGAGTAATTTTATCTCTCACACTAATCAATCATACATGAATGCAGATGTGTTCTTGAGTCCCACAGATCTATTTTCCTTAATAAAGATTCTTAAGATATATCTACGTATAAATGATGTCAAATCCATTTCCATTGCATTGGATATGGGCATAAAAGGTGTAGAATCAACACTTGAATTTAGTTTTTGCTCCTCATTATGGAACAATTGAGTGCCTAAAATGACTATCATATGATTTGTTATGATCCCTAGAATCAACAAGATTCTATTTTTGAAAAGTCAAGCAAAAAATATGTAAGATAATAGATTCATTTCACATATACAAAACATTTTACATATGAGAAGGCATGATCATTAGGCTCTGAAACCAAGTGATGTGATTCTATTTTTGAATGTTCATAAACATAAGAGAAGGCTATCTATATAGATAAATATCTTACAATGACTTTTAATGTTCCTATCTATCTAACTAATTTCAATTTATTGCTATTTTTGCATCTATTCTAACTATACACCTACTTTTAATCCAATTTTTTCAACTATTTCTTGTTGTTCCCATTACTATCTACCCTTTACAACATATTTGCCCATCAACTTTATTATTTATTTCTATTTGCAACTTTAAATTGTTGACAAGGAGATGATGAGCTATGATTCCAGGATGAGGCCATGATATATCTCCACAAATAGGTGGCCTAAGAAAACATAAGATTGGATAAATATAATAAAACAAAGCTTGCAACATGATTTACCCAAAGACCGTATTATTACCTTAGAAGTGAGTCCTATTAAAATTTTCTTCATGCCACAAAGCTGATTGACTCTTCACATCCTTTTCATTCAAAGCTTGCTAGGAAATGCAAATAAAAATAGACATGTAATAAGCATTACATATATTTAATAATGAAATAAAAAAGTAACTAATTTTTAGAAATGTTAAGGATTTTTATATCTAATCAATCATAAAGCAATGCTCTACTAAAGAAAAATACATATATAAACTCTTCTAAGAAGGATTTTTGATATCAAATCAACCATAAATCAATGCTCTACTAAAGGAAATTGTAGAGACAAACTCTTCCAAGCATCACAAATCCATCAAGTAGTCTTGTTATATACTTGTGTATTTGAAGGCATTTGTAAATAAACTAGCACATGTAATAATTTTTTTAAAAATAAAATTCAAAATAATGTTGAATCTCCATAGAAGCAGTTCTGGACCTTTAAATTAAAGTTACTTACACTTGATTGTTTATGATATTTTCCATCTCTTGAATGGGTGAAGTGAAAATTGGTGGACAATCATATCCATCACATAGACTAAAATATCCATTCACTCCACCATTGCAAAAATAGCTTTCACATATTAGAGAAATGTAATAATTGATATAAATTTTCTATCTATTCTCATTTGATATAAACATGTTACATAGAGACAACAAGACACATGCATTCTCTCAACCAATATAGAAAAACAAGGAAAACAAACAAAAAATGCTTTGAATATATTCATTTATTGGTACAAGTAGAATTGTTTGAGACTCTATTGGCAATAAGTTTGTTTAGTAGCATTTCATGTCATAGTTCTTTGAATTTAAACTCATGGAACTTGGGTGAGTCACTAAATAGTTTTAAAGTAGATAGATCCTCTTTTATTGTATATTACTCATAATTGTCTATGAGATAAAGTACATGTAGATTGCATATCCTTGTAGTGCATGTAAACCATTCACAAAATACCCAATAAAAAATAGAGTGCCTTGATGTTTTTCTTCATTTAATCTCTTTCATTAAAAACCCCATCAGTGTTCAAAAATATGCCTATAATATTCTCTATTCTAAATGCAACAACATCACACATACTCAAACATTGGTTATTAATAACATATATAGTGTTTATTGTTTCACTAATCATCACCTAAGAACCAAAGGGATAAAACTATCTTTAAAATGTTGAGTAAATTGTTCAGTTAATCACCCTCTACTATTTAGTTGATCCAAAAGTCATTATGCTTTTCTATCTATTATCTATCAGTGTCACACATAAAAACCAAAAACAACAAAATTCTTAGATACTTATCAATAAATTCATGAAGCACAAAGCACAAGAAATCCTTGCAAATTCTTTTAAAAAATTACATGATCAAATTCACAACATGACGGGATATAGTGAGACCTATACAAAAAATGTCAATGCCATTTCCAAACAAGGTATTTGAACCCTTCCATCTATCCTCAAGTTATTTTACACATGTCCACACCTCACTCTAATGTATACATGCAAAAGAAATCTGTGTTGCATATTCCAACATGCAGAACACATGCCTACTACAAAAAAACAAGCAGAAAACATCAGCAACATGTTTAATATTCAAACTACCCTAATTTTTATTGGACATAATTTTTCTAAATTTTAAACAAATTGAAAATAGGCATGCCAATGAGCTAAAAAAGCTAGTAAGCAATAACATATCTAAGATCTATTAATTTTCTTTGCACAAAAATTGAAACCTTACTACATGCACAAACTTTTCTCATGTACACGACTGACAAGGTGGACAAATATACATTAAAAGCCCTACATATAGATAGGCAAGGACTAACAACTGCATTCTCTATACACTTTATTTGGTCTTACAGAATAATTTAGTAAAAAATATATTAAAATCCATTTTATCAAAAGATTATAAATGTTATAGAAATCAAACAACTTAGATGGGTTAGACTCTATGAAATAATATTATGAAAAATTAGTTATTTTATTAAATTTTGATTGTTTTTTAATTGTATTTAGGTTTCCATATATTTATAGAGTGGTTTCATCTGGTTGTTTAACTAAATTTGTTTCTTAATTTTTTGTAGTACGCATGTTAAGGTATTTATTGGGAATGAAGATAAAATCAATAAAATGTTAGACCACTTCAATGGGCGACTTCCAGAAATAAAAAATATGATGATATGAATTCATTATTGTAACTTATAAAGGTTTTGGAGAGCCTTTCTCTTCCTTATTTATAGGCATAACTATGTAGGGACACACCCCTTCATCCTAATTAAGCTAGACTAAAGAAATAAGTAAAACTAATAAATAAAAATATCAAGGTTAAGCATGTCACAAGTGCTTAACCTTATTACGCTTAGGAAGATAAAACATTATGGGAATAACATGACCATCCCCTTCAAAAAATTGTTTCCCTCAACACTTAGCAACTCTAGATGCTTTTGTAAGAATTTTTCATCTTCCCATGTTTTCCTATAGATGAGGATGTCATCAAAGAATACCAACACAATTTTTTTTTAAAATGGATGGAATACTAAATTCATAAGGATATAAAAATTTGATGGGGTATTAGTGAAGCCAAATGGCATAACTAAGAATTTATAATGACCCTCATGTGTTCTAAAGGTAGTCCTATGCACATCCTCCTCCTTCAGTCAAATTTGATGATAACTTGAACATAAATCTAACTAAAGAAATCCACATCATTCAATTCATCCATAACAAGAATATATGATTTACTTATCTTTAAGAGTTAACTTGTTGACCTCCCTGTAATCAAGGCACATTCTTCATGACTCATCCTTATTTTTAACTATAAACACTAGAGATAAATAGGCACTTTTTTTCAGACAAAAATGCCTAAATCTAACATTTCATTGACCAATTTTTTTATTTCTAACTTTTGTTCACATGGATAGCAATAAGGTCTAATGTTAGGAGGAATACTTCTTGATATTAATTCAATGGCATGATCATAGTCTTTAACTAGAGGTAGACTCTTGGGTTCTTGAAAACCTATTGATGGTGTTGAATGATCTCTTGAAGCTTTGGTAGATCTTGAGTTCGCATGTCTTGTGCTTCTAGAAAATGTAGTTGTGCCACTATTACATAAGAACCTTTCTTACATAATTTCTCCATCCTATGGAGCTAATAATTTGAGTTGGTGGTGATTGTATCCCTATAAGTTTAAAGTTTTGTCCATTTATACTAAAGACATGAATAAGTCTTAAAAATTGAAAGACATTATTCCCAATTGTGTAAGTCGTTGCATGCCCAAAACAACATTTGCTCCCCTAATTGGGATATCAAACATTTATTAATCTAGCTAATAATCTCCCATTGAAGTTTATATGATGGTATTTAGCACCACAAGAGATTTGTTTCCCATTATCTATCATGATCTACAAATTAGAATATATTGGATACACAAAACAATTGAGCTCATTAGCCAATCTTATATTAATAAAGTTGTGTGTACTACCTATATCAAGGAACATTGGCACCTTTCACTTTTTGATGTAACTAATCACTTTGAGTGTTTTTGGTGTTCTTGTGCCATTTAATGCATGTAGGGAGATAGTAGCACTCTATTCCTCCTTTGAATTCTCATGATCAAATTCCACATTTGGTTCTTCTATAGCTATTTCTTCCTCTTCTTCAACCTCAATGTCAATAATCATTAGTCTTTTTCACTATTAGCACAATTATGACCTCTAGGCCCCATTTGTTATCACAATGCCAACATAGGTCTCCTTTTTCTCTTTTCTCTACCTCTTGTTGAGGAGAGAACTTAGTAATTTATTTTGGGTTAAAGGAGTTGGCCCCATCAACAATATTAGTCACATTTCTATCTTTAATTCACCTTGTGGTTTCACCTTGTGTGAAACTTCTAGTGGTAGAGTTTCATTTCTTAATATGCAATGTTTATTGCATGGCTTTCCTAACTATATATGATCTGACAAATGAACATCATGCTTAATTTAGTTATTAAGTCCATTGATGTAGAGTTGTAGCCTCTAATAAGGTGTCACATCCTGATTTTGAATTGCCAATCTCATATGCTCAATATTATATTCATCTTCAAACCTTATTTATTTTAAATTTATCGGTTGGGTGAAATAGTTTACCTTCCATGGTTTCTCATATAGTGGGCTACCAAGTCATTAGTAAATTGTTTCCAACTAAGCACTTGCGCTTGCTTGTCACTCATCATCTATTGGTACCATTAATAAGGTTTAGATTCTAAATGTAGTGAGGCTATGCCAACCATTACATTGTTTGGTATATTATGAAGCTTAAAATATTGTTCCATGAAATTACATCCATACTATCAAACTTACTAGTGTCTAATTTGGGTAGGTTTAATTTTGGACCTTGAAAAGGCTGCCCTATCCCTTAATTTTATCTATTAGGGTTTTACCTGCCTAGGTGGTTTAGCTGGGGCTTCAGTTTAGACAATAGTTATTATTTAAACTTATTGAAATCCTCATTTAAAGATGCTACAAATGGGGCAAACAAATTATTCTTGATAAAATCTACCTGATGTAGACACAAAAACCCATCTCACAAAAATAAACAACTACTCACTCAAACTCAAGGACACACATAGATAACACTCTACATAAATCTAATTCACAAGATTGCAATAGAAATTGGGTTCAACTTTATTCAATTCCAAAAATGAAATATCAAATTTACATTTCAGGCCTCTCTCACATCTACAACTCACTAGCAGCTTAACCAATTTCCCCTGGCAATCTTCACTCCTCACTATCTGCCTGGTTTTTACTCCTCTATTGTTGATCTCCTTAGTTGTCCTCTCTCTTGTTCTTGTTTTATTACCTCTACACAGGTCGTCACCTTCTACCTCTCAGCATATTAGTCTTTATTTCTTGCAACACATTTTATTTATATTCCACACATAATGGAAAAAAGCTATGCTCAAAATGAAATGTAACAATCTTCTCACCTTTTCAGTCACGACCCTCCCTCTCTGTCATATATATCTTCTGGCAACTTGGGCACACTGTATTTTGCTTGGTACGCCCCATATTCTCTGAGAAATAGTGTTATATTTCTCCTCTTTCTCTAGCATTGAAACTTGCAACTGTTACCTTTTCTGTTTATATATTTTTTACTAGTTTTATCCTCTAAAGAGGCATGGAAAACTTTAAAACAAGGCATTTTAAATTCCATATGGATAGCCTTTTCTCTTTCAATGTTGTGTCATGTCTTAATAGACCTCAATCTCCTTTTGTGTTATGTATTTACTAGATGTTGGAATTTTAAAAAAAGAAGAAAATGATATAAATGCACCTTAGAAACGTATAACTTCATTCCAAGCAAATACTATTATGATATTGTGTCCAGCAACTCGGGTACGCTACCAATTAGAGATTTTAAGTTTCTTTTGTCTTGGCATTTTGTAATTACTTGATACACTTTGCCTGAATTAACGTGGAGAAAATATCATTCAAACACCCTTACATTTGTGCTAACCCAAATAGTGTATGATAAATAAATTGATACAAACTAGTTACAGTTCGGCCTTCTATAGATGATGGATGATCAATCAACTTCAACCTTCATATCATCAATCAAATGCGCAAGTTCTTCCAAACAAATCAGACACAAAAGTATCATGGAAAGAAGCAAATATGTGGGCTATACCAAATAGCATCATTCATCAATCAACCAACAAGTTGAAAAATGACTTTTGTGATAACTCTGCATCAGGTGCTTGGAATCTCGCAAAAACTTGCCATGATGATGATGTTGACAATACCAAACTCTCTACCAAGATGTTCCACTTCAAACCTTACGAAACTCAAGATTTTAATGTTTCACCAATCTGCCAGTATAAGTCACAAAACAATTGTTTCTCAAAACTAGAAAGAATCTTCAATCACAAAAATCTTTGGTAACAATTGTAAAATGTCTTCCATAATCTACCTGTAAGAGGGTTTGCAACCAAAACTCTTAGTTTCACCAGAACAATTGTTTTTGTGAAACCAGCTTATTATGCGCCAAAACTGACAATTGGCAAAAACTCAATTTTGTCCAATCTGATCAATCCACCTATACACCAAGGTTGAGGGATGCCATCAAATTCATATGCAAACCAAAAATGAATAAAACAAACTAAAATTTTTTTGGTTGATGCGGGATAGCTGGTTTTCCCAGGATGCTCCTGCATCAGACATGCCATGTAGAAAGTTTGTGAGCATATGCTCACAAAATGGAGTTGAGTATTTGAACTACCCTTTCAGGTTGCATCCAACCTGCAATGAACTCCATCACTAGGATATGTGCACAAGATCAATTCTTCTTCCTCTTCTTCCAGCACCATGTCGAAACAACCATCATCTTCCTCCCACAACTCGATTCACCACTCTTCTCCCTCTCATGGATTCACATCCACCATGTGTCATCCTCCTCCACCAAATTATTTCTCCTCTCCTCTCCTTCATGGGATCTAGCCCACTAGTAATCGACCTCCTCCACCAAACTCTCATGTCACTCATATCACAACCTATAGCATATAAATCTTCATTGAATACCTTATGGAAATTGATGATTTTCATAGGTTCTTCTCCACACTCTTCAACCCTAACTACCTCAAATGGAAGTACAAAAGCATCATCTAAATATGCAACAAGATTTACCTCTTCACTCGCTACTGCAAATTCACCATCAGTTGCATTAGCATCCTCTACTTTCTTCTCTGTGATGCTTGTATTTTTGTCATCAATAGCTGCAATCTTCTCCAACCATTCATTCTCCACTGTCAAAATTTGTGACAACAAGTCATCCTCTACCTCATCCTTCACTACAACCTCTTTGTATTCCATCGTTGCATCCTCTTCATTCTCATTTTCCACCTCTTCATCTTTAACCACTGCCACCTCTTTCTTCTTTTCATCTTTCTCTTTCATGCCATCTCCATGACATGTCTTCATTGCAAACTCATCCCTCTTAGCTTTGTCACACTACATGGCTTCCAATTGGTCATATTTTTCCAACATTTTGTCAATCCTCTCAATCTTTTATGTCATCTCTCTAAGGAATCCCTTCCTTTTGTACCTTCTCCAACCATCCCATATGACTGGCTTCCACACATGTATCTTCATCCTACTCACTACTACAATCTTCTACAATCCACATTCACTTACCCTGTAACCTGCAAGGATACCTCTTCTACGGTTACTAGCTCTCACTGCTCAGGACTTCTCTCTCACACCTACAATAGCCCACACGATCTCGTCTCTACCGCTACCTCTACCCACACATCCTGGTGTATCTTCTACACTCTCAGGACCTTCAGGCTCTAAGACCATTTGATGTAGACACAAAAACCCATCTCACAAAAAAAAACAACTACTCACTCAAGCTCAAGGACACATATAGATAACACTGCATAAATCCAATTCATAAGATTGCAATAGAAATTGGGTTCAACTTTATTCAATTCCAAAAATAAAATATCAAATTTATATTTTAGGCCTCTCACATCTACAACTCACTAGTAGCTTAACCAATTTTCCCTAGTAGTCTTCACTCCTCACTATCTACCTGGTTTTGACTCCTCCAGTTTCTTTAGTAGAAAACTATAAATTCTTCTTTAGAAAAACTATTGATTTCCTTAGCTGTCCTCTCTCTTGTTCTTATTTTATTACCTCTACATAGGCCATCACCTTCTACCTCTCAACATATTAGTCTTTATTTCTTGCAACACATTTTATTTTTGTTTCACATAGAATGGAAAAAGGCTACGCTCAAAATTAAATGTAACAATCTTCTCACCTTTTCAGTCGCGACCCTCCCTCTCTGTCATATATATCTTTTGGCAGCTTGGGTGCACTGTATTTTACTCGGTACACCCCATCTTCTCTGAGAAATAGCATTATATTTCTCCTCTTTCTCTAGCATTGAAACTTGCAACCGTTGCCTTTTTTGTTTATATATTTTTTACCAGTTTTAGCCTCTAAAGAGGCATGGAAAACTTCAAAACAAGGCATTTTAAATTCCATATGGATAACCTTTTCTCTTTCAATGTTGCGCCATGTCTTAAGAGACCTCAATCGTCTTTTGTCTTATGTATTTACTAGATGTTGGAATTTTTAAGAAAAAAGAAAATGATATAAATGCACCTTAGAAACATATAACTTCAGTCCAAGAAAATACTATTATGATATTGTGTCCAGCAACTCAGGTATGCTGCCAATTAGAGATTTCAAGTTTCCTTTGTCTTGGAACTTTGTAATTACTTGATATACTTTGCCTGAATTAACTTGGAGAAAAGCAATGTATGATAAAGAAATTGATACAAACTAGTTACAGTTCAGCCTTCTGTGGATGACGATTGATCAATCAAATTTGACCTTCATAACATCAATCAAATGTGCAAGTTCTTCTAGACAAATCAGTCACCAAAGTACCATGGAAAGAAGCAAATATGTGGGATATACCAAATAACATCATTCGTCAATTGACCAACAAGTTGAAAACTGACTTTCATGATAACTCTGCATCAGGTGCTTGAAATCTCATGAAAACTTGCCATGATGATGATGTTAACAATACAAACTCTCTTCTAAGCTATTCCACTTCAAACCTTATGAAACTCAAGATTTTAATGTTTTGCCAATCTACCAATGCAAGTCGCAAAACAATTGTTTCTCCAAAACTAGAAAGAATCCGATCATGAAATCTTTGGCATTAATTCTAAAATGTCTTCCATGATCTACTTGTAAGAAGGTTTGCAACCAAAACTCTTAGTTTCACCAGAACAAATATTTTTTTGAAACCAACTTATTACGCGCCAAAACCAACAACCGATGAAAACTCAATTTAGTCCAATCTGATCAGTACACCTGTATTCCAAGGCTGAGGGATGCCATCAAAGTCTTACACAAACCAAAAATGAATAAAACAAACTAAAACTTTTTTTGGTTGTTATGGGATAGTTGGTTCGCTCGGGATGCTCTTGCATTAGTACCACTATTTCACATCCTAGTGGAAATTTCCCTCAAATTTAGGTGGACAATCGAGTGATTGGATTCAATATTGGTAGAAAAGTCTTCTAATCCAAAATATGACATGACTTATAATGTGTTTGGTTTTTGAACTCTAGGTTTTTTATTAGGTAAGGGAGAAAATTATTTGGTGCAAGTTGTAACCATAAAAATTTTAAACATGAGCTATAACTAAATTTGACATTCATCTTTTAACCAAAATTTGACCACTAAATTATGGAGTTAATTTTTCCTCTAATAAGAAATTATAAAGAACTGGCCCTACCTAAACTTTCATGAGCTTTCCAAAAATGTAAACAAATCTTAAAAATTCTAAAAATTATAGATTGCAAAACAAATTAATGAAAACAATAAAAAATTGCAATAAATTGCTCAAAAATGATTACAGAAAGATAATTATTTACTTGAAGCTTCCTTGATTATACTACTCAAAACTCTAAAAAGCCATAACCAAATTCACAATGGTTTGTAAGTTACGGTGAAAATAAAATTCTTGGTCCCAAATTGCCATTATGATACCACTTGTTAAGATATTTCTTGGGAATAAAAGTGAAAAATGTCAAACCACTTCAAGGGCATGACCTCCAAATATTAGATTATGATGATATGAATTCAATATTATAATGTATGATGGTCTGAGAGAGCCTTTCTCTTCCTTATTTATAGGCATAACTATGTAGGGATATAACCCTTCATCCTAATTAAGTCGACCTAAGGAAATAAGTAAAACTAATAAATGAAAATATTAATGTTAAGCATGTCACAAGTGCTTAACTTTGTTACACTTAGGAAGATAGAATATTAGGAGCATAACAATAGGGGGTTCCATGTAAATTTTTACTAAACACAAATGATAATTTAGAATATTCTCCTATAAAGGTGGAGTTGCTACAGTTTAAGAATTGGTCTTTCAATAGTGGATAAATAAGGAAGCTAAAATAATGGAACCACTGCTTAATGAAAAATGTACCACATGGTTGCACATATTTTATTCACTCCTTTTTTATATTTCCCTCCAAATGTTACCTCCAAAATCTCTCCTATAATTTATTTTTTAATTTATGTGATGAAAAAATTACAATTTGACAATTGCTTAAAACAAGTAGTAGAGTGAAAAATCATGGGGCAACTAGGTCCAAAAAGTCTCCTAAATAATTTGAGAAGTGACTACTAAATAAAATTAGATAAATAGCTATTTAGGACCACTTTGCTATTATATCATTTTTTCATGTTCCTCCATCTCATTGGCTCTCATCTCAACTCACATGAACAAAATCTTTATTAGTACCTTCCTTAATTCCAACATGTTAGTTCATTATTATATATATGCACATTAGTTAATTATCCTAGTTTTAATAAACACATTAGGATAAGCTTGCATAGGTAGGTCTCCACTTAACCAAGTGTCATATCCCACATATACATGGATCTTCTTAGAGGCATGTACTTAAGGGGGTAACTTGCTATATCAACAAGTGGTTGTTTTATAGGACTCCTCACTTAGTAGTAGTTGTTAGTTAAGACTCCTTACTTGGTAAGTATTTCCTATAAATAGTACCCTCTTGCTCACACTTGAGCATTCCCTTGTTGCACATGCATCTTGTACAATCTTGTAATCCTAAATTGTATCTTGATCCAATTTATTGGAATAACATATTATTTGCATTCAATAACCTTTGTTGTCTTTTTGCTTCTTGCTAGTATGGCATGCTTCTCTCACCTAGATCTATTGGGTCCTTTAATGTGTTCATTAGATTGTGCTCTCATTAAATCTTACATGGTATCAAAGCCTTGCATTGATCTAGAGCTTATCCCTTTCCATTGAGTATCAAGGGTTTTATTTTTAATTGCATCAATCAACGATATATTGGTTTTTGTGCTTCTTGAATTAGAAAAAACCCCACAATTACGTTCAAAGAAACTTAAAATCCTAGGAATGACTATTAGTTTGTTGAAATTCAACATTATTGCTCAAAGCTCTAGTAAAATTTCACCTTACACCTATTGTACAATCATACCATACTATACATGCAACATCATATTATGAAGGTATAAATTTTTACTTAAGGGAAGAATCTTTTATTTGTTTAAAAGTTTGTGTTAAATTTCTTTGGTAGGTGTACAAGATTTATACAAGAGTATGGAGGTAACAAACAATAGGCTTATCACCCTACCCCATACCCCGTAGTAGGTAGTTTTTGATTTCTTTGGGTGAGGCATGTTTTTAATAGGTCATAGGTACCTAGGTGGTTATCACATAAATCACTTTTTGCCCCCTTGCTAAACAATTCTCACTAGCCTTCGTATTTTTTGTCAACGTCATATCATATCCACTAGTTAGGGTACATTCTATAGCCCTTGGCACTAACATTTCCACTAGTGATAGCCACAACACCATTATGCCCCCTTATACTACTCAATATCAACTTGGTAGTTTCCTTCCCCTTCATTTGGTGGTTTTCACTTGCAAACATCAATTTCAATAGTTAAATGTAGTTTCAGGCAAATTGGAGGGGGGTTTTGGTTATCAAACATAATATTCTACATTCTACAAGTTTTTGGTTTCCAATAATGGTTTTGTCGTTAACTAGTGGTGGTTTTAGTTATATGACATCATTAGCTCTGACCTCCCAAACTTGACCCTTTATGGATGGGTTATTTACTTTTTGATACTTGGCTTTAGAGGGCCTTTTCTCAACCATACAATATCATTTTGAGTAATTTTTTCACTCTAATTATATTTTTGGCTATGTATTAGTGCAATTGGTTTATTCTCCTAACACTCATATTTTTCAAAATTTGATTTTTCTCATAAATTTGTTGAGTAGCCTTGGTTTTTAGAATTTTAAGGCCTCATAACTTTCACATACAGATGTAAATTTCAATCCCATTTTTTGAAGTGGGTGATTTCTTGAGAAATATGCATTCGTACTAATCTTTTGTTTTTATTCTAAGTACAGATTGTATTTTTAGCATTCTAATCTATTTTGGACTTTGTAAAACTATGTTGAAACATTGAGAGCATTGTAAAACACACTATGTATAAAGTGTCAATCTTCAACTTGTTTTGGGGCTTATGCACATCATTATTGGGCTCATTTTACTTGTACTAATTTATAAAATACCTCAAGGGTTTGTTATATTTTTATCATAGCCTAGTCTACCTATTTGGTGCACCATTTTCTCAACTGTAGGTAGTACATGTGGCATATTGGGTATTCTCACAAAGGATGTTGATGTGTTTTTTCATTGGATTATTTTTAAGATCCTAGTTGCATAGTTTTTTTCTTCTCACTATTCATTATTACACTTTTTTTTTTAGTTTCCATAGCTTTCCCTAGTCAACATTATAAGCAGGTGTTATACTACATTTTGCATACTATTGTTGATGCTTCTTTGGTTTCATGGTCAAGTGAGTTGTTGGCACCTTTTGGATACGTGGATGCAGTGGATAGCAACCCATGCATATTGTTGAAATGGAACATGGACCATGTAGACAATATTAGATATATATTTATGGAAGCTACCTAATTGAGTTCATCAATATTTATGAGTTGTTGGCACCTTTTAGAGTATTATTTCCACATTTGCCCATGCTACTATATTTTTACACATGAGAAATATATTGGTGTGAATTCACCATTTGTGTGTTGTTTGAGTAATTGTATTTTGTTCACTCATGTATATTTGTATCTCTTTGATCTTGATTTCGTTAGAGGTTTCTTCCATTCTACAGTACAACAATTGTTCTATGGCAAATGTTTTTATAACTTCTTTGTGTTCTTTCTTTGTACACGAGACCTAATTGGATTTAGTTGTTGGGACTCATTTCTATCCACCTAAGCTATGCTTATGGAGGGGTATCAGTGCATAATTATATTTATTTATTAGTTAATTATCCTAACTTTATGATGCACATTAGGATAAACTTGGTTAGGTAGGTCTCTACTTGAGTAGGTGTCATCTGCCACATAGATAGGCATCTTCTTAGAGTAATCTAGTCAGGGAGGTAACTTTCTATATTTAGAAATTGGCTATTTGTTAGTGTTAGGAAAGGTGCCTCAACCCTTCATCCTAATGTTAAGAACATTAAAAATGCATTGTTGGGGCTATAGAATAGAAAAACATAATTTCTAGGCTATAAAGGTCTTTTTTACCTTAAATTTTTTCATATGAACCATCACTAGTTCCTTGGTGATGGGGACATAGATCTCTTTGAGCTCTATAATTAGAAAAATAGGCTCAATTGGCTTTCTAGATCAAAAGTTATGGCCTCTAGAAGTTGGGCCTCCCACATTGGAAATGTAAGAGCATCTATGATGTATAAGAGGGAATGTAAGAGGAAGTTACAATTGTTGACCATCTTATGATGCACATTATGACATGTAATAAGGCATATTTGAATGGAGATAATGGAGTGCCCAAGTTGGTGAGTGGATGATGACAAGCTTATGGTAGGTGGAAGGAATATGCCATTTTTAGTCTGTGCACTCATTTGGTAGGTGGAAGGAATATGCTATTTTTAGTTTGTGGACTCGTCTTGGGATTTGGGCATTAGATTTTTAACTAGGAATTTGGGTGCCACATTTTGGGTGGTTTTAGCTCATGTTTTCCTAATTACCATTTGATGGTTTCATGTATTGCTTCTCCTATTTATTGGGTGTTGAGGTGGAGGTTTTGATAGTGAGTTTTGTAGATACTATTATGTTGCCAAAATTACTTAAGATCTCTTGTTGGTGATGTTACCTTTCAATCCGACTGGATGCTTATTCCCAGTTGCCCCTACAAGGTAGCCATCAATGATCAATAGGATTCTTGGTCCAGCGGCTAACAGTACAGGAGATAGACTCTATAGATATCTTCTCTTCTTCTTTAGGCTTTGTAGAACCAAGGGGGGTATTCCCTATTCAACATCCATAAGATATGCTTGTGGACTGGGGGATGTTGACACAAAGCAGATAAATCCTCTCTTATGCAGACCAAAATTGTGAGATAAGTGCAAAGGGGCTAGCTTTGGGCTTATATTCAATTGTAGACAGAGGATTTTGGATCCTAAAACTATTTCTAAAGTCCTAAAGGTTTGATTTGAAGTTTAAGTTTGATTTATATTTGGATGCAAAACTAGGACCTTGGTTGTGACCTCAATACAAGACTGGATCGGTGCCTATTTCAGGGCTCGGAGTCAATAGATGTACACATGTGAATAGCCAGCATGAACATATACCAAAGACTGGATATCAAGGGGAGTTCTAGTATCTGCCTTACAGATACTTCCCATCAATTAGGTGCTTAATCATTTATACTTAATAGTATCCCTGCTGCAACGCATTTTCTCAATGATTAACCTAAAACATTTAATTTGTTCCTTGAACAAAAGTAGGAGATTAAACATTCAATATAGAAAATCTATATTCCTGAACCTTAACAACCCTTAGTTATCTTGATTCGGAAGAAAATATGCCCACAGCTTGGAGACAAATGATTAAACACATGCACAGAGCATTTCTCATGTAAAACAGCATGAAACTAGTGAACTCATGCATGAAACATACAACATGAGACTCATAAACTTACAAGACATCAGGAATAGGGCTACCAATGAAGTTGTATTTTTGTCACAGCACCAAAATTTTCCAGTTTTCAACAACCACAATGAGTAACACAGTTTGGATTTTATACCAAGACTGTGTACTCAGCAAAATTAATCACAAGGCAAGGTCAAAATTTCTGCCAGATACACTGCATTTGAAAATGGTGCTTAAAATCATAAATGTGGCAGGGGACAAAATGGGAAGAAGCAAGAGAAGGGTGAGAAGTAGTTGAGCTCGAGCTCTGTGCCACCACTGGAAGACTTTCCATCATAAACCAGGTACCTGGCCGTTTGACCATCGATCCATACCCATCTGCACCCTGCCATTAATGGCTCAACCACCCATAGCTCCTCTTGGAAACTGTAATAGCGCACCCATGGAAAATTCCCACTCAAAAAATGACTGCAGACACAAGAAAAAAAACCATTGCTGAAGGTTCAAAACCTGACCGTCGATCCAAAATCCATCGCTGTGATCAACGGTCCCAAAACATGCATGAAGAGTCGCTAGCCAATAATATCATGCCATGTAGGCACCTTGACCTTCTATCGCTGACCTTTTCTCCTTTCATTTCACCTTTATCGCTTTTGTATATGCAAATCCAAATGCATATACAACATACAAGGCGGATGTCAAAAGTTATAGAACAAACTGGAATTCAGTTCAGGTCTGGCTTGTATGCTCATCCCGCACCCATCGCTTTGTATGTTTCGCATATACAAGTGCAAAACACACAAAAGGCAGACGCCAAATGTTTCTTCTACTGGATTGGAACACTTTTCAGAATCTGGCTTGTATCTTATCATTGTACATCGGGTTGTATATCTTTGCTTTGTATATCGGGTTGTATTTCTACATATATAAACCTAATATACATGTTGTGGACCCCAAAATTGTATGAAGCATCTTGGAATTCTATTTAGGTTCGGAATATATCTTTCACCTTTGTACATCCGCGATATACAACTCACACATACATGCAAGTTGCGGACACCAAGAACCTATAGAACAAAATGAAAGCACCATCGGGTCCGCCTTGCATCCTTTTCCCTTACATATTTTCGAATGTATATCACATATACATTCTCCTTTATATATGAGATACAAAGCCCTTTGTATGTGAGGCAGACCCCACCAAATGCATCTCTTGCTGCTTTGTATATTTGCCAAACATACAAGACCATTTGCACTTTCCCATTGTACATTACCGAATGTACATTTTCTCTTGTACCTTTTCATTGTATATTTGGATATACAAACTCAAAATACATTCGACCCTGTGACCACCTTCATATGCTTGAATGTATATTCGCACATACATTCTCACTTGTATATCTCCGGGCCCCACCACATGCATATCTTTTCCTTATATGTTTGGCGAACATATAAGATCACCTGTTCACTGCACTGTAGCACATGTATGTGCGCCCTCTTGTATATTCTTCAATGTACATTTCCTTTATACCTACAAGCAAGGAATATTCTTGCAATGTATCTTTTCCTTTGTATGTTTCGCTTGCATACTCTACATACAAGCCCAATATACAAGCAGGGCCGATATACTAATGGCAAATATTCCAGGAATCTTACAGAAGACTCCCCCAATGCACATGCAACCCAATATACACTTAGAAATGCATATAACTCAAAAAATTTATCATTTCTGGAAGCCGATTGCACATTTTGACCTGTATGTATATACAAACACCTTTGTATATACAAAGACACTTGTACCCTAACTGATTTTTTGCATTTTTCAACTGAAACTAGGTTGCCGATGTAAGCGGTAACATAGGCTCTGATTGGGGACATGCAGGCGCAAGGCTGCAGTGAGGACCAAACTACTTCGAGGTAAACCAGACAAAACCCAAAACTCAAAACATGACCAACTACACAAGGCATGTACAAAATATTTACACCTAGTTTACAGTGTGCACATAAGATGATCACTTATGAAAAATAAGGCTTCAGGAACTGACAGTGCACCGGCAGTTCCAGTGATTCACCACTTAGGGCCTAGAGGAAGTAGGAATTGTCTCCATGAATATTGCTAATTTGATATGGACCCATCCATAGTGGCTCAAATTTGCCATGTTTACCCTTATCTTGGCTCTTCGCATTCCAAACAAGGACCAAGTCACTTATCTAAAACTTTCTTTCCATAGCCTTTCTATCAAACAAATATTTCATCTTCTGTTGTTTCTTGATATTTGTCATGTGTGCCTCTCTTCTGATTTCATCCAATGCAACTAGTTGGTTTATCCTTTCAGTCATGGAGTCCTCAATCTCCGTATCATTCTCCTGTATAAATCTGTAAACTGGTAGAAGGTTGTGCATAGGTAGCCTAGCTGGTGCACCATACACTAATTCAAAAGGTGACCTTCCAATTGATTCCTTCACTATCGTTCGGTTGGCCCATAGTGCCATCTTCAACTTTGAATCCCATGCCCTCTTGCTCTTACCTAGCATTCTCTTAATGATTTTCATGAGGCTCTTATTGCTTGATTCTGCTTGACCATTTCCTTGTGGATAATATGGTGATGCATATGACTGCCTGATCCCATATTTGTTGCAGAAATCAACAAATTCTCCAGATCTAAAGCACATGGCATTGTCCGTGACAATTGTAGCTGGCACTCCAAGTCTGATAATAATGTGCTCTAAAACAAAATCCATCACCACTTTTCTCGTAGCTTTCTTAGTTGGAGTGGCTTCAACCCACTTGGTGAAGTAATCAGTGGCAACCAGAATCCAACTGTGCCCTCCACTCGATCTTTCTGAAATTTCCCCTATAAAATCAATCCCCCACTGCTGAAATGGGGCCTCTACAGTTACAGTCCTAAGGGGTAGCGCACCTTCATACTTGAGCTTCCCTGAAAACCTTTGGCAGGAGTCACATTTTCTTACCAACCTTTGTGCATCTGAGAAGAGAGTTGGCCACAAATATCCTGCTCTGAGAATCTTGTGGGTTGTAGTTTTGGATGCGTAATGTCCACCACATCCTCCTGTGTGCAAATCACTTAAAATATCAGCAGCCTGATTTTTATCTACACATCTCAGTAGGACACCCTCAGGATTCTTCCAATACAACTCTCCTTGAAGAATTACGTATTTGATTGCATGTAGCTTCAAGGTCCTTTTCTGACTATCCCTAAAGTGGGAAGGACAATTCAAATTCTACAAATAATGTACTATGTCCTTATACCAATTAGATTCTGATATATTAACAGTTTTATTTTGCACCATGTTCACTTGGCATGCTTCTAGATTTGACTGTGTCATCAGCTTTGCCAAGCCTTGTCCCCTTACCAGTGTTGTGATCTGTATTTCAATGTTGAACTCTTGTAGTTTATTTATCCATCTGCATCTTCTTCCAGTTACCTCCTGCTGAGTAAAAATATCTTTGACTGCTACATGAGGCACATATGCAAGTATGTGAGAGCCCACTAAATATGGCCTAAAGCTCTTGATTGCTCTAACCAGTGCATATGCCTGCTTTTCCATGATGTCATACTTTAATTCAATAGCCTGCAATGACCTACTAAAGAAAGCTATAGGTTGTTCAAATCCTTCTTCATTTTTCTGCAATAAGCATGCAGCAATAGTGTGGAAAGAAGCAAATGAAAACAATTGGAATGGCTTAGAAAAATTAGGTGATTTTAATACAGGGGCCATCTTTATTGCCTCTTTTATGCTCTAAAATGATTTAGTCGCTTCCTCCTCCCATTTGACAGTTGTACCTTTCTTCAGCATCTTAGAGATATCTTTGGTGATCTCTGCAAAGTTAGGCACAAATCTTCTAACAAAATCAATTTGCTCAAAGAAGGACTGAACACCTTTCACTGTTTTAGGGATCTGGATTTTGTCAATTGTAGCCACCCTTTCAGGATCAATCCTAACTCCATCTTTGGAAACAATGTTTCCAAGCAATTTTCCTTCCACTACCCCAAAAGCACACTTCTTGGGGTTGAGTGAGATGCCATATTCTAATGCTCTAATAAAAATCTACTCCAGGTGTATACAGTGTTGCTCTTCTTTCTTTGAAAAGGCAGTTAAGTCATCTTGGTACATAGCCAAGATTGAGTCAATCAATCCCGCAAAAGCAACATCCATTGCCCTTTGAAATGTGGTACCCGCATTTGTCAGTCCAAATGGCATCCTCACATATACATAGGTTCCCCATGGAGTAGTGAAAGCAGTCTTGAACTGTTCTGATTCCTTTACTTTCACTTGATTGTACCCAGAAAATCCATCCATCATGGATAAGAGCTCACAGCCAGTCACCCTCTGCAACATGGCCTCCATGTTTGGCAATGGATAATTGTCCTTCAAAGAAGATACATTCAGATTTCTAAAGTCCACACAAAGTCTTATGTCACCATTTTTTTTCTGACCGGGACAAGGTTAGACACCCAAGTTGAGTATCTGATAGGCATAATTATTCCAGCCTCTCTAAGCTTCATAAGTTCTTCCTGCATTTTGGGAGCTAAGGTGGGGTTGATAGGTCTTTGTTTTTGTCTAAATGGTTTAGGTCCAGGCTTCAAAGGTATTTCATGCTGAAATAAATCCTCTCTATAAGCTTTCAGGTCCTCATATGACCAGGCAAAAACATGCTTATACTTTCTCAGTAATGCAATCAGCATAGTTCTGATATGTGGCTTGAGTTGTTTGCCAATGTATACCTTTTGGGGGGCATGAAATGTCCCCAAATTTATCTCCTCCAAATCATTCTTATTTGTTGGAGATGCCTTCTTAACAAATTGGTCCCTATTGTCAAAAGCTCTCTCTAAAGCTACCAACCCTCTAGAGATTTTATTTGTCTTGAGTTGAATTACCTCCTTCCCTAGGAGAGTTTCTTTCCCATCTACAACTTCTACAAAGTTCTGAAAATCTATTTCTTGGTTCTCATACTCATCAATACAATGTAGAAATCTCAGTAAATCTTTATCATGATCAAATACCTGCCAGCTACATACATTATCTGGCACTGCAAGTCTAAGTTTGACCTCAACATTTGTAACATCTGATAGAGTAACATCATCTGGCCTTATAGCTACATTAGCTAGAAAATCTGCTCTGACATTTTTTGATCTCTCTATCCAGTTTATTGAGAATGCATCAAACAATTCAATTGTATCCCAAACAGTATGCTTGTACTGCTTTAACCTCTTATTCTTTGATGCATACTTATCTCTGACTTGGGAAACAACTAACTCTGAATCCCCAAATACTTGTATCATCTTAATTCCATGCTTCAGGGCAACATTCAATCTTAACAACAGAGCTTCATACTCTACAATATTATTTGTACAAGCAAACTTCAGCAAGAATGAAAATTTTACAAGCTTACCAGCTGGAGACAGAAAAACAATTCCAACACCAGAGCCTTCCTTCAAACAAGCTCCATAAAAATACATGGTCCAGAGACCCTGCTGGTCTAGCTCTTGAGCACATATGTCTCTCCCTTCACCCTCTTTAACATCTGAGACAATTCTAAAATTTTCACAGTCAATGTTCACAAAACAAATATGCTCCTCTGATTCTTGATCCTCGACTGTGTCTAGAGACCTTTCTTCTCTGATTAGTTTGACATCCTTGACATTCATTGGGATTATGGCATATGACAAATCCAGTTGCATACTTCCACCAATCAATGCTGCCCACCTTCTTGACAACAACATGCCATACTGTGGCTTGATATCAACAACTGTTATGTTCATTTTGTAAGTTTTTTCTGGATAGGCTGCTAGTCTGAAATCCACATCTTTCATGATTCCAATGACAGGTACTTCTCTTGCATCCATGGTATAGCATTTCCCACATGCTTTGTCTATTTTCAACCCAGCTTGCTGCATGATGGCCAAAGGCATGATATTTGTTGATGCTCCTGAATCAAGCATACAATTCTTATATAATTTTCTGTTTATGACAAGGGAGACATAAAATGGTTCCACTTGTGAAGGGCATTTTGTCATGGTCATCCCCAGATATACTTCAGGAACTTCATCTTCATCAATGTACAGGGCATGTTTCTTACCCTGAGGTTAATCACTCAACTTGGCTTGACAGGGTACTCCTAAAATTAAGGATACTGCTTTATTTTTGAATTATTTAACTTTCATCAACTCCATCAGTGGAACGGAGAATTTTATCTACGATAAGACTTGAGTCATGTCAAATGGAGCATAATTTTGAATAACAGTTGTAACTTGCTCTACTGTTTTACCTTTATCCTGGGATGATCCAGCCTTAATTTTTGTGGTTGCTTGGCTATCATCTTTGATCTAAAATTTTTTGTTTTGATTCTTAGCTTGAGGAATCATGCTTTCTGGTCCTTGAGGATCATGACCTATTTTTTGCCTAAAACCTTGCTTATTATTGTTCCATTGTTTCTTATATGTTTCAGTCCCCTTATAATTTTGCATTGGCTGGCTTGCAGAAGTATTCTCTGGTTGGTGTGAGTTGCTTACCTGAGCTTTACCTCTTAGGTTATAATTGCTTTTGACTTGAACTACTACTGCAGTTGTGAAGGCTCAAATTTCTTCATCAGAAGGTCTCCTCAAATTATTCAGAAAATTATGTGAATCTTAAGCATAGGCGTAGCTATCTTCCTCATCTTCATCATAGGGAAATTGCTGCCAGACTTGAATCTCATCACTTGCACTTACATCAGCATCGTGAGAAGAGTATTCTCTGTTTGTAGACAGCATATTGACATTCTCATCTTCCATGCAATGTGGCTCATTGTACTCATCACAAGCAACAACATTATTGTATAAAGATTGAGCAATCATGCATTGTGACTGTGAATGAGGCATTTGACATATGATACACCATGGGTTGTCATTAACAGTATTTACAGCATTCTTCAAAGGATCAGGAGTTTCTTTAAAATTTTGAGTCCTTTGATTTGTGTTGTGGTGTGGGAGGATGGGTTTACCATTATGCCAATTGGTGTTATATGGCATATCATGTAATGATGGTCTTCTTTCCTGCCTTTGGTAAACCTATCTGTCAGGACCTATTCCCTTTTCATTTTTAGCCATTCTATAACTTAGGTTCCTGATAATAGTTGTCAACTTATCTAATTTATCCTCAGAAGTAGATGCATTGCCGTGAACACTCTGAGATTTAGTATTTGGATTTTGCAGAATCTTTACATCATCTCTTCTATTTGTCTTACCAGATGCTTTTCTGTTATTTTCAATATTTGTTGCAATCTTGAAAGCATCTCTGAGGCTGTGAGGACCCTTATCTCTTAATCCATAGGCAGTTTTAGCATCAAAAGCATTTATGTACAACACTATGCACATAGGTTCATTAGGTCTCAATGCCTGTGGCAATTTGTTCAATACCTTCGTGAATCTAGCATTGAAATCAGCAACCTGTTCATTTGATCCTTTGGTGATTCCAGTGAATTCATTAATGAAAAAACTAGGATCAGTCTTGTCACCATATTGTTCTTTGAAAATTCTTCTAAAGTCATCCCATGATGAAATGCTTCTGTCAAGCAGACCTTTGTACCATTCATTGGCTTCATCAACTAAGGATTGCATAAATGATTTCATGAAAACATCCTCATGCTCAACCTCAAAGTTGTCCATGATATTCTGAAAAGCTTTTAAATGGTCTTCGCCTGACACAGTATTATTTCCTGAAAACTTAGGCACTTGCAGCCTCACATGTTTATCAATAGGATTCGGATAACCAGGAATGCCATCAAACACAAGCTGTCTAAATCTGTCTAGCTGCATCAGTTGTCTACCAAATTGATTAGCATTGGCATTTCTATTTGCATTCTGATTTCTTACATTATTTAATGGTATTCTGGCATCATTTGCATTCTGTCTTTGATCATTGTGCTGATCCTGAACTTCATTCTTGTGTTGATTTCTTTGCATAGTTGCATTGCCAAAGGTAGGAACTGAATCATTCTAAGCAACTCTCAGAGCTTGCACTTTCTATCTCATGTCATCCCTAATCTTTACTGCTTGCAGATATTCTAATTCTGCCCTTAAGCTCTTAATTTCATCGGGAAGTTCCTCCTCTCTGGGCATAGAAGAGGATGGTTTTATCACATTCTGATCATCATTATCATCATCCCTTAGGGATTCGGCTTCTTAAAATCTGTCAGGGGAATCAACAAAAGGGCATTCCTGAAACACCTCTGACTTCATTTTCAATCCACCACTCTGCTGTCTCTCATATACATTTTGGATTTCAACCTCAGTGTTTGTAAAATAAGGTATTGTTTGTTCTGAGGATCCTGGATTGTCCTGAATAAAATCATTTTTCCTGGGGCTAGGAGAACCATCTTGATTGGCTCAAACAGTCCCTTTTTTCTTATACATCATTTTTATGGGTAACTCTTCAAATGAAGGGTTACGTTGGGATCTTCACCCTTGCATACAAATTTTTACTTTACCAGTTGGGAGATTGGTTCAAAGTCGCCACCTATTACTAGGAATTGTTTTCTTTTTAATCAGGGTTCTTTCACTTCATGTCCCCAGTAGAGTCGCCAAATATGTTACCTTTCAATCCAACTGGATGCTTATTCCCAGTTGCCCCTACAAGGTAGCCATCAATGATCAATAGGATTCCTGGGCCAGCAGCTAACAGTACAGGAGATAGACTCTATAGATATCTCCTTTTCTTCTTTAGGCTCTGCAGAACCAAGGGGGGTATTCCCTATTCAACATCCATAAGATATGCTTGTGGACTGGGGCTAGCTTTGGGCTTATATTCAATTTTAGACAGAGGATTTTGGATCCTAAAACTATTTCTAAAGTCCTAAAGGTTTGATTTGAAGTTTAAGTTTGATTTATATTTGGATGCAAAACTAGGACCTTGGTTGTGACCTCAATACAAGACTGGATCGGTGCCTATTTCAGGGCTCAGAGTCAATAGACGTACACATGTGAACAGCCAGCATGAACATATACCAAAGACTGGATATCAAGGGGAGTTCTAGTATCTGCCTTACAGATACTTCTCATCAATTAGGTGCTTAATCATTTGTACTTAATAGTATCCCTACTGCAATGCATTTTCTCAATGATTAACCTGAAACATTTAATTTGTTCCTTGAACAAAAGTAGGAGATTAAACATTCAATATAGAAAAGCTATATTTCTAAACCTTAACAACCCTTAGTTATCTTGATTCAGAAGAAAGTATGCCCACAGCTTGGAGACAAATGATTAAACACATGCACAGAGCATTTCTCATATAAAACAACATGAGACTCATAAACTTACAAGACATCAGGAATAGGGCCACCAATGAAGTTGTATTTTTGTCACAGCACCAAAATTTTCCAGTTTTCAACAACCACAATGAGTAACACAGTTTGGCTTTTATACCAAGACTGTGTACTCAGCAAAATTAATCACAAGGCAAGGTCAAAATTTTTGCCAGATACACTGCATTTGAAAATGGTGCTTAAAATCGTAAATGCGCCAAGGGACAAAATGGGAAGCAAGAGAAGGGCGAGGAGTAGTTGAGCTCGAGCCCTGTGCCACCACTGGAAGACTTTCCATCATAAACCAGGTACCTGGTCGTTTGACCATCGACCCATACCCGTCTGCACCCTGCCATTAATGGCTCAACCACCCATAGCTCCTCTTGGAAATTGTAATAGCATATCCATGGAAAATTCTTGCTCAAAAAATGACTGCAGACACAAGAAAAAAAAACCATCGCTGAAGGTTCAAAACCCGACCGTCGATCCAAAATCCATCACTGTGATCAACGGTCCCAAAACATGCATGAAGAGTCACCAGCTAATAATATCGTGCCACGTAGGCACCTTGACCTTCTATCGCTGACCTTTTCTCCTTTCATTTCGCCTTTATCGCTTTTGTATATGCAAATCCAAATGCATATACAACATACAAGGCAGACGTCAAAAGTTATAGAACAAACTGGAATTCAGTTCAGGTCCGGCTTGTATGCTCATCCTGCACCCATTGCTTTGTATGTTTTGCATATACAAGCACAAAACGCACAAAAGGCGGATGCCAAATGTTTCTTCTACTGGATTGGAACACTTTTTGGAATCCGGCTTGTATCCTATCATTATACATCGGGTTGTATATCTTTGTTTTGTATATCAAGTTGTATATCTACATATACAAACCCAATATACATGTTGTGGACCCCAAAATTGTATGAAGCATCTTGGAATTCTATTTGGGTCCGGAATGTATCTTTCACCTTTGTATATCTGCGATATACAACTCACACATACATGCAAGTTGCGGATGCTAAGAACCTATAGAACAAAATGAAAGCACCATCGGGTCCACCTTGCATCCTCTTCCCTTACATATTTTTGAATGTATATCACATATACATTCTTCTTTGTATATGAGATACAAAGCCTTTGTATGTGAGGCGGACCCCACCAAATGCATCTCTTGCGGCTTTGTATATTTGCCGAACATACAAGACCATTTGCACTTTCCCATTGTACATTATCGAATGTACATTTTCTCTTGTACCTTTTCATTTGAATATTTGGATATACAAACTCAAAATACATTCGACCCTGCGACCACCTTCATATGCTTGAATGTATATTCGTACATACATTCTCACTTGTATATCCCCGGGCCCCACCACATGCATATCTTTTCCTTGTATGTTTGGCGAACATATAAGATCACCTGTTCTCTGCACTATAGCACATGTATGTGTGCCCTCTTGTATATTCTTCAATGTACATTTCCTTTATACATACAAGCAAGGAATATTCCTGCAATGTATCTTTTCCTTTGTATGTTTTGTTTGCATATTCTACATACAAGCCCGATATACAAGCAGGGCCGATATACTAATGGCGAATATTCCAGGAATCTTATAGAAGATTCCCCCAATGCACATGCAACCCGATATACACTCAGAAATGCATATAACTCAAATTTTATCATTTATGGAAGCCGATCGCACATTTTGACCTGTATGTATATACAAACACCTTTGTATATACAAAGACACTTGCACCCTAACTGATTTTTTGCATTTTTCAACTGAAACCAGGTTGCCGATGCAAGCGGTAACAGGTGATACTCTTGTAAAGGCTTAGACTCTACAAGTGTGTTGTAACCATTGATTATTAAATACTACATTGAGTTTCTTTGGAGTGTGGGGTTTCCTCTCAAAAGGGTTTTCCCTTATAAATCACTATGTTATAGTATATTTCTTTTGTGTTTATTGCCTTGTAACTATACAATTAGTTTAGTTTTTGCACATACCTCCTCTCATAGATTAGTGTAAGAACTGTATTCAACACCTCTGCTTCTTTTCAATTAGGACTCCTCACTTAGTAGTAGTAGGTTAAGACTCCTCATTTAATAAACATTTCTTATAAATACTACCCTCTTCCACTCACATTTGAGAATTCCCTTATTGTATATGTACCTTATACAATCTTGTAATCCCACACATTATATTTTCATCTTCTTTATTGAAAAAATATATTATTTGCATTTAACAACCTTTATTTTCTTTTTGCTTCTTGCTAGTGTCACATATATAGATATATTGGATCTTCTCCTATATTCTTTAATTTACACATTCAACAAATATTACATAGCATGGATTACATGAAACAATTTACTATTTTTAATAAAATTACAAACTATCAACCACCAATTTTTTTTTGAAAATTCTAAAGTTTTTAGAATGTTTTAAACTATTACCTATAAACTCAATAAAAGAAAACCACTTTTCTTTGACACATTCATGAAAATATTTTTAAAATAAGTCAAACACATATATATAATTCATATATTTAACTCTCGTAAACTATTAAAAGTTGTGTATTAATAAGTTAACATTCTTATTAATAGCTATCTATTTTAATTAACCACTTCACCAAAAATTATGCATGTATATTTAATATTTATTTTAATTTAAAAGTATTATTTTTATCAAAACACTTCGCTTTTATTCCATTTAAGTTACCTAAATATTTTCATTGCTACTTTATTTATGCTAATTTTATTTGAGTGTAATTATACAAATAATATTAGAATGTAATTTAAAAGTAAAATAAAATTATGAATTACAATAACATACACTTATAACTTTGAAGATTATGCAAATACATCCTTTGAAATATCTAGATAAATAGAGTCGAGTCTAAACACATACCTGAAATTGATGAATCTAGAATTGAAATAGAGATACAATAACTAAAATAAATGTGAAATTTGAATTCAAAGAGTGAATGACTAATTTTATTGTGACAAAAAATAGATACCTAAAATTTAAAATTAAGTTAGGAAATAGAAGATTGTATGACAAATGAACTCAACAAAATCTAAAACTATGTAGAGTTTTAGATTAAGGTCATGAGAGAGACCCTAATCTTATTGAGTCTAGACCTAATCCTTCGATGCAACCTTAAAACTATAATGTGTTGTTCTAAATTCTTAATCTTCTAAAATTTAGTACTTACAAAAAAGAGTCAGTTTATGTTTGAACCTACAAATAAAAGACTTGGTGGTGTTGAGAAGCACCATGGGAACTAGATATGGAAATGTAGGATCCTTGAGACTTTCGTGATTACAATCAAGCTATGTTTATTGATTCACCAAGTTTTAATAAGTTGGAAGACACACCAAGCAACATTGCATAGACAAATTTCATGACCTTCAATAGTTTCATAATAGTTTCTCAATATTAGAACTACTTATTTGAGTTGTTACAATATGTAGATTACATTATCTAGGAGAAGATTCTTTTAAACCTTATTGTGAGAGGTTTGATTCCATATTTGTTAAGGCCTATATGTTTGATAGATCTAAAGACAACATATGCCACTATGGTACAAGTCTATCTTCAAGATGAGAATGGATCCAAAGATTAGGACATGGGAGATAGACCTCATTTTGGTGGACCATTTGATCTTATTTCTAGGTTTTAGGGATCACAAACCCCATCTTAAAGAGGATTTCAATCTTCATCTTTACCTTCTAAGACTCTATAATAATCACATCAATAGCAATGGTAGATGTTGAGGCCTAAGCCCCAATATAAATCATAGGGAGGTCAACCTAAGGGTTGTAAGATGTGAAGTTATTTTAGAGATCAAAGGTATTATGAGATACATAGTGAGAGCATGAGATACATAGTGAGAGCATGCCATGACCTCAATAGTCTATTAGAGGTGTCTAGGCTAGATCTAGTGGATCTAGGTCTCTCAACAATCGAGTAGACTACATCCATTGCAATATTTTTAAGTAGGTCTTTGCTTCACTTATGGTTTGATGGGTCATTTGGTGGGATATTATCATAAATCTACAATAACACTAGATAGTAGTTAGAGGGTAGTAGTATTTGATATGACATTTATCAATACAAGTAGACCTGACATAGTTTATACAATGGTAGAAAATTTCCAAGCATCAAACTACAATTATTGAGGCTACAAGTATGATAGAGGGTGTATGTGTTTTTGTATTGTTTGACTTAAGAGATTTAGAATCATTTATTTCACATTCTATCTAGTGGAGTGATGTAATGTATGCAAGTGGCTTCTATGTAGGAGGATAGTTGCTAAGTTGAGTTGGCCAAAGGTGCCACGATGGCTATGGATTCTCTTGTGTGTGGATTTGTGTTAAGATTGTTGAACACATCTGGAGACTAAGAGGGGGGTGAATCGGTCTATACAAAAATTTAACTACTTCATGTACAGATTAAATCAAATTACTTAAAGAACTGAAAGTAAAGCATGCATCATATTAATCAACACAATAACACTACAATTTTTACGTGGAAAACCCAAAATGGGAAAAACCACAGTGAGTGTTAGCTCACAATATATAATGCTCACTATTATAAATATTTAAAATTTTGTTTTACAGCTACAACCCAAGGAAGATGCTACTCCCTGCTAACTTGCAAACTAGGGCTACAACCTTGGAGCAAGATACAAAGACCTTCTAAAGAGACTCACTATCTGATAGTAGGATACATGAAAATTACAATGAAAACATAGATATGAACTACTTTCAAAGAAGCATCTGACTTATGTTGTTGTTATGGTCCCCCTTTTCTGTGCCATTACTCCATTATACTGACTTAGCACATTTCATGCTTTATATTCATCTCTGCTTACCATTCACTACACAAATGACCTTTTTTTCTTCTATATATATCCTCCACAACAATATAAAGCCTCAATTAGGTTAGCACCAAAAATACCTTTAGATGAAACATGTGATTAACAATCCCGGTCACCCTTCAAAGAGCTATGCGGTAGAGAAGGAGTGCAAAATATCAACATGTGGAACATGAAATAATCATTATAGTCCTTAAAAGCATTACCAAAACTTCATGCAACAACCATTGATAGAATATTGAGAAATTGTTCCTTTATACTAGGTTAGACACACTGATCTGCCTTTCAATACTGCAAAAATGTTTTGTGGAGATCCAAAACACTTGAAACTCAAACTTAACATATAAGACACTTGTATGCACCTTCTGTCCAAACTGCAAAGATTTATCTACAACTACGAAGAAATGTGGAGCATAATACATTCTCTTTTATGACTATTTAAGCACTAAAGCCTTGTTTTCCAAACTGCTAAACCAAAAAAACTCTTCTGCAAGTCTAAATGATATGAAATTTGAAACATACATTCATAATACCATTATCTACCTATCCCAAATCCACAAAGTCATATCTTCAATAGCGATTTAAAGTGCAGAGCAAACTATGGATCCAGAGTAACCAAAACTCTTATTAAATGACACTAAGCATATATTCTGAAGTATACCAGATCATGTCCCAGCAACTTGAAAATGCAAGGGAGAGCATATATAATAGTCTTCTTCTCTAGCATCTATGCAATACTTGTGTCTAAGGGCAACACTTCTTGTGCATGACATCAATACAATATGTACCATCAATCTTCAAACATAGTTGATATCAATGACAACCTATGTAGACAATCTCCAATGTACTTCTCAACACACTGTTGACATCAGTGACAATCAACTACCAACAAACTTCCCCTTTGTCATTGATGGCAAAATACACCAATACAAAAAACTTCTCCCCTTTGACATCAAGGGCAAAGGGTGCACTACATAACAAAACTTCTCCCCCTATCTCAAAATTGATCTTATCATTTATATTTACATACTCCCCCTAATAAGTATCTTATATCATTCTAGAATTGAATCTATGCACATAAAATTGATATCTTCTATTCTTCCATTTATGTACATTACATCAAGAAATAAAATAAAAAGGGAGTAAACTCTACTTGTCGGTAGGAAGAATGTTCTTGTAAATGTCTTTCAAGTGTAGTAGTGCGGAGTCCCAATGTTTCTTAGCAGAGGTAAGTATTTGTGCCTGCCCAAAGATCTACAGATTTAATATTTCTACTTCTTCAACTGAAGATGGTGCAACTACCATCTAGAGTACCTTATCAACTTCTATCAACATTCCTATCAGTGTTGCCATTCTCAAACTGACAATCTCTCTTAGCTAACTTATTTGATCCTTTATCTATTCATTTTGACCTTGAAGCTGCTAAATGAGTGCATGAGATTTTTCAATTTGATCCCTTAATGCTCCATTTTTATCCTTTAATGGTTCATATGTTGCAAAAAATATTGGATATTTGCAACTCAAGGCCATCAATTTGGTCTTTTAGACCCTTTTTTGTCACAGGCCATGTTAGGTAGAATTGATATAATACTTTTACTTCTTCCAGAGCATTTGAATGCTCTTTACACTGTCTACCAACATATTATGTGCATTGGAACATTTGTCTAACAAATCTATCAATATCTTATTGTTTATTTGTTCCAATACCTTTTTCTCACCTTCTTTCTCCAAAAGCATAGAGTGATTGTTGAATGAGTCCAATAGTTGCTTCATTTGTTGAATGAGAGTCAAGGAAGCATCCCTCTTAGCTTCCGGTATTACTTTTTCAATGGCTCTCATTGCTTCTTCTAGAAGCTCATTTCCTTCCACTTGAGACTGCAAAATTTCTTCTTGAGTAGTGGCTTGGAATACATTTCCCAGTTGAAGCTTCCTTAGAGGAGAAATACTGGACAAATTAATTTGTCCATCTAGAATAAGTAGCTGAAATAATTGTGGAGAAGCAATGGATTCAATCTGTTTTTGTTGTGCCAAGAATTATTTAATGGAATCAACTAGGAAGGCCATCGAGTCATGAGCAGAGCTCCCTACATCTGTATTCACATGCTCCTCTCCTAAATCAATGATATTATGTGATTCTAGGTTCTCTGGAAGGGAATTGTCCTTATCATTACCAATATACACATTATCATCATGTGCCCCTTCATCCGTTTTGTTCTTGGCACATGGTTCAAAGCATTCCAGAGGGGGAGGAGTATTGTCCACAGTATTGTCAATTTGCTTAGAAACTTTTCATTTTTCTCAAAAATTTGCTCACTTTGTTTTCCTTTCTCTTCACCTTCCTTGACATTGTTTTGCAGAGCAGACTCAACATTTTCTTCAGCAAAAGTGTTCACATTTCCTTGCACATTTACTTCATCCTTCTCTTCTTCAACTTGTTATGTGTTTTGCAAAGAAGATGCAACATCTTGATGTGGTGATTGTGGTGGAGAATCATGTGGTTGTTCCACTCTCTTTCTTCTTACCTCTTCAAGTATCTTATGTGTAATTTCCTCTATTTCCTTTGTAATCTTTTCAATGTCTTCTTCTCTATTTTGCATAAGAGTATCTACTCTATGATTTGTTCTAAGCTCTTGGGCTTGCCTTTGAGTCAATCTTTCCTTTTATTTCTCATACAAAGAAGTGCCAGCTTTATCCAAAGCTTCTTGTCTGAGTCTTTCATCTAGGGCAATAGCTCCTTCTCTATCCCTTTTTAGAGCTATCTGTAAACTCTTCGGTACTTTGGGAAAAATTTCATCAAGATACCTGTTGTATCTCATCATATACATAGCATTTTCCTTTTCAATAGTGGCTTGATCCTTAAGAGGAGGTCCCAGATGAAGTTGCACAGTTTCGTCAAACAAATTGAAACAAATAATAGCATTGTAGACTGTATCTATAGACAGAGGTTCTCTAGGAGGAGGTGTTGGTACTTGGGTGGCACTCTTCTTGAGAGGGGGAGCAGGCTCCTCTTCTTCTTCTTCTTCACCTACTTCAAAACCTTGTTTCTTCTTCCTTTTGGCCTTCACCTTGACCCTTGGTTGCTTTTTCTATTCTCCCTTCTTTTGCTTCTTTGAAATTACTTCTTCTTCTTCATCACTATCAATCTCCTCTACAACAGTTTCTTTCTTTTTCTCTTGTTGTTTACCCTTGGATTTCATTTATGTCTAAATCTCAGAAATATGTATATGTCTAGTAGAGGTTGTCCTTGCGGAAGAGGTAGGTTGTGGACCATTAGCAGCAAATTGAGAAGTAGATCTACCTAACCTTCTTGGTGTTGAATGCTCAATGGTAAGTGGCACAACATATTCCGTGGCATTCTGAGTAGTGAAACCTCTTGGTGGGATACCAACCTTTTTGAATAATTTTTCTTTGTTCTTCTCTACATCTTCTTCAACCTTTTTCTTTCATAACTTGTCTAGAATATCTTCATATGCTCCAAATCTCTCACCTTTAGGGTCTTTAGGATGACTTAGCAAGATCCCTATATATGACTTAACTTCCTCATCAGGTACTTCATATGGAAGCTTAGGAATCCATGAAGTCCTTAGCTCAACTACTACCATGTAGCAAAAATCCTTATCCACAAGAAATGTTATTTTATCTTTGTATTTTCTGACCAAATCAGAAGAAATTCTATCCCTTTTGTGCATTTTAGTTTGAAAGTTTTTGAAAAATCCCCAAAACACAGTTTTACAGCTTTGTGAATTAAAGCTTGTCATATACTCTTTAATCTATACTACTACAGGTCTATCTTGTTGCCATATTTTTCCTTTATATCCAGGTAACTCATTTAGGAAATAAAATGCCAAACAAATGAT
This sequence comes from Cunninghamia lanceolata, assembly GCA_027924645.1. Taxonomy (NCBI): domain Eukaryota; kingdom Viridiplantae; phylum Streptophyta; class Pinopsida; order Cupressales; family Cupressaceae; genus Cunninghamia; species Cunninghamia lanceolata. The sequence continues at coordinate 5,154,441 of BSBN01001217.1, read as the reverse complement.
CAATGAGCCATACTTAAAGTTGTAACCAGACTCCTTTGTTCTTCTCAAGTTCTCTAGTAATTGATCCTTCATGACTTCACATAAGTCAAGATCCTTACCCTCCTTATCCATTGGATAGGTAGTGTGTATGGTTGTAGCAGTTGAGGATCCCTCTCTTTCAGAGTAATACGCCTTGTATGCAATGCCCTTACTACATATCTCACACTAGACTCAATAATGCCATCAATTGTTAGAGCCCTCTTGTCAAATTTGTCACCTGTCAATTCAGTGACTTTTTCATTATTGATTGATTTTAGCTGCGGTATGGGTCCGGTGGAACATAACCCTATTACTACCCTAATGGCTTATTTTGCTATCTGGTAGGGTTTTTCAAGGTACATGAATTCATCATGAATTTGACTGAGGATATACCTAACCCAGTCGTCCTCATTACAGAAATCTAGAAAATCTTTCCATACATCCAAATGTTTTGCTTCAATGTTGGCATACTCAAGTTTGTAATGAATATCATCATCATCCAACAATTTATACCTTAGGGTTTCAAACTTGACACGGTCTATCTCTTCCAATTTTGCTTGAATATATATCCTAATATCTTCTATATATACCATAGATGCAGGAACATTAGATAATGCTCTATTTTTTTCAACTTTTGTTGCCTTATATGGATGTTTCTTAAATTTTGGTTGGGGTTCATCAACAATATTGATCGATTGAGGGGTAAAAGGGGCAACCATCATAAACAACTTTGATAACAAAAATTAGGGTTAAGTAGTCTAAAAAATAGCTCTAAAATTTGTTGCTAGGGTTTTTCTTTTACACTTTGTTGCTCCAAGATACCAAACGCTTCAAGTGCACCTTTTCTCCTTGGTAAAGATCTTTAAAAACTTCAAATGTAGAATGAGGTTGAATCATATGAGAATTGCATAAATAGATCTAACTTTTTGTCATAAATGTGCTTCCTTTTTGGTAGATGCTCTACCACTGAAACCCTAAATCATTCTGCAGTCTACTGCATTGAAAGCTTTTTCTCTAAATTTTTGGGGATATGAAACTTCATTGCCTTGTCTATGTCCTCCCTAGAGGGTTCCATGTCAGTCATTCTATATGACATGGTTCTGTTAAGAGAAGCCTCAGCAGATCAGGGGATTAAGCTAATATACACTAAATTTTTCCCCCTGACCCATGCCATTTCTTTTTAATCAACAATGAAATCTTCTGCTCTAGGCAGAAGTAGTATGTCTTCGAACCTTATGTCACGAGTCTTCTCTGGTTTCTTTCTCCACATTTGTTTGACTTTCTTTTCTTCTGCCATCTCCTGATACTGACTGGATGGTTTCTTGAAACCATTTTTGGAGAATTTTACTTTGTGTCCAAAATCATTACACTTGTAGCACACCTCACTATATTTTGGTGATTCATTGGTATTTTTCTTCCCACAATTATTGTACTTTACCTTGGATTGACAATTAATAGCCACATGATCAAACTTGTTGCATACAAAGGAGTATCCATAAAAGGAATGAGAGAATCTAGCATTATACTTGGGAGATATGAAATAATTCTTTCTTATGTTGTTGTTTCTTCTTTCCTTAGATCTATAGTTAGTAGCATTATGTCCATATTTATCATAGGAAAAACAATAACCATGAAATAAATGAGGGTTCACTGCATTGTACCTTGGAGACCTAAATGAATTCTGATTCATCTTGCTCCTACATTCAACAGCCTTGTGACCAATCTTATTACATGCATAGCAATTACCATTGAAAGCTTGAGAGTACTTGGTAGGAATAGGTTGTCTTGCAGGTGGAGGACCTCTGAATCTTCTTTAACTCTAGACAAGAGTGAATCCATCTTCTTTTGCATCTCTGGAGGCATTCTTCTTAGGATTGCAAGATTTTTATTCCTTTATTTCAGATTTTCCTTTTGCTTTGAAATTATCATAGAAGTTTACAGATGTACTAGCTATAGGAATTTTCCCTTTTTCAAAACCAAGACTAGATTTTTCTTTTGATGGATTTTGAGAGTTAATCAATTCATCAAGAATTACAAAACCTCCTTTTAGTTTTAACCCCTTGTCAATTTGTTCTTTTGCTTTTTCTAGTTCTTTTCTCAGAGTGACAATGATGCAAGAGCATCCCTAGTTCAAGAGCAATCTTGCATAACCAAAAACATTTGTATTTCAATTTATTTGCATTTTAGTTTGTTTCTTTTCATTTTCTAGTTTAGTTCAGGCAGTTTAGTTAGTAGCAGTTTCCGTATTTTCGTCTGCATTCTACTGTAGTTGCATTTCAGACCCTTTGGAGCTGGACTTAGCATCTAGATTCATTCATGCATATCATATCCAAAATTTAGAGCATGTGGATTAGGTACTGGTAAGTTATCGCTATCATAAGATCAATTGTTTTCTCAAAACAGAACACCTTGACAGTCTCACATAATTAGCTAAAAGAGAAGACTTGTAGAGCTAAAAGACACATCATTCAATGTTTATTGGTTTGTGGCCGACCTTCCCTGAGATCCTCTCATCATTCCATACATTTATAGAGGAGTTCTATTCATTTAGGTCTAACCTATCCGTGTACATGTGTTACAGCTCTTCATTCGAGTTTTTAATCTTCCTTGGCTGACGCGGAGGAATCTTTTGTATCGGAGATGATATATTGATGTAATAGATCCTTAGGAAAGCAAATTTTGATAGTTAGGATCATTAGCATAAGTTGATAGTTTGAATTTGCATGAAGGAGCTTCAAAGCTATATGTTGTGCCTATTCTAATATTCTGTAATCAGGCCTGTGAGCCCTAATTGTAAGCCCACATGTAGCTGGTCGATCTGTATTTGAATTCTATGATATACTAAATGAATGAATCTGCATTTGCTTCATATCTTGAGTTGTTTCTGTTGTGTTTACTCTAGTTGCACAGCTTGGATAGTTCTGTTTGAGGACCCTCCTAACCGTGACTGCACCAGACAACTTCTTCCTCAAGTTTTGAACATTCATCTGCTTTCTTAGTGAGCTTCATATTCAAGCAATATTCAATCCTCTTGTCTTATTTAATTTTGACTTTCAAATTAGAGATCACTTCTTTTTCCTTCTTGAGGTTAACCCCACATCCTTTTTCATCTTCTATTCGAGCTTTCAGTTTGCTAATTTCCTCTTTTAATTTTCCAGTTTGTGTCTTTAGTTTATCAATTTTTTCCTCTAATTTTTCAAGCATGACCTCAAATTTCATATTCAGTTCTCTTGCTTCATCCAAATCATCAAGGGCTAACTAGAGTTCTCCTTCAAGGTCTACCTCATCTAGATTTAAGTCCCAACCTTTAGGTTCCATTGACTCTAGATCCAGTTCTGGAGTAAATATATCATTAGGCACTGCTTCAGGTTCCATGTGTTCAAATGCAGGGTCTACCTCTGTTGTTAGGCTTCTAAAAGGTACTTGGCTCTGATACTAATTATTGAACACATCTAAAGATTGAGAGGGGGGTGAATCAGTCTATACAAAAATTTAACTACTTCATTTACAAATTAAATCAAATTACTTAGAGAACTAAAAGTAAAGCATGCATCATATTAATCAACACAATAACACCATGATTTTTATGTGGAAACTCCAAAATGGGAAAAACCATGGTGAGTGTTAGCTCACAATATATAATGATTACTGTTATAAAGATTTACAACTTTATTTCAGGGCTACAACCCAAGGAATCTACTACTCCCTGCTGACTTGCAAACTAGGGCTATAACCTTAGAGCAAGATACAAAGACCTACTGAAGAGACTCACTATCTAATAGCATGATACATGAAAATTACAATGAAAACATACATATGAACTGCTTGCAAAGAAGCATCTGACTTATGTTGTTGTAGTCCCCCTTTTCTGCACCATTATTCCATTATATTGACTTAGCATATTTCATGGTTTATATTCATCTTTGCTTACCATTCACTACACAAATGACCTTTTTTATTCTATATATCCTTTGCAAAAATATAAAGCCTCAATTAGGTCGGCACCAAAAATACCTTTAGATGAAATGTGTGATTAACAATCTCGGTTGGCCTTCAAAGAGCTATGCGGTAGAGAAGGAGTACAAAATATCAACATGTAGAGTAGGATATAATCATTATAGTCCTTGAAAGAATTACCAAAACTTCATGCAACAACCATTGATAGAATATTGAGAAACTATTCCTTTATACTGGGCCAGATGCACTATTCTACCTTTCAATACTACAAAAATGTTTTGCGGAGATCTAAAACACTTAATACTCAAACATAACATATAAGACACATGTATACACCTTCTGTCCAAACTACAGAGCTTTATCTACAACTGGGAAGAAATGTGGAGTAGAATACATTCTCTTTTATGACTGTTTAATCACTAAAGTCTTGTTTTCCAAACTACTAAACCAAAAATACTCTTCCACAAGTCTAAATGATATGAAATTTAAACATACATTCACAATACCATTATCTACTTGTCCTCAAATCTGCAAAGTTATATCTTCAATAGCAGTAAAGTGCGAAGAAAAATATGGACCCAGAGTAACCAAAACTCTTATAAAAATACACTAAGTATATATTTTGAAGTATACTGGATCATGTCCCAACAACTTGAAAATGCAAGGGAGAGCATATATAATAGTTTTCTTCTACAACATCTGTGCAATACTTGTGTCTAAGGGCAACACTTCATCTTGTGCATGACATCAATACAATAGGTACCATCAATCTTCAAACATAGTTGATATCAATGATAACCTGGGTAGACAATCTCCAATGTACTTCTCCAGACACTGTTGACATCAATGAAAATCAACTGCCAACAAAGACTTGGGGCCTTCACCACCATAGCATATTTACATATCATACCTTTAGGATCTTATGAGGTCATATTAGATAAATATTGGATTGATGCTCATTGAGCTAGGATCGATTATTACTGAAAGGTAATAGAGTGATGTAATGCCATTGGTGGGCATGTTGAGATTCTAGGGGCTCATAGGCATGTTTCTCTTCACATGATTTTTACTATGAAGTTAAAGTAGAGTATGTATAAGATATGTTAGATGTTTACCATCATTGGATCAAAGATTAAGATCTAGGAGGTGTCCCTTGATGATCATCCCCTCTTGCATGAGTACAAAGATGTGTTTCCAAGTGTGTTTTTTGCTATGTCGTTGAAGTGAGACTTGGACCTTCATGTTGACTTAGTTGCAAGATATGATCCTACTTCACATGCATTATTTAGGATAACCACTTAGGAGCTTAGTGACCTCAAATTATAGTAGAGGATTTGTTGGAAAAGGGTCATATTTATATATGTGTATTCCCTTGGGGTGTACCTATCATCTTTGCAATATAGAAGGATGGATCTCTTCACTTGTGTATTAATTATTGGTAATTGAATAAAGTAACATTGAAGAACCACTATCCTTTGTCAAGGATCAAAATGATGTATTTGATTAGATGTGGGGAGCCAAGATGTTATCTAAAATTGATCTTAAGTTAGGTTGTCATCAATTATGGATAATAGAGGCCAATATTCATTGGATACTATTTCTCACCATAAATGGACATTATGCATTTAAAGTGGTTCCATTTGGATTGACTAATGCTCCACTAGTGTTCATGAGTCTCATGAGTGGGGTGTTTTTCACCTACCTAGATAATTTTTTCATTATCTTTTGATGACATTATGATTTATTTGAAGTCAACGAAGGAGCACGAGATTCATTTGTGCTAGGTTTTGTAATGTTTGAAAGAGAATCAATTGTATGGCAAATTGGTAATGTGTAATTATTCTAGGACAAGTTGTGGTACTTAGAACATGTTATCTTTAGGTAATGTTATCTCAATATGTCCTATGAATATTTGTGCTATGGTGGAGTTGCTAGCACCCACTAATGTTTTAGAGGTCCAAGATTTCATGGGTCTAGCAGGTTATTATTCTACTTTGTGATGGAATTCTCTATGGTGGCTTACCTTATCTCTTCTCTTCAATGAAAAAGGAAAAAGTTTGTGTGGATTGAGGAGTGTGAGAGAGCCTTTCGAGTTCTCAAGAAATGGATTACTAGTGCAACCATTCTGAGAGTACTAAATCCAACTGTGGATTTTGTTGTGTACACCAATGCACCATTGGAGGGGTTGGGGCAATTCTCATGTAGAAGGACCTTGTTATCACATATGAGTCATGAAATCTCAAAGACCACGGGATTATTTACCCCACTCATAATTTATATCTTACAATAGTTGTTCATGATCTTGTGCATTGGAGACACTTTCTTCTAGGCCATCCATTTGAGTTGCATACTAATCACCATAGTCTTTAGTATATATTTACGCAACTAAATCTAAATACCTATTAGCCTCATTGGATGGAGTTCTTATGTGAGTGATACTTTTATATTGATACTTCAAATGGAAGGAGAACATAGTCACCAATGCCTTGAGTAGGACACACCATGAGATATTGGGCATAACTTTAAGTATAGATTTGAGAGGTAGTATTCTAAAGTGGTTTTTTGGTGATGCTTGGTATCAAAAAGTTTGCAATTAGTTGGCATCAAAGGGCCATAAGGGGAAATTTTGTGGGTTATATCTTAGAGCTTAATGGGTTTTTATGACATCCTAGTCATATTTATGTCCTTGTTTTTAGAGATCTTACACAATCATTTTGATTGAGGCACATCATGCACCTTATGTAAATCATCCAAGAGTGAAGAAGATGCACACATATCTTTGTCAATTATGTTCTTGGGAAGGGTTAAGGTGAAGCATTGTTGAGTTTGTGTCTCAATGCCTAGAGTGTCAAAGGGTGAAGGTTGAGCTCTAGCACCCAGAGGCATTTTCTATCCACATAATATTCCTCAACAAAAATGGAAAACTATATATAAATTTTGTTGGCTTGCATGCCATCATTTTGTCATGATATTTATCATGGTGATAGTTGACAAGCTAACCAAAGTTGCCCATTTCTTACCCATAAAGACTACACATAATACTGCATCTATAACACAAGTATTCATGGAGGATGTTGTTCAATTGCATAGAATCTCTCATAGGATCATATTAGATCACATGATCCAGTGTTCATTTCTTTGTTTTAGACATCCTTGTGACACTCATTAGATGCTTAGCTCAATTTTAATTCGGCATATCGTCCTAGGATCAACTATCAGACCAAGAATGTGAATTAGGTATTGAAGGATATAATTTGCATGTATATGATGGACCAACGGTCTAAATGGGGGGGTTACCTCTATTTTTTGGAGTTCACATACAATAACATGTATCATATAGTACCTTAGGCATGGCATCATTCTAGGCTTAATATGGTCATCCATGTAGGACTCCTTTAAGTTGGAACAAGATTGAAGATAGATTTGTAATTTGTTCTAAGATGCTTCAAGATATGTTTTAGTAGGTAGTGTGCATTCATCGACACTTGCTAGAGGTAAATGATCATTAGAAGAATATTAGGAAAATTTTGGGTTATAAAAGGGTCTCCTAAGAAATCAAAGAAATAAGAAAGTTGTCTTCTAATTATTAAATAAACTTATACAATTAAAATATTAATCACCTAACTACATGAGTTAGATAGGCCCATATAAATATTTAGAAACTTCTAAACACAACATTTCATATCAATTTATTCATTTTTATAAAAAAATATCATATAAATCAAACTTATAATCCTTTTTCTTAAAGTTATTCTTTCAAATTTTTAGTTGCAAAGTAAATATTTCTAGTGAAGTTTACTATTTTATTAGTTTCATGTTGCTTCATATCTTAAAGTTTGTAATATTTTCTTATTTAATTGCTTTATATTACTTTTTGTTTTTTGGTCACTTCTTGCTTTTATATTAAAAGTCACTATACTTTCTATTTTCATATTGAAGGAAATGTTGTAGATTTCATTGTAATTTTTTTTCGCTTTGGTAAACTCAAGTTTTTAACTTGATTTGAACCTAGAGAGACCACTTACGAGGATCTCTTCCCACTAGCTTTATCAATGAGACCACTAATGGGGGTCTCATTCCCTAAGGCATTATCACTCATACAAACCCATGAGCTCAACAATCTAGTGAAGGCATGCAGCCTGCGAGCCCACTAGCCTAGAAAAGGCACACATCTTCTGAGCATGATTGTCGAGCAAAGGCCCATACCCTACATGAGCTCAATGAACCAATGGAGGTTTGAACCTTGGTGGCCATCAAAACAACCATGTGAACTAATCACCACATTACGCCCCTAAGGGCTTCATTGTGATTATTTTTAATTTTAGTAAAATTATTATTTTTAATCCCATGTTGTTTTCTATTTTAAAATTTAATATCTTCTATTTCGAACATGTAGATAAACTAAAAGATAAGTAAAATAAATATGGTTAACACAATGATGATGAGTTAATTTTAAAATATTTATAAATATCATTATAATAAATAAAAATAATTATACATTAATAGAGATGATGTCACCATATGGGATGATGTCATCTTTTATGTGTTTTACATTAATTATATAATAAACATCCCACATTTAAGGATTCATTAAAATAAGCATTTGATGTTGGTATTTCTCCTAATGGTATATTGATGCCAAGAGATTGAATCAACACTTTTTGTGTATGATAGAGTTTTCTTAAGAGTGCAATTGTATAAGAGCCCTATCTATTATGGAAAAGGCTCTAAGCCTACACCTCATTTTTTTGGGCCATTTAAGATTTTGGAGAGGATACCACTAATTGCCTATCAATTAGCATTGCCACCTACCACATCATGCATACATGATTCCATGTATCTATATTGAGGTAGTATATTCTTGACATTAATCATGTGCTTGATTGGGATGCTTTACAAGTAGAGGAGGTAGGACATCTATCTTTGGAGCATATACACATTTTGAATCATTAGAAGGAAAACCTTCAAGGCTAAGAGCTAGACTAGGTTAGGTTTGTTAGGATTAAGGTGCCATCAACCTTGTAAATCCTATGTAATTTATTACTCCTATTATTGTTTGTAAATCACCCATAAGAGATGAGAGGTTTCACCAGCAATGATCTTGTTTTAGCCACATGTTTATATATGGTACTCAATGCTAATTCATCCGTGATGGGGGGCATAGAGGAGTTTCCCACCTAGAGGGGTCCAGGGGCCACGCGCCCCAGTGGGGGTTCGGGGGTAGTGCCCCTGAGACCACATTTTATTTATATTTTATCATTGTAAATATGGACCATTCATCATTAGGTCATATATCTGACGATCGATATTATGTCAGTTTTCTTGCCCTAGAAGGCAACCCCCTTTTATAAAGATATTTGTACTACATTTTTAGTAGAGTTGAGAGTAACAAGTATCGTTGGATTGAAGACTGAAGAAGAAGAGGAAGTGCATGTATTGTAATCTCATATTTGAAGATAATACAACTTGGAGCCTCTTTTCTTGGTGGAGTTTTTTACCTGAAAGGGTTTTCTCCACATTACATACTATGTTATGTGTTCAGTTCTTAATGCATGTTATTTCTGTGTAGTGGGTTTTATTTCTGTTGCAATCTCCATTGATTCTACATTATTTAGAGGATATTAATAAGGTTTGAATCATATTTCTGTTGTGTGGTTTGCACCTTCATTTCTAATATTTGGTATCAGAGCCTAGCTGGTTTTGATTCTTGGGTGGTAGTGTGAAGGTTTTTTAGCTGTAGTGGGAGATTTGGTTATTTTTGTTTGTAGATATTGTGTAGATATTATGGTTGCATCCACTGTTGCTTCTACCTCTCAGTTGGACATTGAAAAGTTCAATGGCATGAGGTACTAATTGTGGAAGCTAAAAATGGAGGATTTGCTAGAGGAAAGAAACCATTGGTTGGCTATTATGAAAGAGAAGAAACCAAATGATGTTGCTCAAGATGAGTGGGATAGACTAGATAAAAGGCATGAGGCACAATCTGGTTGTGTCTTGTAGAATATGTTCTACTGAATGTTACAAGTGAGAAGTTTGCACATAGCTTGTAGAAGCATCTGGGTGACATCTACCAAGCCGCAAGTATGGTAAACAAACTTTATTTAAAGCGTAAATTATTTTCCATGAAAATGAAAGAGGGTGAATCAGTTGCAAAGCATTTAAATTTGTTTAATTTATTATTGAGTCAACTAGCATATGTAGATGTTGAGGTGAATGAGGAAGATAAATGTATAGTGTTTCTCTGTTCTTTACCTAAGTCATGGGAGAATGTTATTTTGACTATCATTGCTAACCTCACAAATCCAAAGTTGGATGCTCTTGTTTTAGTTCTGTTATCACATGAATTGAGGAAGAAAAGTTTAGATAGTTCAGGGGATGCTCTCAGTGTTAGGGGAAGGTCTATGGAAAGAAGATCAAAAGAAGATTAGAAGGGGTCTAAGGAAATGCCTAACGACCGTTCTAAGACTCCTAGAAAGAAGAACAGAGTCAAGTGTTGGAACTGCGGAAAGAGAGGACATGTGAAAAAGGAATGTAGAAACCTAAAGAAATGATGGGATTCTACTACTGATAAGTCTTCGAATGCAGGTGATGAGGTTTTACTTTCTACATGTAATGTTGTTTCTCATGATCATTGGTTGGTTGACGCATGATGCTTGTACCACATGACCCCACATAAAGAATGGTTTTCCACATACGAAGAGTATAATGGAGTAAATGTGTACCTCGAGGACAACTCTATATATCCTATTGTTGGATGAGGGAAGGTAATGTTGTGTTTCAGTGATGAGAGAATTAAAACCCTCCCTGGTGTTTTGCATGTTCCTGGATTGGCTAGAAATTTGATTTCCATTTCAAAGTTGAATGATTTGGGAATGCATGTGACATTTGATAAGCATGGCTGCAGATTGGTGAGAGGAAACTTGGTGGTAGCAAAGGGGAAAAGATTGGGAACTCTGTTTAACCTAGAAGCCACTACTATTTGTAATGCCTCTTATGCATCTAAGGCTACTACTAAAAATACATGTATGTTGCGGCATAGTAGATTGGGCCACATAATTTAGTTTGGTTTAAAGACTATCTTAAATAAGAAATTGTTATACGATTTATCCTATTCTAATCAGAGTTTCAAATTTTGTTAACATTGTGTGTTTGGAAAACAAAATAGATCTCCATTTCCTTCAAGTAGTAATAATTCTAATGATAAATTGGAACTTATTCATTTGAATTTTTTTGGTCTAGTGGATGTTGAATCAATTGGAAAATCTAGATATTTTGTGTCATTCATTGATGATGTCTCAAGGTTTACCTGGATTTATTTTATGCATCACAAATCTAAAGTTTTCACTAAGTTTAAGGAATTTAAAGTTTTAGTTGAAAAGCAATCAGATTATAAGATAAAGGTTTTGAGATATGACAATGGAGGGGAATACCATTCTAAGGAATTTGATGAATTCTGTAAGCATGCAGGTATTGTTAGATAGAAGACTACTCCATATACTCCACAACAGAATGGAGTGGCAGAAAGGATGAATCAGACAATAATGGAAAGAGTAAAAAGTATGTTAAGTGAATCACAGTTGAACAAATGATTTTGGGAAGAAGTTGTATGTACTATAAACTACTTGGTTAACAGATCTTTGTGTAAGGCTCTTGTTTCAACTCCTTATGAAATGTGGACATGAAAGAAACCTTTTGTTTCACATTTAAGGGTATTTGGTTGTGAGGCTTATGTTCATGTGCCTAAAGAAAAATGAACTAAGCTGGATCCAAAAGATGAGAAGTGTATTTTAATTGGATATGGTGATAATGTAAAAGGTTATAAGCTTTAGAATCCACTTACCTGAAAGATTGTCTCTTCTAGAGATGTTATTTTCAGGGAACTTAGTATTATTTCAGAACCTAAACAACCAAAGGAAAAAGAAGAAAAGGTGAAGAGAGTGTATTTTGAATTAGAGCATGAAGATGCACCTTAGGAAGAACAAAATGATGGATTGAGGGGTGACGAAGCAGAAGAAGACTTGAGTGAAAGTTCTGATGAGGAAGAAATTGTTGTGACAGAAGAAGCTGGTATAGATGAGCATGCAGAAGAACCTAAAGAGTCTTTTACTCCACCTTTGATAAGATCCACAAGACAATGGAACCCAGTTGATAGGTATAGCTCACCAGATTTTTGTTGTGTATTTGTTTTATTGAGTACCGACAATGAACCTAGATCCTTCAGGGAAGCTATTCATGCAGATGATAGTGAGTCTTGACAGTTAGCCATGCAGGAGGAGATGATGGCTTTAGACTCTTGCAACACTTAGGATATTGTTCATTTGCCCAAAGGAAGAAAGGACATAGGTTGCAAGTGGGTCTTCAAGAAGAAGTTTAGAGAAGACGGTTCATTGGAGAAGTACAAGACTAGATTAGTAGCCAAGGGCTACTCCCAGAGAGAGGGAGTTGATTTTGGTGAAATTTTCTCTTGTTGCTAAATTATCTTCCATTAGATTTATTTTATCTATTATTACAACATATGATTTTGAGGTTGAACAAATGGATGTTAAGACTGCATTTTTGCATGGAGATCTTGAAGAAGAAATTTTCATGCAACAGCCTACAGGTTTTGAGGTAAAAGGGAAAGAACATTGGGTTTGCAGATTAAAGAGGTCTCTTTATGGTTTGAAATAGTCCCCCAAAATGTGGTACCAGAAATTTGATTCATTTGTGTTGAAATTGGGTTTTGTTAGAAGTGAGGAGGATCACTTTGTTTACATTCATTGTATTGATGATTCTATTTTGATCATTGCATTGTATGTTGATGACGTGTTATTTTTCAACAATACTAAGGGTATGATCAGTGAGTTAAAAGCCCAACTTTCAGGTGCATTCAAAATGAAGGATCTTGGAGCTGCCAGGTATGTTTTGGGGATGGAGATCAAAAGGGATAGAGGTAACAAAAATCTTTGGTTATCACAGAGTATGTGAATACCATTTTACATAGATTTAGTATGTAGGACTGTAACCCAGTTAGAGTTCCTTTACCCATTGGTACTAAGATTTCATTAGATATGTGTCCAAAGAGTGAGGATGATTTAGAGGATATGTCGAATGTGCCATATGTTAGTGTTGTAGGGAGTTTGATGTATGCAATGGTTTGCACTAGACCATATATAGCCCAAGTAGTGGGAGTTTTTCAAGCAAATTTATGTTTAACCCTGGTAGACAACATTGGAATTATGCAAAGAGGTTGTTTAGATATCTAGCAAGTACTCTTGATTATTGTTTGGTTTATTCTGGTACTAACAGTGCTGACAAAACTTTAAACACAGGGATTTGTTGATGTAGATTGGGCAGGTGACTTGGATCGTCAAAGGTCCACCAGTGGCTATGTGTTTACTTTGTTTGGGAGAGTAGTGAGTTGGATGAGAAAAAGGTAGCCCACTATTGCTTTGTCCACCACCAAAGCAAAGTATATGGCTTCTACCCATGTCTCTAAGGAGGCAATTTAGTTGAGGAGATTGTGTACATGTATTGATTTTGATTGAAGGAACATTCAGATTGGTTGTGATATAGCCAGACTTCTATTTGTTTGATCAAGAATCCTATGTATCATGCTCGGACTAAGAATCTTGATGTACAGTATCACTTTGTTTGAGAAATGGTTGCAAGTGGACATATTGAGCTCAAGATGGTAGACACTCAGGAGAATGTTGCTGATGCTTTGCCCAAGCCTATAGCATAGAGAAATTTGTTTGGTGCGGAGAGACCATGGACCTTGTTTCTAGTGCCTAATTATTTTATTGTTTTCCTATGGGTATTTACAATGTATGACATGTCAAGTGGGAGAATGTTAGGATTAAGGTTCCATCAACCTTGTAAATCCTATGTAATTTATTATTCTTATTGTTGTTTGTAAATCACCCATAAGGGATGAGAGGTTTCACCAACAACGATCTTGTTTCAATCGCATGTTTATATCTAGTACTTGATGCTAATTCATTTGTGATGGGGGGTCTGGGGGGTTTCCCCCCTACGAGGGGTCTGGGGGGATCATCCCCCTTGTGGGGGGTCTGAGGGCCGCGTGCCTTGACAAGCGTTCAGGGGCAGTGCCCTTGAAACCACATTTTTATTTATATTTTATCATTGTAAATTTGGATCCTTCATCATTAGGTCACATATTTGATGATTGATATTATGTCAGTTTTCTTGCCTTAGAAGGCAACCCCCTTTTATAAAGATATTTGTACTGCATTTTTAGTAGAGTTGAGAGTAACATGCATCGCTAGATTGAAGACTGAAGAAGAAGAGGAAGTGCGTGTATTGTAATCTCATATTTGAAGATAATACAACTTAGAGCCTCTTTTCTTGGTGGAGTTTTTTACTCGAAAAGGTTCTTTCCACGTTACATATTGTGTTATGTGTTCAGTTCTTAATGCATGTTATTTATGTGTAGTGGGCTTTATTTCTGTTGCAATCTTCATTGATTCTACATTATTCAGAGGATATTAATAAGGTTTGAATTAGATTTCCATTGTGTGGTTTGCACCTTCATTTCTAACACGGTTCTAGTGAGACATATATGATGAGCTTTCAGTGACTTAGGAGGATGCTACATAACTTTGCATGTGTTTTAACCTCACCTCTTTGATGGCTTCCAAGAGTATGCCTATTCTTAGGGGAGAGGATGTAAGGCCCACCTTATTGTTACCTTTGTTGCAAAATTATATCAAGGATTTTACTTATGATGTTATATTGATCCATTTTGATGATGTTTTATATATTTAGGATCACATGATATTTTACATTATGTATATATGTGACAACTTTATTTTATGCTTATAGTTAATTTGGGTTAGTTATTTCCATATGATGCTATGAGATGTTTAGACCTAGTGATATGATGTTATCATTTGATTTATGGATTTAGGTAGTGTTATTTTAAATATTTTAAGATTAAATGAGTTTATTTGGATGCATATGCATCACATATAATAATTTATATGTATGTTCAAATATTTGTGTTATGATATAAATTATTTAATATATGTGATTAAAATAATCTTGTTTATGCATACAAGTGCATTGGGGATGTTAATTGTATGGTGTGTGTGTGTGTGTCTATGAATTATCCTTTGTTTTTTGTTGCTTCAACTATTATTATTGATGTGTTTGATGTGTGCAACAAGTGTGCAAGAAATAGAATAAGCCAACACAAGTTAATTCAAAGAGAGTAGTATGAATGTGTTTCTACTTTTATAATCTTCTCATCAAATGAGTGCGATGTACCGTTTGTGTATTCTTGTTAGCCATTTTCTAGATTCATATGAGACTTTCATCTTAGTTCTCAACCTATAAATATGCAGTACATGGTGTCCAATTTTATAGTTTACTATTTAGTTTTGTATTTTAATAACTAGTTGTTAGTTAAGGTGTCATACTGCTTTAATATGATGTCCTAAGATGTTCTATGTGTTTCAAAATGATTATTACTCATGTATGTTTTTAATTTTATGATCTAAAGTGTTCCAAAAAGTAAAGGGTTGGATTTGTGAGTAAATTCTATTTTTGGGAAGTCATAAAAAGGGATTTCTCAAGTTGTAAAGTAAAAAATAAGCACTTAGGTGGATAAGAATCCAAAAGGGCGTCTTCTAGAAGTATTTGGCATCCCAAGGTGGCAAAGGAAAGGTGACGAGTCAGCTATTTTTAAATATGACATTAGGAAGGTACTTGAAGTCACATGTGGTGGAAGTAGAGTTTGAATTTTAGAAGAATTTCATTTGGGTTTGACGATAATGTGGAGATCTTTTCTAAATTCGGGAATTGAAAAGTGCATTTATAGTATTAAGTGGATTTGTGAATATTGGATTTATAGGTTTTCAATCACTCAACTAAAGTAGAGAGAGGGCAAAGGAAAGGGGTTTTTGATTGGAAAACTCATTGTTACATTTATGGAATGAAGGATTGAGAGAGAAGGAAGAAGTTTTTGAGTTTGAAGAAGGATTTTGGGAGAAATCTCACAAAGGAATTTTGTTTGGAAAGGAGCTTGGGGAACTTGACGGAAATTGAAAATGCTTCCATTGCCATTTTACTTGGATCTTAAGATTTGGAAAAAAGATAGGATCCTTATGTTTTTTTAATACTCCTCATGTTTAAATCCCTTTCTTTAATTGAGTGACGTGTTTGTGCATTTGTATAAATTTGGAAAAATATTGCTTCTCTTGCAAATTTTTATGTTGTATGTGATTTGTTTGGAACTCATTAGTGGAGCTTCAAGTATCAACATTTTTATTTCTTTTGTCCTATTTTGTTGGAAGAATAAACATGTTTTTTTATGTGGAAAAAATATGTAAAAATTGTTAAGGATCTTGCTCTTTGGTAGTAGATAACATTAACATGTAAAGATTGACATGTGTGTGGAAGGAAAGATATTATTGAATCACACCCAATAGGGATGTGAACTTATTTTTTCAAAGTAGGAATAGAGGTGGGGTGTTCTTATGTTAGGTGTTGTCAACATGGAGATGTATGTGCTTGAGTCTTACAAAACTATTGGTATTTACAACATGGAGATGTCCATTCTTAGGCCTTCATATACCATCATAAAGCAAGAATACTCTCTCTTGTCTTTACAATAATGACTCTCCCCCTTATGAACTTCTTATTGATTCCATATTGTGTTCTGAGATAAATCCACATGTATAGTTGATGTTTTATTATTTGTAGCCAAATCCATGTTTGTATGTGTGTTTGTGGATTCATATTTTCCCCTTAAGCAAGTTGGGATAATACTCTCAAAGTATTGTATTGGTCAAGTGGTAACCTTACCTTTATTGGCTTTGGAGCATTTAATCTTGGAGCCATGGAAAGCTATGAAACTTGAAAGTCAATTCTCATGTTAGTTTGAAAGGAAAGTGTAATATATTGTTATGTGTGTTTCACCATAATATAAATGAACTTATTAGAAGATTTGGTTTTGGAATTCCAATGAGAAGGAATGAAAATTATAATATTCTTTGTAGCCATTTTTTAAGATGTGAAGTATGTAAATGGTCTTTTTTTAAAAAAAATTATATTCTTTAAATTGAAGATTTTATTTCATGAGATTGTGGTTGTGTGAATTTTGGTTTAAATGAGCCTATGGGAAGGTCTTGGTTGTTTGTACCTTAAAAGTTATTCAACAAATTGATTTTTTGACCTTTACATATATTGAAATTTAAATGTGATTGTAGATTTCTTACCATGAGGTTTATACTAAGTTTATAATGTTGGAAATGAGTATGGAAGAAATTCATGTTAGGTTAGTTCAACAAGAAAAATCTTTCCTTATTATTTTAGGTCAAATTTTATTAAAATGGATAAAATTCCATACTCAGTATTTGTCATAATACTCATTCACCTATTTGGATAGTAATTTGTCCAGTGGGGAAAACTCAAGATCACTTGGGAAATGCTCTCTATCAAAGGGGACGTGAATGCTCCTAAAGAGTTAGAAATTCTTCTTAATTTTAATGCTTTCAAAATAGAATTAGTTTTGTAGTGTTCTTAATGTTTTTTTGGTGTTTTAGTATGCATTAGTCATGGAAATATGTAGGTGTTAAAATGGGTTAAAAAGTGTATCCTTATTGATGGTTGGGAATTAAGGTGTCTCAACCTTGCAAATTCCTAATGTATTTATTTATCCCATGTTGAGTTGGCATAGTTGGCACCTTGTGTATATGCAACAAGATAAATTTTGGTGACTTTGGCAACTATGGTTTCCCCCTTGAATAATTAATGGAGGTTTGGGGGCAGCACCCCCAAGACAGGGTCAAGGGGCGGAGCCCCTTGCGAGGTTCCAGGGGTTCAAGGGAGGTTATGACATGTTGTAAGAGGAATACAATATTTTTAGTTAGTGTATGACAGATTCTCTTAGAGCTGTAAGTGCTGACAATTATGACGGATTATATGATAGCTATAAAGTGCGTAAGAGCATCTGTCATAGCCTATCTTGGGACAAGGTGCCCACATTGGGATGGCATGTTAGACAAGTGTCCTTAGGCTTGGGTTTTGGGGCATGAGTCCAAGGTGGATGGCCATCTCTAGAAGGTTCCATATTTGCCTTATAAACTCTATAAAAATAGGTGCTTGGATGGGAGATAGATAGTTTTTGTACAAGTACTATTATGCTGCCAGAATATCTCCAGATTTGACATTCGAAAACTCTTGAAAGAGCATTGGCTCTAAAACTATATTGTAATCTGTTATTGTTTACTGTAATATATTTGAACTGTGTTTTGGAGTGTGGGGTTTTTCACTTGTAAGGGTTTTCCCCACATATATTTTGTCTCTTTCTCTTCTGTCTACTTTTTGTGTGTATGTGTATTGCTGCAATATCTTTGTTATTGTGTTAATAATACTATAACTGGAAAAGTTAATTTGAATTTGCATACATCTCTCCTCATTAGATTAGTGTAGGAAGCAATTTCCGCACACCTAGCTTCCTTTCATTGATCAAGAACTAATTTACTTTAAGTATGAATGAATAAAGGGGGTTAATAGGATGAATATGATATTCACCTTTGAGTTTTACAATATTCTCTAATATGAACATGAGTTTATTTAAGGGAATAAATAATTGAATTTGGCATCTTCTTGTACCTTGCTAATAAAGTAAATGAATGTTTAAAGTTGCATTCATGTTCTAGGGGTATTTTTATGTTTAAGAATGTAGTTAAACAATCTTAGTGGCATGTTTAGGATTTGAATTACCTATTTTTTGGAATTAAGTAATGGGTAAATGAATCTAGTATGATAGAGTTTAGATTCATGCATTTGTTCTTAAGGAATCAACTAGTATAATTGTGTTTAGTCCTATTATTGTTTTACTTTATTATTTAGTTGCACGACATAGCTATGCAAATTACCTTGGTAGATTAAGATGAAGACATCTCTCTACTAGCAAGCCATCTAAATGTTCTTCCACACATGTAGATCTTTGTGTATGGTTGTTTCCATTTGTGACAACACACTTAGTGTTTTAGTGTGTAATGTTGCTCTCTATGGCGATGCAATTATTTTATGAAAAAAAATGTTAGCCTATTTTTGCACATCTTGCCCTTGTTAAATTATGGGTATTATAATTTTTTTAATTTGGGAGTGTTTTTTGTTGCTTTGTCTTTCTATCTCTCATAGCCATACTATCTTGTTTATGGCATGAGCTACTCAGGACCCTAATCTTCCTTTATGAAGGAATGCTCATCTTAACCCTAAAATGGCTTCTCAATCTAATGAAACTAAAATATTTTTTGATGCTTGTTGTCCTCAAAATCAGTTGAGCTCATTTTGTAAGATGACCCCTATGAAACTTGTCTATTTTGTAGCCTACACTCTAAGTTCGCAAATCGAGGCGAGTCGTCTCGTCCTCATGCTGATTTCTCGTTCCCATTTATCTATTCGAGTCATTTCTCGTTTGGATTTCTTGAAACTCGTATAAGTTGATTGAAATGGTTTTCTTAATTTTAAAGAGTGAGAGTATTTTTGTGTACATGTAAGAGTGGCAAAAATCGCTGCCCTTGCATGTTTTTAGTTTTTAGACATTAAATGCAGTGGCGACAAAATTTACCGCCAATGCATTCTTTATTTTGTCCAAGTCCGCGATAGAGTGACAGATTTTGCTGCTGTTACATGTCTTATTTATAACACATGCAATGTCAATGAATTTCGCCATTAAGGCACGTATTAAATGTCACGACAGTAACTCGTGCGGCATTTAATTTGAACTTTTAGTTTTGTTTTAGGTTTTTAAATGCATTTTAAATCATTTTTGTTTCATCTTTCTTTCTATCTTACCTACGTTTCTTACCCTTCGATTATCAAGCCGTCATTTTGACTCTTTGCAATCGAATTGTGAAGGTTTTCGGCATCAGGGTTTCACTGTTTTGTTTCTAGTTCTCCATATAAGGTGAGTTTTCTTTTATTCTTTTCAGTCTTTTGTGTTTAGGGTTTTATAAATACATGGAATCATTGTTAGACTTATCGATATTTCTGTCTATTTTCTTCGACTTTTATGTTTTGAAACCCTATATTTTCTAGGTCAATTACTTAGGTTTTTGTATTCTTTTTGTTTTTCTTTTTGAAAGTTTTGTTTTTTGTGTAGATTTTTTGAGTCTTTCAGATTTAGGTTTTGTTTTCATCTTTAGGTCCCATACCATAGCGATAAATTTTACCGCTTAAATTTTAAAAGATTTCAAACTTCCCGAGGATGTTGAGTCGGTAAAAATTACTGCTCAAACAATCAAAACTTAAAACTTCATTCATCAGCTGAATCAGTAATATTTATCACTTAAACATATGGACCATAAAGTTTTATCATAGATGCACAAGCAGCAAATTTCACCATTTGTGCACTTTTACAATTTCCAATCCAATGTGTATGGGCAGTGAAATTCGCCGCCCTTACACAAAACAAGCTGTTGAACCTCAATATGCAGAGTTAGTAAAATTTGCCGCTCTTACCTTGATCTTGCAAATTTCCCAATGTGTTGAGTCGGCAAATTTTGCTGCTCAGAAATGAAAAGTTTTTCCCAACATGTAGGGGCAGCAAATTTTGCCGCCCATGCATTCATTCTCTCAAATTTTTCTAACTCTAGAAAACTTTCTAAATTGCTATCCTGAGCCTGCTTTCCTCCGTTTTTTCGACCCACTTGCACTTTATCCCTTTCAAGCTCGCTCCTGTGGTCATGATCATCAACATGTAGTTTCCCAAAAAAAACTAGTATTTCCCCTAACTGCATGATCATGATTTATTGTTCCAATTTCTCTTCCAAGATGTCGAGGTCTTCATTAGAAGGAGTTATTTTTCCAAATGACTGAGTTGTCTCTGAAGAAAGTAAAAGCAATGAAGTACAAGTATCAAGGTGTTTTCCTGATCACTTCAGTCACTTCAAATGTTGATGATATTTGGGACACAGAGATCGATCATGTGGATATGACTGAGTTTGTAGAGAGGACTAAGTCCGATAACCCCAACCCTCTTATGCAGAAGATTGTCAAGAGCAACATTCACCTAGTGTCTTCATTTCCAGTGGCAGCACACAATATAGAGTTTGTTCTTCAATGTGCTCATTTCTACAACAAAGATACTAGGGCAGTGGTAGATGCAGAGGGTAATGTAATCATGAGACTAGATCCAGAGTTTGTTGATAAAGTTTTCATGTGTCCCACTTCTGTTGATGTTGTAAAACTTGATTTTACTATTGCTCAGCAAGAATATGATAAGAACACTGAGAAAGCTAAGAGGGTAATTAATAACTCTAATAACTCTTCTCAGTAGAATAAGGGGACTAGCTTCTTCCTCACTTTTTCATGAATGGATGTATCCTTTCATCAAAATTAGACTTCAAGGCAAATAGGCTATCTTATGGGGTTAACAAATCAGTAATGCTCTCCATGAGCAACTGATCAAGGTACATACTACCTTCAAATTCTATATGACTTCCTATCTTGTGTACATAGCAGCCTCAATGAGGATTTTCCCAGGCTTGACATTTGAAGGGGATAGGAGGGTTGTTCTTGTTTACCAATATTATCCTCAGCCTACATTGAAGGGTTCAATCCACCATTTTAGAAGGGTAAATGATGCCTTCTTTGTTGTGTATTTGTGCCTTTTTGATCCTCAATTGGAACAAAGAAGAGTCTCAGATGAAGCATGGTCAGTAGTAAATGGTTTTGGTTGTTTGTTCCTTCAGTTTCCAACTTTCACATACTTAATGGTTGGCTTTTTCCAAGGCTATCCATATATGTTGCCAAGATTTCCTTCTAACAAAATGGTTCTAATGGAGCTATGTCGACAAATGATTGTTGTCCACAACAAGCAAATGGAGTTAAAGAAGCCTAGTTTTAGATTTCCCATTGAGATCAAGAGATATTCATTTTCAACTGCAACAAAAGCCAGGGCTATGGAAACTAAAATGCAATTGGTAACTATGAAGCAATTCAAGAGAAGACCAAAATTTGATAATAGAGGAGTGAAGGATAAAATCAAAATAAAGACTCAATTTCATGAGCTAATGGTTGAGGACATCTGGGTTGATCTGAGGACAGAAGAGGAAATCAGAAAGCTGGACTATAGCAGGTTATCTCTGGACCAAATTGAATATTTGGGTTTAGCTGGTATTCCTGAAGGTATGGTAGATAATGAAGAACTGGTTGATCCCAAATATGATAATGAGCAGATTGCAAATTCTCATTTACCTCCTATACAATGGTCTCAGAAGGAATTGACTTCCTTAAGGAAAAGGTTTGAGTCCGTGTTAGCCAATACAAACCTATGGCTCCAAAGCAAAGATATACCATTGAAGGATTTTGTAACCGGTTCAAAGAAGAAGTTTTTGAGCAAACAGGAAAGAAAGTTGAGATGAGAACCAAGAATAAGAATGATGCTCCTAGCACATCCTAAGTCTTCTAAGCCTAAGATCAAATTCGTGACAAGAGGAAGCAAAACTAGAGAAGCAGAGGGAGAATTTGTTGCTAAAGAAATGGAAGTTGATGCAGAGCAAGATGTTGAAGAACTAGCTTCTGAAGGTGTGAATGTTGAGGACATGGATGTTGAGAATAAGTCTGTATCAGATAATGAGGGTGAACAGGAGAAGGTAGAAGAAGATGAACAGGAAAATGTACAGGATACAACTGTGTCTCCACATGGAGATGTGTTATAGGATACTGATGTCTCTTCTCCTCGTCCAAATGTGCCTATTTTAGTTTCTGTACCTAATCCTCCTATAACCCCAATGTCACCCATTCACATTTAATCATCTGAGTCCCCATCATCTTCCAAAACAATTTTTGATGATTCTAATGTGAATTTTGATAATGTTCTCTGTTCTTCTGTATCTAGTCCTAGTTTGTCATCCCCTTCTTATGACATTGATGGTTCTGTAATGTTTGAGCAATTTGTTTTGGGTTCTGAGCAAGTCGTTAATGTGGATGTACCAGGTGTTGTGTTCACTAATACTCCTCCCATTGTTGCTACCACAAGTGTAAGTATAGTTCTTTCCACTCCACCAGTGGTTCCTAATCAGAATATAAGTACATCAATACTTCTCCCATGGCTTTCAGCTTATACTCCTAAGAGAAAGAAATAGGAGATATCACCAGATGATATTGATTTGGGGAAACTACTGACTCCCAAGCCAAAGGCACAAAAGAAGAAGCCTAAGACTATGTCAAGGATTATTGATGATAAAGAGAATCAGATATGCAAAGATTTCCAAGCCTCCTCTTGAGGCTACTAAAGATACTTTTGATGTGAATGACTATGTGATATCTAGGGTGGAATTGGGGAAATTAACACATGAAGGTATTAAAGTTGATTTCCAGGTCACTGCCACATCTCTTCTTGAGAAATATGATGAGGAGAAGAAATAGAAGGAATACTACAAATTAAAAGCTAAGCAGTTAGCCATGGTGTTATACAAAATCATGATGACATCAGAAATTATAGAGCCTATGGCAATAACAGTTAAGAATCTCTTGGTCAAGAAAGCTGAAAAGACTCAAGCAAAAGGGAAGGTTGTAGAAGAATCTTTATAGAAATTGTCCATACAAGGTGTTTCACTATTGAAGGCAACAACAAAAAGAAAAGAAAAAATGGCCAAGGTAAGAGTAGAATTAGATGAATTGATTGATTCTTTTTCTGCAGATATTGAATATCTGGATTCCAGTTTGGAAAATGGGAAGGTAAGGAAATGAAGACTCTTGTTTCACTTGGCATTATTGCAAATTGAGAGGCATATGTTTCAACAAAAGAAGGCCGAGTTCACCGAAGGAAAGTCTTGAATGAATTAATCAAAGAACTAGGAGATGCTCAAGAGCTTGGTGATGACAGTGATCTAAGTCTCTTGCACAAGTTGGAGTAGCTCCCGTACAAATTGATTGATGATAATCATGAGTTTCTTCTAGTTGAAGAAATGATACAGGAATTCAATAAGATGATGTAGGCTGAATTTGAGAAAAAACTTTCTCAATTGATTCATTGGATAACTTGACGGATTATCAAGTAACCATAGACAATTTGAAGGTCAAGTTGAAAGATCATGAGAAAGTCACCTCTACCATCAGAGATACTATTACTAAGGCTAGAGTAATCTCCAACAACACTGCAGTACCAGATAGTATTGAAATGCAAGCAGTGATCACAATGTATGAAGGGTCAACAAAGAAGGATGCCAGTGGAAGTTGACATATTTGATCTTTGCCTTAGTATATTTTTGTAGTTTCATATGTACTTTTCATTTAGTTTTTGACATATTTACATGTACTTTTCTCATATGTAATTACATGTAAAAATATAGGAAGTCCCAAGTCAATAAGGACTCCTATTTTTGAATAAGTCAAAGTAGTTAGGCTTTTCCTAAGTTTTCTCAAGGCTCTCCCTATAAATAAAGAGGGCCTCTATTGTAATTTTTTATATTTTATCTATTGCAAGGAAACTCCGCCGAATTGAAAAACATATCAAGACTTTGAGCTTTTCATGTTTATCAAATTTTCAAGCAAATATTAATATAAGCAAGCAGTTTGAGTATCAAACTTTGAGTTGAATCATATTGTTTTATGATATCATTGTTCTTATGTCATTGGTATAATGTTATATTGAATCATTTCTAGAATTGTGGAGTTTTATTGAAAATTGAGAGAAGTGTTCTTGTTCTGGTTAAATAGACTTTGTGCTATTTTCTCATTACGGGAGTTTGCGTTTATGTTTGTGAGAATAGAATTGTTTGAAGACTTTATGCTGTAAACTGTTGTGTTCAATCTAGTTATATTGTGTTGGAGGAGAGTGGAGACTTTGAGCTACATTTGAATTCAATCAAGTTTATTTGTGGGAAATAAGTCAAGCAATAGAAGACTTTGTGTTTCTATGGTTTGTCTCAGTTCAGAAGTTATTAAATATCATTTCTGTTGAAGTTATCATTTTGAAGAGAAAAACATCTATTCTGAAAAAAGAGAATAGGATGCAATGAAAACACCCCAAGCATAGTTCTAGTTTATATAAGTGTTAAAAGTTGTTTATTAGAA
This sequence comes from Cunninghamia lanceolata, assembly GCA_027924645.1. NCBI lineage: Eukaryota > Viridiplantae > Streptophyta > Pinopsida > Cupressales > Cupressaceae > Cunninghamia > Cunninghamia lanceolata. The sequence continues at coordinate 5,129,430 of BSBN01001217.1, read as the reverse complement.
ATAATTCATTATCTAGAGGGAACCTCCCCTTGCTGAGAGGAGAGACATTGTCTCATCATAGATGTGGTGATATAACCATTTTGTCGTTAGTTAGCTAAACGACAAAATATTCACCCAACAAAATATGAAGGAATGCTCATCTTAACCCTAAAATGGCTTCTCAATCTAATGAAACTAAAATATTTTTTGATGCTCATGTTGATAACCATTTTGAGGATCATGTCAACCAAGAAGTTTTGATCATGATGCACACATAAGTAAGAAATACTTGTTAGGGTTAGCCGACAGAAGATATCAATTAAATGCAAATAAAGATTAAACAGAGGAATGGAAATACACAGAAATAATAACAGCGAGAGACAAGTTTTAATGTGGTTCACCCAAACTCGGGCTACATCCACCAAACAGAGAGTCCAATATTATTATCCAGTAAATCAAACCGATTACAATCAGCAATCCCTGCAACTCAATACCGCTGCAAAATGCTACAATACTATATGTCAAAACACTAACCCTTAGCCGCTTTTATCAAGCCTTTGTGTCGGTTACAAAATAGGGTTTTTTATTTTATGTCGGTTACAAAAAATAGGATTTTTTATGTAGGCTCTAGAAAAAAATTTCAGGGGTTGCGCCCTCGAACCCCTGCTTCGCGAGGATACATGGCTAGTGTATAGTACTTTCCTGATCAGTCACCACCTACCAACAATATCTTACACTTATAAATACCCAATAGCCCCAATAATTAGATACTATCTTGCATCGAATATTAGTAAACATCCATTTGGCAAAAATGTCCTTTGTTACATTGGCTTTGTGATGACTCTTCTAGTGGTTTGTCCTCCTGCCCCTCCTCTTATTTTGATCCTAACCCCACAATTACCACTTCCATGGCCATTACCACTAATGATCCTTCTCTTAGTGTGACTCCTACCTCTACTATCCCCACCTCTACCATCCTAGCTCCCTCTATGACCACACCTTCCACATTTTCCACCAATTATATTCCTCACTAATGCACACCTTTGGGTTACACTCTTCCTACCATACCTATATCTCATATGACATTCTTCACACCTTCTTCTCCTTCATACAATGCTACTTCACCTACCTTATCCATTGTTCCTAATACCTCTATTGCTAGTGTCATCCATACTTCTATGGACACTAATCATTATCCCCATTCTATTTCCCACACAATTCCTCCCTCCTACCTCATGTCCACTCCATTCTATAACATGTCTTCTCTATCCATGGCCATGATGCCATCCTTCACACATCCTCATTACACTTCCTTCATTATCTTAGATGCTACTAACACTACTATTTTCCCTAGTCCTACCTTTGATTCGCTATTATTTAAGACATGGTTGACCGTAAGAAGTAATCGAATGATATACCTAATTGAACAAGAAATCCATCATGTATGATTCTCCACGTCATACACCGCTTGCTTTTGAATATGTTACATATTTGTTGCACCATTATTTGAGCTATATAATGGAACTTTAGGAGATCCTAATATTAATTTACAATCATTCAATGTGGCATGTTTATCTACTTTCCATACGAGGATAAGATCTTAGCTAAGTTATTTCCAAGAACCCGAAGATATTGTGCTATTCAATGGCTTTATTCTTTACCTTTGGTTTCTATACATTCCTTTGATGAATCATACATTACTTTCTTAAAACATTATCAAATCATAAATGTGATTAAAGATAACTGTGAATGATTTAGCCAAATGTGCCCAAAGAAGTATGGAGCCTATCAATGATTATGTTATTCATTTTCAATCATCATGTGACAAGCTTAAGCATTAATTTGGTGATGATGAATCCCAAATTATGTCTCTTGAGGGACTTCTTCATATCATTAATAATAACATACACTCGAGTAGATCTCCTTATTTTAGATACATGTGCATGAGCACTTAAAGAATCTCAAGGTTAAATTTATTGCATTTAAACAAATCCTCATAATCTTCTGTATCATCACACCCTTCAAATTTTTAAAAGTCTAATAAATTTTTTAAAGATAATGATCTTAGGGAAGCAAAAGAAAATGTTTGTCAAGTGGCCAATACTTATAATTTCCCACTTTCAAACAAGATTCTCCTAGGAAATTTACAATGTTACAAAGACCTTTGGATAATATGCTTCATATTTTATTGAGCACAAATTTGATTAATCTTCCTCCTATTCATCCATTGGATCCTAACAAAGCACTTCCCAATAATTATAATGAATAAGCATTTTGTATTTATCATAGAGTCAAAGGATATTATACTCAATAGTGTATTGAAGCATAAGATACAAGATCTCATTGACAACAACATGATTCATATTCAAGGTGTCAATGATATTGGAAATCATTTGGTTACACCTCTAAATAAAAATTGTAAATTTCTACCAACCTATTCCCTAGTCATGCTAACAATGTCAAGACACAAGATTTAGTTGCTATGGACCATAACACTTTAGCTGATCCTTATATTGATTTGTACACTACATTTCATATGGATGCTTTTGTGGGAATCATACATTCTCAAGATGCATATTCTTCCTAGTGTGGTACTCCATTGATCACATTTTCCAATGAGGAGATCTCATGAAATAATCATTATGGTCCATTGTATTTGCTAGGTTAATTACAATATAACATCAATGGGGGCATCCGTGTTGACACTACAAATCAATACAACATATGCATTAGAGAATTCTTAGTTTCTAAACATTTGAAGCCAAATTCTTATGCCCATTCACGAGTCCCCTTAAAAATGACTAATATATTATTGATCCACATTTTGGGTTATGTTATCTTACCTCTTAAGTTTGGACCTAAGGAAGTACAAATATTATGTCATGTCATTCCTTCTTACAATATATTTTTTTGTATTATTTGGTAGACTTTGGTTAGAAGACTTGAGAGTTATACCTTTAGTTGTGCATCAATGTTTAAAATTTATTCACAAAGGTAGAGTTGTAAAAATTACACTAGTTTTGTATGAGCCTTTTGCAAATTTGAGCCATTTCACTTGGACACTTACATTCCCACTCCCAAGGAACCTCCATATGAAACTAAAAAAGATCTCCATGATGCATATAAAAAACAATTAGGAGCACAAAAGGAACATAAAAAATAAAAAAATGGTAAAAGATCAAGATAAGCATAAATCATCATTTGTTCCACCAAAGCAGGATAAAGAACCAATAGTATAAAAACCAATGTTTCATGCTACTATATGGATTCCAAAGAAGAATGTTGTGATGCAACAAATGTCATTTTTTTACACAGCCACCTTCAAAGATACCAAAAAAGAGGTAAGAAAAAGAAACACTTAATGTTCCTATTCATAGTGTGTTTACAAAGACTATAAATTTCATATTAAGAAGAAACACACGTGATTGAAAAAGCAAGTCATGTGATGCAAGAGGTAGAATATAATGAAACCTTTTGGGAAGATGATGATCTCTTAGAGGTGGATCTTTCTAACCATATACCATGAAACACTAAGCACTCCTATATTTGTATCCCTATATTTTTTCATTTCCATATGATCTTTTGCATGTGTTCTTACACTTTGGCCTTTTGTTTATGCCTTATTTATTATGTTTATTTTATTCTCATTTCAACTTCTATATTATGATTATTGTGTCTTTCCTATTCTCAATTCACCTTCTATTGTGATTTATGTTTTATTTTCCCCACTTGAGGGCATCTTCCATATGCCATTCTTATGTTTAACACCTATATTTTCTTTATGTATATTTGCTTCTATTCCTTATGTTCATTTATATGTTTCTCCATATACCTTGTTTTTTGATTCACCACTTTTGGTGGCTCACTTGTTCATTGTTTACACGCTACTATGATCTTATTTTTATGAATCACGACATTCCTATATTACACTTATGATAGATCCTATGTTCCATGACCATTATGATTTCTATGTTTACCTTTATCACGACCTATGTTTACGTATGTTATTCTTACCATGCATACTCACTTATGATTTTATGTTTATTATTAACTCATACCTATGTTTTCATGCTTAGATTGCTTTGCCTTATGATCTTTATTATGCTTTATTGCTTTATTTCATGATCACACACTTCAAACCTTTGTAACATGGTATTCCCTTATATATCTCATTGATGCCTTATAATGCTTATCTTTCCTTTAGTGCCATCTCCATCTTGGCATTTTGCCTATATTGGGTGCAATCATCTTTATATGTGCTTTCATACTTATATTCTACTTATCTATGCTTACATGCTTGTCTATTTATTTGATCATATTTTTGATATGCTTACATGATCCTTGTCTAGCCCTTAGGTTCATCCTTCCTTTATGATTTGCCAATATTGGGGGCAACATTATACCTTGATGCTTATCACCAATTATGATCTTACATGCCTATTATATGATAATACATCTTTACATGCTATATGTACTTACATTCTTACATTACTTTGCTATTTTGATCATTATCATTATCATGTATCATTTTCTCCTCTCCTCTAATTCTTTGTATACTTTGTATGCAACCAATTGAAGGGGGTATATATTATCACGAACATTTTTTACAGTTGAGATTTCAAATAATGTCTTGTACCCAGATTGAGTTATATTCCATTACATTCCTATAGTGCATGGAGTCATATCACCTTACATGGATGCATTGCACAAACCTTTATCACATGCCAAATTGCATGAAGTGTTGGTTGCATTGCCATATTACATGTAGCCTTATCACATGGTCACATTGTGCATATCCATATCACATTACCATATCACATAGAGTATTTTTGTATCAGTTTCCATATAGGCAAAATTTACTATCCCTTCTCTCTTCTTTTCATTTTTCATGGACAATTGAAGCAACTTATAGTTTGTGCTTGTTTTGGTTATGTGGTCAACGTTACTCGTTGCATACTTTCTATTTTTTTGCAAGTTTAGACATAACACTCATACTAGGGAGCATACAAGAAGAATTCAAGAAAGATCTATTACTTTATATGGATCCTATATTCTTTTAATGAGCATGTCAATATTTACTTTTCATGTTGACTAAGAATGTCTATATACTTTGAAATGCATGCTCATGTTAGATTCACACAAACATCAAAGTGGGGGGCGGGGGGGAATGTAATGGTGAAATTAGCATACACACGCTATTTCCCATATAGTTTTCTGTGCACCTTGATAGGGAACATCCTTAATGCAATAATATATTGGTGTGGCATATTCTTGTGTTAAGCTTGGCTCATGACCTAATTCCTATTTCATATATGTTTCACCCTCTTTGCACCATTTTCCATAGATTTGCTATTTATTCATCATTATTGTACCATAATTCACACTTACTTCCATGTGTTTTCTTCTTGCCTCAAAATTGTCATTTTACCTTAGGGTTCATTTTCAAGTGGGTCAAGATTGATCTAGTTCAATCCCATGACATGCAAGAATGAACCTAAAATTCAAATCATTTAAATTCAATTTCAAAATTTCTTGTCCCTTTCTACTAGCTATTATGGGTAAACTTAACACATGTTTATGCAACATGTTATCTCATTGCATTTAAAGACATTTAATGCACAACTAATTCATATGCAATTAAAATGAGAAATCATTAAAGCACACTTCAATTTCTAAAGGAATATAAAGAACCAAATTTGCATTTACATATAGGCCATCTATATGGGTGAATGGTCTTGTTGATATCACTCATCTTCGTTAATTCAACTTGTTAAGGTGGTTGACCTAAGAGAACACACGTCCCTAGACACCACCTTGATAAACTCAATTATTGAGAAGAAAAAAGGTGAACGAGTTTACATGCATACATTATAACAGATCAATTTCACATATTAGATCAAAGTCATGATGCTTGAGATGGACCTCACAATACTTGGGTTTGAAACAACATTTTCCAAGATTACAAATGAAGTTTTCAATAGACTAAAGACATAAATTTATGGATGATGATGAATCAATTTAACATCATATCTAATATTATTCTTCCATCGTCAATTCTAAAGCTAGATAGCTTTTGAAACAACATTTTCCAAAATTACAAATGAAGTTGTCAATAGACTAAATACATAAATTTATGGACAATGATGAATCAATTTAACACCATATCTAATATTATTCTTCCATCGTCAATTTTAATGCTAAATAGCCTTAATCCTTTTATTTTAGGTAGCCCCCCTATAACCACAATGCACCTAGTAAACTTTTTAATGTGACCGGTGGTGCTGGCGCGACACGCCCTCCAATACCATGTGGGCCGGGGGGAGAGTGGACCTCGTGATCTTCCTACCATAGGAAGCTCTCACCAATCAAGCGAAGCCCCTGCACAACACTAATCAAATTTAAGTTAATTGTGGACATCTATTTAATTAGCCTATATTATTTGCATTAAGCTATTAATTTCTTTACAAAATTTCAAACCATGTAGTTTGCACATGATAACCATGTTAACGTGGGACCCTCCAAAACTATATTTATAGTATCACACTTTTATAAAGTGGACTTCAAATTTTATGTAGCGCGAGGTAATATCATTGTAAAACTTAAAAACTAAACTAAAAACACAGTAAAAAACACGCCCGATAAATCTGGCAGTTATCAAAAGTACAAGTAAGATCAACAGGGCTTGATAAACTTTCAAGCCAATTATCAATTGAGTTAAAATGTTAGACGATCTTTCAAGCTGCCGGATGCGCAAAATCTTGTTTAATTTGGTGAAGTATAGCCTTTAAAAGTTTAAATTTACCTATTACGGTATTAAATTTGTTTCCAATCTTTGACTGCGTGAAAGTTACGGGATTCTTTGGTATCTATGTATCAAATCGACTCCAGGATTAATTTGTTTGTGAAAATTTGGGGAAAATCGGGGTCATTTGGGCTATTTTAATACTGTTCCGGTTGGTTTTTTTGGCTCAAAACCTTGGAATTAGTGAGACAATCTCGAGGCTTTAGAAGGAATTGATGCTGCAGATGTGGGAGTATGGCAGGATACGAGTATGCTGGCATTTGTTGCAGTTTTGTGTCATGCAGTATGATTTAGGTTTTTTTCAGCTGTTTGAAGTCATTTGAAATGCGCTGCAAAATTTCAGAATGCGTTTCATATATTGTAGCTTTACTTGATTGAAATAGTAAGCTATAAATGATGAGTTTTCTAAATCCAAGCTAATCTGGTGAAGAAAAGTATTTTAACTGTCAAATTTGTCCTCGTTTTGGCTAAATTTAGAAAGATCAAAGATCCTCGAAGCCTTTTATACATCCAGAAATAAATCTCTTTCCTTAAATGTCACCCAGAAGGGATAATATTGTTTCAACAATAGAAGTGAGGGTTAGGGTTAAATTGTACATTTAGGTAACCTGTGATTGTACTATTCAGCTAAAGTGGGAAAGCCAGTGCAAGCAGAACTGATATTTTAATTTTCCTTTCTTAGTGGTAAGGAGGATTAGGTTGAGCTTTGGAATCATTGATCATTCAGTTAAAGCTGGTTGTTTGCAGTGAAAATGGTACTGTTAGTTTGAAGAAGAGGTTTTGAGACTTGGAACATCGGAACAGTAATTCCATGAGGTTCTTGTGAGCTTGTTCCAATTTGTGGCATTTTGCATTTGCTTGGTAAATCTTGGGTGAGGTTATGGGTTGCATTTGCCGCAGTGTTTGTTAAATGAATGTTTGGGTATTGTTGAGATTTTAAAATCTCGTAGTTTTGGAGTCGATGGCATCATTTAGAAGAACATTATCTCCTGCAACACATGAACGTTCCATCCAAAATGGAGATACGTTTTCTGTTTCATCGCCTTCACACAAATTTTCATCTCCTTCGTTTCATTCTTCTTCAGCAGCCCTGCCGACTACAGCCTCTGTTTTCTCATCAATTGGTTTTCTGCCGGTTTGGGTTTTGATTTCGTATGTACGTGCCTTTCTAATTGGCATTCACCCATCAAAATCATCTCGGTCGTCAGAGAGATCTAAAGCAAAAGTGCAGGTTTGGAAGAGACCGTTGCTTCATTTTCTCCTGTGTTTTGTTCTTGGGATTTTAATTGGGTTCACCCCTTTCAGCATGGAGAGCTTTTCTATAAATCTTGCCTCCAAACACCAAGATTTTGCATTTGAAACCAAGACAACAGAAGCAACAAATCCCCAGCAAGAATTTAGCCAAGTTGGAAACAGAGGAAGGACGATTGAAGCTATAAAGATGGAGAGCACAAATAATTTAGAATTGGAGGTTCAGCAGGAGAAAGAGGCTGATGCGTTTGCTCTTTCTAGTAAGAAGATGGATTCTTTGGTTGGATTCTCTCCAGTTCGGATCTTAGATTTTGTTCCCCGCAAATTGCTTATTGTTGTGACTCCAACCTACAACCGTGCATTTCAGGCATATTATTTGAGTAGGCTAGCTCACACTTTAAGGCTTGTTGCACCACCTGTTCTTTGGATTGTTGTTGAGATGCCTGCTCAGTCCATGGAAACAGCAGACTTGTTGAGGAAAACAGGAGTAATGTATAGGCATCTTGTTTGTGACAAGAATGCGACAAATATTAAAGATCGTGGAATTCATCAACGGAACACAGCTCTTGCTCACATAGAGCAGCATCGGCTTAATGGCATTGTATACTTTGCAGATGATGATAACATGTATACACTGGAGCTGTTTGAGCAACTGAGAGATATTAGGTTTGACATACTCTCATCTTCATATCTGTGCATCTTTCGTATTATGTGCTTTTGTAAATTTCTTTTTGTTGTAGTGTTCATTGTATTTGGAGAAAATGTTTATTTCTTTTTTGCATGTCTGAAACATTGAACCAAAACATGTTATGTGATGTGAAATGATTTCTGTTCTGCAGTTCGGTAACACAGGAATTTTCTAAACATTGACCATTTAGGAACTACCTTTCTATGCTCTCAGAATTAATGAATGACTATTTTATATGACTAATGGAAATGCAAATAGCAGAGAGGGGCAATTTTTCAATTTGATCTTAGTTATTCCTGAAATGATTTTATTTTTTTGTCCTGTTTTATTCTCCTTGCAAGAGAAGAGAGACCTGCATTAAACATAGTATCAAAATTCTAGAAAGTGAGTCCCCTGTAGTAAACCCCATTTCAGATTTGACTGGACTCTTTTCCCAGGTATTTTTTCCTCCAACATATTCCCAAAAATATGATAGCTGTTACTAAGAGTTTATCAACTATCAGATTAAATCCATATTTGCAGTCATAGCCACTAGAATCAAATCAAACAAGAATTCATAAAGATTTGGGTATCCTGTTTGATGTCTATCTTATTATTGATAGTTGTCTGTGATTGCAGGTTTCTTCATCTCCAACTTGAGCTTGAGCTGTTTTCCAGATAGTTCACATGGACTCTGCTATTTAATTTTGATTTTGCATTGAAGTTATCTGTGCCTGTGCTTTCAGCTTTTGTTCAATCCTGCCCATCGTTTCTAAATTATTTTCCCATGGCTTTTAAGTTTCCATTACTATGTTCTGTGTATGACCTAGAACTTCACATAAATACCCAAATCATGCCTTTAAAGAGCTCATAGTTTTGAGGATATGAATTAGCACTGACTTGAGTGGTGTAACTTCTCCCTCAGACCAACTGAGAGATTACAAATTACCAGCTTCAAGTCTCTTACCATGGTCCTGATGTTCATTTTGGTGCAGGTTATCGGAAGAACTTTACTCTTTTTCTCCATTGGTCTACATCTTCATTGCTAGAAGTGTGTTTCCTTTATAGTTGTAACCTCGTATAATTGCTCGACTTTCCTTATGGTCTATCCCCTTTATTATCTTCCTCAAACTCTTACTAGTTTTTTCTTGTCTACCAGTTGCTGGATTTTGATTTCATGCTTTCCTCAACGGCAATTTTTAACCCTTTGGTTTGCTTTGTAATCAAGAGACACAAACTCTGCTTCCTAATCTTATACACTTGTTTCAGAAGCTGCAGTTTGTTTAATTGCCACCTCTCTCCTATTACCATTCCCCCAATTTAAGGGATGGTAGCAAGCTAGTCCAAGCAATAATGTTTTTATCTCTGACACTGATAGAGCTTAATTTTTGCTACTTAACACCACAATACTTCTAAACAAGTTCAGGATGAATGTTTTATGGGGATGTTTGATGATTTGTTTAATCAAGTAGCCTTCCTTCATCCCATCATTTAACACTTCAACTGAACGATGTCTTGTCAGGATTGAAGAGGACTCCCTTATTCGCTTTATTATTAGCTAGTTTATTCTTCTTTCTGAAAATTGTATTGAAATTACTTTCATAGAAATGCAATACCCTATTTTCTACATTTGATCGACAAATCCTGAATATTCCATGATCTTGATCTACAAATATCTATTTAAGAGTTGCCTCCTAGAGGAAATATTGGTAACTTGGTCCCCTTAGAACTTTGGATTATGCAATAAAATTACAGTTTATGTTGTTGTTTCAACTCAATTAGCAAAACATTATGGAAGAACATGAAATGCATACATATTCCACAGAACGCATAAGACACAAGGTTTAACTTGGGAAATCCTTTTGGGAAAAAAACCCAGCAGCAAAAGAGAGCCAACAATTGTATTAATCTGTAAACACAGAATCCAAATACAATACAGTCTTTTTATTCTGCCTTCCTCAATCTGTAGACTTCCAGTGTACATCCTCTACACACACATTTCACAATCTGTCATAAGGCATCTCTGCACCAGCAACCTATTCCATCCATGTCACGAACTAGATGTAGATTGAGTAATAACAATTTATTAATCTATAAACACATAATCCAAATACAGTATAGTCTCCTTATTCCGTCTTCCTCAATCTATAGACTTCCAGTATATAGCCTTTACACGTGCACTTCACAATCTCCCATCAGGCATCTCTGCATCATCAACCTATTCCATCCATGTCACAAACTAGATGTAGATAGAGTTGTTTCTTGGAATCCCAACTGATTCCACACTCTAACCATTTGTGGGATTTCAACCATCACACAACCGAACTAGAATCTTGTTGTGACATCATCACTCCCACAAGGAATCTCCAGACGGACAAACTACTCATCAGTCTAGATTTTCTGGCAAATGATCCAAGTTATTAGTTGTTGACCAAACACCCCTGTATAGAAGAATTGTAGGTAGCCTTCTATAGTACTGCCAAGATCATTTCCATGGCTTGCGGTAGCAAAGATAACACTCTTATGAGCTGTGGCACTCTAGAGCACTTTCCAGAACATCTACCTTCCTCTACTGTTGACACATGCACTCCAGCATTCAATGCGCTCTGTACAAGATGCTATAACCATAACATAACAAAACTTCATGCGATTGCTACCATGTCTTCAAGAAGGTATAAGACACCTCCAAGCCAAATCGCAGAATCTAACTCTCATCGTATTTTACCGCATAGGCATACCAACACTGTTCTACAGTCTGGGATCAAACTTCTGCATAACAAATTGGAACTCTCTACAGGTGAATAGCACACCAAAGTCCTAACACCTCCAAGTCTTTGATTGCCCACAACATTGACAACAATTGAGCTCTCCTGCTACATTTAAGTCATGAAGACAACAAATTTGATCTTTGTGGTCGTGAATCAAAATGCCTAATTCTGGCTTGCTCAAATTGGCCCTAATGTTCCCATCAAACTTGAGTTTATAGGATTGCAGAGGAATTGTAGGTTAGTGATTTGGTTCCTTCAAATCTTGCTCTTTAAGTGAGCATTCTGTTTTATCCTTAATATTACAGACAACACGTTCCCAAAATCTGTCTGGATTTATGCACGAGAATGTATGTAGTTGTGGATGAATGAGCTTTTCTGCAAATATTTGCTTTCTTTGGTACACACAAGGGGATGTTGTGCAGCTATTATTCACAATATGGGGCTTGTCTAGAGATTGTCATGTGTTGCTTAAAATGGTTACTTTTAAAAGTATAAGATAATCATTTTCATCACTCTTTTCCTTGGAAGTCTGTTAAAATTTTACGTTAATACATGTTAGGTATATTTGATTCACAAGTGAGGGCTTTTAGTTATTAGGTCATAATTCTGTGACAGCTTTTTGCATGACCTTTTCACAGGGTTACTATAGGGTTTTTTGAATTGTTCAATTTTGTTGGCTAGTCCTTGCTTGCCTGATATCAGGCATACTGTATGCTTGGTAATTCTTTACAACAATTATACTTTTTTCATGTGGTGGGGTTCTGCTCTAGCTTCTTAGTTGTGTACTTCTATCAAATAAAATCACATCGCAACATTACATCTGTTAACTCTAAACTTTATATCATATGAAGTTTGCTAATTCTTCATCCACTTTCGTAAATGTTCTTTTTGACCTTTGCATTATATGCCTTTTCTATGACATGGTTATTATTCTATTTAGTGTGAACCGCTGTTTTTAGAATGACCCATGGCATCATCCTATCTTTAGGAAGTGTCGTCCCCTCACTTTCTCATCTTGTGTTGTTTTGCTGCATAGTAACACTGACATTACAAAGTCCCAAAGTTAGCGTTGGATCTTCTTCTCCTTGTGCCTTGGCATGCTCTCATCCCGTGTTAAAACCTTGCATAGGTTCCACTACCTTTGCAAAGTCCCTTACACTTTGTATGAATTACCCGACATTAGGAATTATTGCTTTAAATGTATCAGCATGTGGGAGCAAGCATTTTAAGACAGTGACCAAACTTTGTGAATTTCAATTGTCTAAGAAACTTTGCAGGGGAGTTATAGTCAGTTTGAACTATGGATCCAACATTGAAATTTAAATAATGCATTTGTTTTGCACTACACCAGGGCTAATAGATGTACACACTTGGCTGGTATTTATTATTTTTTTTGTGACAGCTTGAAGTGTGATCTGCAGGCGTTTTGGTACATGGCCAGTTGGCATGCTTGCTCATAGTAAAAATAAGGCAATCTTGGAAGGTCCAGTATGCAATGAAAGTCAAGTGATTGGGTGGCACACAAATGAAAAAAGCAAAAAACTACGCAGATTTCATGTTGATATGTCAGGATTTGCATTCAATAGCACCATTCTTTGGGATCCGCAAAGGTGGCATCGCTATACAAAGGAGCCTATTAGACAGTTGGATACAGTCAAAGAAGGATTCCAAGTCAGTAGTGTGTTTCTTTTTAGATCCATTGTCATTCATCTTTTTCAAATTTCTCCCCACCTCAGTTGCATGCTTAAATATATAATTATTGTTTTTAAATTGATAATTCTCTTCCTTCAATTTGATTGTGCTGCTCTCTTTGTGATCAACATACCAGTCGTGTGCACATTAATTTCTAGGCAGAAAGATATGCCCATTATGCACCCCACTAAACATTGCATGGTATTAATAAATCTAACAGAATGCACTGATTGGCATCATCCTGCAGGAGACAAGTTTCATCGAACAAGTTGTAGAAGATGAAAGTCAGATGGAAGGTTTGCCAAATGATTGTTCGAAAGTCATGGTTTGGCATCTACACTTGGAAGCTCCTGCACTAGCATATCCTCCAGGGTGGATTCTTGAGAAAAATTTAGATGTCATTGTTCCTTTAAAAAAGTAGTAATGGCTTCTGTTGGGCTTGCATCGTGATCTTTTATAGCTTTCCTCCTAGAAGGCATGTTATTTTTGGGTGCTGTGCACTTGTAATTTTGTTATCGTCTTTGTTATCCAGAGTCTGCACTAAATTCTATTAGTTGATGACTTTTTTTTTCACACAAACCATGCATACTCGCATATTTTGTTACCTTTATAAGGGTGTTAATTATTCTAAGTTCTTGCTGCTCTTTTTGCTACAGGGTTATGGAAAGGATTCTACAAAGCTCTATTTTTAGTTCTCACTTCTGGACGGAGGCAGTTTGCAATCATCATTTTTTAGTAAACCTTGTGTTCATTATGTTGTGGGTTTTGGAATTTGTATAATTGTAGCATTAGAATTTCTTCCCTCTCCTCTTCCTTTTAGGTTGAGCTAGTACAATGTAAAGTAAATACTGATTATCTCTTCAATTTCAAACTGCTTTGCTTGAACACACTGCCAGTTTGCATTGTCTTGCTGAATTTTGGTATGGCAATCTGGCAGCTATTCAAGCATCAATTTTGCCAAATTCTTAGCAGTCAGAGGGTCATTATACTGGAGATAAATGGAAACAGGGCCATATCTGGTATTTGGGTGAAACCACAGCCTTATAGCTTGTTTCCATTTTGTACGCTTTTTTAAATTATTTAATTTCCAAAAAAAATTATGTAGCATGTATGGCAAAATCATAGTAGGTGGGTATTTAGTATTTTTGACCGAGAAACATGCAATGATAATAAAGTCTGATTGTTTCGAAGGCATTACTTGCAGATTGGCAAGGAACTTGGTTTTACAAGTTCTTGCAAGATACACACTGCGAGACAAAAGATAAGTTTGACAGAAGGCTCTGTACCAAAAGATTAATTTTGCTGCATGGCAGTTGGTAAACAATTTTCACAGTAAGGTTGAATTTCATTTACCACTGTTTATATGCATTAATGGCTGAATTGTCTACTATAAATAAAAGTGCAGTCAATTGATTTGCAGATTACAATAGGCAATTGTGATTGAATAATACAGTACTTGATGGAGTGGGTGAGTCCCTTGAAAAATATATTTCCTAGGGAATTGAACTATTCCTTTTTATCATTTATAAAGAATCTTTAATCTTGGCACAACCATATATTGCCATTCTGAATTTGGGGGGGTTGTGGGTTCTGAAATATGACCTGATATAATTTCCTTTTTAACAGTCCTTCAACATATAGGCTTAAAACATTGTGGTAATTGTTATTTAGTTTGCATGAGGAATTTCCTTGATGCATAAGTTTCTGATCATATTAAGAACTTTGTTGGACAGTTGAATGTTTTCAAAAATTTTAGAGTCATATAAAGTGCGATTGATGTAGATTCATGAAATTGTTCAAATGTGCTCAAGTAAACATTGCCAGGTAAGGTATCTGGTGAAATGAAATAGCTTTTGTCATGGCATAGCTGACATCTTTGCTTTTTTAAGATGAAATATGCTGTACTTGTGTTTTGGAGTTCTAGAGCATGTCTGTTATTTCCTCACTTAAGAGATGTTTTCAGGAAATATTCTTCGAGCTAATTTGGATTAGACATACATGCTCTATTGTTCAGATTTCTTTCTGGATATAACAAATAGCATCAGGAAAGTTATATCCTGAATTCATTGATAATGAGAAACTGTGGTATTGTTCGAAATATTTGTGAGACGTGCATATAAAAATGCTTTAAATGCTCTATCCCAATACCATCTTCTATAGGAGATCAAAAATTATTTTTGTCCTCTTAGTGGAACTTTGGTTAGTATACCAATACTTTTAGCTACCCATTTGAGCAAAAGTTGGAGATGATTTAGGCTAGCTAATAAATTTTAGTCACACGCTGATTCATTTAGCTATTTTTTGATGACATTACTTGAAGGCTATGTCTACCGCTGTTTCTAGGATGGAGTGGTAGTCTGGGAGGCTACTGTTGGGGACAACAATATCTATATCTATACATTTGTAGCTTGAGGTCATTTGTCATGATGAAACAATGAAATTTTAATTTTTCTACTATACTTGAATCATTGAACATTCAACATTAAATCTCAAATTTGATGCGTTATGTGAATGTCTAAACTTGAGTCTTGATGTCATGGACAACAAAAACATGTAAATATTTGTTTGTGTGTGTAGTGTGCACCACTATGTATAGGACTGCCCTCCCTTGGACTGCCTAAAGGCCCACAACTGGTGAGAGGAGGTTAAGGACTTGACCAAAAGGAGAGAATTGATGGAGGAGGGACGGTGACTTGGTGCAGCAATCTTGATTTGCTGAAAGTAGATTGTGCACAAATCCTACTATTGGCATGCTAGCACATCCAACCTAGATTGACCTTGTTAAATGGTTTTATTTAAACTGAAACTAACACTAGCACCAAGGTGGGTTTCATACACATGCACAAATATTTACATGTTTCCCTATACATGACATCAAGGATCAAGTTTAGACATTCACATATTGCATCAAATTCAAAATTCAATTTTAAATGTTCTATGATTCAAGTGTAGTAGCTTTAGAAAAGTTAAAATTTCATTGCTCTCTATACAACAAAAGGCCTTAACCTAGAAAATGAATAAATGCTCTACAATAGGCGTATTAGGCAAGATTATAAATGTAAAAATATACAATTGTTAACATAGCAAGTGCAAAATGCAAATTCATTGTGGAAATTGAGCTGCAAATTGGTATAATTATAGGAGGTGGGTTTATGGTTTGATAAGGTGCATTGGGGACCTACTTATTCTCCACATATTTATTTTCCTTAAAAAAAAAAAGTTGTATTAAGCCAAAAAAAAATGTGACTTTTGGATGTCCCAAGGACATTTGAAGGATGTCACAAACATCGTTGGTTGTATTAGGGATCAACAAATGTTCTCAAGACATATGAGCTCCTAACAAGGTGTATTGTGTCCGTGAAAACCTTGAAGACAAGGGTCCTTTCTAGGTTTTTGAAAGATCCCTGATGGATCCCTTTGCTGAAATGAAGTGTTGTTTTTGTGATTTTATTTGTTTTATGATTTTTATTAAATTTTTTTTGTTTTCTTTCAGACTAGAGAGGAGATGCAGAAGGGGTTTCAGTTTTCTTGAGATGTGTATTTGCCAAGATAGCAAATAGAAATACATACAGCTGCAATCTCAAATAAAAGTGGACTAAAAATAAATATTAAATGATAGAAAGATACCAACTAAGAATTGAGGCATATACCCATCAGATCTGTATTTTTATATTCAATGAAAACCTGGTTTGCAACCCTACTTACATACAAAAACAGTGTTAGCCTAGAAGAGGCTATGCATGCAATTGAGAATGAAGGATCTGAAGAATAACGCTGGTTTGGTGCTGCTGCAAGCTTAGATCTGCAATAGAATGTCCTGGAATCTGTCCAATGATGCACAAATGAAGACCCAGAGTAGGCCTCCCACAAACAAGAACTGGGTTGTCGTCCAATTCGCCAAAATCTTTGAGAGTTTTCGTTTCCAGGAGTCTGAATGCTGCTGCCCCCTTCCTCAGAGTTCAGAGCTGTCATGAAGCTTCAAAGGATATGCAAAAGATGATCCAAAAAGCACTTCAAAGTCACTTTATTCTTTTTCCAAAGTGGGCGTCCACTTTAGGGTTCCAAAAGGGCATCAAAAGTAAGAATCTTTGAAAGATTCTTTTATTAATGAGGACTAATAAGTTGGGCGCCCAAGTTGAGGGCCCAACTTCATTATTAAAAGACCACCTTTTTAACACAACATTGTGTCAACTAGGTGGGGGTCCTTTTAATAACTTATTAATATAAAGTGACATGTTATTCACTTTAATTTATTTTATTTTTATTAAATATTAAAGCCACACTTTAATATTCAATAATTATTCCAATTCCATCACCTGGCCATCCTGAACTGAGAACTGCTGTAGCCCACGCCACTAGTGATGTCGCCACGTGTCATGCTAACTGACAATACCTCTCTAAAATGTAGGGATACCTCTTAAAAAATAGGGAATTTGACCAAAACTCCAAAAATGCTCCTGGAGGTCCCTTGATGCCCCTTGGTCAACTCTCGGTCAAACCCTAAAAAATAGGAACCCTTCCTAAAAAATAGGAAACTGTCACAAACTGTCTGGAAAGGCCTGTAAAGCTCCCTACCAAGCTACACTGCCTCTGGATAGGTCCCCTAACCACTCCGCTGACCTACGGGGACCCGAATGATAGGTCAACTCTCATGTCTCTGCTAGACAGCGCTAAAGAGGGGACATGACAGTCCTCCCCTCTCGAAGATGCTTGCCCACAAGCAACTGCAAGGTCAGATGCTGTAAAATGGACTCTCCCTCCTAGGTGGCGTCCTCTATAGGGAGTCCTCTCCAACGAATCAAGTACTCCCGAATCACCCTACTTCTCAGCCGTCGTTCCCTCTCCTCCAAGATCTCCTCAAGAACCAAAGTCAGCTTACCTTCCTCATCCAAGGGAGGTAAATCGGGTGATGCTACAATATGTTGCCCCAGTGCCTTTTTCAGGCAAGATACATGGAACACATTATTAATCTGACTGTCAGGTGGTAACTCAATCTCATAAGCAACCTCTCCCACACGCTTGAAAATTCGATATGGTCCGTAGAAGCGAGGCTTGAGCTTCTCAACTCCACCCCCTTTAAGGGTGCTTTGTCGGTAAGGCTGTGACTGCAGGAAAACCATGTCATCCACCTCAAATACTCTCTCAGTCCTATGCCGATCAGCGTAGACCTTCTGCTGATTCTGTGCCTGCTGAAGATTCTCCCTGAGAGATCTCATGATACCCTGGTTCTCCTGTAACCAATCCTGTGCCAAGGGCACTCTGCTGTCACTAACAGCCAAATCAACAAAAGATAATGCCTCGTAACCATAGAGGGCTCTAAAAGGTGTCATAGCAATAGACATATGGTGTGTAGTATTATAACAATACTCTCATAGATATAGCCAACGCACCCATGCCTTCTGCTGTCCTGACACATAGCTGCGCAAATACCCCTCAATCCACTTATTAACAATCTCGGTCTGCCCATCTGTCTGTGGGTGGTAGCTGGTACTGGGTGTCAACTCCGTACCTATGAGCCTGAAAAGTTCTTGCCAGAAAGAACTCATGAACCTACTATCCCTGTCACTCACTATGGTCTTGGGGAGACCGTGGAGCCTGAATATCTCTCTGAAAAATAACTCCGCCCCCTGAGATGCTGTGAAATCAGCGGCAATAGGAAAGAAGTGGGCGTATTTAGTCAACCTGTCTACTACAACATAGATACAGTCTTTCCCCTGCACCCGAGGAAGACCTGTAATGAAATCCATGGAGATATTTGACCACTTCTGCTCCGGTATAGGTAAGGGCTGCAATGAACCAGCAGGAAAAGTATGCTCAGACTTATTCTGCTGGCACGTCAAACACTCACGAACATGACGTAAGATATCAGCTTTGAGACCCTTCCAAGAGAATCTCTCCCGAACCGCCCTGTAGGTCTTACCATAACCTGGGTGCCTTGCTGTCGGAGTATCATGATAAGCATGCATAATTTGTTCCTTCAACTGAGAACCAGGAACCAGATACACCCTTCCCTTGTAGTAGATGACTTCATCTACCACAGTGTACCTATCATCCAACACCAAACCATCCATGACCTCACAAGCATGCTGATTTTTGGAGTACTCAACTAAAAGTTGAGCCTTCCAATCTGCTGAAATCTCGCTCAATGAACATAGGGCAGCAAGTGATGGTTTTCTAGAAAGTGCATCAACCACAGTATTATTCTTCCCCTTTATGAATTCGATGTCAAAATCATAAGCCTGAATCTTGCTCACCCATTTTTGCTGACGATCATTGAGCTCTGTCTGATCAAATAAATATTTCAGACTGTTGTGGTCTGTTCTTACCACGAATTTGCTGCCAACAAGATACTGTCTGAACTTGGCTAATGCATGCATAATAGCCAACATTTCCTTATCATATGTAGAATACAACCTCTTATTATCCCGCAGCTTCCGACTCTCAAAAGCAATGGGGTGTCGGTTCTGCATCAAAACCGCTCCTATGCCCAAACTGGAAGCATCACACTCAAGTACAAAGGGCTGCGAGAAGTCGGGAAGTGCTAAAACTAGGCAAGTACTCATAACCTCCTTGAGCCTGTCAAAGATTCCCTGTGCCTGCTCTGTCCATCTAAAAGCCCTTTTCTTTGTGAGGTCTGTCAAGGGAGTTGCCAACGGAGAGAAACCCCTCACAAATCGTCTATAATAAGCCCCCGTAACTCAGTAATGTTCCGAGAGTGTGGCCAATCTCTAATTGCCTGAATTTTCTCCTCGTGCACCTTCACCCCATCAGCACTAATCACATGACCCAGATATAGGACCTCTCTAAGTCCAAACTCACATTTGGACAACTTAGCAAATAGAGACTGACTCTCCATGATGCTAAGTACCTCCTCAACATGTCTGAGATGGTCCTCCCAAGTGCGACTGTAGATCAAAATATCGTCAAAGAACACTAGAACTGATTTCCTCAACTGCTTGTTGAAGAGATGGTTCATACATGACTGGAAGGTGGCTGGGGCATTGGTAAGGCCAAAAAGCATCACCAAGAACTCATAATGCCCATAGTGACAACGGAAGGCGGTCTTGTGTACATCCTCTGCTCGTACACGAATCTGATGATAGCCTGAACGAAGATCAATCTTAGAGAAGTAGATGGCTCCATGAAGCTCGTCCAACAACTCATCAATGCGCGGAATAGGGTATCTGTTCTTGATTGTCTTCTTGTTCAAGGCCCTGTAATCTATACACATCCGTAGAGTCCCATCCTTCTTCTTAACCAGTACTACAGAAGAAGCAAAGGGGCTAGAACTGGGGCGAATGAAACCCATATCTAACAGCTCATGAATAGTCTTCTCAATCTCATCCTTGTATGCTCTAGGATGACGATACGGGGTGGTGATCACTGGCTTAGCTCCATCCTCCATCTCTATCCCATGCTCAAACCCTCTATCCGGGGGTACACCAGGAGGTATGTCACCAAATACTCGGCCATGCCGATCCATCACTATCTGTATGTCAACGTGAAATGCTCTACCATCCTGAGGAGTAGGTGTCTTGGATTTCACAAAACAACGTGTGGCCCAGATCACATCATCATGTCTAATAATAGACTCCATCCTGCGAGCAGATACCTCCTTGGGCCCACCGTCAGAGGCTGCCCTCAATATCACCTTCTTTCCACCAGATAGGAATTCTAATTGCATGCAGTGGTGATCAATAATATATCTCCCAATACCCTATAACCACTGCATACCCAAAATCACATCATAATCCTCTAAGGGTAGGATATAAAAGTCATCCGTCAAGGTAAAATCCCCCATCTGAATGCTGAGCTGTGAGATCCTCCAAGTACAACCCAACACTGCAGCATCTGCAACCTTAACTCCAAAACCCTCGAACACCTCAGACTGTAATCCACGCCTCTCAACCAATTTCTGATCAATGAAATTGTGCGTAGCTCCTGTGTCAACCAAACTCATGACTCGCTGTCCTTGTAATGTACCTTTCAACCGAAAGGCATGGAACCTGGGATAACTGGATAGTGTAGCCATAGTCACTTTGGCTGCCGCTAATGAATCAGGGATATCTATCTCCAGCTGGGGTTGCTCCTGAATAACCTCCTCAGGGCTGTCCTCAATGTCGGCGTCTGGTATCTCCTCATCCCCAAGCTCGGATGTGACCTCAATCAAGTGAACTTTGCCCTTACCCATACAGCGGTGTCCGGGCTCTCAAGGCTCCTTGCAGGAAAAGCATAATTTCTTCCTCCTCAAATCATTCCGTGACTCCTGATCCATCCTAGGAGGTCTAGCTGACTGTCCATCTCTGAACTGTGGAGTATTGGCCTTCTGAATAGGCCGTGATTCCTTGAATGGCCTCTTATCTGATTGATAAGTGGGAGTGGTGTCCAATCTCAAGGTCACATCAATGGCATCCTTAAGAGTGGCCGGCTGGAAGGCACATACCAATCCCTTAAGCCTATCCTGTAACCCCTCAATGAATAACATCACGCTACGTCTCTGGGGCATATCAGGTACCATAACTGCAATACGTTGGAACTCATTAACATAAGCTTCAGCATGTCCTGTTTGTCTAAGATGTGCCAATTCCCTATAGTAGAGTTCTGTGTCCTTACGGTCAAACCGGGTAATGAGTCGTTCAGTGAACTCTGCATCGGAATGAATCAAGGCATGATCCTAGGTGACCAATCCATGATGCCACCAATCGTAGGCAACCCCATCTAAATGTAAGACAGCAAACTGGATAGCCTCACGCTCAGGCATGGGTCTCAAGGATAAATATATGTCCAGCTTGTGCACCCAAGCACGTGCACTCGTACTACCCGTACCATCATATGTAGCCAACGTGATCTTTCCAGTAGCTCTACTAAGGTCATAGTTCTGCTGTTGTGGTCTAGTGCCTCGGTCTCCTTTGAACTTGGCAGAATCTCTGCGTTGTGCACAATACTATGGAAAAGGAAAGACATCCCTGACCTCAGGGGGTAGGGCTCTCCACTTAGCAGTGGCTGCCATGACTGAATCCTGAAATTCCACCTCTGGTGGCTCTACCTATGCTGGCCGTTCACCTGGTGCAAACTGATGAAGTAATGGTCTATCCCTGGCCTGTCCACGCCTAGGGAATGATGGGAACTCCTAGCCGATGCGTGTGACCTGTGACTATGCTGACTCCCCGCCACAGATACTGATCTGCTCTGTCTGCCTCTATCTAACTCCAACCGGTCCAAGGCGTCCTGTATCCTGTCAAGGGTCTGAGCAATCCTAGGCTGAGTGTTGATGAGGGTTCTCATCATTTCTCTCTCTTCCTCATCCTGATCTCTCCTGGCATTTCTCTGTTCTTCAGCCATTACTGGTTCCTCTGCCGTACCAATTCCAAGCTCGTTTTGGGCTGTCCTGCGTGTGTAATATCTGTCTGTATGCATAGAAAACAATTCTCTAAACCCCACAGGCTGGCAGGTCAAAGGCTCTGATACCACTGAAAGATCCCTAATGGATCCCTTTGCTGAAATGAAGTGTTGTTTTTGTGATTTTATTTGTTTTATGATTTTTATTAATTTTTTTTTTGTTTTCTTTCAGACTAGAGAGGAGATGCAGAAGGGGTTTCAATTTTCTTGAGATGTGTATTTGCCAAGATAGCAAATAGAAATACATACAGCTGCAATCTCAAATAAAAGTGGACTAAAAATAAATATTAAATGATAGAAAGATACCAACTAAGAATTGAGGCACATACCCATCAGATCTGTATTTTTATATTCAATGAAAGCCTGGTTTGCAACCCTACTTGTAGACAAAAACAGTGTTAGCCTAGAAGAGGCTATGCATGCAACTGAGAATGAAGGATCTGAAGAATAAGGCTGGTTTGGTGCTGCTGCAAGCTTAGATCTGCAATAGAATGCCCTGAAATCTGTCCAATGATGCACAAATGAAGACCCAGAGTAGGCCTCCCACAAACAAGAACTGGGTTGTCATCCAATTCACCAAAATCCTTGAGAGTTTTCGTTCCTAGGAGTCTGAATGCTGCTGCCCCCTTCCTCAGAGTTCAGAGCTGCCATGAAGCTTCAAAAGATATGCAAAAGATAATCCAAAAAGCACTTCAAAGTCACTTTATTCTTTTCCCAAAGTGGGCGTCCACTTTAGGGTTCCAAAAGGGCATCAAAAGTAAGAATCTTTGAAAGATTCTTTTATTAATGAGGACTCATAAGTTGGGCGCCCAAGTTGAGGGCCCAACTTCATTATTAAAAGACCACCTTTTTAACACAACATTGTGTCAACTAGGTGGGGGTCCTTTTAATAACTTATTAATATAAAGTGACATGTTATTCACTTTAATTTATTTTATTTTTATTAAATATTAAAGCCACACTTTAATATTCAATAATTATTCCAATTCCATCACCTGGCCATCCTGAACTGAGAACTGCTGTAGCCTACGCCACTGGTGATGTCGCCACATGTCATGCTAACTGACAGTGCCTCCCTAAAATGTAGGGATACCTCCAAAAAAATAGGGAATTTGACCAAAACTCCAAAAATGCTCCTGGAGGTCCCCTGATGCCCCCTGGTCAACTCTCGGTCAAACCCTAAAAATTAGGAACCCTTCCTAAAAAATAGGAAACTGTCACAAACTATCTGGAAAGGCTTGTAAAGCTCCCTACCAAGCTACACTGCCTCTGGATAGGTCCCCTAACCACTCCGCTGACCTACGGGGACCCGGATGATAGGTCAACTCTCATGTCTCTGCTAGACAGCGCTAAAGAGGGGACATGACAGTCTTGGGGACACATCCTTGTGTAAACCTACTTGAAAGGGCTTAAAATTTCACTTGCTAAAGAAGGTGAGTTTGTACACAAAATATGTCAATGGCACTAGAGGAATACAAGTCTACAATTGTAATGCTACTATAGTTCAGCTTGTGCTAACACTAAACTTACTTTTTGCTAACAACCACAAAACTTTTTCCTAGCCTTCAAAAAAAAACAAAGGATGTAGCGTCTGAAAAGAATAGAGGCCTTGCTTATAGTTTTTGATGCAAAAATATCTTGCATTTACCATTTTTGAGTTGTGTAAAATTCTAATTGATGCTAGTGATCTAAGCAATGAGATAAACCTTAATTTACGTGATTTCATTTCTTTTTATTATTCCATGTATGAAAATATGTTTGTTGGGCCTAATTTGAGGGATAGATCATAGTTGGTTCATTGGGATAAGTAATATGTTCTTTGAAATTTGAAATTCATGTGGATAGGGTGACTTCAAGAGGTGTTTTCTCCATCCTAGGAGGCCTATTTAAGCAAGGTATATTTATCTTCTTGCCCACTCAATCATACAAGTGGGGTTCTTTGGTGTTGTAAGACACTGCCAATATCTCAATTCGTTGCTTTTTGAATAATGTTTTGCTTTCTTGCTTCAAGTAGATGCTTATAGAACTAATGTCAAATTTTTGGTGATTTTAATATTGCATAGAATTAAGGGATTGACCCTTGGTTCAAAGGCCACCATGCCTTGCGAGAGTTATCACAAAATCACGGAGTGAATATTGTAGGACAAGAACATCCTATGATATTGAAGATGTGGTGAGGCCAAGTTCTAAAAATTTTAGAATGAGGAAGACATTTAAGAAGATTGTGACAATTTCCTTTTCTAGAGTTAGGGTTTCTATTCCATGAGGAGAGGAGCTTAACAAAGCAAGTAGAGTTTAGACATTGAATTTTTAAGATTTGACTACTTCAGGACATTCCCTAGAAAATTGAGGATTGGGAAGTGGTTGGTTAAGGCTCACACATGGTAGGATCCAATTGGTGGGGGAATTTCTTGAAATTCAAATATTTGAACTCTTGTTTTTTGGAGGTAAATTTTATGAATTTTCGAGAGGCCATAACTTGGGCAAATGAAGTTGAAACTTGAATTTCTTTATATTGTCAAAAATCTGTTTCCGAGATCTACCACATGGAGAAGATAAAGAAAGTCTTTGAGGATTATAGGAGTAGAGTGTGTGAAAATGGAGAAGGGTTTGCTTGCACAACCCCTAATTAGGGCTACCTATTGAGCTTGGACTCTAGAGATGTTCTTAATGGTAGAAGGCCTATGGAGAGTTGTTGATGGCTTTGACGTCTAGCCAAAGGATGAAGGGAAAGTTCTAGAGCACATCAATCAAAAGGACAAAGAGAGGGTGATGATTGTAAGGAATATGGCAATTGAGTGTCCAAAGGAAGTGTGGAATATGTGGGAGAATTTCAATGCACCTAATAGTAACCAAACATACAAGCTGGAGAGGGAGTTAATCAAACTTGATCCTACAAAATTGATCATGTAAAGTTTGATAAGATAGAGAATTATTCATCAAAAATCAAAGACATTTATCATTAGTTAGGCGAATGTGGAGTAGACCATCAAAAGAAGGATCACCAACTAGTGGACATTATGATAGAAAGCCTCAAGTCACCCTATGAATCTTCTCTCTTCATTTTAGACAAGGTGATGTACAAATCTCAAGTTTCTTTTGACAATTGTGTAGAATGCTAATCATAGAGCATGAGAACCTCATTTGGTTTGGGCATATTGGGAGTAATGTGCAAGTTCATATCAACAAGACAAAAAAAGGAAGCAAGTGGAAGGATACCTCTTTTGGAAGAGGTAACAAAGAAAATAGAGGACCATAGAAGAACACCTATTCTCAAGGGAGAAGTAGAGGATGTGGAAGCTATGGGACATGCTTTTACTGTAGGAAATATGGACACAAAGTCCATGCTTGTCATTAGAAGAAGGACGAAGACAATGAAAAAGATGTAGAACTACAAGAGCTAAGAGAATGATAAAACAATATGGCATCGGTTCCTGCTTACGCTCCAGCTCCTATGGTGCAGTCACGGTAGGAGGGTTCACAGACTGAACTGTTTAGACCATGCAGCAAGAGTAAACACAATGGAAATAACTCAAAGATATGGAACAAATGCAGATTCAGTCATTTAGTATATCATAGAATTCAATTACAGATCAGTCGACATCATGCGGGCTTACAATTAGGGCTCACAAGCCTGGTTATAGAATACTGATATATGCACAAGATATAGCTTTGAAGCTCCTTCGCAAGAATTTGAACTATAAACTTATGCTAATGATCCTAACTACTTTCCTAGGCATCTATTACATCCTTATATATCACCTCTAGTACAAAAGATTCCTCCGCGTCGGCCAAGGAAGATCACAAACTCCAATGAAGAGTTGTAACATGTGTACACATATAGGTCAGACCTAAATGAATAGAAATCTTTTGCAAAAGAATGGAATGATGTGCAGATCTCGGGGAAGGTTGGCCACGAACCATAGATCATTGAATGATGTGTCATTAGGCTCCTTAAGTCGAGAAATATTTCGTAGGTCTTCTCCTTTAGCTGATTGTCTGAGACTGTTAGGATGCTCTGTTATAAGAAAACAATCAATCTTCTGATAGCAATATCTTTCCAGTACTTGATCCAAATGCTCTGACTTTTGGATATGATGTAGATGAACATGTCTAGATGCTAAGTCTAGCTCCGCAAGGTCTGAGATGCAAATGTGGCAGAATACAGCCCAAAATACTGAGACTGCTTCTGCCTGAACTGAACTAGAAAATGAAAAGAAACAAACTAAACTGCAAACAAACTGAAATGCAAATGTTTTTGGTTGATGCAAGATTGCTCTTGAACCAGGGATGCTCCTGCATCATCCTACGCATGCCTTAGTCATTGTGTTGGCTTCCGCTCTAGCTCCTACGCATGCTCTAGACACTTTGATAGGTCACACTCATGCTTCTGTTTCATTTGAGGGCTTGAAGTTTCCTGCTCTTGGCTCATGGGTGCCTAGTTCACCGGTTGGGCTTGGCCTTGCTAATGGCATTGGGACTGTCGTGTCTTGTGGCATTTGAAAATGATTTGGGGGCACATGTTCGTAGTGGTTCTATTGTTGGGAAGGTTGGCCCTCTTTCCTACGCGGCCACTACTAGCTCTCGAGTTTCAAGACTGCCCTTCCAAGAGTTAATTTTTGACCTCTACCCTGTGCCAAATCACCCTTGGTTGTGGTGTGCGACCAAGATGTCATTGACAATGAATATTTCTATCTCCAGCATGGGGTGATTTGTAGGTTTAATGGTTTATGGCCATCTCTTCCAAACCTACATAAATGGGTCCTGGAATCCTGTAAGCCTCTTGTGGAGGGCAAGATTGAGCTCTTTCCCTATGCTAGGGGTTTCTTCATTGTAACCTTTGCCTCCTCGGAGGTGAGGGATTGAATGCTGGACGATAGTGTTTGGTTGTCAGGAGTACACTCACTATGGGTCAAACCATGGTTTATCTCCTTCAACCCACTCACCAAACCCCTTAACATCAAACCAATATGGGTTAGCTCCCAAATCTTCCTCTCTAGTTTCGGGAAGATTCCTGCTACCAAGCCATTGGCAATGCTATTGGATGCTTCTTGAAGGTAGATTCACCTACTTCTTATATGGGACACTCTACGTTGGCCCAAATTTTAGTGGATGTTGACATCTCCAAACCTCTTCATGGAGATATAGTCTTAATGGTGGGGGATAGGCCTTGGTCGTAACTTCTTGATTATGAGGATCTCCCCTTCAGATGTTGGCGATACTTCGCTATTGGTCACCTAGCCTCTAGTTGTCCTCAAGCCCCTTGCAAGGGTTCAGATACTTGGTGGAAGAATACCCTCGACGACCATTTGACTATCAATGCTTCTAAGTCTTCGGAGGATGATTCTTCTTAGGATGATTAGCTCCCTCTGGATTTTGTGCTTGCGATGTGTATTATTCTCGAGGGGCTTCCCCTCACTGCGAATGTGCTACGAGTCCCTTGACTCTTCACAAGTCCTCTTCATTTGATAAGGCTCAACCCCCTCGTGTGGCGAGCTATGTGGAGATCCTTGATCCTACTTCATCTTTGGCTCTCCTTGCTTCTTCCCCATCTCTCTTCGAGCAATCTTTGTTGGGGGCATCAGCGGGGACTCTTTCCCCTCATTTTGCGAATTTGTGTCTAGATTTGTCTTAGACGGTTGTACAAAAAAAGGAAAAAGGGTCTTCCCTTTTTTGTCTTTGCTTCACACCCTAGGATTAGGAGTGCTAGGTGTGTTAGATCGGGATTAGGAGTTGTGTGGTTTTCTGATCCTTGGATGTTTTTTTTGTGTTTTTTGTTTTGCTGTAGTGGGGCTACCATCTTTGTGTTGTGTTGTTAGTTCCACTTCTCATGGTACTCTTTCCGTTTGCTTGAGGGCTATTTTATTGTACAAGGGTCTGGGCCCTTTCAAAATCCTTGTTTTTATCTTCATCAAAACAATACAAGAGCTAAGAGAAGTGAAGGCCAGATATGCAAAGAAGAATGAAGTGAAGGAAGGAAACACTAAAGATGGAGATAATGCATTTATTATCAACACTGCTCTTCACTCTACTACTCAAAGTGATTCTTGATTCTAATTGTACAGATCATATGTCTAACAATGCTTCTCTTTTCTTACCCCTTATTTTCCAAAAGGAGAATAAGGTGCTCATTGTAGATAATTCCTCAATTCCCACTGCCAGAAATGGAGATGTAATTCTAAATAATGGTGTCATACATTATGTTTATCATGTTCCTAATTTGGTATGAACTTTCTATTTGTATATCAAATTGATGCAGAGCCAACCCAGAATGAAGCATATAAACCGGTTCAAAGACCCTTTGGAACCTACAAGATGACCTTTATAATGTATGTCGGCAAGACATCTCCCAATGTCTCACTGAAGCAATCCCCCTCTTGCCTATCGGCAAGACACTATTCTATTGGGCAAGCAAAATTCTCCTTCGCCGATCCTTACCTCTCTCCGATGAGCCTTGCATCGGCCAGACCTCGTCACTCTCACTCTGAGGAGCATCTAACTCCCGCTTCTCCTTTGGCGAGACTCCGATGAACCGTTAGCCTTTTGTTGAACCGGTGAACCAAATGAACCGATGAACCAGTTCAATTCGGTGGCTCAATGTAGGTTCAAATGAGAGGTTCAACTGCGAGGTTCAACCTGATGGTTCAACGCCAAGATTCAATGCCAAGGTTCACACCCCGATATTTTGGATGCCAACTCCCTCGTCGGCCAGACCTAAATTGTCAGCCTAACCTTAGATCCTTCCACCGATGCACCCTTCTCTCGCCGATGTAACTATTATCAGCCAGACCCCTCTCCACTCTCACCGACGCCACATCTCCATCGCCCAGACATAACCTTTCGGCGAAGATGTTATCTCTTCCGCCGATGTCCTTGGTCACGCCGACATCTTTCATCGGCGACACTCCATGGTGATCTCTTCAATCGGCGAGAACATAAACTATCGACTACCACTCAAAACTTTACGCCGATATACCTTCTTACGCCGATGTCTTCGGCCAAGTCGATCATCGGTGAGACCTTCCGCATCGGGCCAGCACAACTCTTCTTCACCGATGCCCTTAGTCAGGCCAATAGACCTAGCACCCGCTCCACCATCGGCAAGACTTTTGTCTATCGGTGTCACCCTTCTCCTTTTCGCCGATGGTAATCCTTACGCCGATGCTTCCTTCATCGGTGACACAGATGGAACTCACGCCGATGTCTCCAAAACATACATTTTAGGCTTGAATTGGACCCCGACCTGGCCAGCGATACATATACAGATACTAAGGATGGATACACACAAACTATTCACCCTGTAAATGCAGTGCACACATACTAAATGATGATTCTCCCTGGAGGGGTTCCTGCAATTCCTAACCTTCCATACCTAGAATTGAATAACCAAAAATGGAGAAATTAATCTACAGGTCCATTCCACTGATTTCCCAAAAATCTGCCAGTGGAATGGATTTATTCATTCAATTCAACTCCAGAGGCACAAAACTAAATTATATACAATTTCTACACAGAATGAACTATACAGGGTATCTACACAGCATTCAGAATCTAAAAGAAAACAATTCACAGAACTTCTATTCCTCCTCCTTAATGTTTCAGAATTACATTTCGACTGTTTTTCTCCAAAAGACAAAACACACACCACACCCCCGTCACTGCTCTACTCCATTCCATATTTATCTTTCCCAATGTGAGGGACTGACATTCTCCTCTGTTTCTGGGATTTGAGCTTACCAAGATTATAGGTGGAAACTCCTAATTAATTATATGACAACTGTTTTGCATGGGACAGCAAAACTCTTAAGGTTAAGACACATTTGTTTACCCTTCCCTTAATCCAACTTGTCTAGAATGTCAAGTTTGGAGTTTACAAACATGAAATGCCCATACAAAATGTTACATTTGAAAATGCTATGAGGTAGCATGAAATGTCTAAAAAAAAAAAAAAACCTATTAATGTCTTATGCATATTTATATTGTCTATGGGGGGCTCCTGCACCATACTCCCCCATTTGAAAAGAACTCATGTCCCATGAGTTAAGGCTTTGACTGAATCCATCTGTAACTGCTGTCTCATATCTGTCTCCTGATCTCGGTGCTGCAAATCTCTGAGCTGCAACTTGCTGCCAGGGAGGCCAATACTCATGCCTACCAATACAAGCTCTCCTCACACCTTGCTGAGCATTGCTTCCTACCATCATCTCTGTCTGATCATGGACAGTGAGAACCTCCTTTATTGTTATGATAGAATGTGTTGGTCTTTCAACTGTTAGAGGAGAAACAATAGTCCCTATTAAGATTGCATCCTTGCACTCCCAATCAGCCTATGGCTGTGGACAAACCTGCTTCTGGATCTTCTGTTGATCCACCCGATCTTTGTCAGCCAGAACTAAAGTCTTCTTCAAACTATGATCTCCTCTTTTTGTGGTATCCTCAACTTTTTGTGATTCTGTTGTAGGTATCTCCACAAACTCTTACCTACCAAGATAATCTTACCTGTCTTTTCTTCTTCAGCATCTTCCTGCAATGGAATCAACACAATAGTTCTCCCATCCTTCTTGATGGTGTATGTGTTAGCATATCCATCATACAATGCTCTCCTATCAAATTGCCATGGCCTACCCAAAAGTAGGTGACAACATTCCATGGGCAATATGTCACACAAAACTCTATCTTGATAATTCCCAATCTGAAAATCAACATATGCCTATTCATACACTAAAAGTGATTGACTATTACTTACCCAAGAGGCTTTGTAAGGATTTTTATGTGGAATTCTTTCCAAATTCAGTTTATCCACCATTTCTTGAGATACCATATTGTCTGTTGAACCAGAATCTACTACTACCTTGCATATTTTGCCTTTGCTTCTGCAAGTAGTCCAAAAAAGTGCTCTCCTCTGTATCACCTCCTTGGATGTCTTCAAGCTGATTCTCCTTAGCATCAATGCTTCGCCCTCCTCAGGGTATCCACAATTATTAGGAGCTCTATCTCCTTTATAAGTGTTTGAACTTTGCACACTTTCCTCTATCGTCTCTTCCTGCACAAGCTGTACTCTCTTGTCATTTGTTCTATCATCTCTGGATGATGAACCTTGTCTTTCTGGACATTTGAAAAATGGATGACCAAACTCACCACAGGTGTAACATTTTCCTGAAAAGGTATTAGAACCTCTTCCTCCTCCAAATCTGCCTCTTGTACCTTTCCATCCACCTCTGTAATCAGACTGTTCCTGTCCTTTACCAATGTTTTCTTGACCCTCATTGGTTTTCCTTATTGTAGGGGCTAATCCCCTTCCCCTCATGTTGTTGCCTCTTCCTTTGTTACTCTGCTCTTACCTTCTCTTTAGTTTCTCTTCTACTCTCAGGGCCACTTGGAAACACTTGTCCACAGTTTCTGGTGTTAAGATGGTGATCTCATCTTGTATGCTATATTTTAGGCCATTAATATACCTGGCAACTCTTCCTTTCTTATCCTCAACAAGTCCACATCTAAGGGACAATTTGTGAAATTCCTCTGTATAGGTGGATACATCCATATCCTTTTGTTTGAGATTCTGGATTTTCCTGTATATCTGCACTTCATAGTCCGTTGGTAGGAACTGAGCCTTGATCCTGTCTACCATCCGACTCCAGGATGAGATCATGTTCTTGCCACTCTTCACCCTTTCCCCCTGGGTGTAGTTCCACCATGTGAGTGCAGCACCTTTCAGTTTCGTTTTAGCAAACTTGACTCTCCTATTCTCCGGTACCTCCTTGTACTCGAAGTAATTATTCAAAGCCTCGATCCATTCGATGACTTCTTCTGCGTCCATCTTTCCATTAAACATTGGAATCTCCATTCTTGATTCGGATGACTCCTTACCGAGCGATTTGATAGCCTCCAGAAATTGTTTCTGATCTGCAGATATTTCTGTCTGTGTCGAGGTCATTTCCTCTTCTCCATCTTCTTCTTCTCCATCAGACTCCTCGTCTGGTTTCTGGCCTTTTCCTAAGGCTTTCAATTTAGCCTAGAGTGCTTCCTTGACTCCAATCTTGATCAGTTCCTCCATCTCCTTGAACCTCTTGGCCACTTTGGTGGTCATCGCCTTTGGAGGCATATTACTAGCCCCTTCTTTACCTTCTGTGTCTGACATAAACACTCTCAGACTCTGTCAATACCTCTGTCGACCTTTCTCTAGCTCTGTCTTCTTAATGACAGAATCAATACACCAATAGCCCAGTTCTTTCGCTGAGCTCTGATACCACTTGATGCAGAGCCAACCCAGAATGAAGCATATAAATCGGTTCAAAGATCCTTTGGAACCTACAAGATGACCTTTATAATGTATGTCGGCAAGACATCTCCCAATGTCTCACCGAAGCAATCCCCCTCTTGCCTATCGGCAAGACACTATTCTATCGGGCAAGCTAAATTCTCCTTCGCCGATCCTTACCTCTCTCCGATGAGCCTTCCATCGGCCAGACCTTGTCACTCTCACTCCGATGAGCATCT
The DNA here is from genome assembly GCA_027924645.1 of Cunninghamia lanceolata. Lineage (NCBI taxonomy): Eukaryota > Viridiplantae > Streptophyta > Pinopsida > Cupressales > Cupressaceae > Cunninghamia > Cunninghamia lanceolata. The sequence goes on along the minus strand of BSBN01001217.1, from coordinate 5,096,375 downwards.
AACTCCCGCTTCTCCTTTGGTGAGACTCCGATGAACTGTTAGCCTTTTGTTGAACCGGTGAACCAAATGAATTGATGAACCGGTTCAATTCGGTGGTTCAATGGCTAGGTTCAAATGAGAGGTTCAACTGCGAGGTTCAACCTGATGGTTCAACGCCGAGGTTCAATGCCAAGGTTCACACCCCAATATTTTGGATGCCAACTCCCTCGTTTGCCAAACCTAAATTGTCAGCCTAACCTTAGATCCTTCCACTGATGCACCCTTCTCTTGCCGATGTAACTATTATCGGCCACACCCCTCTCCACTCTCACCGACGCCACATCTCCATCGCCCAGACATAACCTTTTGGCAAAGATGTTATCTCTTCCGCTAATGTCCTTGGTCACGTCGACATCTTTCATCGGCGACACTCCATGGTGATCTCTCCGATCGGCGAGAACATAAACTATCGACTACCACTCAAAACTTTACGCCGATATACCTTCCTACGCCGATGTCTTCGGCCAAGTCGATCATCGGTGAGACCTTCTGCATCGGGCCAGCACAACTCTTCTTCACCGATGCCCTTAGTCAGGCCGATAGACCTAGCACCCGCTCCACTGTCGGCAAGACTTTTGTCTATCGGTGTCACCCTTCTCCTTTTCGCCGATGGTAATCCTTACGCTGATGCTTCCTTCGTCGGTGACACAGATGGAACTCACGCCAATGTCTCCAAAACATACATTTCAGACTTGAATTGGACCCCGACCTGGCCAGCGATACATATACAGATACTAAGGATGGATACACACAAACTATTCACCCTGTAAATGCAGTGCACACATACTAAATGACGATTCTCCCTGGAGGGGTTCCTGCAATTCCTAACCTTCCATACCTAGAATTGAATAACCAAAAATGGAGAAATTAATCTACAGGTCCATTCCACTGATTTCCCAAAAATCTGCCAGTGGAATGGATTTATTCATTCAATTCGACTCCAGAGGCACAAAACTAAATTATATACAATTTCTACACAGAATGAACTATACAGGGTATCTACACAGCATTCAGAATCTAAAAGAAAACAATTCACAGAACTTCTATTCCTCCTCCTTAATGTTTCAGAATTACATTTCGACTGTTTTTCTCCAAAAGACAAAACACACACCACACCCCCGTCACTGCTCTGCTCCATTCCATATTTATCTTTCCCAATGTGAGGGACTGACATTCTCCTCTGTTTCTGGGATTTGAGCTTACCAAGATTATAGGTGGAAACTCCTAGTTAATTATATGACAACTGTTTTGCACGGGACAACAAAACTCTTAAGGTTAAGACACATTTGTTTACCCTTCCCTTAATCCAACTTGTCTAGAATGTCAAGTTTGGAGTTTACAAACATGAAATGCCCATACAAAATGTTACATTTGAAAATGCTATGAGGTAGCATGAAATGTCTTAAAAAAAAAAAAAACCTATTAATGTCTTATGCATATTTATATTGTCTATGGGGGGCTCCTGCACCACAAATAGCACGATGAAAGAAGATATAATTCTAGCCAAAGAAATTAGTTATGAAAGATATTAACAACTTCCATATCATAGTAAGGGGATACTTGGATAAGAAGGATAAGTCTTATAAGTTCATAGAGTTTTGGGGGTGAAGGACCTTTTGCATGAGTTTCAACAGCAAGTGAAGATAGCCAACTATGGCATGAGAGGTTAGGGCACCTCAATTTTTAGAGTATACAACCAATGGGACAAATAAAAATGATAGAAGGGCTACCATTATTAAAGGCTACTAAGGAAAATGTGAAGAATGTGTGTTGGAGAAACATCATAGGGAAAGTTTTCCCAAACGAAAGGCTTGGAGATCTCCCAAGTCACTCAATTTTATTCAATTTTCATTTTGATCTATGCTACATGAATCAACCTTTACTGTCTAGAAATAGGTACATTCTTACATTTATTGATGATCATACTAAGATGTGTCAGGTCTATCTTCTGAAAGAAAAATCTTTAATTTTCAAAAAGTTTAAGTAATTCAAATCAATGGCAGAAAAGAAATTGGGATACTTTATTATAAGTAGATTTGATAGAGGGGGAGAATATGAAAGTAAGGAGTCTAAGAAATTTTGTTATGAGCATGGGATTGTTTGACAAAGAACTGTCACTTATACATATCAACATAATGGGTTAGCTAAAACAAAGAACATCACATTGATCGAAATGACAAGATGCATGCTTCAAGCAAGGCATTACTAGAATTTTTTTGGGGAAGTACATTGTGTAAACCAAAATTTGAATCTAAGTGCCCAATAAAGTTGTTAGAGATGTTACGCCATATGAGAAATGACATAGAAGAGAGTCTTGAGTTTTTAGATGCATTGTGTAGACACCTGAAAATGGTCACAACCAACTTCATCCATTCATGCATTCAACCCCAATCCACTCGCATCACTTCGTCCAATTTGATTATTAATTAAATAAATTTTAATTATTTAATTAATTTATTCTGCTCCTTTATCATGTCATAAAAATTAATTCTTCTACTATAGTTTGAAAATTAAATATTTTTGACTATAGTTCATCCCAAAAATTAAATAAATTATCATATTTATTTAATTCCTTATTTTATGCACTTTTAATTACTTTTTGTAATCATGATTATTTTCTTCTAACCCATGTGCACATGAATTAATTTTAATTAATTCATCATTACAAACCCCTATGTTTCTAAAAATCCACTTGTCATCCAATGTACACACATGTACATGACAAGTGGTACTTTGGAAGTATGGGCAAATCTTCAAAATTAAGTACATTTGTCCTATTTCTTCCACCCCACTCCATGTGTCACTATTCATCTCAATTTAAAATTTTGTGGCACTATTTGAACAATATTCTTCTAATTTTAAATTTCACTAGTCATCTCCATGGAATTTGAAATTTCTCACAAAGTCCAAGCCTTACATTTTCATAAATGAGTCCTTACATGTCATACACCTACTCAATCTTGGCCATCCATCCATTCAAACTTGGATTCTCATCCATTGATCATCCCTTGAATCTTGGGGCAACTTTCTCATCCAATCCAAACATGGCATTTGTCCAATTCTCCTTACTTGAGGATCCTCAAACAATCTCCACCATTGATCCTCCAAATTGATCTTAGCCCTCCAATCCCACCTCCAAAAATCTATAAATTGAGGCCTCCACCTCCCATTTGGAACAAGTCATTTTATGCAAGAAAACTCTGTCAATTTGAGTGCTCAACATATACAAGTAGTTCAATTCTAGCATAGTTTGGTAATAACATTTCATATCTTAGGGCATATCACTACTAATAGACTCATTTAGGGTGCAATTAGATAGTTAGTTTGTTAGTAGTTTAGCCCAATCTTGAGGTCCCTTGGACTTGAGATTGGGTGCATTTTAGGTGTAATTTGCATCTATTTTAGGTCTCATTTTCATAGGTAAACACATTGCTTAGATTCATACTCCAAATGAGACAACGAACAAATTAGATCTAAAAAAATAGAGGCCTTTAAGGCTTGGAGATTATAAAATCCTTCAATTTTTAATGTCATATAGAGATGTTATATTTGATGGATTGGCAGCTCATAAAATTCTAAAATTCAATGCTTTGAAGGAATTTCATATTCTCCCCATCTATGAGTTTAAGAAGCAGATTTGCTAATTCTTTTGATGGTCTTATATAAGATTAACAAGTTCTTTATCAATAAAGGATTTATTCTACATCAAGATTAGGGTAGGGGAGATCATATCTTGATTATTGTGTTATGTATTGATGATCTTATTATTGTTAGGAATTAGTCCTCATATGTGGGTGTTAGGTGTGTACTCCATATTATTATATTATTTGTTAATTAAAGTGTATAAAAATATTATGTGAAGAGAATATTAAATAATAAATTAACATTAACATTTATTAGTACCAATACTATTGCAATGAGTTCGCACTTATCTAGTTATTAATCTATTGGTTGTAAGGATTATTTTTCTTGTCAGGCAAATTCTATTTAAATTTGTACTTTTGCTATGTCAACATGATAAATTTTTAACAAAAAATTATTGAAAAATGATTTATCTATATTATTAAAAAAAACTATAAATGTGGAGAGAATTTTGGTTTGAGGGGAGGATGTGGCAAGTAAACAAATTATGAACACAAATTTTGTCTCCCACTAGTTAAGTCATGCCTAAATGGATGGTCATAATTATGAGAGGGAAGAATCATCTTTTTATGAATTTAATTTTTTGCTTCATTAGCTAAATGTAAAAATTATTTTTTGTCAATTAAAAATATAGGGTTCTACACATTTTATTTTATAAAATTAGATTATTTTTGGGATTTCAATTTTATTTACTCAAGAGTTAAAAATCTAGTATTTCAATTTTATTTGTACTTAAAAGTTAAAAATCTACAGTATCATGATTATTACATTTTTTATTTTATTCTTCAAACATACAATATTTTAATGCATTTTAAATTGAATTCATTAGTTTTCCACAATCCATAGTGTTGTGATATGAATGCTTCTGGATTTGACTGTGATCGATTTTTTCCCTCAACGTTTCGGATCATGTGATCCATCATAAGGAGAAAAAGAGCCAGAGAAGAGAACAAAAAATGATGGATCATGGAGTGTGATCTGAAACATTGAGGGAAAAAATCAGGAGAAAAAGAGCTAAAGAAGAGAAAGAAAAATGATGGATCATGGAGTGTGATCCGAAACGTTGAGGGAAAAAATCAATCACAGTCAAATCCATAAGCATTTTAAATTATCATAGTATTAATATTATTACATTTTAATATCTTAAGCAGATTACAAATATGCAGGCTTTGTAAAGTTTAGTTTTATAGTTAAGAAAATATTTGTGTTATTTAATAGACTTCGTAAAGTTTAGTTTCATAGTTAAGAAAATATTTGTGTTATTTAATAGACTTCGTAAAGTTTTAGTTTTATAGTTAAGGAAATATTTTAGTTATTTAATAGGCTTTGTAAAGTTTAGTTTTATAGTTAAGAAAATATTTGTGTTATTTAATAGACTTCGTAAAGTTTAGTTTTATAGTTAAGGAAATATTTTAGTTATTTAATAGGCTTTGTAAAGTTTAATTTTATGGTTAAGGAAATATTTTAGTGCTATTTTATTTTTACCAAATTAAATTATTTTTGAGATTTCAATTTTATTTACGGAAGACATTTCAAAACGAGTTTACATAAAATTTTCCTTATAAATTGAGTTCTAAACCACAACCACAATATTAGATTAATTAAAATAATTAATCACTTTCTGTAAAACTACTTACTATTATTAAGTGACTAAGATAAAATACTGGAGTGCATTTTAAATTGTAATAGTATTCAATATTATTACATTTAAATATCTTAGGCAGACATTTCAAATCTCTCCACACCCAACTATTAATTTTAATTAATTAATTAAATCTTTTCACCTTTAATTTATTATTAGTACCTGTTTCGGCTAGTACTCACCCAACTATTAATTTTAATTAATTAATTAAATCTTTTCACCTTTAATTTATTATTAGTACTGCTTCGGCTAGTACTATTACAATGAGTTTGCACTTATCTAGTTATTAATCTATTGATTGTAAACCAACCAAAAGACATGATTATTTTTCTTGTTGGGTAAATTTGATTTAAATTTGTACTTTTCCTATGTCAATATGATAAATTTTTAACAAAAAAATATTGAAAAATGATTTGTGTATTGTCAGTGGCTAAAAAAATGACCTCTTCTCTGCTAATTGTCGGAGAATGCAACAAAAAGCTATAAATGCGGAGAGAATTTTAGTTTGAGGGGAGGATGTAGCAAGTAAACAAATTATGAACACAAATTTTGTCTCCCACTAGTCATACCTAAATGGATGACTTTTTGTCAAAGGACAAAGTTATAATATTAATAATATTATTAAAAATATAGGGTTTTACACGTATTATTTTATGAAATTAGATTATTTTTGGGATTTCAATTTTATTTACTCAAGTCTAGTATTTCAATTTTATTTACTAAAAAATTAAAAATCTACAGTATCATAAAAAATATTTCGCCATATTATTACCTTTTTTTATTAGTACCTACCTTCGGCTGGTACTATTGCAATGAGTTCGCACTTATCTAGTTATTAATATATTGATTGCAAACCAATCAAAAGATAGGATTATTTTTCTTGTCGAACAAATTTGATTTAAATCTGTACTTTTCCTACGTCAACATGATAAATTTTTAACAAAAAAATATTTAGAAATGATTTATCTGTATTGTCATTGGCTGAAAAAAATGACCTCTTCTCTTCTCTGCGGATTGTCAGATTGTCGAAGAGTGCAACAAAAAACTATAAATGCCAAGAGAATTTTGGTTTAAGGGGAGCACGTGGCAAGTAAACAAATTATGAACACAAATTTTGTCTCCCACTAGTTAAGTCATGCCTAAATGGATGGCGATTAATTTTTTGCTTCATTAGCTAAAAGTAATTTAATTTTAATTTAGTTTTTAAGGTTCTACACATTTTATTTTATGTAATTAGATTATTTATTTTATTTAGTCAAAACTTTAAAATCTATAGTATCATGAATTTAATAACATTCTTTATTTTATTCTTCAAACTTACAATATTTTAATGCATTTTAAATTATAAAAGTATTAGTATTATTACATTAATTAATTATTTAATCATTATTATTATATTATTTAAATATTTAATATTTAATTTTGAAAATTTATATTTAAATTTTAAGTGAAAATATGAACATTGAATATTTAATACATAGGAAACAACTTCCTATTATATTAAATATACACCCTAATAATTTTTTTTAAAACAATAGTGACAAGAGTTTAAAGACTATTTTGTTACTTTGCTTGTATTTAATTAAATCTTTCCAGTGTAAATATTTAATTTATTATTTACAAACCTAAAAACCTAAATCAAAACCTATTCATAATAAATTGAAAATATTAAAAACCGATGTAGTTCACCTAACTATTACCATTCAACTACCCAAACCACTTTTACTCCAAAATTTTATAAATACCCTACATTTCCCAAATCAAAATTAGGACGAGACAATCTACCGAGTTATGCAGGTTTTGGTACATTTATGGAGATATCTTTGTTTGCAGGTGTTGGGAAAAAAATTGAATTTTTTTAAAATTGTTTTTTAGTTCACGAGCCTTTTAGCCCCTTTATCCAGTAGTATCATTGTCTTTGCTGATTTGGGTTGGTGCAATGGTTGTTATTTACTTCATTGGATCAACAGTTTCTTGACAGTCTTTTATATGTGAACATTATAGTGTTGCGAAAAAAATTGATTTTTTTTAAAATTGTTTTTTTAGTTCAGGGGCCTTTTAGCCCCTTTATCTAGTAGTATCATTGTCTTTGTTGATTTGGGTTGGTGCAATGGTTGTTATTTACTTATTGGCTCAACAGTTTCTTGACAGTCTTTTGTATGTGAACATTATAGTGTTGCAAAAAAAATTGAATTTTTTTAAAATTGTTTTTTAGTTTAGAAGCCTTTTAGCCCCTTTATCCAGTAGTATCATTGTCTTTGCTATAACTCTTTTACAATTCATAGTTTATTAAATTAGATTTTATCTATTCCCTTGTGCTCATGCAAGTTTTTCAATTGATTTGGGTTGGTGCAATGGTTGTTACTTGATAGTCTTTTATATGTGAACATTATTAATAATTCTTTTTACATGATAAGAGTGATTAATGCACATCCATTACAATAATGGCGGTAATATTTCCTTATGGAAAGGGAGTGGCAGTTAATATATTATTTTATTTATGTTTAATAATATTTTATAACAATATTTAATTAGGGTTTTATCAAATCAAATAAAAAAGGGAAAAGTATACAATAAGGAAGTGCATTATATTTTTAAAATTTTACTAACTATATTTAGGAACATGGCATCACTTGATTTAAATATTTTCCATCACACTAGATTTTTGACTGTTGAGTAAATAAAATTGAAATCCCTAAAATAAAAGTATTTTGCCATGTTATTACATTTTTTATTTTATTCTTCAAACTTACAATATTTTAATGCATTTTAAATTATAAAAGTATTAGTATTATTACATTTTAAGGAAATATTTGTGTTATTAATAGACTTTGTAAAAGTTTAGTTTTATAGTTAGGAAATATTTTAGTCTTATTTTATTTTTACCAAATTAGATTGTTTTTAAAATTTTAATTTTATTTACCCAAGACATTTCAACACTCTTCAAAAATTAAATTTTCAATTATTGGAATGCAATTTGTCTATACAACCAATACTTAATCAACAAAAAAAATTACAACTAAACAAATACTATATACAACCAATAGCTAATCAACAAAAAAAATTACAACTAAACAAACACTATAATAACAACACTACAAGGCAGGCCACTAAGTGGCACTTGTTTTATTCTTCAAACATACAATATTTTAATGCACTATAAATTATCATAGTATTAATATTATTACATTTTAATGTCTTAAAGAGATATTTCAAATCTTTATACACTCAACTAGGGCTAGGGCTATCCACATAATACAAATATGCAAGCTTTGTGAAGTTTAGTTTTATAGTTAAGGAAATATTTGTATTATTTAATAGGCTTTGTAAAGTTTAGTATTAAGATTATTATATTTTAATAGCTTAAGTAGATATTTCAAATCTCTATACACTCAACTAGGGCTAGGCTCTCCGCATGTTACAAATATGTAGGCTTTGTAAAGTTTAGTTTTATAATTAAGGAAATATTTGTGTATAGCTAAGTAAATATTTTAGTGCTATTTTATTTTTACCAAATTAAATTATTTTTGAGATTTTAACTTTATTTACCGAAGCCATTTCGAAATGAGTTCACATAAATTTTTCCTTATAAATTTAGTTCTAGAAATATAATAGTTACAAATTTGAAATGATAAACAATATTAGATTAATTAAAATAATTAAAATCATGTTATCTAAAACTACTTACTATTATTATTTAAACAAAAATTAAGTGACTAAGATAAAATACTGTAGTGATCTAAATATGAATATGTTTTTGATTATGGTAAGTGGCAGAACAAAGGAACCGAACCCTATTACAAAACAACCCAGAGGGGGCTAAGGCCCAAAGGCTAGAAAATAGGCCCCAACAGGTGAAACAAAGCAAACAAACAGTGTGTACACACAAACTGGAGAACTAAACAACAGTAGACGCTGAACCATAGTCCAGAAAACCTCAGAGTCAAAGTCCTCCGAGCAAGGAGAGAGGGGGGATCCTCCCGAGCCACAATAGCCATGGAAGGTGCCAACGAAGTGGAACCCAAAGAAGGCCCAGCCGGAAGAGTAACAGGAGAAACAGAAAAAGAATCATGACCAGGAGCACCCGAGGGCATAGTCGACAAGTCCATAGTAGGCAAGACTGAAGGAAGCCTAAAGCTGAAACAGTATTGGACCATTCAACAGTAGTAGGAGCTTAGGAGGGGCGAAGAGGGGATAGAAGAAATCACCTCCACCAACTTCACCGGAGCAGACTTAAGAGGGATCACTTCCTCCTGAGAGGATTCATCATCATAAGATGAACCATCCTGCTGAGAAGCACTGATAGTTAAGTGGTCCTCAAGAGCATCCTTCCACCAAGTTGCAGTGCCTTTACGCCGCGAAAGATAACAACCTGCAGCCATGTGACCAACAGCGAATCAACGCCGACATCTAAAGGGGATACCCTCATAATCCAACAGTTGTTTCCAAGGTCGATCACCTACCATCAGAACAACGTCTCCAAAGAGGGGTTTGGAGAGGTCAATATCCAGAAGAATACGAGCAACTGTGGAGTGACCCATTAAAGAGGTAGTAGCATCTACCTTCAGAAATCGACCAATGGCATTTCCAATGCCCTTATAAAAAGAATCCTCTCAAAACTGGAGGGGGAGGTTCAGGAGTCGCACCCAAATCAGCCTGATATTAAGCAGCTAGGTAAGGGGATTAAAAGCCAGAGACCCTGGCTTAATGAACAGAGAATGCTCCCCCCACATCTAGACCCTGCCATTGAGAACCAAATCTTGTTACTTAGAAGAATCAAAAGTCACAATTAAAAAGCCTCTAGCACTGGGAAAGAGCTCAATCTTTCCAGCAACCAACGGCTTCCAAGATTCCAACACCCAATTGTGAAGGTCGGGAAGAGAGGGCCATAGTCCATTAAACCTGCAAATAACTCCTGTATTGCGGTAAAACTTTTCATTTTAAGCAATCTCCGGGCCACACACCACAACAGGAGAAGAGCAAGCACATGGGAGAGGCCAAACGCCCCTACCCACACCCGAACCAACAACCCCCAAACCAACAACTGCTGCAAAAGACCTTTTAGGGATAGCAGCGCCACTCCACCCAGGAACGGACAACCTAGGCCCAACCACCATCTTCCCAGCCTGCGCATTGGCGTTCATGTTTTCCTCCCGGTCTTAGGGAATGTACATCCCCTCCAACCCACTATTTTTTGTAGCCTTTTTAGGATGCACGACCCTGTCCAGAGGGATACTAGCAGCTGCGGAAGCAGAGACAAGCGCAACACACCCAGCACCAACAGTTGAGTGGAGATGACTCTCACTTGTGGCCATTTCAAATATTGTTAGTTATAATAATTAGCAAAAATTATAGTCTAAATATGAATATGTTATTGTTATTATATTGTGTAATTATTCTTCAAACTTACAATATTTTAATGCATTTTAAATTGTAATAGTATTCAATATTATTATATTTTAATATCTTAGGTAGACATTTCAAATCTCTCCACACCCAACTAGGGTTAGGGTTCTACACATTTTATTTTATGAAATTACATTATTTTTTAGATTTCAATTTTATTTACTCGAGAGTTAAAAATTTAGGATTTCAATTTTATTTAGTCAAAAGTTAAAAATCTATAGTATCACAAAAAATATTTCTCCATGTTATTACATTTTTTATTTTATTCTTCAAACTTACAATATTATAAAAGCATTAGTATTATTACATTTTAAGGAAATATTTGTGTTATTTAATAGGCTTTGTGAAATTTAGTTTTATAGTTAAAGGAAATATTTTAGTCCTATTTTATTTTTACCAAATTATATTGTTTTTGAGATTTCAATTTTATTTACCCAAGACATTTCAACACTCTTCAAAAATTAAATTTTCAATTATTGGAATGCAATTTGTCTATACAACCAATACTTAATCAACAAAAAAATTACAACTAAACAAATACTATAATATCAACACTTCAAGGCAGGTACTAGCCACTACATGACACTTGTTAAATAGGTGTTAGTAATTAATAATATTAATTGTGGCATAGTTTTGGGTGGTTGGTAAGTTGAAAGGCTTTATAAAACCATTGAAATGTAATAATCAAAGTGTTGAAGATCACTGGTGTTTTTGCCTTTGACTCTACTTCAATATGGAGAAATTTCAATGTGGTATTAGAACAGGTTTATGCGAGATCTTTATGTTTGCCTCCATTCAATTGTCCTTGCTTCAGAATGGTTCACACAATGGTGCAAACCACGTACAAAAACCATTATTTTACCTGTCAACATTTTTGCATTTTGTCAACAATTTTACAATGTAGATCACATACAAACTTGTTGACATTCATCATCCATCTATATTCTCTTCTCTTACATCCTCTTCATCCTTTCTGCTGTCTACACTATTTTGTTCACAGTTTCAAAATCAGAAAAATAAAAAAAACTGTACATTCAAAGTTGCAAAAATCTTTGGTGTTCTTTTCAGCGGGCGAGTCCTGTCAAAAAAGTATTAGGCTGCGTTTGAAAAAACATATAAATTGGTTTTCCGAGGTGATCGACACCCAAGCAATCAGTGAGATTGAGACGTGATCAACTGGAGATGAGAAGGCCATCGAGTGAAATTATTACCGTCAACAAAGGGGAAGAAGGGAAAGCCGTGATAATTGTTATTCCGTCAATCGAGTGGGCTATTGATCTTACAAAGACAATGGTATTAAGGCATGGGATTCATGGCTTAGTAATTGATCCATACAATGAGTTTGATCACCAGTATACTCCCTCAGAAATAGAATTTGAGTATATCGCCCAGGTGCTTACAATGGTGAAGCACTTTGCTCAGAGCCATAACTGCCATGTCTAGCTTGTTGCTCACCCAAGGCTATTACAAAATTGTAGTAATAGGTAATATATGCATCTCTGTATAGAAGGTTTGGTAATAGTTTTGAAAGTGGGAAGTTTAGAGTTCAATGTCTTTGGTTAATTGATACACACTCTTTTTTGTAGAGAGTGTGAAAATGGAGGAGTCTCACATGTATTTCTTTGAAGTTGGAGAAGTAAGGATGGTGGTGGTATCATTTATGTATAAATAATATAGTTTTTTTTTTTTGGAAAGGTTTTATATTTGTTTTATTAGTTAAATTTGACATATATTTGGAGGTAGAATTTATAGATACTTTCAAGTTGAAAGTTACATTTTATAAAAACATATTTTTTTGGATGTATTATTAGTCGAAACTGACATTTAAGGAGCTTTTCTATTGGGGGGGGGGTGGAATATAAAATGGGTGAACCTCAACAACAACCCAAAAGATGGAGGCAATGACCCAACTTCAGAATAAAGTTTCTCACCCCATGTTAGCACTAAGGGTGGAATGTTAGGAATTAGTCCTCACATGTGGGTGTTAGTGTGTACTCTATATTATTATTTGTAAATTAATGTGTATGTAAATAATATGTGGATAGAATAATAAATAATAAATATAAAATCAACATGTTAATGTTCATTTATTAAGTAGGTGTTAGTAATTAATAATGTTAGTTGTCGGGTGGTTTGAATAGTTGGTAAGTTGAAAGGCTTTATAAAACCATTGAAATGTAGTGTTGAAGATGATTGACTGATTCATGTGTTTGAGCCTTTGGCTCTACTTTAATATGTAGTAATTTTAATAATTCTTACATAATTTTTGTTAAGGACAATTGATGACATGAAGAAGGAGCTTAAGGGAGATTTTGAAATAATAGATATTGGATTACTACATTATTTCCTTGGAGTTTAGGTGACTCAGGAAGAGGATGAAATCTTTATCCTAACCTAAGTATGCTTTGGCCTTGCTCACCAAGTTCGATATGTTGAATTGCAATCTTCCTTGACTTCCTATCAGTTGGGTGTAAAACTTTCTATCAAATATACTTCAAACCTTCTTGTTGGGACAATTTATAAAACCATCAATCGACTCAGAAAAGTAAGAACCATCTCTCCTTAGCTGTGAAGATTGTCTTGGCAGCACAAAACTTTTCTTTCTCTACACATCTCCTTAAAGAGCCATGATTCAAGAGGGTATTCACGTTCAGGCCATGAGAAGTCTCTGAGGAACTGGTTGATATGCCAGAGATTAGGTGGAGCATCTTCCTCTAAAGCAAGCAATCTCTACAACAGGTGAAGGTACAGAACTTCCTTCTGAAGATATACAGGAAAGTCTTGTGGCCAGAGAATGGTTATCACCACATATTGAATATGAGTTTCATTTATATCTTGTACACATGCAACTTTGTACTCAGTGAATGCATCATCTTCTAAAAAAGGTGCAAGTTGTTCATACACAACTCTCATTACTGATTCTTGACTTATCGGATCGACAACTGTCGTTGCCCATTTTTCTAGTGCTTTAGAGGCTTCTTCATTGGTTGTGTTTTCATCCATCCACTCTCCAAAGTCTGATGAATTATCAAGATCTAAATGCTCAAACTCTTGAACATCTTCACCTGACAACTCACTTTCCCATTCATTACCTAGAATCTCGTCATCCTCTGTAGAGTAATCTTCTTCAATGCAGATATCCAGCATCACTTCCTCTTCAACATTCATGTATCTTCTTCTGTAAAAGGATTAGAATAAAAAATAGATTGATCTGAGTCATATGTTTCCTCTTCTTCTTCTTGATCAATCTCACACATGGCGTATCTCACAAGACATTTGTCAAGAATCTTTGACTTTTCAATATCATCCTCTATAGTGACTAAAACTAAATATTCCATGAACTCCTCTTCTTTATCAACCTCTTCATATGTTGCATTCCACACTAGTTGCATAATATTAGTGAAGTCTCTTTCTTGTACAGGTTCATAGATGGATTCAACATCGTCCTCTTCACTAGTATGTATGAAAGATTCTTGAGACGCAGGTGAAGAAGGACTATATTGTAAAGAAAAGTCTGCAGTATCTTCCGTTCAAGAATCACTTTCCCATTGATGTTGAAAACAATTTAGATCTGATAACGAAACTTCCATATGATCTCTAGTTCTGAAAAATTCTTCCAAGAAGAAATCATCTTCAAAAATAAGATCATGCTCTTGCTCCATTTGCAAAACTTCTTTGGCCTCTCCTTTGGATATATCTGACATAGATTCTTCAAACTAGCCTTCAAAAGACAAGAAAAAGAACTCTGATTCATCATTATTTTGTTCTAGAGAGGATTGTCGCACTTCTTCTTCCTCAAAGAAGGTTTGCAAGTTGTACATTTCTTCAAATTCTTCCTCTGATTCGTCAACCACATAGACTACCTCCTGGTTCTTTTCGGATATCTCAGACAGCGTAACATATGTACCGGGACCCATTTCTTAATATAGCACTTGTGCTTGAGGATCCTGAGATTTCACCACCGTGAACTGTGACTTGGTTTTTGGTTAAAATTTGAAACTACCTTTCTTTAAAGGAATGGTCGTAGACAACCAATCCAATTGTATTTCTCCTCCGAGATCTTTGCAGAAGCTTCTACTTAACAGCATCCCGTAGCTGGCTGGAATGTCAGCTACCAAGATAGTCATCATTATTTTCTTCTCGTGGCAAGCCGCCAATCGTACTTGAGCATCCTTCAATTGTCCAACCAATGTCACTGATTTAGACTCAAGCGAATAACACTTGTCATGCGTTTTGGTGCACGAGAGTCCCAAAGCGTTCATTACCTGCAAAGGCATGATGTTGTCTGAAGCTCCTGAATCAATGATATAATTGCTCAATTTATAGCCTCCTATATACAAAGAGATATAGAAGGGCTTTGGCTTCTCTCCTACTGGAATGGAAGATTCAAGCAATGTAGGCTGTACGACAGTCTCTTTCCTAATCTGGATGGTCCTAAAGATACTCCAGTTGAGAAATCTGCACCTTTGTCTTCTTCATGGAATCCACTTTATCAAAATTTGTTGAAGATGAATTTTGAACAGCCTGGACATTTTCATGTGGTGGATTAGCATTGGAAGTGGAAGCCACTTCCTTCTCCTTTTCTTTTGGTCTTTATCTATCCTCTCCTTCCTTCTGTGCTTTAAAATGTTGAGTACATGTAAACACAGGAGTCGAAAGATTTTCATGATTCACTGCAAGAGAATATTGACTAAAATCATCTTGTTCTTCCTTCATTATAATGGGTTCATTCTGGAAGTATCCCGTAGTAGAGTCACCATCGAAGTTGTCCATCTGTGGTAAGACAACATTCACACTTGGGGAAGGAACAATGTTTGAAATGGGTGCAACATCAGCATATCCCATGATTTGATTCATTCTTAAATTTTTAGGACATGTGGCTCTAGTATGCACATCTATCTCATGAAAGGAACAAAACACTACATTTTGAGCGGCATCAACTGCTTGTCTTAGTGGTGGTGCTGGCAACTTGGGCCTGTAATTATTGAAAGGCTAAAAATTGTTCCTCTTAGGTTGATATGGTTGCTGAGGCTAATACTGTTGCTGCGATTGGTATTGTTGTTGTGGTGATTGATATGGTTGTTGCGCAGGTTGCCCCTGAGTAGGCAACTATCTTTTCATGATAGTCACTTCATTTGCTACCTTATGTAGCAGTGGATCCGCAGAACTTTGAACAAGAGGCCTAATTGAATCCGTTTTCATCTTGCCAGAGGTAATCATGTCATCCTCTAGCTTGATGGCATTTTCTTGTGCATTGGATAATTTTGTTTCATTAGCTGATCTTAAAAAGAAGGCTATCTCAGAAGGAAGAGTGTTAATGAAACTACTCAACAGAATTTGCGGAGATGGATTGAGATTATGAGAAAGGCGTGTAACCAGGCGATTAAACCTTGCCACAAACTCCCTCATTGGTTCATTATTTTCCATCTTTGAATTTGAGAGTTGGGCGAACAATCTAAGTCCGTCTTCGACAGGCTTGAACCTTGCCAAGAATTTCTCTCTCATAGTTGCCCAACTTGTAATGATACCTCATTCTAGATGATTGAACCAGTCGACAGCATTTCCCATGAGAGTCTCAACGAAGAGACGCACAACAACATCTTCATGTGATACATGCAAAACAGCACAAGCTGTTGTGAATGCAGAGATGTGTTCATCGGGATGTTGAGTTCCATCACTGTGGAACCGGGGAAAGTGCTTCCTTGACCCCTTTAGTAACTCATGATGTGCTTGCAGAGCCAAAGGTCCAGTGTTATTACCCCAAGGAAATGGTGGTGGTCGCCTTTGATTTGGATTATTGTGATTGTTGTTATTTGCATCACCCATTGCTCTAGGCTGGGTTACTGGTTCTTCTTGTAATTCTTTCTGCTTGACTTCAGGAACTGTCAAAATTTCTCGAACTATGTTGGATGCTTCTCCAACTTTTGCAGAATCAAGATCTTGAAAGAAACGATCCGTAGCACCGCCTTTTCCCTTTCTTGAATAAAACTTGTGAGCCGGGTGGTAGTACTGGTCTTCCTACTACAAGATCTGCTTTGAGTTCTTCATCAAGGATAGCAACTGCGTTTCTCCACTGATCAGGACTTTCCTTTTGCGCAACTATGAAACTCCTTAGGCTGCTAATGATGTTCGTTTGCTCTCCTTCCACTCGTACAAGATTTGGTTGAATAACATGTGGTGTAAGATTTGGTTGTTGAACTGGAGCAGAAGGACGCCAAAGAGTCATTCCTATGACATAAGCCTAAGCTTGCTTGAAGTTTTATGCCTAGTGCCCCACGGTGGGCGCCAGAAAATTGTTGGCATTTCAATTCGCACCTTTGGAATGGGATTTGGAAACGGACAGGTATGCACATATAAACTGCGCTCTCCTATTGGAAGGGGGAGTTCCCTTTCTTGCTAATGTTCGCTGAAAAGATAATTAAATGAAACTTCGCCTATCTTCTTTTTGATACTCAACTGCAAGCACAAGGTTATAAAACTCTAAACACTACAGAAGAGTTTTTTTCCTTTTTAAAACTTCTACTACAACTAAGCAAAGACTAACGACGCTTTCAATCTCCTAAGTAAATTCAGAGAAAAGAAAATTGAAAGTGAACAAGGAATGATTGTTAACACAAAAACTTAAAGCAATTTTCTTCCAGATTAACATCACAAGACTAAAAGTACTTTAATGATGAGAGCTGAAAAGAAAGCTACAAAAGCTACACATCTGATGACGATAACTTGATGAATTGAGATAGAATATCAGAGCAAAATAGGCATGAGACTTCTATTCAGTATCATAAAGTTGGCACAACTCCAGGACACCAATGCTGCAACAAAAGGCAGACATACAACAAGCGATCAAACACTGGAGAACAAATTACACAAAGTGAACAGACACTTGGAATATCAAGATTTGCAGGCTAGAATAGGCATAGCAAATTTTCTATCACAATTACCATTACATACAATGGGCAAGGATGCCTTTATCTATACTAAAATCAAAGGAGTAGGGAACCCTAAAATCTCCTTGATTAACCCTAACTTGCTAACTCGCAAGCTTTATTACTATTCTAAGACAAAGATACAATAAACAAATGCTTTAAAGCAAAGAAGATTCCAACTATCACAAGGTGATTTCTTTTCTAAATATAGAATGGATGAGCTTAGGATGAAAGCAAATGCTCTAAAATAAAAGCATATGTTTTAAAGATGCTTTATTTTGAAATGCATCCTCATCAACATTCACGCTTTTTGGTGATGTCATCCGTTGATATTCTGGGAAACAATATCTTCTAAAAAGTGAGTGACTGCATCTTTGCCAGGAACACTAATACTTTCTAGAATGATATTCTGATTCTCTAACATTTCTTCACCATTGGCAACCATCTGAAGAAATTCGTGAACTTCACCCGCAGCCTTGTCAAATTTCACTGTCATTGCGGCAAAATGACTCATCTTGCCGGCATTGATATCATAATTAAAATTGCTGCGGACAAGAATCTAGAACTTTGCTTGCACTTCCCTGAGATCATATAGGGTACCATCTTCTGTTTCATAAGAACACGAGATCTGAGAGACAAAAGATTTGACGAACTTGAGGATGTTGACTAACTTTTCTTTCCATTCTGTCAACTCTGAAATCATACTATCATAAGTTTTTACTGTGAAAAGATATTGCGCTTTCCAAGTAGAAACTATCTTCTTATCTTCAGCTGAATCAACAGTATCAAAGTTACAAACTGACAAATCAATGTGTGCATCAAAGTTACGAACCGACGAATCTAGCTCTGAATCTATGTGGATAGGAGAAGTGATCGGTGAAGAAGGAGGAGAAACATGATCTGAAGGTAACACTTCAACATGTGGCATTGTTTCAATAGGAACTTCTGGTTCAATTGGTGGTTGTCCCTGTTGGACATGAGCTAGAGACTCATCCTTTTTCCTCTTTAACTTAGCCATTTTCGTTCCTTCTTAGAAGAACACTCATAACTTTTACCCTTCATTTTGGCTTGGAAGTGGAAGGCTCTGATGGTTGCACAACTGGCGGCTCTGCTAACAGAATATCATCCTTCCACTTAGTCTTCAAGAATATCAAACTATTTTTAACCACTCGACTTGTTCTTTCTTCAATGGTAGTGCTCTCTTTAACTGACCAATTAACTGGTGGCAACGGTTGTTGCTCAATTTGGTCTCTGAAATACGTGGGAAGTAGAACTTCACCACTCTCTGTCAAACCCTCTATATCTTTTGATAGGATATCAGACATCTGCTGAAGAGTGAATCTACTGTAACTGCATTCTCGCACTTCAAACTCATCAGCACAATTAGGCCAGAAGTCTTCAACCGCAAACTTGTGCATACAATTCTGTCCAAGATGTAATGGATAAACACCACAGGGATCATATGAAGATTTGTCAAAAAACTTAAGACCATATCTGGATGATTCATTACCGATTGCCTTGGCATCTGCTCTAGATCTACATTTGTAAATACTCATCCCAAGTGGAAAATTGAAAGCTGTCTTGCGTCTGCTACGCAAAAATGTATGAAATTCATAGGCTTGCCTCAAAAATTCCATAAATGCAATTTCGTCTGTAGTATATCTTAGCAACACGGCTGGCTCGCTTGATAAGTCATATACTGTGATGTAGGAAAAAGTGGGAAATTGGATAAACCAATCAGCCCATTCTGCCATTGCTATTCTAGCCTTTGCTGAAAATCGTATATGCAACTCATTGTCCATATCTCGCACTGCATGCATCAAGAATGCATCATTCACCCACCTATAATGTCATTCAGCTTGAGAGATCTCTAACTGTGGGAAATGATGATACACATGCTGAGTACCCAGAGTTCCAACAACATTCAAACCTTTGAATTGACCCTGAAAAGCCATCAAATACACAAGGTATGATATCATGTGGAATTCATGGGCCCTTTGAAAATCAATTATTTGTTGGTGGAGACTATCATTGATGAAAGTCAACCAGTCATAGAATTCGGTTCCGTCAACAATCTGGGACATGATGTAAAACATCCAAGGCTGGAACTTGTTAGCATCTGCTTGTCCCATGATCCGACTTAGCAAAGTAATCATTATGGAATGTTCCTCCTTGAATTCTCCACATCCAACATTCTTTGGCATGACATTCTGCTTCTCTTTCAACCACCTCTGGCCAATCTTTTTTCTGTATTTTTCTTTATCATTGTTCCAAACCCTCTTGCATTCTTCAAGTGAAAAAGTTAAGTTTTCTCTCCAAATAGGTATTGTAAAACACTTCTCTATGTCATTTGGCCTCAAGCTGCAGAGTACATGTCCATCTCTTGACTGGATTTCTCTTGTGACCGAGTTGTAATGCGTCATGCAAGCAATTACAAACTTGATGCTTTGCACTGTGATGGGAAAGGATGCTGCTGCAAGCAAACCAGAGTGTTCAAGATTCCTGATAGCTTTATTCCCTGCATCCTCCAAGGAGTGTAAATTGATTACTGGAAGTACTTTATGCAAGTCTATTTCACAAGTTCTTAGGTAATCATGAACCAACGTCATTTTGTGCTTGATTTGTGTTGGAGAGTACTGCATATTGGAAGATTTAAAAATCAACTGTGAACACGCCTATATAAGAAAAATCTTGGACAAATGGCTGAAAATTATTTGCTGATTTTTAGAAAAAGTAGAGTGTGAGCCAAAAAAGTTGGCACATGGGTTTTGTAGATAATTCTGTTTCGAAGCAACCCAGATTGTTAGATTTTGAAAAAGCGAAGATTTTCTCAAAAAAGGAAAAAATAGTTTCCTGAAAAAAAGTAAAACTCCAATCTTCAAGAGGATAATAATTTGGATGGACCCATCTCGACAAAAAATGAAAAATCTCTGGTCAGATTTCTGAAAAATGATCCCCTTGAAACGAGAAACCTGAAAAAACAAGCCTCTCTTCTTCCTCAACCTGAAACTATGAAGAATGCTGAAAAAACACTTGGTTTGGGTCTTCGAATCTTTGTTGAAAGAAAAATAAAAATCTTCCTTTAGATGCAACCTACAAAAGATAATGAAATAAAGAAGCCAAATGCTTGTCTTTATAAATCTTTAGGGCAAAAAAGCAGCTTTATTTGTGTGAATAAAACTTCACTCTCATCCATGAAGAAAACAACTTTTAAAGCATAAATCCAAGTGGATGTCTTCGAATAGGAAGAATCCCTATTTTTTAGCTACCTATGGCTTCATGTGCAAGATGACAAAAAAATCTTCTTTTAATGATGTCATCGAACACACAAGTTGAAAGAAGTGCTAGCCAATTTTCCTTCGTTTTTGACACTTCAACACTCATTTTGACTTAAATATGGTCTATCTCCGACTTCAACAAGGCAGAAAAATGTCACTGTTGACTGAAAAAGGTGACTGATCCTGACATTTTAGAGACCTATCAACTGAGATTCCATCCCCTACCTCCGACTGTTGATCTGACATCGTTTTACCAAGTTTGACCTCCCGAAAACTGCCAACGGGTGAAGATTGGGCACAAAATTGTTAGAAATTTTTCAACTTCTTCAATTTCTCGATTTGCGTGTGCATTCCAGTGGTGGAGGACCCCTGTTTGGCTGTCAATTTCTATCAATGGGGATGAAACTGAGTCTGATGATTTGGTAAATAGGCAGGCCTAATGAAAACTAAGTTGACTGTAGCTTCTATCACCTCGAAAAATGTGCTAAATTGATCAACTCTGAACTACACCGGGTTGACAGAAGGAGATTCACGTTTTACAAGAAAAACTTCAAAAATAAACTAAATCTAGAGAGTTTGGACATCCCAAGTCACCTGGGGCGCCTGGTTTGCCAATACTTAGAAATTTTTCTAAAAAATTCACTTTTTGTACCTTTTCTCGTTTTCTGTGCCCACAACTCCTGTTCGATCTTTGATTTCAGTCATTCTGATGACTGTCGAGGTGGATAGAGGGTGATCTGAGTAGTCTAAAAATATCTAAGATGAAATCTTGGATTTGACTAAATTTTGACTGAGTTTGACCAAGTTTGACCAATCGGAAACAGGCTAATTGAAGCATTTCTGACGTTTCTCAAAAAACATAAAAAAACTAACACAGGAAAGGTTGGGCACCCCAAGTCACATGGGGCACCTGGTTTCACCAGACTTAGTCAAATTTATGATTTTTCAACCGTTCATTCCACCTTGGATCCATCTTGCATCATTTTGCGTGCATCATCAAGTCGATGACTGTTCGTCGATTCTGTGTCGTTGGAACAGCATTGAAAACTTGTCGATGAGCTCTGGCAGATGAACTTTTCTCTATTGATGATTTCTGAGCTCATGCTTCACCTTTTGAAAAAGCAGAAATGACCCAGTAGAGAAAACTTGGTCATTTGAAGATTCCGTCTGAACCGCGCCGATCGTGAAGCAAAATAGACCAATGAGAATCGAGTGCGAATCCTGAGTTGGAGATTCTATTTTTAGAAAGTTTTTCCAACATCCATATCTCAAGAAATGTAGAAAACTTAATCTAACGTCTATTTTTAGAAATTTTGCTGTTTTGACTTTTTGACGAAAAATTTTCTAGACTTGTTTCAAAATGCCTTAATGAAGCAAAAATTTTGGTTTGGTACAACAATACTCACTTCTACATTCTTTGTTCTCCACATGATACTCCTCATCCATGGCAACTTGTGTTTGTTTCTTTACGACCTCTCTTCCTCAATTGGCCTCTTCTACAATCGCCTCAACGTTTCTATGGCCTATGGCCTTTCTTGTTCTTTTCGGCCTTAATGCCCCCTCTGATTCACTACATTTCTTGTTTGGCCTCCTAGTCTTCCAAATAATCTTTTTATGCAATCTCTCTTGCCGTTACACACTGAACTGTCCTCTGTCGATGCCCCATTGTTTGCGTAGATATTCCTTTCTTTTCTGCCAGACTGTCCATCAACCTACTTATTGTATTCCATGCACCACGACATAAATAAAACTTGTTTATAACATGCCTCAGATGAGGCCTTTCTACCAACCATCGACCTCCAACTATTCATCTCAAACCATCCACAAGAGACTCTAGTAATCGATCTCCCGCTATTTATTCCTAGTTCATAACTTCTTCCACAACTCCTTGACAATATTCATGTCGCTGTGGCAACATGAACTTCCATTTGCCTTCTCATGTTGTCCAGGTTGAAAAAAAAATCAATTGCTAACATAAATTAGAACTCAGATTGATGCCCTTGCATCAGACTCCCTAGGGGACAAAAAGAATGTGCTTCTGCACATGAAGTAATACTAAGCAACTTACTCTCCATTTATTTTCTTTCTCTTTTTCCAATCCATTTGCACACTTGCATTGATCACAACTACATTCGTTTCAACAACATACTTGTTGACCAAATGCCAACTTGGCATTGCATACCTAGGGATCTTTACTGGTCTCCTCCTTCCAACTGCAATCCTCAATTCATTCTCTCTTTCACTCATTTTGTCTTCTACACCTACACAAGAAAAAAATACATTAAAGGAAACATATCCTTCTTCTTCCACATACTTTATGTTTTCATCCAGCTCTTCTTCTCTTCTAAACAATTCCTTCTTTTCAACATGCTCCAAAAGATTGGGCTCCACCTCACCCATACTCAACCATTAAACGTCACCTATTCTTGCATTCTTATTGATACCAACAATAACATCTCTTAAGGACCATGTTTTCTTATCCTTTTGTCCATTATCATCAGCAAAACCATCCTTCCCTATCAGCCCATATTGGATTTCCTCATACATGTTACAACTCACAATATCCCTATTAAAATATGGATTTTCTACTCCATATGTCCTTCTAGACTTCTCATTATACAAACCATCAACAAAATGGAAGACAAAACATTTTACGTCTCCTTGTAGTTCTGTTTCCATCTATCGCTTTGCATTCTTGGTTATTCCAACAAACTTCTCCATTGCACTCCTTGTACATTCATGAGGACCCACTTTAATTGTTGTCCCCTTATATGAATCTATGTTCTCAGTTTGTAAGGCTTCAACCTCTATAATTGATGCAATCTCAACTTCATTGTTTGTTTTCCTTTCTTCCTTCTTCAACCCTTCTTTTATTTCCCACTCTTGCTCTCTATTGTGCTTGGCCATCTTCTTCTTTGGATTCACTCTTGTTAGATTTAGGGCACACAATTGAGAGGGGGGGTGAATCAATTGTACAAAACTTTCTTCTACTTTAAACACTTAACTCCACATTGTTAATTAGCAGCATAATAGAAGATCAACCATGAAAGCACAATGCAACAAATCAAGAGCAGAAACACATCAACACATGAGACACCAAGATTTTGACGTGGAAAACCCGGTTAGGGGAAAAACCATGGGGTGATTAACCCAAGAATGTATTCTTTGTTAGAAGAATAGAAAGAACAAAATGGCACATGCCAATTAGGGCTCACTACCCAAGCACACTGCTCACAAGAGGCTCACTACCTACAAGAGGCACACTGTCTACAAAAGAATAAGTATCACATACTTGAACTGGTAAATAGCATCTTCACCATGCTTGAGTCAGTTCTATTTAATCCCAAACCTTCTGCTCTGCTTTTCGCTCTCTTCCTTACTACCACATCCTCATCACCACAAGCCACACACTGAAATGACTTCGCAATCCCTTATTTATACATGACATCAACTAAGGAACAAACATCTAAGTCAGCAAACATCCACAAGAACATCTGTAAGATGTATAATTCATCTGGTTGGCTAGACATAGAAAGAACACCTTCATCCGGAAGTATTTCTTCAATTCCGGGCTCCAACTCTAATGCGGACTGTCAACACGCACTGAACATAACCCAAGGACCTCCACAAGCTTGCCTGAATCACCAAGAACATCTGCACTTCATCTACTTACTGAAATCCTTCTCTCCTTCATCTAGAACTTCAAGAACACAATCTGCCATTACTGTCACAAAGGAATAGATGCTTGCGGACCTTTAAACCACGAACCAATTGAGTTGACACATCATAAGGACTTCCCAAACACTCCTTCAAATCCACAGAATAGGACAATACATTTCTGGACCTCACCGGACCTTTCTGTAACACTCTGTCACCTCTGAACATCTACCGGAACCAGTTCTACTTGAACGATTCACAACTTCTTCATATCTTCATGCGGACCTCTGAAATCTCTACTGCAACATCTTAAGACTCATATCTTCGAACCCTTTAATCCACATCCTTTGATCCTCAACCTGTCTTGGACGTTTTACCTTATGATATCACTGTTCTTCACTCTTCCTAATTAAGACTAATTTTCTCAATATCCTCAGCACATAACTCATCCAATCCTTATCATTAATGCAACAGGAGTATGTTGACATCAATGACAACACCGGTTAGGCCCATACTTGCAACAATCTCCCCCTTTGTCATTGATGGCAACATATGATGTGAAAAATTGGTTTCAAGACAAGAACTTCTCCAAGAACTTTTCCTTACTATCACAACTCCCCCTATCAGCAACAACCATTCACATGTCTTCTCTCCCTTAACTACTCCCCCTTTGATCAGCAACCACTTGTTTTTCACATGTCTTCTCTCCCCCTTTGACATCAATGGCAAAGGGCACATACTTGCAATTCTATCACTTCAGAGTCATATATGTTGCTCCACCTGAGTAGTAGGTCCCCATCATCAATCCAAACCACAAGATGTGACTGTGATATGCACCGGACTGATGCACCTTAGTGCACCTTAGTTCATCACCGGAGGGGCAATAACCCCTAATTTATCCCTTAGATACTCAAAAGAGTCCTTAGGTAGAGGTTTAGTAAAGATGTCTGCAATCTGATCCTTGGAAGGCACAAATTCCAATCTGACTTCTTTCTTGTTTACTTGCTCTCTCAAAAAATGAAACTTGATGGATATGTGTTTGGTCTTTGAGTGTAACACCAGATTCTTGGATATGTTTATTGCACTTGAATTATCACAGAAAATTGTGATAGGCTCCTCATACTCCACTTTGATATCTCTTAACATCTACTTCATCCACAACACTTGAGTGCAACTACCTGCTGCTGCTATATATTCTGCTTCAGTTGTAGATAGAGATATTGCCTCTTGTTTCTTGCTAAGCCAAGAAACCAATCTCTTTCCCAGAAAGAATGCTCCACCACTGGTACTCTTCCGGTCATCCACATCTCCTACCTAAATCTGCATCTGTATATGCATGAAGAGAGAACTCATGACCTCTAGGATACCATAGACCATACTCAACTGTCCCTTTTAGATACCTAAAAATCCTCTTGATTGCCATGACATGAGCTTCTCTAGGATTAGCCTGGAATCTAGCAACAAGACCAACGACTTGCATAATGTTTGGTCTAGTTTGAGTGAGGTACAACAATCCTCCAATCATTGATCTATATTTTGTTTGATCTATCCTAGAGGAGTCATCATCTTTGTTCAACTTACATCCGGTTGCCATGGGAGTGTTTATTGGCTTTGAATCTTCCATCCCAAATTTCTTCAATAATTATTTTGCATATTTGGTATGAGAAATGAAGATACCTTTCTTTGTTTGAGTTATTTGCAGACCCAAGAAGAAACTCATTTCACCAAGCATGGACATCTCAAACCCACTTTTCATTTGATTTGCAAAAGTTTTACACATTATCTCTTCCTCCAAAAATGATATCATCAACAAACACTTCAACACCTATGATGTTTTCATGATCAATTTTGAAATATAAATTACTGTCAGCAGTACCTTTGTTGAAACCAATCTTTAAGAGATGTTTATCCAGTCTTTCATACCAGGCTCTTGGGGCTTACTTTAGTCCATACAGTGCATTTTTCAACTTGCAGACCATGTCACTATTTTCAGATAGTTGAAATCCATCCAGTTGCTCAATGTACACTTCTTCCAAGTCACCATTGAGGAAGGCAGACTTGACATCCATCTGATATACCTTGAAATCTTTGAAGGCAGCATATGCAAGAAATAATCTGACTGCTTCAATTCTTGCCACCGAAGCAAAAGTTTCTTCAAAATCAACTCCTTCTATTTGAGAGTAACCTTTGCAAACTAATCTGGCCTTATTTCTAATTACTTCACCAACTTCATTCAATTTGTTCCGGAAGACCCATTTGGTTCCAATCACATTCTTGTTTCTAGGTCTGGGAACAAAATCCCAAGTGTGATTTTTCTCAATTTACATGAATTCTTCCTCCATTGCCTTAATCCAGTTTTCATCTTTGCAAGCTTCATTTACTATTTTAGGTTCAATCTTTGAAATCAAACAATACTCTTCTGAATCTTGAGCAATTCTCCTTCTAGTTTGCACACCTTTGCTTTTGTCACCTATGATCTGATCTTCAGAGTGGTTTAGTCTTACATACCTTGGAACTTTGGGAGTTTCCTGCATTTCTGCTTCTTGATCAGGCTCATTCAAACCTATCTCTTCTTCCTGATTTACCGGATTAGTTTGAATCTGACTTTCAGAAGAGGATTGAACTCCTTGAACTAGAACACCATTCTGATCATCTTCATCATATTCATAAAACCTTGAGGGTTTTTCAATTCCTTCATCAACCTTCACATTTGTACTTTCTATAATCTTTCTCAATCTCTTGTTATAACACCGGTATGCTTTGCTTTGAGTAAAGTAACCCAAGAATATTCCTTCATCACTTCTAGCATCAAACTTGCCTAGATCTTCATCTCTTTTGATATAATATTTGCTACCAAAGACTCTGAAATATCTTACAGTAGGAGTAATGCCAAACCAAAGTTCATAAGGGGTCTTACCGGTATTACTTCTAATTTGAACTCGATTGAGAGTATAGACTGCAGTGTTGACAAATTCTCTCCAATAGATCTGAGGAACATTTGCTTCCATCATCATGGTCCTTGATGCTTCCTGGATGGTCTGGTTCTTTCTCTCCACTACTCCATTCTGCTGTGGAGTCCTAGGAGCAGACAACTGTCTCTTAAGTCCATGTTTCTCACAGAACTCTATGAACTCACCAGATGTGAATTCTCCACCTCTATCAGACCTTAGACATTTCAACTTTAATCCTATTTCATTCTCTACCATAGCCTTGAATATTTTGAATTTCTCAAGAGCTTCTAATTTCTCCTTTAGAAAGGTTACCCACATCATCTGGGAATAGTCATCAATTAGCAGCATGAAGTATCTGTCACCTTGAATACTCTTGGTTCTTGCTGGACCATAAAGATCAGTGTGAACTAAGTCCAATAATCTGGTAGAAGACAGTTCCTTGCTTTTGAATGAGACTCTGCTCAGCTTACCCAACTGACATTCCTTCCACAAGCTGTTAGTAGGTTTCACCAATTTTGGAAGATCTCTTACAGCCTGAGTATTGCTTATCTTGATGATATTATCAAAATTCACATGACACATCCTTCTATGCCATAACCAACTCTGATCAACTTGAACAAATAAGCAGCTTTTACCAGTACCAACCAAGTGGAAGATATTACCTTTAGTTTAAGTACCGGATGCAATCTCTATTCCGAAGCTTTCAAAGATCTTGCATTTTCCATTCTTGAACCGAAGATCATAGCCTTTGTCCACCAGCTATCCAGCACTGAGAAGATTGTGCTTCAAGCCTTCAACATATAGAACATTACCAGTTTTGTTCCTTCCATCAAAAGAAATAGTTCCTCTTCCTCTGATTCTACCAACAGAATTGTCACCAAACTTTACCACTCCTCCTTCATACCTTTCCAAATCTACAAACTTATTTTTGTCACCTGTCATATGATGAGAGCATCCACTGTCAATGACCCAATCATCCTTCTCTTCAATTTGGGTAGCCAGAGTTCTTTCAACAGTCTTAAGATTGACAGATACAGAGGGCATTGGATCTTCTTCCTTGATGGCAATGAACACCCATTCATTTCCAGATTTGTTTCCTATCTCTGATTCATCATCTGTTACTCCTTCATTATCATCATCTTCATGTACATAGTAACAGTTCTTTTGGAACCTTGGCTTGTTAGCATTTTGCCTTGAAAATCTTTCCAGACACCTTGAGGCAAAATGACCAATCTTATTGCAATTAAAACACTTAAATGGTAATTTTCCTTCATACTTACTGGATCCTCTTGGCAGCCTTTTTGCAATAAGGGCTTCATGTTGAGCAGTTTCTGCTTCTTCTTCTTCCAGATCTTTTCTTGATTTTTCATACGATGACAATTTCCTTGAAGAATTCTCTCCTGAATCAAACCTTTGTTTACCTTTAATAGAGGCACTGGCTTTGAATGCAGATTTAGTCTTGGGGGGTCGTATCCAAACTCTGTCATTTCAAATGCAGCCAATTTCCTGGCTAATTGATCTCTTGTGATAGTGGTATGAGCTTTGAATTCTTCAATAGCAACAACCTTGATTTTGTAAGATTTAGGTAGAGATCTGAGAATTTTGCCAACAATCTCATTTTCATCTAAGACTCCACCAACATTTCTAATTCCACAAACTAGCTCATTCACTCTTGGCATAAAAATAGTAATATTTTCATCATCTCTCATCTTTAGTTTTTCAAATTTCCCTTTTAGACTCTGTAACCTTACACATTTAACATACTGGTCTCCTTCATGCAAAAATTCTAGTTTATTCCAAATCTCAAAGGCAGTTGGTAGGTCAATAACATTTGAGAGCTCTGAGTCAGATAATGCGCTTAGAAGAGCCTCTTTGGTTCGCAGATTGTTTTCAGTATCTGTGATTTCATTTAGGGTTGTCCGACCACCTTGTGGAGGTACATACGGCTTTGTAACCATGGACCAGTACACAAATCCCATACACTGCAAGTGACATTTCATGCAACCTTTCCAAAGAGCAAAGTTGGTTCCATCAAACTTCGGACTATCCTTCTTGTAAGATGACATCCTGGATCTCCTCAAGCGGTTAAGCTCTTTTAAAGGAACTTGGCTCTGATACCAATTGTTAGATTTAGGGCACACAACTAAGAGGGGGGTGAATCAGTTGTATAAAACTTTCTTCTACTTTAAACACTTAACTCCACATTGTTAATTAGCAGCATAATAGAAGATCAACCATGAAAGCACAATGCAACAAATCAAGAGCAGAAACACATCAACACATGAGACACCAAGATTTTGACGTGGAAAACCCGGTTAAGGGAAAAACCACGGGGTGATTAACCCAAGAATGTATTCTCTTTTAGAAGAATAGAAAGAACAAAATGGCACATGCCAATTAGGGCTCACTACCCAAGCACACTACTCACAAGAGGCTCACTGCCTACAAGAGGCACACTGTCTACAAAAGAATAAGTATCACATACTTGAACTGGTAAATAGCATCTTCACCATGCTTGAGTCAGTTCCATTTAAGCCCAAACCTTCTACTCTGCTTTTCGCTCTCTTCCTTACTACCACATCCTCATCACCACAAGCCACACACTGAAATGACTTTGCAATCCCTTATTTATACATGACATCAACTTAGGAACAAACATCTAAGTCAGCAAACATCCACAAGAACATCCGCAAGATGTATAATTTATCTGGTCGGCCAGACACAGAAAGAACACCTTCATCCGGAAGTATTTCTTCAATTCCAGGCTCCAACTCTAATGCGGACCATCAACATGAACTAAACATAACCCAAGGACCTCCACAAGCTTGCCTGAATCACCAAGAACATCCACACTTCCTCTACTTACTGAAATCCTTCTCTCCTTCATCTGGAACTTCAAGAACACAGTCTACCATTACTCTCACAAAGGAATAGATGCTTGCAGACCTTTAAACCATGAACCAATTGAGTTGACACATCATAAGGACTTCCCAAACACTCCTTCAAATCCGTAGAACAGGACAATGCATTTCCGGACCTCACTGGACCTTTCTGTAACACTCTGTCACTTCTGAACATCTACCAGAACCAGTTCTACTTGAGCGATTCACAACTTCTTCATATCTTCATGCGGACCTCTAAAATCTCTACTGCAACATCTTAAGACTCATATATTTGAACCCTTTAATCCGCATCCTCTAATCCTCAACCTGTCTTGGACTTTTTACCTTATGATATCACTGTTCTTCACTGTTCCTGATTGAGACTAATTTTCTCAATATCCTCAGCACATAACTCATCCAATCCTTATCATTAATGCAATAAGAGTATGTTGACATCAATGACAACACTGGTTAGGCCCATACTTGCAACAACTCTATCCTCATATTTGTTCATGCTAACTTTTTTATCTTCTTCTCTTTCTTATAGTACCTCTTCCTTCTTATGTCCTCATTTATGAGCCCCCACAACTCCATCTCATGTTCATACAAGTTATCAAGATCATTCATTTTCTCATATCTTTCTTGTTCAACAATTTCATTCAAGGACTCAAAAGCATTAACAAGATAATCATCTAACATAACTTGCTTACCTTTCAACTCGCATGTGGGCTTTTCAATCTTCTTTTCATTTCCTTCAAACTCTATTTCCTTGTAATCTTCAAGGTGGGGCAATGTTTCTTCTCTTTTCTTATTTGCCTCTTCTATTCTTGAACTACTCTACTGCAACATCTTCTCTGAATCAACCATGATCTTATGATCACTAAACTTGACCTTGTTTTTGCATCTTACATCCTCTTGCAATCTTTTCTCACCACCATGTCCTACAACAACACGCTTAACCATCCATACTTTGTTTTCTCTAACCTCAGGTGGATGCTTGTTTATATCTGCACTTAGCCTTTCTATTCCATGGACTACTTCTTGCCTGAAAACACATCCATTCTATGTCCTTTCTTGATCCTTCATCTTATGATTGTGGTTCCTCTTGAACTCTTTCATGTCCTTCATTCATTGGGACTGTTTGCTATCATAAACTCCCTTACACACATTTCTTGCTTACACTTTGCATGTTGCCTCTGAACAACTGACTTCCTTTGCCAACTCAGTATCCTATATCCGTGATCCTTAACAATGTTTAAATTCCCTAGATTACTCATCTCCCTATTTACTTGCATTTTCAAATTAGTATTTCCATATGCATGCTCACAATGAACATTTCTACCTTCATATGCACTTGCCATACCTTGTTGTTCATGCTTTCTCTCATTCTTGATTTCCTTGCTTACCAACTTTACCCTTCCTTGGGTTTCTTTTCTTTTGCCTACAAAACTTCCAAATACATCATGAAATTCCACAACATCTCCTATATCTTTCCTATCATTCTAGGAAATCTCATTATCCTTCTTATCTTTATATTTAAATACTTTGCAATATACCTTTTCTTGAGGACTTGTTGCAAATGATCTCGGCACACCTTTTGTTGCAACTTGTATCTGACTTTTATCATCTTCACCACCATCTATGGGTGCCTCTTCTCTCATTAATGTCGAGGTCTCAGCCTTGACCCCTCTAATGAAGTCTCTCATATCTTTACCTTTTCCCATAAGTGTTGCTGCCTAGACTGCTTCTTTCCATTCCTTATCTCTTTCCTTATCTATGGGCTCTCTACTTGCCCTTTCTCCTTTTGCCTCGAAAGGCATGTTCTCAGTCTTCTTCATACCTGCATTCACACTTTCAAACAAATTAGTAGCAAATGAATCAAGAGACCAAGATGTCTCTTCAAGTGCCTCTTCCATAGACATTGTCTTCTCTTCTTCTTCAAGTGCTCTTTGCTGCACTTTCTCTTTTCTCCTTTCCTTACTGTCTTTATGCAAGTCCTCTACCCTGAGAACTTTCTTCTTCTCTTCTTGTCCACTTCCTGCAACCACAACATTAGCAGGAAAATGACTCTTTTCCAACATATCCAATCTACTTGCAATCTTCTCCAATTCCTCTCAGAATTTTTTGCTTTCTACTTCATCCCAATATCTATCCCAAAATGGGATTATGGCGGGTCTCCTTACACTAATACCCATCCTCTCATTGCTTCAATCCACAAACTCTACTCAAACTACAAGTGGAAATTGCCTCTTCTTTGGCGATTGGTTCACACAACAACACACGTCACTGTAAATTCTAGCACAGGTTGCCTCTCCTTCAACGCTCTACCCATGCAAACTTGTATCTTTCTATCTTCAAATACTTACTCCAAGCTACTCTTCCCTTTGCTCAGCCCCGTTTTTTTTAAACCCACTTCTACTCTCTTCCTCTGTCAATTTGCAACATACATTAGACTACAACACTCATACAACAATACCCATTGAATCAAGAACACGCATAGTGCTCGTTGCCTAGATCCTTTGGGGCTCTATGTACCTTCAACGACCTGTTAATCTCCAAACGCACATAACACTCTAGGATTCGTATGAACATCAAACTACCACAACCTATAGCAAATTTTTACTGCCCAGATCTTTTGGGGCTCTGATACCACTTGATGGCATGGATCTTTCCACATGCTCCAATACCCAAATGCTAATCAATCAAAGTAACACACTTTCTGCCTTACTTCCTATTCGACCTCTAAAAATTACAGTCCAAACTCAGGATAGGAATTAGTAAGATTAACACTAAACATTAATGACAGGAATTTTTGGAGTCTAATCTCGGATTCATGGAGTGACAGAAATATGTAAATTACATTCACTTGTCTACAAGGTGACAGGAGCTACCAAATATAGTGTAACAAAATTCAACATAAATGACTGTGAAAGCCAAGATAACAGAAATTAGCATTTGCATTACACAATCCTATGACTCAGATCAACAACATGAAATGATTTGATATTAAGAAAATAATAGATTACAAAAATCATCGATCTCATACATTGCCCTCATGGGTCAGACCAACAATGGATAACCAGCCACTCTCTCCACTTAACTCATGGACTCTTCTTCCTATCAATCTTCTTTGTCATGTGTTCCTCTCACTTTATACTCACTTCTGCATTCTTTGTTCTCCACACGATACTCCTCATCCACAGTAACTTGTCTTTGTTTCTTTATGGCCTCTCTTCCTCAATCGGCCTCTTCTGCAATCGCCTCAACATTTCTATGGCCTGTAGCCTTTATTATTCTTTTCGGTCTTAATGCCCCCTCTGATTCATGGCCTTTCTTGTTTGGCCTCCTTGTCTTCCTTCTAAATCATCTTTTTATGCAATCTCTCTTGTCGTTACACATCGAACTGTCCTCTGTCGATGCCCTACTGTTTGCGCAGATATTCCTTTCTTTTTTTGCCAGACTATCCACCAACCTACTTATTCTATTCCACACACCATGACATAAATAAAGCTTATTTATAATGTGCCTTAAATGAGGTGTTTCTTCCAACCATCGACCTCCAGCTATTCATCTCAAACCATCCACAATGGACTCTAGTAATCGATCTCCTGCTATTTATTCCTGGTTCATAACTTCTTCCACAAATCCCTGACAATATTCATGTCGTTGTGGCGACATGAACTTCCATTTGCCTTCTCTTGTCATCCAGCTAAAAAAAAATCAATTGCTAACATAAATTAGAACTCAGATCGATGCCCCTGCATCACCTCCCCACTTGGTTGTGACTCAATATTTGGGCAATCAACTGCTATGTGCCCAATTTTGTAGCAATTTCTGCACCTGAAGATTATACCTTCGTAATCCAAGGTTTGTGTCTAACTGTGACCATTCGTACTCAAGATGATCTCAGTAGGGAGGGCTTTGGAGATATCCAACTCTACAAAAATCCTAGCATAGGTTGTGTGGATGAAGTTTTTTGAATTTGCATTAGTAGAAATGAAGCTACCCAGAGTGTTTCCAATTGCTGAAAAACAAGACTCAAACCAATAATGAAGGGGAAGATTTGGGAGTCGAACCAAGATTG
Source organism: Cunninghamia lanceolata (assembly GCA_027924645.1). Taxonomy (NCBI): domain Eukaryota; kingdom Viridiplantae; phylum Streptophyta; class Pinopsida; order Cupressales; family Cupressaceae; genus Cunninghamia; species Cunninghamia lanceolata. The sequence goes on along the minus strand of BSBN01001217.1, from coordinate 5,061,868 downwards.
GCATAACTGAAAAAAGATTTAGTGGTCAGATTAAAATTTGGGTGCTAAGATTTTAAGAGTAGTGTGCTTTCTCTCCATGACCAGAAGTAACTGAGAATGACATTTTTATCTCTCTTGTTGGGTGTTTCGCACCAGATCTAGATTTTTCGAGGCCAACACCAAGCTGAAAATCTTATACCAGCACACCATCATTTGTCGTTGCCCCTTTTACAACATCCAAGAAAGACTTCGCCCTAGAAGCCTGCAATAATGGGGAATCGTGGAGAGGAGTAGGTAACTTTATGGCTTGCCTGCCGCCAAGAGATGCTTCAAGCTTAGATAAGGAGTTTGAACAAGTGGCTGGAATGCCTATCAAACCACCAGAAATAGCCTGCGAATACTTTGCAATACAATCCATCACCAAAGGAGCCACCATCGAGGAAGAATCAACAAAAACATTGCCACACAGAGCATCAGCGACCGAAGAAACCCTAGGGTTAAGAGAAGAGGAAGTTTTTGGGAATTTTTGCATTTTCAGCAGCGAGCAGAAGCCTCCAAATATATTTATTTACTTTATTTAATATTAATTGTATTTAGGCATTTTGATGTAAAATATAATCAACATTTTAAAAAGACTGTATCACATGAAAGGAGAGATTTTGGACAAATTGTCAAAATTTATATAGAATTATGATTATATATATAATTTTACTTATACTAAGGAATGCCATAGTATATTAAGGGCACCTTTGAATGGATAATTGTCATAAAAAAATTGCTTGACAGGCAGGGTCAACCATCAAATTTAAGCCCTGTCTCCTTAGCCCACTTCTAGCCATGGACTGGAGAGACATCCCCATATTCAACAGAAACATCATCACTATAGGCTAAGTCAAAGGAATAAGGGGGACTTTTAGAGGAGAGAGTCATGTGATCAAGGGAGGGAGAATGGGCCTTTCTTTTTGGTTTGTTGGGGGGGGTGTGGCTCTCCCAAAATGAGTGGTGACCACTCGCTTGGGTTTTAGGTTTAGGAAGTGTCTATAAAGTAGTAGAATTAAAAATTGATGAAAAGAGGGGATACCTTTAAGCCTCTTCACTTCCAACATAGAGTATTTAAGTGATGATAGAAGAACAAACAAAAAACTAACCCTCCTATTATGTCTAAAATGGCTAAATAGAGTGAAATGGTAAGTATAGATGGAATTATACCTACCTTCTATGGTAATATATTGCATGATCTAGAGAGCAACCTTTGGCTAAATCCTAGGAAGGGAAACCCTAGCATATCTAGACTAGACCCTATCAACTGTCTCCTCTTCACGAAGGAAGCTTTTGACTGCTTCATTGCCATTACACCTGTCTTTAAACATTTTTCTCCCTTCAATGGATAAGCCAATAACCATGGCTAGAAGTTCTTGAGAGATGTTTAGTTCCACACCTCTCACATTCACCACCCTAGAGTTCCAATTTTCAACAAATTCTCCAGATATTGTGTTGTCATAACCATTTAACACCTCCAAGTATGGCATGAAACCACCCTTTTGGAGAATTTTCTAGATTCTCTTAATCTTTTTCATTACTTCACAAGTTAGTGACTCAATCATGTTTTGATCAACCCCCATGTTGTCCCTTCTCTTCTTTCTCTCACCCTTTTGCAATAGCCTTTTGATTTTGTGCCTCAATTCAGTGCACCAAATGAGAATGTTTAAATTATAGGCTTCAAGCCAAGGAAGCCTCGGAAAGGTGTGGTATTCCCCATGCTTGCTAATGATGTAAACCATCATAAATGTGAATGCATAGGACATCCAAAGTCATGAGGCATTAGCCAAGTCTTGCTATGTGATAACTACCACCTCAACTAGGAAATAATCATTTTGTATCTATCTTAATGATCCTTTAATCATTTCCCCTATGTGTTGTGTTATTTTTCATTCGTGTAGTCATTTTTTATATTATTTCTATCATTTTATTTTCTCTATGTGCTACTAGGTTATTTTTCCTATGTGCTAGTGCAGTTGTATTATTTTCCTTGTGTACAACTATTATGTTACTTTCTTCACATACTAGTATTGTTGTGTTATTTTCCATATGTACTATTTCTATATTGTTTTCTTTACATAATATTGTTGTATTTCAATATTATTTTCTTAACATATTACTGTAATTGTATTGTTTTGTTATTTTCCTTGCATAATATTATGATTATTATTTTCTCTTATACTTCGTGATCCATTTTTTCTTCCTTAAGGTGATTAAAAAAAGATGAAAAGATGAAATTTGTCTATTATTTTGTATCTTTAGCCTTTAAGATTTTACAAAATTATAATATAGCATTAAATTTAAAGTTTATAGCTCTTTGGTTTAGATTTTTCAAAACTAAAATTTATCTTTTCTATTTTAAGGTTACTTTTACTTTTATTTTTATTGTTGTTATTATTGTGTTAAGTCATACTTTATTTGCCTATTATTGTGTTGTGTTATTTTAAAGTTTGTTAGGATCTTAGTTTTGAATCTTTTAAGCTTTTTGGTTTAAAAATAATAATATAGGTTTAAGTTCTTTATTTTATGTATAGAACATGAGAAATGCAAGTTAAGAATGAGGTTAAGAATGGAAGATGAACTATATTAGGGTTTCTTGACTTAATTATTTTCTAGTTATCTTGATTTTTAGTTTAGGTTTAGTTTGATCCTTCCAAAAAAAAATCTTTGGTTTCTTTGATAATAAGAAAAATAGGGGGATTCTCTCTTCAAGTTTTATCCTTCAAACAAATGGTATTAGACCCTAGATAATCTGCTTTAGAGAAAGTAGTTGAGGTTGTCATAGTAGTTGTAGGCAAGAAGAAGATTGTTTTGTCAAGAAATTCCTCTAGCCATTGCATGCCAACAATGCAAGATAATCCATTCATCAATTTAGATGTTATGGAAATTAATAACATTTCATCTCTTTGTGGGAGAAGTTTGATTTGTAGAATTTTGGGAACTTAGGTTCCCCTAGAGGATCTGCATACTTGGGCTTAGCGTAATTGGAAAACCAACAGAATATGAAATCAGATCATATGTAAGAGGATATTTCATAGATGATTTCACTAATGAATTTGATAGAGAAAGTTTTTATGGGGTGGGCCCTATTTCTTCAAGGATGCAGGCCTTTTTATGAAGCATTGACATATGAGTTTTAAACCTAAAGAAGGTTCCTCCAAGGTAAAATCACAAATCTATGTTACATTTTTATAAAGGAAATATACAACATTGGTCTAGCTTTTAACTTTAAGCATCTGAAAGTGACATATATTTTGAATTTTAAAATGATGTAAACTAATGAAATGTAGAATTTTTAATTAGTTTATGCTTATATATATATATATTACTTTAAAATTAAAATTATTCGGATATGGTTTTAAATTGACACTATAGTTTAATTGTTGAAAAAATGTTCAGAAAATGAGGTTAACAGGATTCCACTTTTTTTTAGAAAATTTTGTTTATTTTTTATTTTTCCATGTTATTAACTTGGAACTTTAAAGCATGCATTATTTTTTATAAAATTTGATATATATTTTAATAAATATTTAAATATAGGTGTACTAAAAACACAACAATTTTTACTCCACATTTTGTGTCGATTATTCATTAGAAATATAAAAAATTATATCGTCTCAACAAGGATTTTCTTCTCTATGGCATCATATTTTTTTCAAGATTTTAAATAAAATTTAGTATACTTGTTTAAATTTCTAGTCAATCTTATGTTTGGCATTAATGGCATACTTGTAGTGAAATTAAAAAGAAATTACTAGCACTAATTAAAATTTAAAAATATATATTTTGAGATCTACACTCTTACATATTTTTTTTTTTAACAAAGAGGGTAAAAACTTTATTAATCAAAGAGAGTAGTACAAAGCATAAAAGCAACAAGAGGCCGAAACAGGCCCAGGGACAACAAATAAGAAGTCAAGAAGTGGTCATGCAACATCTCACATCCTCTGTGACCAAATCCACCAAATCCTGAGCAAGATCCCCAGGTAAACTATCCCAATCATCCACCAGCCAGTTCCCACTCTTCTTAGAAGCCCATTTGGCCAACCCATCAGCCACCTTATTCCATTCCCGAGGGATATGAGAGAAGGTGATAGAATCAAATAAATCTCCAAGACTGGTGATTTGCTTAGCCACCACCGCAAGCCACCAACTAACATCATCAAACTTCCTTCTATTTATCAATTCAATCACCACCTAGGAATCTGACTCGCAGATAATCTTATTCCAACCAAGGGCATATGTCTTCTTCAAAGCCAAAAGAATAGCCAAGGCCTCCATAAGATTATTAGAGTGCAGCTCCCTATATTCTGAGAAAAAAGACACAACCACTCCAGAACTGTCTCTACCCACCCCACCAATGCCAGCATGGCTACGGTTACCCCTTGTAGACCCATCAATATTGATTTTCAAAACTCCAGTGGGAGGGGGCAGCCAATGCCCTTCCCTAGAAACCTTCCTTCGAGAACACTTGCTCCGCCCAATCTTGGGCCTTCTAGGACCCCCAACAAGAATCCCCAGATTACGAATCACTCTAGTATCACCAGGGTCCATTGGGGCTGATAGATCACATTTAGCATATAAGGTCTCCTGCAAAGCCCCAAGAATACGAGACCAAAGTTGACCCACAAGCAACTTCTTATCTAGAAAGACCCTGTGGTTGCGTTCCAACTAGATGTGCCATATAATCAGACTAGGGCCAATTGGCCAAGCTATGTGCAGAAACGAAGTCCTCACCGGAATGGGCTCAAAGTTCTACCAAAACTCCTCCAGAGAAGAAGGGTGCTTGCACTGCAAACTCCAGGCCCCCCACCAAAAATGCCAAATAGTCCTAGCAAAAGGACATTGGAAGAAAAGATGTGACCAAAATAACCTCTATGTAGTTTGTGTTATCAAAGTATTTTGGAATATCAATTGAAAAAAAAAAATACAACTCTAAAGCATTTAAAACCCTAGGGGTGGCAATTCTGATATAGTGTATTTTGATTTCATTGTGTATGTCATTTTGTAGGTATGAATTTTTTTTAATTCTTATTATTTGGTATAAAAATGTAGTGTTTATTTTTAGTTTATATATTGTGTTGTGCTAATCTTTTCTACTTTGTATGGTTGTTGTTCCCTTAAGTCCCTCTATATTGTACCAAGCACAAAATTCAAAATGATTACCCTTCTGTCCCTTGGGAAGTGATGCCCTGGAGGTATATTTAAGGGCTATAGAGGTCTATTGGTGTGATAAAGAGATTACATAAACTTTTACTATAATATTTTCTCTTTAATTATTCTTTCTTTTCTCTTTATTTCCCTAGGGATCTCTTTTCCTTTCTTTTTTTTGATGATTTATCATTATTGGCTAAACTAGACTCACCATTAAGGGAAGGTTGTATTAGGAATTTTGAGAGTCTAAATAGGGTAAGAAGTGAAGGGAGTGGGGATCAGTAGGAATTCCTATTATAAAAGGAAGATGGTGTGGGGTAAGGAGTGAAGAAATCTAATACCATAAGCAAGGGGAAACATGAAAAGAAAGGGGGGACCCATCAGGGTTTAGGGATCAAGGATATATAATGATACCTCATACCTATCAAGTATGACAGTAGGGATAAGTTGATAAGTTTGTGTCTGAAAGGAAATAGGTTAGGGATTGGGAACATGAGGTGCTTGCTACAAAAGAAGCAAAACAAGCAAACGTGAGGGTGTAAATTTTCAAGGTTTAGGGACAAAGAAGCTTGAAAACCCACAAAATGAGTGAGAGTGGAAGGGGATTAGGGAGAAGGAATATTCGATACCAAAGAAAGAGGAAGTGGGATCAAGAACATGAGAAGTCTAATAGTACCACAAGTGTTAGAGAAAAGCAACGAGAAAGAGAACCCATCGAGGTTCAAGAATTGAGGATACAAAATACCTCATACATCTTGAAGTATGATGGTAGGATGAAACCTAAAAGCCTAAGCCTGAAAGTGGAAGAGGGAGGCAAGAAGTGGGAAATTAGGGAATGGGGAAATAGATACCAAGTAGACAGGTAAGACAAAGCTTGAAAGTTTGAGATATGAAAAGGACTTAGGAAAAAACCAAATTTTAAGGTTTTAGGGAACAAAGGGAAAGCATACAAGTAGAGGGAAGTTCAAAACTCTAACAAAGACAAAAAAAAATAGACAAAAACAACCTTATACTTAGAATTTTTTTAGATTTTTGGATATTTGGCACATGAATGAAGTATAAAGAGATATAAAGAAATTACTAAGCACACATTATGACCAATTTGGGCCATCCAAAAATTCTTATATTGATAATAAATGATGGGAAATATAGGGCTAAAACAATAAAGGGGCACAAACTTAGGCAATTTTATAAATTTTGAGGCCTGTGAAAATAAGTGCCAATATCTAGCTCTAGTTAGGGACATGTGCCTCTTGTAGGCATGGTGAGAATCCAACTATCTCTGGGAGCAGACCATAATGACAAAGTAGATAACATGATGACAAGAAACAACCCTCAAAAGGGGGAAAAAGGAAGAACCTGAGACAAACACACTTCATTATAACCAATAGGGATCATATTTGCACAAAGATAACCCATGCAAACAAAATATTGTGTATAGGATAAAATACCTAATCACTTAGGAAAATAAGTGCTTAAGGTGCTAACCATGGACTAATAGCTCCATTGACTCTCTATCTAGACTTCAGAGGTAAAAAGTTCCCTAACCACACCTATCTACAATTTGATAAGGTCCAACCCATAAAGCTTAAAGTTTTCCATGTTTACCCTTATTTTTAGATTTTACATTCCACATAAGGATAATGCCCCAAACTTGAAAATCTCTAAATTGATTTTTTGTTTCTATAGAAGATTTATTTCATGTGCATCCCTTCTAGTTTCTTCAAGCTAAGTTAGCTCATGCATTTTTAAGGAAATGACATCATTTTCCTCCCCCTCAATTTGTTGCAATAGTTTATACATCAATAACTCAAGACTGATTGCCATCTTGGATTCTATTCCATAAACTAATTCAAAGGGGCTCCTATCAATAGCCTTTTTCTATGTCATCGTATCTACCCAAACAATAAATTTAAGTTTATCATCCCATCTTTTCTTATTCAAATCTAATGTCTTGCTAATGATTGTCATGATACATTTGTTACTAGATTCATCTTGGTCATATCCTTATGGATGAAAAGGAGAAGAATGTGTTAAAATAATCACATTTCTCAAACATATGTTAGAAAGATCATGGGATCTTAAACACATTGCATTGTCAACAACTATTCTTGTAGGTGTCGAACTCTGTTATTAACCAATACATTGATGTAGAAAGAGCATGCACACTACTCAACAGACCAACCGATCCTATATCAAGTAATCTACTGGTTATTTAATGTGCTACATTCACATTGTCAAACTAAGGAATCATATTCTTCTGGGATGGTGCCTATACTGTGTGTACAGTTAAGGATTCCCAAGTTTTATTCTAGAGGTTGTGTAAGGCAACTAAATAAAGAAAATACAATACTCTAAGTAAACAAGAATAATGGGAAATAACTAAGTTTATCTAACACCACAGTAATTAAATGATTCTCTGTAACTTCTATGTAAGAGAGTAACTAACAAGTGGTTCAGTCGGTGATCACCTTGACTCAATGGACTCAATAACATAAATTACCAAAGTTAAACTATCTCACATTACTTATAACAACATACACCAATCACACATATATAAACATACAATTTATAAACTAAACATATGAATAAAGTGGATAAACACAGTACCTCAAGTGGCCAACTTGAGTGGCTGTGATCCCACAAGATCTAGCTAAATCTCTTACTGGATCTTTACAGTCATGAACATAACTCAAAACACATATTCCTTTATTGAATTCTAAAGTAACAATGATACAAAATAATTTGATACTAAATCTCTATCCAAGCTATATGAAGCAATATCTAATATAATCTAACCAAGATCAGCATTGTCTATATGAATAAAGCTACTAAACAATAAATGTCATAACTGTCCATTATCCCACTACGTAGGAAAAGGACTTTATTACAAAGCAACTAGAAATAGGAAACTAACTAACATGAAGGTGACAGATAGTACAATCCTACTGCAACTCTATCTCTTCAATATCCATGAAGAATAATCAATGACTTAGAAATAGAACATAGAACATGATCTAGATTCCTTCATCAATTAGGATTGCATCGTTCATTAAAGGATAACCGTTATAGAGTCATGGATGACTCATCCTAGTCAATTCGATATCTTCTTCCTTTGGCTGCAGGTACTTGTATCATCTTGTGTGGATATCAACATCTCCTTCAACTATGAGTTGTCTAGTGTTCTTCATGATATGAAGCCACGCTTTTGTTGCATGAGGAGTTAGTACACCACATAGTATTTATGCATCACTATCACTAAAATCAACATAAAATGCTAACATATTACATGACCAATCAATTATCCACACATCATTAATTAACAACATATTGCATACCATATTCATGCTTTAGTATCTTTAAGGATAATCATAGACATGATATATATATATATATATATGAGTCTAGAAATATCATAAAAATAAGACAAATCATGGTCTCATCACACCCCCCAACTAATCATGTTGCTGGTCCTCCAGCAACCAAGGCCTCATATTGTACTATAGAGAAATCTCTCTATAGTCTGTAGGTTCCTCTACCCCTCTATCCTGTTTGAGGTGGAATCCTTTTTATTTTGCCAATTTGTCCCATCTAGCTTGTTTTGCAGCCTGATTCGTCCTCTCCCCCATCCAATGTGGAATATGATAAAGCAGCAGAGGAGGATAGAAGACTAGTAGTAACCATGTTGCCCCATGCTCATTAGCTGATTTTATATATCTCTTTGCCCTTTGAATTGCTGCTGACAAGTTAAATACTGAGTGCGGCTCCTTTCTCTGTAGTGTTGGTGTCAATTCCTTCCATCTACCTTGTGAGAAACCCAAAGTTTCCTTACCAATATTTTCTACCAATTCCTTGAATTTTTGATAGTCCATGGTTTTGCATTCCAATAGTTTACCTTCTACCTCTTGATGTTCAATCAAGTTCACCCATTCCTCCACTATCTTCAGGGCATTTGGAGATTCTACCCTCAATTTGAGAGGAATTGACTTCTCTCTTTCATTATACCATTGCAGTAACTCTCCCCTCCTTTGCTCATTCTGAATGAATGAGGATAAGGCCTTCAATTGCATATCCTTGATTACAACTAGGGGATTCCAGTGAGTGTCATAAGGAGTGGAAATTTCATGTAGGTAGAATTCACATAATTGGTTTTACATTTCAGGGGTAGCTCTTTGGTAAGTTGTTAAAAATAAGACAGGTGTAAATAGGGAGACAGGGGCATCACTGTATAGTTGGCTAAATTGAAAGCTCAGATATCACTCTTGCAAATAGAGGGCATAAAACCTAGAAGGTGACCTACATCTCATCAACTGAACAATCATGTCTACCATTCTATCTACTTTTAATTTCAACCTCTTTATTTCTGCATTCTTCATCTCAATTTCCTTACTATGTTTCTCCTTCATTTCACCTTGTTCCTTTACTAATTTATCTATGTCATTCCAGAATTGTAAGGTGACTAAAAGTAAGGTAACTAGAGTAGATTCTACAGATTGCTCTTCTAGCTGCACAGGCTCTTGATTCCTCCTATTTATCTCAATGATGGCCAATTGGGCCAATTGTTCAAGTCCTGATCCCTATTTCTGGAAGACATGTAACTGCTCTTCTAACTTTTTAACCTTGTCATTCAACCCAATTTCTTTCTTTTGATAATCCCTCAGTTTCTCCTCCAACTCTACAATTTTATGCATTGCTAGCTGTAACTCATCTTTCTCACCCTCTGTTGTGTCTTTAGAGTCTAACAATAACTCTTCTTCCTGAGGTTCATCTTGAGGGGTTGAGAAATTTGGTTCTTCAGTTTCAGAGGGAGGTCTATGACTTTTTCTAGCTATCCATCTATCTTCTCTTCAAACTCTGCATCAGACTCCTGAACAAGTGTATAACCCAAATTTTTCTCCTCTCTGCCAACAAACATGTGCTCCCTCTCAGAATTTGTATCAATATCAACTACATTCCTCTTTTCAGGTTCCCCTAAAAGTTCTTTTTCCTTCAGGCAACTTGAGTGCCTACATGATTGAGAAGGGGTTCCTTTTTTCTTCTTAACTCTGGAAGAGGATGATTTCCTTTTCTTGGTGTCTTTTGAAATAGAAGGGGTTTCACAGAGAGTTTCAGATGCTGGGGTTTCACAAGCAGTTGCAGATGCTGCAGGCGGTGAGCTAGAAGCTACAAGCTACTATTTATGTTTCAGCTTTTTATTTTTGTGGCTAGAAGTCTGCGAGAATACATGTTCTGGCAATGGGATTGAAATTGGTGAGACTGTGGGTGTAGGAGAACTAGAAGGTGTTTCAATAGGTTTTGCAGATCCCAGAGTTGGCTGCTCCTCAACAGTTGCATGGAAATGGGTAGGTGAAGCTTCTGGGTGAGAAGAGGATGCAGGTGCTTCCTCTTCTTCTCATGTTTGTAAATTCTCTACCTGTGCCTCTTCTTCTCTCTCCGGTTCAACACACACAGGCCCCTCATTAACATGATTAACTTCAAAAAACATTTCCCAAGAAAATTCAAGGTATTGGATAGACAGACTTCTCTTTACTAACAAGACAATCAAACCATGATGAGACAATGAGGAATGACAACTTTTCTTTCTATATTCAACAAACATCTATTTTAACAAATTGAACAGAAAATTTAGGACATTCACTATCCTTCCTTGACGAAGATGGCTCAAAAGTTTAAAATGCATAGTATAAAGTAAAGATTGCCTCCCATCACAAGTAAGGTACTTAATAATCCAAGAAGTTACTAAGGCCCAAAACTAGGGTAAGGAAAGTCGTTTGGTACCTTGAGATGTCAATTCCAACCTTTCTCTTGGTCGTATGAACTCAACCCTTGTAGAAATGGTGTTTGCTCTTACAAGAAATTCCTCCCCAACTGCTCGTAGCCCTGTAACTTTAGCTATAGCTGCTACAGTCACGTCAACCCTTAAACCTTTCACTAATGCTTCCTCATTATGGAATGTCTTTGCAAACTACTGAGTAATATCCTCATTATACTCTGTTATCCTGAGAAAATATTGCAACCATCCTGCTTGCTAAAAAATCAGCAAGGACTCCATGTCAGCCAATAGTGCTAAGTGAACAGTAGGCTCTCTTCTTATCAGGTCACCACCCATTATGATATCTCAAGAAAACACTCAATCCCCTGTTCTCAATCCTTTGTTTGATACCCAATGCTACTCACTAGGACCTTATTACCAGTTGCTTTTATCATTTGCTTGATTTGTTTAGCATGTATGTTATGCGACAAATGGTAATAATTATGAAGTAAAGGGGTTTTGAAGTTTGATTTGAATTTTGTATGTACATAAAATAATTTAGAATCCCCCAACTAAAATTTCATTTGTCCTCAAATGAGAAGCTAGGCAATGGTATGGAGGAATGGGTTTAAAGCATGTTGAATTGATATAATATGGAAAATTAATCATGTTTGAATAAAGAAAGTCATGAAATAAGTTGAAATAAATATTAATTAAAGTGATGAGCAAGATGAATACCATTGAGGTGATGTCAAAATTGGAATTGTTGCATGTAAACACGATTGCATGGTAGATTGAGTTGGTGTACTGAACGAATGAGCCGGAGCGAATCACAATGATGTGATAGTGACAAAGTGTGTTGACAGAATGCAGTAGATGTGTAACAAGTAGCAAGAAAGTACTATCCATTGAAAAGATGGTGGCATATAGATGCCAAAAGAAAAGGTGTTGTAGGCAATATTGGTTGCATGTACACAATCAGAATGTGAAATGAATAGGTCACATGCATTGGCTACTGGTGCAGCTATTACAGGTCCCAAGTGAATGAAAAACCCTTGGCTGCAGGTGTAGCAAACACATGTCCCATGGAATAGTAGATTGCCTTTGGCTACAGGTCTCTTCAGTGAAGTGGTTGAGTGCCAAAGGAAATTTCTAGTGTAGAATGGTAACTGAAATGATGGAGACTGAACTTCTAATTGGAAGATCACCTTGTTTTATTGCTATTTCTTTGTGATGTGTGTGCTGTGTGATTTTTTTTATTTATGTACAGAGTTTGTAGAACTCAAAATTACTAAGATGGCAACTTGATCTATTACTGGAACAGTATAATCAAATGATACTTGGCTGGTGTTGCTTCTCAATCCAACTAGATGCTTCCTAGTTATCCCTACAAGGTAGCCATCATTGATCAATAGGATTTTTGGGCCACTGGCCAACAGTACAGGAGATAGACTCTATAAATATCTCCTCTTCTTCTTTAGGCTCTGCAGAACCAAGGGGGGTATTCCCTATTCAACATCCATGAAATATGCTTATTAATTTGGTGGGATGTTGAGACAAAGCAGATAAATCCTCATATATGTAGACCAAAACTGTAAAATAAGTGCAGAGGGGCTAGATTTGGGCTTATGTTTAGTTGTGAGATAGAGGATTTTGGTCCTAAAACTACTTCTAAATGTCCTAAAGGTTTGTATTTTGAAATATGAATTTATGTTTTGGTGTTCGGATGCAAAACTGGGACTTTGGTTGTAACCTCAATACAAGACTAGATCGGTGCCTATCTCAGGGCTCGGAGTCAATAGACATACACATGTGAATGGTTATCATAAACATATATCAATGACTGGATTTCAAGAGGACTTATAGTGTCTGCCTTACAGATACTTCCCAAAACTGAGTATTCAGTTATCTCTACTTACAAACATCCTTACTGCAATATATTCTTCCCAACACTTAACCCAAAACATTTAATCTACTCCTTCAGCAGAAGTAAAAGACTAAGTATTCAACATAGCGAACCCATGTCCTAGAATCTTAAACACCCCTTAGTTGTTTAGATTCAGAAGAAGAAAACATTCAATTTGGAGACAAATAACAAAATACATGCAATGAAGCATTACTCATATAAAACAACATGAAACTAGAAAATTTATGCATAAAACATATAACATGTGATTCATAAACTCACAAGACACCCAAAATAGAGTCACCAACGAAGTTGTATCTTATCACAACACTAAGATTTGTCTAGTTTTCAACAACCAAAAATGAGAGACATAGTTTTTATTTTATAGCAAGGTTGTGCTCTCAGCAATTAATTACATGGCAATCAAAATGCCACCGGCCCAAAAATTGAATTCAGCTAGCAGAAGAAGAAGGAAGAGCAGGTGAAATCAGGATCTGCACCATTGGCTCAAGATTTTCTCCCTAAATTAGGTAGTTGACCTGTCCAATCGACCCATACCTCTCTGCAATCCTACCATTAATGGCCAACCTACCCGCTGCAAGATGCAACAAAGGTTCACGCATCTCTGAAGTTTTTTTCCCGCCTGGAGAGGATGTAGCGAACACAGAAATTTCTCCTTTTGACAATTTGAATCATGGCCGTTGATTTCCTTCTTCCCGCTAAGATCTATGGCTTCAAACCTATTGATTTGTCGTTGGCCAACAGAAATGTGCCACGTAGGCACTTTATCTCCCTTGCTGACTTTTCCTTCACAGCATACATTTTACCTTCTCCACCTTTGAATCCCTTGTATATGCAAAAGCAAATGCATATACATACAATTGTATGCATACAAGGTGCGGACCCCAAATTATTATAGAACAAATTGAAAACACCTTCAGGTTCTGCTTTCTATCTCCTTTTTGCATCTATCACTTGGTATATTGCATATACAAATGCAATATGCATTCCGCGGATTTCAAATTTTTATGAAACAAGTTGCAATCACCTTGAAATCCAGCTTGTATCTCATCCTTTTGTATATCGGCATATACAAACACCATATACATGCAAGCCGCGGATGCCAGCCCAGAGTTAGCCAAATCAGACTTTTGAATCGGGTCCGGCTTGTATCTTAAATTTTGCATCTTCACAATGTATATCGGCATATACAATCCAAAACATACATCCTGCGGACACCAACCACTTCACCAATGCAGTTAACCTTCTTGTCGCGTCCGCTCTGCATCTACCTTGCTTGCATATTTTGCTTTGTATCTCAGCCTCGTATGTGCAAACATACAATTGGTGGACCCCACCATTTGCATCTTTCCTTTGTATATGTCGCTTGCATGTTTGCAATGTATATCGGATATACATTTACTTTTGTATATGCATCGGCCATCGGGGAGACTGTTGCATGAATTGTTGATGACCTTTATCATGCTAATATAGCCTTTGTATATTCGCCAATATACACTTGGCTTTGTATGCTCACATTGTATGTTGAACACATACAATCTCCTTTGTATACCTGCGGGTCCCACCAAATGTATCTTTGCTACTTTGTATGTGGCGAATGTATAAGACCCCTTGTATCTTTGCACTGTAGTGAATGTATATGCACCCCCTTTGTATATCTGCAATGTTCATTTCCCAATGTATGTCAGACATACATTCACCATTGCATCTGTCTCGATGTACATTGACCCTTGTATGTTTCGCTTGTATGCCGCCAATGTATATTTTCTTTGCATGTTTTCCTTTGTATCTAGCCGTTGTATGTCTGAACATACAACACAAAATATACATGCAACCCGATATACAAGCAGGGAATTTTCCTAGAATCTGAGAAAGATTCCTCAATGTATATGCACCTTTTTAAGCCTGATATGCATTGCAAAATACATATAACTAATTTTTTCATCATTTTTGAAGGCTGATTGAAATTTCTTTGGGCTCGTCGATGCACAATGCACTTGTACATACAAACATACATGTATATACAAAGATACATGCATGCAACTAATTTTTTTGCACTTTTCAACTGAAAAGGCCAAAAGACTTAGAATTTCTTAGATTTTTTGGGAAGGTGCTTGCATATTTAAATGCTTGAAACTTGAATGTTTATGCAGGTACTAACAACTGGAATCCTCACCGGAGCCAAAGGGTTGTGGAATATCATTCAAGTTGGCAACTAGATTTGGTGCAGGAACATTGTTTTCATCTACTGCCTGACTAGAGACCTCATTTGAGGCAAGAGGCTGTGGAACTTCATTATCCATATCTACCTTTAATTGCTAAAGAAATGCAGCTTTACTTAAAGGCTTCTTATACAATTTCAATCTATGCCCATTAACCATCAATGAGAATCTAACTTGGTCAATTGTAGTTAATTGGACTACACCATTTGGGAAAACTTCCTTGATCTCATAAGGGCCTAACCATTTGGTTTGTAATTTTTCCTTATGATCTTTATACTTGGAGTCATAGAGAAGTGTCTAATCACCTACTTGAAAGTCCTTGGTTTTGATATACTAATCATGCCATTTGATTCTTTGGTTTTGGACTAATTCAGTGTGATGAACTACTTCCATCCTTAGTTCTTCCCGAGCATTAAGCTAATGCAATCTTTACTTTTGCGCTATTGATAGGTCCATACCAAGTTGGATAGTTTTTCTCAATGTTTTATATTCAAACTCAATAGGAAGGACAACTATCTTGCCATAAAATAACTCATAAGGTGTGCACCATGTTGTTGTCTTCCATGTGTTCTATATGCCCAAAACCCAAGTCCAAGCAAACCTTTTCTTCAGGGATCTAGAATCTACACACTGTCTTGCTATTCCCTACAACTCCACTCCGTCAAGATGTGAAACCTATAACCTGTAATCACAAGGAGAGTGGTTGGGGGTTGTGGTGTTTAGAGGCTTGCCTCAGCTAAGCCCCAGAGAGACATTCAAGTCTTCCAAACACCATTGTCAGATAAATAGTGCATATCCCTGTGGGATAGAGGCAAAAACAAATTGATGAATGATTCAAACACAAATAGATATCACCTTGGAGGTGTAGATCTCACATAGATGAATGCTCTTCAACACATGAGAAGATGAAGCTAAATCTGCAATCACAAACACAATGACAATGCTCTGCTCTGTAACAATGAATATCTTGAATGCTTTAAAATCATAAGTTAGCCAAAAGTTCACAATCATCTTCTAGTTTGTAAATGAAACCCTAAACATGCTTATATATGCAACTACACACATTCCTGCTAAGAATTTCATAATTCAAACTTAAGATGTCAGCCTAGGACCTAATTAACTATCATAAAACTGACATAAAAATTTGGGGCTGACCTAAAATGGGGTAGGACTACGGTGCTAGCACCAAAGTCCACCCTCACAATTTAGGTCAAGATCTGTTCAAATAGCCCCCCCTAGGTCCTATTTGCGATAACACTTAGGGGTTTTCTCATCAAGATTCAAGATTAACATGTAAGATGCTTATAATGCTTTCTAAAGGACCCAGGAGCAAAACCTTAAGAGGGACAAGTCCCAGGGCGACATTTTCCAACATAACATGTGGTCAAACTACCTTCAAGTTCCAAGTAAACTTTGACATTCCATCTTTGAGGGAAAATTTGATGTAGATGTTGAAAAATGGGTTTCCAAATTAGAAAAATATTTCTCTACAAATGAATTATTATATTCAAATAGAATTTTATGCAATCAAGGATAGGGAACTAAATTAATGATGACCTTATCCTCTCATCCAATATCCATATTGTTGATAACTGAGAGGGGGGGGGTGCATCAGTTATCTTAATTATTTCAGCTTTTTGAACTTTCTTAATGATTTATGCAGCATCAAATCAAATAAGAAAACATAACCATGATATGGAAATACACATGACACAATATTTTTGACATGGAAACCTTGTTAAGGGAGAAAACCACAGGGTGATTAACCCAAGATTGTATTCTCTGTTAGAAGAATAGAAATACAAAATGGCACTTGCCAATTAGGGCTCACTGCTCGAGCACACTGCTCACAAGAGGCTCACTGCCTACAAGAGACTCATTGTCTACAAGTTGTAAGAAGAATAACAAGATCCTTGAACTGATGAGAAGCATCCACATATGCTAGAGTTTAGTTCCGGTTAGGCTCAATAAACTGACCTGATGCACTTCATCCTTCCTCTTCTTTTGTGCTGTTGTCTTTTCACATACCGGACCTTCCTTTTTGCTTTCACACTATTCTTCTACTATTCTTCGCACTACACATTACACCACACACCTCTTCACATCTAAATCCATCTTGTATATGTATATATCCGCACAAGTGATTTCATCACCTTTCTAGTTGGCATTCAAAATAGTCAATATTTTCCTCAAACTCTGATCTGTCGGCTGAATCCTTGCATAACAAGTAATGCAGATCAAGGATATACTTGTAGAAGTCATCAATCATGTCGGCCAATCATAACTTATGCCTTGAGAACCTTTACCATCATCAGTAACACATCTGGAATAATGTCTAATGTTTTGTCAATCAGTTCTTCCTCTGTCCACACTGCCAATCAGGTACCCAACACTCAAGTATTCATATCTTTTCATCCTTTCAACATGGGAGGCTAAATCCTTGGATTCTATTAGTCAAGGTACTCCTCTTGACTTCCTCAAATCCGCACTTCACTGAGATACTTCTTCTGAGAGATCCGGACCTTTCTGCCGGACCTTACTGACTGCTTTGTTCTTGCTTACCGAACCTCAGCACTTCTTCAATCTGACTTCCAGTAAAGACTCGTCATGTCCTGCGGATGTGTGGGATAACCTTTGTTGCCATCAATGACAAAATTCATGAGTCCATATAGAGTCTCTTGCCAACAATCTCCCCCTTTGGCATTGATGGCAACACTTAGTGAAAAATGACTAAGTGTCACACTATACTCCCCCTTGGCTGATGCTCTATTTTTGTGTACATTTTTTGGAGCTCCCCCTTAGTTGGATTCCTCATTTTTCATTGCTCCTCACTCCCCCTTTGACATCAATGGCAAAGGGTGGGGTTTGCACATCAAAAATTTCTCAAAAACACTTCTATACTTAGCCGCATAGATATTTATACATACTATACTTTACATAAACTGAAGGATATCTGCAAAAGATGTCTTCAACTGGACAAATTATGTTGCCCAACTCTGCTTCATTCTGTCCAAAATTGTGATGTGACCACTCAACAGGAATGCATAAGCTTCTGCCTTTTTCAGATCTGTCGGATCATTTGTCCTGGCTGTAGTTTGAGCATCACTTAGGGCCTCATGCATGGCCTCCAACTTAGGGATAATTATTCCTCTAATTTCATTCAACCTACTGATTCTATTTTTCTTCTCTTTTTCAAGCTTTTTAATTTCATTCAAAACTGCAATCATCTGACATTCTTGATTTATTATGGATGTGGTAAGTGGATCAAAATTTTGAGAAAGTTTTGTTAGTTTGTCCTCCTGTTCTTTTACTTTCTTCTCAATCTCCACTGTTGCTTTAGACCAGGTTATACAAAATTTGTATACATCTCCTCCATCCTTGAGAGCATTTTCCAAGTTCTTTATTCCAATACCCATAACTCTTCTGTCATTTGTTATTAACCCTTGCAGCTCAGAGAATCTCTTGTCCAAAAACTCTTTCCTGACCTTCTCATCAGCTGATTTCTCTAGAGAGTTGAAATGTGTACTAATACTATTAATCAGAGATTTGAGATTATCAGATGAGGAGGCAGAGGGGTCCTTCTTAAAAGATGGCATAATCTTTTTTAACACTCCGGATGCAGCTGCTATAATCTCACAGTCTTCCATGTGAGACTTCAGGAGTTTTTCTTTGGCCTTTGCATTAGCAAATGAAGCTATCTTCATTGTTTGTACCGGAGAAAGAGAGTCAAAGTCAAGTGGCCCTTTTAGCAGCTCCAGTTCATCAATCTCCATAGCTCTTTTGTTGAGAAGTCCTTGATAGATTCTGTAGTGTCTCTTGCCGGAGACAAATTCTTCTTTTCTTCTGCAGTCACAGAACTGTCTCTTGGAGCTTTTTCTCCTTCCACAACCTTAGTACTGTTATCTTCTTTTTCCTTCACTTCTACTTCTTGGTTGATTTTCTCTTCTACTCTTTCTTCTCCTTTAGATCCAGAGACTGCAGGGGAAACCAAAGGAGAGGTGTCTGCTTGTTCAAGAATTTCCTCTTCTGGAGCAGAGGATTCCAAATTCTTATCTTTTTCTGCACCAGTGTCCATTACTTCTTCTGCCATTTTCTCAGTACACTCTTCCTCAACACCTGTGGCCGAGGTATCAACACCTAAGTCCTATAAGACAGGAAGATTGAATCTTTTGAAGGCATTTTGGAGGATCTCTTTAGTTTCGTTTGCCACTTTATCAGTTTCTCCAAGCATAAGGAGATTCATTCTGGCTTTACTCTGAAACTCATCCTTGCAATCTTTGAAGATCATATTCATTTGTTTCTGAGTGATTGAAGGATAGAGCTGAATAGCTATCTGCTCCCGGATCTCAAGATTTTTTGCCATGGCATTATTCTTTCTTACTTCTAACTCTTTTTCTAGGCTTTTGGGAATAAGAGATATAATTTCAATAAAAGCCTTATTATATATATTCAGATACTTAATTGCTGCTTCTTGCAAGATCTTTTGGTTAGATTCATTATAGTCATCATAGAATTCAGCCATTGGTTGAAGGTTTCCATCCACAGTAACTAATTTGATGACATCATCTAAAGACAGAGTGGGCTTTTCTACAAATTCCTCTACCTTTTCTTCTTCACCTTGACCGGTAGAAGGTTCACCGGATGTTTTCTTCTTCTGCTTCTTCATTTTCTTTATCTCCTCATCTGATTTAGTTTCTTCATCATCCTTCTAACTGACATAAGACCTTGTGGCCTTTGTTTTAGTTCTTTTCTGTCCTCTGCTGGATGATTTTGCTTCCGATTTTGATGTCCTTGAGCTTTTAGCAGTGGCAGGTGCAGATTTCTTTGATGATCTGGTCTGGGTGGAAGATTCTATCGGAGCACTTTCCTTTTATGCCTCTTCCTTTTCTTTCTCTGCTCTTTCCATCTTTTCTCTATTGGCATCAAGCACCTCTTTTGATATGCCAAAGCTTTTGGCAATGTTTTCAACCTCTTTTCTTTCTTTTCTCTTTATTTCTGGTTGTCTGAGTTCCACATGAACTTTTACACTCAGTTCTTCAAAGGTTCCAAATCTTTCTGCCTTTGGATCCTTTGGCTGGCTTAGCATGTGTTGGATATGTAGCTCCACAATTTGTTCATCAACTTCATACCCCATAGGCATGATCCAAACTGTCCTTGGCTCCACTGCCTCCATTAGGCATTGATCAGTGTCTACCATGAAGCACACTGTATCTTTATATTTCTCAACCAATGATTTTGGGATTCTTTCTCTGATTTGCATAGTATTTTGGAAGTTCTTAAAGTACCCCCACAGAGCTGTACTCCTTGCCTTGGCATCCCCAAGTTCATGCAAGTAATCTCTGATTTGAATTGCTACCGGTTTGTTATTTTTCCATACCCATCCATTTGATCTGGGTAGCTCATTCATGAAGTAGAAAAATAAACACAATATTAGTCCACCATATTTAAAGGACTTCTTCTTGTCCTTTTTGATCTTCTGTATGTTTTCCATTAGTTGACTCAGAAGGAGTTCACAGAGATCATACTCTGCATTCTTTCTCAGCATCTCATAGGTAGTATACACTGCAGTTCTGGATACTGAATTCTCCCTACTGGAGTGATATATCTTATACCCTATTATCATAGATGCAAACTTGATATCCGGGTCAGTGATATCTTCAATGGTCATTGCCCTCTTATCAAATTTTGATCCGGTGGCCTCAGTTACAATGTGGTTTTTGACAGATTTGAGGACAGGTATCCCTCCAGAGGAGTGTAAACCAGTTACTACCCTAATTGCTTCCTTAGTGATCTTGCAAGGCCCGTTCAGCCATAAGAAGTTATCATGCACCCTACTCAATACATACCGGACCCATTCATCTTCTTCAAAGGAGGGGAAATGGATGTACTAATCAAAATGTTTCTCCTGGATGCCCTTATATTGTGGTGTAAGTTCAAAAGAATCATCTATCAATTGTTTGTGATAGATGTCTCTTAGTTTGAATTCCCCAAACTCTTCAATATTCACATGTATGTAAACACTAATATCTTCTGTATGCAACACACCATGCAGAACACTGGAAAATGCTCCTAAGGGATCTACTTCCAAGGATTTGTATGGATGTTTCTTGAATTTGGGGCGAGGCCTATCAGAGATCTTCACAATATTCAGAGTACCCATCATTCAAGGATTTATAGAGAGATATTTGATAACAGAAAATACCTTTTGCACCTGTAGGGTTCGCGGAGTGAACTTGAATAATTTGCTAATTGAATCTACTCCAATGGTTCACCTTTGAGAAGTTTGAAGCAGTTTGTTGCAGAGCTCTCCTTTCTTTCCTTTGAATGCAAATGTGCAACTGACAAGTGCAAGAACCCTTTTATTTGCCAGAGAAACCCTAAGTTCATACTGCAATAAATGTGTAACTTAAGTTATTTCGGTTGCACTGTTCTTCTTATTTGAAGTAGATCTCTTTCTGGATCACTGTAATATGCTTAGAGTTGTCCTTGGTGATTAACAACAAGCTTTCTTACTTTCCTCAACCACTTGATCTATCCATAGATCAAGGTATCTCAAAATTTGAGTCGTAGCGGATTTAACTGTGAAAGTCTTGTTCATACTGGATGACTGTTAAACCGGATCAATCTTGATAGATTAAACTTTTCAAATTTTCTTATGGATCTTCCCAATCTTAACCAAGCCTTCTTATGATGTTTCTCTGAAAACCCTTTTGATCTGTAACCTTTCAAGTGCCAATTTCAGGCACCAATTGACTGGCTGGGGGAATTGGTTTTTCTTTTGTTACTCCCCCGGAGCCAAAGCCCATCTATTCAATTTCTAGAAGGAATGTCAGCACCAGATTCTGGTGTGGATCCATCCCCTACATTCTCTGTACTTATCTTTACCCAAATCTTGTTCATTTCATTCTTAACTTCATCCACATTCACTTTCCCTTTTCCTTTGTCTTGATTCTGATTATGATGCACCGGACCCCTTTTGTCCTAATTCTTGCTTCTACAGATTTTGGCAATATGACCGGATCCATTGCAATTGTAGCAAACAACATTTCTTTATATATTTGACTGATAACCTCTTGATCTACACTAATTAGCCATATGACCTACTCTATTGCATGTATAGCATCTACCATTGAATGAATTATTCATTTGCATATTTCTACATTCATGAGATTTGTGACCATACCTTTTGCAGTTGAAGCACTGTCCGGAGAAGGATGAATTAGTTTGATTCATTCTCTTTCTGCATTGATTAGCTTTATGACCAAAGTTATTGCAGTTGTGGTAGTACCCATTGAAAGATGGATATCTTTGAGCATTGGGCTGTCTTACCAGAGGTCTTCTAGGTTTGTTCCTTGGATTTCCTAATCCAAAATTCTTCTGACCGGATCCAGAGCTTTCACCTTTCTCATATCCTAAGCCATTCTTGTCATCTACCCTCTTTTGGCTTTCAAGAAGAACTTCAAGTTGAGCAGAGCTTATCTTGAATTTCTCTTTGTATTCATTTGTTGTTTGAAGATTCTTTTTAAGAGAGTCAATTTGATCCTCAAGTTTTTCTTCATTATCTTTGGCATCTTCAAGATCAGATTCAAGATGTCTAATTATTCTATCCATCTTGTGGCAGTCTTCTAACTTCTCCTTGAGAGAATGTCTTAGATTATCTTCAGTCTTTCTTTTTTCTTCAATTTCTTGGGTGAATTTCATAACTCCTGATTCCATTTCATGTCTTATCATAATAACCTCTTTTGACAATTTTTCACATAACTGAGTTTTCTCCTTTAGCTCTTCATTTGTATCATTTGCTTCACTTTGACTTGCTAATTGCTGAAGAAGTTCCTTTCTCTTCTTCATAGAGATGCTTAGTTTCCCTTTTAATTTATTTATGAAATCATCAGCCTGTTTAAGTCTTTCCTTCAATTCATTGTCTTCAGAGTTGGAATGTTCAAGATCATCTAGGGTAGACTGAAGTTGTTCCTTCAAACCATACATATCCATTTTAATTCCCAGATCCTCCTCAAGCTGTTAGGCTCTGTTTAGAGGAACTTAGCTCTGATACTAATTGTTGATAACTGAGAGGAGGGGTGAATCAATTATCTTAATTATTTCAGCTTTCTGAACTTTCTTAATGATTTATGCAGCATCAAATCAAATAAGCAAACATAAACATGATATGGAAATACACATGACACAATATTTTTGATGTGGAAACCCTATTAGGGGAGAAAACCACGGGGTGATTAACCCAAGATTGTATTCTCTGTTAGAAGAATAGAAATACAAAATGGCACTTGCCAATTAGGGCTCACTGCCTGAGCATACTGCTCACAAGAGGCTCACTACCTACAAGAGACTCACTGTCTACAAGTTGTAAGAAGAATAACAAGATCCTTGAACTAATGAGAAGCATCCACATATGCTAGAGTTTAGTTTCGGTTAGGCTCAATAAACTGATCTGCTGCACTTCATACTTTCTCTTCTTTTGTGCTGCTGTCTTTTCACATACCGGACTTTCCTTTCTGCTTTCACACTGTTCTTCTGCTATTCTTTGCACTACACATTACACCACACACCTCTTCACATCTAAATCCATCTTGTATATATATATCCCCACAAGTGATTTCATCACCTTTCTAGTCGGCATCCGGAATAGTCAATATTTTCCTCAAACTCTGATCTGTCGGCTGAATCCTTGCATACCAAGTAATGTAGATCAAGGATATACTTGTAGAAGTCATCAATCATGTCGGCCAATCATAACTTATGCCTTGAGAACCTTTACCATCATCAGTAACACATCCAGAATAATGTCTGATGTTTTGTCAGTCAGTTCTTCCTTTGTCCACATTGCCAATCAGGAACCCGACACTCAAGTATTCATATCTTTTTATCCTTTCAACATGGGAGGCTAAATCCTTGGATTCTATTAGTCAAGGTACTCCTCTTGACTTCCCCAAATCCGCACTTCACTGAGATACTTCTTCTAAGAGATCCGGACCTTACTGACTACTATGTTCTTGCTTACCAGACCTCAACACTTCTTCAATCTGACTTCTGGTAAAGACTCATCATGTCCTGTGGATGTGTGGGATAACTTTGTTGCCATCAATGACAACATTCATGAGTCCATATAGAGTCTCTTGCCAACAATTCAATACACATTTCCTTGATGCATTTTGAAGACACATATTTGTATGGTTTTAATTCAATTTTAAAAACACAAAAAGACCGTGAGCAACAAATACATAGATTGAAAAATATATGACATGCCTTCAAAAAATTGTATTAATTCTTTAGATCTCTCTTTACAAAATATGAATTAGGATTTTCCTCTTTCTCCAAGAGTTCCACTCTACAAAAATAATTACCCCCTTCTTTTTCCTCTTGAAGAGTCTTCCCCATGTATTTTCCCTTCAAGAGCCTCCTCTACTCTTATTATTGAAAATCCAATTTAAATATTGTTTTTCCAACACTTGGTCTCTTGTCTCCACACATTTGGGTTGATTCTTTGTATTCTTGGCTCTTCACTTCCATATGCTGGCTTTTTCTTCCATATGATGTCTCTTAATTTCCATTTGATGAATCAATATATTTCGTATGATGACTCTTTTCCTTCATTCATGCTCAATATGACCTTCAATTAAAGAGGACTTGATTTATTTGCCTAGCTATTCTTGTAAAAAGCCTATTTTTTTGGTTGATACAAATTTGCACAACCCCTATTATGCTTCTACATCATACACCACATACAAGAGTTTTTTAGCATAGTGCTCACAAATTAGAGTTGGATAGTAAAACCATCATGTCGACCATTGATTAGGCCACAATGTTCCCTTCCACCATGTGAGGTACCTCAGAAGCTTGTCACTCTTTTTATTCCTCTTTTTTTATCCACTTGCTAAACCATAAATTGTCTTCCTAGAATTGCTTCTTTTCTCTCTCCATTCTTATGTGAGATTTTTTCCAATTTGGAAACCCATTTTTCAACATCTACATCAATTTTTTCCTCAAAGATGGAATGTCAAAGTTTACTTGGAACTTGAAGGGAGTTTGACCACATGTTATGTTGGAAAATGTCGCCCTAGGACTTTTCCCTCTTAAGGTTTAGCTCTTGGGTCCTTTAGAAAGCATTATAAGCATCTTATATGTTAATCTTGAATCTTGATGAGAAAACTCCTAAGTGTTATCGCAAATAGGACCTAGGGGGGGCTATTTGAACAGATCTTGACCTAAATTGCGAGGGTGGACTTTGGCACTAGCGTCCTAGTCCTACCCCATTTTAGGTCAGCCCCAAATTTTTATGTCAGTTTTATGATAGTTAATTAGGTCCTAGGCTGACATCTTAAGTTTGAATTATGAAATTCTTAGCAGGAATGTGTGTAGTTGCATATATAAGCATGTTTAGGGTTTCATTTGCAAACTAGAAGATGATTGTGAACTTTTGGCTAACTTATGATTTTAAAGCATTCAAGATATTCATTGTTGCAGAGCAGAGCATTGTCATTGTGTTTGTGATTGTAGATTTTGCTTCATCTTCTCATGTGTTGAAGAGCATTCATCTATGTGAGATCTACACCTCCAAGGTGATATCTATTTGTGTTTGAATCATTCATCAATTTGTTTTTGCCTCTATCCCACAGGGATATGCACTCTTTATCTGACAATGGTGTTTGGAAGACTTGAATGTCTCTCTGGGGCTTAATTGAGGCAAGCCTCTAAACACCACAACCCCCAACCACTCTCCTTGTGATTACAGGTTATAGGTTTCACATCTTGACGGAGTGGAGTTGCAGGGAACAGCAAGACAGTGTGTAGATTCTAGATCCCTAAAGAAAAGGTCTGCTTGGACTTGGGTGCCAATGCTAGTGTCCTCCGAGGTTGAAAACATAGAAACAATTGTGATAGTAAAAATTAACATCTGAAGAGCTTTCAACATCCTAAAAATAACCCTACCTTGGACTCAGGCACTAGTGTCAGTGTCCTCTGCATCTCACGGGATAGAAATGGAAAGTACAGTGAGCATCAATGTCGGAAGGAGATCAAGATTTTGCAGAGAAAAACTACCTTGGATAGGGGCGTTAGTGCCAATGTCCTTGAGTATTCTACATCCCAAACTTCAAAAAATGGTCAGTTATTAATCTCTACCTACTACATTAGTCTGCAAGCATTTGTCGTAATTCATCAATTTACTTATTGTTTTGTATAATTAGGGTTTTAAGGGTATTTGAGCATTAAATTGATACATTAGTTGATAATATCTGAGCCTCCACATCGTTCCAAGTGACAACCTAACCTATAGGTGAATCCTCTTGTAAAAGTGTGATTCAACTCGGTTGATATGTCCTTGAATGTTTGTTGAGAAAGGAGGATTTAACCCACACATCCATTGAAATTAAAAACCCCCCTCTTTTCATACAAAACATTTTGGTGAACCCATGTTTTAATTGAATTTTACACCTTGCTGAGTGTTGTACCCTAGATTTACATTCATTCATCTTATTGCATTTGAAAATTTACAAAAAAATTGAAAAAATTGGCATCTTAGGCTTGCATTTTGGCATAATTTGAATTAATTGGCATTTAATTCCATTTAATTTCTATTATTTTCATTAGATCTGATTTAAATTGCAAAAATTCACCTTATTTTATTCACTTTCATTGCATGTTCATGCTTAATTTGTTAAAAATTGCTTGAAATTATGCATTTTTCATAAAAACCTAGTTTTGCATTAGCTAGGGTTTGTAGTTAAAATCATGTTTCAAATTTTACTACCTTTTTAAAACACTCATTTAGGACTGATTTCTAATTTTAGTGTTGCATCATAGTGCCCTCTTTGCAAAAATTCATGTCTAGGGTTTGACAACCTTGCATTTTCACCTAATTTAGCCTTGTCGTCTCTCTAGAATTGCATTATAGGCATGTTGTGAAGGATATTAGTGCATTATTGGATTGATATTGAGCTTATTATTTTATTCCCCTCTTTAAATTCTTCACAACACCTCTTCCATTAGTGATTTACATTGAAAAATTGTGAAAAAGGTGAAAAATCAAGCATTTTTAGGTCATACTCATACATAGTTTGCACTTGTCCTTTGCACAAGCATTGAAAATCTTTAAAAATCTGATTTTGTATACATTTTAATACATATAAATATGGCTTATAATCACAACAACAATGTTAAGCTTCCCCCTAGGCCTTATTTGAAAAGAAGGAGCCCTGAACCTGAAATTACATTTACACCTAATGACAAAACATTCGTAGACAATGAAGGGCCTCTTTACATTACTGTGAAAATAATGGAGATTTCAGTAAATGGTACACTTATAGATCCTAGTTGCACAAATAATGTGATAATGGAATAATTTCTCCTCACACATAATTTGACACAAGATTCCTATGAACCTTCGAACATAAGGATTAAGACACATAATGGAGCTTTAATGCCTACCTTTGGGAAGATAACTTTATTGGTTACAACTTTTGATAAAGTTGTAGATCAAGTATTCAAGGTTATCCCTTTATCTAACATCTTTCATGTAAAACTAGGACACCCGTGTTTAAAAGATATGAATGTTGTCCCCTCAACTATTCACAATTACATAAAATTCCCTTTACATGGACAAGTATGTACCATTTGACATAATACATATCAACCTTTGGCAATGGACAACAACTTTACTCTTGATTACTTTTGGCCGCAATTTGATAGAGACCCTGAGCCATGAAGAGATCGTTATTTCCTACAATATAGTTGATACAAAGCAAAACTTATATCTAGAGTCGTCAGGCCTCCTACGCAAACAACAAGAGACAAACAACTCGTATTAGAAGAACTTCCTAGAGAACAAAATGAAATAAGAATAAACCAAGATTATTACGACTATGATGAAATCATTGGCATGATAGAATTGGATAAGGAAAAGTTTCATAACTCACCTTGTCCATGGAGAAATGTTATCTATGATGAGGTTCCTCCCCCGTCATCCTTACAAGGAATTGGAAGTATTCGTTGAGAACAGAACACTTCATCAAGACAAATGAGATTTGAACATGGTGCTTCCTCCTCTAACATGCAAAAACCCATGGAAAAACATGACAACACTTTTCAAAATATAAGCAACAAGACAAAAATAAATAGACAAGTATGAGAAAGAAGGAGAAGAAGACAAGCTTTTGCCCAACGAAATGCATCTCAACAAGAAAACATTCCACCTAACATTGAAATAGACCATGAACAATTTGAAGACAAGAATAAAAGTTGGGCTATGGTACCCTATGAACTTCTCTCCTATAGTATTCAGGATTGGGAAGACGATGACTTACTCAATGATAAATGCTAGTTCAGTTGTGCCTACAGGTAAGTATTTTTAACCCTTTAACTTTGTGTTGTGTTTCCCCCATGATATGTTATGTGTTGTTTAGGCCTCCTTGGATGACCCTTGATACTCTTGTATGGTCAAGGATACTGGGAGATTACCTTTGTTATGACCCTTCTTCTATTTGTATCATCAT
The DNA here is from genome assembly GCA_027924645.1 of Cunninghamia lanceolata. Classification (NCBI taxonomy): domain Eukaryota; kingdom Viridiplantae; phylum Streptophyta; class Pinopsida; order Cupressales; family Cupressaceae; genus Cunninghamia; species Cunninghamia lanceolata. Next base: position 5,033,287 of record BSBN01001217.1, on the reverse strand, counting down.
TCTTGTATATTGTCTCTCCTCTATTTTCATTGTTGTGTTGTGTCCTAGGGGCATAGCGTTGCGGTTGGTGACCTGGGGGCACCTTCCTACATGATGACCCTAAGGCACTTGTTTCTCCTCTCTTGATTTATTGTTTACCTTCTCTAGTGGTTCTATCTAGCTGGCGAATGATGAAAAATAAATAATACTGGTACGAACAACGTGTCCTTTCAACGAGTAAGCAAAAATGGACCTAGTCCATACATGATGATGGGGTTGATATATATATAATCCAAAACTTGGCTAGTAGAATCACTCCGTGTGATATTTTGATGATGTCTTGTCACACTAACAAACCATTAAAATATGGTTGCTCTGTGCACTTTGTTTATCTTGGATCTCGTCTTGCTTATACTCAGTTTTGGGATCTCTGCAGTATAGCCCCATGGTTATACTAGGGTTCTGAATCTGTAGTATAACCTCGACTCTTGATGTGATTATGTATATGCATTTCTTTGATCATGTGATGTGGTTATTATCTTATGGAAATATTTCTAACCTCATTTCTTGCAAGATATTATGTGTTTGTGGGAACATTCAGCGATCGTAAAGTGCGTGTCACCTCTGGAAGCATGGGCTTTGCGAACACTCTTGTTCCCTTGTGTGTTTTCTCTCTACCTTAACACATTGATATCGATACACGATATCAGTCACCTTAAGGTGGGGGCATATATAAGGTAAGTTGTCTAATGATTTTGGTACTAACGAAGCATGTTTGTAAGCCCTCTATGGAGGCGGGATGTTGTATCTTCAAGAGAGTGCACATCGTTATTTTATATGGCAATTAGAAATTCCTCTATGGAGGTGGGATATTGTGCATATCCTTTTATTTTAAGCCCTAAGGCAGGGCTGGTAGATCTCTTGAGCTAGCGCACATCATGTTTATTCTAAAAGTCCTCGAAGAGGCGGGGTTGGTGTCTCCTCCCTCGAGCGTGTCTTTGGCAGTTTTTGTGGCAAAGCCCAACCATCGGGTGTGTTGTAATGTGCTTGAGATGGTGGTGAACCTAGCAATAGGCTCATTCCATTGCTTGTTTGTTGTTTTTTCTCCATGTCTTCCATGTTTGTGTATGGCATGTTTGTTCCCAAGCATAGTCCAAAGAGTGCAACAAAATGCCCCTCCTGTGCTTTGGGAGTTGTATAGCATGTTTGTTCTCAAGTGTAGTCCAAAGAGTGTGGTGAAATGCCCCTCCTACATTTTGATATTTGTATTGCGTGTCTGTTGCCCCATAGCCCCTCCTACATTTTGGGTGGTGTCTTTACTTTCCATGTACTTGCATTTGCATTCATATATATGAGAAAATGAAAAAAGAAATAATCATTGCATTCACTGTATTCACTATGTTTTGTGTGTCTTCAATATTGTCTTCTCTGTGTTTTGTATGACCGTAACTGTCTTCTTTGTGTTTTGCATGCCTGTTACTATCTTCACTGTGTTTGGCGTGTTTGTAATGTGTTTTCTTTAATGTCTACCTGAGACCGAGGGCTAGGTATAGTTCCTCAATCTTCCTGTATACATTAGCTTCTAGTGCTGGGCATGTTTGTTGTGTTTTAACTGTACTTTAATGCATGTATGGGCCTTGCGTTTATACATACATTAAAGTGGGGGCTAAATGTTATGTCAAAAAATGTCTCCCTGGGACTTTTCCCTCTTAAGGTTTAGCTCTCGGGTCCTTTAGAATGCATTATAAGCATCTTGCATGTTAATCTTGAATCCTGATGAGAAAAACCCTAAGTGTTATGGAAAATAGGACCTAGGGGGAGCTATTTGAATAGATCCTGACCTAAATTGGGAGGGTGGACTTGGGTGCTAAGGCCCTAGTCCTACCCCATTTTAGGTCAACCCCAAAAAATTTATGTCAGTTTTATGACCGTTAATTAGGTCCTAGGCCGACATCTTAAGTTTGAATTATGAAATTCTTAGTGGGAATGTGTGTAGTTGCATATATAAGCATGTTTAGGGTTTCATTTGTAAACTAGAAGATGATTGTGAACTTTTGGCTAACTTATGATTTTAGAGCATTCAAGATATTCATTATTGCAAAGTAGAGTATTGTCAATGTGTTTGTAATTGAAGACTTAGCTTCATCTTCTCATGTGTTGATGATCCTTCATCTATGTGAGATCTACACCTCCAAGGTGATATCTATTTGTGTTTGAATCATTCATCAATTTGTTTTTGCCTCTATCCCACAGGGATACGCACTCTTTATCTAACAACGGTGTTTGAAAGACTTGAATGTCTCTCTGGGGCTTGACTGAGGCAAGCCTCTAAACACCACAACCCCCTACAACTCTCCTTGTGATTGCAAGTTACAAGTTTCACATCTTGACGGAGTGGAGTTGCAGGGAACAACAAGACAGTGTGTAGATTCCAAATCCTTGAAGAAAGGGACTACTTGGACTCGGGCGCCAATGCTAGTGTCCTCTGAGGTTGAAAACATAGAAACAATTGTGACGGTGACAATCAGCATCTGAAGAGCTTCTGACATCCTGAAAATAACCCTACCTTGGACTCGGGCACTAGTGCGAGTGTCCTCTACATCTCACGGGATAGAAATGGAAAGTACAGTGAGCATCAGTGTTGGAAGGAGATCAAGATTCTTTAAAGAAAACACTACCTTGGATAGGGGCATTAGTGCTAGTGTCCCTAAGTATTTTGTATCCCAAACTTCAAAAAATGGACAGTTATTAATCTATGCCTACTACCTTAGTTTGTAAGCATTTGTCGTAATTCATCAATTTACTTATTGTTTTGCATAATTAGGGTTTTAATGGTCTTTGAGCTTTAAATTGATACATTAGTTGATAATATCTGAGCTTCCACATCATTCCAAGTGACAACCTAATCTGTAGGTGAATCCTCTTGTAAAAGTGTGATTCAACTCAGTTGATATGTCCTTGACTATTTTTTGAGAAAGGAGGATTTAACCCACACATCCACTGAAACTAAAAATCCCATAAATTCTCTCTTTTTCATACAAAACACCACTAATAATAGTTCTGCATGAGACTTAAAACCTGATTGGGAGCATCTATGTAAATTTATTCATCATCTTTATCTTCATATTTTCAAAGCCACCTCCATCAACACCTCAAAAAATTAGTCAACAACTCATTCTTCACTACTCATTTGTGGTTTTTTTTATTTCATCTATCGAGAAGATGATCTAACAAATCTCTTATATTTAGCCCTTTTTTTATATCTTGACCATGTTCAATGGTACATACAAGAGTGAATAGGCTTTGATACCATTAATATTATTTATGCTAGCAATTCAAAGAACACTACACTAGTCGGCGAGCTTAATGTATTTGTTCGCATTTCAATTCGCACCTCTAGAATGCGATTTGGAAACAGATAGCTATGCATAGATAAACTACTCTCCTATTGGAAGGGGGAGTTCCCTTTCTTGCTAATGTTCACTGAAAAGATAAATTAAATGAAACTTCACCTATCTTCTTTTTGATTCTCAGCTGCAAGCACAAGGTTATAAAACTCTAAACACTGCAGAAGAGGTTTTTTCCTTTTTTAAAACTTCCACTACAACTAAGCAAAGACTAACGACGCTTTCAATCTCCTGAGTAAATTCAGAGAAAAGGAAATTGAAAGTGAACAAAGAAAGATTGTTAACACAAAAACTTAAGCAGTTTTCCTCCGGATTTACACCACAAGACTAAAAGTACTTTAATGATGTAAGCTGAAATGAAAGCTACAAAAAGCTATGATGATGATAACTTGATGAATTGAGATAGAATATCAGAGCAAAATAGGCATGAGACTTCTATTCAATATCATAAAGTTTGCACAACCCCAAGACAACAATGTTGCAGCAAAAGGCAGGCATATAGCAAGCGATCAAACACCAGAGAACAATGAACACAAAGTGAACGGACACTTGGAATATCAAGACTTGCAGGCTAGAATAGGCACAGCAAACTTGCTATCACAATTACCATTACATACAATGAGCAAGGATGCCCTTATTTATACTAAAATCAAAGGAGTAGGGAACCCTAAAATCTCCTTGATTAATCCTAACTTGCCAACTCGCAAGCTTTATTACTATTCTAAGACAAAGATACAATAAACAAATACTTTAAAGCAATCTTCTTTAAAGCAAAGAAGATTCCAACTATCACAAGGTGATTTATTTTCTAAATATAGAATGGATGAGCTTAGGATGAAAGCACATGCTTTAAAACAAAAAAATCTATTTTAAAGCTGCTTTATTTTGAAATGCATCCTCATCAACATTCTAGCTTTTTGGTGATGTCATCCGTTGATATTCTGGGAAACAATATCTTCTAAAAAGTGAGTGACTGCATCTCTGCCAGGAACATTGATACTCTCTAGAACGGTATTCTGATTCTCTAACATTTCTTCACCATTGGAAACCATCTGAAGAAATTTATGAACTTCACCCTCAGCCTTGTCGAATCTCACTGTCATTGCGGCAAAATAACTCATTTTGCCAGCATTGATATCATCATTAAAATTGCTGCAAACGAGAGTCTGGAACTTGTTGTTAGGTTACACAACACGCCCCATTTTGACTTGGCAAAACAGGGACCCAACTTTTTTGTTTAGCTTTGCTTGTGTTTTCTACTTGTTGGCAGTCTGGTAAAAGTAAGTCATGCAGACGATCCTGCATAGGGAGGCTGGGTAAGTCATCATGATGAGGTCATTTTTTCAAAGTTAATACTTCATAACAATAACCTCACGGTTGGAAAAAGCACAAAATTTCATGCAGGTTTACCTTTTGGATCACCCTGATATTTCTTAGGGAACAAAAGTTATGATGAGTCAAAGATCTGGTCAAACCTGATATTCCTAGGGGAGGATCATATTTCTTAATATCAGTCATCTTATAAAATATCACCCCGATCTAATATTATCACCCGATAAAATCATTTGCTCTGGACATCTGGACGTCAACTTTATGTGATATTGATATCTACCTGACAAACAACATCATATATTTTGTGAGGATCATATTCCTGATTATCACCTGATATTTGAATATCACCCCGATATTTGAATATCGGCCTGTCGAAAAATATCACCCCAAACTAATATCCTGATGATGTCATCCCAAACTGGTAAACGAAGAAATAAACATGACGATGATGTCACCATCCTTTTTACCTCGCGGAGGTATATTTTCGAACATGACCCTTCCTACATAACATGACGATGACATCATAGGGCCACAACACTGAACTAAGTCATTATCCTGATGACGTCACCCTGATATTTCGGCAGGAAGTCATTTTAGTCTAGGGGATCATATTTGAACATCACCCGATATTTGAATATCATCCTATTCTGTAGAAATCACCCCGCGCCTTGCCACCATAACATTAAATGCACGTGGATGTGGTAGGTGATTCCCGCCAATTACGAACCCGATACATACACCTGGTGAGATCCTGAGTTACCGTACAAGAAATCCATGATTTTAATCAATTCATCCCTAATTTTTCCCTAATTTTACCCTAAAGGGGAAGTTAAAAGTGATTTATAGGGTCATTTTACACTTATCTTGCGATAAAACAAGTTTTTACAGAGCACAGCTTGCAAACCCTCATAAGATTACCTGCGGATGCATATAGCTTGTACCAGAACGGGATACGTGAGCATTGTGAGTATTTGAATTCATTTCACACAGTTATCAACACAATTAAGAGGATAAACACATCAAGTAATTGAAATCCTCTTGTTGTCATGTTCTGCATATCCAGGTATCATGGTGTTTATTGGTTTGAAGTTTTGAATTATGCATATCAGGATAAACGAAATATTGAAAGAATATAATATGCATGATGAATAATGAAGATATAACGTAGATGCATGCTTGTAAGGTATCAATTGTAAGACTAGTTTTGTCAATTGCAGGCATCCATGGCGGATAAGCGGTTGGCTAAGTCAGAGGCATAATTTCTAAAGCCCATGTTTTCTCAACCCGAGGGTGTCCAGTTTAAATATGGTGCCATAATAGACACGCACCAAGGAAATATAGATTTGGGTGCATGGTCAGCAAAAATGAGTGATGAAAAGAGTAACAACACCTTGCTGGATGTAGTCTTTGTATCTGGAATGTGGAATGGAGCTGGTTTCCCTTATTCCATGGAAACCCCTGAGCTTGTCATTGAATGTGCAAGAAACTATAACCCACAAACTAGGAGGGTTGAGAAGCATGGCAGGGTATATGCTGATCTGTCTATCAAGGGTCTTGCTGCAACATTCAGTTTGCCATTGGGCAAGAAGGTTGCCAGCATAGATTTGAAGAAATCAGAAGTAGAATATGAGAATAACAAGAAGACTGCTAGGAAGAAAATGTACCAATGGAGGGCGAAGAATAGTCCTTATCCTGTAGCAGCTGAACTTCTAGTACACTTATATAAATTTGACTTTGACGATGAATACCAGTACATGATAGCCCTGCTCAGCAGAGTGACAGGCCAGCCTGATGCTGGAAGTTTTAAGGACTGGATGTATGCATTCATCTTGATGTGCCTTTACACAGATAAAAGGCCAATGTGGGCTAAGATGATAAGTGATGCTCTAGATGAGTAGCTAATGAACCTAGGAGGTTCAGATTGTTCCTTCTACATGACATCATACATAGTTTATTCATGTGCCTACAAAGGTACATTTGATGCATTGACTACAGTTGGGAGAATTGGTGGCACAACAAATGATGCACATATATGGGATCATCATCCCCAGCTGCAAAGAGAAAATTACCTCCAAGATTACAAACTGGTGAATGACTCATTCTCTTTGCATCTGGTAAGAACAATGGAGGAGGATAGAACTAAAAGACTGAGCATGGAGGCTCAGGTAGTCATATACATGCATGGAGCCTGGTTTATTCAATTTGCAACTTTCTCTTACATCAGAATTGAGGGCTTCAGGGAGAAGCCTCTCATCTCCCAAGATACCCTACAGATGTAGTTGTCTTAATGGAATTTTTAAGACAAATTTCCATAATACTGAATGCCTACAAAGCTAACAACAAGCTTCCACTAGTATTGTTTCCAGTTATAATGGGCTAGTATATGTGCCCAGACTCTGAGAATATTAAGAAGGCCATAGCTGGTCTAACTAGGATGAATTTCCAGCCATTTCCATTGATAAGATCATATGATCCATATGGGAGGATGCAAAGAATCATGGGGAAGCCCATCCATCGAAGACATCTTGAGGACTTCTGGGAAGATTGTGAAGATGAAGCTGAAGCCAGAAGAAGATATCAAAGGCTTACACTTGACCAGATCAAGACCTTTGATTGCATCTCCATCTCGGCACAATTGAAGAAAGATGATGGGAAGATAATGGCTGATGAATATGAGGAGAAAAAGATATACAATGATACCATCTCAGCACCGGATCTCACCATGCAGGAGGACATCTCCTTAGATCCATTTACAAGCAGGACATTGCAGCTGACCCAAGCATGGGTCGATGACCAAATAAATACACTGAAGAAAAGAGGTGTTGCCATCACGGTGGACAATAAGAAGAAAAGACAAGAGATTTCTAAAGATGAATATGATGATTTCTTGAATGAGAAGAGGAAGTCTAAAGGAGAGAGAGTACCACCTCATGAGAAAAGTAAGAGACCTCCAAGAGGTAAGAAAATTGATACTGAACCAAAAGGGGTCATAATTGAAAGAGTGATAATGCCAACTGAAGATGCATCAACATCAGGACATGCATTAGCACCATCATCACCGCCTCTAGTAGATAAGCAAAAAACTAAAAAGATCCAGAGGCCACCTACACAACCTACTAAAACATATGAGGGTCAAGCCTCACATAAGCAAACAGAAGAAGATATTCCTCTTGATGAAGAGCTGGAAGAGGAAGAAGAAAATGTTGAACTCCTCACCAGAAAGAGAAAAGCACCTCAGGTGGTAGCCACTACACCTAAGAAACCAAGAACTTCAATGAGAGGTGAGATAAAACAAACCCCTATAATGCTAAAAGGGGCAGGTGGAGAAGTATTCAATAAGGAATTACAGCATAACGTTCCACTTCCCACCATTGTAAAGTTTAAAACTGAACAAGTAGAAGAACAAATGAAAGAAGCCTCTTAGGCAGTTCAAAGTGGTCTAATCTCATTAGATGAGACAGTTGACCTATCTGATGATGAGGTAGTGAAGGATGTAGCTTCACAAAGAATGGAAACGCTTGTTGCTAATACCCGGATAACTCCACATGGGACCCCATCAGTCCAGACAATATTAGAGGAGATGAAGCAAGTGGAATCAGAAAAGGAAAAGAGCCCAGAAAACATTGCACAACAAATAGGGCTGGATGCCTTAGTTGATTAGGTGACAAGTCCTACAACTATAGATTTGACTTATGTAGAGGATGTAAATCCTAAGGATATGGCAAGTGCACCTGAAAAGGTAGAAAATATTGAAGAACTCAAATAGAAAGAAATGGAGAGCAAAGGTCCAGATATGGGTCAGAAACAACAGGATACATCAGCTGAGCCCAAGGTAATAGAATTCTCACCAAAGGACAAAGAAGATGAAGAATTATCAGGTCTTGACGACCACAAGGCTCAAGATGTAATTACCACAAGCACAGAGCATATTATAGCTATAGATCAGGTGGACAAGCCTAAGATAGATAAAGTAACATCCACAGATACTAACATACCTCATGAGGAGGAAAATGCTAAAGTGGATGAGATACCCATGGAGGAAGTAAAAGATCAGGATCACCCTCCAGAAAAGGAAATCCTTCAACAGGAGGATATACCCAACAATCACCCTCATGAAGAGCATCATGAGGAAGAGATAAGAAAGTCACCCTCCCCATCAAATATGATGGTGGATATCGGAGATCAGGGTGATCATCATGATGATGATGGAGACCAACAGTCAAAAGACCAAATTCCTCAGTGGCTCGAGAAAGAAATTGGCGCAGAATCAGGTATAGAGGCACAAGAATTTGATGTATCTACATTGTTTTCAAAAACCTTAATAAAGCCTAAGGGGAAGGCTAGAATAACTTCTACAATAAGAAGAGATCCTACAACAGGCAGGAGGACTGCACAGGTAGCACTCCCTACTATGGATAAAGAAAAATGTAAGATCACTCTAGATGAATTCCATATTAGCACAGTTGATCTAGGGTTTGCTAATGAAGACTAGGAGGGTCAAGAGGGGAAAGATATAATTGATTCATTAACCCAAAGGGTAAAAAGAGAAAAGGAGAAAAATAAACAGCACAAGGAGCACATTTCTCAGTTGCATACTTACATAAAGGGGTTAATTAACCCTGAGGATACATCAAGTGATCATGCAGTCCCATTGACTGCTATTTCTCAGGATGAGGTAGATAAATTGGATCTCATGAAGCATGAGTCATCCATAATGAGAAAGTGGATGTCATCCACATTTGATGGAGTAGAGGAAGTAGTAAAAGCCTCTTTGAAGAGGTGGAATTCTTTAGGTATCTCCAAGAAAAAAGTTGATAAATTGCAGATGGAGATCAGGAAAAGGTCCTTTCAGTTCGAGAAAGCTTTGACTGCCTTGGAGGAGATAAAGAGGATTAATCCTCAAGTTCTCATAGGTAAGCAGGTATTGAATAACACTAATGCACTATTGATAGACATATGATATAAAGACATCAGATTTGAATGTGATGTGCTTAAAAGATGCAACAGTAAACTAAGAGATATCAACATGAAGCTACATGATATGATGTCGTTTGAGGCTGAAATTTTGGAAGCAGTAGAAGGAAAGGTAGAAGGTAAGATAGAAAATCAAGATGAGGAATTTGCCATTAAAGTTCTACATAGCAATTTTCAGCAGGTAGTCGATGATCCTCTAAACCACCTGACAGAAGAAACTATGGATAAGATCATGAGGATCAAGGTCAGGGTGGAAAATTACAACGAAACATCTAGCAGCAGGAGAAGTAAGTTAGAGAATTTTTGAGGCAAATATGAAATACACAGGCACGCCATCATCAAAGCAAAAACTCAATATGGCGGGGAGATAGAGAAGATAGTACAGTCATATGAGAATATCTGGACATCTATGCAGGTCCATATACAAGGAGACAGTCATCAGGATGATGAAGATACGGGAAGTGATAACCCTGATGCACCTGATGATGATGATGAGGAACCTGAGGAATGAAAAGTAGATGAAGATGCATCACAAAGAAGCATAAGCATCCGATACTTAGTGAAAATAAGTATTTCAGATGGTTGCCAGCTAGCAACCTGTGCCACATGATAATGTTGACAAAGTCAAGGAAGAATATTCGCCGTAGATCTTCATAGATAAATTTTGATCATTGATCAGTTGTAACTGCTCCCTCACCTTGTTCTATAAAAGGTACAGGGATGCCTCATTTTAAAACTTCAAAACTTAATTGAAATCTGTTTACTGAAATATTCAGGGCTTATTTCAAAGTTGTTGTATACATATATGTTCTTGCATACCTAATGAATGAGAAGACTCTTTTGATTACAATCCATAATAAATCCTGAGTAATTAGTGTATGAATTCTTGATACATGCTGTGATTTGTTGCGTCCCTTGGAGTGCATATCTACCTACATGTGTTGTTTTCATACCATTCCTTTAAAGTTAGTATCGACTGTATCTAGCTGTGGAATGTCCTGGTGAACATATGGTTTGATTTCTTCTCTTCATGACTGTATCTAATGTATATGTGGCTCAATAGCTGCAGGTTCAACATTAATTTGAAGTATTTCTTTCAATTTCTTTCAATTTTAGAGCATTTCCTCATCATAATTGCAAATAGTTGACAATCTTAAGCAAATAATACAAATATGCAGACATCCCATAGATAACTGAACATATTTAGCATATTTGAGGTTAAAGCATGTCAAAATGATAAACATCATGCAAAGATTTAAAGATAGACACATTATTTGAAGCATATCTCTTGTGGAATAACTATCTGTGTAGCACCATTATAGGAAACATTATCTTACTAATGAGATTTACGTAAGCCCCCAAAATGGAAACAACAATGCACATCAACCTCTGAGTAACGTCAGAAGTTTAAGACCTAATCACTGGAGACTTGGGATCATGAATTCTTTGAATTCATCGTATCTTTCAAGATGAATAAAGGTTAATGTGTACTTTCATTCTATGTTTGTTTATGACTAACATCATGATCAACATAAATTGGTGCTAGAAGGAGGGCCTGCTAGATGATAATCAGTTAGTTATTCAGGTTTGATGATATAAATAGTGAGGTAACACTGACATACCTTTGAATTTCCAGTCAGTAAGTGAAGATATACTGTTTCAAACTTGCACATGCTAATCATTTGCAAAGTTTTCATAATTGATCGTAAATGTTGCAATCTTTACAGTAGATCATCATGTATTTGCAAAGATCGGTCTTATTTCAAGTGAATTTGTCAAAGCTTTGAGGTTATTTGTCTTAGAAACCTGATATCCTATTGGAAGTGTCACCATACCTCGGTATCACATCATATTTGCACTGTTCTTGCAAATATTTCATAAATATCCAAGTAGATCTGCTATTTGACCATAAATACCTTCCTTGCTGGTGAATTCCAACCAATCTTTACAATCATCCAACCAATTTTCCTCAAAATTAGGAAATCCTGGCTCACAGGATAAATACTAAGTCTAGATCGACTGGAAATTTTGACGAACTACCTGTTAGAGGGTTCAGACCTAGAACTGTTGATATCCATCACACTCCAGAGTCTAGTGCATCAGGAGCTTTAGCTGAACATTCCCCTGTGACTCCTATTGGTCTACAGATACCTATAGGATCACCTGTACAACCTCAGGTTCAGCCTCAGCCTGTTATACCTCAAGTTCAACCTCCTCTGGTTGCAATGTCATTCTTTGCAGCGGAGTCACCTTTAACTTTCACTGCATATCATGATTTACCAAAGAATCCAGATAAAATTTGTCCAAAATATCATCCATATCGAGATGCGAATGATCACATCAGAACTTTTAAGGAAGCATGTTGTAGAGCCATAATAGAGCATCAAGACGTTGTATGCAGATTATTTCCTTTTTCTTTAGGGGAAGAGGCTTATAATTGGTATATTAGTCTTGGTCAGGGTTCAATCAGATCATGGGTTGTCCTAGAGAAAGCTTTCACTGATAGGTTCAAAATACCTATCGACCCTTCAATGAACTATCACCTATTTGCCACAATTAAGCGGTTTGAGGGAGAACCTATTGCCAATTTCAATGCTACGTTTCAGAAAATGCTATCCAAGTTAGTTGCTCCATATGTTGTAGTAGATGCAGCTGCTAGAATCATTTATTATTTAGCTCTGGATCCTTTAACTTCTATGTTCATCAGGAGGGCTCATCCTAAAATCACAATGTTAACGGGAGCTTTTCAGGAGGCTATTAAAGTCAATCAGTAGTTAGTCCCTGCTCCTACACCGAACATAGCCTTTCCTACACTTCCTGGTTATCCAGGATATCTCCCCAGCCACAGTATAATGGATCCATGATGCCTCTAGTAGTAATGCCAACACCTTTACAGATACCTCCATTAAGTATAATGCCACCTCCTAACAGAAATGGCCAGATGATGCAGTATCCTGGACAAGTCCAAGCACCTCAGGTTATAGACCAGAATAAGTAGAACAATAATGGATCCTCATTCTTCAAGCCTTTAACAAAAAATGTAGTGGCCAAGGCTCAGGAGGAAAAAGAAGAGATCAAAGAAATATCAGCTCAGCTAAGGAAGCTTACAACTGAGATCACTCATTTGAGAAGCCAAAACTTCTACTCTCCGCCCAACCAGAATAGAGGCTATAACAATGATAGACCAAATTATCCTGACAAGGGGTATAACAACAATAACTACAACAATAATAGTGGTAATAACATTCCCCCTAGACAGCCTAGAGTATGGAACTCCAGGCCAAATAATGGTTCCTTACCATCACCTTTAGATAGTCAGCCTCCTGGTGAAGTTAAACAGACTACGAGGGTCAATCTTGCTGAGGCAGCCCTCACTAATTGGTGTAGGATACACAATACAAATGCTCATGCAGAGCTAGACTGTCCCCAATTTCAAATTGCTGCGAGTATTTTCCAAACTGAGGTATCCAATACTACAGGAAATCCACATCATGTGGAAGGGAATGAGCTTGTTCCCTGTGGATATGATTCAGCATTAGTATTGGAAAGCTATATTGATCAGCCTTATCAGCAGACCATGTCATCCCATCAGCATTATGCCCAGACATGTGAAGAATCAGCCATGACTTTTGAGTCAAATTATGTTTTCCCCTTTGAGGATGACAATGAGCCATCAAATGAGCCTAAGGAGGTACATGCTTACCAACAACAGTACCAAGGTAAGCACAATTATAACTTGAGAAATAATGCCAACAGACCTACTGGTCCATTGACCTCTTCCTTACCCTGAATAATTTTAATACCCCTCCTGATCCCAAAGCGAGTAATAACCCAGGATTCCCAAAGTCAATACTCGGTATTTATCACCACCAAACACAGCATCAAAAGCTTTGGGTGTGCCTCATGCGTCTGATAATTTAGTCACCTATCTGGCAGATGAGATGAAGAAGATCAAAATCAGCCTATCCTTGTTAGAATTGCTGAAAACTCCAGCCATTAAAAAAGTATTTATGAAATCACTAGATGATCCTGCTCCTAAAGAGGATATTCATCCATCAGGTCAGTCTGGAGGTAAGGATCATGCTATTAGAGATAATAATGTTAAAACTAAAGTCCCAGCTACTATTTAAGCTGCAGAGACTTCTCACATGACCTTGTAAGAGATAAAAGTGAATCACCTCCATTCCTCCTAACCATACGAATGTTTAGTAAAAACCTGCACAATTGTCTAGTGGACTTAGGAGCCTCCACGAATGTCATGCCTTTGGCCATATGTAATGGTCTAGGGCTACATCCTACTAAATCCTTGAAGAAGGTAACACAGCTAGACAAAACAAAGGTGAATGTAATAGGGGAGTTAACTAACATTCACATGCAATTGACATCAGACCTTAGGATCCAATATTATATTGACATTCAGGTAGTTGACATACCTGATACATATGGTATGTTACTCAGTAGAGATTGGTCCAAGACCCTCAACAGATATATGTCTACCGACTTCAGTCATATCTGGTTACCTTGGAAAGGTACACCAAACCAGATAAGGATAGATACTGAACCAAGAATGAAACACATGATCACTGAGTACAACAGAACAAATGAGATCATGTACGTGAATGTTGAACCTGGAGTATATTCTATTAGACCTCAGACTATCATAATAGAGGAGGTCTTGATGTATGATTTTCATGATGATCATGCTCCTAATGATCATCCTCATGACGATAATGTTGTAGTCTTAAGCTCTGGTCATGATCATGGAAATGAAATAGAAGTAGACCATTTCAAAAGTTTTGAAATATACTTGTCTAAATAGGTAGAATGCTGTCGATTATTAGATATACCCATTCATGACATTTTGATTGATGGTTGGTGCAGATTACACGATGAAGCACATTCTGAGAAAACTTGTGAAGCATGCATTGACATGATGGAGCTTGAGCAAACATGTGGAGAAGCATCATCATCATCATCAGAGGTAAGTTCCATATGTAGTGATGATGATCATACTGATTCTTGTTCGTCTGCTGCAGGAACAGGAGAAGATGTGAGTCAGAATGAAGATTTTATCCAAAAGACAGAAAAAATTCTGGTCTGCAATGAGAAGAAGGATAACAGAAATAATAAGATCACCCCTGGGAGTGATTGTCTGATGGAGTTAGATTACGAATTATCTGATGACGATAGAGGCAGTAATTTGACTAGATTTGAGAATTTTCTATCAGAAGAGATTAAAAAGATGATAGAACATGAGAAACCTCCACAAGATGCACTGACTGAAGGATGGTGTAGATTGCATGAGGCACCTCACTCAAAGACTACCTGTTCACTGTGTGTACATATTTTAAAGAGGCATATAGTGCCTAGTTCAGAAGATCATCCTTCTGGTGATGAAAAGAAAGCAGATAGATCAGCTTCCCAGAAGAAAGGAAAGATGAAATCTGAGAAGGTTGAAATTCCTAAGTTAAAATGGATATCAGCTGGAGCGGCTGCTAGAGCTGCAAAGAAGAGAGAAAGCTCAGCTAAGCTTCCTGCTGAAGATAAACCTTGGATCTTGAGATTTGATGGATCCAAATCCAAACAAGGTGCTGGAGTAGGAATTGATCTCACAGATCCATCAGGAAAGTCCTACCTAGCAGCTTACAGATTGCAATTTCCATGTACTAACAACATAACAGAGTATGAGGCTATAATACACGGGATATTATTTTCCCTTAAGAAAAAAGTAAAAATTATGCATGTCTATGAAGACTCAGAATTAGTGGTGAGATAGGTGAGAGGAATTTACTCTTGTAATTATAGGAAACTATCTAACTATAGACACAGGGTGTGGGATTTGATTGAAGACTTTACCACATTTAATATCACCCACGTACCCAGAGAACAGAACCATAGAGCAGATGCTCTAGCCCAGGCTGCTAGTACCTTAGAGCCATTATCTATTTCAGGTTTAAAGAAGTTTTCAGTAGAACTGATATCAGTGCCTTTAGTACCTGATAATGTTACTAACCTCTAGGTATTCGATGATGATCAGCATATCCTTGTTTTCATCTCCAACAGAGATATATTTGATGCTCAGATCATAGATGAGAACAATGTGGAAGATCATGTTTGGGAAGAAGAGGAAATATTAGAGTTGCCTAGCAACAGGATCCCCAAAGGTATGATTGAATTAGAAAGAGCCTTTGACTTGGATAATATGTTGAAGTAGAAGGATCTTCCAAAGGCTGATGCAGGGCAATATTCACAAGTGAATATTGGACAAAATGATGACAAAAGAAATGTTCTAATAGGGAAGGTATGCACTGAAGAAGAGTTAGAAGGAATAACTCAAGTACTCAAAGATTACATCCATGTCATTGCATGGACTTATGATGAGCTGAAAACATATGACACATCAGTCATAACTCACACTATACCTCTCAAGCCAGATGCTAAACTTTTCAGACAGAAGCAAAGGCCAGTCAATGCCTTGCTAGAGCCTATAATTTTTAAGAAGGTCAAAAAGTTGTTAAAGGCCAGGATCATATTTCCTGTCAGACACTCCACCTGGGTAGCTAATCTAGTCCCAGTGAGAAAGAAGAATGGAGATATCAGACTATGTGTGGACTTCAGGAACTTGAACAGAGCATCAGAGAAGGACAATTATCCTTTACCCTCCTTAGATGAAGTTCTGCAAATTGTCAATGGAGCAAAAATGATGTCATTCCTGGATGGTTTTTTTGGCTACAATCAAGTAATGGTTGACAAAATTGACAGATTAAAAACTGCCTTCACCACAAAGTGGGGTATATTTGCTTATAGATGCATGTCATTTGGGCTAATAAATGCTGGAGCAACATTCCAACGAGCAATGGACATAACCTTTAGAGGCTTAATAGGAAAGTGTATAGTCATATAGATGGATGACTTAATAGTATTCTCCAAGGAAAGAGGAGACCATGTAGCAGATCTCATAAATGTACTGAAAAAATGTGAAGAATATGGAATATCTTTGAACCCCAAGAAATGTATATTTGGGGTAACAACAGGAAAGTTACTGGGCCACTTGATTATCGAAAATGGGATTACCATAGATCCTGACAGGGTAGAGTCCATTATGAAACTACAGCTTCCAGGAAGTAAGAAAGAACTCAAATCTTACTTTGGTAAGATTAATTTCATGAGAAAATTTATCACTAGCTTTGCAGAGATAGTCAGACCTTTAAACGCGATGTTGAAGAAAGATGCCAAGATTGAGTGGACACCAGAAGCCAAAGCAGCTTTTGAAGACATAAAGAAAGCTATTTCTGATGCTCATGTCCTCATCAGTCTAGATTACACCAGGGACTTTTATATATACTCATTTTCTTTAGAACACACCTCTGCAGCAGTGCTAACTTAGAGAAATGAAGAAAAGGAAGAAAAACCAATTGCCTTCATGAGCTGCCCTTTCAAAGATGCAGAATTAAGATACATGGATGTAGAGAGGCAGACCCTTGCCTTGGTCAGAGCAGTGAAGAAGTTCAGGCATTACATCCTGAGAAGCAAAGTGATTGTTGTGGTGCCAGATGCAGCAGTGAAGATGTTGTTAATGCAAAGTGAGCCAGGAGAAAAGAGGGCTAAATGGATCACTGTCTCACAAGAATATGACATGGATATCACACCCATGAAGCTGGTGAGAGGACAGGCTTTAAGCCAAATGATATCAGAAATTGATCCAAATATCATAAGTCAGTAGTATGTTATTAATGAGAAGGACATTAGAGAGTGGTACTCAGATATCAGGCATATCCTGATCATTGGAAGATGTCCTCCTAAACTGCAGGCTTCACAAAGAAGAGCCCTGAAAATAAAGTCCCAGAAGTACATGATGAAAGCAGGAGTACTTTTCAAGAAACATTATGAAGGAATATACCTAAGATGCCTAGAGAGGCCTGAAGCAGATAAAGTGTTATTAGAGATACATGACAAATTTGGGACAACCCATGGGTCATCCTTGGCCACTACACATGCAATCCTCAGAGCAGGATACTATTGGCCCACAATTTTCAAGGATACTGCTGAACATATTAAATGCTGTCATGTATGCCAGGTTACAGCTAATAGAGAAAAATATGTTGTTCAACCCTTGCAGCCAGTGATGGAGATATGCCCATTTGCACAATGGGGTATGGACTTTATAGGACCCATCAATCCTCCATCATCATCAAGCCACAGGTATGTTTTAACGATTACTGACTACTACACTAGGTGGACAGAGGCTATCAGCACGAAGACCTGCACTGTTGATGATGTCATCAGATTTCTAGAAAGCAATATAGTCACCAGATATGGGATTCCTTATGCTCTGGTAAGTGATAATGGTTCTACTTTTGCTTCCACTAAGTTGTCAAGTTGGGCTTTTGATCATGGGATCATACTGAAGTTCTCATCTAATTATTATCCCCAAGGGAATGGATTAGCAGAATCCACCAACAAGAATTTGCTGAACATCATAAGAAAATTAATAGACAAGAACCCTAGGGAATGGAATACACTTCTAAAGTATGCCTTATGGGTAGACAGAACAAGAAACGAGGCTACATTAGAAAACTCGCCTTATCATTTAGTCTATGGGGTGGATCCCATCCTCCCTGTTAATCTAAAAATTCCTACCCTATAGTTTGTCCAAGAGTACCTAGGCATAGACAATAACCAAGAAGTCAGGTTGCTTCAATTGATGCACCTGGAAGAGAAAAGAAGTCAGGCAATTGATCAGTTTGCCAAACATTAGGCTGTTGTCAAACACTGGTTTGACAAAAGAGCCAAAGTTAAAGCCTTCAGAATATCTAATTTAGTCCTGATGTGGGATAAAGCCCATGAGAAGAAAGGAGACCATGGTAAGTTTGATAAATTATGGATAGATCCCTTCCAAATTTCTGAGATATTAGGAGACAGTACTTTCAGGCTTAAGGACCTAACAGGTGAGGATGTTCCATTGCCAGTTAATGGATAGTTCCTCAAACATTATTTCCAAGCCTAAGTAGCTTCATGTCAGTCATGTGTATCATAATGTATATTTGTATAGTTGTTTGTACAATGTTTTGTTTTGTTTTTGCTTTGCTTGTTGTTTGAGTTTTGTTTTGGTTAGTCAGGATGATGCAGCTCATCACCCTAGAAAATAACAAAATTGTTAAGATTTAAGTGATGAGAACACATTGATATATAGGTTGGGACCCACTTTGAGAAAGTCATCATGATCAGGTCTGTGATATCTTTTCATCAGGGTGCCTTTTCTTAGCCAAAGTGATTTCTTCACAATGACTCACCTAACAGCCTTGGGTTTGTTGAAGATACAAGTATAGGTGTTAAGTGAAAAATCTAAAGGGACTCCCTTGCTACCAATGCAATCTCCAACCTAAAACAGTAAGTGACAATACCTTGCACACTGAACTTACAAAATGACATCAGATATATACAGATCAAGTATAGAAAAATTTAAAAAAAATATAATAAATTAGGCCATCTAAGTAACTCTACTGGGGCTATAAACGCCTGCTGGCAGTGGGGCTCTACTTAGGGAGATTGTATAGATAACCTTGCTGGGGCTATGGACACCTGCTGGCAGCAAGACTCTAACCAGGTTGGCTATGAGGGATGATCTCCAACTATGTAGCTTAACACTAGTTACTCATGTTTTCAACTTGCTTTCAAGATGAGGATAATTAATTATTTGCACACTACTGATCCTTTGATAGTATTGTTACCATGAGGACATTTTATCATTCGGAAAGATTATGATGCTTATGCTTAGAAAGAGTTAGAATGCTATGTTAGAATGTGTTCACATCACTTGAATCATTGGAATTTTTGTGTTTTATTTGGTGGCAAGTTGTTGTGTGGTTACACAACATGCCCCATTTTGACTTGGCAAAACAAGGACACAACTTTTTTGTTTGGCTTTGCTTGTGTTTTTTGCTTGCTGGCGGTCTGGTAAAAGTAAGTCATGCAGACGATCCTGCATAGGGAGGTTGGGTAAGTCATCATGATGAGGTCATTTTTTCAAAGTTAATACTTCATATCAATAACCTCATGGTTGGAAAAAGCACAAAATTTCATGCAGGTTTGCCTTTTGGATCACCCTGAATTCCTTAGGGAACATAAGTTATGATGAGTCAAATATCTGGTCAAACCTGATATTCCTAGGGGAGGATCATATTTCTTAATATCAGTCATCTTCTAAAAGATCGCCCCGATCTAATATTATCACCCGATAAAATCATTTGTTCTAGACATCCAGATGTCAACTTTATGTGATATTGATATCTACCCGACAAATAACATCATATATTTTGTGAGGATCATCTTCCCGATTATCACCCGATATTTGAATATCGGCCTGTCGCAAAATATCACCCCGAACCAATATCCTGATGATGTCATTACAAATCAGTAAATGAAGAAATAAACATGATGATGACGTCACCATCCTTTTTACCTCGCGGAGTTATATTTCAGAACATGACCCTTCCTACATAACATGACGATGACGTCATAGGGCCACAATGCTGAACTAAGTCATTATCCTAATGACGTCATCCTGATATTTCGACAGGAAGTCATTTTAGTCCAAGGGATCATATTTGAACATCACCCGATATCCAAATATCACCTAATATTTGAATATCATCCTATTATGCAGAAATCACCCCGTGCCTTGCCGCCATAACATTAAAAGCACGTGGATGTGGTAGGTGATTCCCGCTAATTACGAACCCGATACATACACCTGGCGAGATCCTGAGTTACCGTACAAAAAATCCATGATTTTAATCAATTCATCCCTAATTTTTCCCTAATTTTATCCTAAAGGGGAAGTTAAAAGTGATTTACAGGGTCATTTTACACTTATCTTGCGATAAAACAAGTTTTTACAGAGCACAGCTTGCAAACCCTCATAAGATTACCTGCAAACGCATATGGCTTGTACCAGAATGGGATACGTGAGAAATGCAGGTATTTGAATTCATTTCACACAGTTATCAACACAATTAAGAGGACAAACACATCAAGTAAGTAATTGAAACCCTCTTGTTATCGTGTTCTACATATCCAGGTATCATGGTGTTTATTGGTTTGAAGTTCTAAATTATGCATATCAGGATAAATGAAATATTGAAATAATATAATATGCATGATGAATAATGAAGATATAACGTATATGCATGCTTGTAAGGTATCAATTGTAAGACCAGTTTTATCAATTGTAGGCATCCATGTCAGATAAGCGGTTGGCTAAGTCAGAGGCAAAATTTCTAAAGCCCATGTTTGCTCAACCTGAGGGTGTCCAGTTTAAATATGGTGCAAAAATAGACACACACCAAGGAAATACAGATCTGGCTGCATGGTCAGCAAAAATGAGTGATGAAAAGAGTAACAGCACCTTGTTGGATGCAGTCTTTGTAACTAGAATGTGGAATGGAGCTGGTTTCCCTTATTCCATGGAAACCCCTGAGCTTGTCATTGAATGTGCAAGAAACTATAACCCACAAACTAGGAGGGTTGAGAAGCATGGCAGGGTATATGCTGATCTGTCTATCAAGGGTCTTGCTGCTACATTTAGTTTGCCATTGGGCAAGAAGGTTGCCAACATAGATTTGAAGAAATCGGAAGTAGGATATGAGAATAACAAGAAGACTGCTAGGAAGAAAATGTACCAATGGAGGGCGAAGAATAGTCCTTATCCTGCAACAACTAAACTTCCAGTACACTTATATAAATTTGACTTTGACGATGAATACCAGTACATGATAGCCCTGCTCAGCAGAGTGACAGGCCAGCCTGATGCTGGAAGTTTTAAGGACTGGATGTATGCAGTCATCCTGATGTGCCTTTACATAGATAACAAGCCAATGTGGGCTAAGATGATAAGTGATGCTCTAGATGAGTAGCTAATGAACCTAGGAGGTCCAGATTGTTCCTTCTACATGACATCATACATAGTTTATTCATGTGCCTACAAAGGTACATTTGATGCATTGACTACAGTTGGGAGAATTGGTGGCACAACAAATGATGCACATATATGGGATCATCATCCCCAGTTGCAAAAAGCAAATTACCTCCAAGATTACAAACTGGTGAATGATGCATTCTCTATACATCTGGTAAGAACAATGGAGGAGGACAGAACTAAAAGACTAAGCATGGAGGCTCAGGAATTCATATACAGGCATGGAGCTTGGTTTATTCAATTTGCAACTTTCTCTTACATCAGAATTGAGGGCTTCAGGGAGGAGCCTCTCATGCTCCCAAGATACCCTACAGATGCAGTTGTCTTAATGGAATTTTTAAGACAAATTTTCACAATACTGAATGCCTACAAAGCTAACAACAAGTTTCCACCAATATTGTTTCCAGTTGCAATGGGCTGGTATATGTGCCCAGACTCTGAGAATATTAAGAAGGCCATAGCTGGTCTAACTAGGATGAATTTCCAGCCATTTCCATTGATAAGATCATATGATCCATATGGGAGGATGCAAAGAATCATGGGGAAGCCCATCCATCGAAGACATCATGAGGACTTCTAGGGAGATTGTGAAGATGAAGTTGAAGCCAGAAAAAGAAGATATCAAAGGCTTACACTTGACCAGATCAAGACCTTTGATTGCATCTCCATCCTGGCACAATTGAAGAAAGATGATGGGAAGATAATGGCTGACGAATATGAGGAGAAAAAGATATACAATGATACCATCTCAGCACCAGATCTCACCATGCAGGAGGATATCTCCTTAGATCCATTTACAAGCAAGACATTGTAGCCAACCCAAGAATGGGTTGATGACCAAATAAATACACTGAAGAAAAGAGGTGTTGCCATCACGGTGGACAATAAGAAGAAAACACAAGAGATTTCTGAAGATGAATATGATGATTTCTTGAATGAGAAGAGGAAGTCTAAAGGAAAGAGAGTACCACCTCCTAAGAAAAGCAAGAGACCTCCAAGAGGTAAGAAAATTGATACTAAACCAAAAGGGGTCATAATTGAAAGAGTGATAATGCCAACTGAAGATGCATCAACATCAGGATAGGCATTAACATCATCAGCACCACTTCCAGTAGATAAGCAAAAAACTAAAAAGATCCAGAGGCCACCTACACAACCTACTAAAACATATGCGGAGGGTCAAGCCTCGCATAAGCAAATAGAAGAAGATATTCCTCTTGATGAAGAGTTGGAAGAGGAAGAAGAAAATGTTGAACTCCTCACCAAAAAGAGAAAAGCACCTCAGGTGGTAGCCACTACACCTAAGAAACCAAGAACTTCAATGAGAGGTGAGATAAAAAAAAACCTCTATAATGCTAAAAGGGGCAGGTGGAGAAGTATTCAATAAGGAATTACCGCATAATGTTCCACTTCCCACCATTGTAAAGTTTAAAATGGAACAAGCAGAAGAACAAATGAAAGAAGCCTCTAAGGCAGTTCAAAGTGGTCTAATCTCATTAGATGATACAGTTGACCTATCTGATGATGAGGTAGTGAAGGATGTAGCTTCACAAAGAATGGAAACCCTTGCTGCTAATACCTGGATAACTCCACATGGGACCCCATCAGTCCAGACAATATTAGAGGAGATGAAGCAAGTGGAATCAGAAAAGGAAAAGAGCCCAGAAAACATTGCACAACAAATAGGGCTGGATGCCTTAGTTGATCAGGTGACAAGTCCTGCAACTATAGATTTGACATATGTAGAGGATGTAAATCCTAAGGATATGGCAGGTGCACCTAAAAAGGAAGAAAATATTGAAGAACTCAAATAGAAAGAAATGGAGAGCAAAGGTCCAGATATGGATCAGCAACAACAGGATACATCAGTTGAGCCCAAGGTAATAGAATTCTCACCAAAGGACAAAGAAGATGAAGAAATATCAGGTCTTGATGACCACAAGGCTCAAGATGTAATTACCACAAGCACAGAGTAGATTATAGCTGCAGATTAGGTGGACGAGCCTAAGATAGATAAAGTAACATCCACAGATACTAACATACCTCAAGAGGAGGAAAATGCTAAAGTGAATGAGATACCCATGGAGGAAGTAAAAGATCAGGATCATGATAAACATGTAGATGATCAACAAGATCACCCTCCAGAAAAGGAAATCCTTCAACAGGAGGATATACCCAAAGATCACCCTCATGAAGAGCATCATGAGGAAGAGATAAGAAAGTCACCCTCCCCATCAAATATGATGGTGGATACCGGAGATCAGGGTGATCATCATGATGATGATGGAGACCAACAGTCAAAAGACCAAATTCCTCAGTGGCTCGAGAAAGAAATTGGTGCAGAATCAGGTATAGAGGCGCAATAATTTGATGTATCTACATTGTTTTCGGAAACCTTAATAAAGCCTAAGAGGAAGGCTAGAATAACTTCTACAATAAGAAGAGATCCTACAATAGGCAGGAGGACTGCACAGGTAGCACTCCCTACTATGGATAAAGAAAAAGGTAAGATCACTATGGATGAATTCCAGATTAGCACAGGTGATCTAGGGTTTGCTAATGAAGACCAGGAGGGTCAAGAGGGGAAAGATATAATTGATTCATTAACCCAAAGGGTAAAAAGAGAAAAGGAGAAAAATAAACAGCACAAGGAGCACTTTGCTCAATTGCATACTTACATAAAGGGGTTAATTAACCCTGAGGATACATCAAGTGATCATGCAGTCCCATTGACTGCTATTTCTCAGGATGAGGTAAATAAATTGGATCTCATGAAGCATGAGTCATCCATAATGAGAAAGTGGATGTTATCCACATTTGATGGAGCAAAGGAAGTAGTAAAAGCCTCTTTGAAGAGGTGGAATTCTTTACGTATCTCCAGGAAAAAATTTGATAAATTACAGATGGAGATCGGGAAAAGGTCCTTTCAGTTGGAGAAAGCTTTGACTGCCTTGGAGGAGATAAAGAGGATTAATCCTCAAGTTCTCATAAGTAAGCAGGTATTGAATAACACTAATGCACTATTGATAGACATATGGTATAAAGACATCAGATTTGAATGTGATGTGCTTAAAAGATGCAACAATAAACTAAGAGATATCAACATGAAGCTACATGATATGATGTCGTTTGAGGCTGAAATTTTGGAAGTAGTAGAAGGAAAGGTAGAAGGCAAGATAGAAAATCATGATGAGGAATTTGCCATTAAATCTCTACATAGCAATTTCCAGCAGGTAGCCGATGATCCTCTAAACCACCTGACAAAAGAAACTATGGATAAGATCATTAGGATCAAGGTCAGGGTGGAAAATTACACCGAAACATCTAGCAGCAGGAGAAGTAAGTTAGAGAATCTCTGAGGCAAATATGAAATACACAGGCATGCCATCATCAAAGTAAAAACTCAAGATGGCGGGAAGATAGAGAAGATAGTATAGCCATATGAGAATATCCAGACATCTATGCAGGTCCATATACAAGGAGACAGTCATCAGGATGATGAAGATATGGGAAGTGATAACCCTGATGCACCTGATGATGATGATGAGGAACCTGAGGAATGAAAAGTAGATGAAGATGCATCACAAAGAAGCATAAGCATCCGATACTTAGTGAAAATAAGTATTTCAGATGGTTGTCAGCTGGCAACCTGTGCCACATGATAATGTTGACAAAGTCAAAGAAGAATATTCACCGTAGATCTTCATAGATAAATTTTGATCATTGATCAGTTGTAACTACTCCCTCACCTTGTTCTATAAAAGGTGTAGGGATGCCTCATTTTAAAACATTCAAAACTTAATAGAAATCTGTTTGCTAAAATATTCAGGGCTCATTTCAAAGTTGTATACATATATGTTCTTGCATACCTAATGAATGAGAAGACTCTTTTGATTACAATCCATAATAAATCTTGAGTAATCAGTGTATGAGTTCTTGATACATGTTGTGATTTGTTGCATCCCTTGGAGTGCATATCTACTTACATGTGTTGTTTTCATATCGTTCCTTTGAAGTTAGCATCGACTGTATCTAGCTGTGGAATGTCCTGGTGAACATATGGTTTGATTTCTTCTCTTCATCACTGTATCTGATGTATATGTGGCTCAATAGCTACAGGTTCAACATTAATTTGAAGTATTTATTTCAATTTCTTTCAATTTCAGAGCATTTCCTCATCATAATTGCAAATAGTTGACAATCTTAAGTAAATAATACAAATATGCAAACATCCCATAGATAACTGAACATATTTAGCATATTTGAGGTTAAAACATGTCAAAATGATAAACATCATGGAAAGATTTAAAGATAGACACATTATTTGAAGCATATCTTGTGTAGAATAACTATCTGTGCAGCATCATTACAGGAAACATTATCTTACTGATGAGATTTACGTAAGGCCTCAAAATGGAAATAGCAATGCACATCAACCTCTGAGTAACGTCAGAAGATTAAGACCTAATCACCGTAGACTTGGGATCATGAATTCTTTGAATTCATCATATCTTTCAAGTTGAATAAAGGTTAATGTGTACTTTTATTCTATGTTTGTTTATGACTAACATCATGATCAATAGAACTCTGCTTGCACTTCCCTGAGATCATACAGGGTACCATCTTCTCTTTCATACAAACACGGGATTTAAGAGATAAAAGATCTGACGAACTTGAGGATGTTGACTACCTTTTCTTTCCACTGTGTCAACTCTGAAATCATACTGTCATAAGTTTTTACTGTGAAAAGATATTGAGCTTTCCAAGTAGAAACGGTCTTCTTATCTTCAGTTGAATCAATACTATCAAGTGCAATCTTCAAGTCAGAGATAATGATCTCGAACACCGGTCTATTTTCTGCCATGGTCTGCTATAATCCCTGTATGCCTTGGCATAAATCATGAGTGTTGTACTTCAACTGATAAATCTCTGAAAGCACAACTCTCCCTTTAGTCACAAATTCTTCCACCCAACTATTCATGTGTCTCCCATAATGAACCAACTGACTGAAATGTCGTTGATCGGCGAGTGATTCAAGATTTGGTGGAAGAAGTAAATCAGCTTGTGAAGTGCCATGGAAAAGGTTGGAAATGTACTTCCGTAGCTGTCAAACTTTAGCTTTGAGAGCTGCCTTGTCTTCTCCATCTTTCAACACCCTTTCCTTCAAATTATCTACTGCAACCTCGAAGAGATTGACGTCTGTATGGCGAGTACTTCTGCCAAGGTTAGCTTTGACAACCGTGAAGTCATCAACCTCGACATCATTAGCACTTCTATTTTCTGGCGATGTTGTAGTTTCAAGGATTATTTCTCCATCCGCATTCTTCTCAATGCAAACCTGTTGCTTCAACTGCTGGTCTAGTGTGTCTTGGTAGACGCTTTTTAGCTCTGTTAAATCTAGCTGATATGAGGGCTTTCTTCTCTTTCTCCCCAGAATGTTTTCAAGCTAGGATGAGCCATCCTCTCTTGGAAACTCAGTTCTAACCTCATCAGCTCCTAATGAATCAATGTTTGCATCAAAGTTACGAACCGGCGAATCTGGCTCTGAATCTATGTGGATAGGAGAAGTGATCAGTGAAGAAGGTGGAGATACATGATCTGAAGGTAACACTTCAACATGCGGCATTGTTTCAACAAGAACTTCTGGTTCAATTGGTGGTTCTTCCTGCTGGACATGAGCTGGAGACTCGTCCTTTTTCCTCTTTAACTTAGCCATTTTCATTCCTTCTGGAAGAACACTCATAGCTTTTACCCTTCGCTTTGGCTTGGAAGTGGAAGGCTCTGATGGTTGCACAACTGGCGACTCTGCTAACGGAATATCATCCTTCCACTTAGTCTTCAAGAATATCATACTATTTTTAACCACTTGACTTGTTCTTTCTTCAATGGAAGTGCTCTCTTTCACTAACCAATTAACTGGTGTCAACGGTTGTTGCCCAATTTGGTCTCTGAAATACGTGGGAAGTAGAACTTCACCACTTTCTGTCAAACCCTCTATATCTTCTGATACGATATCACATATCTACTGAAGAGTGAACCTGCTGTAACTACATTCTCGCACTTCATATTCATCAGTACAATTAGCCCAGAAGTCTTCAACCGCATGCTTGTGCATACAATTATGTCCAAAATGTGATGCATAAACACCACGGGGATCATATGAAAATCTCTTGTCGAAAAACTTAAGACCATATCTAGATGTTTCATTACCGATTGCCTTGGCATCTGCTCCAGATATACATCTGTAAATACTCATCCCGAGTGGAAAATTGAAAGTTGTCTTATGTCTACTACGCAAAAATATATGAACTTCGTAGGCTTACCTCAAAAATTCCATAAATGCTATTTCATCTGAAGGATATCGCAGCAACATGGCTGGGTCTCCTGAGAAGCCATATACTCTGATGTAGGAAAAAGTAGGAAATTAGATAAACCAATCAGCCCATTCTGCCATTGCTATTCTAGCCTCTACTGAAAACCGTATATGCAACTCATTGTCCATATCTCGCACTGCATGCATCAAGAATGCATCATTCACCCGCCTGTAATGTCATTCAGCTTGAGAGATCTTTAATTGTGGGAAATGATGATACACATGTTGAGTACCCAGAGTTCCAACAACATTCAAACCTATGAATTGACCTTGAAAAGCCATCAAATACACAAGGTATGATATCATGTGGAATTCATGAGCCCTTTGAAAATCAATTATTTGTTGGTGGAGACTATCACTAATGAGTACCGACCAGTCATAGAATTCAGTTCCATCAACAATTTGGGACATGATGTAAAACATCCAGGGTTAGAATTTGTTTGCATCTGCTTGACCTATGATCCGGCTTAGCAAAGTAATCATTATGGCATGCTCCTCCTTGAATTCTCCATGTCCAACGTTCTTTGGCATGACATTCTGTTTCTCTTTCAACCACCTCTGACCAATCTTTTTTCTGTATTTTTCTTTATCATTGTTCCAAACACTCTTGCATTCTTCAAGTGAAATAGTTAAGTTTTCTCTCCAAATAGGTATTGTAAAACACTTCTCAATGTCATTTGGCCTCAAGTTGCAGAGTACACGTCCATCTTTTGATTGGATTTCTCTTGTGACCGAGTTGTAATGTGTCATGCAAGCAATTACAAACTCGATACTTTGCACTGTGATAGGAAAGGATGTTGCTACAAGCAAACCGGAGTGTCCAAGATTCCTGATAGCATTATTCCCTGCATCCTCCAAGGAGTGTAAATTGATTACTGGAAGAACTTTATGCAAGTCTATTTCACAAGTTCTGAGGTAATCATCAACCAACGTCATTTTGTGCCTAATTTGTGTTGGAGAGTGCTGCATATTGGAAGATTTGAAAATCTACTATGAACACGCCTATGTCGGAAAAAGCTTTGACAAATGGCTGAAAATTATTTGCTACTTTTTAGAAAAAGCAGAGTGTGAGCCAAAAAAGCTGGCACATGGGTTTTGTAGATAATTCTATTTCGAAGCAACCCAGATTGTCGGATTTTGAAAAAGCAGAGATTTTCTTGAAAAAGCAAGAAAAAAAAACTTTCCCGAAAAAAAGCAAAACTCCAATCTTTAAGAGGATTTAATCTAGATGGACCCATCTCGACGAAAACTGAAAAAGCTCTAGTCGTATTTCTAAAAAATGATCCCCTTGAAACAAGGACCCTGAAAAAGCAAGCCTCTCTGCTTCCTCAACCGGACACTATGAAGAATGCTGAAAAAGCACTTGATTTAGGTGTTCGAATCTTCGTTGAAATAAAAATAAAATCTTTCCTCTAGATGCAACCTACAAAAGATAATGAAATAAAGAAGCCAAAAGCTTGTCTTTATAAATCTTTAGGGCGAAAAAGAAGCTTTATTTGTGTGAGAATAAAACTTCACCCTCATCCATGAAGAAAACAACTTTTAAAGCATAAATCCAAGTGGATGTCTTCGAATAGGAAGAATCCCTATTTTGTAGCTGCCTATGGCTTCATGTGCAAGATAACAAAAAATATCTTCTTCTGATGATGTCATCGAACACGCGAGTTGGGAGAAGTGCTAGCAAATTTTACTTCGTTTTCAACACTTCAACACTCGTTTTGACTCAAATATGGCCTGTCTCCGACTTCAACAAGGCGGAAAAATGTCACTATTGACTGAAAAAGCTGACTGATCCTAACATTTTGGAGACCTATTAACTGAGATTCCATCCCCTGCCTCGGACTAACGATCTGGCATCATTTGACCAAGTTTGACCTCTTCAAAACTGCCAACGAGCGAAGATTGGGCACAAAACTGTCAGAAAATATTGTGGACATGAAAAATATTCTAACACTGCTCAAGTTGGGTGCCCCAAGTCACCTGGGGTGCCTAGTTTCCCAACACTTAGCCATTTCTTCAATTTTTGCAACTTCTTCAATTTCTTGGTTTGCGTGTGCATTCCAGTGGCAAAGGACCCCTGTTTGGCTATCAATTTCTATCAACTGGGATGAAACTGAGTCTGATGATCTAGCAAATAGGCAGGCCTGATAAAAATTTAGTTGATTGTACTCTTTGTTCACCTTGAAAAACGTGCCAAATTGATCAACTCTGAACCAGACCAGGCTAGCGGAAGGAGATTCACGTTTTTCAAGAAAATCTTCAAAAATAAACTAACTCTAGAGAGTTTGTGTGCCCCAAGCCACCTGGGGTGCCTGGTTTGTCAAAACTTAGAAAATTCTCTGAAATTTTTTAATTTTATACTTTTTTCTTGATTTTCGTGCCCACAACTCTTGTTCGATCTTTGATTTTGGTCGTTCTGATGACTGTCAAGGCAGGATGGAGGGTGATCTGAGTAGTCTGAACATATCTGTGATGAAATCCTGGCTTTGATTGACTTTTGACCAATTTTGACCAAGTTTGACCAACCGGGAAAGAGCTGACTGAAACATTTTCGACGTTTTCTTGAAAAACATGAAAAAAAACTAACACAGGAGAGTTTGCGCACCCCAAGCTACCTTGGGCACCTGGTTTCACTAGACTTAGTCAAATTTATGATTTTTTAACATTTCATTCCACCTTGGATCCATCTTGCATCGTTTTGCGTGCATCATCGAGTCGACAACTGTTCGTCGATTCTGCGTCGTTGGAACAACGTTGAAAACTTGTCGACAAGCTCTGGTAGGTGAAATTTTCTATGTTGATGACTTTCAAGCTCATGCTTCACCTTCTGAAAAAGCAGAAATGACCCAATAGAGAAAACTTGGTCATTTGAAGATTCCATCTGAACCGTGTCGATTGTGAAGCAAAATCGACCAATGAGAATCGAGCGCGACACCTGAGTTGGAGATTCTATTTTTTAAAACTTTCTATTTTTAGAAAGTTTTGCCAGCATCCATAACTCAAGAAACCTAGAAAACCTGATCTGATGTCTAAAAATAGAAATTTCTATTTTTAGAAATTTTTCTTTTTTGACAAAAAATTTTCTAAACTTGTTTCAAAATGCCTTTATGAATCAAAATTTTTTGTTGGGTACAACAATTGGCTCTGTCTGGGGACCATGGTGGATACTTACGACATAGGAGAACTAAGAATCTCTAGATTTTTAAAGCTTGGACTAGTACCTTATCCATTGGGCAATAGAGTCAGGTCACATTCCTAATGACCTAGAACAAGACTTTTCCCTACATCACCTAAAACTGGACTTCCTAAAATCACCTAAGAAGTTGGAACTTCCCAACACAATGAACACAACTGTCACATTACGGAAAGGGGAAAAACATTACGACATAATGATCACATTACAGAAAGGAGAAACACATTATGAGAATAGAAAGTGTTTCACATGCTCTTTTTCCTAAGTGAGGATGAGATGTATTTAGGTCTGTCACATAAAACCATCAATCGACTCAGAAAAATAAGAACCATCTCTCTTTAGCTATGAAGATTGTCTTGGTAGCACAAAACTTTTCTTTCTCTACAACATCTCCTCAAAAATCCATGATTCAGGAGGGTATTCACGTTCAGGCCATGAGAAGTTCTTGAGGAACTGGTTGATATGCCAGAGATCAAGTGGAGCATCGTCCTCTAAAGCAAACAACCTCTTTAATAGGTGAAGATACAAAACTTGCTCCTGAAGATATACAGAAAAGTCTTGTGGCCAAAATACATATGTGGGAATGGTCATCACCACATATTGAATATGAGTTTCATTTATATCTTGCACACACGCAACTATGTACTCAGTCAATGCATCATCTTCTGGAAAAGGTGCAAGCTGCTTATACACAACTCTCATTACTGATTCTTGGCTTATAGGATCCACAACTGTTGTTGCCCATTTTTCAAGTGCTTCAGGGGCTTCTTCATTGGTTGTGTTTTCATCCATGCACTCTCCAAAATCTGATGAATTACCAAGATCTGAATGTTTAAACTCTTGAACATCTTCACCTGACAGCTCACTTTCCCATTCATTACCTGGAATCTCGTCATCCTCTGTAGAGTAATCTTCTTCAATGTGGATATCCAGCATCACTTCCTCTTCAGCATTTATGTATCTTTCTTCTTCTGTAAAGGGAGTAGAATCAAAGACAGATTCATCTAAGTCATATGTTTCCTCTTCTTCTTCTTCTTGATCAATCTCACACACAGCGTATCTCACAAGACATTTGTCAAGAATCTCTAACTTTTCCATATCATCCTCTTTAGTGACCAAAACTGGATATTCCATGAACTCCTCTTCTCCATCAACCTCTTCATATGTTGTGTTCCACACTAGTTGCATAGTATAAGTAAGGTCTTTTCCTTGCACAGGTGCATAGATGGATTCAGCGTCATCGTCTTCACTAGTATGTATGAAAGATTCTCGAGATGCAGGTGAAGACAGGCTATATTGTAAGGAAAAGTCTGCAGTATCTTCCGTTGAAGAGTCACTTTCCCACTCATGTTGAAAACAATTTAGATTTGATAATGGAACTTCCATATGATCTCAAGTTCTGAAAAATTCTTCCAGGAAGAAATCATCTTCAAAAAGAAGATCATGTTCTCACTCCACTTGCAAGACTTCTTTGGTCTCTCCTTTGGATATATTTGACACAAATTCTTCAAACTAGCCTTGAAAAGATGAGAAAAAGAAATCTGATTCATCATTATTTTGTCCCTGAGAATATTGTCGCACTTCTTCTTCCTCAAAAAAAGTTTGTAAGTTGTACATTTCTTCAGATTCTTCCTCTGACTCGTCAACCACATGGACAACCTCCTAATTTTCTTCAATTATTTCAGACAGTATAACATATGTACCAGGACCCGTTTCTTGATATAGCACTTGTGCTTGAGGATCCTGAGATTTCACCACCATGAACCATGACTTGGTTTTTGGCTCCAATTTGAAACTGCCTTTCTTTAATGGAATGGTCACAGATGACCAATCCAATTGTATTTCTCCTCCAAGATCTTTGCAGAAGCTTCTACTTAGCAGCATCCCGTAACTGGCTGGAATGTCAACTACCAAGATAGTCATCATTATTTTCTTCTCTGGGCAATCCACCAATCGTACTTGAGCATCTTTCAATTGTCCAACCAATGGCACTAATTTAGACTCAAGCGAATAACACTTGTCATGCATTTTGGTGCACAAGAGTCCCAAAGCGTTCATCACTTGCAAAGGCATGATGTTGTCCGAGGCTCCTGAATCAATGATATAATTGCTCAACTTATAGCCTCCTATATACAGGGATATATAGAAAGGTTTGGGCTTCTCCCCTGCCGGAACGAAAGATTCAAGCAATGTAGGCCATACGATAATCTCTTTCTTGACATACTTAACAATTCTATCTAGCTGATCTGGATGGTCCTGAAGATACTCCAGCTAAGAAATATGCACCTTTGTCTTCATCATGGAATCCACTATATCAAAATTTGTTGAAGACAAATTTTGAGCAGCCTGAACATTTTCATGTGGTGGCTTGGCATTGGAAGTGGAAGCCACTTCCTTCTCCTTTTCTTTTGGTCTTTGTCTATCCTCTCCTTTCTTCTGTGCTTGAAAATGTTGAGTGCATGTAAACACAGGAGTCAAAAGATTTTCATGATTTACTGCAAGAGAATATTGATGAAAATCATCTTGTTCTTCCTTTATTATAGTGGGTTCATTCTAGAAGTATCCCGTAGTAGAGTCGCGATCGAAGTTGTCTGTCTGTGGTAAGACAACATTCGCACTTGGGGAAGGAACAATGTTTGAAATAGGTGCAGCATCAGCATATCCCATGATTTGATTCATTCTTAAATTTTTAGGACATATGGCTCCAGTATGTGCATCTGTCTCATGAAAGGAACAAAACACTGCATTTTGAGCGGCATCAACTGCTTGTCTTGGTGGTGGTGCTGGCAACCTGGGCCTGTAGTTATTGAAAGGCTAAAAATTGTTTCTCTTAGGTTGATATGGTTGCTGTGGTTGGTACTATTGTTGTGGTTGGTATTGTTGTTGTGGTGACTGATATGGTTGTTGCGCGGGTTGCCCCTAAGTAGGCAATTGTCTCTTCATGATAGTCACTTCATTTGCTACCTTATGTAGCAGTGGATCCACAGAACTCTAAACAAGAGGCTTGATTGAATCCGTTTTCATCTTGCCATAGGTAATCATGTCATCTTCTAACTTGATGGCATTTTCTTGTGCATTGTATAATTCTGTTTCATTAGCTGATCTCAAAAAGAAGGCTATCTCAGAAGGCAGAGCATTAATGAAACTGCTCAACAGAATTTGTGGAGATGGATTAAGAGTATGAGAAAGGCATGTAACCAGGCGATTAAACCTTGCCACAAACTCCCTCATCGGCTCATTGTTTTCCATCTTTGAATTTGAGAGTTGGGAGAACAATCTGTGACCATCTTCGGCAGGCTTGAACCTTGCCAAGAATTTCTCACTCATAGTTGCCCAACTTGTAATGATACCTGGCTCAAAATGATTGAACCAGTCAGCAACATTTCCCAAGAGAGTCTCAATGAAGAGACGCACAGCAACATCTTCATGTGATACATGCAAAACAACACAAGCCGTTGTGAATGCAGAAATGTGTTCATCAAGATGTTGAGTTCCATTGCCATGGAACTGAGGAAAGTGCTTCCTTGACCCCTTTGGCAAATCATGATGTGCTTGCAGAGCCAAAGCTCCAATGTTATTACCCCAAGGCAATGGTGGTGGTCACCTTTGATTTGGATCATTGTGATTGTTGTTATTTGCATCACCCATTGCTCTAGGCTGGATTACTGTTCTTCTTGTAATTCTTCCTACTTGACTTCAGGAACTATCTGAATTTCTCAAACTATGTTGGATGCTTCTCCAACTTTTGCAGAATCAAGATCTTGAAAGAAAGGATCCATAGCATCACCTTTTCCCTCTCTTGAATAAACCTTGTAAGCCAGGATTATCTATTGCCACGCGGGAGGTGGTAATACTAGTCTTCCTGCTGCAAAATCTGCTTTGTGTTCTTGTTCGTCAAGGATAGCAACCGCGTTTCTCCACTGATCAGGACTTTCCTTTTGTGCAAATATGAAACTTCTAAGGTTGCTAATGATGTTCGCTTGCTCTCCTTCCACTCGTACAAGATTTGGTTAAATAACAGGTGGTGTAAGATTTGGTTGTTGAACTGGAGTAGGACGCCAGAGAGTCATTCTTGTGACATAAGCCTAAGCTTGCTTGAAGTTTTATGCCTCGTGCCCCACGATGGGTGCTAGAAAACTGTTGGTGTTTCAATTTGTACCTCTGGATTGCGATTTGGAAACAGACAGCTATGTACAGATAAACTGCTCTCCTATTAGAAGGGGGAGTTCCCTTTCTTGCTGATGTTTGTTGAAAAGATAAATTAAATGAAACTTCGCCTATCTTCTTTTTGATTCTCAGCTGCGAGCACAAGGTTATAAAACTCTAAATGCTGTAGAAGAAGTTTTTTTCTTTTTTTAAAACTTCCACTACAACTAAGCAAAGACTAACGACGCTTTCAATCTCCTAAGTAAATTCAAAGCAAAGGAAATTGAAAGTGAACAAAGAATGATTGTTAACACAAAAACTTAAGCAGTTTTCCTCTGGATTTACACCACAAGACTAAAAGTACTTTAATGATGTAAGCTGAAATGAAAGCTACAAAAAGCACACATCTGATGATGATAACTTGATGAATTGAGATAGAATATCAGAGCAAAATAGGCATGATACTTCTATTCAATATCATAAATTTTGCACAACCCCAAGACATCAATGCTACAGCAAAAGGCAGGCATACAACAAGTGATCAAACACCGGAGAACAATGAACACAAAGTGAATAGACACTTGGAATATCAAGACTTGTAGGCTAGAATAGGCACAACAAACTTGCTATCACAATTACCATTACATACAATGGGCAAGGATGCCCTTATTTATACTAAAATCAAAGGAGTAGGGAACCCTAAAATCTCCTTGATTAACCCTAACTTGCCAACTTGCACACTTTATTACTATTCTAAGACAAAGATACAATAAACAAATGCTTTAAATTAATCTGCTTTAAAGCAAAGCAGATTCCAACTATCACAAGGTGATTTCTTTTCTAAATATAGAATGGATGAGCTTAGGATGAAAGCACATGCTTTAAAACAAAAAGCATCTATTTTAAAGCTGCTTTATTTTGAAATGCATCCTCATCAACATTCTAGCTTTTTGGTGATGGCATCCGTTGATATTATGGGAAACAATATCTTCTAAAAAGCGAGTGAATGCATCTCTGCCAGGAACACTGATACTCTCTAGAACAATATTTTGATTCTCTAACATTTCTTCACCATTGGCAACCATCTAAAGAAATTTGTGAACTTCACCCACAGCCTTGTCGAATTTCACTGTCATTGCAACAAAACGACTCATTTTTCTGGCATTGATATTATCATTAAAATTGCTGCGGACGAGAGTCTGGAACTTTGTTTGCACTTCCCTGAGATCATACAGGGTACCATCTTCTCTTTCATACGAACATGGGATCTGAGAGATAAAAGATCTAACGAACTTGAGGATGTTGGCTACCTTTTCTTTCCACTATGTCAACTCTAAAATCATACTCTCATAAGTTTTTACTGTGAAAAGATATTGAGCTTTCCAAGTAGAAACTGTCTTATTATCTTCAACTGAATCAACAGTATCAAGTGCAATCTTCAAGTCAGAGATAATGATCTTGAACACTGGTCTATTTTCTGCCATGGTCTGCTGTAATCCCTGTATGCCTTGGCGCAAATCATGAGTGTTGTACTTCAACTGACAAAGCTCTGAAAGCACAACTCTCCCTTTAGTCACAAATTCTTCCACCCAACTATTCATGTGTCTCCCATAAAGAACCAACTGATTGAAATGCCGCTGATCGACGGGTGATTCAAGATTTGGTGGAAGAAGTAAATCAACTTGTGAAGTGCCATGGAAAAGGTTGGAAATGTACTGCCGCAGCTGTCGAACTTCAGCTTTGAGAGCTGCCTTGTCTTCTCCATTTTTCAACACCCTTTCCTTCAAATTATCCGTTGCAACCTTGAAGAGACTGACGTCTGTATGGCGAGTACTTCTACCAAGGTTAGCTTTTAAAACTGTGAAGTAATCAACCTTGACATCATTAGCACTTCTATTTTCTGGCGGTGTTGTACTTTCAAAGATTATTTCTCCATCCGCATTCTTCTTAATGTAAACCTATTTCTTCAGCTGCTTGTCTGGTGTGTCTTGGTAGACGGATTTTAGCTCTGTTAAATCTAGCTTATATGAGGGCTTTCTTCTCTTTCTCCCTAGAATGTTTTTAAGCCAGGATGAGCCATCCTCTCTTGGAAACTCGGTTCTAACCTCATCAGCTCCTGATGAATCAATGTTTGCATCAAAGTTACGAACCGGGGAATCTGGTCTAAATCTATGTGGATAGGAGAAGTGATCAGTGAAGAAGGTGGAGATACATGATCTGAAGGTAACACTTCAACATGCAGCATTATTTCAATAGGAACTTTTGGTTCAATTGGTGGTTGTTCCTACTGGACATGAGCTGGAGACTCATCCTTTTTCCTCATTAACTTAGCCATTTTCGTTCCTTCTAGAAGAACACTCATAGCTTTTACCCTTCGCTTTGGCTTAGAAGTGGAAGGCTCTGATGGTTGCACAACTAGTGACTCTGCTAATGGAATATCATCCTTCCACTTAGTCTTCAAGAATATCAAATTGTTTTTAACCACTCGACTTGTTCTTTCTTCAATGGAAGTGCTCTCTTTCACTGACCAATTAACTGGTGTCAATGGTTGTTGCTCAATTTGGTCTCTGAAATACGTAGGAAGTAGAACTTCACCACTTTCTGTCAAACCCTCTATGTCTTCTGATAGGATATTAGACATTTGCTGAAGAGTGAACCCATTGTAACTACGTTCTCGCACTTCATATTCATCAGCATAATTAGCCCATAAGTCTTCAACCGCATGCTTGTGCGTACAATTATGTCCAAGATCTGATGCATAAACACCACAGGGATCATATGAAGATCTCCTGTCGAAAAACTTAAGACCATAGCTGGATGATTCATTACCGATTGCCTTGGCATCTGCTCCAGATCTACATCTGTAAATACTCATCCCGAGTGGAAAATTGAAAGCTCTCTTGCGTCTGCTACGCAAAAATGTATGAACTTCATAGGCTTGCCTCAAAAATTTCATAAATGCTATTTCATCTAAAGGATATTGTGGCAACATGGCTGGGTCTCCTGAGAAGCCATAGACTCTGATATAGGAAAAAGTAGGAAATTGGATAAACTAATCAACCCATTCTACCATTGCTATTCTAGCCTCTGCTGAAAGTCGTATATGCAACTCATTGTCCATATCTCGCACTGCATGCATCATGAATGCATCATTCACCCGCCTGTAATGTCATTCAACTTGAGAGATCTCTAACTATAGGAAATGATGATACACATGTTGAGTACCCAGAGTTCCAACAACATTCAAACCTATGAATTGACCTTGAAAAGTCATCAAATACACAAGGTATGATATCATGTGGATTTCATGAGCCCTTTGAAAATCAATTATTTGTTGGTGGAGACTATCACTGATGAGTGCCGACCAGTCATAGAATTTGGTTCCATCAACAATATGGGACATGTTGTAAAACATCCAGGGTTGGAATTTGTTTGCATCTGCTTGACCTGTGATCTGGCTTAACAAAGTAATCATTATGGCATGCTCCTCCTTGAATTCTCCACGTCCAATGTTCTTTGGCATGACATTCTGTTTCTCTTTCAACCACCTCTGACCAATCTTTTTTCTGTATTTTTCTTTATCATTGTTCCAAACACTCTTGCATTCTTCAAGTGAAATAGTTAAGTTTTCTCTCCAAATAGGTATTGTAAAACACTTCTCAATGTCATTTGGCCTCAAGTTGCAGAGCACACGTCCATCTTTTGACTGGATTTCTCTTGTGACCGAGTTGTAATGTGTCATGCAAGCAATTACAAACTTGATACTTTGCACTGTGATAGGAAAGGATGTTGCTGCAAGCAAACCAGAGTGTCCAAGATTCCTGAGAGCATTATTCCCTGCATCCTCCAAGGAGTGTAAATTAATTACTGGAATAACTTTATGCAAGTCTGTTTCACAAGTTCTGAGGTAATCATGAACCAACATCATTTTGTGCCTGATTTGTGTTGGAGAGTACTACATATTGGAAGATTTTAAAATCAACTGTGAACACGCCTATGTCAGAAAAAGCTTTGACAAATGGCTAAAAATTATTTGCTAATTTTTAGAAAAAGCAGAGTGTGAGCCAAAAAAGCTGGCAAATGGGTTTTGTAGATAATTTTGTTTCGAAGCAACCCAGATTGTCAGATTTTGAAAAAGCGGAGATTTTCTTGAAAAAGAAGGAAAAAAGCAGTTTCCTGAAAGAAAAGCAAAACTCCAATCTTCAAGAGGATAATAATCTAGATGGACCCATCTCAACAAAAACTGAAAAAGTTTTGGTCGGATTTCTGAAAAACGATCCCCTTGAAACAAGGACCCTAAAAAAGCAAGCCTCTCTGCTTCCTCAACCTAAAACTATGAAGAACGTTGAAAAAGCACTTGATTTGGGTCTTCGAATCTTTGTTGAAAGAAAAATAAAATATTTCCTTTGGATGCAACCTACAAAAGATAATTAAATAAAGAAGCCAAAAGCCTTTATAAATCTTTAGGGCGAAAAAGCAGCTTTATTTGTGTGAGAATAAAACTTCACCCTCATCCATGAAGAAAGCAACTTTTAAAGCATAAATCCAAGTGGATGTCTTCGAATAGGAAGAATCCCTATTTTGTAGCTGCCTCTGGCTTCATTTGCAAGATGACAAAAAATATCTTCTTCTGATGATGTCATCGAACACGCGAGTTGGAAGAAGTGCTAGCAAATTTTACTTCGTTTTCGACACTTCAACACTCATTTTGACTCAAATATGGCCTGTCTCTGACTTCAACAAGGCAAAAAAATGTCACTATTGACTTAAAATGCTGACTGATCCTAACATTTTGGAGACCTATTTGTATACACCTAAAATTGGCTCGAGACGAATTAAGTAAATATTTCAATATTTATCTTAATTCTCATTTTCTCCTGTCAATTAAATAAATATTACAAATTTATTTAATTAGCTCATTATCCCATAATTAAATAAAGCCATTTTATTTAATTAGAATTCTTTTTATGTCTCACATCAATTAAATTCCCTAAATTCTTCCAAAGGACTAAAGTTCAAAATCCACCTCACAAAATCCACCTCATCTCTTCCACCTCACCATGTTGCACATATAATTAAATATTCTTAATATTTAATTAGCTAATATCCTCCATTTTCCAAAATAAATCTTTAAATCAATTATCCTCCACCAAATTGAATTTTTAATTCAATGTTCCCCATTATCCTCCACTTTGAATTTTTAATTCAAATGTCATAACCCATTGTCCCCCACTTTGAATTTTTAATTCAAATGTCATAACCCATTGTCCCCCACTCTGAATTTTTAATTCAAATGTCATAATCCATTGTCCCCCACTCTGAATTTTTAATTCATTCCTTATGAATTAAAGATTCACAATTAATGAGGGCCATTGATCTCACCATTGGATCCTCACCCACCATTCTATTTTTAGAAATTCTATAAATAGAACCCTCTCCTAAGCCACTTGGGAGGCACTTCATTTTGGCAAAATAACTATACTCAAAATTCTCTCATTCTTCTCTTCTCTCATTCATTCTATTCCAAAGTGTCCTCCATTGTTGAGTGTTGAAACTCTCTTTCAACACAAGAACAGGTACTTACAGCCATTCTTACTTTGCCATCTTCACACAAGCAAGCAAGCACAAAAGAGCTTCTAAGGGCTTCAATCAAGATCAAAGCAAGATAGGCAACAATGGAAAAAGATAGGTAAATGGGTTTTGTAAGTATTTCTACTTGTTTGGTTTGATTCTCCATTTGCTTTCACCTTCCATTGATGTTTGGGTTATGTTTTCATTTATTTTGAACTAACACATTCCTCCCCTCACAT
Organism: Cunninghamia lanceolata; assembly: GCA_027924645.1. Lineage (NCBI taxonomy): Eukaryota > Viridiplantae > Streptophyta > Pinopsida > Cupressales > Cupressaceae > Cunninghamia > Cunninghamia lanceolata. The sequence continues at coordinate 4,992,096 of BSBN01001217.1, read as the reverse complement.
TTTGGCACCCACCGTGGGGCCTTGCCCCTTTACTAATCCAAAAGGCTAGCTGTTTTAAGTTGCAGGTTTGTGCAGGTGAAGAAACAGGCGAAAAACAGACTTCTGGCGATAGTTTTGCGCATTCACACTCTACAGTCGCGCATCTGTTCTCCGTTGCTGCGCATTTGATTAAACTACACATCTATTTTCCGCAGTTACGCATTTACACCCCGCAGCTATGCACACGCCATTTTGCGCATTCATTCTCCAACATTGCGCATTTACGCCCCGCAACTGCGCATATGCCAGTTTTGCGCCTTCATTCTCCGCAGTTGCGCATTTACACGCCACAGTTGCACATTCACCACAGCTGCACATTCAAGCTCCACAGTTGCACATACATATTCCACATTTGTGCATCCATTCTGACTGCAGAAAATAAACCTAATTTGCGCATATACTCTGTATTATTGCGCATATGTCCTATTTGCGCATTCATTCTATTAGGTTGCGCATTTGTGCTCTATTTTTGCGCATATACTGATCTTGCGCATATACCTCGTAATATTGCGCATTCATCCTCTGTGTTTACGCATTCATTTAACAGTCACATACACTCCCTGTTTCTGCGCATTCAGGCTGCAGTGTTGCGCATCTGATTCCTGCTTTGCTGTTGTATGGTTTTTGATCTGTGCATGTTGAGCTAATGTCAGTTTTGCAGGAGTAGTGGCTGGATTAGTTCATCTAGTTATTTTGCTTAGTTCATTTAGCCTAACTAGGAGAGAAGTAATCAAATGCATTTCATGACAAAACTACACATAGTCCCTAATTAGGAAGGAAGTAATTGGACTAAAATTGCTATCTTGCATTGTGGATTTACTTTCTAGTTTAATCACTGCTATCTTCTACAAACGGGAAATGAACAATGCTATGATTAACCACTTTCAAAGTTAACAAACGGGAATGAACAATGCTATGATTAATCACTTTCAAAGTTAACAAACGAGAATGAACAATGCTATGATTAATCACTTTTTCAAGTTAACAATCGTGTGAGTGCACAAGTAGCTTAACTCATATAGTTTTTCTACTTTTAACTAGGTTGGATTCACAAGTGTTTTCTGTGATTGCGAATGACAATAGGCTTATGCTCTCCCCTTAATTGGGTGATCAAAGTGCCAAACTTGTTATTCTTTTTGTCAAACCTTTATGGGGGCCTACCCTTGGATGCACGCTTGTCCAAGTGGGAACGACCCTGAGTGGTAATAGGCTAAAGCCAACCCCTACCAAGCCACTTAAAATAAATTGTGTTTAGGGTGAAAACCTCAAACAATGAGTGCTGTTGTGTTACACCGATGGCCAACCTCCCCCAAAACCCTCATAGGCGCAACCCTTTGAGGTTGGGAGACTCCATAACGGAGAGTAGTGCCGCCACATGTGTAACCACTCGAACGGTTGCCCTAATTACGAACCAAGTGTCTAGCAAACCAAAAACCCCTATTTGTTGATGCAAAGGGCGGAGCCCTTGAAGCGGCCTCGATTCAAGTGACTTTAAGTAGAGGTAGCAGGGACAATCCTAAGGTTCGATGTGGGTACGAACCTAAGGAAACCCGGATCTGGTATGCGTGAGAAGTGAGTGCCGTGGAGGGGAGCTGGTGCTACCAGATCCTGGAGCTACATGCTTTTAGTGGCACAGCTAGAGGATTCAACAAATATCATCCCATCTTGCCTAAGTTGTACTTGTTTTGAGTCATAATAGTCCAAAAATCCAAAAAAATATAAAAAGATAAAAATCATGGAAAACTTCTATGTGTTTGCTGTGTTTTTGCCATAATTGAACATCAACTTCATCAGAAATACCAAATTTTCCAAACCAAAAACACTGAGAAAATCCTGAAAATGATCAAAAAATTCCAAAAATCAGAGAAAACACAAAAAATAGCTATAATTATGCATATATACCGACCTTTTGCGCATTTGAATTGACTTTATGCGCATCTGTCTAAATTGCGCATTTGAACTCTTTATTTGCACATTTGAAAAAGCCAGTATTGCGCATACGTGTCAACCTGTTGTGCATATACCTCTTGTTGTTGCGCATTTAAACCTGAGGCAAAAATTCAATATCTTCCAAAGAAAAATTGTCAATATTTTTCAAAACCAGTTCAAACCTGTTCTAGTTTTTTTTTAAATCTCATCAAAGACCTTGCAAAATCCACCATTTATCTCTTATCCGCACCATAGCTACTTACTCCAAAATTTTGACAAATCTTTTTCCAAGTTTCCAACAAGATTATAGTCAAATTTTCTTGATCAAAACCAAATCTCAAACAAGATCTAGTGAGCCTCCAAGTATCAAGGATTACTTGTCCTTCTCTATCAGAACTCCACTAGTGGATTGACGAAGGCTAGCCAACATCAAGTAACAGATTCCTAACATCCTAGCTTTTGACTATCGCTTTCATATATCCACCTCGTTTGACATCACCTAGATCTAAGAGGAACCTTGCTAAAACCTTGTTCCATTCTCGCACCTGTTCAAAATCTTCCAGTCTCACCTCATCCCATCCCTTCACCACCTTGCATGGTCTTGACAAGATCACAAAAACAAAAACAGTTAGAAATGGCCGAGAGAAGTATTTTTGACAATCCCGACCACAACGAAGAACCTTCCATGGAAGAGATCCTCAAAATGCAACATGACACAAGATTTGACTGCCTACTAGATGGAGTACTCACATAGGACCCTACAAACTTCTTCTTACACCTAGCAAGCCTAGGAGTAAAACTTCCCAAAGATTATGATGTAGAGGCTCTAAGGGAAACTGACGAAGAAAGAAACCCCGAAGGAAGTAGACAAGATGAAGTACCCACGGATAAGAGCAAAGCAACAATTGACTCTTTAGATGCTCTCACTCTGATGAACCAAAAATTTGAAACTCTCCAACAAAAAATTCTAGACATGGAAAGGGGAACCTCCACAAAACAGTACACCCTAGAGGATATTGCACCGTATCCTTTCGATAGGGCACTAGTCATGATACCTTTTCCCACAAGATTTGAAGTTCCTAAGTTCGACAAATATCAAGGGAAAAGTGACCCAAGAGATCATGTTAGAGAATTCAATGCCGCTTGCCTAGAAGTCGCACACAATGACACATATCTTATGCGACTTTTTCCTAGAAGCTTGGGAGGACAGGCGATGGAGTGGTTCTCTAGATTGTCGCCCAGCATCAAAACCTTCAATGAGCTCATCGATAAATTTGTCACTCATTTTTCCTACAATATTGAGCACGATACCTCAATATTGGACCTTTGTAATACTAAACAAAAAGTGGGAGAATCCTTCGCCGCCTTCTTATAGAGATGAAGACAACTAGCAAGCAAGTGCCCTCATCAAATGCCGGAAAGACAAATGTTAGAGATGTTTGTTCACAACCTACAAATGGACCTTAGCTACCAAGTACAAATCTAATGTCCTACTTCGTTTAGCAAGGTTATTGAGGTGGGTCTCATCATAGAGAAAGCCCTACTCGCCAAAGGCCAGATCAAACACTACAAAGACACTCCAAACACCTATGCCAACAATAATAAACCTAGGTTTTGGACCAAAAACAAAAACATTGTGAATGATGGGGTAGTAGATGCCAAGAATGTGGCACCCAAACAACCGATTTTTAACCTATCCACGCCCCAAAACAACCCCACGCAAGATAAACCAACAAAGAATCAATCTAGATTCACCAACTTCCGACCAAAAAGAACGTTCACGCCTTTGGATGAACCATTAGAGAGCTCTACGAAAAGTGCTTGCCAGCAATCTCATAACACTTCCCTCAACACGGGAGTACGAGCCAAAGGTCAAACCCCGCTGGTGGAATGAAAATGATTTCTGCGAATACCATCGAAATAGGGGGCACAAAACAAATGATTGTATTACCCTCAAACATATAATCCAAGACCTGATAGAGCAAGACAAGATATTTGTTAAAGGACATACCTCAAACAGTGATCATCAGGCATTCAAGGATCCTCTTCCTAACTACGAGCAAGGAGGTCCTTCCAACAGAAATAACCGTGGCTCTAACAATGCAAATTACACGAATATCAGATACGACTACGTTGTTAACCATATCTATGAAAGTGACTCACACATTAATATGATCACTATCAACAAAAAACTAGACTGTAATGTTACTACCCATAGTAACAGAGTCACCTAAGAGAAGCTTCTGCTCCTCCATCGAGTCAATACAGTATCATGGATCAACTCCACAAAATACTGGCACACATCTCCATGTTAGAACTTCTGCGTCTGTCTCCTTCTCATAGGTCCATACTCGACAAAGCTTTAGCGGAAGCCTCCGTTCCCACGAACCTAGCTGAGGAGCAATTCCAAAACATGGTTGGTAACATCACCTCACCACACTCCCTATCATTCACTGAGAGGGATGATATGTCCATCACTCAACCTCATAATGCCTCCCTTCACATTGAAGCTTTCGTACACAAGCATAAGATCAAAAGAGTCCTAATCGATGGAGGGGCTGGTTTGAATATCTGCACGTTGAAGCTAGTCCTTACATTGGGGTTTTCAGAGAAAGCTATAGATCCGAAAAGAAAAATCACCATAAAAGCCTATGATGAGGAAGAAAGAACGTCTAAAAGGATTGTTACCTTACTGATCAGAGTGGGCCCCGTAGTGAAAGATGTGGCTTGTCAAGTCCTTGACATGGAGTTAGCATACAACATTCTTCTGGGACGACCATGGATACACGCTTTGAAAGCAGTACCTTCTACATACCATCAATGCATCAAGTTCACGCATGAAGGACAAGAGATCACCATCCCCGGTGATCCTAACCCCTATTAGTACTGCAACTCCATTCATTCCAAACCAGACGTTGTAATCCCTAACAACCGTGCTTCTGCATCCTCATCATCTTATGTTGACCTAGCTATACTGGCTTCTTCTTCAGGGGCACCTCCACCTAAACTCCAACTCAAAGATAGAGGTTTGGGTGAATACATGGTATCTCAATCCCTCTGTCTAGCACAACTGCCTCTATCTCCCAGATCCTATGGGAGACCTATCCCAAAAACACCTAAAGCAAAGAAGCCTACCAAGGGACCATTTGTAAAATGGGGAAGCCTAGAAGATGAGAGTGATGAAAAAGATATTCTACAGTGGCTATACAAGGATGAAGCTAGCTCCTCAACGCAACAGGACCATCCTACTATACCAACAGACAAGTATGGGCAAGGCTACCAAATACTATAGAAAATGGGATATGAAGGACATGGTCCACTTGGATCAAGAAAGATGGCATCACTAAACCCATCCAACCTCATACTTTAACAGCCCGAGACACTACAGGACTAGGCTACAGTGGAGCACCAAGAAACAACAAAAATAAGGAAAAACAAATAGAAGTAGCCACTAACAATATGGTTGAACAAATTCAGAGGATGCAACTGGGGAGTGAAACAGATTCTAATGAGTATGAGTGGGATAGCCTCTCTGAGCTATCTTGTGACGAAAAGGATATTGACGTTGTCCACGAGTATGACCCAACCCCTGCGGATGAGAGACAAGGTCTAAGAGCTAGACCGCTAGAGTCCGTTCCGCATAATGACAATAGTGGCAATCGCGAGGAAAGAATGATACCTCCCTCGACGGATCCCCTACTAGTGAGTACCATCGTAGACTTTGTTCATTCCCTCAACAGTTTTGTCCTTACCATCAACTCTATTGAATCCAACCAACCTCATGAACCCTTACCTCTGGTACACCCTGAACTTATAGACTGGGACCTCGAAGGCACCACTCCTAAGCTTGATACCTTTGAAAATGATGACGCCATCATAGATTTTCTTGAGCTTAGGGATCATCTACTCACAGGAGACCACAGAGCTGGCTACGCTATTGAACTTAATGAGAAGGCCTATTTTGGAGAGAGAGCCAAGCCTTTTAGTCACAGAAACATCCAAATAAAAGAATGATCTAACAGTGAAAACCGCTCCGCGGCAGTGTTAGATCATCAAAACAATAAAAATAAAGACGCATCCAATGGTGAAAACCTCTCTGAGGCACCAAAGGATGGAAGGCTTGACTCTCTCCCCAATCTTACACATCAAGAAAGATCATCAATCTTGATAGAACCAGCAGAAGCAGTCAATGTCAACACAGGTGATAATCCCAGAATGGTCCACATGGCAAAGGCTCTAACAGAGCATGAAAAACCAGCATTCACAGATTTCTTTAGAAGAAAACATATCAACTTTGCATGGACATATGCCGACATGCCAAGGCTTGATCCGAATCTCATCATGCATCACTTATCTTTAGCTCCAGGAGCTAAGCCTGTTAAACAAAAGCTCAGAAAGATGCATCTGCAGGTGGCACTCATGGTCAAAGAAGAACTGAAGAAACTATTAGATGTTGGGTTTATCAAACCCATAGATTATCTAGAATGGGTTTCCAATATTGTACCAGTGGCTAAACCGGATGGCAGGGTCAGAATATGTACTAACTTCAGGGACCTAAACAAAGCTTGTCCTAAGGATGACTTCCCCTTGCCCAACATCGACATGATTGTAGATCTCACGGTAGGTCATACCATGCTATCACTCATAGATGGTTTCTCAGGATATAACCAGATAAAGATTGCACCAGAAGACCAGCATAAAACTGCATTCACATGTCCTTGGGGCACCTACTGTTGGTGTGTTATGCCATTCGGTTTGAAAAATGCTGGGGCTACATACCAAAGAGCCATGACAATAATCTTCCATGATATGATGCACACTATAATGGAAGACTACGTCGATGACATTCTAGCAAAGTCTCTCACACAAGAAGGGCATCTAGCAGTTCTAGACAAGATCTTTAACAGACTGGAACAGTTCAATGTGCGACTCAATCCAAAAAAGTGTGTGTTCGGGGTTACATCAGGAAAACTACTGGGCTACATAGTATCTGCAAATGGTATCGAAGTTGATCCCGCTAAGGTGAAGGCCATAATAGAGATGCCACCTCCTAAAAATTTGACTCAATTAAGATCCCTACAGGGCAAACTACAGTCTATCAGATGGTTCATTTCCCAACTGGCAGATAAGTGCCACCCATTCTCTCATCTGCTACACAAAAATGTATCCTTCAAATGGAATGAGTCATGCGAGCAGGGTTTTCAACAGCTAAAGGACTACCTAATGAAGCTACCAGTATTAATGCCACCAATTCAGGGTAGGCCTCTATTACTATATATCTCAGCTACACCAACAGCTCTGGGAGCTCTCCTGGCTCAACACAACTATGAGGGAAAAGAACATACTATCTACTACATTAGTCGAACACTCGTCAAATACGAGTTGCAGTACACACCAATAGAAAGAGCATGTCTAGCTATTGTATTTGCCTCGCAAAAATGGAGACACTACATGCTGTCACACTCTATTAAACTGGTGGCAAAGATTGACCCACTGAAATACTTACTCAACAAGGTGACCTTAACAGGTAGATTATCAAAATGGGTCATGCTTCTCAGTGAGTTTGACATAGAATATGTGGATAGAAAAGCAATAAAAGGACAAGTGCTTGCGGATCAACTAGCAGAGGCACCTTTAATGGATGACAATCCCCTAAGCGTTGAATTTCCAGATGAGTCTATCTTCCACATCAACATAGAAAATTGGAAAATGTACTTTGATGGCTCCTACACTCAGCATGGATTAGGGGGCAGGTATCTTGTTGATCACACCTAATGGCGACACGATTCCAAAGTCGTACAGATTAATGTTCCCTTGCACTAACAATGTAGCAGAGTACGAGGCCCTGGTCATCGACATCAAGCTAGCAGTTGAGTGGAACATCAAGGAACTTCAAGTCTATGGTGACTCACAACTGGTCATCAACCAAGTAAATAACGACTACCAAACGAAGGATGAGAAATTGATTCCTTATAAACGCATGGTAGATGATTTTAAGGAATATTTCACCAAGATATCATTTGAACAGATACCAAGGATCGAGAATAAAGCTGCAGATGCCATGGCTACAATTGCATCTCTTCTAGACATTCCAGACAATTCAACACGATATGAGTTCTTAGTAGAGCCAGTCTCTTGTCCTGCTTATGACACTCCAGAATCCCATATCATATGCCACATCATAGGAACCAATTCCCCTCTCTATGGTAAAATATTTGCCTATCTAAAAGAGAATACACTCCCAACCAACCTCTCCCGGAACCAGAAAAGAACCTTCATCTGGCAGGCATCCTGGTATGCCATCATCGCTAACACCTTATATCACCGAGGTCTCGATGGTACTCTCCTTAGGTGTCTAGATAGAGAGGAGTATCAAACTGCTCTAAGTGAGATACACGACGGTATCTGTGGGACCCATTCTAGTGGCTCTACTCTAGCCAAGAAACTCATACGCATGGGATACTATTGGCCAACAATGGAACAAGACTCCTATCAGTTTGTAAAGAAATGCACAAAGTGTCAAATCCATGGGAACCTGATACATGCGCCAGCACAAGAGCTTCAGCCGTTGACGACTCCTTGGCCTTTCTGTCAATGGGGACTCGACTTAGTGGGCAAGATCCACCCTCCTTCCTCCAGCAGCCATAAATTCATTATCACTGCCACAGAGTATTTCACGAAGTGGATTGAAGCTGTGCCTCTTGCCAACATCACAGGCAAACAGATTGCCTCATTCATCCTAAACTATATCATTTGCCGTTATGGTGTCCCTTCGTCAATTATCACGGATAATGGACGACCTTTCAAAAACCAAGATGTCAGGGAACTATGCGACAAATTCCATATCCAGCACCGCTTCTCCACTCCTTACTACCCACAAGGTAACGGCCAAGCTGAGGCATCTAATAAAACCATTCTGAAAATTTTAAAAAAGACTGTCAATGATGCTGGCTGTGACTGGCATGTCCAACTGAATCCTGCGTTGTGGGCCTAACACACAAGCATTCGCACACCCACATATGCAACCCCATACTCCCTGGTATATGGATCCGAAACTATCTTGCCCATTGAAGTCGAGATCCCATCACTAAGAGTCTCATTAAAAGGCCTCATAACAGATGAAGAGTACAGAGTAACCAGACTCCAAGAGTTAGAGCTGCTTGAAGAGCGAAGGCAACAGGCCTTTAATCACCTGAAAGCATATCAGCAACGGATGTCCCGAAGTTATAATCACAAGGTAAAACCCGGGATCTTCCAGGTTAGTGATCTCGTCCTCAGAGAGAATCCCCAGAATCAACCAGATAGAGAAAAGAAAGGAAAGTTCGAACCCAACTGGTTAGGGCCTTATGTCATCATTGCATCCTATGGATCGGGGGCATATCAATTGGCCACATCTGAAGGTGAACTCTTTGAGGATCCTGTCAACAGCATGCATTTGCGCAAGTTCTATACCTGAAAACCCCGATGTAAGGGAGTCTTGAAAAAATCAAAAAAATTGAAAAAATGATCAAAAACAGAACAAAAAAATATCAAAAAATGGAAAATAACAAAAAGAATCGGTACCATGATGAAAACCTGGCAAACAGGTGTCATGTGTACTCTTGGCTATGCGTGCAAATAAAAGTAAGTGGTGAAAACCTGGTAAATAGGCGCTATCTACGACAAACCACTCCCTCCATCTATGACGACTTCAATTTGACTCTTGTCTCCATCACACCGAACTAGTCCCTCCATGGTCCAAATTCCTAAACTACGTCGTCTCTAAGCTATCACGTAGGCAAGGCCATTATCAATGCACCCCCGAGGCTCCGTTGTCCCATCAGTCCCATATCTAGTCTTTTTATCCAAGTCCCTACCACTTCTACAGATCCACCATCACCTAGGTCTTAGGTCCATCAGGGTTCACCCCGAACTACGTTGCCTCTGCGTCGTCACGTAGGCAAGGCAATTTAGCAATGAGTCCCCGAGGCACTAGGTCAGTCCCTTAGGGTCTGTCTCTCCACATCTATTGTCATCTCACCCATAATAAGTCGATCCTGGTCCAAACTGGGGGCAACTCCTTGACCTAGTTGCGGATTTGGGTCCTTGAATGCCATCGTTCTAAAAGGAGATACCAATAAAGGATTGCGATACTTTCACCAGACACCTAGAACAAAGTTCTTGACACATAAAGTCAACCTGTCCAAAACAAACACAAAGCAGAACTCCATATCGAAACACTCAAAACAATTCTATCTCAATTATGGCAAAAAGACACATCTAATGCAAGAATGTTTTGTCAACAGGTTTACTTACAAGATCTTGAATTTTCATCAAATTATGTCTTCCTATGCTACTCAAGGATGCCAACAGCTAGAGATGCTATGATGGGGACATAATTTTTCTTTGTCTGTTGCTTGTGGATTAAACTTTAGTAATGTGACGACTTAGGTCTAAAGATGTGATCGGCAAAAGATCATCGAGGACTCCAAGGTCTAAACATGAAAAGGGGCAATCCTTGTCTGTTGAAATGCAAGAAGTACTCAGGTCATCTAGATTCAATTTTGACTAGATGCTTGTATCAACTTGCTATATCAAAATCCAGGCAAGAGCTACTCAGGACATCTAGGTCTAATTATACCTAGATGCTTGTACTCTCTTTCCACATTTCAAAAACTGAAAAATACCAAAAAGTGCCCGATGATGAAAGTAAAAGACTTGCGAAGACATCAAAACCATATCCGCATCCGTCTCATATCCAGCAACTCCATATCATCCACACAACCATGCACAACCTGCAGTTTATCACAAACAAAAGTTAGTATTTCTCCATGTCTTCTTCTATTCCACTCGTCTACATCATCTCTATGTCGATTGAGTACATCTAGACATATCAAACACATAACATCTACAGTTGCATATCACATCACATGAGATAGTCATGTGCATGATTACATCATTGGCATACATAATAAATCCATGAGATCAATTTCCATACATTTTTAAGATCATCAATATACATTGTGCATCCATACATTTGTATCAAAAGAATCAAAAGCAACAGCATATAGAACTACATAACCATATCCATACACATTAACATTTGCATAAACTCAACAGAGCATTCTAAACATCCATCTAGTATGCATAACATATACAAACACATCATAAAAAGAACATGCTGTAGACACCCAAAATTGTCCCAACTTTGTTCATGTCTTGCAACACCTTGTCAAAAACATTATCCTAGACATCATGTAGTATTTTGTCCTAAATCCCACTCTTAATCCCATTTATCCATTAGCCAATTAATTAAATAAATTTTATTTATTTAATTAAAATCCCATTCAATCCCATCCTTATCCTACTTAGCTAATTAATTAAATAAACTTTATTTATTTAATTAATTTCCATATCATATCCCAATCATAGCCTAAGCCGACTTTCCAATTAATTAAATAAATTTTATTTATTTAATTAATATCCAACTCATATCCCAACTAATTCAAATATTTTATTTGAATTAAGTTCTTATCATAAGCCGACTTTCCAATTAATTAAATAAATTTTATTTATTTAATTAATTTATCTTATCATTTAGCCGACATGTGTGCCTCTTTCATTTAAAAAAGATAAGTGGTACTACAGCCTTATATTTAATATCTTTTATATGTAGTACTTTTTATGTACACAAGCACACATGAGCCCTATTCTCCTTGACACTTGTCAAATGACTACAACTCCCTTGAAGAGTGGGATAACCTAATCAATCCTAGCCGTCCACATCAATCAATGAGCTTTTTAATCTCAGCCATTCATTTGAACCAAGCCTTTTCTATAAATCAAACCCCTCACAAGCCATTAGCAATGCATTGAGCCTTAAGCACCCTTATTCTGTCAAATTTTCTAAAAAGGCATTGAGCTTCAAGTACCCTTATTCTGCCAAATTTTCTAAAATGCATGGAGCTTCAAGTAACATTATTCTGTTGAAATATCATTAGAACCTTTGCATCCTTCAACTATCATTCATTCTATCGTCTTCATCTTAATGTTATGCTGCAGAAATGAGCACCCAACATTCTTCCAACAATAATCTTTCAAAATCTTGCATGCTCATGCGAGGTGGAGAAGAGCAATGGAGATAAATCAAGCATAGCGTGGAGATCGGTTTGCATTTACATTTCTTATTTTGATTTTCATGTTGTCTTGTGCTTCATTGTGCATTGCTAGGGTTTTATCATTGTTGATTCTTCATTTATCCTATTTGCAATTTTACCCTAACTACATTTGGCACGCCCGGTGGGACTCACTTCGTTTGATCTTTTTTGCAGGTTTTTGTAGTAAAAATTTGCATTCATATAACCCCCATTGTTGAGTTTTGCAGGTTTAATTAACTTTTTGTTGCAGATCTGCTACTTTTTTGACAAAACCCTAGGTTTGAAAGATTTCATCATATCTTTCAAACGGCTGCGAATTTTTCTACAAGATTTTAGCAGAAGTTTGTCCATTATATAAGGAAGCTACAGCAGAAAAATTTTGGGTTTATCGCGATTTTTGCGGGATTTATCACGTTTTTATGTTTTTTCATAAAATCGCAATTTTGGGCGCAAATCAGCGAATTTTTCAGAAATTTTTACATTTTTGGAAATCTCTTGAAATTCTAATGAGGGTCTATGTTTTGCAGATTTAATTTGGAGGTCGTTTACTATGCGAAAAAATCAGATCTTTGCCGACTGTACCGTTTTCATAAATCCACATTCCTAGGCGCAAATCAGGGAATTTTTCTGATTTCTTTATATTTTCGGAAAGCTCTCTGAAAATTAATGGGGGTCTCTTCTTTGCTTTTTTAATTTTTGAACCAAAAATCTATCGAAATAATCAAATCTAATTCGGCTATGCATCTAAAATTACAATTTTTCTTGCCTGATGAGCCTATTTTTATGCCTGCATTATAATATCATTTTTTTTATGTTGTAGGTGATCATAAGGAGCTGGAGCAACATTGACATCAACATCTACAACAATTTGGATAGCGAATTAACCAGGTGCAATCATTTCATTTCTCATCTTCTAATCATTGTTTGCAAACACATTTGGATTTTGGGCATAAAATGAACAATTGTTTGCAAATTCACATCAAAACATTCAGCTAAAACGAACCATTGTCTTTCATCACATTTGGATTTGGGCTTTAAAACAAACAAGTGCTTGCATTGTCTTCCACACATTAAACTTCTAAGGTTAATGAACCCCATGCGAGTGTGACCAAGTAAATGTGTATGCTCTCTCCTCGCGTTCCAACACGAACTTGGAGATCAAAAACATTTACTTGTGTTGCTTTTGTTTAGCCTTAGAGAGGCCTGCCTTGGTATCCACCCCAAGGGAACGACCTCAAGCGGTACTTTCATCCGGTCCGCTATAAAAATCAGAGGATAAGGCGAAAGCCAAGTCTAACCGGTATTAGCGCTCACCATACAGTGCTAACTCGAAAGGAGGTGTACCTTTGTGTATATTAAAACTCCTAGTAGGGTTAGTTAAAGTCTTAAGTGGCTTGCTGGATGCTCGTGGGGTGCCGGTCCCCCGGATTTTCACTAGAACCTCCTTGTGATAGTGGCCTTGCCTTAACTAGGACTTGTTGAATTGTCTTCACGTGCTTGCATAATCATCACATTTCATTTTCAAAGTCAACAACTTACTTATGTGTCTTGCGTGAGTGATTCATGTGTGTATATGTATAATCATTTGTTTGAATATTGCCACATCAAGCTCTAAACACCCAAACACATAAAGACAAGTCATCCTACACATTCTTCCAATAACATTCAAACCCAATCACTTTCATCCCAAACATAGCTTAGTCATCATCCAACCTAAACATAGCCAAGTCATCCAAACAATCCACATCATCATCCAAATCCCTAAACAAGCACTTGCTAAAAGGACTTAAGATAAACACTTGGTGACAACATGTCTACACTAGAGGACCCAACAATCAAATTTCAAAGATTCCTCCAAAATCTTTATCAAAGATCACAACCCCTAAACCAAGATGCCATTGAAACATTACAATTCTTCATCCAAAGAGCTCAACCCCATGCAAGCCAATCACCTCAACTACAACACTTCATAGCCCAAGTCCAACACCTTTTAGCCACTAGTCAAGCTCAACAAGTACAACAATCCTTAGCCATTCCATACCAACCTAATCCACCTTATAGCCACATGTCATATCCATCCACTTTCTATCAACTTAATCTACCTATCCACCAAGTCAATGCCACATCAACCTATCAACCTCCACCTCAAGCTTATCCAATCCCTCATACCACCATTCCCATGCACTACCAAGCCCATCTACAAGGCAATCAAGTGATATTACAAGAACAACATGCAAGTCCAAATAGCCCTTTGTACATAAATCAATCAGGTCCAAATACACCTTTTCAACAAGACCACCAAGCACCATTGATAGATCTAAATCCACCTTTCCAACAAGAATCATATCCAAATCCCAATGGCCCCTTGTACATAAATCAAACAAGCCCAAGTTATCCTATGCAAGATCTAATAACCTTTGACAAGGGAGATACCAATCTAGAGTGGCCACCACCACCCAATCACATGCTAACACATGAACCAACAAGTCCTATCTCAACACCACCATGTGATCCCAATCATAGTCCATTGATCCCTTTACCTTCCAAACCACCAAGCCCTTCATTACCTTCCTCACCATGTCATTCTAATCGTTCACCAAAGGATGCGGCTGAGAGAGTTTTACAAAGGATGCTTGAAGCAAAACTCATTGAACTTCCTAAAGTCAAACCATGTGAAGAAAGTCCATATGATGAACATGATTATTGTGCATACCATAGGACCAAAGGCCATAATACAAATCAATGTCCAATATTTGTCTCAATTGTTTACAAGGTGTACCCACCTATAATGGGAAATCGTGCCACATCATCACCCCCATCTAGTCCAAATCCTAATCCATCCAATCCAATTAGGTCTCAACCTAATCCTAGTCCTAATCCTAATCCAACACCAACTACCATTATCATACATCCATTATATTTTCCATCCACCCATACACTTGCAAAGGATGTGATCCATTGGCTACTAGCTAGGAATAAACTACCTCCATGTCAAACACTAATTCATGAGCCTACCAATGAACTTCCAAAGGTCATGTCCAATCCTATAATCTCATCATGTGGTTCACATATCCTTGAGCCTCTTCAAGAGGCTGCCATTAACATACCTAGCCCTTTAAGCCCATCATGTGACCTACAAGCCATCAAGCCTATTCAAGAGTCTCCTATTATGAATCCAAGTCAAGAGTCATCATGTTCTCATGTTTTTGACCAAGAGCCTATCCAAGAGCCTTCCATTTCCATTCAAGCAATCCAAGAGGTATGTCAAAGGTTTAATCCTAAACATGTGGAAACATTAAGCCCTAGTCCAACTCAAGATTAAAACACTTTCATGCAACCCATCCATAACATGTATCTTTTCCATGATCAAGATGATACCTACGAAGAAGCTATCCATAAGCACCTTGATCCTATCCATAATCCTATATCTATCCATGAGCAAGATATCCAAATTGCTCCTAGTCATCTACCATCTAGCCCTATTCATAATGAGCAAACATCCACTTGTCATAATGAGACATGTGCCTCTCAAGAACACATAAGCATAGAAGATCAAACAACTAGCTTGGATCTTAGCGAACATAATCAAGATCCTAATGATCATCCTTCCACATCCACCATCGATTCCACTTCAAATCCACCATCATGTCCACTTGGTCTTACCAGCTTCCTCCATGAATGTTCTTCCTTAGGACAACAAAGACCTTTATCTACTTCATCTTCTCCATCCAATAAAGAGTTCAAGTCTAATGTTCAAAGCACACCAAGTCCTATAGTCAATCGCATACTCCAAAACATGAACTACCAAGGCAAAGGTCTAGGCCTTCCCAAACAAGTTATTTTGGAGCCAAACCATGTCAAAGTTCCTCCATGCTCATATGACTTTGGATACACACCCCAAGGTAAACAAGGCCGAGATGTTGGTAATCCCTTCATGAATCCTAAACTTACCACTTTCTATCACACTCCCCATCTACCCAAAACATATGTAGCCATTCCATCTCCATCATCCTATAAATGTCAAAAGCATGATGAAAACCTGGCAAACAGGCGTCATGTGTAGGTTGATCTTCTATGTCACTTACACTTGGGGGCACATTGTCTCATCCAACCTATCCATTTCCAAACTATTACCATACCATCCTACCATCCTTAGCCATTACATAAACATGCCTATCCTATTGAACCTATTTATCCATCCTTCCACCTTTTGATCTTGATGAAGACATAGGGGAAAAATGTTGAAACATGTTTGGATCTTTCTTGGCATACCTTCTTTCCAAACCAAGTCCTATCCATTGACCATTTATCCATCCCATCCAATCTTATCATCCCATTGTCATGAACTTTTTCATGTAAAAATCCTAAGCATTACCATCTAGAATGGGGTAAGTTCTTCCTATGCAACATAGCCTTTGGAGATCACATCCTAGCTCCCTTATGATCCATCCACTATGGCGTATCCTTATCACGAGCTTTACATCTATCATGAGCTTTCCACTATAGCCTACCTATCCATTTTTCATGAGGCATGCATACATACCTTATATGGCCTATCCTCTCTTCTATCCATCCAACTCTCATCAGCCTTTCATCTTATCCACTATCATCCATCTTTTTATCCATCCAATCCCATTCATCCATCTTTACACCTAGACTTGGTTTTCTCCCTTGTCCTTGGTATCAAGCACAAAGGATACCTAAATTGTAAATCCATTGACATCCCAAAACATTTCAAAAAATAAAAAAATAACATATTGTCAAAAAATCCAAAAAATCAACTATCCAACAAAAAATCCAAGCAATAAAACCAATCACATCATCCAAAACAATCCACTCTAGCATTCAATCAAAATCAAATCATCATCATCATCAATTCTTCCTATCAATAACATTCATTCATCCATTTCAATCAATCACTTCTTCTAATCATATCAATCGAATCAATCTAAGCAATGATCTCAAAATCCAAGTCACATTAATCCATATCAGGCAAGCTAATCAATCATGGAACATTATCCAATCAAATCAACAGTTTTTGCTCCTAATCTTGTCATGAGCCAGATCAATCATCATCAACCATCATCAATGGGATATAGCGTTCCCACATCTTTGTGTTGATCTAGGGATATAGCTTTCCCCGCAATGACAACACTATCTATCATCATCAATCAAACAATCAATCATTGGTTTATGACTTGACAAGGGCAATACCTTGTTTGTTTTACATCATTTGAGCACACTGAGAACACTTGCTTAAGCTTAGATTGAGTGGACACTCTAATCATCACACCATCACTATCATCATTCCATCCAATCTAATCATCAAAACAATCAACCCAACAATAGCAAACATCACAACCAAAGCACATCAAGCCAACTATCAAGACAAATCCTATCAATCATCAGCATCAACACCAAAGCACATCAAGCTAGCCATCAAAACAAATCCAATAACTTCAGCAAATCAAAAGTCACTCAATCCACCACATATCATCACATCATCAACATTTCATCAATCTCAATCCATTTTTATCATCTCATCAATAAAACACAAAATCAGAACTACATCTCATTTCCATCGTTAAGTGCCTTGATCCCGTGGATATAGGGTATGTAGGCAGTCTGGAGTACGAAGGAAGTGCCCAGATTCAGGCACAAGCGATTTTCCTCTTTCTTCTCTCATCATTTCTTCTATCATCTATCTTATACATCATCAATAAATAACTTCTTCCAATCAATCTATCATAGCACATCAATCCAATCATCACTTCATCTAATCATCCTTCAATCATCTTCCAATCATTCCAAGCAATGATCCAAATGCAAGCCCATCCTTAATCCATACCAATCAAGCTAATCAATCTAGCCAAGTTATCCAAGCTCAATCAATGGTCTTGATCCTAGCCTTGTTGTAAGCCAAAACAATCAATCAACTAGCCAACCAACTCAGCAAACAACCTTGTGTTGATCTAGGGATATAGCTTTCCCCGCAATGACAACACTCTCAACTATCTTCAATCAAACAATCAATCATTGGTTTACAGCTTGACAGGGGCAATACCTTGTTTGTTTTTGAATCATTTGTGCATGCTTGCTTGCTTGCTTGTGTGTGTTATCATTTTATCTTGCATTTGCATCATATCAGTATCATTTCCAGCTAATATTCATATCTTGTATACAGACAAGGTTGTATTATGCTGGGGCACGAGACACATCGTCACCTTGGTCCTTATACCTTGGTGCATAACGTCAAGTGCTATATCAAACATTATGGTTGCTCACTTTCATTGCAGCATAACGCATATCTATTTCTTCTATCCATTCCCTTATCTATCTTTCTTAGTCAAGCTATTTCTTTTCGAGAGCCTACCCGTGTTTGTCCAACCCACCTATCCTCTCGAGGGGGCATCACCAACCTATCCTTTCTATCATCATCATCAGCAGCAGCAGCATCCCTATCAATTATCCATACCTTAACTTCTTTGAAATGATGTTACTCGACATAAAGCTTATCATCTCAAACATCATCTCAAAGAGGGGCAAAATGTAGACACCCAAAATTGTCCCAACTTTGTTCATGTCTTGCAACACCTTGTCAAAAACATTATCCTAGACATCATGTAGTATTTTGTCCTAAATCCCACTCTTAATCCCATTTATCCATTAGCCAATTAATTAAATAAATTTTATTTATTTAATTAAAATCCCATTCAATCCCATCCTTATCCTACTTAGCTAATTAATTAAATAAACTTTATTTATTTAATTAATTTCCATATCATATCCCAATCATAGCCTAAGCTGACTTTCCAATTAATTAAATAAATTTTATTTATTTAATTAATATCCAACTCATATCCCAACTAATTCAAATATTTTATTTGAATTAAGTTCTTATCATAAGCCGACTTTCCAATTAATTAAATAAATTTTATTTATTTAATTAATTTATCTTATCATTTAGCCGACATGTGTGCCTCTTTCATTTAAAAAAGATAAGTGGTACTACAGCCTTATATTTAATATCTTTTATATGTAGTACTTTTTATGTACACAAGCACACATGAGCCCTATTCTCCTTGACACTTGTCAAATGACTACAACTCCCTTGAAGAGTGGGATAACCTAATCAATCCTAGCCGTCCACATCAATCAATGAGCTTTTTAATCTCAGCCATTCATTTGAACCAAGCCTTTTCTATAAATCAAACCCCTCACAAGCCATTAGCAATGCATTGAGCCTTAAGCACCCTTATTCTGTCAAATTTTCTAAAAAGGCATTGAGCTTCAAGTACCCTTATTCTGCCAAATTTTCTAAAATGCATGGAGCTTCAAGTAACATTATTCTGTTGAAATATCATTAGAGCCTTTGCATCCTTCAACTATCATTCATTCTATCGTCTTCATCTTAATGTTATGCTGCAGAAATGAGCACCCAACATTCTTCCAACAATAATCTTTCAAAATCTTGCATGCTCATGCGAGGTGGAGAAGAGAAATGGAGATAAATCAAGCATAGCGTGGAGATCGGTTTGCATTTACATTTCTTATTTTGATTTTCATGTTGTCTTGTGCTTCATTGTGCATTGCTAGGGTTTTATCATTGTTGATTCTTCATTTATCCTATTTGCAATTTTACCCTAACATACACATGCATCCATAGCATATATAGCCCATGCATAGGAAACAACAACATCATCACATAAACATATGTCCACAAGTATAATATATCAAAATCTATGTCCACTCTCAGAGCCAAGTCATAAGTGTATACAACATATAAAAACTGGTGATACATGTCTCAGAAAATAAAAAGTACATATATGGGCTATCTCAGCCTTCTGTCAAAAATGTGCTACAAAAGTGATCCAAAAATGGTACAAGTATCTGGGGTATGTCTAACCCTGCTGACGCGGCACACTGCTCCCGGCACTAGCCTCCCCCCTATGCACCCCTGATGGCGGTGGACCCCTCACTGAGCCCATAGACCGAGACCCACCTACTCTCTGTGCTGCCTCTAACTGGCTCTAAAAAGTCGCGGCTCTCTGACTCGCCAGCACGGCACCATGATATAAACCCCGATAATATTGAGTCTATGCCTGAGCTCTCATCAGATCACCCTGCAACAGTGCTACCTGGGCCTGAGTCTGCTGCACCTGTGCTACTAAAAAGTTGGAGGTCGCATCGGTATCCATAGCCATCAAGGCTGCATCCCGCTCCACTCTCATAGCCTGCATACTAGCTAGGGCTCCATCTCTCTCCTGGCTCAACTCAGATATCTAAGTCGCATCTGCCTCTCGCCGTGACTCAGCAGCTCTCAGATGAGCCCTCAGATGTCTAATCTAGGTCTGTAATGACACCAAAACCTGCTGTTGCACATCAGGCTGTGGAGCCTGCTCAGCCTATGCCACCTACTGTGCGGGCACCTGTACCTGTGTGGCCTGTACCACCTACTGTGTTGGCACCTGCTGAGGTGGTGGCATCTGTCTCGACACTGCCACTGATACCTGTGCCTGAGCTTGTGCCTGTCCCCCTGCCTGCTGCCCCACAAGCCCCTCTCTGACTCGCTGCCTCTGTCTCTGTCTCCCCTTGTCTCCCTGATCTCTCCTCCTCCTCCGCTGTCCACCCCTCCCCCTGCCACCTCCACCCCCGCCGTCTGAATCACCCTCATCTATATGAGGTGCTACCTCTCCAGGACCTGAGTACCGAGGAAATCGATGTGCTGTGAACCACTCCTCATAGTCTGGCGTCATGCCAACATCCACTATATCCCTTCGCATCGGCCAGGCTGCATACGGAATCTGCCAAAAATTGGCCAACGCCTCCTCATAAGAAGCCACAGGACCCCACCTATACCGCTCGGCGTATGTCCTAGCAAAATGGGCCTCTCTCTGCGGTCTCCCCTGCACCCAGCCAAACTGTCGCTGCACGCGGCTGACAATCTGCCGCTCCAAAATAAACTGAGTCTGACCAATCAGCCACCTCGTCTGAAAACAATACGGGAGCTCATCTCCCTCATCGTCCCATACCTCGTAGTCAATGTATGGCCGCCAAACAACTGCATCCACGCCATCAAAGGCATGCCTCCAGTACTCAAGCCTCCCCAGCCTGTGCTGGGAAATCACACCTGCATACCCATAGCTGTAGGGCTCACCCCTCTGCCTCTGAAAAACACAAATCGGACGTGTGATGGCAATATGCTCCCATAACCAAAACTGTAAGAGCGATGTGCCTGTCGCCAAGCTAGAGCCTCGGTGGTATACTCCCTGATGAAGGTCTCTATATAAGTGTGCCAGCACGCACACACCCCATGCATATCAGGTCCTATCAGTAAACATGCTCTCTAGCACCTGTCCCCAACCAATGGGGAAGCCATGTGCTCTCCTATCGGGGCATACTACACCTTCGATCAGTCCAGCCACTATGCCTGGGAAGTAGTCATAGCAGTCATACATGTCCTGCCACGAGATCTCCTCCCCTACCAACTCGGGATCATCAAACACCCGCCTGCACTCCTCTAGCCTGGCACCACGCTGTGACTCATACTCAACTAGCTCTCCCATGATAGGGAGGTGCAGAATCCGATAAACATCCTCTAAAGTGATGGCCATCTCCCCCATCGAAAAATGGAAGGTCCCATCCTCACTGTGTAATCGCTCCATGGCTGCTGTCACCATCGTCTGGTTCATGCGAACCTCGGGCATGAAGAGCACATGATATAATCCCATCGTAGCTAGAGCCTCCCGATCCATATCCATCAGCATGTACTGCTGCAACAACGGCAACGGGAACAACTCTCGCGATGTCAGCACATCCCGAATATCCTCCTGCAACCAACAAATGCATACTATCAGCAAAAATCCAAATCCATATCGACAACCTACTCCAAGCAATCAAGCTATCCTATTAATGACTCAACATATCAAATTAATCAAACAGCATATCATCTCTCAACTAGATTCTCAGCAATCTCGAAGATCGCTCATCAATTGACGCATCAATCAGGATGCCAATTGGGTTAATTTCGTTAAGTCAACTGATTTGCCTAAAAGTGCAAATGTGCAAATCCCTGGGGCAAATGCGCAATTTTATAACAAAAGTGCAATTTCCCCATGAATGCGCAACTCCGCGCCACATATGCGCCATTCTGGCACATGCGCAACCTATTGGATCAAATGCGCAAATTCCCTACATATGTGCAATGAAATAACTCAAATGCACAATACTCAATATATGCGCAAATTCGCAGGGTATATGTGCAACCTCAGAATGAATGCGCAACATATTTGAACAAATGCGCAAGACACACAAATGCGCACATTCAGTAAACAAAAGCGCAAAACAAGCGGATGCACAATTCCGCAGCATGAATGCGCAAATCCGCAACAAATGCGCAATTTTGAAGTGCATATGCGCAAAACTAGGGTTTTTGCGCATTTATTCTAGTTAGTTTTCGTGACCATTAATACGCACAAAAATTGACTTTCGACAAGTTTTAAAGAACTACATACTGGGGGTCCTGCCTCTGCTGGCCGATTGAACCGTCGAATCCACTCAAACTGATGCTGCTCGCGCGGAATATCCATCTCTCTGGCTGCCATGCTCTCCTAAGCTCTCTAGAGGACAAATCACCTATGGCCAAGTGTACAAATGAATAGTTTGTGTGGACCCAACTCCTATATATATAGCAAGTGGCCCATATTGGACTGTATGACTCTTTAATTGATTTCCATGGCTGTTTCTCCGAACCATAACATGTTTTTCTCCATCCTAAACCATTTCTTCGCCTTCTTCTTCGTGAGATTGTCCGTCTCATGCCCCGACGTTTTTCTCCCATCCAATCTTCCGAGGGGGCATCCTGTCGTTAAACTTGTACCAGGGGCAAACTGGGGCATGTATCACTGTTGAAAATTCTTATTCTTTGAAACAACGTGATAAAACACATTGCTTCAAAGAGGGGCAAAATGTATACACCTAAAATTGGCTCGAGACAAATTAAGTAAATATTTCAATATTTATCTTAATCCTCATTTTCTCCTGTCAATTAAATAAATATTACAAATTTATTTAATTAGCTCATTATCCCATAATTAAATAAAGCCATTTTATTTAATTAAAATTCTTCTTATGTCTCACATCAATTAAATTCCCTAAATTCTTCCAAAGGACTAAAGTTCAAAATCCACCTCACCATGTTGCATATATAATTAAATATTCTTAATATTTAATTAGCTAATATCCTCCATTTTCCAAAATA
Source organism: Cunninghamia lanceolata (assembly GCA_027924645.1). NCBI lineage: Eukaryota > Viridiplantae > Streptophyta > Pinopsida > Cupressales > Cupressaceae > Cunninghamia > Cunninghamia lanceolata. Next base: position 4,968,732 of record BSBN01001217.1, on the reverse strand, counting down.
AATCTTTAAATCAATTATCCTCCACCAAATTGAATTTTTAATTCAATGTTCCCCATTATCCTCCACTCTGAATTTTTAATTCAAATGTCATAACCCATTGTCCCCCACTCTGAATTTTTAATTCAAATGTCATACCATTGTCCCCCACTCTGAATTTTTAATTCAAATGTCATAATCTATTATCCCCCACTCTGAATTTTTAATTCATTCCTTATGAATTAAAGATTCACAATTAATGAGGGCCATTGATCTCACCATTGGATCCTCACCCTCCATTCTATTTTCATAAATCCTATAAATAGAACCCTCTCCTAAGCCACTTGGGAGGCACTTCATTTTGGCAAGATAACTATACTCAAAATTCTCTCATTCTTCTCTTCTCTCATTCATTCTATTCCAAAGTGTCCTCCATTGTTGAGTGTTGAAACTCTCTTTCAACACAAGAACAGGTACTTACAGCCATTCTTACTTTGCCATCTTCGCACAAGCAAGCAAGCACAAAAGAGCTTCTGAGGGCTTCAATCAATATCAAAGCAAGATAGGCAACAATGGAAAAAGATAGGTAAATGGGTTATGTAAGTATTTCTACTTGTTTGGTTTGATTCTCCATTTGATTTCACCTTCCATTGATGTTTGGGTTATGTTTTCATTTATTTTGAACTAACACATTCCTCCCCTCACACTATTAACTAAGATTCCATCCCCTGCCTCCAACTGACGATCTGGCATCGTTTGACCTCCTGAAAACTGCCAACAGGCAAAGATTGGGCACAAAACTGTCAGAAAACACTGTGGACATGAAAACAATTCTAACACTGCTCAATTTGGGCACCCCAAGTCACCTGGGGTGCCTGGTTTCCCTACACTTAGTCATTTCTTCAATTTTTGCAACTTCTTCAATTTCTTGGTTTGCGTGCGCATTCCGGTGGCAAAGGACCCCTGTTTGGCTATCAATTTCTGTCAACTAGGATGGACTGAGTCTGATGATCTGTCAAATAGGTAGGCTTGATGAAAATTTAGCTGATTGTACTCTCTGTTTGCCTTGAAAAATGTGCCAAACTGATCAACTCTTAACTGGACCGAGCTAGCGGAAGGAGATTCACGTTTTTCAAGAAAATCTTCAAAAATAAACTAACTCTGGAGAGTTTGGGTGCCCCAAGCCACTTGGGGCACCTGGTTTGTCAACACTTAGAAAATTTTTCAATTTTGTACCTTTTTCTCGATTTTCGTGCCCACAGCTCATGTTCGATCTTTGATTTTGATCATTCTAATGACTGTTGAGGTAGGACGGAGGGTGATCTGAGTAGTTTGAACATATCTATGATGAAATCCTAGCTTTGACTGACTTTTGACCAAGTTTGACCAATTGGGAAAGAGCTGACTGAAACATTTTCGATGTTTTCTCAAAAAATGTGAAAAAAAACTAACACAGGAGAGTTTGGGAGCCCCAAGCCACCTGGGGCACCTGGTTTCACCATACTTAGTCAAATTTATGATTTTCTAACATTTCATTCCACCTTGGATCCATCTTGCATCGTTTTGCGTGCATCATCGAGTCGACAATTGTTCGTCGATTCTGCGTCATTGGAACAGCGTTGAAAACTTGTCGATGAGCTCTGGTAGGTGAACTTTTCTCTGTTGATGACTTTCAAGCTCATGCTTCACCTTCTGAAAAAGTAGAAATGACCCAGTAGAGAAAACTTGGTCATTTGAAGATTTCATCTGAACCGCGCCAATCGTGAAGCAAAATCGACCAATGAGAATCAAGCGTGACACCTAAGTTGGAGATTCTATTTTTAGAAACTTTCTATTTTTAGAAACTTTCTATTTTTAGAAATTTTTGCCAGCATCCATATCTCAAGAAACCCAGAAAACCTGATCTGATGTCTATTTTTAGAAATTTTGTTTTTTTTACTTTTTGATGAAAAATTTTCTGGACTTGTTTCAAAATGCCTTAATGAAGCAAAAATTTTGGTTGGGTACAATAGTATTATAAGTAGAAATTGAACAAAACTCAAACAAAACAAGATTGGCAATTAATAAATAGCTTTAAAATAATTCTTATTTCAACAAAGAAATAATACCAAATGGAAAAATCTATATAAGAGTTGCATGCTTTATACTCTACTTATATACTTAAAAAATCAACCCACTATATAAATGTACATTGCAAGAAATAAACTAATTTTGAGTCCCACTTGGTTCATATGTTGTTTGGAACTATAACAAGGAGAGATGAATATCTTTCATTCACTCCATGGATAAAAAGGTTTGTATCACCTACACACCAATTAATTTTACAAGCTTTTTGGTATACCTTTTCCTACTTCTCAATTCATAAACTAGTCAATAGTCTCCAAATTATGTAATATTTGAAGGATTATGTCAATTAGACTCCATGTTCTGTAGATTTGACTAATATAGACTTCGCATCAATGTGGGAAAGGTAGAGGATTTTAAAAAGAATATTTTCAATCAAAGAATGGATGTTACCTTGTCAATTGGTCGGTGCTAGTCGGGCCTTATTGTATTATTGATTACATGGATACTTTAAGGTGGCATGAGATTTATAATTGGGGGGATTTGTTATTCACTTAGATTCATGAGTTCCTCTCCCTAAAGCATATGGGGTTTTATATGACCCAACATGTCACCAAATTATTCTCAGAGGTGGTCTTACATAGGTGACCTTGGATGGAGACTTGAGAGTTAAGGCTAGTTATGAACCTACCTAACCTTCTAGTTTTTTATGGAAATATTTAGGCACTTAATTAGTAGATGCAAAAGCATGGGATGACTACATAAAATATAGCTAGACTAGTACTAGAAAAGATAGCAAGGTGTTATCAAGGAAGTAACTTATGATCGCAAGGATGTGTTCAATGATAACAACTCCAATGGCATAGATGGCAACCCATAACAGTTAGTAGGAAATAGGTTACTCACCCTTTTATCACCACCAAACATGTTTATTGTACCTTCTTTGAGTTGTAATAATGCATGCCACAATGAGGATTGGATAGACTACTTGAGTATTCTGCCTATAAACTCTCTCCATTCATTGGATGCCCTTCCAACTATAATGGGTGTGAATGAATTTCTCTAGTACGTGGAGTGTGATCCAACATAGGAGTTCCCACAATCACATGACATTTGGGTGAAACGAGAGTTCATATTTTCTACATTACATTCACTATAGACATTGTGGCTCTTTAGCCCCTACCAAAAAGTTTCTCTATCTAGATTCCTCACCCAAATCCCACTAATACGCATGGTACATTGTATCACTTCTCAAATATGAGCCCCATGTCTCAAGTTATGTGTGATATTTCCAATACGGTGAAAATGTGGATGTATATGTTTGGCATACCCATGATCATGTGATCTTGAATGAGCTAGCATCAATCTAGAAGTTTGTAAGAGAAGACTACCAGTTGGATCTTTTGCATTTTTTTGTTATTTGTGGTTGGTCCCAGTAGAACACCCTTAAGATGTCTAACTAGTGGTTACCAACTAGGTCTCATCTTTCTGTTGCTCTTTTAGTTGCCAATATCTTGGAGGCATATTTATTAGTAGACTCATCTCACATACTTATGAAAGTAATGTTATTGAGTATCAGAAAGACTTGACTTAACTAAAAATCAGGATGTTTGAGATTGACCTACTTACATATGAAGGTTATCAATTCTACAGAATTTTTTTTGAGGCTTTATATATGGTCAAAAGCTTCAAAGAATAAGATCATTGTCAAGCATAATCTTAAGCACCATACAATAGAAGTGTACACACTTTGTGTTGTAGTGATGTAACTGAGATCTAGTGTGGTCATTTCTTCAAGTTAAAATGAGAAGATGTACCTCCAAGGATGTCTTCTTACTTGAGTCCTTGATTTTATAAGTCATGTTGAATGGGACTTCAACATTATTTTAAGAGAGGATTAACATAGATTGTTATATTTTATTATTAATAAATATTTTGAGCTAACTTCATTATATTTTTTCTAATTGTCATCTTAGGCAATGTATGTTACATTAATTTTTCAAAGAATTAAACTAAAGGTTATCTTAACTAATAATCTTTGGTCCTATAGTATTTCAACGGTTAGGACAAGGAAGATAATTCTATGATAGATCCTCTCTAACTAGTAAGCATTTTACTAAGTATTACCTTTGAAATATAACCAAAATTCTCTATAATCCCTCTAATATTGTTCATTAGTATAATATATGATTTTAATTTTTTTAACTCTACAATAATTTATTAGTGAAGATTTTACACATATTAGAAAACCAAAACTTAAAATTTTATTATCGTAAAACAATCAATTCACTACATGGAAATCATGCTACTACTAGAGTTTTTTTATTTTATAAAAATCTGCAAAAGATATTAAAATATTTTATTTAATCCTTAAAGAAAAATCACATCCATGATAAGGAGTTTTAAAAACATTTTATTTATTTTGAAGACTATTGACATAAACTTAAACATTATACATTAAATTAGGGCATCCAATGGATACAACCTCATTTTTCCAATGTAAGAGTAAGGGCATTGATTTTATGGCATGTTTTCTCTATACTAGAGAACATTGTACTAAGCATTACCTATAAAGTATAAAATAAAAGCACTATATTACTCATTATTCATTGATATAATGTATAATGTCAATTAATCTTCTTTATTTGTAGAATTTATATAACTATTAGAAAACCAGAACTTTTGAACTTTCTAATGTAATATTATTCTAATAAAGTAATTATCACATAAAATCATGTTAGTGCTAGAGTTAATTTAATTTATAAAAATTTATATAAATATTGAAAGATTTTATTTAATACTCATTTGAAACATGAAGAAAAACTATATAGAATTTTAAAATATTTTACTTATTTTTAAAGTAACTAAGATAAACATTCAATAGATACAACTACATTATTCAAAATCATTTTAATTGAATGTTGTAATTATTTATAATGAAATATTTATCTATAATAAAATTGTGTGTTTAGTGTTTGAATTTCATTCTAAATAAATTTTCAAAAATTGATCTTTAAAAAGTTCTAATTTTTTTAAGTCTCTTTTAAAAGGAATCGTTAAACCTAACTTTTTAAGGAAACTTTAAATCAACTTCTTTCATGAATCTTAGAGCTCTTAATTTATTAGGGTTTAAATTCAAGTTTTTATTTTTTACTTGAAAATACTTAATATGGAGTAGTGAATTTAGACTAAGGGATATATATATATATATATCGAAATTACATATAAGATCAAAGGGTTGTAGTTTAATCGATTGACTACAACTGACAAGGATGATGTATGTTTCTTGGTTTTGCCATTCACTAAAGTTTAAATCTCCTAGAGGTATATAAATAAGAGACGAGGCTAGGATCATGCCATAGGTGACTTTAACAAAATAGATACCCATTAATCCTTAACTCTCAATTGAAGCTAAAACCTAAGAGGAAGAGATATCAACTTATACTCATGCTCCCAATACTAACAAGTTGCAAAAAAATAATTGGAAACGTCAAATTAAATATACGATTGACACTTTAATGATGTTGCAATGATTTCCTCTCCACCACTAAGCGTGGAAGGTGGCTTTTGATAAAGTGATTCTCAACCTTTGAGATAACAAATTAGTTCTTGAATTTTTATACTAATAGAGTCAACAATTAGTGTTTTTAAATCTAAATATTTTAAATGCCAAAACCTTTCTTTGGAAAAGCACATCTTTGTATTTCATACATTGTGAAAGCTCATACCATACTAAGGGGATTTGATGTACTAAAGTTGTAATTTTAGTGTATTTTAGATTTCTTAACATTCCTTGTTAGTGATATTCTAGCGTTAATCTTAAAAATCACAAACTGTATAGGTTAAGAGGTTTGTTCAAATGGTAACATAATAATATGTTTTTGTTGTAAGTTTAAGTTGAGCTGAGTTCAAATTTCTCTATAGTGTAGATAAAATTTTAGAGGCAAAAAAAAATTACTCTTGAAGGTGCTTTAAAAAAATTGTGTAAGATAACTTGTCTAAAAACTACACCAAACAATCTAAATATTTCAGTTAAATGTTAACATATCTAATCCTTACACGTTCACAAATTATATAATAAAAATTCTTATATACAAGAATCTTGATTATTTTACTACGATAGCATTAACTATAACTACCCAAAAGATTTATATATTGGATATCTTTTATCAACAATATTTCGTTTGCACTAAATATCAAACCAAAAAAAAAGCTTCATAGAAAACTCATTTTAACCATGAGAACAAATAGGTACAAGAAGTTTATAATACATCTTTAGTAAAAAAGACTATTACATTAACTCTTGATATTCGTATGGACAATATCTTTCATAAGTGGTTGAAAGCTTGTAGACACTTATACTGTCAATTACCTTTAAGTGCCCTCACACAATAGAAACATAATAGATAACACATGAGATGGAGGATGATGTTGAATATAAATATTGAAGTTTATTATCCTTATCTATATAAAGACTACATCCTCAAAATGTTGTGGGATTGTGCATAAATTGTCTCCACACATTATTTGAATGTGTTTTCACAAGTTGCAGTTAATTTGTTATGCTTAAAATGAAGTTCATCATGTACTTTATATTTAAATTTAACCTCAATTCCCAATTTATTGACTTCAATAGTTGCAAAATGTTATGATCCTCATATGATATATTCTTAATTATAATAAGTTAAGCACTTGTGACATGCTTAACCGTAATAGATTCATTTATTAGTCTTAGTTATTCTTTAAAATAACTTAGTTAGGATGAAGTGGTGTGTCCCTACATAGTTATGCATATAAATAAAGAGAGACTTTCCCAAACAATTATATCTTTTAATATTGAATTCATATATTATTTTCTAATTATTGGAGGTCACCCCTGTTGGTGCCTGAATTCACTGTCAATTAATTTAGCAATTTTCATGCAGGCACCATCCCAAAAAATCCAAAAAAGGTTCTAAGTTTTGGCACCCCTTCAGTGTTTTTCAGCATCTGCATCTCATTTCTTGAGGAGGGGTCTTCGTGTTTTCTCCATCGGCATGCGTTCGTTTTTGTGTCTTCGACATTTCGGTTTGAACTTGAACCCTTTTTTCTATAAGTTCAATGGTTCAGCGGTTCATGGTTCATTTCTCTTCTAGCGGTTCATATTATGCATTTGCCTTGCGCAAATATTGTATCGTTGAACCTCCCGCTTGAACCCTTTTCTCAACGGTTCAAGGTTCAATAGTTCGATGCTTTGAGTTTTTTGCTCTCGGCCGGAGAGTTTTGCAGATGGAGTATTATTTTTGATGTTTGATCCTCAGTGTTGAACCATCGGGTTGAACCAGTTCGTGGTTCGACGGTTCAACAGTTCAACGCTTTGTGTTTTTGGTGTTCATCTGTGTAATACTCTTCATCGGCAGGGGAATTTCATGCTAGGCCGACAGTTGGGAGTCTGGCCGATGGTGAGGTTGGTGTTCGACATATCGGGGTGACGAGGGAGTGTGTCTTGGAGACGGAAAGACCATCGGCGGGACTGTTGCTATCGGCAGAGGGGTTTTGGCCTCTGCCGATATCGTTACTCGAGCCGATGGGGATTTGGGCATATGTGTGGTCGCCAGGACTTTGATCTGTCGGCGTAGTAATTTGTGGTCTTCCCGATAATTTTTGGTCATACCGATGGAGGAGGAGGGTGGATTGGTAACCACTAACGTAGTGTGTTTTGGTGGCCATCGGGGAGACGTGTATGGTCGGTGGGAGTCTGGGAAGTTAGCCCGACGGTCTTTCCTTGGCCGATGACAAGGAATATAGTGTAAGCGTCGGTGTGACTTTTGCCTATCGGCGAGGAGGCTTTTTGGTTGGCCGATGGTAGTAGTCTGGCCGACAAAGGATTGCGGTGGCTTCATCGGTGTAACTGATGAGATCGGCGAAGGTTTGGAGGGTCAGCCCGACGGTCTTTCTCTGGCCGATGAAGGGGAATGCAAAGGTAGCGGTCGGCGAGACCGTTGAGATCGATGAGAGATTTGTGGGGTGAGCCGATGGCCTAGGTCTGGGCGATGGGCTTTGGGCTGAGAGGCGTGTGTCGAGCGTGGCAAAAGTGCTCGACGCTTATTATGTTTGTGGCCCCATTTATAAACTGCTGAAGGAGTCTCCGTGGCACCAATGTGGGATTAATTTCCCTGCACATTTGAAACTTCAGAAAATGCATTTTAGCGGGAAATTTCTTTTTGAACGCAGCGACAGTTTTCACGCGGCCATGGGTGGTTGAGCCATCAATGGCGACTGTAGCACGGGTAAGAGAAATGGTACACATGATCAGGTGGCCTGATTTATGGAGGAAGACTTCCTGATGGCGGCGCAGGGCTCGAGGCCACCATTGTCTACTTTCTGTCTCTGCAACAATAACTTCTGAGCCCCATTCCTTTTGTGGGATCTGTATCTGGCAGTTTTTTGTAATAGCCATGTAATTAATTGCTGTGAGGTACACTTTCTGGCCAATATAGGCAGACTGTGTTACCATTTTTGAGGTTGTTGAAAACTGGACATTTTTGGCCCTGTAATAAGATACAACTGGTTTTGGTTGCTCTGTGCAGCAAAACTTGTGAGTTTATGTATCTCCTGTTGTATGTTTGTGCATGAATCCACTGATTTCATGGTTGATTTTATATGAATAATGCTATGTTTGCATGTGTTATGCTAATTCTGTCTCCAGTTTTGCATGTATCTTTCTTCTGAGTCCAGGCATTCAAGGAATGTCTGAGATTCTAGAACATAGAATTCCTGTGTTGAATGTTTAATCTTTTAACTTCTGCTCAAGGGGTAGATTAAACTATTTTTAGATTGAATATTGGGAAGGGCATACTGTAATAGGGATGCCATAAGTATCGACAGCTTAACACTCTGTATTGGGAGATATCTGTAAGGCAGATATCATGTATATCCCCCTGAAATCTAGTTTTAGCTATTCATGCTGATCATTCACAGGTGTATGTCTACCGACTCCAAGCCCTGGATAGGCACCAATCTAGCTCTGTGTTGAGGTTATATACCATGTCCAGCTTTGCATCCAAAAATCAAATCAAACCATTTCATCCTTCCACCTGTTAGTTGTAGGAGTAGGATTAGGATCCCTGCGTACTCTCATACCCAACCAGACATATATGTCCAAGAATGTTGCCAACCTTGTGATTTGTTATACAAATCTTGGTCCTTACGTGAGAGTATTCTGCCTGTTGCTGTCAAGTTATATCTTTCTGTCATTGAGCTAGTCAAGGTCATACTTTTATCAAATAGGGACACCCCCCTTGGTGCGGCAGAACCAGAAGTGAAGAGGAGGAGCTCACGCAACCTCATGTATTCAGTTGGCTGAATCTGCCTGTGCATTAGAACTGGCAAACCCTAATGCTGATTCAGAAGAAAAAACCAACAACCCCCTCGAAGTGTTCTTTTATTTTACTTATTTTTACATTTATTTCTGTAGACACTTAAAAATGTCTTAAGCTTGTGAACGCCATTTTGACACCTGATTCATCCCAATTCCACCTTCTACCATTAATTAAATAATTTTTAATTATTTAATTAATTCATTTTTCCTCTTATGCTTCTAATTAAATAAATTTATATTTATTTACTTAGCTATTTTCTTCCAAATTTCTTCTATAATTAAATAATTATTTAATTATTCACTATTCCAATATGCCCTTTGCCTTATTAATTTAAATAAATACATATTTAGTTAAATTATAGTTCTTGTCCTAATTAAATAGGTTCCACTTATTTAATTAGATCCCATCACATTATCCCCCTTCTCAAATAAATTAAATAAATGTACACAGTTTATTTAATTTAAAAACACCTTACACCTCACCATTTCTTTAAATTAAAAATTATCCTTTGTCCTTTAGTGACTGGGAAACCATAATCAATCTACACCCTTCATCTCATCAAAAGTCAAACTTGTAATCACATCCCTTCATTCAAACCCTACTCCTCTATAAAATCACTCACTCACCCTCATTTCTCACTTCCCACTTGCATAATTTGAGCACTATCTCTCTGGTTTTGCCATCAACCTACTCTTGATCTTCTCATTATATTTGTAGACCTACAAATCTGAGAGAAAAGTACTACAAAATCTAGGAGAAACAATGCAGGATTGACACTTGTAGTCTAGGGTTTCATGTCTTGTGCTTGCATTTGTTTGATCTTAGGCTATTTAGTACTCCATTGAGTTGTTAGGGCATGCATGATACTGTTTGCAAGAGTTTAAATGTTTTTCCCTGACATCATTTGGTGAACCTGATGTAAATTGTCTGTACTTTCTGTGAATTTGTGATTTTAGGGTTTGCAAGAATAGTGTGATGCATCTGTAGGTCCGTACGACGCATCTGTTGGTCTGGGTGACGCATGTGTAGTACATTCGAATGCATTCGGCTCCATATTGGATAGAATCTCCTTATTTTCTTCATCTGGCTTACCCATTTGGTTTTGCAAGGCCTCATCATATTTTTCTGATGCTTTATTTACTTTGCTAACCCTTTGTTCATCTATTCATTTCATTAGGGTTTTTTTAAGCATTAGGGTTTTATGTTTCAAGGGTCTACTTAAGTTTCTTTAAACTTGTTGAATCATTTGAGTATGCCCTATGTATGTCTAAAGGTTTCTCATCTTTCTGGCATCAGGGTAACAACTATGCAACCCTGGGGTTTTTTATGCATCATTGAAGACTGATTTTTAGATGTTGTTTGGGTAGATTCTATTATTCTTGATTTTCAGACACAAAGCGACGCATTTGCGAGTTTCTACAACATAGTCGCCATTTCTTAAAATGCAGTTGGGATGTGTTGCATTCATTTGACAGTGGACCGCATTTGTGCCTCTATGCGATGTAGTCGCTATTCTCTATGACGAATCAGAGACATTCTGAGCTGCATCTGACTGGTAAAAATAGGGAGTTCTTAAATTGCCTTCATTCTAGTTTCTCTATTTGTACAGTATATTAGGGGTTTATTGTGTTACTGATTTATGGTCTGCAGCTTTATGGCATCCATTAGAGGAGAATCTTGTTTGAAATCATTAACCTATTTGTTGCAAGGTTTTCTTTCATTTCATGTGTGTGTTTAAATTAGGAACACTTGAATTTGGGGCATAATAAGAACGACAATCAGTTTGCTTTCACACTAATAGGCTTAAAAAGAACCACTCATTGGCTTAAAAAGAACCACAAATTGTATATTCACACTCATTGGTTCAAAAGGAACAACAACTGGCATACTTTCACTCATTGGGTTAAAAAGAACAACCTGCATATTTTCACTCATTGGCTTAAAAAGAACTTGCATCCTCTCACATTCATTGGGGTAAAAAGAACAACAAATTGCATCATTGTCTTCTTTGTCTTGTGATTTTGTTTATGTTTTGAAGAAGTGTGTGCTCTTCCCTCATACTCTAAGTGATCTTGGGAATCAAAAGCTCTTCTCAACATTTTCATAATCACACCACACATTTAATTTCTAAAGGTTAATGAACTTTGTCTAGTGTGGCCAAGTTAAATGTGTATGCTCTCTCCTCGCACCATCGTATGAACTTGGAGATCAAAAGCATTTACTTGTGTCACTTTTGTAACCCTTTAGATTGGGCATGCCCTTGAGACACATCCACAAAGAGAACTCATTAGCAACCCAAAGCGGTATTTCCCTCGGGCCGCTATATAAGTAGATAAGGCAAAAGCCAAGTCTAAATTGCCATTAGCCTTCACCGTACAGTGCCAATCCAAAAGTGCAAGCTACCCACATTTACGTGACGTATTTGTTAGTACCACAAGTAGGATTGGTTAAAGCCTTAAGTGGCTTGTTGGATACTCATGAGGTGGTAAGTCCTTGAGTTGTGACTAGAAGACAAATTAGCTAGAAGCCACCCTATTGACTGAGTTATTGGTGTCTTGTTCAATGTAAGGGCATAGAAGGGTTTTCCCCCAATATTACTCACCATAAGGCTCCCTTGAGATGAGATGGGAATCCTCAGCTTAGCATAAGCTATACATAGCTTTCCAGGGAAAGGGTGATTGGGTCATCCTTCCAGTCCCGGAGGCCCCTATCCATCCTCTCTCACAAAGACAAAAAAATTTACACACCCATCTTAGGTGTGATGACATTTGAGTCGATGGAGATTCCAAGTTGTGGGCTTAAACAAGCTACCATTGGCCATTGACCTTAGGATAGGAATTGTCTTATGTGTGTGAACTATTTTCAAATTGTGATTAAGACCCATAGAAAATTGGGGTTGGATAGCCCTCGAACATACACATGCGCTCACCAAGTCAAGAGTCATAGCCAAACTGAATGGTGAGTGTCTTCTATGTGTGAAGTGTTTTCTGATTTTTCCAACAAATTGTCAAACAAATGTAGGAAAACTAGTTTTAGGCTCCCAATAGATAGTGAAATGCATCTGTAGGATACTAAAATGTATCTGTTGAGAGATAGACCATCATTGTAGCCTCTGTAAACACATATAATAAATAGTAGAATGCATTTGAAGCTCCCTGAAATGCATCTGCAAACATGTGTGACGCAATCAAGGTTCTGTGTGACGCATCTACCTGTAGTGAGACACTTAGAGGATCCTTTAAAATCTACTCTCCCTATCAAATTTGACTACAACTGTGCCAAAACATTTTAGACCTACTAGTTCTTCTCTTCCACTGTATATTCAATTTCATCCCTTTAGGATTAGATTGCATACTCAACTTCATCCCTTAGGATTAGATTGCATATTCAACTTCATTCCTTTAGGATTAGATTGCATTCCATATTGTCCAAATCATTTAGCCAACCTTAGAACATTAGAATTCAGCCTTTGACATATAAAGAGGTCCCTAAAAAATTAGTCTTCCTAAGGTTGAAACATTAGGAGAAATTGTCGAAGCTTGACTACATCATAAGTACAAACTTGGACCAAGAGACCTTGATATCTTTTTTTCAAATCAATCACAATTTGGGCTTAATACTCACAAGGCTAGTTTAAGTCCATCCCTCAAAGTGAAGTCTCAACTCATGAGCTCACTTTAATCAATCATTTTCTCTACATCAACACTTCAAGGTCTTGATAAATCCAACTAATACTTTGATAAAGTCATTAGTAGACATTAGTACCCTCTTGGAGCTAAACTTTTCAAAGACTAATATCCATTAGCCTCTAGCATAGTCTCAATCTCATTGCATTAGTTGCATCTCAAAACATTGACATAACATAACCCCATTAAGTCATTCCCATTTGCATAGATACATTTTCAACCTTAGTTGCATTTCCATTACCGTCCAAGAAAATACCAAAAATATAGCATAAACACTTTGCATTTCCATCCTTAGGTCATACTCATTTTCCACAAACTAGTAAGTCTTATATGATTGAGACACGGTTGCAAAAGAAGAGAAAGGGAGAATCCTTAGATCATCTCACAAACGCAATGAGATTTGGAGCCTCAACTAATGAGCAACACGAACCTCACTCCAACACGCCAAATCCCTTTGAGAATATCCTTTTGCAAGAAAACAATCAAGGGATTACCCAACATGAAATTGAGGAAGCCTCCCAGGATCCTAAGATGTTGTGCATCATAGATGAAATGATAGTTGCTAATGCTCAAACCTACCTTATGCATCCCTTACAAACTGGGACTAAACTTCCCGCAGGGGCAGTGTTAATGCAATTATGGGATCATCACCAAACAATATCACACAAGGCCAACGGCAAACAACACCATCCACTAGTTACACGAATCCAACACAAGAACATGCCAACATTCCTATAGTAGAAACTACACAAGATTCTACAATCTCCCATATGCTTCCTCCATTTGACACTAACAATACAAATGTCATATCACAACCTTTTGTTAGGAATTACATGTAGAAGATTTCAATTAAACGCAAATGAAGATTAAACAGAGGAATGAAAATACATAGAAATAATAACAGTGAGAGACAAGTTTTAACGTGGTTCACCCAAACTCGGGCTACATCCACCAACAGAGAGTCCAATATTATTATCTAGCAAATCAAACTGATTACAACCAGCAATCCTTGCAACTCAATACTGTTGCAAATGCTACAACACAATATCAATAGAAACCCTAACCCTTAGCCAATTTTATCAAGACTTATGTCAGTTACAAAATAGCCCTATCTTGGGGGCACTGCCCCCAAATCCCCATTAAATAATTTGGGGGGAAACCACGCTAATAAAAGTGGGGAAAATTTAACCTTCGAGTCTGATTAGGCTCCATATAACAATACCTTTGAATTTTGCAAACCCCTTCGCTTTGATGAACATGAATCAAAACAAAAGAATGCGAAAGATACATATAGTAACCTCGCGAGCACATACACATGGGGTCCATACCACATCAAATGTAAACATGAACCTTGGGCCTCAAAATCAAAACATGGACCCCCTTGGTCAAAATAATAACACCATGCCAAATGTGAACATGAATGTTGGGACTGCACAAAGCAATGTTTTGAATCATCAATATGTAGACCCAAATTATCAAAATAGTAATACCATACCCAACACTTACACAAACACTGGTACCACCCAAAATCACACCTTGAACCATCAAAACATTGCCCAAAATCATCAACATGTGTTGCACCTAAATGTTAATCAAAATACTAGTGCATCACATCAAAATACCCATTCAAATCCCTTACAACAATAAGTAGACTTAAACACCCTACTCCAAACAAATCCCCATAACTTCCAAAACCAAAATGCTACAAGTGATTCATCTCACTTCCAATACATTTATGCAAATACCACGTACATACCCAACAACCAAAACCTAAACGCTCCCTTCAACATGTGTACCAACCCACTTGTTACAAATTCGGGATCCCAAAACACGTCATCATTAAACATGGGTAACTCATATCAAAATGCTTCTGCAAACACCTTGGACACATCATTGAACTCCTTTGAAGCCTTGGCCCACAAGATGCAGACCCTAGAACAACGCTTCTCAAACATGCAAGTCTCTACCACCAAGAAGGCATATTCCATGGAAGATTTATGTCCTTATCCTTTCGACAAAAGTATTTACATGCCACCTTTTCCACCAAACTACAACGTACCTAACTTCAACAAGTATAGGAGAAAAGGGAGTCCCATAGAGCATGTGCGAGAATTTCACACAGAATGTCTTGAGATTGCATATGAGCATATACATATTTGATGAGATTATTCCCAAGGAGCCTCGCAGGTCAAGCACTTGAGTAGTTCACACACCTTCCCACGGGGATAAGGACATGGACCAAACTTGCAGACAAATTCATATCTCATTTTTCTTATAACATCGAGACAGATGTGAATGTCACCACCTTATGCCATACAAGACAAGATGATGGGGAAACATTCATCTCCTTCCAATGGTGGAGAAGCCTCGCTAGCAAATGTCCATGTCATATCCCCAAGAATCAATTGGTACCAATTTTTGTGGAGAACCTTAACAAGAACTCATGCACCAACTACAAATCCATTGTTGCACCTCCTTCAGAGAAGTTGTTGAAAAGGAACAGCCATTAAGAAAGCCCTCATAGCTAAGGGAACAATCAAAATTTTCAACAAGAACCAAAACACTCAAAACCCACCCTACAAAAAGAACAAGTTTTGGTCTCAAAACAAGAATGTCACCAATGATGGGGTCATAGACGCAAAGGAAATCAATAGGACCAACCCCGTTCTCACACTCAAAGCACCCTCGATGCAAAATAATCAACCATCCATTCAACAACAATCACAACCGCAACAACAAATGGCTAACGCAATCCAAAACAACCAAAGAAGACCAGCTCCGAGGAATAATAATCCTCGAAAAAACTTTACACCCCTAACAGAGCCTATTGAAGCAATCCTAAAGAAGTTGTTACAGTCCAACCTCATCCAATTACCAGAGGTCAAACCATATGACCCAGCTTTTAAACCTCCCTCATGGAATGACAATGACTTTTGTGACTATCATTGAATCAAGGGGCACAAAACATCCAATTGTTACAAACTGAAGAACATCATACAAGACTTTATCGATCGGGGGGATGTCACTATAGATAATCCACAAGGTTCCTCTAATACTGGTCACACTATCTTTCAAGTCCCGTTACAAAATCACGAATCAGGAAAAGCCTCCACCTCAGGAACCAATCCACATGACCATGTCAATTACAGTAGCGTTGCCTATGATTACACCATTAATAGTATCCGTGCACTTGATGATATTATCTCCATGATCACCATCAAGTCACGTCCTGAGTGCATTGTCACCACTCGTAGGGCTAAGGCAACGTTGTAAGGCGCTCCACCTATTTCATCCAATCCATCCAATTCACATCCGAAGACCAAATAAAATCTCTTGAACCACTTGAAAAAGACTCCGGTGCAAATACCTATTTTCAAACTGCTTCACCTATCCCCAGAGCATAAGACCATCCTAGACAAAGCCTTGTTAGAATCTTCCATCCCATGGATCTAAATGTCAATCAATTCCAAGCCATGGTGGGACATTTAGCTACTTCCAACCATGTTACTTTCACTGAACGTGATGTACCCTCAAATCGGCCTAATCACACCGACCCATTACACCTTGAGGCCTTCATTAACAAGCACAAGATTAGATGAGTCTTGGTAGATGGTGCAGCCGAATTAAATATATGTCCTTTAAAGTTGGTGATGATATTGGGATACTTGGAAGCATGTGTGGACCCCACCAAAAGAATTGTCATCAAAGCTTACGACGATGCTAAACATTCCTCCAAGGGAGTGATCTCACTTCCCATAAGAGTTGGGCCTGCCACTCTCAATACTGCATTTCATGTCTTGGATACTAAACTTCCCTATAATCTTATCCTCAGCTGCCCATGGATCCATGCCATGAAGGTCATGCCATCCACTTACCACCAATGCATTAAATTCCCCTACAACGGCATGGAAATCACTATACCTAGTGATACTGATGCCTTTTAATATTACAGTCACCTAAGAGAGGTTCCACAGCATCAAGTACCCATAAATAGGGGAATCTCACCTTCCACCTCATCACATTATGTCAACCCATTCACATTATCAATATCCATCACCACCTTCATTCTGCCACTTAACCCTAAATTTCATATCCAAGATAAAGGATGTGGAGAATATAAGATTGAAGGCTTATATTGCATCAGCAAGCTTCTGACATCACCTAGGTCTCAGGGCAAACCTAGCCCAATCAAACCAAAGGAGACTATCTATACCGCCCCCACCACTTTTACAAAATGGGGAGAACTCAACAAAGAAGATGTAGATGATGATGTCTTTAAGTGGCTCTACAAGGAGGAAGAAGAATTTGTAGATGATGATGTCTTTAAGTGGCTCTACAACTGCCCATGGAACGATATGAAAAATGTTATGAATTTGTAAAACAACAAGGATATGATGGGCATAGTAGACTGGGACCTAACAAAAATGGGAGAACATAACCCATTCAACCAACCATGCGACCTCGCAACAAGGGGCTAGAGTATACATCACGAAGAGAAAGTACTCCTCGTACTAAGTTACTTTTGAGTGGAGACGCAAGTACTTCCAAGGACATCGAGACATCAAGGGACCCTCCCGAACCCAAGCCCACGTCTTCCCAACCTCACCTACCTGACGGTGAAGCATGGATCAACATCTTCTGGGATCCCAACAATGCTTCCATTTGCACCCTAACTCCCATAACCATTAGCTACATGAACACCAATGATGGCTTGCCATTAGTCCACCCTGAACTCATAGACTAGGATCAACAAACACCACCTAGCTTGGATTTGTTTGAGAACAACGAAGCTATTGTCAAGTTCATGGGACTTTGTGAAGGTATACCTAAAGGGGATCACAAAGCTGGATACATCATGGATCTCGACAACTCTATGTCAAAGAATCCACTCCATTCTCTAGTCACAAAAGTGAAAAAGAAAAAGAAAAAAGGTCTCGAGGTGAAAACTGAAAGGCACCTCTTGACCGTGAAAAAGTTAAAATAAAGGATGTATCTAAGGGTGAAAACCTCTATGAGGCACCCAAGGATGGAGGGTCGGAAGTACTACCTATCATGCAAGAGAGATCACCACTATTGGTGGAAAAAATTGTTGAGACTAACCTTGGTACAGAAGAAAATCCCAAGATCATTCATTTTGTTGAGTCGTTAATAGAACAAGAGAAACCCAAATTCAAAGATTTCTTCTCGGCAAGGCAAGTCAATTTTGCCTAGTCATACGCTGATATGCCTGGGCTTGATCCACAATTTGTCTTACATCACCTACCACTACTTCCAAATGCCAAGCTGGTGAAGCAGAAATTAAGAAAAATGCATCCATAGATCGCACTCTTGGTAAAGATAGAATTGAAAAAGCTACTTGATGTGGGTTTCATCCGACCAATAGACTATCCAGAGTGGGTATCTAACCTCGTACTAGTCACAAAACCTAATGGCCAAATTAGAATCTGTGAAGACTTTTGGGACCTAAACAAGGCATGTCTGAAAGATGATTTTTTGTTGCCAAACATAGACATTATAGTTGACCTTACCGCCGGATTTGAAATGCTCTCACTAATGGACAGTTTCTCAGGATATAACCAAATAAGGATAGCTTCGAAAGACCAACACAAAAGCACTTTCACATGTCCATGGGGCACATACTGCTAGAATGTCATGCACTTTGACCTCAAGAACACTGGAGCTACGTACCAGAGAGCAATAACAACAATCTTTCACGACTATATGCACACATGCATGGAAGATTATGTCAATGACTTATTGGCCAAATTAGTCACAAGAAGCACTCATCTAGATGTGTTAGATAAAGTCTTCAAATGGTTGGAAGAGTACAAAGTCTGATTAAACCCTAAGAAATGTGTGTTCAGGGTTACATCAGGCAAATTGTTGGGCTATATTGTTTCTCATCGTGGCATAGAGGTTGATCCCGCTAAAGTGAAATCCATCATGGATATGCCTCCACCAACAAGTCTTAAAAAACTATGCAATCTACAAGGAAAATTACAATCAATCAAGAGGTTCAATGCGCAACTCGTTAACAAATGCCACCCGTTTCAGCACTTACTCTTCAAAGGGGTACCCTTCGTATGGACTAAACATTGCCAAGAAGCCTTTTAGAAGATCAAAGATTATTTGTTGTCACCACCCGTGCTCATGCCTCCAATACCAAGAAAACCCCTCTTATTGTACACATCAACAATGTCTTCAGCACTGGGGGCACTTTTAGCACAAAATGATGAACAAGGAAAAGAACAGGCAATCTATTATATCAACAAGACATTAGTGGGATACGAGCTAAATTATAGTCCTATCGAGTGTGCCTGCCTTATCGTAGTTTTTGCCACCCAAAAGTTGTGACATTATATGTTGAATCATCAAACAAAACTCATTACAAAGATTGGCCCCCTAAAGTAATTACTCAACAAGGCAGCCTTGACGGGACAATTGCCCAAATGGGTTAGATATTGATTGAATTTGATTTAGAGTATGTTGACCGCAAAGCAATGAAGGGGCAAGTGATTGCAGACCAATTAGCAGAAGCACCTACAATAGCAGATCATCCTTTGGTAGCAGATTTTTTGAATGAACCAATCTTTTCCTTGGAAGTTCCTAGAACATGGACATTATTCTTTGATGGTTCCTACACAAATCACGGCTCAGGCGTAGGCAGTATGTTCATCACTCCTCAAGAAGATGCCATCCCTAAAGTGTTTCAGATAGCCTTTCCTTGTACAAATAACATTGTTGAATATGAGGCATTGCTCATTGGATTACGTACGGCCATCAGTTGGAAAATCAAGCAATTACAAGTCTTTAGCGATTCACAGCTCGTCATCAAACAGGTCAACAATGAATATGATACAAAAGATGAAAAACCCATGCCATATAAGAGAATGGTCGATAGTTTCAAGCTATATTTTGACATAGTGGTCTTCTATCATATTCCTAGGGTTCAGAACAAAGCAACTGATGCAATGGCTACGATAGGATCTCTCTTGGACATCCCAAAAAATGTGCCTCAATTTGAGTTCTTGGTGGAACAACTGTTGGTCCCCGCCTTCGATGTTCTTGAATCTGAGCTACTGTGTGAAATCATTGGTCCCACGTCTCCTTGGTATCATGACATTTGCACATACCTACATGACCAAATCCTCCCAACCAACCTATCCTCCAATCAACAAAAAGTCTTCATATGCCAGTCCGCCAAATATGTCATCATCGGTGACACCCTCTACTACCGCGGATTTGACAATACCCTCCTACGATGTCTCGACACCAAGGAAGCACCAATAGCCCTGTGTGACGTACACGAAGGTATATGTGGGGCTCACTCTAGTGGTCCTACTCTAGCCAAAAAGATCATAAGAGATGGATATTATTGGTCCACCACAGAGAAAGATGCTTATCACATCGCCAAAAAATGCAAACAATGTCAGATACACAGATCTTGTGCATGCACTTGCTCAAGACTTGCAACCACTTACATCTTCATGGCCATTCTCTCAATGGGGACTCGACCTCATGGGAAAAATCCATCCCACCTCTACCAACGGCCACAAGTTCATCATCACCGCCACTGAATATTTCACAAAGTGGATTGAGGCCATTCCCATGACATACATCACCAGTAAATAGATAGCCAAATTCATCCTCAACTATAGCATATGTCGGTATGGTGTGCCTCAATCCATTGTCATGGATAATGGCCACCCTTTCAAAAATAAGGACGTCCGTGAACTATGTGACAGAGTCCACATCCACCACCATTTCACCACTCCATACTACCCCCAAGGTAACAGTCAAGTCAAGTGTCAAACAAAACCATCATAAAAGTCCTCAAGAAGACTATCAATGATGTTGGTCATGACTGGCACATACAACTCAATCTCACCTTGTGGGCCTACTGCACCAACATCTGCACTCCCACCGAAGCCACACCATACTCACTTGTCTATGGTTCCAAAGCCATCCTACCCATTGAGGTTGAGTTACCTTCCCTGAGAGTATCACTAAAGCAATTTATGGGTGACGAAGACTATAGGGTATCCAGACTACATGAACTTGAGCTACTAGATGAAAGAAGCCAAAACAGCCTAGTACATGTAGTCGGTCATAATTGTAGTCCGCCAAGTAAATAATCATGAATTAATTAATGTTGTGCACAGTTAAGTTTAGGAGTGTTATCAGGTTAACCTCGATGGTTGGATAGTTGTGGAGTCGTTGCCAATGGTTGGTATCTCAACCAACCTTGGCATAAGTTATATATTGAGTCGATACTTGTAATTGAAAGGCCGCATTGTGACATTGTAGTGTAATACTAATATATTCAATGAATGGAAACAATGCTTTATTCTGTACAATTCTGGTATGAATCATATGCTTTATAGTTATTACTATATATTTCCATTTACTCCAAGTTTTATCTGAAACATCCTATTGTGGGTAAACATTTGGCACCATTGCCTAAGTGAATTCGGCGATCACCCAAACAGATAATGGCGTTATGATGGGGGGGCCGACTAAAGAATTGATACAAGCAAACGAGGATCATGAAGACGGTCTAACAAAAGACCTCTACAGTTTGTGGGAAATCTCGTTGAAGGACCATGTACAGAGGGAGGCTCTCAAGCGAGAGTTCCCTCAGTCGATCATCTAGGATCGACTGCACGTCAACCAAGAGGTCGACCATCTCCTCGCCAAACTGCCAAGCTGAGTACAAGCCGAAGACGTGCATTTGGCAACTAAGGCCTGTACGAGTAGCAATTAATGCCCATACAACTCAATAAGGATAAGAACCGAGTACCAAGTGGGCAAGAAACACCAGAAGAAAGAATACAAAGATCATTGATATTAAAGGAATAAGAAGAATGAAGGAAAAGACTAAGACAAATTGCCAAAGAAGCTAATGAACATCGTCATGAAATAAATCAAGATACTGAGTTACACCAAAACCTCATCGATGAAACCAACAAAGGAATTTTCAAGACACCGCTGACAAATAAAGAAAAAAGGAATCAGAATGAATTAGCAGAAGAAATTGAAAATAGCATAGTCGCATCGGAGAGTTATCCATATCGAATGATGAAAGGTCGAGGATCAAAGGACTGAAGACCCTCAAAGAAAGTGTTGCAAGTATGGGTCTAACCAGTGTTGTCATTGATGTCAACATACTCCTGTTGCATTAATGATAAAGATTGGATGAACTATTTGCTGAGGATATTGAGAAAATTGGTCATATAAGGAACAAAGAAGAACAGTGAAGACAATAAGGTAAAGATCCAAGATAAGATGAGGATCAGAGGATGTGATTCAAAGGGTTTGTAGATATGTGTCTTGAGGTGATCCAGTAAAGATTTTAGAGGTCCGCATGAAGATCTGAAGAAGTTGTGGCCGCTCAAGTAAAACCGGTTCCGGCAGGTGTTCAGAGGTGACAGAGTGATACAGATAGGTCCGGTGAGATTCAGAAATGCATTATCCTATTCTGCGGATTTGGTGGAGTGTTTAAGAAGTCCTTGTGAATTGTCAACTCAATTGGTTCATGGTCTGGAGGTCCGCAAGCATCTATTTCTTTGTGACAGTAATGACAGACTGTGTTCTTGAGGTTCCAGATGAAGGAGAGAAGGATTTCAGTAAGAGGATGTAGTGTGGATGTTCTTGGTGATTCAGGCAAGCTTGTGGAGGTCTTTGGATCGTGTCCATTTCATGTTGGTGGTCCGCATTGGAATTTGAGCTTGCAATTGAAGAATTACTTTCGGATGATGGTGTTCTTCTTAAGACTGGCCAACCAGATGAGTTACACATCCTGCGGATGTTCTTGTAGATGTTTGCCAACTTAGATGATTATTCCTAAGTCGATGTCTTGTATAAATAAGGGATTATAAAGTCATTTCAAAAGCATCTTACAAAAATGAGAGTGTGGTAGTGAGGAGGAGAGAGAAAGGTAGAGCAGAAGTATTAGGCTTAAATGGAACTAATTCAAGCATAGTGAAGATGTTATTCTCCAGTTCATGTATGTGATACTTATTATTTTGTAGACAGTGTGTCTCTTGTAGGCAGTGGGCCTCGTGTGAGCAGTGTGCTGGGGTAGTTAGCCCTAATTGGCATGTGCCATTTTGTTCTTTCTATTCTTCTAACAGAGAATACAACTTTGGGTTAATCACCTTGTGGTTTTTCCCTTAACCGGCTTTTCCACGTCAAAATCTTGGTGTCTTATGTGTTGATGTGTTGCTTCTCTTAATTTAATGCATTATGTTTCAATGATTCATTTATTGTTATGCTGTTGAATTGCAAAGTGGATTTAAGTGTTTAATTGGAAGAAAAGTTTTGGACAACTGATTCACCCCCCCTCTCAGTTGTCTGTCTTGAATCTAACAATTGGTATCAGAGCTAAGTTCCTCTAAAAGAGATTAACTGCTTGAGGAGATCCAGGATGTCGTCCTACAAGAAGGATAGTCCAAATTTTGAAGGAACCAATTTTAATCTCTGGAAAAGTCGCATGAAATGTCACTTGCAATGTATGGGAATGCAGTACTAGACCATGGCTTCAACGAAGTATACTCCTCCACAGGG
The DNA here is from genome assembly GCA_027924645.1 of Cunninghamia lanceolata. Classification (NCBI taxonomy): domain Eukaryota; kingdom Viridiplantae; phylum Streptophyta; class Pinopsida; order Cupressales; family Cupressaceae; genus Cunninghamia; species Cunninghamia lanceolata. The sequence goes on along the minus strand of BSBN01001217.1, from coordinate 4,945,079 downwards.
TGGCCCAAAATCCCCAAATGAAATCACAGACGCTGAAAACAATCTGCGGACTAAAGAAGCTCTTCTAAGCGTCTTGTCTGATTTAGAGCTTTCAAATGTTGTTGACCTACAAACTGCTTTTGAGATTTGGGAAAAACTGGAACTTCTACATGAAGGAGACAAGTATGTTAAATGTTCAAGGCTACAGAGTCTAAAAGAGAAATTTGAAAATCTAAAGATGAGAGAAGATAAAAATATCACTACTTTTATGCCAAGAGTAAATGAGCTTGTTTGTCGCATTAGATGTGTTGGTGGAGTCTTGGATGAAGATGAGATTGTTGGCAAAGTTCTTAGATCCCTTTCTACTTCTTATAAAATCAAGGTTGCTACCATTGAAGAATTTAGAGCCCATACAGCTATCACAAAAGATCAATTGGTTGGTAAATTGGCTGCATTTGAATTGACCGAGTTTGGAGATGCCCCCCAAGACTGAATCTGCATTCAAAGCCAGTGCCTCTATAAAAGGTAAACAAAGGTTTGATCCAAGAGAGAACTCTTCAAGGAAACTATCATGGTATGAAAAAGCAAGAAAATACCTGGAACAAGAAGTAAAAACTGCTCAACTTGAAGCCCTTATTGCAAAAAGACTACCAAGAGGATCTAGTAAGTATGAAGGAAAATTGCCTTTTAAGTGTTTTAACTGCAATAAGATTGGTCATTTTGCCTCAAGATGTCCGGAAAGATTTTCAAGGCCAAATCCTAACACATCAAGGTTCCAAAAGAATTGTTACTATGTTCATGAAGAAGATGATAATGAAGGAGTAACAAATGATGAATCATAGATAGGAAACAAATCCGAAAGTGATTGGGTGTTTATTGCCTTCAAGGAAGAAAATCCAATGCCCTCTGGATCTATCAATCATAAAGTTGTAGAGAGAGCTTTAGCTACCCAAGTTGAAGAAAAGGATGATTGGGTCATTAACAGTGGATGCTCCCACCATATGACAGGTGACAAAAATAAGTTCATAGATTTGGAAAGGTATGAAGGAGGAGTGGTAAAGTTTGGTGATAATTCTGTTGGTAGAATCAAAGGTAGAGGAACTATTTCTTTTGATGGAAGGAACAAAACCGGTAATGTACTATATGTTGAAGGATTGAAGTACAATCTTCTCAGTGTTGGACAGTTTGTGGACAAAGGCTATGATCTCCAATTCAAGAATGGAAAATACAAGATCTTTGAAAGTTCCAGAACAGAGATTGCATCCGGTACTCAAACAAAAGGTAATATCTTCCATTTAGTTGGTACTGGTAAAAGTTGTCTATTTGTGCAAATTGATCAGAGTTGGTTATGGCATAGGAGGATGTGTCATGTGAATTTTGATAATATCATCAAGATAAGCAATACTCATGCTGTAAGAGATCTTCCAAAATTGGTGAAACCTACAAATAGTTTGTGCAAAGAATGTTAGTTGGGTAAACAAAGCAGAGTCTCATTCAAAAGCAAGGAACAATCTTCTACCGGATAATTAGACTTAGTTCATACTGATTTATGTGGTCCGGCAAGAATCAAAAGTGTGCAAGGTGATAGATACTTCATGTTATTAATTGATGACTGCTCCCGGATGATGTGGGTAACTTTTCTGAAAGAGAAATCAGAAGCTCTTGAGAAATTCAAAATATTCAAGGCTATGGTAGAGAATGAAACCAGATTAAAATTAAAATCTCTGAGGTCTGATAGAGGTGCAGAATTCACATCTGGTGAGTTCATAGAATTCTGTGAAAAACATGGATTAAAGAGACAGTTGTCTGCTCCTAGGACTCCACCGCAGAATGGAGTAGTGGAGAGAAATAACCGGACCATCCAGGAAGCATCTAGGATAATGATGATGGAAGCAAATGTTCCTCAAATCTATTGGAGAGAAGCTATCAGCACCGCAGTCTATACTCTCAATCGAGTACAAATTAGAAGTAATACTGGTAAGACTCCTTATGAACATTGGTTTGGCATCACTCCTACTATGAGGTATTTTAGAGTCTTTGGTAGCAAATGTTACATTAAAAGAGATGAAGATTTAGGCAAATTTGATGTTAGAAGTGATGAAGGAATATTCTTGGGTTACACTACTCAAAGCAAAGTATACCGGTGTTATAACAAGAGACTGAAAAATATTATAGAAAGTACAAATGTGAAGGTTGATGAAGGAATTGGAAAACCCTCAAGGTTTTATGAATATGATGAAGATGATCAGAATGGTGCTCTGATTTAAGAATCCCAAGCCCCTTCTGAAATTCAGATTCAAACTAATCCGGTAAATCAGGAAGAACAGATGAGTTTTAATGAGCCTGATCAAGAATCAAATGTGCAAGAAACTCCCAAAGTTCCCAGGTACGTAAGACTGAACCACTCTGAAGATTAGATCATAGGTGATAAAAGCAAATGTGTACAAACAAGAAGGATTGCTCAAGATTCAGAAGAGTACTGTCTGATTTCAAAGATTGAACCTAAGACAGTGAATGAAGCCTGCAATGATGAAAACTGGACTAAAGCAATAGAGGAAGAGCTAATGCAAATTGAGAAGAATCACACATGGGATCTTGTTCCTAGACCTAGAAACAAGAATGTGATTGGAACCAAATGGGTCTTCTGGAACAAGCTAAATGAAGTTGGTGAAGTAATCAAAAATAAAGCCATATTGGTCTGCAAAGGTTACTCCCAAATAGGAGTTGATTTTGAAGAAACTTTTGCTTTGGTGGCAAGAATTGAAGTAGTTAGACTATTCCTTGCTTTTGCTGCCTTCAAGGACTTCAAAGTTTATCAAATGGATGTCAAGTCTGCCTTTCTGAATGGAGACTTGGAAGAAGTATACATTGAACAACCGGATGGATTTCAATTATCTGATCATGGTGATATGGTTTGCAAGTTGAACAAAGCACTGTATGGACTGAAGCAAGCCCTAAGAGCCTGGTATGAAAGATTGGATAAGCATCTTTGGAAGATTGATTTCAACAAAGGTACTGCTGACAGTAATTTGTATTTCAAAATTGATCATGAAAACATCTTGATTGTTGAAGTGTTTGTTGATGATATCATTTTTGGAGGAAGAGATAGTATGTGTAAAACTTTTGCAAATCAAATGAAAAGTGAATTTGAGATGTCCATGCTTGGGGAAATGAATTTCTTCTTGGGTCTACAAATCACTCAAACAAAGAAAGGAATCTTCATTTCTCAGACCAAATATGTGAAAAAATTGTTGAGGAAATTTGGGATGGAAGACTCAAAACCAATGAATACTCCCATAGCAACCGGATGTAAATTGAGCAAAGATGATGACTCTCCTAAGGCTGATCAGAAAAAGTACAGGTCAATGATTGGAGGATTGTTGTATCTCACTCAAACTAGACCTAACATTATGAATGTTGTTGGTCTTGTTGCTAGATTTCATTCTGATCCTAGAGAATCTCATGTCATGGCAATCAAGAGGATTTTTAGATATCTAAAAGGGACAGTTGAGTATGGATTGTGGTATCCCAGAGATCATGATTTCTCTCTTCATGCATATACAGATGCGGATTGGGCAGGAGATATGGATGACCAGAAGAGTACCAGTGGTGGAGCATTCTTTTTGGGGAAGAGATTGGTTTCTTGGCTGAGCAAGAAACAAGAGGCAATATCTCTGTCCACTGCAGAAGCAAAATATATTGCAGCAGTAGGTAGTTGCACTCAAGTTTTTTGGATGAAGCAAATGCTAAGAGACATAAGAGTGGAGTATGAGGAGCCTATCACAATCTTCTATGATAATTCAAGTGCAATAAATATATCTAAGAATCCGGTGTTGCATTAAAAGACTAAACATATATCTATCAAGTTTCACTTTTTGAGAGAGCAAGTGAACAAGAATGAAGTAAGATTGGAGTTTCTGCCTTCCAAGGATCAGATTGCAAACATCTTTAATAAACCTCTACCTAAGGACTCTTTTGAGTATCTCAGGGAGAAGTTAGGGGTTATTGCCCCTCCGGTGATGAACTAAGGTGCACTAGTGTGCATCAGTTCGGTGGATATCATAGTCATATCTTGTGGTCCAGATTGATGATAGGGAGCTGCTACTCAGGGGGAGCAGCTGGTATGATTCTGAAATGGTGAAGTTGCAAGTATGTGCCCTTTGCCATTGATGTCAAAGGGGGAGAGAAGACATGTGAAAAACAAGTGGTTTCTGATCAAAGGGGGAGTAGTAAAGGGAGAGAAGACATGTGAATGATTTTTGTTGATAGGGGGAGTTGTGTCAGTGAGAAAAAATTCTTGTCTTAATGGTCAAAACAATTTTTCACATCATATGTTGCCATCAATGACAAAGGGGGAGATTGTTGCAAGTATGGGTCTAACCGGTGTTATCATTGATGTCAACATACTCATGTTGCATTAATGATAAGGATAGGATGAACTGTTTGCTGAGGATATTGAGAAAATTGGTCATATCAGGAACAGAGCATAACAGTGAAGACAGTAAGGTAAAGATCCAAGATAAGATGAGGATCAGAGGATACAGTTCGAAGGGTTTGTAGATATGTGTCTTAAGGTGATCCAGTAAAGATTTCAGAGGTCCTCATAAAGATATGAAGAAGTTGTGGCCACTCAAGTAAAATAGGTTCCGGCAGGTGTTCAGAGGTGACAGAGTGATACAGATAGGTCTGATGAGATCCAAAAATGCATTATCCTATTCTACGGATTTGGTGAAGTGTTTAGGAAGTCCTTGTGAAGTGTCAACTTGATTGGTTCGTTATCTAGAGGTCCGCAAGCATCTATTTCTTTGTGAGAGTGATGACAGACTGTGTTCTTGAGGTTCCGGATGAAGGAGAGAAGGATTTCAGTAAGATGTAGTGTGGATGTTCTTGGTGATTCGGGCAAGCTTGTGGAGGTCTTTGGATCATGTCTAGTTCGTGTTGGTGGTCCGCATTGGAATTTGAGCTTGCAATTGAAGAATTACTTCCGGATGATGGTGTTCTTCCTAAGACTGGCCGACCAAATGAGTTACACATCCTGCGGATGTTCTTGTAGATTTTTTCGACTTAGATGATTATTCCTAAGCTGATGTCTTGTATAAATAAGGGATTGTAAAGTCATTTCAAAAGCATCTTACGAAAATGAGAGTGTGGTAGTGAGGAGAGCGAAAGACAGAGCAGAAGTATTGGGCTTAAATGGAACTGATTCAAGCATAGTGAAGATGCTATTCTCCAATTCATGTATGTGATACTTATTATTTTGTAGATAGTGTCTCTAGTAGGCAGTGGGCCTCTTGTGAGCAGTGTGCTCGAGCCCTAATTGGCATGTGTCATTTTGTTCTTTCTATTCTTCTAACAGAGAATACAATCTTGGGTTAATCACCCCATGGTTTTTCCCTTAACCAGGTTTTCCACATCAAAATCTTGGTGTATTATGTGTTGATGTGTTGCTACTCTTAATTTAACGCATTATGTTTCAATGATTGATTTATTATTATGCTGCTGAATTGCAAAGTGGATTTAAGTGTTTAATTGGAAGAAAAGTTTTGGACAACTGATTCACCCCCCCTCTCAGTTGTCTGTCCTGAATCTAACACAAAGGGAGTACCGGAACCAAACCCAGGAGACTTGAAGTGCAGAGGATGCTGAATAGGGACATGGGAAAGACCCATACATGGCTGAGAGTGCAGGAAAGGCACTGGGACGTCGTGGAAGAACCAGTCCAGTCAAGTTGAACACACAGAGAGGGCATCAGGGGACAAACATGGTAACTCCACCAGGTGAGAGGCAGAAACTGCCAAAGTTCATGGGGAACGGGTTTGAGGATCTAGTGCAGCATTGCAAGATGTGCAAGACCATATGGATAGCCAATGGGTAGGAACACGAAGACTACTGGCTAAGAGCATTCCTAGCGATGTTGAGAGGCATAGCCATAGACTGGTACACAGATCTAGAAGTAGCACAGAAAGCCTCATCACAAGAACTAAAGAAGGCATTCTAGAATGAATTTAAATTGCTAAGAGATGACAATGAAATTGTAGCATAGATATACAACACTAAACAAGGAAAACATGAGAACGTGAGAGCGTATAATCACCGACTCAAGGAGTTGTTGGGGAAACTAGAGACTCAACCAGCTGACAGACTGAAGAAGAGATGGTTCATCAAAGGACTAATCCCATCATTGAGGAAGAAAATGAAATTCATACCAACGTCATCGTACGTTGAAGTGTACAATTGGGCAATGGATATAGAAAGTGAAAATAAGACATCCTCCCGAGGAAAGAAGAAGACTGATGATGAGGAGAGTACCGACGACAGCAGCGATGGGGATTCAAAAACCATCCAAGCATTAAGAAGAGATATGTTACTCATGATGAAAGAATTCAAGGCCGACAAAGAAACAGCGAAAGAGGACCAAGAGTTGTGGTGCACTGACTGCAAAGGAGGACATATAAAAGCAAATTGTCTGAAGAAATTATTTTGCAATATCTGCCAAGTAAGGGGACATTCCATCAAGGAATGCCCATACAATCTAAAAGCATGGGGTACATAAGTACTCTTCACTCAAGGAGAACCGTCAACACCACCAAACAAACCATCAAAGCCCCAATACAATAGCCATGTATCCCCTGGAGGTTACCAAAGCAATAGAAGTCCAAGAAATAGAATACAGTATGATAGTAAGGGGAGGCCCATGATACAGTGTAGAAAGTGTAATGAATGGGGCCACTTTGCCCGAGAATGTCAAAATGGCCAAAACCCCGGGGGAAGACTATGCAAATGGTGTGGACCGGGTGATCATGAAGACAACGACTACCCAAAGCAGAACGACATCAACATGTTGAATGTGGAAGAACAAAACCAAGAGGTATTGGCAGTCACCACCAGAGCCCAGGCAAAGAAGGTTGTCTACCCAGATCCACGTACAGAAAAGCAAAGAATGAAAGAAGAAAAAGTAGAAGTGGAGCAGGTGATGATGAAGGAAGACAAGACTACTCTGGATATTCCAAGTACCTCTTGGCAATTAGAGGTAGAGAACAATATTGTCTGGCAGATACTGCAAACCACCGTACCTATCAAGGTGATGGACCTTCTCTGAACTATGCCACAACTCGGAATGGCAATCACAAACGTAGTTGGTAATGATCAATGACAGCGACAGGAAGGTTGAAGAATGGAATTAATAGTAGAGCCTCCACTGCAAGGTGACCAAGTCATCGACCCAATGTTATTGTCAGTAAACATCAGGAAAAAGCCAACAATCGTACAAATGGAGATTGGAGGGAAAATCCTAAACATGATCATCGACAGAGGAGCAGCAGTCAACGTACTACCCGAAGACACATGGAAGAGTCTTGGGAAACCTACACTCTAGCCACCGACATTCCAATTGGTGGGTGCCGACCAGCATGGCATCAAGTCATTGGGAACATTGATGGTGCAGAAAGTGACGATCGGGACACAGCCATTCTTTGTGAACTTCATAGTCATCCAAGTGCAGAAGAGAGGGTACGACGCATTGCTCAGAAGAGGATGGCTGGTGGCAGCCAGAGTGGATCATAATTGGAAAAGAAACACACTCTCCATAGAAAGCAATAGAAGAAAGCATGTGATTGATTTGATAAATCAAACAATGAGTGAAGAGTTGGAATCATCAAATTCAAAATGTGAGGAAGGATGCGGAATGGAGGGAGAAAGAGGAACCATAGAGCCAAATGAGGAAGGTATTCTCGACCTCCATGAATGCTTGGAGGATGAGACGAATTCACTAAACGGGTTATTTCATTGGCAGAAGGAAGACTGAATTATTCCAACCGGAGTGTAACATGATTTCAATAAAAGGAAGTGGTGAATGCTCTCAGGGGACTAGTGAAACACATGGCAACCTTGGGCTAAGTGAAACATTGTTGACGAATGAAGCACTTGACAGATTGGCAGACACTCGACCACTTGGCAAGAAGGAACTAGTAAAGAGTGACAAAGGGGAGGAAAGTAATAATCAAGAGGAAGTAAGTAATGCTTTTCTAGAAGCATATGAAGAGTATAAGGAAGGAGAGGCTAGAATAGACAGTACACCAAAGAAACTTGCAAGTGTATCAAAACCATCTCTGACACAGCTACAACAAAAGGGTTAGAGTTCGATAATTCAATATTAGAGACTTGGTCCTGAAAGAGAACCCCAAGAATCAAATGGAATGAGAGAAGCTAGGAAAGTTTGAACCAAACTGGTTGGGTCCCTATATCATCATAGCTACATATGGATCAGGTGCATACCAACTTGCTACCCCCAAAGGTGAACCACTACAAGAGTCAATCAATAGCATGCACCTTCATAGATATTATATCTAAGTCAGAAAAGCAAAAAAATACAAAAAATCAAAAAAATAATACAATAGTAAAGAGAAATAATCCGTGCAAAAGTGAAAACCACTTCGATGGTGCTTTGGATAAGTACCATGGTGAAAACCTTGCAAATAGGAGCCATGTGTAGTTGATCTTTGCTCCATTGTCTACCATCACTTCACCTTATCTTGCGCTTTCCGCAATAAGTCCTGCATATTCCACACCATTATCCATGTCATAAACCATAATAAATCACAGTGTCTTTTTTATGGCATAGAAATAAGTTGACATTCAATGTCCTTCCGACTGCCCTAAACACTTTGCTATCATCCCATTCCATTTTGCCTTGGTCATAACTTTGTCCTATACCTGACTGAGGGTAATTCTTGATCCTAAAAATCAGTATTGGAGGAAACCTTTCAGATTTCTCAAAATCCAAAAACATCCAGAAAACATCAAAAATCCAAAAACATCCAGAAAACTTAAAAAATCCAAAAACATTCAAAAATCCAAAAACATCCAAATATCTTCAAAAATCCAAAAACATCACAAAACCACAAAAAAACAAATATCCAACCAAAATCCCAAGCAATAAACCGTGTCAAAAAACTACCTTGTCGAACTACGTTGCCTCTAAGCTTTCACGTAGGCAAGGCCATCTCTGATGAGCCCCCGAGGCATCCCACCCTTAGGTCTTAGGTCACACAGAATCCACCTAGTCAAACTACATTGTCACGTAGGCAAGGCCATCTATGATGAGCCCCCAAGACATTAAGTCAGTCCCTTAGGGCCCCTTGAGTCAATCATCATAATAAGTCATCCTTCGATGAGATGGCCACTTTGATCAGACCCAAGCAATCAGTCTTTCACAAGCAAAACAACTCTGAACATCAACAAGATAGCTTATCAAAATAGCCAAGCAATTATCACTCACATAGTGATGATCGCACATCACTATGGATAATCTTCATCAACTTCCACATGTCTTACGGTAGCATGGGCATAGTCGAAACCAGGCTTTACGCCTTAGATGACATGTTTCATCTTTCAGACCTTAATCTTCACATGCCAATCATTTCACAACTTGTGGCATCTTCGAAACCAAACTGCGTGTCTTATACGAAATGTCACACTCCTATCATCTGCCTTATATAGGTGGTCGCATTGCCGAAACCATACTTAACATCTTATACAACATGCTTCCTATCCTGAAACCAGGTGTCATTCAACCTATCATAACCAATCGGGCAAACACATACACACTCAGCATGATCTATATGGTTGTTGACTCTTGGTCTTGTCTATCTTATTTTACTAGATTTATTTCACAGTCTCCTTCTTATGCTTCTCAAGGCAGTTCCTAAGTGATGAAGAGAAGGATAGAACGGGACCTTTTTCTTTGATTTATGATTGCAGTTTGTCTTGGCAAAATGACTGGGGCAACTAGGTTCCTTGCGTGTGACTGAGATTCCATTGGGTGTGAATCAAGGACATCCTATGCATTCGAAAGAATAAATGCTTCCTTGCATCAGGACTTGCACCTCAAAGTTATCTCATCACACATTCTGACAAGGTACCACAGTTACTAGTTTGAGTCAAGCATTCCTTGTCTGTCATGTGCCTGTTTCACAGGGGATCACATTTTTGCACTTTGGCCTCTGTCATGCCATTGTGTTTATTGTCCCTTGACATAATAAGTTCTATGATGATAAGCAGAAACTGCAACTGAGAAGCTCAAAAATCTATCAAAGCAAAATATCATTCCATTCTTCTAGCCAGTCTTCATTCCTCCACCATCGCTCTATCGCATCTTCATTTCTTCCATTCACTCTACCATGATGGCATACTTTTAGGGAAATTTCCCATAGTTTTAGAAAAAATTTAGAAAATTTTAAAAAATTCCTGACAGGGTACAAGGCTATCCCGCTTCATCTGGCAAACACTAGGGCATTTCTAGAGCATATTTCTCAAATTTTTCTTTGACACATCGCCAGAATCAACATTGTGTCAAAGAGGGGCAAAATGTAGACACTTAAAAATTTCTTGAGTATATGAACGCCATTTTGACACCTGATTCATCCAAATTCCACATTCTACCATTAATTAAATAATTTTTAATTATTTAATTAATTCACTTTTCCTCTTATGCTTCTAATTAAATAATTTTTTATTTATTTACTTAGTTTTTTTCTTCCAAATTTCTTCTATAATTAAATAATTATTTAATTATTCACTATTCCAATATTCCCTTTGCCCTATTAATTTAAATAAATACATATTTAGTTAAAATATAGGTCTTGCCCTAATTAAATAGGTTCCACTTATTTAATTAGATCCCATCACATTATCCCCCTTCTCAAATAAATTAAATAAATGTACACAGATTATTTAATTTAAAAACACCTTACACCTCACCATTTCTTCAAATTAAAAATTATCCTTTGTCCTTTAGTGACTGGGAAACCCTAATCAATCTACACCCTTCATCTCATCAAAAGTCAAACTTGTAATCACAGCCCTTTATTCAAACCCTACTCTATAAAATCACTCTCTCACCCTCATTTCTCACTTCGCACTTGCATAATTTGAGCACTCTCTCTGGTTTTGCCATCGACCTACTCTTGAGCTTCTCATTATTTGTAGACCTACAAATCTGAGAGCAAAGTACTACAAAATCTAGGAGAAACAATGGAGAATTGACACTTGTAGTCTAGGGTTTCATGTCTTGTGCTTGCATTTGTTTGATCTTAGGCTATTTAGTACTCAATTGAGATGTTAGGGCATGCATGATATTGTTTGCAGGTGTTTGAATGTTTTTCCCTAACATCAATTTCTAAGAAATGTCATAACAAGTGTGAAGAAATATCATAACAAGTGTGGTATCAGAGCTACGATTTGGACCAAGATCTTTGTTTCCATCATAACTTTCAAACCATTGCAAATTTGGATCTGATTTTTTCTAGATTTTGAGGTATTTGGTAGATAATGTTTTAGGTAAAAAATTAGATTTCTATCATAAGTTTCACGTAAGTTATTTTAATTTTATTTTTTCATTAATTGCTCTACAGGGCACAAATTTTGGATTTTTTTTTAATTTTACATTTTTTGAAAGATAACAAAAAATCAAGTTGGGTCAATTTTTTGTATTTCATTTTTAGAAATAAAATATAGTCTGTAATTTAGTGGTCAAAGTTAGATCAAAATTTTTATTATTTTGCTCTATCGGCCACAATTTTTGGATTTTTTTTACAGTTTTGGAAAGATATTGAAAAGATAGAATTTAAAATACATACACATCAAAAGCCATGTCATCTTTAGGATTCAAGGACTTTTCTAAAAAAATTGATTCCAATGACCTTTATTCTCCACCACTTAAAATTGAGGGTAAAATTCATCTTGGATATGAAACAATGTTACATTTTATTAAGGATAATTTGATTGACCCATTTGTATCATCTTTCAATAAAAGTTTAGGTAGTTTGAAACAATAACTATTATATGAATTGAACTCCCAACAAAACCACCTAGGTGGATACAACCCTAATAGACAAAATCAAGAGATAAAACAACATTTTCAAAATCCAAAACTAAACTTCAAAATAAATATCCCTAAATTTGATGGTACTAATGTAACTTCATGGATAAGTCTCATGGAACAATACTTTGAGCTTCATAATATACCAAACAATGCAATGGTTGGCATAGCCTCACAATATTTAGAATCAAAATCTCATCTATGGTACCAATGGAGGATCAATGACAAGGGCAAATACTTAGTTGGAAAGAGTTTAGTAATGACTTAGTAACACTATGAGCAACCATGGAATGGAAGCTATGATACCTAATTAAAAAATTTAAAACAATTAAGGTTTGTAGCTGAATATAATGTTGAACTTATGAGACTGGCAATTCAATCTCATGAGGTGACACCTTATCAAATGCTACAACTCTACGTCAATGGACTTAATGATCAAATTAAGCATGATGTTTGTTTGTTGGAACCTTGCACAATTAGGAGAGCTATGCAAATAACATTGTGTATTGAGAAACATAAATTCACTACCAAAAGTTCCACACAAAGTCAAACCACAAGATTGGAAGACAAAATTGTGACTAATCATATTGAAAGAAATGAGGACAACTTATTTAAGCTAAGAAAAAGTAGTAAGCACTCTCCTCAACAAGAGGAAAATAAAATAGAAAAAGATCTATGCTCAAATTATGATAGTAAATGGTTTGAGAGTCATAACAATTGCAATAGTGATAAAAACTCAAGGTCAAACTATGGGATTAAAAGACAAAAATAATTCTATTGAAAGAAATGAGGACAACTTATTTAACCCAAGATAAATTAGTAAGCTCTCTAACTCTTGTTGGAATGGTGATAGGAAATGGCGTAGAAGTCATAAGTGTACTAATAGTGAGAAAACACTAACAACTATTAAGAATAAGATTGAACAAGAGAAAAAAGTAGCTACAAAAGAACCCAATGTGGAGCTTGAGCATGAGAATCCTAAAGAAGTAGAATGTACTACTATCTCCCTACATACAATGAATGGCACAAGTGCACCACAAACACTCGAAATAATTGGTTATATCAAAAAGTAGAAGGTGACAATGTTGGTTGATTCAGATAGTACACACAATTTTATTGATAGAAGATTAGTTAATGAGTTCAATTATTTTATGTCTCCAATATCTAATTTTCAAGTCATGATAGCTGATGAGAAACAACTCCCTTGTGGTGGTAAATGCAATCATATAAAACTCTGGATGGGAAATTATCAAATAGATTCAGGAATGGTCTCTATCTCAATTGGGAGAGTAGATGTAGTTTTTGTTAGTGTAAGTTTTTATTTCCTAGTTGGGTTATTTATTTTTTCCCTATATTCTTAGGTTTTTCCTACACTTTTATTAATCTCGCTTAGGTTAATAAAGCATGTCTTATTAGGTGAGTGGTTGCGAGGTGTCACATTCCTACATGTGAGCATCCATTAGCTATCTTGGGAAGATACTTTGCTATCTCTAGTTTGATAGATGGTTGCTCCTCATTGGTCGGTGTTGCCACCTCCTCCCTCTCCCTGGTCTATATAACCATGCTACCTGGCTTGTATTTTGCATCTTTTACTCTTGCATCCTATTAATGCTATTTTGCTTCTAGCATTTGCATTACTCTCTTGGAGACTAACTCTATGTTGTTATTTTGATTTCGTATCATTTGTATTCATAGTTTAAATATCTATTCTTTGCATTAGTTTTCTGGGTTAATAATTTTTTCAGATTCTAACATGGTATCAGAGCCTTTCTATGTGCAAGAATAGATTTTAGTTTCCTTATTTGAGAGATTTGAGAGAATAAGAAAAGTTTGACGGAAATTTTTTTAATCTCTGGGGTTTGCGCATGTGTTTTATGAAATCTGGGTGATTGCAATATTTCTGGCTATACTGGAAACATTTTTGATTGTTCCAATGCGTCCTGAAGGCTTGAGAAAGTCAGATTTGGCTTTCGTTTCACTAAAATCGGAGATCATCATACACAGTTGCGGAACTGGGGTTTCAAGCTCAAATCTGACAACCAGCTTGCATATTTGGTGTTTTCAATCAATATTGCAGGTTCCAGCATGCCTTTTCTTGTCTTAGGTAGCTAATTCAGCCTTTGCATGTCATTTTTTGGTTGTTAGGGTTTTTTTTGTTGCTAAAGGCGTCTTGTTTACATTAGAACTACATCTTTTGTACATCAGCAAGAAAAATGCCGTATGGGTTTTGTTCGCAACACAGAAAAACCATCTGGGTATCTTTCAGTTTTTACATGTAGTCTGTATATTTTACATAAACGAACTCAGAAAGCTACAACAGGACCCCTCTCCATTGGCAGTTGCAGTTTTGAAAGCAGTTTTCAAATGCTCTGTTCTTGCTCATAGGGACTCCTTTTCCTACGAAATTTTTTTTGATTTTGTCTATTATTTTGTCCTCTATGCACTAGTGCAGACGTTTCTTGATTTTGATGCCAAGATTTTTCAGAAATTACAGATTATCAGTCGTGACACTACACAGTTCTCGTTTTGGGAACTTTGAAGGATCATAACTTTCACATATGACCTCATATCGAGGCGATTCCTTTTTTTAAAGTGCATGATTTTTCGAGTAGATCACAGTGGCGCTGTTTATTTCTCTAAGTATTGTGCTAAAATTGTATTTTTTTAGCATATGCTCTTTGTGGATTTTGTAATGCATTGAAATCAAAACCACTTAGTATTTCTTGCTAGTGGCAGTTGTAAACGCACTAATATAAAGTTCCAAATCATATTTTCTTGGGGGGGTTCTTTGATTAAGTGAAAAGAGGGGGTTGTCTTGGTTGGGTTCTCTTCTTTTCGGTATTTCTTCTCTACATTTCTTCATCATGGATCAGACAAATCTTCCCATCCTAACTCCATACAATTACTTTGAGTGGAAATCATGCATGACAATTCACTTAAGGAAAGCTGGATTAAATAGGATAACTATAGGACTTGAAACTGAACCTGCTAAAAATGAAGATAAGCCTATGTGGTTTAACAAATGTGATGAAGCATATGGAACATTGTGTTTGTCTGTTTCTCCTAATTTGCTCTTTCACATTAAGTCTTTGAATACACCAAATGAGATCTGGACAAAGCTAGAAAAACTATTTGGCACACAAGATTCAATGAGGGGTCATATGTTGGAAAATGAACTAATTAGTTTAAGTCCAGGCAATTTCAACACAATCCAGGATTTCTTCACTAAATTGAAATAACTAAGGCTGCAGTTAAAACAATATGGAATTGAAAAGAAAGATGAACAACTGATTCTTAGTATTCTCTCTAAGCTAAGTTCAGAATATTTTGTATTTGTTTCTACCTTCTATGCTACTAAGGGTGCACTTGGTACTCAATTCACCATGCCATCTTTAGATGATTTTGCTATCAATCTCACTCGGGAATAGGACAAGCTAATCCAGATGGGCACTCTTAAATCCTCTAAGTCACATCTCTTGGCCGCCAACCAAGGCACAAAAGAACAAAAAGGACAAAGTAGTAGCAACAATAGTACGGATAAGAAACAGAAGAATAGCAAGGAGAAGAAGGATCAGATACCAGTTGCTTCAAAAGCAACTAATGAGACCCGATCTTCCAAGGGCGACAAGCCTAAGAAAGAAAGGGTCCAATGTGCCTATTGTAAAAGACCCGGTCATGGTGAACATAAATGTCTGAAGAAACAAATTGATCACTTGACACACATTCTTGAAAAGAATAATATTAGTGTTCCTGAGTCTATCAAACAGAGTTCTAATGAGGGGTCTAACAAGGCAAAAGAAAACAGCAAGGGGAAAGGAAAGGGCAAGGCCCTTATTGCAGTTGCTTCTTCACCATCCACTTGGGTTCTTGATTCGGGTGCTTCGCACCACATGGCTTCATCTAAGGAAGAACTTGCATCTTTGGAGCCATGTACCATGCCTTCTATTTTGATAGGTGATGACACTCATGTTGAGGTATGTGGGAGAGGGTTTGTTGATGTGGGGGATGGCACATTCCATGATGTTCTTTGTGTGCCCTCATTATCAACTAATCTCCTATCAGTATACCAGATCACTCACACAAGTTCAGGCAAGCAGGTTGAGTTCACTCCCGATTCAGTGGAGATTCGTGAGTTGCATAGTGTTTCTACAGTTGCAGTTGGGAGAGCAGATCATCAGTCACGGCTTTATCTGTTTTATCACTTTGTTCCTGATCCTCCTCCAACTATTTTGTTCACTCATTCTAATGATGTGAGTACATTATGGCATGAGCGGTTTGGCCATCTTAACTTCCGCTACTTACAGCAGCTCAACCAGCAGAGCATGGTCACAGGGTTGCCTTTAGTTCAGTTTTCAAGTGGTGTTTGCCAAGGTTGCATTCTTGGTAAGCATCCTAAGGAAAAGTTTGACAAAGGTAAGGCATGGAGAACTTCACAAATACTAGAGTTAGTTCACAATGATTTGGCTAGTCCATTTCAGCATCCTTTCAGCAGGGCCCGATATGTCCTCACATTCATTGATGACTTTTCTCGATATACTTGGGTGTACTTTATCAAACAGAAGTCTGAGGTATTTGATCACTTTCAGGACTTCAAGACTTTTGTAGAGAAGCAATCCGAGAAAGCCATCAAAGTTTTGTGCACTAACAATGGTGGTGAATATGTCAATCATCGGTTTGAGAGGTTTTGCACTTCAGAGGGGATTGATTTGCAGTATTCAGTTCCATACAATCCTCAGCAGAACGGTGTTGCAGAACGAAAGAATAGGTCCTTGAAGGAAATGGCGAACTGCATGATTCACTCCAGATCTCTTGCACTACAGTATTGGGTAGAGGCCATTAACTGTGCTTGTTATATTCATAACCATGTTCCTCACCGAGCCTTGAAGGGAGTCACTCCTTTTGAAGCTTGGAGCGGTCAGAAACCATCAGTTAAGCACTTTCAAGTTTTTGGTTCTGCTGCATGGGTCCACAATCTTGCAGAGAAACGCAAGGCCTTGGATCCGCAGAGCAGACCTTGCATATTTGTAAGTTATCCTGATGGCGTGAAGGGTTATCGGTTGCTCCACCCTACTACACATGAGTTGTTCATTGAGAGGAGTGTTCAGTTTAAGGAGGGCTCTTCGAGCTCACTTTCTATCACTTCTCCAACTCCTTCTACTTTGACATTGGAGTCACTTGGGATACATGATAGATCTTCTGATGAGTTAGATTCACCTGAGCAGTCTTCTACCTCCACTTCCGATGTAGAGAGTGATTCAGAGGACTCACCTCCTTCCTCTCCTAATCATCATTCAGAGGTTGATGATTCTCCTCCAGATTCTCCATCTTCCAGTCCACTTTGGGCTAGACAAACCTTGCAGTCTACAAGTGATTGGGTTGGGGATCCATCAGACACCAAGCGGACTCATTTACAGTTCTAGGATGCTCCACATGTCTTCATTGCTACTGACTCAGATCCACAATCTTTTCATGAGGATTCTGGTATTCCTGAATGGGATACAGCTATGCAGGAGGAGTATAGTTCCTTGATGAGGAACCACACTTGGGATCTTGTCCCTCTTCTTAAGGGAAGAAAACTTTTTCGATGTAAGTTGATCTATCGGACAAAATTTGCAGCAGATGGATCGGTTGACAAGCATAAAGCTCTCTTGGTCGCAAAAGGATTCTCCCAGGTTCTTGGGATTGACTACTCTGAGACTTTTGCGCCAGTTGCCCAAATGAATTCCATCCGACTTGTTCTTGCCATTGCTGCAACTAATCATTGGGAAGTACACCAGATGGATGTGAAGAGTGCTTTTCTTCATGGTGATCTTCAGGGGATCTACATGGAGCAGCCGCAGGGGTTCATTCAAGATTCTTCACTTGTGTGACGTCTTCGAAGTCTCTCTATGGCCTCAAACAAGGTCCTTGGTACTGGTATGCCAAGATGGACCCATTCCTTCTATCAGTTGGGTTCACTCGATGCCATTCTGATCCCAATGTCTACATTCTGCAATAAGATGATTCACTCCTATTTCTGGTTCTGTATGTTGATGACTTGTTGATCACAGGGAGTTCTTCATCCACCATTGGGGCTGTCAAAACTGCCCTTCATGACAGGTTTTTGATGACTGAATTGGGCTTGTTGCATTACTTTCTCAGGATTGAGATCTTTCAATCTTCCTCCAGGATCACCATCACACAGTCCAAGTATGCTCTAGATTTGCTCTCGAGGTTTCATATGGCTGACTGTAAGCCTGCTCCGACTCCCTTCCTTTCTGGAGTCAAACTTGAGACTCAGTGTTCTTCTCCACTTGTTGATGGCACTTTGTACCATCAGTTGGGAGTATCCTTTATCTGACTCATACGAGACCCGACATTTCATATGTAGTAGGCATGGTCTCTCAATTCATGCAGGAGCCTTATTAGCTGCACCGAAAAGAAGCCAAGCAGATCCTTCACTACATTCAGGGTACTCACAGTTTTGGGATTCACTACGCAGCGGGCATTGAGCTTGACTTGATGGGCTACACAGATTCAGATTGGGCGAGCGATTCTCGGGATCGCAAGTCTACTTCAGGTTATAACTTCTCACTTGGTTCAGGTCCTGTTTGTTGGCCGAGCAAGAAGCAGTCTACTATTGCTCTATCTTCTACTGAGGCCGAGTATCGGGGGGTTGTGAATGCCGCCATTGAGACCATTTGGCTTCAAAATCTTCTCACTGAGTTTGGTATCCAGATCAGAAGGCCATCAGTCATATTTTGTGACAACCAGAGTGCCATTCAGATCTCACGGAATCCAGTCCATCATTAGCGGACCAAACACATAGAGGTCCACATGCACTACATCTGAGAGCTCATCCATGGCCACGTCATCGACCTTCGCTACTGTCCGACTTTCGAGCAGGTTGTTGATATCTTCAGCAAACCCTTCACTGAGAGCAAATTCCTTCATTTGCGAGCTTTGCTGGGGGTGCGGGATGCTTCATCTTCTGGGGGGGCTTCTTTCTCTCACTCAGAGTCCTGACTCTCTACTTTTGGGGGGGTCTCTTTTCTCTCTCTTTGGGGGGGCAATTTTATGTACATGGGTACCTCATCAGGCTTGATTTGTCGGGACCCATTTCTACATCCACCTAAGCTTCGCTTATGGGGGGGTGTTAGAGTAGATTTTTATTTCCTAGTTGGGTTATTTTTTTTCCCTATATTCCTAGGTTTTTCCTACACTTCTATTAATCTCGCTTAGGTTAATAAAACATGTCTTATTAGGTGAGTGGTTGCGAGGTGTCACCTTCCTACATGTGAGCATCTATTAGCTATCTTGGGAAGATACTTTGCTATCTTTAGTCCGATAGATGGTTGCTCCTCATTGGTCGGTGTTGCCACCTCCTCCCTCTCCATGGTCTATATAAGCATGCTACTGACTTGTATTTTGCATCTTTTGCTTTTGCATCCTCTTAATGCTATTTTGCTTCTAGCATTTGCATTATTCTCTTGAAAACTAACTCTGTGTTACTATTTTGATTTCATATCATTTGCATTCATAGTTTAGATATCTATTCTTTGCACTAGTTTTCTAGGTTAATAATTTTTTTAGATTCTAACAGTTTTGGGTGTACAATGGCATAAATGGTTAGGAACAATAACTTGCAATTTTCAAGACTTATCTATAGTTTTTAATACACATGGGAAAAAGTATAAACTTATAGGGATACAATCACCACCAAGTAAAATTATTAGCTCCCATAAGATGGAGAAATTGCCTAAGAAAGGTTCTTACAACACAAGGGCACAACTACATTTTATAGAAGCACAAGACATGAAAACTCAAGCTCGACCAAAACTTCAAGAAATCATTCAACACCATCAACATGTTTTTCAAGAACCCAAGGGTCTACTTCCAATCAGAGACCATGATCAAGCCATTGAATTAATCCCAAGAAGTATTGATCATCCCAGCAAAAGTGCCTATTCTTCCCCAATGATTATGGTTAACAAGAAGGATGAGTCGTGGAGAATGTGCCCAAATTACATGGAGCTTAAGAAGATAACTCTTAAATAAGTTTCATATTCTTAGTATTGATGAATTGGTAAATGAGTCTAATATTGTAGTTTTCTTTACTAAGTTAGATTTACATTAAGATTATCATCAAATTCAACTAAAGGAAGAGGATATAAATAGGACTACATTTAAAGCATGTGAGGGTCATTATGAATTATTATTTGGTGTCACTAATACTCAATCAACTTTTCAAAGTCTCTGAAATTTAGTGTTCCACCCATTTGTTTAAAAATTGGTGTTGGTATTCTTTGATGACATCTTCATCTATAATAAAACATAGAATGATAGAAAATACTCTAGAGTTACTAAGTGTTGAGGGCAAGACTTTTCTGAAGGGGATGTGAATGTTATGATCCTAATATGATATATTCCTAATTATAATAAGTTAGCACTTGTGGCATGCTTAACCTTAATAGATTCATTTATTAGCCTTAGTTACCCCTTAAGATAACTTAGTTAGGATGAAGGGGTGTGTCTCTACATAGTTATGCATATAAATAAGGAGAGAGACTCATCCAAACCATCATATCTTCTAATATTGAATTCATATATTATTTTCTGATTATTGGATGTCATCTCCTCAAAGTGGTCTGTTGTTTTACTGATTTTTACATTTATTTCCAAGAAACATCATAACACAAAACCAGGCACAACCCCAAACAAATTAACACAATTTCAGTATTCAACTGCTGTTGAAAGAACATGCCACTTCTTATCCAAAGAGCGAGATGTTCCACACATTTTTTATTATTACTATAATTTGATGTCACATCTGAAAGTTTACCAATACGCAACAAATTTGGCAAAATCTCTGCCACCGACATCCATCATATGGCATCTCTTCCCACGAGCCAAACTAGTATGCGATAAACATATTCAAACAATAAACCTATGGAACTGCAGCTCCAAAATTGCAGCCGTCCAAATGTTCTGCCATCAAACACATTAGTAAACAGCAATATGAAATTGTATTACTCTATGTGACACAAGATTTCCACTCTGTTTAAAGAAAATATTCATTTTCTGAAACTCTACATTTTTGTCATTTTCCAATTTTTATGACAATAAATTACATTCCAGATAATTCATAAACGTATAAAGTTCAAACGGTGCATTTTTTAATACACGAGAAGAGATGACCAAAGGAAGCAATCGTTCTAGGATTCAATTCAGTAAGATCGCCCATTCTTGCTTATCATGCTAAACTAAAAATTAATATAAAAGTTTCAAAAGATTAAGAGAAGTCATGTTGTGTTCTGTATTTACTTTATGTACACCCCGTATACTAGAGAAGTGCGTCATTTCTAATGACCGTGTTTTATTCATTAAGTTTCTTATATACTAACTTGTTGCATAACATAATATTCACTCAAATAAAAGCACATGATTGAAACGAGAGTAATCAGCCGATCAAAAAATGCTTTATCAGCTTTGTTTCAGGTTCTTTAAACATATTTATCACTACGTTTCTACCCCAACAACAAAGTTGGGCCTAACAATGTCACGAGGAAATTGTATTACCAACTATTAACCATCCATTAAGATTGTACAAGTTATAACACTGGGATTTCCATACAAACTAAGCACTATATATTTAAATGCTTTCCCCAACCAGGATTTCAGCTTGTGGCTAAGCTATTCAGACTTCAGACATGTAAGCAGATCTATACATCTGAAAATATCCATTCTGTGGAAAGAACGTAGTACATATAGTGCTAGTCATTCTCTGGCTTTACCAAGCAGAGCCAACTCTGCAATAAATCATCAAGAAAAATTATCGGGACTCACAGGGATATTGCCACCCAAAATTACTCCCCTGTGGTCAACCTGTTGCATGCTGCCTATATTTAATATTTATTGAAATAAAATAACAATAGAAAAAGAATCCTTCTATGCACACACTGCCTTGGATTAAAAGATGTTATGGCAATGAAACTCTCTTTTGCAACACATCTATTCATTTGCAACTTGTAACAACTCTTGCCATGAAGTGATCTTCTCCCTGGGTTTGCCTTTCACAGATCCCAATTCTTTTTCTTTTGCATCAATCTTCTCCCACCCGTTGAAAGATATATACTTAACATCTTTTGTCTGTAATGCTTCGAGCAGGCCCACCCTTCCAGGATGTGAAGAGTGACATCTACCTAACAGACTGGCTCTGACATCCTCTGAAATGCTCTCAACCTGAAAGTCAAAGAAATTATGATATTCAATCCTCATCACTTTTAGCATGCCAAACATCTTAATTTATCTTAGAATAAAAGGTCAGAGAGCTAGGATTCCCTTGTCATAGTAACTCTAGCACATAAAATTTGGCTGAAGAGTAGAACTAAAGGTTAAAGATAACAGCTATGCTCTCCAAATTACCACTATTTTCCTGCATTTATCATTACAGGAACGACATAAGATTTGCACAACTAAATGCAAAACAGAGATGAAGAAATGTAATATAGGTCGCATTTTCTCTTTAACTTTAATGTATTGTTACCTATAAAAATCTTAGGATAAAAATCAAGTAGAGCGTAGTGTTTAAAGTTTAAACAAATACTAATACTGGCCAAAATAATCGCATAAGCCCAGCAGATTTTGCAAGATATAAAGAAATGTCTGTTGACACCCAATGAAATCACTCAGGAAATTTTGAAGATTCAACCACTATTATTACATATTGCTAGGCTACTTCTAACAACCCATCAAGAAAAAAATAATTGAAGTCGGTCCCTGTTATGCACAATACCATTTGATAGTCATAATTCGTAACCGGTACTGGGTGAAAAGAATTTATATATTTAGCACCATGCTTCTTGTGAAGGAAAGGGAACACACTTTGTGTAAGATGGCGAACCACTACATGGCAACTTCTGTGTCACCGGCTTACATTCCTAATGCCAATGACAATAAGATCTACCAACAAAATCTAATCATACTTAAAAGCTTTCCCTTTACCCTTTACATCGAACTTGTACTTCTAACAAAGGAGTAGATGAGCATCATAAGCAGAAAGTCTTTTTTTAAATATCCTGCTTGATATCAAGGATGTCTCAAAGCAGTACAAATCTTTTGTTTACATATTATGCTGTTAAGGTTGTAATTCTTACAATCTCTTTTGGTGGGAGATGATCTTAAACAAGTGAATGATTCTCTAAGTCCACGGAACAGAAGGTGTGTACAGATTCTAGTAAGAAAGGGGTTTCACAATAGAGGAGATGAGCATCTTCTATGGAAGGTCTTCTTTGCCTATCATGTTTGATGTAAAGGTTATCTATGAGCAGATCTCCTTCTTTTATATATTATATATGGTTAAGGTGTTTATTCCTAGTATCTCTTTTCATTAAAGACGTTCTCTGTAATGTCCCCATTTTTAGTAACTTAAAATGGTTCTAATTGTAATTTAATTTTATAAAGTATTTTAATTACTTTATAAAATTATACTTTTATTAAGTTATTTAGGTCAGTCCTATGTCATAAAGTGTTTTCGTGTACACAAAAACAAACATTTAAAAAGTTCAAGTGCAACCATTGAATATTGTTAAGTGTGATTGTGTACACATAAACTTGCATTTAATAAAATTAGGCTGGGCCTAATTGATGTAAGGGCTTTAAAAGAAGGCCTGAGAGTCATTGTTATGCATGTATGTTCTAGATGTTTTCAGATGCTTGGTCTTGTGTTTGTCTTTTGATAAATTGTATTCAGCTGATTGACAAGGTGATGTTCCCTTGCATTTGCTGAGTCGAGGAGATGTTCCCTTGGTGAATTATTGAAGTGAAATCATTTCAGATTTCATATTTGTGCTTCAAAGTGTCTTTGGTTCGATTGTTGGGATTTCGTCATTTGGTCGGAGAACATTGTGTTGAAGGTATTGAAAATCATTTGTATGTAGTTTTCAGAATAAAGTTTAGGCAGATTTGATGATATTTTGTGCAGATGAGTTTTGACAAATTTATTGATTTAAAAATAAATATAAATTTGCAATATATTTGAAATATGTACTGAACTTTGATTGAAGATATTATTCAGATTTGATATTATACATATATCTCTGTTCATGGTTGCATTTGGGGAGACAAAGTCTGACGGATTTGCCCAATCAGAATTTCCAGTCTGAATATTGATTTAAAACAGATTTGTGATCCTCATATCTGCATTTGAAATAAAAAGGATTAGTGGAACGTGGGCCCCTTGTTATGGTTAAATCCTTCAATATATATTTGTAAATGCATATTCTAAGATTTCATGGGAGTTTGGTATAAGTCATCGCCCAGGCTAAGCAGCGGCAACATATTAAGAGGCGTTTAAGGCATAAATTGTGAGGCGATTGTTAATGTATGAGAATCATATGAAAATAAAGGAATCATATTGAAGGCTTCATCGCGGGTCAAAGAGAATCGCAGTCTTTAAGTATTCGTGGCTCTCAGTTGAAGCTATTTGCCAGCCGTTGAATTGAAGACTCTACATTCCATCAAATTCCGTCTAAGTCTTCTATCTGGGTTTGCCGATTGCCAATGTATTGATTTGTAAAATATAAATTTGCATGGTTGATTTGAGCTATATAGTCTCTTGGTATTTTTGTGATGATTGGATCGAGACATGAATAAGGCTTTCATATATTTAAATTCAATAGGTTGCTGAGCAAGCATTTAAAGTTTAATATTGTATATGTAGATCAATTTCTGGGTATTGTTACCTAACAGGGAACAAACACTGACACATCATCTAATCAGCAGCTATATGTTTATTATTGTTTTTGCATTTAACAAGAGGTGCTGCTTGATATAGAACCGTGGGTCCCAGATTTTCAATCGCAGCTCCTAATTTGCTTTTGATATGAAGTTTGATATTGTAATTGTATGTGTTGATAGTGCTTTGTGGTGCTCGCCAATCACTACACTAGCTGCAAACAATTAAAAGGTTATTTATTATATAGCTCTTCAAGCATTTATTGCATAAGGAGGAGAATTCGCATACTCTGATGAAAAGGAGATTCAAGACACTCAGCTTGGGTGCTGTTTGCATTTAGTTCTGACTGTGATAGCAGCGAATACAACATCAGATTTTGAGTTGTGGGATTCCATCTTCAGTTTATACAACTACAGCATAGTGGATTGCTTATTAAAGAATTCGTGGAGTTAAAGGACCAGCTTCTTATTCGCAGCATTAGAGGAGTTTGTATTCTCATGGTATTCAAATGTTACTATTACTATAACAGACGGAAAACAAAGCAGTGTGAGTGCAGCAGTAGACATTGAATTTCTCAATAATAAGAGTATCTGTTAGATTGTATAACATTTACATCTCTGAATTTCTATTTGCATCAGTGTTGAATGACTTCATCAGCAGGTTTGGTATGAACGTTGTGGAATCTAAATGTAAATTGCAATTAGAAATTCAAATCTTTAATTTGAATCTCTCTATCTACAACTTTTGGTGAATCAGCTATATGAATGTTTACCATTTTATCATGTTTGATATTTAGTTTGTGATCAAAGGGTTCCATAATCAATTTGGTTAACATCAGCATACATAGAAAACTCAGTTTGTGAATCAGATAACAATTGTTTGATCAATATTTTAGAGAATATCCTATTTGGGATATTACATTCTCAAACAAGTGAACGATGCTCTAGAGTCCTGAACAAAATTAGTCTGTTAAGATTCTAGCTAACATTTCTTTAAAAAAATCCATCACCAACTCTTTCAGCCAGATTATTGCAGTGGATGCAGTCACCAAATCTAGGAAACAATTGTTGTTTGACAAATTATGTGTTTTAGTGGAGGTGGATAAGGCGATCGCTTCTTCAATTACCTCATCTCCTAAACTAGGTAAATGGGTGCAACAGATTGTCTTTGAGTCCCCAGTTGTTTGCCATAGATGCCTCAATGCTGGTCATGCAATGGTGGGGTGCCTGAGTAATAGGAGAAAGCAATCTTACTGGAGGAAAAAAGAACATGCGGTGCCTTCTCATCCTCTCAAGATGCCCTTGGTGATAGTGGTGAAAAGGATGCCACCTCTTCGGCTAGTATTAAAGATGTATGCAAGACTCGTCCAGTAGTGATACCAAAGGAGGGTTGTAGGGAGAGGGAATTTGAGGAAAGTAGGGGTTTTGGGGAGTCCCAAGTCAGTCCTTTGATTGAGACATGAAGGTCGCCCAACCCAAATAAAGAAAGATGGAAGGTGGGGTCAGGAGAGACGCCTTCAAGCTGCCTTGTGTATCCTTCTAATTCTAGAGTTGCAATTAAAAAAGGAAGAACAGCCAAGAAGGAAATTTGTATCAAAGAATTGACGGAAGGGGCTGTCCGATGCTCCTTGGAACGTTTTGGTTTCAAACCGCCTTGATTCAGCTGGTGTCTTTTGGTTCTTGGGTTGTATGCCCTGAGTTTGATGTCTTCAGCTCGGTGTTGATTGTCTGCTATTGTTTTGCAGCCTTAGGGCTATTAGCTCCTTCTTGTTGCTCTTCGTTGTTGGTCAGGCTTCATCGAATTATCATTCTTGTTTTGTAAAAAGGGTTCGGACCCTTTCAAAACCCCTACTTTGACCCTTATCAAAAAAAAACATTTCTTTAAAAAATCTGTCTTCAACAATATTCTTTCCACTTGAGAATATATATTTAGTCTATCAAAGCAGGAAGAGCAAGGGTGTAGTGAAACCCATGTAGTTGAGGATTAAGTTTTTCTGAGGAACAAATAAGCTCATATTAGCAAGATCCTTAACCAATATGACATTCAGGTCAATAACAACAGTCAAAGTTAATGGCATATTTAACACAAAATTTCCATGTAAGTTAAATTCTTTTGACTAACTTTATTACATATTGTTTGATTGATATGTGGAGTAAAATGAAACATTGTCGTTTATAGTTTTAGCTTCAACTGTGTGCATTTCCTTTGAGATTAAGTTTCTAGTGCCTACTGTATCTCCTAACTGGATTATTTCTCCAACAATGACAAACAAAAAGGTTGTTGATTTCTGAGAAGTTACAGGATTTAACAGAAAACAAAGAGAACGATTAAGATACTGTATGTTGAGCCTGTAATTGAGGATTAAGTGTAGTACACCAAAAAGACATATTAATTATTTATTGGGATTTGATGACTGTTATGTATTAATGTCACTAAATACTATACTATTAAGTACTAACATTTGAAATTGATTTGGATTAGTTTTAAAAGTAACTAATTATGCACATGCTGATTTAATATGTTATATGTCTGATTTTATTACAGCAGTTACATGATGCTATTTTATTGAGTATATGATTATGATTATTTTGACAACTAATGTGTTTGACTCTGATAGGGTTTTGTGAGGTAACATCCCCGATTGGAGGGAGAGCATCATGTGGGAGGGTGTTGTCATGGTTCAGAAGCGTAATGGGTAGAAAAGTAATGTATCCGATGCGCTCCCAGTCGGCCAATTAGCATGTTCATAGATAAATCTGTCAGTGTTTTCTAGTCATTATGATTGGTCGAGTACTGGAATAGGTGACAGTGTGAGGTGAGTTGGGCTCACCCTTCTCATCAAATACATCTCTACTGATGTACAACTTCCTTGTGTTTTCCATGAGTCATTAGGCCTTTCACTCATCACTATATCCAAGAAAGATACACTTCAAGGATTTCTCATCCAACTTCTTATGCCTCTCCTTTGGAATGTGCATGTATGTTGTGCAACAAAAAACATTGAGACAGGAAATAGAAGGCTCATTCCCTATCCATGCTTCCTCTAGAGCAATGCTATTGAGTGCTTTGGTGGGCACATGATTCAACAAGTAAACAGCCTCTACCCAATATGTATGTTCAAAGTGGGAATCCTTCAACATACTATGCACTATTTCTATGATGGTATAGTTTTGTCTCTCGACGACAACATTTTATTGAGGCATGTAGGTCGTAGTCAATTGTTGTCGAACACCATGTTCCCTCATGAAAGAAGAGAACCCATAGCTTCTTCTATACTCCCCCTTGATCTAAGCATAGCACACAAATGTCAGGACCAGATCGTCGCTCCACAAGACATTTGAACTCTTTAAAGATTATGAAGGCCTAAACCTTGGTCTTCAAGCAATATACCTACATTTTCCTTATATGACCATCAACAAAGAGTTGAAAGTATTTGAACCTATTGACGCTAGGAATCATGTATCTCCACATATCAGTGTGCACTAGATCCAATGGACCGGCCGACTAATGTCTACTAGAGCCAAAGGAGATCCAATGTTGTTTACCAGCCAAGCAACTTTAAGAAAAGATGGCCAGTCTTCTAGAGTGAAGGAAGGCCTCTCACCATGTCATGTCAGCTTAGTGCAAGCAAATAGCCAACGCTTAGATGGCCATATCTCCAATGCCATAGAGTGGCAAAATCATCAACCTTGATTGCCAAGTCTTGGTTGTCATGGTGGACAATGTCAAGTTCAAACATATTGCAAACTCCAAAAGGACATGCAACTCCTATATTTGTTGTGAATGAAACACAACTTCTCACCATTTTCCCCATCTAATTCAACCTTCAAGTTGTGATCCAAAAGTCAGTAGACAAAAAGTAAGTTCTTCACGAGTCCAAGAATATAAATAACTTCTGTTAACTTACAACAATGTGTGCCAAGTTGTAAAGAGACATCACTTAAAACCTTGAATGTTATGGGTGGTATCATCTCCAAGAGTAACCAAGCCATGGTCAGAGGTTATTCAATGCATAGTTATGGAACTCACTAGGTCCTCACTTGGACTTGCAAGTCTGGATCTGAGGTGAGCCTAGCAAGTCTAGATCCTTGACTCACAAACCCCACATACCCACTACATACTCGTGACTCCTGACGCTGGACTCACCAAGTTTGAAGGGCCTACACCCAACTTATGAAAAAATAATTAAAAAAAAACACTTAAATTTTAAAAAATCACATCAATTGTTTACTTAAAAGGCCACAAAAGGCTTAAAAATATCATTTGTCCATTTTAACCTCATGTTCACTTGCCTATTTTCTTTCAAACTATTTTCACTCTACTTGGCTTTCATTTTTATCTTCAAAGGAGCTGAACATTCTTGTGCAAGGAGCTTATAGGGTTGGATTGAAGGTGGCTTTGTGCCAAGGAGGAGTTGATATGAGGCCTTGGATTTGAGCTATATATTTCCAACTTCCAACTTCAAGCATCAAGTCAAGGTAAGTTGAAAATCTTCATTTTTTGTTTCATTCTTTCTTCTTTGCGTTTTATAGTTAAATTTATCAAATTTTTCAGTTTTGTACATAGTAAAATTTTAAAACCCAAACAAATAAAAGAAAAAAATATAAGTTAAAACCCTAGGGTTATGTTTTTTTTCCTTACATTCTTGTTTCTATCTTTCTTATTCATTTTTTTTTAACTTTTTGTTGCATTTTTTAAGCCTCGTTGCTTGCATTTTTTAATTAACTCTTACCTTTTTTCTCTCCATGATGTAGGGTTTTCAAATCTTAGATGTCTAAAGCACAAAGGAAAGACCCTACTTGGAAGCATGGTCCACTGGGAACAAAAAAAGGGCAAATGTTTTGCAAATATTGTGGTGTGCATTAATCGCCTCAAATATCACCTTACCTACATAGCTTGATGTCATGTTTCCTTATGTCCATATGTTTAGCTTGAGGTTGTGAGAGAGGTGACAGCATAGTTAGAGACCTTAGAAAAGAAGGATCAAAGATTAAGACAAAACCAACAAATAGGTACATCTTCCACTACTTCAATTCCTAGAAGTGGAAGTGGATAAGGTTCTACTAGCATTATACCTAGAGTTTGTAATTTGGAGAGTTGGGTTGTTCCACGGACTACCCCCTGGTTCCTAACCATCATTGGAAAGCATGAGGTGGAACAAAGACAACCACGTAGTGACAAGGAAAGCAATAGGCAATTTTGGTATTTTTGTGACATTCCCTTCAATGAAGCAAGGCAACATTTTAATTTTTTGTCTCATTTTATTATAATTTTTCTAGGTTATCAAATCAGCAGTAAAACAAGCCGATTCCAAGTACGATTCATCATGCAATCGGATTGCACAGAGTATTGACACCTGTCAATTTGCAATAATTTCAGAATGAATTGGAAAGAGTGTTCGCACACTTTTAAAGAGAAATTAAAAAGGATCATTTATGAACCACCCAGTACTTTCTGCCGCCAAATTTAATAAGGATTTAATGAGATTTGATGCGAAGTCTTATTGAAGCTGCCGCCTTGCGAACAAAAACTTATTTTGCATTATGACGGGAGTATGCAAAAAGAGGTTGGGATGAAAGATTTTCACCACGTGAACGACGCTTTTCTCATGTTGTCTACGAAGATTGAAGGCTCATTGGAGAGGAGGATTTCCCGTGAAGCGACAACGTTGATAATGAGGTTTGGAAGTTTTTACACTCAGTTTGATAGATTTACCTATCTGCGGATTGGGGGTTTTGAAAATGCTCCATTGAAATTGCCTAGATACCCTTTGGATTTTCTTGTTCTTTTGGAAGTTTGTCGCCAGATGGCGACTATGAATAATAAATATCACTGTATGAAAAAGAAGGGATATTATTTTCCTGTGTCCTTATCTTTCTTTGTCTGCAAAAGCAATGATAATGCCAGAAACGTTGAGAAGATTTTTGTTGAGTATAATTTTCACCCATTGCCTGTGAGGCCATCTTTTGATAGTAAAAACTTTGTTAAGAGGAATTTGCATGGAGGTAGCCTGTATGAACATCAGCCTCACCTCGAGGATTATTGGGAAGATTGTACTGATGAAAGGGAAGTTCAAAGGAGAAATTGGATGAGGTTGACAGGAGACAAGGTCCGGGCTTTCAAGTTGCCCTTACAAGTCCCTGGCGGTATTGATGATAATTCTGAATTTTTAGATGAGGGTTATCAAAATGTTGTTTTGGAACCTTTGCCACAAATACATTGGTCTAATAAAGAAGTCACAGATATCATGGCTTGGTCTTCTTTCGTGCTAAGCAAAACTGAGAAGTGCCTTGAGAAAAGAATAAGAGAACATGTTGGTTCTTCAGTACAAAAAGAATCTGCCACTAAGGAACAAAACACATCTCAAGTCTCCCATACTCCAAGAGCTACAACTAATTTGGATACAACTCTTCATAGAGTTGGCTCACAATCGAGAGGGGATAGAGAACAACCCAAAGATAGTAGAAAACTGAAGACTACATGCAAGATGGCCAACCTGTGTCTATAAAAGCAGGAACTGAAAAGAAATTGGATGCTTTGCAACAACTACAAGCAGACCATGTGACTTCTCCCAACTCTCTGGTGCCTGACAGTGATTCTTTGATTTTCAATCAAATTGGTGAAGATAGTGTTTTCCATTCCTTGTTCAATCATCCCAATTCTCTAGGGTTGAATGAACCCCCTGAACATAATACCGCTACTATGTAGTCAGATAATGTTGTTTTGAATGTTAATGCTCGTGCTAGTGTTTCTACATCTCCTTCCCCCTCATGGTTGAAAAAGGTAGTAGAAAAGAAGAAGAATGCTCCTATGGTAGACACAAATATAGATACGGTAACCAAATTGCTACAAGATACACCTAAGCCCAAGAGGGCTAAGAGGATGTTGAGAATGGTTGCAGATCCCTCTAATGGACATCGCATTTTGGAGATTGCAAATCCGATTGGTGAGAAGAATGAAGATGAGGTTACTGAAGCAGCATTTAATATGAGCAAAATTGATATGGGTCCCTCTACAGTGGAAGGTGATATTTACCATGCCAAGTTCTCTGTGAGTACACTATCAAAGAGGGTCAAAACTGAGCAACAAGAGAAAGCCAAGTTGCAAGATCAAGTGAAAACTTTAACCTCATTTATTCAATCCATTTTAAGGATTACTGCTCAGCCTTCAGATGAGACACCTAGAGTAACTATGGATGGTTTAGATCCCAACATATTGCCACAAATTAAGAAATACCAAGCCATAGGTAAAGCCATTGAACAACAGGTAGAAAAGATTAGTTTTGATGGAATGTTATATATTGAAGAAGCTATGAAATTGTACGCCTTAATTTCTGATAAAAGGAAGGCATTGGCCGCAAAGGTACAATATGTTAAGGACATTGGCAATTTGTCAATGGTTTTTAAGGAAGTACAAGAAATAGTAAAAATTGATACAAGTGTCCTCATAGCTGAGCAGATCCTGAGTGATCCTAAAGAAAATGAGTCTGTAACCTGGCTAGATACACTTGAATGGAGGATATCTGTGTTAGGAGGAGTTGAAGATGAAATGAGGAATACACTGGGACGATATCATTCTGATTTGAAAGATCTTAAAAGTAACTTTGCGATCTTGGAGATAGAAGCCTTCGATGAAAGTGGAGATAAGTTGCTTGAGACCAAAGAAGTGAAACAGAGCTCCAAGAAAATGCTGACTGAACAACTCATTGGCACCGACACAGTGACTGCAGAGTCAATAGGGAAACTTGAACACATGGCATTATATCTTCGGACTTTTAAGAATGAGATAGAGGATATTCATAAAAAGGTGGTAGATGCTGATCGAATGATAGGAAAACAGAAACTTTGAGCTCATATCACTAGCAATCCAAGTGGCAAGGTGTTAACTCCAATCATCACTAAGTACAGGGCTTACAAGGCAAAATTGCGGGCGCTGGCAGCACAAGTGGTACAGACAGATTCAACTACAAGTGAAGGACAAAACAAGGAAAAGGAGGCGACACAAGAGGACGTGATAGTTATCAATTAATGACTTTTCATATGCTTTGCTATTTGTTTTCTTTCAAAAAAACAATTGGCTCTGGAGAGCTCTCTTTTAAGTTTAATGACTTATTTAAATATCTTTTAATCAGTTGTCCCCAAGAAGACATTATTTTAAAGACAGTTATGGTTAGCAAGGCTATATATTTTGAAAGCCTGTCGATGCATAGAATCTTTTGGCAAACTTTGTTTTGGTAGAAGGTCAATTTTGATGTGATGTTACTTTTCAGTTGCTTTTAATATATGAATGGAGGTTGGTGCAGTTGATTTCTGAAATCGTGAACTTTGTGTTATGGTGGATGAATGTTTATTCTTCTTATGTTGAATATGCTATCAACTTATTAGCTTGCAATCTATATAAAAGTGATTGGAGATTTATATTTTGGCTCATTGTTGTGGATGTGTTTCTTCCGATTAATGGTTCATGGTGATGATTGTATGATAATCGATATGAGTTTGTGATGGTAGTGATCGAAGTCTTTGTGCTTCTTTATATTTCAAATTACATTGTGATTCATTGCCTTTAATGCTTTCTGGTTAAAAGCACCACCTTTGGTTTCTAGTAAAAAGAATACATTGTTTTCATTCTTTGTATATCATTGGAAGATAGCTACGCCTTGTAAAATAAGCAGAGAATCATTGCAAAATATCATTGCAATTGATTCAACTGTTGGTTCAGTTGTCATTTGTTTGGGCGAGAGAAGATAGAGTTAAGTGACAAATCTGTTCAACAACAAGTCCAAAAGGAATAAATGACAAGCTAAATGATGTGAAATGCCTCATAAGACCTTGTATTTATACTTGATTTCATTTACACCTCCATGATGGCCGACCTAGGCTATTAATTACTTTTATTATATTATTTTTCCTCTCTAAAGAGGGCTGACCCATCTTGACTTAAATCTTGGCCGACCTTAGGCAAAGTGAGGCACCAAAATCAACATCAAATCCCTTTAGGTCGACTAGCATAAGAGATACTTTCTTGTTTCTTTTTCTCCTTCTTATTTGGGCGCTCATACCAAGGAATAATCATTATTCTATTGTCTTCCTTTCTCCAAGGGCAATCATAAGGAGAGATATCATAAGCCAAAGATTCCACATTTTATCTTCTCCAAGGG
The DNA here is from genome assembly GCA_027924645.1 of Cunninghamia lanceolata. NCBI lineage: Eukaryota > Viridiplantae > Streptophyta > Pinopsida > Cupressales > Cupressaceae > Cunninghamia > Cunninghamia lanceolata. The sequence continues at coordinate 4,911,350 of BSBN01001217.1, read as the reverse complement.
CCTCATCAAAATTGTAATGTCCCCTTCCTAGATGGCACATAGATGAACAGTGGTTGGCCTATTACTAGGGTTCCCGTAGGTCAGCGAGTGGTTAGGGGACCTATCCAGGGGCAGTGGAGCTTTGCTGGGAGTCTTTCGAGTCTTCAGTTTGATGTTAGATGATGAATACAGGAGTTAAATTGAGAATATTAAAAGTTTGCCTTAATGTGAATAGTAACAGAATAGTAAAAGTGAATAGTGAAAAATGAATAGTAAAAAGTGAAGAGTGAAAAGTGAGGAGTAAAAGTGAAAATGTCCCCATCCTAGAGACCCTCAAGGTGGGCATCCCATTATGGAGGGAATATTTTATTAAAGTGGGCATCCCATTATGGAGAATATTTTATTGTTTTTTGAGAAGGTGGGCATCCCATTATGGAGGTGGAATATTTTATTAAGGTGGGCATTCCATTATGAAGAATATTTTATTGTTGTTTGAGAAGGTGGGCATCCCATTATGGAGGTGGAATATTTTATTAAGGTGGGCATCCCATTATGGAGGGAATATTTTATTAAGGTGGGCATCCCATTAAGGGGGATGGAGGCTATAAAACAATGTATTGGGCTCTCTTTTGGTATTCAATCATCATTTTCTAAAAACACAAATTCAGGTTTGGAGCTCTGAATAGAGTTTTCAACAGGTTGCAACTCTTCTGAGGACGAAAACCCTTAGAGGACAGTGGATTGGACGACAACCCAGTTCACATTAGAGGGAAATCTACACTAGGTTTCCGATTGGGCATCATTTGGTTTCATTTTGTGTTCAGATTTACAATCTGATCTCTGCAGGCCTAAGACAGGGGTTTGGACAGCTTACTCCAGTTATTTGGTCATTGGAATTCAACATACTTGGCTGCTACAGTTGGAGGTTGAAGCTATTGCAGGTTTGGGAGTGATTTGTGGAATCATTGAATCACTTTGTATGTTTTTATAAGTCTGATTTTATAATCAGACCTGACTGTTTGTAATCAGCCATCATCTCACGATTGTAATTAGCAAGCTTCAATAATTGGGTATGTCAAATTAAGTCACCTAACTCATATCTTTAATTTGATATAGTTTGCTTGCTGATCCAATCAATTTCAGTCGACTTGTGGTGTTATTTGTATGCTATTATGTTTCCCTTTCATTAACATATCATGGAAAGACTCTACATGCATTGAAAACACAAAAAACACAAAGCAAACCATTCAAACAAAAATCAGAAAATTCAAAACAGCAAGGTACAAATCAGATCAGAATTGGTTAGGGATCTTTCAATGGTATCAGAACTTTAAAATTTCAGTCCAATATCTATTAGGGATCTTTCAAAAATATAGGATTTGTTATCAAATTCACCTTATATCCAACTCCCTCCAACAAGACAAATTTCCACACTCATACCTCCTCAAGGTGGTTCGCTCCACTAGAAGAAAAAATATTTTACATGAAATAAATACATCACAAATATCAGAAAAATATATCAGGTCATCTCCAACACTCAATTTGCCTTCCCAAAATCCCGAAGTGTAAAAAATAGAGCATTAGGTCAACGATAGTGATCACTCCGAAAATGGGCACATTACACTCTCCTTCAAATTGTTGATGGAGAAAAGTCAACAATTGGGATATCTATGAGGGAATGGACCAAGCAAACGAGCATATCAAATAATATTATGGGCCATGGCAAATGTTGAGGCCAAATATGTGCCCATTGGAGATAACGACCAACATTGGATAAGAGAACTACATAGGCCACTTCTTGCTTGTGCATACTTCCTCAACCTAGCTTTCCAATTTCTTGATAGCTTCAAGGTTGACGACGAGGTTATGGGAGGCCTCTACACCATCATAAATGCTATGGAGCCAAGTCCACAGATAAGGGAGACAATCATGTCCAAGATTGAGATCTACAAACAAGCTCTAGGAGATCTCTTTTCTCAGGACATGCAAGATAGCAAGAACAAGTAGCACCCCAAGTAAAATTTTCATTCATAGAAATTTGTAACATTGATTTAAAATTTAATGATTCCTTATTTGTTATTAAATTTTGAATTTCTAGTATTTGTAAATCTTAAACATTTTAGTTGTGTCCTTACGAATGCATGTTGAAACAATTTTGGCACTAAGGTGCCTGATCTTCAAAGGATGGTCATCTGAGTTTAGAACCAACAATGCAACGCTTAAAGTTGTGAGCACAATTAGAGTATGTTTGAGCACATACACTCCAAAAAGTGCAACAAATTGTCGATGCAAAGGTTAAATGACCTTGTATTTATGCATTACAACTTGCATCTCCACCACAAGAGAATTATCACAATTGAAGAATTGGCCCCCATGGTGTTGGAGGACAATGATCTCACATTTGAGTGAATCATCGAGGATGCCCCTATTTTTTCAAAAGACCATGCATGGGTTGATCAAGTTGATCATAAGGCAAAGCTTGTAGCGATGGTGGAAAAGGAGGTTTGAGCCCGTGCAACTAGAGACAAAGAATTTGTCCAATAGAATTATGCTACCTCTTTTGGAGATAGAATTGTTGCAGTTACTTCCTTGACATACTCAAAGAGGCACACGGTCCAACAGCTTGGAACTAATGTTGAGAGGAGTGGCTTCTCTCAACCTAAGTTTGTTTTTTGTATGTATTTTTTTCTAATACCATGTACATGGATTTTCAAATCTATTGTTTGTCTACAAAAAAAACAATTTTAAATATATCAAAATAGTTTTTCTTTTGCATTAGAGTTCAAGTATGAAGTTTGTGGCACTTTTTAATTATTTTGTTGTCTACACGCATACGATAGATCTAATTGATTCGTTTATGTGTGTATTTGAAGTTATTTGATATAAAGATGTAAGATAATTAGCTTTTCCCTTAAAATTTGCTATTTTTCAATGTTTTTTCAATTTGTGGAGTTTGCATTGAGTTTTGGCATCGAATTCAAGTCCAAGGTAAAAAATGGCTTGCAGAGTCTATGCCAAGTCCGAGCCTCAACACTTTAGTTCAAAGTGATGAAGCAATCCTTCCATTCAGTCATGTGCCTTGTACCAGCCAAGTCTATATACCATATTAAACTTGGATGAGGGATCTCATGAATTTATGTAACATAGACATACTCTTCATCTAGAGAGTAGTTGTCTTCAACAATATTTCCTTGTGGTGTGGTATTCTTCTTCTTCCATTGTGAAGGTTCCTTCTTCGAACCTTGTGGTGTTTGTTGTGGCTTCTTGTAATCGGAAGATCCATTCGTAAATGAGTTGTACCAACAATCCTTCAAATCATGCTTCTCTTCCCACAGATTTGACATTTCTTTTTGTGAATGAGAGTGGTTCCCCTAATGTTGTGGCTGATTAGGGTCTCTATTGTCATACCACGTGGGTTTCTTGATTTTCTAGTTTGTGACCAACACATGATCCTCTTCATTGTGTTATTTGTGAATGGACCCTTGTTGAAAAATATTCACAATTTGTTCAAAAGTGGGTTTCTGATTGGAGACATTCATAGATGTCAAAAAGACTTCGCATGCAAAGGAAAGCACTCTCAAGACAATGGATACAAGAGAATCATCTATCACCTTTTTGTCTAACACTTGTAGCAAGGCCCACAACCCAGCAACTTGTATGATTAAGGATTTGACTTTTACGCCATTTTTCATCTTCAAGCAGTACAACTAACTCTACAGATGTGGAATTTGGTTCTAATTCTTTGCCTTGTACATGGTTGCAACTTGTCCTATGCATCCTTGGCACTTAATATGGGGTTGCACCTCATTCGATACACCGAAGATGATGATCAACTTGGCTTTCTGATTAGCCCTGACAAAATTTCATGTTGATCAACATCAGTTGCATGTCTATTGATGGTGCAATCCCCCAAAGTGTTAAAAGACAAGATGAGCTTTGACTTTGGTTTCCCAAGCAGAATAATTATTCCCTCTCAAAATTTGGAAATATGGCAACATAATTTTTGGGACACTAGCTGTGTATACTAAAACCTAGAATAAAACATGAAGAATGCATAGAAACAAACCCCTATTCTAAACTTGCATACACCTCTGTTTGAGCAAAAAAAGAGTACAAAAACAATGAAAGAACACAATAATCTCTCACCAACACAACTCTTTGATATTTTGAATATGCACATCTATTCCATTTTGTGTCGCACTAAAAGGTGTGAATTAATATGCTAACAAATTCCAAACCAATTTACAAAAAACAATCATCTTTGAAAGACTGTAAGAGCTGTGTGAAACAAATCTAGGGGATGATTGACAATGGCAATTGACGCAAAATGTCAAAATTTTGTTGAAAGACTTAACCTAGTGAAGGAAAAATTGAATTACTTCAATTCTGGGAAATTTTAGGAAACTATTTAAAAGTTTATAGAGTTTCAGACTTTATAAAATTTTAAATTTTTATATAATTAGAAAACTTCTTAAAAAATATTGTTGCCCTAATTTTTTATTAAATTAGCATTTCATATTAAAAATACCTCTGCACAGATATGTACAGCTGTTCCTTGTAAGATTTTCACACGCTAAATATCATAACTTCTTTGTATGAGCGCTTCCTTGCTTAACTTTTGATGTTCTCACTTACCTGCTCAGATCTGAACACCCTTCAGTCCTTGGAACACTATTATTTGCTGGTGGGCCTCTCCTTCATACGTCAACTTCTAGACTATGTCAATTAATTAAATAAATTTGCCTTTTGTATGGCGCCCCTCATTGCTAAAGTTAAACACCTCACATACAGCAATTGTTAATCACTGACAACCTCAACTTGCAGATTGTTGCACTGTTTTACTCTCACAGGAAATTTATGTGCCACTTGAAGCTTGCACAAGGGAATGCAATGGTGCTCTTCCCTGCTCTCCAAGCTCTCTTTCTCTGGCACCATACGTTGGAATCAATAAAGTGATCCGACTAAAATGATCAACAAGGAGAAGTTACATATTTAAACAACTCAATATGGTTACAAACAACTATATATTCCCTGAGTTGTGACTAACAAAAAATATTCTACAGGTGTACATAACAATATACAACAATAGCATTTTAAAATGCATTAACAACTTATGTAGTTTAGTTTATTTATTTTAGCTCTATGGTAGTAATTAATTTATCTAACACATATTTCTGCTAGGTGATCAGGTGAAAGAAATATGTAATCTATGAGATAGGTTTAGAATGCAAAGACTAATGCCTAAAGGTCACTACCTCGTAGGAGCAAAGAAGTTGAGCAATTTTAGTTATGATGCTGAAAGAAAAGTAGAGAAATTTCCTCCAGAATCTTTAAAAAGATTGTAAACCTCCCCCTAATCGCATGATAGAACTGTCATATGTAAATGAAGTGCTCTTTAATTTCCAGCTGCAAAAGACGTAAAGCTTGCAAGCCTTATCATCTCAAGAAAATTAATATTTTTTCTCAAAATGTAATTGATGTGGTTGCCCTCTGATGTAGCCAAGAGGGAATCTAAGGCCCTCCAGTTTTTCCTCAAATAGTTTGGGCGGACTTCAATATAAGAAGAAAATGTTGAACATAAAGGCAAGCTTAATCCTTAAAGGATAGAGAGGAGAAATCTACAGTGTCTAGATATACCATTTCAGATACATGCAAAAAGAAAGTAAGTTGAAGTTCAATAGCTAGTTTCATGCATTTTTTAATTTATTCTTTTCACTAACTGTGTTTTGAAAAAACTTTAAAGCAATCAAAAAGGGTGTTGCAATAACATCTCACCGTTTCTTCTGCACAATATAAATTGGTCCCTATGATACCTGTAGGACCTCTCTTCAACCATCCTACAACATATAATCCATTTATATATGAGGTATTATCCAGTTTGCTTGGCATCAAGACACGGCCTTTAGAATTTGGTACAACACCTGCCAAAGAAAGTATTACTGGGTTAGAACTTGAGCCAAATCACTTCCATGTACAATCTAAACTCTATGCAAAACTAGTATTGGAGGTATTTCAAAATGATAATACTCGCCTCCATCTTCAGAACAAAGTAAAGGTTCTACTTGATACTTTTCCTTTGAAATTTAATTTGAGAACAATGTTCAAAAGAGAGAGCCCATCTGAATGACAACAGATTTAATAATGTATTTTTTGGAAAAACTAGGCTTGAAATAGTCTCTCCAACCATAAGTTGAATAGAAATGTTGCTCAGGTATGATGCCACAAACATATGTTCAATGAGTTCTTGGAGTTGTCTTTTCACTTCATCACATCCAAAACGGATACCCCATTCAATCCAATGTTAGGTGAAGTACAATCAGGCAACAATTCAATCTCAAGTTCAACATCATGTTTTGGAGGAATACATTTAGGCTGTTGAAATACCTCCTTCATTTAATTGATTAGGGTTGACACTTTTCCCTCTTGTAGCTTTAAACAGCAAACTTTGAAAGTTTCAACCTCTAGTGGGCTTCCTTGACCTTGGTAATTTAACACAGGTAGCACAAATTTCTTGTTGGCTTGGGTCAATTATTTGCATTGTGTAGCTGGAACAAAGAAAACTTTTTCTTAGTTTGATATGTATGAATCAAATAAGGCTTACCATCCTTCGCCAAGCACCATTGATTCTCCCTCCTTACATAATCATCCCTCTAGGGGCTTTCAAGCAACACCATGCATGTGTCAAAGGGGATCACATCACAAACAACTTTATCAGGAATAGTGCTTCACAATAGAAAATTTAAGATCACATTATTTCTCTACTTTCAATGTAGTGTCCTTAGTCCAGCCTATTGGACAAGGATTTGGATGGAGCAGTAGTTTCCAATCACCATCAAATTGCTGTCCAAAGAGGAAATAACTGTCAAAAGGAGAAGAAATTTGCTGTGAAACCTGCTATCCGAGGAGACAAATTGTGGTATGGATGAACAGTGAACAGTAACCATAAGGGTGAGAGGTATGTTACACCCCTGCAAAATTTTCAAATGAAAAACATTTTTTTTTCTGATTAGGGGCCGACCCGCTTTTTAGGTCTAAACATAGCTGGCCTTTTTCTGTCTTGTATAGCAGAAACTTTCATGTATTTAAATCATTTAATCTTGTCCTTATTTCCCTCGTTCAATTCATAGCAGCAGTCCAGAACAGAAAAAGGGAGAATGGCAGAAAAGAAAGACATCTTCAGCAGGCACCTGAGGTAGCATAACAGTCTAGGTTGCACAACAAAGAGATTCAATGCTGGAACAAGGTCATAATCTGTGGACTAGGGTTGCTCACTGGCAAAAGGCCTGCAAGTCATGCAATTGAGAGCAGATGGCAGAAAATTAGAAATAATGATTTCTGGCAATCTGGAAATGGTGGCAAGATAATGCAAATTGAACAATAGAGCAGACAAATGATAGCCAGAGTCATAAATCCAGAGGGCTGGAAGGGTGATGCTGGCAGACTTGGTAGCAGTCATGACGGAAGGTTCCGGTTAAGGAACATCAAGTCACACAGCACAGAGACACAGCAGAAACAAAAGCACTTCAATGAGGAAGAACCCAAAATGAATGGTAGAACAATGATCTTTATTGATAACAATGGCAGAATTACAGATTACAAGGAATACATTCAAACTCTCTACCATGAGCATCAAAAGCTTACGGATCCAATGACTTGGGAATTAAAAGCCCCAACTATGTACAAGACTCTCATATTTATACACATTTACAATTAGATTTGGCAGCCAAAATCCACCAACTGACATTAATGCAGCCGCTCCAACATTCAAAATTTCCAACTCCGCATGCATTGAATGCCTCCAAACCCACACCAATCCAAGAAAATCTCACAATTAAATGTAGATTGGATGGCCTCTACCATTCACACTAACCATTCTCTCATGCAGTCCAATCACCAACTACCACTACATACTTCTACCGTGTGGACATCGCACCAACCATCCATAGCCACAAACCATGCGACCCAAGTGGCGCTTGTCTCTTCACCACCATGCATGCATGTGCCACACACACCCACTGTCTATTGTGTGCCATCACACAATCCAATATTTAGCGCCAAAATTTGCATGCAAAACTTCAAGACTTGCAGGGCTCTACTTTTGTGCCCAAATGCTCCTACATTAAACCCCTTGGGTAGAAAAGAATGGACTATGAACTCGTGCTCATGCATGGTTTGGTCGATCTGTCATTGCCTTGTCATACTTGGCAAATTCCATTGCACTTAACCACATTGAATCCTCAACTTCATGGCCCATCCACTTGACGAGATATTCCTTATACTCCTTGTTGTAGGTCTTCTTGACTCTAGTGTCCAACACCTACTCCACTTCCTATCATGCTTTTTCTAGCAAATCTTGCCTCTAGCCCATTTTTTTTGTTATTTGTGCTTTCACTCACATCCTCAGTTTGACCTTCAACATAAGGGTACAAATCCGCAACATTGAAGATCAACAATCTATCTCATATACAGTTCTCTCGAATTCGCGCAGGACCTTACATGGACCTATCTTCTTCCCCTTCAACTTATTAGATGTTCCTCTTGAGAATCTCTCTTTGTGCAGATGTGCCAATATGAAGTTGCCAACCTAGAATTTGTCTCCTCTTATCTATGTGCTCCTTATATTGTGTGTTGCTCTTCTCTAGCTACTCGCACACTTGCCTGTGCATGTCGCACATATGCTCTATGGAGTCTTCTGCTTCCGCACTTTACCTTGGCTTGCCTGGTATGTCACACAACTCTACAACCCCTCTTGGCCTTTAGCCATAAACAAATCTAAAATGGGCTCTTCCTAGTGCTTTTGTTCACTGAGTTATATGAAAACTCCACCTATGCCAAGACTGAGTCCCAAAGTCCTGGCTTTTCTTTCACCAAACATCGCAACTAATTTACAAGGCTCCCATTGACAACCTCTAGCTTCCCACCTATCTGAGGATGATATGCTACATTAAACTGCAACTAGGTATTTAGCTTCTTCCACAACGTCCTCCAAAAGTGTCCCACAAAGTTCAGATACAACACAATGTTGAGTGGCAATCCATACAACTTCACAACCTCTCTAAAGAACAAGTTGCCCACTTGTATGGTGTCATTAATCTGCTTGTAGGGTATGAAATGGGCATCTTGGAAAACCTATCAAACACCACAAAAATTGAGTCATGGTTCCTGCATGTTCTTGGCAACCATTGATGATGGCAATAAATCAACTCAAGATCAGCCTTCAACCTCAAAAAAAATCTCCAGTTCTGAGCTTTAGCTGAGTGTTTTCCTCTTCCAAGCGGCAGCTTGTTTTTAGTTTGCAATATTGGAATGAAAAAAACTGAAATGAAGATGTTTTAGGGTGGAATAAGGGCGTGGGAGGGTTTGTAGGACCCCCACGCCACTTTCACACCCAATAAAAATGTGGCATGTGTAAAGTTTTTTTTTTTCAATGCACTTTTAAATTGTGGTTTGACGTGGGGACACCTGGCCATCCCCGGGAAGGTCGAGGGACATCTGAGACATCCCCGGCCGCCTCGGGGACGATTAGGCGTCCCCTTCTTTGCTCATGCCATTTCTTACTCCAAGGCTGCGTTTCGGAAACGTCCCAGAGTTTCCAAGTTTTTTGGGGCCAGCAAGGGGGCATCCCTGTAATGTCCCCATTTCTGAGCTAAACATGATTTTGGGTTTGACCTTGGTTCTAGAGGATGAAAAAAGGTAATGTTGGCTCAACTAGTGATTTTGATTGGTTTTTGGCTAAGTGTTGCTAAGTGTTTTTGTTTTATCTAGTCAATATCAAAGTTCTAGAGGATGGAGATTGGAACAACGGGAAATGCAATATTCAAATTGTATTTTCATCATTTCATTGATTGGATCGATTGGTGCCAAGTGGACAAGGAAAATGTCAATCTTTAATTGCATTTTCAAATATCTATTTGCTCTAGAATTCCAACGCCTAAGATAAGGTGATTTCTATAGTCTATTGTGACAACGCATGAGGATAAGGCTAATAGCAGTGAGTTTGATGCCAACGCATGAGGAGAAGATGGATTGATATAGAGCTTTGTGCCAACGTCCAAATGGAAAAGAGGGAATTTCAAATGATGTCATTGGATCATGTGCTAGGTGCATTGGAAGGAGGTTTAAAAAATAATAAAATAAGCATTTCAATGCCCAAGGCAAATTCGCTCCAAAGGATAAGGTATATTTGTCATTGCTTAATGTGCCAACGGCTAGAGGGAGGATCGATGCCTGTGTAAAGAGGAGGTATTTGAAACAAAAATTGTTATTGAGCTCCTAGGAATCGACGCCCATGAGAAGGAGGATTTTAAATGCAAGTTTTCCAAGTTTGTTTGGGTTCGCTCTTCAAGGAAGTTGTTGAAACAATTTTAACTATTGTTTTTGTGTTTAATTGATTAAAGCGCTCAAGGAGAATTCATTTAAAATTGCAAAAGTAGTTGTATGGGTATAGGCGTTGGGCTGTTTAAAGGAACAATTTTAAATATTGTATTTTATTGATGCTAAACATTTAAAATTGTTCAAAACCATAGCATTCCATTGGTGGATTCCAAACAATCACTAAATTGGAGCTACGAGGATCGCCTAGCCAAGGAAAAGGATAAATAGAGCTTTTCAACATCAAATTGCGACTATTGACCTAATTGATTCCCTTGGTAAGTTTTCTTATTGTTTGCATTTGGCTGGAAATAGCGTATTTTCAGTATATTGTCAAGGAGATGATCCCTTGATTGATATGGAGATGATCCCATATCCTTGTGTAAGATGATTTCATGAAGGATTTCATCATGTTATTTGAATTGCAGGGTTATTTTTGAGGAGTTTGAAGGAGATTGCCATTGTAATTGAAGCTCTTGATCATATTGAAAGACCACCAAGGATTCTTAGACTTGGTTTCATTGAAGAATTTGGAGTTTGGAAGACATATAAGCATCATAGGATCAATTTGCTAGCCTTTGGGAGTAATCGCTAACCTTGGAGAGTACTATTTGGCACTATATTGTTCATATTGTGAAATCTAGGCAAATTCATGACAGCTACAGGTCTGATCCAGCAGAGATATCATCAATATTTGAAGACTTTGTTGCATTGAAGCCTTTGGTGATCATTCCAGCCCTACCGCTCACCTCTGGGAGCCTATCACTTGGTATTTGAAGGGGGTTTTGACATCAATTTGTGGTCATTCTCATTGCTGGGTTAAAACAGTGATATCAGCACTCATAACAGAAGATCATACAGTGATATCAGTCATATTTTGATGCTCATACAAAGCCATAACTGAACTGGGTTATTGTGTTGATAATTCTTCATGAGATTGGCATTGATAGATTAGGGTTTTGATGTAATTTGATTCACCTTTGGTGTATGTATTAAGGTCTGATATGAAACAGTCCCAGACTGTCATAATGGACAGCCAATAAGCATTTGTATTCATCGTCTTTGAAGACTATAATTGTCATGTCCCTCCATTATATATTATTCATTCAAATCAAAGATATGAATGATATTATAAATTGAATATATTTAATATATTTAAATAATATTTATTTAAAACAATTAACAAGATATATTATTATTATATTTATAAATAATATATTAAAAATATTTCTAATAATATAAATACAAATATTCTTATATTTATCTTATATTTATCTTATATTATAATATAAATATAAATAATATAATATAAATCATATATCATTTATTATGATATAAATGATATAATATAAATCATATATCATTTATTATGATATAAATGATATAATATAAATAATATATCATTTATTATAATATAAATGATATAATATAAATACAAATAATATAAATAAACTATGTTAAGGGAGTTACGTATGGTTAGAACTAGTTTTACCACAGCTCATAAAAGTGAATAATATGAAGTAATAAAATTATAAAAGGGTAAGTATGTCTTTTACCACCAGGCATAATAAATATCCCTTGAAAGGGAAATAAATAACGGCTGTGGGATAGAAAGAAAAGAAGATGGGCAATAAATAAATAATATCCCATAAATAAATATATTTAGATCCGCATTATATTTATATATATTTTTGAGTCATAACTAGAAAAGATATTAGGGAGGAATTATTCAAGTAAAAATAAATACAATAATAATAATAATAATAATATATATTTATTCATTGCATAATATAAGGGCATTCATATATGGAAGCAAGCCGAGAAGATATCGATCTCATAATAAGGAGTGCTTAACTAATACAAACAAATATCGAGTATCATCAAAGTTTAATAATATTAATTTATTAAGGGTGGTGACGGGTGGTAAATTGCATCCCTTCAAACTTATAAATATTAACCGGCCCCTCTAACAAAAGGGGAAATGAATAGAAAAAGGAAGGAAGAGAATAATATCTACCGCACCCAAAAAGGTACTTGCAGATCGTCTAAACAGCAGGTAAGTATTTTAATATATTTAATTATTAAAATGTAATATATCTATATATGTGGGTGTAAATATATATATATATTTATATATAAATAAATATATATACACAATAATATTAATAACATATATAATAATACAATATAGAGATATCATTAATATTATAACAAATATTATAATATATAAATATTAAAGAATAAGCAAAAGAGAATAGAATCCAGTGAGCCGATTCAACAAGACAAGTAGCATAAAGAGGTACGTGCACTTTCCTTATTAATAGGTTAGGCAAAATAAATGTTGTAGAAGAATAATATGAATATAAATGGACTGTCAAGTTAATTGATATAATTATGACGTTAATATAAATAAATGCACTTAACTTAGACAAAACTATGAATGTGCATAAACTAATATAATGAATAAATGTAATGATATATGATCAATATTAATATAAAGCATCTTGTGTTAAATGCCAATAAGAACAATTATGATATTTATTAAATCAAATAAAAAGATAAGTTGGTGGTATGCTTGGAGCTGACTCAGACTCTCCCTTTAACCCCTCTATCACCTCTAAGGTATGACGTAGTTGAAATAGTTTATTTTAGCCTAGGTATCTCTCGACTGGATGTAAGTCCCTCGACCAAGTGATGAGGAACCCCGTGTGTGGGTGAAATCCTTGGGCCTAGGAGAACTCGTAAGAGTTGCTCTACGGATGGTGACTCTCGTCTGGATGAGGTACTCCATGTGTGAGTGAAATCCCACGAGCCAAATGGTGAGGGACTCCGTGTGTGAGTGAAACCTTTGGGCCTCCGTAAGAGATGGAACTATTTCCTTAATGAAATCATACTTGGTGATCTAGAGCTGGTTAACGTAAGAGTCTACCATAAGTCCCTCACAAGTCATATCACGAACCAATGATAAAAATGAATAACATATATATGAATGTGCTTATAAATTGAATGCATGATGACGAAACAAATATATGAACTTAATATGAATATAATCTAATATGTGATAGTCTTACTATTGAAATAAAAGATGAATCGAATACTAATGTTCTCTTTTACTAAGTCGAAATTATGTAAGGTTGAGAAAAATTTCGGCTTACTAGAAGGGGACATTACAATAATAAGCAAGGAGTTCCGGTATTCTATTGTTCTTGTGGTTATTGATATTGTTTTGCATTTAGATGTTGATTGTTGAAGTGAAATTGAAGCCAAAATTTCAGTCATATTAAGTAAGGTATTTTACAATCCCCTGCCACCTCCCCATCTTGGAAACGCCACTGGGGCCAGGGACATGCCTGTGAGGGTCGGGGATGCGTCCCCATGTATCCCTATAAAATAGTAAACAAAAACAAAACATATTGATGAAAATGCTACTACTAGGAGCCAAATAAGAGCAAATGCTTGCAAACTATTCTGCCACCATTGCTTAAAAAAAAATTGAAAATGATGAAAAATGTGAACTTTTTCAAGCCGAATGATAACATGCGAATGCAGCTGAGTTTTCCTAACAAAATTGTCAGTTTTTGCCAAGTAATCAGCAAGTTATCCGTGAGTCACAAGCATTTTTTTCACAAAAAACTTAGGGTCGAGTTGTGTGTTGTTGGTGGATTGTTTATCTGTTGGGAGTCACAACAGTTTAGTTCTCTTGGTGGCCAGTATTTCTTGCATTGCTAGGAGTCATTATGACAAAGATGGAGCCAGTTTGGCAAGCCCCAGCAGGTGTCTGGCAAGAGATTAAGCAGTTGCTATTGTGCGACCATTGGTATGTTGAGGAACCACTCAACTACTGTTACTAGGAATGACCAGAGAAGGATATAGAGCAGCCAAGGAGTCGATTGAAGGATTCGGTTAACTCAGGAGGTACTCTCAATGTTGTTTTCAAAGAGGAGAAGACATTGTTCAAGGTTCTTGTGAAGCACAGGAGCAAAGGGGAGGTAGAGGAGGCTGTAGGGCTAATATACAGCTCCATTAAGACCATTGATATGGCAGATCTCCATGCACTGGGTATGCTTGTCGCATACCCTTTTGGAGTTTTCACCCATTTGAGTTTTCTCCAAATGAAATATTGTGTTGTGTGTTTTGCTTACTATATGTGTGCCCTATTTAAATGTTTATTTCCTTTCTGTGAAAAAACATTTAATACTGCTGCAAGTTTATTAATTCCTTTAGGGCAAGTTACTGAGTTTGTAGGTAAGAGCTAGCTTCGTAGAATCTGTCTTTAATGATCTCTAGGGTTATAAACCCAGTGATTATAGATCAAATACCAAAGGAAATGCAATGAATGAAACCATAGGAGGACCTTTAATCCTATCATATGTTTCAAACACAATGATAGAAATTAAACGAGACAATAAACATTCCTAGGGTGCCCAAATAACACATTTTCACCATTAAGCTTTTCCAACAATGTCCATATTTCATTCATGTATACCAACAAAGTTGAATTCCATGCAGTTAATAGCATGAATGGATACAAACATAAAAAACTATTTTAGTCTTGGAAAAAATACAAGAAATCGTCATAGAACATAAAGGATTTAATTAGAAAGTCTGTTTAGTTGAGTTGACTGTTTGCATACTAGGAAACAGACCCAGGGCCAAACCCTGTGGACTTAGAGCCCCAGAGTGTTAAAAAGCAAGGAGTTTGACCTGAAAAAACACTTGTTTAAAGTCATCAGAGGTATTAAGCTCCCTAAGTAAATAAAAATGAGCATTTAACCATACAAAAAGTATTTAATTAGAAAGCTATGTAAAGTCATCATGATTTATAGGGATATTATCATACCTTTCCCATGATCAAAAGGCAATCCATCTACAAGCAATGACTTGTACCCAACACTTTTTAAAACCAACCTGCAAGTTGGTAACAGAAACAAATAGTCTTGAAAGTTTTGTCAAGCTACAACTCAAAAATCATTATTGGGACTAGTATAAAGAGATCGTTTCATATTGCTAGAAATGCATTCTACTAAGTGCATATGCATCTCCCTTAACACTTGGTCAGTCACTTATGCTCACTCTCTGTATAGTTGGCATCACAAAATGACACAGTTGTTGAGCAATTTCATGCAATTGAAGTAGAATACATAATAATTCGTTAAAAACTAATTTCAGTTAATGGATAAAATATGTAATCTTATTGTTACTAGAATTGTTAATATAACACAAGAAGCTAAAACATATAGCTGAAATATGGCATGCTTCTTAAGGGAACCTGATTGTGTCAGCCCTTATTTTATCCACAAAAGAAGGAAACTTATCATAAAAATCTAATAAGAAATGCTTTAAGAATGTTGTATAGCATACAATATGATAGGCCCTATAAGGCTATTTGCAAAGATGAGACACAATAAAGTGAAAGAAGCAATGGGTTGAAATAAAGTATCCATACTACTAATCTAAGAAGCCACATTTTGATCCTTAGATTCGCCTAAGGAGCCATCATGAGGTGTCCCTATCATTGACACTGTCTTTCAAGTGATCCAAAGATGACACCACAATTAAATATATTTAGGTGAGCGAAAATGTATTTATAGTATGTTTTGTATAGGTAAATGAGGGTATTTTACTAGGAACCCTACCCAAAAAACAAAAAGTGGCCCTCTGGAAATAAACGTCTAGACAAGCAGCCATAGCTTCAATACAACAAAATTTGCTATTAGCCATTACAAACTGCTTAGATATAGCATATGAAAGTGCTTCAGAAACAAAAACACTATCATCTCATGTTAGGTTGGGAGGAGGTGGGGCTAAGGGGTTAATCCCAAGGTCCTCCTCATGGTCCCAACCCAAACCTACGTCAGGTCTTCCGACCATCTCCATCTCCACATTTTCAAACAACATGGCAGCACCCTCAATGTAATGTCCCCATTTTCGGAGTGCTCACCACTGGAGGACAGGAGGATTTGTTTTCACACTCAGGGGGATTTGGCAGGCAAATTGAGGTTTTTGAAGGTATTCTCCTAATGATGTTGGTATGACTCTTTCATTTAATAGTATGTTCTTGCCATGGGAGCAAATCACTTGGAGGAGTTGCAAGTATGGAGATTTGCCATCTAGAGGGATTGTGAGTGTGGAGGCTTGTCATGCTTTTGCCAAGAGATAAAGTTGTAGCAAATTCTATGTTTGATGCCACCTTGATGACGAGACATTGTTTGGATCCTATGCATGTGTGTGCCAACCTTGTGAAGATTATTTTCTATACATTGTTGACTTGGGACGACTTGTGATGTAAGGATGAATAACAAACTAATACCTTTCCTTGGTACTTGGAGGGAGATGGCGTGGAAAAGAATAGGAGAATCATAAATTCATATCTTTAATTTGAATTTACCTTGGCGGCCACAAGACTTGATGTTGGTCAGCCGTCTTAGAGGGATAAGTTTATTAAAATAAAAAGAAATAACTCTCCCTAGGTCGGCCAAGGGAAAAGGAGACAAATTGTGTATAAATACAAGGTCGAATTGTGGCATTCAAATCATCATTCAGCATTCATTCATTCATACTTGGAGTTATCTCTTGGAGTAGGAGCTTAAGACGAAAACCTTGAGTTCCTAGGAGGAGTTGGACAAAACCCTAGCTCTTTCATTTGGAGGATTCCGTGACGCGAGTTCACTTGTGCTTCATTGATATTTTGTGAAGAAGAAGAGCAGAATTCTAAATCAGATTGGACATCATTGTTGGTGGCACTTCCTTGGTGTGAATTGATCATCTTTGAGGAGAAGATTTGCCCTAGTTTGAGCGCCCTTCATTGTAGGAGTAGCGATTTGTCTTGGAGGCATTTTGGGTGGGTCTTGTGCATGTTTTTATTTCTGATTTGGAGCAGCAGAGGAGCAGACCTGATTTGCACTTGATTGGAGTGGATTCATTGGTGGAATTGTGTCATCTTGCCTAGGGTTTGACCCTACCTCTTGAGCGCCACCTTTGGAGGATCTTTTGTTGGTATTGTTGGCTTCTTTTGGCATCATTTGGAGCAGCAAACATCTCAGACCTGAGCGCACCTTTTTGCAGCAGATTTCCTTGGCATTGGAGAGTGAAGACTTAGGGTTTGATGCCCTAATTGGGGCAGCAGTCATTGGAGATCTCTTCCTAACATCTTGAAGGTCATTTTTGCTAATATTTTGGTATGTGCAACCCTTAGGGTTAGGGCAGAACTTGGCAGGACATGTTTATCATGTTTGCCCTATGTTTTGGATGTATCTGAAGACTTGTAATATTCAGTTTCTGTAGCAGCAGACTTCTGAAATTAATTTCAGTCATTTGTGTTGGATACTTGGATTGGATTTGTGGCTCATTTGATTGTGCAATGTGAACATATGGTTGATATTCTCGTTTATGATGAAATTATGGTGATTTGCTATGTTTTATGAGCTGCCCTATGTATTTGTTGAGGTCTGATTTTAAGTTCAGAAAATTCAGAAATTAGGGTTTGAGCAAAAATCTTAAGTAGGAAATTTTGGAAAGCCCGTAAATCCAAAATTGTCCAAAATATCCCATTTTGGGATATTACACTCAACATTCGCTAGGTCATCTTCAGCTTCCACCAACTTTGATGCAGCAATAATTCCCCCTCAACTCCTTCCACAAACTCAACCCTTCTACCATGATCTTGCTTGTGTTTGCATCCACAGCCACATCCAACAAGAGAATCAATCACCATTGTCATTATCTTCTTACCTCCTTGCTCTACTTTCAAAGATGTTTTTACTTGTTCCATTCTATGAAAACCCCACGGGCTTCCAAGACATGATGCATCTTCCCTGCCAAAATGAACCTCAAAGCCTTCAATTATTCAAGAGATTTAATCGGACCATGAAGTAACTCCACACTACTACTAGGTCCCTATCCCTTGCCCAGGACAAAGGGTGCAAAGGCAAGGGAGAGGCAAGGCATTTGGTTCCTATTCCCCTAGCAAGCCAAGTGCCCCAGCCTCTACTTCCACTTGATGAAATGCGAAGTGAGGAGCTCAGGATATCAAACTATGCACCCCATCATCTTCCACCCTTTGTCAACCTACAAAAATGAGGTATAATGTGTCAACGAGGAAACAATTTTTCCTTTAAGAAAACATGATTGGGATTCCAATTTCAATCCCTTCACAAGTGGTCCCAACTCTACAATCCTAGCCCCACACTATTTGAAACCTAAGTGGAAGCGACGTAAGCAGTTGAATCCAAACTCTGAGATAGCCCCATCATAAGAGATTGAACATGGCAATGGGCCTCCCACAGTAATGACAATTTGAAAATCATTTGGTATGAACTCACTTCTGACCAAGAGCTCTGCAATCCAACCGACAACCCATTCGTCCAAAATTCTTTGTGCCAAGTGCCAAAGGAAATAATCTATCATGCAAGATTTCATTCACTTTAACCCTAGCTTGTTTGCAAGCACTTCCTCACCCAAAATGGCCCTAACAAGCACAAAGTCCATTTCTACAATGCGAAATAGTATACAAATCCTCTTGTTAGAGACTACTTCATTGAAAAGAGTTTCCACACATAGGGAGCCATCAAAAAGGTCCAAATGTTGTGCTTGGAGTCTTGTTGAGAAAGGGTTCTGAAGTGAGGGAGGGATGTGGTGGTGGCCACATACCCCTCTTATTGTAATGTTCCAAATTGAAATATTTGGTAACTTGACAATTTTTCAATATGAATGCATGAAATCCCAGCACCCTTTGATCGCTGAGATCCCCGAATGGGCAGGGTGAGAGCATATGGTGACTAGAATATGAACAATATTTAAATCTGCTATGCTTGTTGGCGGCAGGCCGCACAGCCTATAATGCATGCAAATACAAACTAAAAGAGTGCAAGTCTTGGGAACTATACCCATTATCAAATACAGTAACAATATTTATCCAAATGTAATGTTCCCTTCCTAGTGCAGTGCAATTGGATTGACAATTAGCCTATTTTGTGGATTCCTGTAGGCTAATGTGCTTGAGTTAAGGAATTCTTGGAGTCAATTGTTCTAGCAGGATGGGGGTATCAGGTACTTAATTGAGCTTCCGGATGCGTTGATGAGCAGTATGCCATTTTCTAGGAGGTTGTTGGGTACATTTTCCCAGACTTACTATTTATAGTAAGTCAGTGGCGGTCACTGTTACTATTTTTAGCTTTGCCAGTGGATGCTTCCTTCAGTGTTGGCCCAATTCTGACTTGGTCAAGTATATTGTTTTAATAACGTAAAAGATTTTAAGTTAAATGAATATTTAACTTTACGTTATTAATGTTATAAAAGTGACTTTTTAAAAGGGACATGGAGTGACATAAGATGTTTTTAAAAGGAGGCCAAAGCTATATCCAAGACATGAGCGCCCACTTGTGGAGTTAATGAAACAATTCAATTAAAAAATTAAAATGAAATTTCCCTCAACTTGAGCGTGGGAAATGAAGGAATAAAAGTGAAAAGGAAGCTCATTTTTGGCATTCACAGATATTTGAGTTTTTGATATTCTTCTTGCTTTGAAGAGTTGGTTTCTTCTAGGGTTTGTGAGGATGAAAACCCTTGCAGACTACATCCTCTACGTTGGTGAGAGACCCAATCTGGAGGGTTATTTGGTGATCTCATTTCAAAGATTGCATTGAGCTAATCGGAGAAGTTTACAGGTTGTCGTGGAGAAGTTTTTCAATGCCAATATCATACTTTTCTTCATGGTAATTAAATGTAAAGAACCCTATTTAAATGACTGAAATTTTTTTTTCCAATTTAGATAAGATTTCTTGCAACAATTCACCATATAAATATCAAACATGAACAATGAAATAGTGGAACATCAAACCATCAACATGCTCGCTTATTGGAAACCTTGAAATGAAAGATATACAAATGTCTAGTGGCTGGAAATTAGTTCAGTCAGTGTCTGATTTTATATCAGACTTTATTACATGCATAAAAAGTGTCCAAATTGATTAAATATGGCTAGGAACAACCAAAACCCTCTAGCATGTGCAACTCTTCAATTCACTTCAGCTGGGCCATGAAATAGGATCATATCCTTGACTGATTTGACTGATAATTCACTGTAGCAGCAACCTGTAAGTGTGATTTCTAATTAGCAATGAAGAAAATACCAAAATCTTGCAAACTATCCACCTCCTAGGCAAACGATGGGTTCCTCAATGATGCCTTTGCCTTGTGTAGCCTACAACCTTCACTCTTCTTGATTAAACCAAGTAATAAAACCCTGTATATGAATTTATCGGCTGACTGTTATCAATTTCAGATCATGAACTCATGACAAAAATCCACTCAATCACTCCAATACTTGAAAATAACTACCTTGGTTGATCTTCAATATGACCAAGGGTTTCAATAGCATATAAACTTCACTTCAACTCTCACTAAACTTGCAAAATTAAGCTCTAATGGTGAATATCTTAATGATATCACCTCTCAATTGGATATGGGGCCATCACCATATCAAACAAGGGGTCATCTCCTTGTAAACTAACCGAAAATCGGAATTCTCAGCAATAAACATAAGTTAGAAAAACATACCAGATTCATCAATGGTCTTGAAATGAAGTTGGAAGCCTCTATTTATCTTCTCCATAGCTGAGTGTCCCCTTCCTTGAGTAATTTTGTAAACATTTTGACATCCACCAATAGAATTGCTTCCAAACAAACTATTTTAAATGTATGACCATGTCAAAACAAACATTTAAAATCAACCTATATCATTTTAAATGCGTTCCTCTTTGCAATTCGCCTTCCTATGCAAATCGATTATCTCTCCTTGGGCGGCAGCTGGAAATGATTGTTGAAAATCATTTAAAATTTACTTTGTGCATTTAAAATTTTCTCTTCATGCCATAGTCAATCCTTATCCTCCTAGGCGATTGTTCCTTTTGAGCCGTTTAGCATTGAATTGATGTATTTTGCATTTAAAAAACTCTTCTCCTCTTGGCCGCCGATCCTCTACTTGGCCGTTGGGCATTTAAAACTCCAAACAATTGTTTTTGAATGCTTTTGTCTTGGGCGAATGACTCCCTAGCCGTTGGCTCTCCAAAAAATGAGCAAACACACTATTACATGCAATTACCTTGGCTGTTGGGATATTAACAATATAACTTCATCATATTGGTCCATGATCCAATGCAAATGCACTCCATACAATGTAAATCCATTTCAAATGCTAGTCGATCATCTCCTTGGGCGGTTGGCTCTAGCAACAATGCAAACATATAACCATCTATCATCCTCAAAGGCCGATTTGACTTTGAAAAGTGTAATCCTTCTCATAGTTGATTGATATGGGACCTATTTGCAACCATTGGGCCCAATGAACAATTCAAATTTCACTCCATGCTAATCGCTCCACTTTGTCCATCCAACCACTCAATTTGACGTTAGAACTAGACATAGGTAAATGTAATTGAAGATTCCATTTCCCTTGTCCACTTGGCATGAATCAATCCTCTAGAGATAATAATGAAAATACAATGTTGAATATTGCATTTTCCATAGCACCAATCTCTATACAAACCATTTGTCTAAATAAAATAATACCTTTTATCAACAGTTAGCCAAAATCAACAAAAAACACTAGTTAAGCCAACATTCCGATTCTCCATGTATTAGAAAAAAAGCTCAAACTAGAAAACATAACTTAGCTCAAAATGGGGACATTACATCCAATAGACATATGGGAGGTGATGAAGACTGATTTTCAGACATTTTTTAGCAGATTTGAAGTGGATTTGTTGTAGTGTTCACTACCCATGCTGGTCGTACCCTCTAGAAGAGGCCATACCATTCTCTAGTGCAGATTTTGAGCATTTAACCTGGTTTTCACCACTCATTTCGTGATGTGGAGGCTAGATATGTTGCTGCAGATGTTATAGAGTTGTTTGGGGCAGAAAGTAGAAGATATTTAGTGTTACAGCTGCTGCATACACCTCCAAAACAGGCTGTACAGCTCCCAAGAAGGACGTGGGCTCTCTTGGCATCAAACGCCTCAATATTGGGGTTCATTTCTCTTGCATACTGAGTGCCTAGAGATCTAATATATGCTGAGCATTGCTTTGTAAAAGGGAAACAACAGATTATGGTGATTGAAGGTGTTTAATGAGCATTTTGTTTGCTGGTCATCACATATCAGAACTGTAACATTTTAAATCTGCAAACGGGTATGTCATTTAATTGAAGTTTATGCCATTTAAGCATCTGGGTAATTGTTAATTTATTCGATTTGTGTCATTTTGCTATGTGGGTATTGTTGCATGTCAAGTTATTCATTGTTTACATTATTGCAAAAATGTTATGAATGAGAAGACAAACAAAACCAAACAACAGCAAACCAGATAAACAAAACAGAAAAATTATCATCAGAAAACTCTACAAACAAGGTGTATATTACACCAAATCTGGCGGAGAACTGCTCAGATTGTTGTAAATAAGCACTGCAACTGCAGACTGCAGAAAGCCTTCAATATTCAACTGAGTGACGATAAATATCAAAACTTACAAAATTACTAGTTGCTAAAAATATTAAATTGTAGGCATCACTTATTAGTAAACCTTATGAAATAAATTACTTTTGTATGGTTGTACCTGGAACCTTTGTATGGCTACAAAGGATCCATGACTGATTAATCAAGGCAACAACAATGTAACATTCAAATCCTACAACAGACCATAATGGTACGGCAACCCAAACTAGTCCGTACAGCAGCAAAAGGTGCAGAAGATTATGTAATATCCCAGCAATTCCCCTTTATGTTAATTAGTCTACATACTAGACAATACATGGGTCCCCTTAGAAGTTGTACGTTCCTCTTAACAATTTGTGAAGTCCTAAAGACAGTAATTTGTTTAATCCCAGCAACATTGGATTAATATGTTAAGAGTTTGTTCCCCCCTAATGCTGCGATTAGTAAACATTGGTGATTCCCTTGTACGACAATGTCATGTCCCGATATTAAGACTTGTTTAAATTAAAGATTTAAACATCGTGATAAGCTGGAGAAATCGCTTTTGATGAAAATCATACATATAATAATATTTAATAAAATATTATTAATATATAATAATATTAAATAATATTATTTTATAAATATTTTTATATAATTAAAATATAATATATAATAAATATAATACAAATATAGATCTTATCAATTTAAATATTATTATAATTATAATATATTAAATATAATATATAATATTATATTAATAAATATATTTGTATATATGTAATAAGTAAATATAGAATATAAATACTAACAATATAGATATTTAAATGCATATAAGACAGCAGCGATAAAAGACTGCAGCATATTATATGGCAGCGATCACTAAAGCTAAGCAATTAATATTCTTTAATATGCAGCATAACTATTAGTAAATACAAAGTGAGGCAATACAGGCATATAATATAATTGCTAAGTCAACGATTATAAAGAAGAGCCACTAATATAAAAGCAGCGCTCAATACAAAGGCTGCGATCAGCCTGGGAAGGGGCAGTGATCCCCACCAACAGTCATGACTCTTTCCCAATCAAAAGTCATGACCCTTCTAACAAAAAGTAAAAGATATATTTAGAAGAACAGGCAGAAACGAGGGAGAAATAAAGGAAGAAATAGGAATAATCTGATGTATATATAGATTAAGAATATATTCTCTAAGTTATATATATATATATATATATATATATATATATATATATATATATATATATATATTCAGATCTGCTCATGAGAAAAAGAAAACATAACAGTAGATTGGAGAAAAAGATAGTAGATACAAATACAAAGAGAATTATATATATATATATATGATATTATATTTATTGTGATGAATGCCATAAGTAATAATAAGTATATATAATAAAAAGATTATTGTGAGTATCATTACACATGTATTTATACATATTATGAAATTGCTATAGATTGTATTTACAACACTTTTGGTATGTTCAAACTCAAGGCCTATCTATTTCTATTGCCTTCAACCTATGAGTGAGTGGCGTGGTGTTGTTAGGGAGAGGCGGAGTAAACCCAGCCATCGAGTTGGTGTCATCGCGCCCTAGGCAAGTCAATCCCCATCCATGGTTGAGGATTAGAAGAGAAATGAGGATTGAGACTTGAGTATAGCCAATGCATAATGTGTTATGGATAGATGTGATCAATTGGTATGTTGAAGTATATCGAATATGTCCAAGTTAATACTTAGTTATTTCTATTGCCTACAACCTTAGGAGAGGCAAGGTGTTGTTAGGGAGAGGCCGAGTAAATCCAATCCATGAAATGGTGTCAGCGCGCCCTAGACAATTAAAGTTGTTAGGGAGAGGCGAAGTAAATCCAATCCATGAGGTGGTGTCATCGCGCACTAGACAAGTAAATCCCCATCCAAGGTTAGGAATAGAAAGGAAGTAAGGATTAAAACTTGAACATAGTCAATATTGAATTGTGTTATGAATTGAACTGAATGTGGATTATGCTATTGTTTATGTTATACTATTATAGATAAGTTCAATATTATCTTGATTGAGTGACCTTTAATAGTTCTAGTGATATTATTGTGTGTAAGTAAAGAAAAAAAAGAATATCCTATAAGGGGACATTACAGACAAATATGAAATATGCTAGAAATCATGGTTGGTAGCTTCTAGAAAGAATCACAACTTTATCTTAAGGTAAAAGGCTAAGTAGGAAGTGACTCAGCATTAAGGAAATAATAAGGCATCTTAAGATTTCACACAACCCCCTTCAAAAAGTATGGAAGACTCAACCAAAAGTTGTGATTTGGAATATGAGATGGAGTGACAGCTTTTGACAAAGTTCAGCCCAGCAAATAATATAATGTGATTTGCTATTATAGTAGCAAATGAAACCTTTACCACAAAAAAGTTGGAAATCTACTAACAACAATCCAACAAATCAAACTAGAATCAGAAAAATTCTTAAATCTCAGCACAACTTCTGAAATCTTCAATATGCTCCTGAAATATTGATCTTTCTGCACAAATGCAATATGTGGATGGAATTGCCCTTAATGGATATGAGGGTTTTCGTCCCCAAATCCAATCTAGAAACCAAGAGGGTTTTCATCCTCCAAATTTCAATACCTCCTCTAGCCAAAAAAGTTGAACACAAGTGTTCGATCTTTGAGAAAAGGTTTAGAAAAAATTACAATGAATGCTTTCTTCTCAACCCAGCTCCTTTTATAATCACTTTTTAAACTAATTTTAGCCCCCTTCTAGAAGTGTTTAGAAATATCCTTTCTTTTTAATATAATATTACGTAGGCCCTCTTTTCTAGACACTTTTTAATATTACAGTTGGCCCTCTTTCCTAGCAACACTTTATATCATTACATTGGGCCTTCTTTTAATAATATTATATAAGTTGCCCTTTTAATAACGTAAAAAATAAAATTGTTAGGACAACTTAAGTTATTATTAAATATTTAGAAAAGAGGACATGACACTTATTGAAGATTGATTGAGCCTACACCAGCACGTACAAAATGTCCCATCGAGCCATTCAGGGACTATCACCGACATAAATATATACAATAGAACGTTTTACCATTATTTTTATTTTTATTTTTTTTTAAATCCTTGTGGCTAGGGATTGGCCATATAGATACTTACAGGCGAACCCCAACCAACAAGGTTAGCCAAACCTTTCTACTCAGTTAGGATTGAGTTGGAGGTGACGAAAAAGGGGCCTTGGGCAATTCCCACATTGGCTTGTAGGTCTACAGAGCAATTGGCTTCCCTAAAGCAATGGCCAAAGCTTATCTTCCAAATTCTTGAGGCTATGTCCCTAACCTCTTGTAGGATTCAATTTTTCTTTTAGCAAGGGATGTAGCCTTTCTTCCTTGCAAAGATGATGAATGGAGTCGCCTTTGACCTCCAATGATGGGAGCCTCAATTGGGTGGCCAGCCAAAGGCCTTCCACTAGTTCCCAAGATTTTGCTTCATTGTTTGTAGCTATTGCAATAAATGTTCAGACCGTCGTTACAAAATTTCCATCCTGATCAATGATTACGCACCCTACCCTAGCCTCCCTCGTATTGCCTTTGGAGACTCAGTCGAAGTTCAACTTCCATACATTGTTGGCTAGTGGCGACCATCTAACTGTAGCACAGTCCACCTTGGATGCTTCCCATTAGTGGGGGGAAGGTATTTGTAGTATTAGAAACAACACTTTTTATTATTAAGAGCTTAACTCGTCATCAATGAAACTAACAACGAGGGGAAGATGACACTTCATCATCTATGATGCTCAAGCAAGGATGGTTTTCTTTTTCAAGTGTGCTATCAGCTTGATACTTAAGTTACTGGTTCTCCTCATACTAGCGTAGAGTACTGGTGCGACACATTGCAAGATGGATTGGCTTTCAATGTTGTTCACTCACCATATTGGCAACATGTAAGATCCCTTACAAGATCTGCCCTAAAATTCTGAATTTTATTTTCTGATTTTTGCCCTAGATTTCCGCACTTTAGAATTCTGCTCCAAACCATAGAATTATGATTTGTTTTTCTGATTTCAAACAAGTATGGACAGCAAACATAAATGCATCCAAAATGCTCAAATAATATAGCAATAATGAACCCTTATGATAATAGCTTCAATCATGAACTCATCCAACAATATATGAACATCCAATTGCAAACAAAATGAAAACAAATCTGATTTTCTGAATACATCAGACTGCTGCTACAAATCAGAATAACTGAATATGCAATAACATCAATTACATAGGCTCAAACATGCCCAAATATATCCCAGAAATCTGCCCTTACAATTCAGACCTAATAATAGATTTGTACATACCAAATTGACGTAGAATGAATGCTCAAAACAAACCCTAGCTGGGCGAACTTTTTCAGCTAGGCGGCCCTCCCTTGGAATGACCAAAACACATGCAAAATGAGGGCGGCTAGGGCTGGGAATGATCAGCAATGTTCTTCCATGAAATAGCCCACTTTGGCGCTCAACCTAGGGTGAACACCCTAGCTCTATCAATACACAAACTCCTCCAAATGGTGGCGCTTTCTGATCTGAATATCTGATTTTTCCTTCACTTCTCCAAATTGTATTTGGCACAAATCTCACAATTTGGCCATAGGGTTTCTACAGAAACAAATATGGCTTTGTCGCTCCTCCTTCCCTTGCAAATCTCCAATGAAGCACAAATATGAACTCCGTATGAGTCCACCTCCAAGATGTGATTGGGTTTTCGTCCAATCCACCTATCTTCCTTAGGGTTTTCATTCTAGGAAGGTGCTGAACCAAAAGTTGCAGCCAAGAGATAAATCTCCAATGAAAAGGAATATGAATGAATGATGATGGAAATGCCTCCAAGTACCTTATATTTATACATGATTTTCTCCTCTCCTCAAGCTGGCCGACCACCCTTTGAGTTCATGTTTTATTTCACTTTTTCCCTCCTCCTAGGGCCGACCTCATGCTAGGCGCCCAATAGAACAAAAGAACTATTATAGTTTATTTTTCTATTATTCCATCCTTCCATTCTCCAAGGGCGAACCACTTAGGCACATGTTACCTCATATTTTTGACATCAAATGAAGTCATCCTCAAGGAAAAACATTATAAATTATTCTTATTTTTTCCAAAGGCATTTTCAATCTTTTCTTCTATTTTCCATTCTCCTTCTTGGCCGCTGCATACTAGGGCAAATTATTTTATTAGTATTGACCTCATCAAAAATCCCACAAAAATATGCCAAGTCATCTTCCACAATCATTTTGCCCTACAAAATTGGCTAAGTGTGAAATCTTGCCAATTAGGTCATTCCCCGAGCCCTCCGACTTAGCCTACGGGAATAGGATAGGCTAGCCAACTCCACTAGGTGATCACTCCGAAAAAGGGGACATTACACAACAAATGGTGAAAGTAATTAATGGCGCTCCAAAAGAGTACAAGGGCTCGAGTTTTGAGAAGGTATGTAACACCTTATTGGAAAAGGAAGTGAAGTTTGTAGAGGATTCATTGAGGCCCATAAGGAATTCTTGGGCCAAGACAAGGGTATCCATCGTTCCCAATGGATGGAAGGATGCAAAAATCGGCCATTAATCAATTTTATTGTAGTGTCCCCTAAAGGAGCAATGTTTTTGGAAGGCAATGGATTGTGAGGGGGAGGTCAAGGGTGGTGCATTTATTGCTAATATTCTTTGTCAAGCCATTCAAGAAGTGGGGCTTCGAAACATTGTGCAAGTCATAACGGACAATGCCAAAAATTGTAGAGCAATTGGTTTATTGGTTGAGGAGTGTTGCACATCTTTTGGACACCTTGCGCGATCCATTCCCTCAATCTTACGCTACAAAAAATTGGCACCAAAATTGATTGGATCAAACAGGTGTATAATGAGGCTAAAGACATCTCAATGTTCATCACCAACCACCATATCTCATAGGACATATTTAGAACATTCTCAAAATTGGAGTTGTTCAAAGTAAGTGAAGCAATAAGATTTATTAAATATTTTAAACTTTATTATTTATGTTTCACTTTAGTAATTTTAATTTATTTTTTTAAGTTAAATTTATGTTTTCTAATTTTTTTCTTAAAGAAGTTAAGAATCTTTATTTTTTAATTTTTTAATTTTGATTTGTATTCAATAGGTTGCTAAGACCCATTTTGCCTCCAACACAATTGTCTTAATATAACTTATGAAGGTTCGGGAGGCACTCTCTTACACGGTCATCAACCAAAATTAGTCCATATGGAGGCAATCTAGCACTACAAGGGCAGCAAAAATTAAGCAAATGATCCTAGATGATACTTGGTGGGATCGTGTTGAATATCTCCTCAATTTCACCGAGCCCACATTGCGTATGATCCGTTATATAGGCATCGATAGGCCTTGTTTGGAAGAGGTATATGATGGCATCGATGTAATGTCCCCTTTTTGATGGCCATTCTAACAACCTTGGAGGCTCCAACTTTCTTGGAAAGCGACAGCTTTTTCGGGACAGAATTTTGATAGTGGCAATGAGCTCAGGAGGTCAGGACGAGTTCAATGGTACTTTCCAGATGCAATTTCGGCATTCTGGGAGCTCTCCACACTTCTTGGAGAAGCTTACTATTTTTGGAAAGCACCAATTTTCATAGAGGTTGATTTCTTGAGGATGCAAGGGTATGTTAGCGTAATCAGAATTCGCATATGGGTCATTTTAGTATTTTCTGCAATTTAATAGTTGTGCAAAAATATAATTATTTTTAATTATAAAGTGACTTTATAGTTCAAAAGTAAATTAGAATAATAGTCACTTTATAAAGAAATGAAATAAAGGATTTTTCTAGAAAGTTATTAAATGATTAAAAAAATATAACTTCTAGAAAGATCCCTTGGGGTTATAAACAGAGGTTGAGGGAAGTCATTTCCTCATTCTTGATGATTGATAATTGATATTTTCTAAAAACCCTAGTTTGGGAGTTGAGCAGGTTTTCTACAGCCCTAGGACGAAAACCCTATAGCGAAGATTGGTTTCGGTGAAGAGATTTCTCCCTAGCCAATGCAGAGGTGGATTCATCCAGAGTTCACTAGTGTGCAGAATAATGGAGTTTTGAAGGAGCTTGTGCAGGATTGAATATTTGAAGATTTGCAAGCAAATATTTTGAGTTTGTGAGGATTTCAAACCCTACCCTTGATTGGCGCTTCCAGCACATATTGTCATTGGAGATTTTGGTGTTCATAAGGCTTGAAAGCCTTTTACATTGCTACCCGCAGCACTTTGGAGTTAAACCGCAGCCCCAAAGATTCAATTTGCTGCCCTTCTAGACTGGCCGCAGCCATATCCTCAGGTTGCAGCAGAGTATAAGGGGGACGCAGCCCTTAGTAAAGGGAGATCTTGCCTTAAAGGGGGTTGGAGACATTTCTAAGGGTGCGGGAATTTTTGAAGAAGGGCATCGCCCTACATTTTGTGCATCATCTGCTCCATTAGAGCTAGCCGCCCAGGTATATAGACACATTTGCTGTTCTTGTTGCTGTTTGGAAGGAGTTTGGAGATTGAAATAAGGGTTTAGATCGCTGCCTATCTTCCCATATCAGCCTAGCAATTGTGCAAGTATCTCCAATATCATTGTGAGGTTAGGAATCACAGTTTCTTCAGTGTATGTACTGATTTCATAGAACAACAGTTCATATTATTTATCGTAAACATTTCCATCTCAATAAAAGGGCTGCTATCTGTTTCACGGAATGTCTTATTGAGATCTTTGAATATTGTCATGATTTTATGGTGGATTTATGATCCAGAATTTTAGTTACATCTTTTCTAACTATCGCATTCAGAAAATACTTCATTATACATTGTATGCAAATTGTTTGACGAAATGTCTGCGAGCTAGAAATCAGAAATATTGCAAGCTTGGGTTCAAAATTTGTGTTAGGGACATTACAATCGACCCAATGATTAAGAAAATGAAAGCCATCATAAATGCAAAAGAGCAAGATCCTCAAGAAACTTTCTTCAAACAAATAAACAAATTATCGAAGACAGATGGAACAAAATGACAACCCCGCTACATCTTTTTGCCTTTGCATTGAGTTGCAAACATTATAGTGCTGAAATCCTATGTCAATGTAATGTCCCCATATTCGGAGTAATCATAGAAGAAGACCTAAGAGGCCAATTTTCACACTTGGCTATTTTTGTAAGACAATTTGAGTGTGAAAGTTGATTTGACATATTTGCCCTAAAGATGAGTGACCAACTTGGAGGACAAAGGATGGAGAAAAAGTGAAATTTGCCTTGGGAAAAATAAAAGATAAATTGTGAAGAGGTTTCTTGTGGATAATGACTTCATTTGAGGTCAAAGGTATGAGGTTTCATATACCTAAGGTGTTGGCCTTAGAGAAGAGAAAGATGGAGAATAAAATAATAATGTTGCATCTATTGTTGGGCGGCCACATTGAAGGTCGGCTTAAGGAAGAAGTAAAGCTTAAACAAATCTTTAATTTGTTTATGTTGAGCGCTCAACTTGCCTTGGTTAGGTCGGCCAAATTTGGAGTTAAGGAGCTTTTTGCCTAGGTCAGCCCTAGAAATAAATAAAATAAAAGAAAAATAACAAGCCTAAGGTCGGCCAAGGTGAAGACAAGGTGGGTCGGCCCTCTTAAGAGAAAATAAATAAAATAAATATGTTTATTAGGCCTAGATCGGCCAGCTTGAGGAGGGCAAGGAAAAATATGTATAAATACAAGGTATTGTGAGATCATTTCATCATCATTCAGCATTATATCATTTTTACTTTCCTTTAAAGATCTGCAACTTTGTTTGCATTATTTTCCAAGGATGAAAAACCCTTGTGGAAATAAGGTGGATTGGACCAAAACCCAATCTCATCTTGGAGGTGGATCTATACGGAATTCACAATTGCACTTCATTGGAGATATTCGTGGAACAGAAGAGCAGATTGCAAATCAGATTTTCAGATCAGTTTTGGAACAGCAGGGTCGTGGCATTTGTGAGACCATTGGAGCTAGGGTTTTGCCCTAGAAAGGTGCGCCACAATTGGAGGATTCAAGGCTATCAAATCAGAACGTTTGGATCTGCATTTCCATCATCTTTTTGGAGCAGAATTCTAATGTCTTTGGAGCAGAATTTCAATACCTTTGGAGCAGCATCTTTGAGCAGCAATTGAACATCATTGGAGCAGTTTTTTGGAGCAGACTTGTGCGCCACCTTGGAGGATCATATTCGTGACAATTTTAAGCGGATTCTTCAATGGTTAGGGTTCTTGAATCCTAATTCACAATTGCAGGTCTGAGCGCCACTTTGGAGCAGCAGCCCTTGAGGGTTTAAGTCACATTTCACTAGGGTTTCTTGCCCTAAATCTTGGTGCCCTTTTGGCAGAAGGCGATTTGGCACTAATGGAGGTGATTCTCTTCATTTTCTAGGGTTTCTAAAACCCTAACTCCTAGCAGCAGCAAGCACCACCCTTGGAGAGGTCTTGGAGCATCGTTCATCATCATTCTTATGTGTTTTGACATCTTTGCCCAGCTGAAGTGATTCGCCCAGCTAGGGTTTATCATTTACTTCCTATTTTGCATGATATTGGTATGTACAATCATAAGTTATAAGTCTGATTTGTAATACAGAAATCAGGGCATTGTTTGGTTTTGTTTATGCCCTAGGATCCAAAGAAAAATCAGATCAGAACTTTAAGTTGTAACAGCAGAGTTTTATCAGACTTGGTTGTTGGATTTGAGTGCCCTCAAATATGTATTTCATGGTGTAACTCATGAGAGATGTAAATGTTATTGTCTAACATCATATGCCATCATTATTTGCTATGTTTAGACAAATATTTGTTCGCTGTGATTTCATGTTTATGATCAGAAAAAAAAAAAAATCAGAAATTAGGGTTTTGAGCAGAAAATGAAAATACAGAAATTTAGGGCAGAATTCCAAGTTTTGAAATCAGAATTTTAGGGCAATATCCGTTTGGGATATTTCAGTCAACAACAATTGCCCCATATAGAGAAGTTGAAGTCAACCACGGGTACAAGGCAGCATCTCGTAGACTCTTCATTGATTCTGACATGCAAGATGTAGTAAGAATTGAGTTCATGGATTGTGTATGCTCCAATGATTTTAGTATTGATGCTCTTCGTGACAAGTTTAAGGTTGATGCTCACAATTGGTGGTACTTCCATGTCCAATCATTCACACACCTACAACCTCTCACAATCAAAATTTTAGCGCAAGTAAGTTATATTCAAAATTTATTTTATCTTTTAAGTTTTATTTCTATTTTTAATTTTTAAATTTTATATTTTACATTTATAACCTCTCTAATTTTGTCTTAATAGGGTTCTAGTTCATCTGCAATTGGAGCACATACTCCTTCATCCACTTAGTAAAGTGTAACCGGCTGCACTCAAAAAAGGTGGACTTAGTGTATATGGATTCCAATTTGAGCCTCCTTTTGCACAAACAAACTGGCTACAAGGAAGGGGACACAAGGAAGTGGAAAATCTAGCCAGAGCATACCAACTTGGATGCTACCACTTCCCACCTTGCTACACTTGATGTTGAGGACGAGCCAAGTAGCGAGCATGAGAGTGCCCATGCTAGTGCCAATGCCAATGCCACTGTTTGGAGTTCTTCTAGTATACTAGTACATGCATCATCTAATATGGATGGTGATGATGATATTCTTGAAGACCCATATGATGTTGATCCCTGGTCAGTAATGGCTGATTGTTGACACTTGACATTATAACTTTGAATTTTAATATAATATCATGACATTTGCATTTGACTAATTGACATTGTAGTATTTTTAATTTTTAATATTTATTATTTTAGGAAGGTTTTGTTTATTATATGATCATATTCATGATGCTACAGTATTCTAAACTTAATTACTGCTGCAAATATTTATATATTTCCAATTTTTATATGTTTTTGTATGGACAAACCAAACGAACCCACACCCAAGAAAAATTTGACCGAACCCATAAACCCGAACCTGAACTAGTACCAAGATAGCTTAGAATTATTATATTAAAATTTCAATTTTATTTAAATGTTTTACAACTCAACTAGCTAAATCTCCTTAACTTGTGGAGGATTGTTAACATTTTATTTAATTGTCACAGCATTATTATGACTTCTGATTAAGACATTTAACATTTATGTTGCAAGAAACACAACCTCTGATAGGTGTTACCATTTCTTGGGCCAAGAAAAGAATAGTGGGATTAATGGATGTTTCTCAGCTATTTGTCATTTTCTTAGCCTGAAAAACACATTTCTTGACAGCTGTGGAATGTAACCATTTTCAGCAATTGTTTCCCACCATTTCATCAGGACATTTCCAAGTCATTTGAACCTGCAGAAATAACATTTATTTATGCCAATCTTCAATGCAGAAAGGCAGGCCCTTTTATCAGACTCTTTTTGCCATTTTGATAGATGTTTCTGTAAATTTTCATCATTCGACACCAGATGCAGTGTACACATCGTATACATTATTGATTATTGCTGAATACTATTTATGTCATTACTGATGTGACATTATCTTATTTACTCAGATAATTGAAATTATCGTTGTTTTCTTTCTTCTTGGTATTTACTTCGTATATTTTGATCCCTACTGCTTATAGTAAGATATTGTTTTCAGGTATCCTAATGGGATAATTTGTCAGTGTCTCTAACTTTGTTTCCCTTCATAAATTCAATGTATGAAATCAGGAGTGGATTACAATACTTTACTTCATTCAATGCCAAATAATCTATACTTATTTGAACCTTGTTGTCATTCTCATAAATATCATAGAAAAAATCATTCCATAGCTTTGACAATATATTTTTCCATCAATTATTTTTGAACTTTTAATCTAATATAAATAAATTGTTTTTATTAATCTGATATACATTGATTTCATTTAGGTTTATTACATTGGCACTTTCCAAGAACAGTTTTATTTAGATCCTTAAATATAAAACAAGACAACCTTGAATTTCATCTACTCAATTCCATCTTGGTTCATAATTGATATGTTGTATAAAATCACACATGAGAATGTGTTTAGGATTGAGTGTCATCAAAACATTAATTTTCTGTGTTCTAAGTTTCAATGAACAGTCATTGATGCCTTTCCAGCCATGACAGTTCTCCGTTGTTTTGCATAACCTAGGGGTCCTTTTACCCTAGTCATACATTTCAAGATACATTGACCTGCCTTTGGTCATTTGTGCACATTTATATAATTTTTTTTATTTCGTTCTTCTCACCTCTTACAAAAATTACCAATGGCTTCACTCCTTTGTAAGGGCATTCTCATATTAATTAGAATAACTACTTTCTTATTGTTTATTTATACTAGTACCATTTCATGATCATTTATATCCTTTCTATCTGTTGGCCTCAATCATATTGTGTCTTCACACCCTCCATACCACATCATTTCACAAGTGAGATGACCAATTTAAAAGATCAAAAGATAATACATTTCTCATTTATAAACACTTGAAAGATGTATACGCAACCTGTCATGTCCCCATATTGAGGCATTGTTTAAATTAACATCATATTAAAAGACAATAAAATTACTTTTGTAAAATATCAAATCGAATGATAGAATCATTATTAATATATATATATTATTAATGAGTATAATTATAAGTGCTAAATTTAAATTAAATTATATTACATAAATGTTAATTGTATTATTATAATAAATAAGAATGAATATAAATTAAATGTTAATTATTATAGATATTAATATTATCATAAGGTACATTATTATATTATTAAATATGTATTAAAAATTGTAAAGCACTAGAGGATCGGGACTAAGTCATAAATATTAAAAATACAAGCACCTAAACTAATCAGCGCTTCCCCTACAAGACAGCAATTACCATATATAATGATAGAGATCCTCCAACAAAGAGCAGAACAATTAATCTTATGGTGGCCGATTCCCATAATGACGCCAAGATTAAAGTTTAAAATAAAACATAAAGAATGGTTTAAGAAGGCTGATGACCTCTCTTATTAGAGCGCTTCAAATAAAACAAGTTTATTTTATTTAAAATGTAAGGAAACGGTTCAGTTAAGAAGTGGTGCGATTAAGGTAATGAAGAATTGCATTTATGAAGAGACACATTTCATCATATGAGTTGTTGCTATTCAAGTAGGTATAAAATGTCATTGGTAATGGGAGAAGCAATCCATCAATCGTCATTCTTATTTTACCTATCGAAGAACACTCTGGTCTGCATATCCAATAAAGTAACATTCAAACAATTGATACAAAGCCAATTAAGGATAGCAATAATATCTAACAGTTTGACAGCATTAAAGAATTATAGTTGACACTATCTCAAATCCGCCAACAAAGTATTGAAGCAAATACAACCAGAAGTTATATCAGCAAGTAAGCATCTTTACATTATCATTCTTTCTATATTCTGATCGGACTATCATAACCATACAGGTATGAATATTTATTTATATATCTTTGTTGTTGTTATTCATACATGTATCATTATGATAGAAATGAGACTTATATATATAGTCATCACTAACAATGTAATGTATAGACAGTCATATGCAATTATTCATAATGATGTATCTTGTATACAATTATCTATAACAATATGTGACTTATTAAACTCATATGGGAGAATGAGAGAAAAGTGTCAAGAGGCCATTCATGGGTATTTAGAGGCCTTTGTCACATGAGGTATAAGGTACCCATAGTGCAAATGATATTTATCACATAGAGGCCTTGTCACGTGGTATAAGGTACCCATAGTGCAAGGATAGTGATGTAATGGCCTTGGCTACTTTGATGTAAGGCATCATAAGAGTACCAAGGAGTCTCATAGAGGCATTGACTCTAAAGGTATTGAGGATACGACTTGAGTCTAAGGATAGGAGAAATTAGAGCCCCATGGTGGATAACGGCAACTCTCATCTCATCTCTCATAGGCTGTTAATGAGTGACATATGAAGAGATAGCAAGTTGCAATATATATGGATAAAGATCAAGATCATGTGAAATATCATGATAGAGAATATGCAAGGCATATTGATAATGATCATGAGAGTAACATGTGAAATGTTAATGTTATGCAAGGCATATGAATAGTGATCATAAGAATAACATGTGAAATATGAAAGATAATGTGCATTGAAAGCAATCATAAGATTAGCAATAGTAACATTCATTGAAAGTAATCATAGATTGATGATAGTAATGTGTATTGAAAGTAATCAATGATGAACTAAAGTTATGAGTTGGAAATTGATCATAGAAATGATAAAAGCAATGTATTATGTAAATTATATATATGGCTTTAAATGAAAAATGTACTAATGTTCTCTTTTTGCAAGTTGAAATTTGTAAACAAGGTAAATAGATTTTGATTTGTGACAAGGGAACATTACAATTGGTATCAGAGCAGCCATCCTGCCATCCTATGTGTATATTTGTAACTTATGCAACTATGTGAATATTTTGTGTATGATGTGTATTCTTTATGACTGTTAATATATGTTTTGAACTCATTATTATGCTATTAATGAATTTGGATATATTTAGTTTTTGTAATTCTCATCAAGCAATCATGAGGAAGAGAGGGAGAAATACTCGTAAGGCGAGCAGATACTAGATTTATTTCTAAGTCCGCCACTCCGAGCTGGCCACTTGGAGCCAAGGGGTGGAGTGACTCCCCTTGGGCTTAGAAAAGAAAATCTACGGACCTCCTATTGTAGCACTTCCCCAATCCCCACATGGATTAGTTGTTGAAGGAGTTTTCAATCATAAGAGGTATGGATTAAGCAGCATGGATAGGGAAAGCAGGTACAAGTTTATCCACTAAGTACGCCACCCCATGTTGGATAGCCGCATGTCTGCCACTTGGGGCCAAGAGGGATGGTATATCTGCTCTTGGGCTTAGCATGGATAGCTTCGGGCGGACCTATCATGTTTCTCATCCAAGTCCTAGTATGATTAAACTTCCACTATGCATTATGAATATGACGTAGTTTACATATTGTGTATGCTTTAGTATTACATGTGTTCATATGTATACTTGGTGACCTTGGAACGGTGGATGGGTCCACGGTGTAGTATGGGATGCACCGATTCCCCTTTCCAATTGTCCAATAGCATACTTATATGTCTGAATGCAAATTATGTGTATTCATTATCTTATGACTTATGTATTCTATAACTTGTATATGCATGCGTGGGTATGCACCATACATCAATGCTTCATGTGTATACTCTATGCCTTACATCTGTTTATATGTATCATGCTTTTATAGGTATTACTTCATGCTTTAACCTTACCTGTATGCTTCTTGTGTATTTACATATATTCTTGTGTGTATTCCCATATTTTACTTCATGCTTCCTGTCTGTGTGTGTTTATGCGTATTCTTGTGTGTATTTAAGCTTCTTATGTATTTTCGTGTATTGCCTCATACTTGTATGCTTCCTATTGATATGCTTGCTCATGTTGATGAATGTGTATTTTTCAACATGTGTTCATAGGCATGCTACTTAGACATTCATGTGTATGTTTTATGTGTATTCAAGTGTATGCTCTATGATAATGTACTTGTATAAAAGTGTATACTCTATGACATTGTATTTGAATGCATACTTCATGTCAATAATTGTATTTGAGTGTATGACTTTATGCCTTTGAATTGTATACTCCATGTTTGTATTTGTATTCAAGTATGTACTCTATGATTTGTATTTGTGCAGCTAGTAATTGTGTACTTTATAACTTGTATTTGCAATTGTGTGAAGTTGTAATTGTATGATTTGTATTCATATGCGCATGCCGGTATGATTGTGTATGACTTGTATTCAAATGTGATCATGTATTAAAATGCATGATTTGTATGTGTATTTGAAGGTGTACTTTGTGATTTATATTTAAGTGCATACTTTATATGTTGAGTGTAGACTCTATAGTCTATGATGATTGTATTTGTGTACTCTATGATAGTAATTGTATTCCATAACTTGTAACTGTATTCAAGTGCATGCCCTATGAACATGTATGCTCTATGAATATGTATTTGTATGCAAGTGTATACTCTCTGATTTGTATTTGTATGCAAGTGTGCACACACTGTCTTGAAATTGGTGTAAATACTCTGTGATTTGTATTTGTATTCGAGTGTATATTTTATGACCTTTATTTGAGTGTATATTCTATGCTTGTATTTATATTTGAATGCCTACTTTATGACTTGTATTTGTTTTCGAGTGTATACTCTATGATTTGTATTTATCTTCAAGTGTATATGACTTGTAGTTATATCTGAGTGTATACTCTATGACTTTGAATTTGAATGCAATTATGTTTCGAGTGCTTGTATTTAAATGAATGCTCTGTGGTTATTTGAATGCATACTCTATGATTTGTATCTGAGTGAATTTTCTATGACATTGTGCATTCAATTAATTACGACTGCGTGTATTCATGACTTATGTATACAATGCTATACCTTGATTGTACTCTGACTTACATCTGTATTCAATGAAAACTCTATGATTTGTCTTTGCATGAATTGTATGCGGGTGCTTCCTCCATAAATTGCATGAACTCGTGACTATATTTGAGTATGCTTTTCATGTGTATACCTGCATGTATTTCATATACAATTATGTGCACATACTTCATCATGGATTTTCTCTCCCTCATTGATTATCTCCATGATATCATATCATCATCCATTATACACTTCTACAAATAAATCCACCTTCAATAGAAATTTAACCCTCCGAATTTTCGAGATGGCATCATGTCTTTCATCAATACCGCTTCATTTACATTGCTACAATTCTTCTCAATTTTGAGGTCAAAGACATATCAATTCTCGTAATTAAAGATTAAGATATCATTCATTAGAATCATGGAATTTCCAGTGTTGGAATAATTTTATCTCAAGACCGTATCTTCATCCATGATATTGGTATCATATTATGCTTACCTATACATTGTCTTCATTAGACCTTTTAAGTCGCAAATTCCCTTTCAACGCAATCATCTAAGACATGATCATTCCGAATCAACAACCATGACTTCGTATCAACACGTCAGAAGGTAGGGAGAAGTAATGAAAGAACTCGCAATTGCTTGAGGACAAGCAATCTTGAGTGGGGAGGGCTGTCATGTCCCCATATTGAGGCATTGTTTAAATTAACATCATATTAAAAGACAATAAAATTACTTTTGTAAAATATCAAATCGAATGATAGAATCATTATTAATATATATAATAATATAATTATATATATTTATATTATTAATGAGTATAAGTATAAGTGCTAAATTTAAATTAAATTATATTACATAAATGTTAATTGTATTATTATAATAAATAAGAATGAATATAAATTAAATGTCAATTATTATAGATATTAATATTATCATAAGGTACATTATTATATTATTAAATATGTATTAAAAATTGTAAAGCACTAGAGGATCGAGACTAAGTCATAAATATTAAAAATACAAGCACCTAAACTAATCAGCGCTTCCCCTACAAGACAGCAATTACCATATATAATGATAGAGATCCTCCAACAAAAAGCAGAACAATTAATCTTATGGTGGCCAATTCCCATAATGACGCCAAGATTAAAGGTTAAAATAAACATAAAGAATGGTTTAAGAAGGTGGATGACCTCTCTTATTAGAGCGCTTCAAATAAAACAAGTTTTTTTAATTTAAAATGTAAGGAAGCGGTTCAGTTAAGAAGTGGTGCGATTAAGGTAATGAAGAATTGCATTTATGAAGAGACACATTTCGTCATATGAGTTGTTGCTATTCAAGTAGGTATAAAATGTCATTGGTAATGGGAGAAGCAATCCATCAATCATCATTCTTATTTTACCTATCGAAGAACACTCTGGTCTGCGTATCCAATAAAGTAACATTCAAACAGCTGATACAAAGTCAATTAAGGATAGCAATAATATCTAACAGTTTGACAGCATTAAAGAATTATAGTTGACACTATCTCAGATCCGCCAACAAAGTATTGAAGCAAATCTAACTAGAAGTTATATCAGCAAGTAAGCATCTTTACATTATCATTCTTTCTATATTCTGATCGGACTATCATAACCATACGGGTATGAATATTTATTTATAAATCTTTGTTGTTGTTATTCATACATGTATCATTATGATAGAAATGGGACTTATATATACAGTCATCACTAACAATGTAATGTATAGACAGTAATATGCAATTATTCATAATGATGTATCTTGTATACAATTATCCATAACAATATGTGACTTATTAACCTCATATGGGAGAATGAGAGGAAAGTGTCAAGAGGCCATTCATGGGTATTTAGAGGCCTTTGTCACATGAGGTATAAGGTACCCATAGTGCAAAGGATATTTATCACATAGAGGCCTTGTCACATGTAGTATAAGGTACCCATAGTGCAAGGATAGTGATGTAATGGGGTTGGCTACTTTGATGTAAGGCATCATAAGAGTACCAAGTTGTCTCATAGAGGCATTGACTCTAAAGGTATTGAGGATACCACTTGAGTCTAAGAATAGGAGAAATTAGAGCCCCATGGTGGATAACGGCAACTCTCATCTCATCTCTCATAGGCTGTTAATGAGTGACATATGAAGAGACAGCAAGTTGCAATATATATGGATAAAAATCAAAATCATGTGAAATGTCATGATAGAGAATATGCAAGGCATATTGATAATGATCATGAGAGTAACATGTGAAATGTTAATGTTATGCAAGGCATATGAATAGTGATCATAAGAATAACATGTGAAATATGAATGATAGATAATGTGCATTGAAAGCAATCATGAGATTAGCAATAGTAACATGCATTGAAAGTAATCATAGATTGATGATAATAATGTGAATTGAAAGTAATCAATGATGAACTAAAGTTATGAGTTGAAAATTGATCATAGAAATGATAAATGCAATGTATTATGTAAATTATATATATGGATTTAAATGAAAAATGTACTAATGTTCTCTTTTTGCAAGTTGAAATTTGTGAACAAGGTAAAGAGATTTTGATTTGTGACGAGGGGGCATTACACAACCAATTACTCCTTTCACAGCAATGAAACAGCAAATACCACCTACATTCAACTATTTTCTTTTTTGATCTTCAAACGAAAGCAATTTATTTGATTCTATATATTCTTAAATGTTGACCTTCATTGAATGTACTTAATTTCTGTTCTACGAATTGTCATCCACTTCCCAATTCTCTGTTCTGTATGCTTTAATGAGGCAAAGAATATGTAATTTTATTCTGCAAAATTTCAACCCTAGTGGCAAGCCTTTATAAATCTCATATATATGCTCCACAAAATCAAAAATTGTTGATGGTTCCAAAAACAAAGAAACTGCAGCTAGTATGATATAAAAGAAAAATAGCGGATATGTTTTTATCAGTTTTTTTTTTTTTTTCAATTCCAGAAAAGAACAGCATCCTTGACCAAATCCTGAGATTGATGAATACTTACCCACATTTAATCT
The DNA here is from genome assembly GCA_027924645.1 of Cunninghamia lanceolata. Classification (NCBI taxonomy): domain Eukaryota; kingdom Viridiplantae; phylum Streptophyta; class Pinopsida; order Cupressales; family Cupressaceae; genus Cunninghamia; species Cunninghamia lanceolata. The sequence goes on along the minus strand of BSBN01001217.1, from coordinate 4,868,930 downwards.
CATCAAACTCTCCTGTACCCATTGCATACTGACGACCAGTAGCATCATCTCCTGAAGATGCATTCCAAAATATCATAAATTAAAACTTTGTGGATAAAATGATTTGAAATAAAAAATACTACATTGCACGAAGGACCAATAAACTGCAAATAAATATGATAGAAAAAATATTATATATATTATGTTACAAACCTTTCAAAAGTGTCTTCTCAAATCTGACACCCGCCACCCTTCTCTGATCAATAGAAGGCAAAAATATTTCTGGCTTTCTAAAAAAAACAAAGTGAAGATCAAACTCAGAGTTGGAAATTTGATGGCAAGACAATGAACCAGCAGCTTTGCTAAACAGCTCATATACACGTTTTTGACTTCTATTCTTTTTCATTTCTTCCTGCACTTAAACACAATATTAGAATATTTAGCAAGAGACACTGATATTTGTCAACACAGAAACCTAGCATGCAGATAAATGCACTTTCTACATTTGCTATAAGACGTATGCAAAAAATCTATTTATAGCAATTACGAATCAGTAAAATAAGTAGCAATATAGCATGTTACAAAATTCAAAACATGTAAGATACCCAACTAGTTCTACTAGAATTTTTCCTTATCTTAGATAAATTTACTTGTACTTAGCTTATCAACTACTTAACACTTCATGACAAACATCAAAGATAACTACTTGAATGGTTCAAACTTGAAGCTGGGTACTTGTCTTCTGCTTGATTCAATCTTATTGCAAATGTCTTATTACCTAGATAATGCTTTCAATAGCATTAAGTTACAATCTTATTCAAATGGAAATACAAAAGGAGGCCTTGAAGCCTTGATGTCTACAATGACTTCTACACTCGATCAACTCAATCAAACTCAATGATGTCAACTGAATGTCAACACCTCACATTACAACAAGGGAGCATCACCTTGTCAGTTGAGGGAGCATCACCCCAACATTTGAAACTCGCAGGCCTCAAGATTACAAGCTCAATAGCTTTGCAGAGAGAATTGTCAAAAAAAAATTGATACCAAATGAATGAGAGAGCTCCTCCTTTTATAGGCCTTCCAAAGGCAATGAAGGCACGTTTTTCAATGCACAAAGAGGAACCAAGGCACGTTTCCCAAGAAGCATATCCAAGGGAATATTCCATCTGATGATTCATTCTGAGTTGGCAATCTTATTCAAAGGCCTTGACATGGATCCCGAAGACATTCTGTCGACCAATGAGAGCTCACATAGTTACAACTACCTAATCTTCTAACTAGGCGCCCATTTGGAGTAGTATGATCATGGAATGGCGCCAATGTGACCTAGGCGCCCATCTGAGAATTGGGAAGAAGAGGATTGACACTTAGCTTGCTTAGGCACAGAACTGGTGTCCTTCTGACTGGGCGCCCCCTTTGGAGGATTCACAGGGGTTCTGGCGCCTTGGTCATAACTTATCATCCTTTCAAAGAACCTTGAAAGCAACTTGACTTTAAAGGATCATCATCTCACCTCCTGATGGAGCGCCTTGTTCCAAAACTGGTCTTGGGGACTAGCAACTAACTTAGGCGCACATTTGGGGTAGTTTCAACTAGTATCAGCGCCTAACACCTCAAGTAAGATGTTCTACACAATTCACACTTTCAGATACTTGTAATCAAGCCTTTTGATGCTCCTTTAACCTAGCGCCCTCATCTGGAGTACTAACATCTTGTTTGAGTCTTCAACTTCTCTTAGGCGCACTTATTGATAGAGAAATGTCTAGATTAGCGCCTTAGGAAGAAAATGGTTTTGCCATGCTAAAATCTTCAACACAAGTCACAACTAAATCAAAATTACTATCTTCTATCAAGCGCCTTTCACTATAAGTGGATCAAAAGTTGTTTCCCTTCTTAGGCGCACTTTTGGATGAGTTCAAGGTGCCAGGAGAAGAGTAAAATGGCGCCTTCACTTGAATGGTTCATCTTGCATGCAAGTGTCTACTTCCAAAGGTATTGAAGTAAACTCGGAACATTACCCCTACTAGCGCCTTAGCTTACTGGAGAATTTGGAGATCCATTTATCAATGAGGCGCATCATTGAGATAAAATAACATGGATTTGGCGCCTAGTCTTGAATTGCCCAATCTCCCTGAAAAGCGCTCCTACTTGAAATCTTTGAAACGAAACCAAACACTTGTCTTACCAAGCGCCCTGGCTTCTTGAGGAGTGTGGGAATCATTCACCCACTGGAGTCTTGTTTTGGCACCTTGAAATGCCTAGGCGCTCATTCAATGGTGTTTGACCACAACTTGGCGCCTAAGAAGACTTTTACTTTCTTCATTACCTAACCTTGTTTCCTTCAGTCAGAATCCCATCTCTGCTTTCATAAACACCTGTCATCAAGGGGATTGGAAACATCTTCTAGGTTAGGCGCACTTTTAGGTTTGCACAAGAAGGAATTGGCACCTATACTTGAAATGATCACCTTCCCTGCAAATGCTCACATTTGAAGTCATCAAAGTGAGTTAGGATATCATTCTTCATTAGCGCCTTGACTGAGTGAGAAGATTGGAGGCTACTTAATGCTAGGCGCCCTTTTGATGCTTCAAAAACCCAGGGCGCTCACTTTGGTGAACTCTTCATGACATTGGCACCTAAGTATGAAAACTTCATTCCTAACATCTTCGCTTATCTCAGAACTGGGCACTGGGTTGGAGGAAGTTAACCACAAGGAGCGCCTCCAATTGGATGCTATACTGAGAGCTAAAATGGACTTTGGAAGTTGGGCGCCAAAATGAGCTTGAATTGTCAAGGAGTGCGCCTGGCAATGGTGATCACTGGAGTTGATGAAACTACTCCCAGACTTAGTCAAATTACAAGTTTCTGACTTTGCTCCTGCAAAACAAAAGGTTAAGTTAGTCAAAAACCAGTTCATTCCCTCATGATTTAGAATTAGCCTCCGGGAATGAGGAATAGGCTAATCCATTATACACTTGATGATCAAACCGGAAATGAGGACATGACAGTGTCCCCTTCCCGGGATTGCTTGTCCTCAAGCAATTGAAGGTTAGGATGCTCTAGGATTTTCTCTCCTTCCCAAGTAGCATCCTCCAATGGCAACCCTTTCCACTTCACCAGATATTCTCTTATGCTTCGGTTGCGAAGTTTCTTCTCCCTAATATCCAGTACATTTTCAGGTTCAAGTGCAAGCATTCCTTCTTCATCGAGTGGCGGTAGTTCATCAGTTGAAACCACATGTTGACCTAGTGCCTTTTTGAGACATGACACATGAAACACATTGTGGATGCGGCTTCCTGCTGGCAAGTCCAGTTCATATGCCACTTCCCCTACTCTTCTCAACACCTTGCAAGGTCCATAGAACCTTGGTTTCAATTTCTCTACACCTGACTTCTTCAAAGTACTCTGTCTATATGGCTGAAGGCGCAGAAACACCATGTCACCTATTTCAAAGCTTCTTTCAACCCGGTGTTTGTCGGCATACAACTTCTGTTGATTTTGAGCTCTTTGCAAATTGTCCGTAAGGACTCTCAAAATATCTTGAGTATCCTTCATCAATTCACTTGCTCTGGGAGCTCTACTGTCATCCAATGCCAGATCAACAAATGAAACTGCTTCATATCCATACAGAGCTCAGAAGGGAGTCATGCCAATCGACATGTGGAAAGTGGTGTTGTAGCAGTATTCACCTAGATGTAGCCACTTAATCCAAGCACGCTGATGATCAGACACATAGTTTCTCAAGTATCCCTCAAGCCATTTATTTACAATTTCGGTCTGTCCATCGATTTGAGGATGATAACTAGTGCTTGGTGTTAAGTCAGTTCCAGCTAATCGAAATAGCTCTCTCCAGAATACACTGATGAACCTGCTATCTCGATCACTAACTATGGTCTTAGGAAGGCCATGTAGTCTGAAGACGTCACGGAAGAATAACTCAGCTACTTGCAATGCTAATGACTCAACTAGAATTGCAAAGAAGTGAGCATACTTAGTTAATCTGTCCACAACTACATAGATGCAGTCTCTTCCATTTACCTTCGGAAGACCTGTGATGAAGTCCATAGAGATACTCTCCCACTTATGTTCAGGAATTGGTAGTGGTTGGAGTAACCCTGCTGGAAATGTATGCTCTGACTTATTCTGTTGACAAGTCAGACACTCCCTGACATACTGAAGAACTTCTTCCTTCAGACCCTTCCATGTGAATCTTTCCCTGATCTGTCCATATGTCTTGAAGTAGCCAGGATGTCCTGCAAGTGGATCATCATGGTATGACTGCAAAATTTGTTGCTTCAGTTCCGACTCAAGAGTTAGATAGATTCTATCTTTATAATAGATGATATCATCAATCACCTTGTATCTATCATCCTGAATAACTCCATCCATGATCTCACAAGCAAATTTAGATTTGGAATACTCAACTAGAAGCTGAGCCCTCCAATCCACTGAAACTTTGCTCAGGGCACAAACAGCAGGTCTTCTAGACTGGGCATCGGCAACCACATTCTTCTTGCCTTTCACATATTCAATGTCAAAATCATATGCCTGTATCTTCACAACCCACTTCTGTTGTCTTTCATTCAAATCTTTCTGCCCTAGAAAGTATTTCAAACTGTTATGATCAGTCCTGACCACAAACTTAGATCCAACTAGATACTGGTGGAATTTAGCCAAGGCATGCATGATTGCCAGCATCTCTTTGTCATAAGTTGAGTACAATCTTTCTGTATCCTTCAACTTCCTGCTCTCGAATGCGATGGGATGTCGATCTTGCATCAAAACAGCTCCAATACCTTCTCCTGAAGCATCACATTCTAGAACAAAGGACTTAGTAAAATCTAGCAAAGCCAGCACTGGTGTTGTACTCATTACTTCCTTCAATCTATCAAATGTAGCTTGAGCTTCTATTGACCAAATGAAAGCACCTTTCTTTGTCAGATTTGTTAAGGGTGCGGCAAGTTGTGAAAAACCTTTAACAAACCTTCTGTAATAGCTGCAGAGGCCAAGAAAGCCTCTTAGTTCTGACACATTCCTGGGAACTAGCCAATTGCGAATTGCTTCAATCTTTTCTTCTTGAACTTTCACACCATTAGCTCCTATCACATGACCCAGGTACAGAATCTCTTTCAAGCCAAAATCACACTTAGACATCTTTGCATACAAAGATTGATTCTCCATGACATTCAATACTTCATCTAAGTGTTGGAGATGTTCTTCCCATGTCTTGCTGTAGATCAAGATGTCGTCGAAGAAAACCAACAGGTACTTCCTCAACTGCTTGTTAAAAACATGATTCATGCAGGACTGGAAAGTGGCTGGTGCATTAGTCAGTCCAAACGGCATCTCCATGAATTCATAATGCCCGTAATGGCATCTGAATGCTGTCTTTGGAATGTCTTCTTCTCTGATACGAATTTGATGGTAGCCAGATCGAAGATCTATCTTTGAGAAATAGCTCATCTAGTAGTTCATCAATCCTAGGTATTGGATACCTATTTTTGATGGTCTTCTTGTTCAATGCGCGATAATCAATACACATCCGCATTGTTCCATCTTTCTTCTTCACTAGCACCACAGATGATGCGAAAGGACTTGATGATGGCCTTATATGTCCCATATCGATCAATTCTTTGATCGTCTTCTCAATTTCAATCTTGAAATGCCTTGGATACCAATAGGGTGCAATACTAACAGGTTTCGCCCCATCCTCCAATTCAATGACATGTTCAAAACCTCTATCAGGAGGTATCCCTGGAGGTATATCCCTAAACACTTTACCATGCTTATCCAACATTGCTTGAATTTCTGCAGGATAAATTTCTTCAGTAGAGAGAATTTGGTTGTCCTTGATGCAAACCTACGCTGCCCATTCAATGTCATTATGCCTGAATAATGCTTCCATGCGTTTTGCCGAGACAACTCTGGGATTTCCATCAGATACTGACTTCAGTTTGATCTTTCTTCCCTCATGCATGAACTCTAGTTCCATCTTCTGGAAATCCTGGACTATTCTTCCAAGTGAATGTAACCATTGAACTCCAAGCACTACATCAATATGACCCAGTCCAACTACATAGAAATCATCCTGTAAAGAATAATCTCCCATTTGAATTTGCAGTTGGGACACTTTTCTAGTACAACTCATTAAGAATCCATCAGCAACAGCTATTTGAAATCCTTCTAAGTCTTCAACTGTTAGACCCCGCCTCGCTACCAAACCTTCATCTATGAAGTTGTGAGTAGCACCACTGTCAATGAGACAAGTGACTCTCTGACCCTTCACAACTCCTCTAATGCGGAAGGCATGATACTTAGGTACTCCTGAGATAGTTGCTAATGTTATTTGTCAGATGTTTCTTCTGAAACAACATTAAGAGTTGGTTGTACCTCCTCTTCATCCTGAGTGGATTCTTCTTCACTCAGTAACTCTTCTTCACTTCCATCATCGGATACAACTTCAATCAAATGAGCTTTACCTTTACCAAGGCATCTGTGTCCTGGTTCCCAAGGTTGTTTGCAAGAAAAGCAGAGTTTCTTCCTTCTTAGCTTGTCTCTTTCGGCTGCAAATGGACCTTGAGTCATCTTTTGAGGAAAAGAGGGTCTCCTTTGAGTAGAGCTAACTCCTTTATAGAACTTCTTCTTAGGCTGATATACAGGAGTAGTATCGAGATCTAGAGCAAAGTCAATTGCTTCTTCCAGGTTTGCTAGCCTTTGTACCTTTACCAATGGCTTGATCTGATTGTTCAACCCCTCAATGAACAACATAGTGATTCTTCAGTCAGTCATATCAGGTACCATTACTGCAATCTTCTGAAAGTCATTAACTTACTACACAACCCTTCCTTCTTGCTTGAGTTGAGCTAGTTCACGATAGTACACTTCAGTGTCTTTTCTATCAAACCTCTAAATCAGCTTGGTCACAAATTCATCATAGGAAGTTATCCTATCATGATGTTGAGAGACTAGGCCATGATGCCACCATTGATAAGCCAATCCTTCAAGATGCATTGTAGCAAATTGAATTGCCTTCTTCTCTGTCAAAGGCTTAAGTGAAAGGTATGTGTCCAGCTTGTTTACCCAAGCTCTAGCACTGAGATTACCACTTCCATCATAGGTAGGAATGGGAACTCGATTTAAGGCTTCCTTATACTCCTTTGTATCATCATCCCTTCTAGGATGAAAGCCTCTAGTTCTACCTCGCCTATCCCTATCTTCCCTCTTCTGTCGACAATATTCATTGAAGGTCATCATATCCCGAACACATTCCGGAAGTCTGGCATAAAGATCTGCAAAGAGAGCTATCTCATCTTCAAAATTATTTGGTTCTTCTTCATCAAACTCTTCATCAGCTTCATTGTCCTGTTCAGGTGGTGGTGGAAGGAAAGTTGGTCTTAAAGGCCTATCAACTGTAGGAGTTCGTGTGCGAACCCTTCTGCCTGTTGCACTAGCAGCATCATCATCAACGTGTCGTTCTTGTCTCTCAGGTCTAGCTGCATCTCTACGACCTTGTCCAGCTGCTTCACCCTGATTCATGTTTTGAAGGGTTTGTAGGACTTGTTGCAATACTAGAGTTGTTTGTTGATGTCCGGCAGCAATGTTTAAGAACATGTCTCTGGCTGCACGGTCATTCTCACCCGGTGGGCTTCTACTTCTTTCCTCAGCTATGTGATCTGGAGCTGCTATTTGTAGTTGTTCTTGTTGTTGTCTAGCTCTTCTTGTATAATACCTGTGTGGACCTACTTCAGGTGGCTGCATAACCCAGAGGCTGGCAGGATCCAAGCTCTGATACCACTGTAAGATACCCAACTAGTTCTACTAAAATTTTCCCTTATCTTAGATAAATTTACTTGTACTTAGCTTATCAACTACTTAACACTTCATGACAAACATCAAAGATAACTACTTGAATGATTCAAACTTGAAGCTAGGTACTTGTCTTCTGCTTGATTCAATCTTATTGCAAATGTCTTATTACCTAGATAATGCTTTCAATAGCATTAAGTTACAATCTTATTCAAATGGAAATACAAAAGGAGGCCTTGAAGCCTTGATGTCTACAATGACTTCTACACTCGATCAACTCAATCAAACTCAATGATGTCAACTGAATGTCAACACCTCACATTACAACAAGGGAGCATCACCTTGTCAGTTGAGGGAGCATCACCCCAACACTTGAAACTCGCAGGCCTCAAGATTACAAGCTCAATAGCTTTGCAGAGAGAATTTTGTCAAAAAAAATTGATACCAAATGAATGAGAGAGCTCCTCCTTTTATAGGCCTTCCAAAGGCAATGAAGGCACGTTTTTCAATGCACAAAGAGGAACCAAGGCACGTTTCCCAAGAAGCATATCCAAGGGAATATTCCATCTGATGACTCATTCTGAGTTGGCAATCTTATTCAGAGGCCTTGACACGGATCTCGAAGACATTCTATCGACCAATGAGAGCTCAGGTAGTTACAACTACCTAATCTTCTGACTAGGCGCCCATTTGGAGTAGTATGATCATGGAATGGCGCCGATGTGACCTAGGCGCCCATCTGAGAATTGGGAAGAAGAGGATTGACACTTAGCTTGCTTAGGCGCAGAACTAGTGTCCTTCTGACTGGGCGCCCGCTTTGGAGGATTCACAGGGGTTCTGGCGCCTTGGTCATAACTTATCATCCTTTCAAAGAACCTTGAAAGCAACTTCATTTTAAAGGATCATCATCTCACCTCCTGATGGAGCGCCTTGTTCCAAAACTGGTCTTGGGGACTAGCAACTAACTTAGGCGCACATTTGAGGTAGTTTCAACTAGTATCAGCGCCTAACACCTCAAGTAAGATGTTCTACACAATTCACACTTTCAAATACTTGTAATCAAGCCTTTTGATGCTCCTTTAACCCAGCGCCCTCATCTGGAGTACTAACATCTTGTTTGAGTCTTCAACTTCTCTTAGGCGCACTTATTGATAGAGAAATGTCTAGATTAGCGCCTTAGGAAGAAAATGGTTTTGCCATGCTAAAATCTTCAACACAAGTCACAATTGAATCAAAATTACTATCTTCTATCAAGCGCCTTTCACTATAAGTGGATCAAAAGTTGTTTCCCTTCTTAGGCGCACTTTTGGATGAGTTCAAGGTGCCAGGAGAAGAGTAAAATGGCGCCTTCACTTGAATGGTTCATCTTGCATGCAAGTGTCTACTTCCAAAGGTATTGAAGTAAACTCGGAACATTACCCCTACTAGCGCCTTAGCTTACTGGAGAATTTGGAGATCCATTTATCAATGAGGCGCATCATTGAGATAAAATAACATGGATTTGGCGCCTAGTCTTGAATTGCCCAATCTCCCTGAAGAGCGCTCCTACTTGAAATCTTTGAAACGAAACCAAACACTTGTCTTACCAAGCGCCCTGGCTTCTTGAGGAGTTTGGGAATCATTCACCCATTGGAGTCTTGTTTTGGCACCTTGAAATGCCTAGGTGCTCATTCAATGGTGTTTGACCACAACTTGGCGCCTAAGAAGACTTTTACTTTCTTCATTACCTAACCTTGTTTCCTTTAGTCAGAATCTCATCTCTGCTTTCATAAACACCTGTCATCAAGGGGATTGGAAACATCTTCTAGGTTAGGCGCACTTTTAGGTTTGCACAAGAAGGAATTGGCACCTATACTTGAAATGATCACCTTCCCTGCAAATGCTCACATTTGAAGTCATCAAAGTGAGTTAGGATATCATTCTTCATTAGCGCCTTGACTGAGTGAGAAGATTGGAGGCTACTTAATGCTAGGCGCCCTTTTGATGCTTCAAAAACCTAGGGCGCTCACTTTGGTGAACTCTTCATGACATTGGCGCCTAAGTATGAAAACTTCATTCCTAACATCTTCGCTTATCTCAGAACTGGGCACTGGATTGGAGGAAGTTAACCACAAGGAGCGCCTCCAGTTGGATGCTATACTGAGAGCTAAAATGGACTTTGGAAATTGGGCGCCAAAATGAGCTTGAATTGTCAAGGAGTGCGCCTGGCAATGGTGATCACTGGAGTTGATGAAACTACTCCCAGACTTAGTCAAATTACAAGTTTCTGACTTTGCTCCTACAAAACAAAAGGTTAAGTTAGTCAAAAACCAGTTCATTCCCTCATGATTTAGAATTAGCCTCCGGGAATGAGGAATAGGCTAATCCATTATACACTTGATGATCAAGCCGGAAACGAGGACATGACAAAACACTTCTACATAAACATAGCATGTTAGTAAATTCAAATCACTTCTACATAGACATTTATTTCAGAGGGTGTAGCTAATGTATTTACCAGGCCAAAGAAGCTATCAATTGAGAATGGTATAGTTTCTCACAACATATGAAGCAATATTTATAATAAAACTCACTCTAAAGCTAAAATTTTTTATTAGAGCACAAAAGGAAAAATAACTTACCTCATCCACTGATGAGGTTACCAAATCTCCCGTCTTTATATGCAGATTCATCCCTGGTATACCTGAGGCCAAATTCTCATTTACAACATCATATAGAGAAATATTACAATGGAACTACTTCTGGCACAAATAATCAATGAAAATGTGTTAATATATAATCCATAAAGTTCAAACCTGTAAGACATAATATGCAGGAATAATCCACAAGATATAGTATTAATACTCCCAACAATAAAAGAAAGAAAGAGTCCATGCACATATGCAGGAATAAACCTAAATTTTTGAGGTCACTGTATTTTTGAAGACATTCTATTTAGAATCCTCAAATTCAATCTAGTCGCCATAGAAATGTAAATATTTGTTTATAGCATGTCCCAGTCACTTTTTAACACTCATGTTTATGTATAATTAAGTTCTGATAATTCAAACATCCTGCCTGTGCTATCTATAGAGCTATTGCTTTCAAGATGTTTGCAAGTACTGCTTCCACGATAATGTTCAATCTATCCTCTCCAAAAGAGAGTCTCTTGTGATGGGATCAAATTAGCATACAAATGTAATGTGAGAATCCCCATAAAAAGGTTACATGTTGTACCACACTATATTTTACATGCCCCATGATGTATAACTTTGCTTTGACACAGAAAAGCAAGTTAGTAATTATTTCAGAATTGGTGTGCTTCATATTTTGCAGTTAAGTCACAAGGCCCGTGTTCATGTTTGTTGAAGAAAAAATTCAGAACAAGTTCGTCAACAGATAAAATTTGTGATTAAATTTGAATAATATAAATCTGCAATTGTTATTTTTAATATTAAAATAAATCTACAAGATTGTCAAAATAGATAAGCATTACTAAATAGATTTGAAATATATAAAAAGATGTCCACACTTACAAACCATGATATCCTTATCATAGTTAAACTATAAAAAACATATTTAAAATATTAACAGTCTGAATAAAGGATTAACACACACACACACACACATATGTTAACAATCAAATTGTTCACCCATTTCCAGAAATGTACCCATAACCAACCAGACTGGGTAGGGATCCCAGGTCCAGTCCCTCCTGGGTGCACCGAGGGTTCATATCCAGGACTCTGGTTCTTCTTTGGTTTTTAGCTTTTCCTTGATACTATTTGTTATAGGTGGATCACATATCTATCTGTAGTTTTGAATCCTTTGAAATCTATGGATATGTAGCAGTCTTTGTTCATCAAATTTTCATATTTAGCCACTGATGGCTTATTGTAACCACTGAAGGCTGCAATTTCGTAACAGTATTTCCCTTCAATCTATATATTATTTTATGTTTATATATTTATATTAATATATTTTATGTTACTTATTTATATTTATATATTTATATAAATGGATATAAAATGTATTTTTTGTTTTACTAATATATTTATATCAGTATATTTATATATTAAATTTATTGTTAATATATTTATATTTATCTTATTTTTATATATTTTTAATATATATATATACCCCCGATAATGGGATTGAACGATGAGTGTATGTCAAAAGTAAGCAATGAGTAATGGTTAAGAGGAGGACTGATTGATGGTTTGGCATGTGTGAAGAGGATGGCATTTATGTTTTGGGATGAAGCACGGGTGGTTGGATGTATTTGTATGCGTTGGGACAGAGGTAATTCATTTCTCTCTTGTCCTCGATGCTAGTAGCTTCTTGAAGGTCTGAGTATAATGGCGACTGGGAGTGCGAGTGGTGATGTGAAGTGTGGAATGGGCAAACGGGAAAATGCTAAGGGGAAGGGGGAAGTCTCAGGTGCTCCTAGAAGGCAATTGCGTAGGAAGGGAGGGGGGTGGACGGTTGGCGGGGTGAAAATTGTGGAGGAAAAGCCTGTAAGGAGAATGGGGGCTCGGAAAAGGATGAGGAAGTTGTTGGGCGATCAGGCTTTGGAGGGTTTATAAATGATTTGGAGCAGGAAATCAAAAACCCGGTGCTTAGGGAGTGGCTGGGAAGGATCTTGAAGCTGGCGAAGGAGATGAACAGGGATGAAGGGGTACAGGTTCATTCAGCCATGGCAAATCTGTTACTTGACCCGGGCAACTCCCGTGGCCGATGGAATGTCTTTGGGGCCGTGCAATCGTTAACAGTTTCCACGATGTTGTCAATTGCGGCGTCTTCTGTGCTAGTACACGAGGATTTAATCAAGGTCACAAAGATGGCGGAGACAAATATGAAGACCGTTATAGGACACATCCACAACTTGCAGGAACGGATGATAGATTGCAGGATGGTACTGGAAAAGATTGCATCTAAGCTGGAGGTTCCATTGCAGAAACACCCGCACGCCTCTTTTTCCTACGGGTGTGATTCTGAGAATGATGCAGTGGACCTGGACGGGGAGGAGAATGTGTAGGGTATGTTGCAGGATAAAATATGTATTGTTTTTTGATAGGGATGATGAGCCTGTGTAATTTGCTCATATCTCCTTTAGACATTAGGGTAGTATGTTTCAGATACTGTTAAATGGGTGGTTTTAAAACTGGACGTCTCTGGAAATCAACATTAACAGCATACTACTAAGACTCCAAAATTTGATGTTTGCAACAGATAAACATGAGAAAACAAGTTTTTAAAAATTAGAAAAGAATGAAAAATATATTTATGTGGAATCCTGAAATTCCATGTTTTAGATTGATTCTATGAACATTGAGGGAAGAAATCATACCAAGTATTTCCCTTAATTCCTTTGCTGTGCAAGCTGCTTGCACAGGTCCACGCCTTCCAACTAAATACACTTTCCTGGATTCACAAAAAATCTGCAGAAATACTTTAAATTGGAACTATAAGAATGATGTTGTCTGCAATAATATCATTGCATAAAGAAAGCATTCCAAAGAAATTGTTTAACCTGATGCAACTTTTCCGCAGAGCAGATAAGGCATGCTCTGCAATATCAGTAGTAGCCAGTTCCTTTAATGGACGTAGAAGAATCCTAGCAGCATCAAGAGCTACATTGCCCTGCAAAAATAACAATAAAAATAATCGGTTTAAAATAAGGATACATAGAATAACAAAAAAGGCCGTTAATAAGAGATACAAACAGATAGTATTATGCAACAAATTCAAGTTGTGAAAAATGCAAACAAGGGTTAGAAAAAATTGAAAAACATGTATGGATGTTTAGAAAACTAGAATTTTAATTATCAAGAATCAGTCATTAAATAAATTAAAAATGGTTAAAAAAGATAATGCAGATCATCTTCACACTTAATAGAAATCAGTAACCAACTTGCAGTCTTGCTAGGAAACATAATGATGAGTTAGTTCAACTTGCTCTCAATGGCCTAACCATTCAGAGTACACCTAGAAACCTGTTATATCTATTATAAAGATAACAGAAATCTGAAATTGAGACCAGAACAGAGACGTTGAAATAAAACAGAAAATTAAAAACAATGGTTGAAATTAAAACTAAAAATGTTATCAAAACTGAACAGATGTAATGTCTGAATCCAAAAAACTGAAAGTAGTGGAAAATTAAATTTGAAACTTCTAGAAAATTGAAATGTGTAATTAATGGGAGAAAAAATAAAGTAAAATCTGTAGCTGCTGAAACACCTGAAATGAAATTCCCTTTTGCTTATTTAAAACTGGAAACTAAAATAGAGACTTAATAGTATTGCAAACTATATCACACCTCATAAAAGGAAAGAAATTTCCTAAGAGGAATGGAAGCTCACTCAGGCTACAAATACTTCCAAGAACATTATGGACACTATCCTTGGCCTAGACACAGTTGCTGTAGAATTGAGCACAACCACTTTCATTAAAAACATAAGATCCTATTAGAATGAACAAGCCTCGGTATAGATTTTACCATGAAACAACTTGTGTATTCAAAACCCAGCAAATCATACCAACAGCTTGGATGAACTAAATCCAGACACATCGATCAAAAAGGTGGGTTGGCACATTAACCCCAAATTCGTTCTGCCTGGTAACATAAAAAAGGTTGACTGGTCCCACTGTTTAATAATGTCATTATTATCGACATAGAACAAACTAAAGGTTCAACAAATTACCAGAATCGCCTCAAGGTTTCATTATTGCTTCAAAAGAGTTTGTTGATAAATTAAAAAAATTAAAAACTGAATATTAGGGCATGATGATCTTCTGTCAAAAATGGAGATTCCAAAGTACCAGGAGACATCTACATGTAATGAGGTTGTACTCATTTGCAAAGGCAAAAAGGTAACAGTTCAAAAGGGATCTAATTCAGGTCCTAAGCAAGAGTCCAAGTTGACTGGTCCCACTGTTTAATAATGTCATTATCATCGACATAGAACAAACTAAAGGTTCAACAAATTACCAGAATCGCCTCAAGGTTTCATTGCTTCAAAAGAGTGTTGATAAATTAAAAAAATTAAAAACTGAATATTAGGGCATGATGATCTTGTGTCAAAAATGGAGATTCCAAAGTACCAGGAGACATCTACATGTAATGAGGTTGTACTCATTTGCAAAGGCAAAAAGGTAACAGTTCAAGAGGGATCTAATTCAGGTCCTAAGCAAGAGTCCAAGAAGAAAGGTGGAAGAAAGAAATTTATCAGGCCAAAGAAAATTGCTTCAAACCATGATGAACCAGCTCATCATACACAAGACTGTTGACCACATCAAGAAAAAAAAAGGAAAAATATTTCATCCAAATAGGTCTGCAAATTTAGAAGAAAAGACAATGTTCTCAATGCTTCAACACCTAGAGATGCTCTTCAAGTAATGATCAATACATAGGTTTGTGCATACCAATGTACCAAACAATAACAAAATATTTTCAGTTCATTATGTTGATTTTGGTAGCTAGGTCGGATCCCTCCCAGAGACCGACCTAGTCATAAAATGCTGAATGGCCTATCGGCCTTAGCATTTTGAATCTCAGTTGTATTAACCGATGTAAGGCAGGCCCCATTTGGGCGAATTCATTCTATGTATCTTGAAATTACAAATAGGTCTGGACCTATTTCAATGTAACGTGTATGTAATTATTTGAATTACTATAACTTGGTGCCAAATTGTATCAGGCCGACCAAGGTTATTGTTTGTGCGATCTCCTATAAATGTAAAGTGACTGGTAGTCACAATACACAGCATTTCACCGAATTCTGCTCTGCGAAAATTATCCATTGGTGATCTACTTCAAGTTCTTCAATAATCATCTGCAATTAGCAAGGGCTTCGTCGATTGTTGAACTAGTTCAACGGTTCAACCGTTCCACAGGTTCAAAGGTTCGATAGTGCAAGGTTTCCACCGATAGTTGAACTAGTTCAACTGGTTCAACAGTTCAACTGGTTCACTGGTTCAACTGGTTCACTGGTTCAACGGTTCAACGAGTTCAGCCGGTTCAACAAGTTCAACCGGTTCAACGAGTTCAATCGGTTCAACGGTTCAAGAAGCTCAATGGTTCAACTGGCTCTGTGATTCGATAATTTGATTTGTTCATCCCGCTTGCTATGCAAAATTGTAATCTGTCTCTGATATTAATCTAATCGAATCTGAGATTTTCTTGCTAGGTTTTCCACCTCTAAGGGAGAGGTTTTCCCAGGGTATCTTCGTGTTATGTGTGCATTTGTGTTTTCTTGTTCTTTACTATTAATCTAATTGCTAAAATTTAACATGGTATCAGAGCCAAGTTTGAATTAGTATAATCGGATTTGCAGTAACCAATAATCTACTTCTGCTCTTATCACTTCTTCAAGATGGTTCTCAAGGTGGAAGATAGATTGGATGGGGCTTCCAATTTCACATCATGGAGAGTCCGCATCATGTTTGCGTTGAATGAAAATGACCTTGCAGACTTTGTGACCAAAAAATCTTCCGAGCCTGAGGCAGAAGGAGAAAAGACCCAATGGAGGAAGAAAGATCTTCAAGCTCAAAAGATCTTAATTGATTCAGTAAAGGACCACATTGTTCTCATCATCTCCAAGCTGAAGACAGCAAGCACAATGTTCAAAACCTTGGAGGAGATGTATGAAATCAACAACACTAGTCGTGTTCTAGCTTTGAAGCAGCAACTTCATCACATCAAGATGGCTAAAGGTGAATCCATCATGGCTTACTTCCTGAATATTTCTGATTTGAGAGATCAGCTCTCATCTATTGGAAAGATTGTTGATGAAAATGGTTTAACTATGCTAGCCCTCAATGGTCTTCCAGCATCTTGGGAATCCTACATTCAAGGAATTAGTGCAAGAGCTAATCTGCCCAAGTTTGACAGATTAAGGGCTGACTGTATTCAAGAAGAGTCTCGACTGGCTACTAGAAGAGTTATCAAAAACACTCATGAAGACAATCATGTCCTTGCTGCCCAGTCCTTCAAGAAGAAAGGAGGCTATTGGAAGAAGAACAATTTCAAGAGGAATAGAGATCAAAGGTCTAATCCACCTCATGATTCGAAGAGAAATAAAAAGGACTTGTCTCACATCAAGTGCTTCAGGTGTGACAAATTCGGTCACTATGCAAGGGACGGTTTATCCCAGCCTAAGCAACAAGGAGCAAACTTAAATGAAGTCTCAAATCAGTCTAATACTAAAGACTTCCTTTTCATTTCTGCTCTGTCAAGCAATGTACCCTCAGACAGTGATACTTGGCTGATTGATAGTGGTGCATCTAGACACATCACCGGCTATCGAGAGCACCTCTCAGATTTAGTGGAGAAAGAGTCTAATCTTCATGTAGTCATTGGTGATGATGCTCGCTATTCTGTGAGAGGTTTTGGTACTACTTCCCTTAATTTAGATTCTGGAATTTCTCTTCACCTCAATGATATTTTGTTTGTGCCGGGAATCAAAAGAAACCTTATCTCCATATCAGCACTAGAAGATAAAGGTTATCAGATTGCATTTTCTGAGGGAAGGGTGCTTGCATGGCCTAAGAAGTCCAGCATCAAATCAGCTCGTGTCATTGGGAATAGGTATGAGAGCCTATATAAGCTTTCAGCACGTCCAGTTCAAGCTCTCATTCATGAAGCACCTGAGTCAACCGAGCTATGGCATAGAAGACTTGGACATCTTCATTTCCAAGCCCTCCCTACACTTGAGAAGATAGTTAAAGGTATGCCTAAACTTAGTCATATCCATGATAATACATGCAAAGGTTGTGCTATGGGTAAGAACACTAAGAGTCTATTTCATCAAAGTGAAAGTAGGTCTAAAGAGAAATTAGCTCTTGTGCATTCTGATTTATGTGGACCTATGTCTGTTGCTTCCCCAAGTGGATTCTTGTATTATGTAATTTTTATAGATGACTACTCTAGGAAAACTTGGATTTACTTTCTCAAATGAAAAGAATCTGATGAAGTCCTAAGTAGATTCAAAGAATTTAGAACTTTAGCTGAAAATCTATTTGGGAAAAGAATTGAAGTTTTAAGGTCTGACAATGGGGGTGAATACACCTCGGGTAGCTTTCATGATTTTTGTGTTGAGGCAGGGATCAAGAGGGAGTTTTGTGTTGCCTACAACCCTCAACAAAATGGGGTTGCAGAAAGAAAGAACAGATCCATAGTTGAGGCAGCAAAAGCTATGATTCATGATCAGGATCTGCAGACTTTCCTATGGGCCGAAGCATCTAGGACTGCTGTCCACATTCAAAATAGATGCCCTCACCGTGTATTGAAAGATATGACTCCAGAAGAAGCATTCTCAGGGATCAAACCTGATATCAGTCACTTGAGGATCTTTGGGAGGGAGTCCAATATATATCCATGTACCCAAAAAGAAGAGAACCAAGTTGGAACCTTCTGGCAAAAGAGGCATTCTTGTGGGCTACAGGGAAACATCCAAAGCATTTAGAATTTACATTCCAGGTCAGAAGTTTATTGAGGTTAGTAGAGATGTCACTTTTGAAGAAAATATTGCACTCAAAAGATCTAAAGGCTCAAGTATAGAGATTGACAATGAAGTCCATGATAACCCTCAAGACATGGATATTGAGCATGATACTAAGATTCAGAGAGAGTCTACAAAATCTGAAACTCATGATGATCCAAGTGAACCTTTGGATCCTACCGATGGGCCTAGGGACATTACCATGAGTAAGAAGAGACCTCTCTGGATTCAAAAGGCAGAAAAGTTTGCAGCTCCAAGTGGCACATTCAGAAAAAGTAGGAGGCCTCAGAAATTCTCCGACTATGTTGCATTGATGTGCAATCTCATTGAGACTGAACCTTCCAGTGTTGAAGAGGCCATGAAACAACAAGCATGGAAGAATGCTATGGATGAAGAATAGCAATCTATCATCAAGAATGATGTATCGTATCTTCCAAATGGTTGTTTAAAATTAAACATGCTGCTGATGGAAGTATTGAGAAATACAAAGCTAGATTTGTAGCTCGTGGCTTCTCTCAGAAAGAAGGCATAGATTATGAGGAAACCTTTGCCCCTGTTGCTCGATATACTTCAATTAGGACTATCATTGCTATTGCTGCAGCTAAGGGATGGAAGTTGCATCAGATGGATGTAATGACAGCCTTCCTCAATGGTGTTATTGAAGAAGAGGTCTACATTGAGCAACCTGAAGGCTTTGTGATCCATAAGAAAGAATCTCATGTATGCAGATTGAAGAAAGCATTATATGGCCTTAAGCAGGCCCCCCGTGCTTGGTATGAAAGAATTGACAAGTACTTGGTAAGCCTAGGATTCTGTAAGAATGATGTTGATCCTAACCTTTACTTCAAGGTATTCAATGGTGAAATGTTGATTTTGGTTTTATATGTTGATGACTTATTCCTAACTGGAGAAGATCATCTCATTCTTAGATGTAAGGAAGAATTGACTTCAAAATTTGAAATGAAAGATCTAGGTCTCATGCATTTTTTTCTAGGGTTAGAAGTATGGCAAAGACCCAATGAAATTATTCTAAGTCAAGGAAAATATACCATTGATATTTTGAAGAGATTTGGAATGTTAGATTGTAAACCTATGCCTACTCCTATGGAAACTAACTTAAAGAAGTTGAGTGAATCTGCAGCTAGGTCTGATCTTGTGGATCCTACTGAATACAGGCAGCTAATTGGATCCTTGATGTATCTAGTTAACACTAGACCTGACATTTGCTATGTAGTGAGTGCCCTCAGCCAATTCATGTGTGAACCAAGGCAGATTCATCTTGTTGCAGCCAAGCATATCTTGAGATATTTGCGTGGTACACTTGGATATGGATTGAAGTACTCTTCCAATACAGTCATTACCTTGGAAGGCTATTCTGATTCTGATTGGACAGGAAGTGTCACTGATAGAAAGAGCACTTCTGGAGTTTGTTTCAGCTTGGGATCCGCCATGATATCCTAGTGCAGCAGGAAACAGTCTTCAGTAGCATTGAGTACTGCTGAAGCAGAATATATTGCAGCTTGTGTGGCATCTCGAGAAGCAGTGTGGCTTCGAAAACTCCTTGCAGGATTGTTTGGACAACCTTGGGAGCCTACAGTTATTCATAGTGATAATCAGAGCTGTGTGAAGCTCTCTGCCAATCCTGTGTTTCATGACAGATCAAAGCATGTGGAAACTCAGTATCACTCTATCCGGAATATAGTGCAAAAGAATGCTATTCAGCTGAAATACATCAGCACTGATGAGCAAACAGCAGATGTTCTCACCAAACCTCTTGCTCGAGTAAAGCTTGCATATTTTCGAGACAAGCTTGGAGTTGTAGAGAATGAAGCCCTAGCTGAGAGGGAGTCTCAGCATCAGTGATACATTATACTGTATCTTCCACCCTTTGCGAGTAGGCATGGTGGATCCACCCTCTACAAGTAGGCATGGTGGTAATGCACTCTTCTCTGGGAGAAGTTTGAGGTGAAAGCCCTCTTCCACCCTCTGCGAGTAGGCATGGTGGATCCACCCTCTGCAAGTAGGTATGGTGGATATCATGGGAGAAATTCCATGATGTGCTTGTTCACCCTCTGGGAGTATCTATGGTAAACGTCATGTGAAGATGACAATAAGCACTTATGTTTTCATCTATGGGAGTAGCCATGGTGGTAGTCACTATGTGACTTGATCCTTATGAAGGAATCCTCCCTAGCTAAGAGGGAGTGTTGATTTTGGTAGCTAGGTCGGATCCCTCCCAGAGACTGACCTAGTCATAAAATGCTGAATGGCCTATCGGCCTTAGCATTTTGAATCTCAGTTGTATTAACCGATGTAAGGCAAGCCCCATTTGGGAGAATTCATTCTATGTATCTTGAAATTACAAATAGGTCTGGACCTATTTCAATGTAACGTGTATGTAATTATTTGAATTACTATAACTTGGCGCCAAATTGTATCAGGCCGACCAAGGTTATTGTTTGTGCGATCTCCTATAAATGTAAAGTGACTGGTAGTCACAATACACAGCATCTCTCACCGAATTGTGCTCTGCAAAAATTATCCATCGGCGATCTACTTCAAGTTCTTCAATAATCATCTGCAATTAGCAAGGGCTCCGTCGATTGTTGAACTGGTTCAACAGTTCAATCGTTCCACAGGTTCAAAGGTTCGACAGTGCAAGGTTTCCACCGATAGTTGAACTGGTTCAACTGGTTCAACAGTTCAACTTGTTCAATTGGTTCACTGGTTCAACTGGTTCATTGCTTCAACGGTTCAACGAGTTCAGCTGGTTCAACAAGTTCAACGGGTTCAAATGGTTCAACGAGTTCAATCGGTTCAACGGTTGAAGGAGCTCAATGGTTCAACCGGCTCTGTGATTTGATAATTTGATTTGTTTATCCCGCTTGCTGTACAAAATTGTAATCTGTCTCTGATATTAATCTAATCGAATCTGAGATTTTCTTGCTGGGTTTTTCACCTCTAAGAGAGAGGTTTTCCCAGGGCATCTTCGTGTTATGTGTGCATTTGTGTTTTCTTGTTCCTTACTGTTAATCTGATTGCTAAAATTTAACACATTATTGTCAAGATTGCATATAAAAGGTAGCTGTTGGCAAAGTTATTTCCGATGATATCAGAAAAATATTGTGATTTGCTGGCTGAGATGCTTCAAGCAATGCTCAGTACATAGGTTTGTGCATATCAATGTACCAAACAATAACAAAATATTTTCAGTTCATTCTTCATGAGGTTGCATTTAAAAGGTAGCTGCTGGCAAAGGTATTTCCCATGATATCAGGAAATTTTTGTGATTTGCTGGCTGAGCCCAACAGTAGAAAGAAACTAGCACATTAAGGTAGAAGTACAGAAACTAACAACACGACAAGAAGTGCAGCTAGAGATTGATGAGTCGGTACATGCACTTCAAGACCTGCCACGTGGACTGCCACCAAAAATAGCCATGAACACATCATTGGCTTGAGAAAATTGAACCAAAGTAGCTGATACTGCAAGAAGGTTCATGCCAAGAGCCATATGTTTACAATGGAGTTCACAACAAAGGAAGAAATAAATTATATGAATGTGCACATAAAACAAGTACATCAATCGAATTTCAATTGGACAAAGCTAGTATGTAGTAATACATGTCAGTGCCTAAAGAATATCCTAAAACAATGCACTAGGGAAACTACATCAGACAAAAACGGCAACTAAATGTAAATCCAAAAATTCTAAGGTGTTAAAGGACTGCTGATGATGGCCATAAAAGTATAGCTCCCACAGGATAATATAAAGCAAAAACAATCACCTTCACTGCCAGAATGAGGGTCCACAGAGAGATAAACCCAATTAAATCACCAATAAAGAGTCTAAAAATATCTTCTGAAGATTGGCTAAGGCTGAGAGGAGCTAGTGGAGTTATCCTTGAACGACAGGCTAAATCACAAGGTTTGAATTCGACAACCATGAAATTCGGAATAAATTCGGCAAGGAAAAATTTGGAAAAAGAATTCGTGATTAAATTCGCCTTAAATAAATTTGAATTTTTTAAAATATATTATATAAGTAATAAATACACAAAACATTGCTAAATAGATACCACATTTATAAACCATAATAAACTTTAATACTCATTTTAATTTAAAAATATAAATAAATATATTTAATTTGTATTTTAACTTTAAAAAATAAAATTAAAAAATTACTAATTTTATTTTAAAAAACATTAAAAAAAATGTTAAATTTATATTTTAATTTAGAAAAATAAAATTTAAAAAATACTAGATTAATTTTAAAAATATAAAAATAAAAAAATATTAAATATACGTTTTAAGTTTTTAACTTTAAAAAGCAAAATAAAAAATCTAAATTTTATTAAAAAAACTTAAAAGTAGCACTTGCACCGATAGGAGGTTCAAGGAATACACCGATAGGAACAATCGACGAGTTTAGAAAATTTTCTGACATGAATTTTTTTACGACGTGAGACAATTTTCCTAGGAGTCTAATGCTCACATATAAAAGCCTATCAGCTCATTAAAAAACAAAATAAAAATATAATAAATATTAAATTTTATTTTAAACTTAAAAAGCACTAAAAACTTTAGTTACAGAAATTAGAAAATTTAAAACGTCAAGCCTGTGGCATAGAGGTGACTGCAAGCGCCCAGGTCGCTGCAAAATCGTCTGCAAACCCGTCTCCAAACCTGTCGGGTGTCTGCAAACCCGGAGCAAAAAAGAAGCCCGCGCTAGATAAGCACTTTTTTATTTTTATTAAAAAATGAACCTTAAAAAACGTTGTACGATTTTTTTATGAATTCCAATGATTTTTTTAGACTTATTAAAAATCCGCTGATTTTCGAATCTCTTGGCCAAAAATTGGCGAATCCTGTGACTTAGACGACAGGCATAACAAAATAATCTATTTGTATCCTCCTAATATCCAAGGCCAATGATCCTGAAGAAACTGGTTACATGTTGGTGTAAACAAGGTATATTACCTAACTGGTTCCACATTAGGTCCTACTCACACTTGTCTAGTTAAGTTTACTTAGGGCATACTTAGGGTATACTAAGGACAGTTATCACTTTGTGTCTCAAACTCTCAAGACATAAGATTAAGACACTTGTCATAATCTTATGTTGTCCTATGTTTCACCTTGGCCTATATAACCAAGGACTTCTCATTGTAATATTATTCAATCAAATATATTGTGTATTTACATCCTTTGTTAGAATAGAATTATTCTTTCATGTTGGGTCTCTCTTGTGCTTTCATTGAAGCTCCTAGATCTTGGGTGGTTGATCTTGGGTGGCTACCTCCATGGCCAAATCTTGCATGGTATAGAACATACTATACCAACTCTTACATAGTATCAGAGCTTGTAGAATTGCTTTATGTTAGTCTTTTTTTAAAGATCTAGTATGCAAATCTTGGTTGATCTTGAAAAGTTGAGTATGTTGTTATCTTGCATCATATGATGACCTAAAGATATCAGAAAAACTTGATAGAAATATCAAATTTGGGAGGATTTCTTCTTTGTGGCTTTGCATTGCAAATTCATTTTGGAGCATGTTGGTGCAAATATGAGCTCACCATTGAGCTCAGGATGTCCAAAAAAGTCATCTTAGCCTTTTGATTTGTCCAAATTGGACATTGGTGGCAAGACCTACAACAGTTTGAAGTTAGAAGATGGTTGTCAACTCTGGAAGGTAGCTGCAATTTTGGAGCATTTTAGATCAAATCTGATCTTACCATCACATCCAAAAGGCCCAAGAACCTAAAGATCAACTGTCAATTCATCAGATTTGGAGCACTTTGCCCCGGGCCATCAAAAAAAATCTTCCCCTATCAGTCGTATGGATCAAAAACTTCACAAAATATTCTATGCAAGCGTGATTCGGTCAACTTTAGTTTTTATCCATTGGATAATATTATATTGTCCGCTGGGAAAAAGTAATTGTTCACTGATCAATTCAATTATCTAAGGGTTTTATTGAAAATTCTACAGACACTTTAATTCACATTTGCAAGGATTGTACCCAGTGTGTTGCAGGGTACCCAAAGGTACTGCAATACCCCCATAGATCCCCGCAGGCGCACGTGGCACCATTCCCACCACATTGTAATGTCCCCATTTTCAGAGTGATAACCTTTGGAGAGCGAAGGGACTTGTTTTCACACTCAGGGATTTTTTGAAGAAGGATTGAGGTTTGGAGATGACTTAGCATATTTTTTTGATGGTTTGGATGTGTTCATTTCATTTAATATATTTTCTTTTCCATGGGAGCGAACCATTTGAAGGAATTATGAGTGTGGAAACTTATCATGTCGAGGAGATTTGCCATGTGATAAAGTTGTTAGCACATTCCATGTTGATGCCACCTTGAGGACGGATAAGTGATAATATCTAGATCATGTGTATATGCCATCCTTGTGGAGACTCCATTTGATGCACTATTGGACGACCTTTGAGGAGAGACAAATAATAAAATAAGACCTATTCCTTGAGCACTTGAAGGAAGTTACCTTGGAGAGGAAAAAGAAGAATAAATCCAAATTTTGGGCACCTAAAGTTCTCATACTGGGTCGGCCTTGTTAAGAGGAAAACATAAGGCACATTCCTAGGTCGGCCAAAGTCTAGGCATAAGGAGGTCGGCCCTTGAAGTGGGAAAAAAAAGATAATAAAATAATGATTTTTCTGCCTAGGTCGGCCAGCATTTGAAGGAGGTGAAAACATGTATAAATATAAGTTATTTTGGTGGCATTTCAGCATCATTCATTCGCTCATTCACACATCAATTGGAGTTTATCTCTTGGAGAAGGACTTAAGATAAAAAACTTGAGTTCTTGGGAAGAGTTGGACGAAACCCTAGCTCTTTCTTGTGGAGGATTCTGTGACGGGAGTTCCCTTGTGCTTCATTGATAAGTTGTGGAGAAGAGCAGATTGCTAAATCAGATTTGGAGATCATCTTTGAGGCTTCCCTTGGCATGGATTGTTGAATCTTTGACTAGGGTTTGACCTAGATTTGGAGCGCCGCCTTGGAGGAAGGTTGACTACATTCTTGAAGACGAAGTTAGAGTTTGTCATTGCTGATTAGGGTTAGGGCAGAGCAGAATTCTAGAGCAGCAGGAGTGCAGGTCTGCTTTCACTCTAATTCCTTGGTGTGGCATCAACATTGTCTTAGGGTTTCATCCCTCATTGGAGTGCCATCATTGGAGGTCATTGAAAGATCATTTTGGTTATGTTTTTGGTATGTTTTTTCTGTAAAACTTGGGCAGATTTATGCTGGGCATAATTGGCACATTTGCCCATGCATTGGATGTGATTAAGGACTTGTTATATTCTGAATTTCATAGCAGCAGACTTCTAATTTTGTTTTCAGACCTTTGTGGTTGTAATTTAAAGTGTATAAATTGCATATTTCATGGTGTAATTCATGTTCATAATGTGTAGTATCATTTGTCATCAATTTTAGCCATGTTTGGATATGTTTCATGCTTGCTGGGAATAATTGTTTAGAACAGAAAATTGGATCAGAAATTTAGGGTTTCAGCAGAAAACTAGGGCAGAATTCCAAGTAAGAAAAATCAAAGTTTCCCAAGTGTAGAAGCTTGGAAAGCCCGTAAATCCAAAATTGTCCAAAAGAAAAAGAACAAGCCTAAGAACTGTAATGTCCCCATTTCTAGCATGATCGCCCAATAGGAGTCTGGGTTAGCCTATCCTCATTCCCGTAGGCTAATTCGTCAAGCAAGGGAATAATTTCTGGTTGAGCTGTGGCTTGGAGAAGATAATGTTGTTCAAAGGCTTGGAGAATGGAAAGATGTTTTATAGGGCTCAACCAATGTCCAGCAAAGTGGAAAATGAATTAATGTAATTTTACATTAATTATCGAAGGAGAAAAAAATAATAAAATGATGGCTTGTGGAATTGGACGAAGCATTTTGGAGAAAATAATTAAATATTAATATTTTATTATTATTTAATTTGGAGCAGCCAGTTTGGAAAAAAAATAAAATAAAAATATATATATTTTATTTTGAGTGCTCACCTTGGAGAAGAAAAAAAGAAATAATAAACTATATCATATTCTTGGATTTTGGGTGCTCACCTTGGGAAAATAAATAAATTAATAAAATAATAATATTTTTGAATTTGGGCGGCCTCTTTGGAGAATTAAAAATAATGAAATATTGGTTTTTTGGCCGACAAGGAGGGAAAAGGCAATTCAAATCTTTAATTTGAATTTGTTGGCTTCAACGATGAAAAAGAAGAACCAAGTATAAAAGAAGGTTGAAGGAGCTCATTCCGGCATCACGAATACTTTGGCAACTTTGGCATTTTGCTTGGCAATTGTACTGCAGGACTTCCAAGGACGAAAACCCTTGCGGAGGTGGTGTGTTGGACGAAAACCTAATCACATCTTGGAGATTCATACGGAGTTCAAATTTGTGCTTCATTGGAGATTTGAAGATTCATTGAGCATCATTGATACATTGTTCATAGTTGATTGCATTGAAGTTTTGATTGAGGAGAATTGTTGAAGATTTGTTGATAAATTGAAGATCCATTGAATTGCATTCTTGAGCGTCGATTTGTAGAGATCATTTGCTTGTTGGAGCGCATTGTTTGGAGGTGGTTGTGGCTGTTTGACAACAGAAACCTTGCAGATTTTTAGAACAGCAGTCCATACCCTAGCCGCCACCCACTCTTTGGAGTATTTGCATTACATTTTGGAGCGCTAGATCTTGAGGGAGCTTCAGCCTAGTGTTGGCTAGCATTTTGGGGTCCGAATTGGCATTGTTGGAGGGTGATCTGCATATTGTGTCATCATTGCATGTCCCTAGAGCAGCAATTTGCATCCTGGCATCACCTAGAACCATAGAACAGTGTTTGCAGCCTTCCTCATCATCAGCCATCAGCCATTAAGAGGCAGCGATCAGCCTTTAAGCAGGACAAATTGCTTATTGGTTCGTTGACTTCATCCATTGGATCCTTTGAAGAACATTTGGCATCTTCATTATTGTTTTGACATCACAAATTGGATTCAGTCCTAGGGTTTCATGCTTGAAAATTGCAAATTCAGAAAATTTGGTTCAAACCCTAGTTCGGCACATTACAAAAACACACAACAACAATCCACATCCACTTCCACTTCCACAGAAGAACATAAAAAATTCCTCTTCCAAAGGGGAATCGTCTAAGAAGGAGAAGCCCAAATGTGCATATTGCAAGAAATCAAGGCATGATGAGCATCAATGTTATTCAAAACAAATTGATGAGTTGAAGCATCTTGTAAAGAAGAATCAAATCAATTTTCCTTCAACTATGTCAAGGGGTTCATGTTCTTCTTCTTCATTTTCAATGTCAAAGAAACAAAAGGGGCAAGCACTTGTTGCAGTTGCAGATTCTAAGTCAAGGAGATGGATTCTTGATTCTAAAGCTTCACATCAGGCTTCATCAAAGAGTATGTTCTCTTCATTTGAGACTTGTTCATCACCACACATCCTAATAGCCAACAACACATATATGCATGTTTGTAGGAAAGGATCTATTGCCACAAACAAAGAACAATGTCCTTTGTGTGCCTTCATTGTCAACCAATATCCTTTCTATCTATCAAATCACACATGGTGGAGCAGGGAATAGTGTTGAGTTCACACCAAATTCTGTGATTATTTGGGATTTGCATAGTAGAGATATTGTTGCAGTTATGGAAGTAGATCACCAATCTCGAATGTACACCTTCTCACATTTTGCGCATATTGTTCCTTCGGCTGATGTACACACTCAAGCATCTAGTGTGGACACTTTTGAGGAGATATAGTATGGTCATTTGAATCTTGTTGCTTTTCATCGACTGAGGTTCTAGAGACGTGTTGACATTCCATCTCCTCCACTTCCTGCTGCATCTACAAAGTTCAGTATTGCTACATCCATGGTTTCGAGTGATTCAGTGCAACAAGATCATCATCTTCCAAATACAGCTACTTGGGATGAGTATTTGACAGACATTTCAAGTTTGTTTTGTGAGTCCTATCTTGCAGACTTTGATGACAACATTGAGGACATTCATCTCCTCTTTGATGACAACTTCTAAGGAGTTGATTCTTCTTCTTTGGATGTGATGAGGACACATTTAGTGTAATGTCCCCTTTCTAGTGGAAGCGCTTGAACCTGAATCTGCATTCAAAAGTGATTCTCAAAGAGACATTAGTAACATTAGAGATCAATAAATTACAATGAAATATCCAATAAGATCAAAGATAATAAAAATATTTCATTCTTATCATTAAAGGATTATTCATTTCCTTCTTATCATTCACTATGGATGATTCTTCTATAATATATTTCATAAGTACATTAGGGTAGATATTAAACATATTTCAAGATCCATATCTTCCCCTCTTATTCTTCATCGAGGAATTAGGCTTTACATTAGGGCGCGCTGAAACCATCCCCGACCCGGCTTTGGGAAACTAATCCCAGCCATTGAGGCCCATACAGAATCTCTGATCCGGCTTCGGGAAACTATGTCCCAGCCATTGGGATCGATATGAGATCTCTTGACCCAACTTCGGAAACTATATCCCAGCCGTTGGGGTCTATACAGAAGATGGAATTACTCCGCCTTTCCCTACAATACCCATGATTCCTCATTGGATGAAGTAATAAGGGCTACGGAAATATGATCTTTATTTCAATATTCCCTTGTACTATATATGCAATGCTATTGTACCATTTATCATCATATAGACATTCATATTTCAATTTGGAATTACCACTATGGAGTATTCTTGTTATTATACCATTGTTCATCCTTGTTAATTATTAGGACTGAATATGAATATTAATTCCATTATAAATAGATAAATATTCTTACAATCACTCATATGAAACAAGCATAAAATTGATATTACAACATGGTATGCTAATAGCATGAACTGATCAATCAAAGTGTCATGTATATATCTTATTAATTATAAGACCTAAGTAACTTAATCCAGTACTTACCTGATTGGTGGCAGATTGACTTGTTGCTGTATATTTTTACTTCTTTGCTTCCTTTATCTCCTTCCGTATTCCTTATATTTCTTCTTATCTTTTCTTGCTGAGCCCCCTTATTTCCCATATACCTTCCCATTCATATATCTCTCTCATAGATTGAGGAGAGTCACCCCTTTTTGAAAGGGAGGTGACTCCTCATAAATCGCACCTTTTTGGAGGGGATCGCTGTCCCCTAAGGCTGATCACAGCCTTTGATAATTGCTGTCCCTTCATTATTTGAACGCAGCCCCTCATGCCCTTTAGTGCATTCGCTCCCTATGCACCATGTATCTATTATAAATGGTTTTGCTTGCTGACCATCAATCGCTGCTTTTTAATTGTTTGCAGCCAGCGATTGGTTGGTAATTATTTTATAGATTATATAATAATAATATAATATTCATAATATATTGATAATTATTTAATAATATTTAATTTATATTTATAATAATATTTAATTTATATTTATAATAATATTTATATTATTAATATTTATATTTGTAATTATATTTGTAATTATATTTGTTTTATATTAATATTATTTATATTCGTTATTGGTATTTGTATAATATACCATATCTATACATGTTTGTATATAATAATATATCTATTATCTCTCTCTCTCTCTTACACACACACACACACACACATATATATATAATTTATAATTTCTTCTATATTTTCATATTGTACACATATATATCTCATATATATTTATTTAATGATAGGACAAGTATGAAGAGTCACACAAAACATTCATATATGTATATTGCTGGTAATTCATAAAGTATGTACTTGGATACACATAAGTCACAGAGCATGAATTTGTAATTCATAACATATAATACAATAAAATATAGGGGATATGACATTTAGACCCTCTTGTTCTTTCTCCTTTTTAGCGTTTTAATTCGCACCTATTAATGTGACACAAAACGGAACAGCGTGTACAGTAAAATTGTTCTTCGAATTAGGAGGGGAAGCTCCCTCTTACAGAATTTTAAAGAAAAACAAAATAAAACCCTGTCTTTTTTGTTTTCTCAACTACGAGCACAAGGTGATTTTCAGCACTTCTGCGATAGGAAAGAATTTTTATATGAAGACTCTTAACTATTGTAGAAAATTAAACTATTCCTATAACGACGTTTATACCTTTCAACTAAATTCAGAGATTGAAAGATACAAATGAACAATGATTTGATCGAACGAAGACAATTTATTCCCAAACACTACTAATGAACTAGACACGAACAATTGTACACAAAGTTACAATTACTCTTCTCATAACCCTAAAAAAGCAAAGTTTATTAGACCCAATAAGAATATCTAACCTCAAGAGAAAACAATGAATTAGCACATAAGATAATTGAATAGCAAGAGATTAAATCAAAAAAGCTTTATCATTCACCATTAGGAAATTAAGTGCATAGGAGGCACTTACTTATACCCTCTAAAAAAAGAGGCATGAAAGATAAAGGAGTTTAACTGATACTCCTTATTCTAAAACTAGACTTGCATGCATGCAAGTTTTATTTGCAAACTAAAACTAACCACTAAAAAGGAATCTAATCCATGCAAAAATCAGCTAAACTGATAGTTGCATTTATTACAATTATAGTTCCATTATTGCATGATAAAAAAGATCCAATTTATAGCCTTTTGACAAGGCATGAGCTTTGCATGAAGAGGGGCAATTAGCTCAAACTGGAGAAGTTGCCCAGAACTAGAGTTTAAATCTTATATTGGAACCTCCTTTTTTAGACACACCCTCTCCACACTAGGTGCACCTTATAAATACTGGACACGCTTCTTCATTCAAGCACGTGAAAGAGGTTGTAGACGCACCTTTGGTCTTGATTAAGCGTATATGAAGGAGAACAAATGCATTTTCTTCACTATGGGCATGCAAAGTCTTCCCAGGGCACGCGTTATCACTTGAAAACTAAAACTTACGCTATCAGGCGCATGTCTTGCCTATTAGGCACGTTTGTCTTTCATGTGGATGCACCTTGCTTGAACTGGACGTGCCTACCTGTTTGGACAAGCTTTCCTTCTATCCTCTTCCATTTTGATGTGCTTTGACATTGGAAGTACCTTGTCTATTTTGGTGAAAACGCCTTTAGACCAGGCGCATATGAAGGAGAATAGGCGCATTTTTGAGTGAGTCACACCTTTCTGGAGGTGGACGCACTTTTCTTCTATAGACGCATTTTTCCTCATGAATTTGCTTTGGAGTGGCACACCTTGCAAGTCTCAAACGCGCTTATTTACTTTGGGTGTGTCTCTTCTATTTTTGGTGCACCTATGATCTTGGTCTTTGATTAATCGTGTTAATTTAAACCGATGTGCTTTCCCTTCTTCAAGCGTGTGATCTCCTCCTCAAGCGTGTTCTTCCTCTACCAAGCGTGCCTTAACACTTTTGGACACGCTTTGTATGCAAACCTTCTTTTTTTAAATGGTGCTCTATTGATAGGCGCGTAGGAGAATGAAGGGACGTGCTTTCATATAGACTAGGCACGCCGTTGAAATGCCAAACGTGCCTTTACATTACTCATGCGTATGAAATCTCCTAGGGCGCACTTCCATGTTTTAACACGCCTTGATATCAAATGCGCCATTTTTATCAAGGGCTCTTAATTGAATAAAAGCAATCCTCCTAAGACACACCTTCTCTCCTCCAGGCGTGTTTTGTCCTTACCTAAGCGCGTCTCCACTTGAACAGGTGCATCTCCACTTCAACCAAGCGTGCATCTTCTCTAGATGGTGCGCTCTTCTTCTCCGACATGTGTTTTTTGATCTTCAACATTTTAGGCGCACCTTTATCCACTGTGAAGCATGCCTCAAACAATCCTTCTTCCTTTGTTATAGTCTCTAGGCGCACTTTTTTTAGGACGCACTTTTTGTCTCTCCAGGCGCGCTTTTTTTCTTAGGACATGCTTTTTGTCTTCCTTCACAGACGCGCCTCTTCATACCTTGGCGCACTTTTACTTTGTCTGAACTCAACCTCTACACTCAGGCGTGCCTCTAGTGAACTAAGCGTGCTTTTCTTGATCAAGAGCGCTTCTATGTGATGAGGAGCACTTGATGTTCGACAAGCGCGCTTTGTGTTACCTAGGCGCAATTTGTCTCTTCTAGGCGCGCTTTTCCTGTTGAGGCGTGCTTTCCATCAACTAGGTGTGTCTGATCTTGAGCAAGTGCACTTTTACTCTATCCAAGCACGTGAAAAACTCAAACTGGCACGCTTTATCTTCTAATCCCTGTTTCCTTGTCTAGGAACTTTCAGAGTCTTCCAAGTGCATTTTTACTTGGCAATGCCTCCCTTTAGACTTTTTGAATGTTTGGACCTGCAAGATTAGTAATTTCCACAAAATGACATACTAGGACAAACAAATCAAGGTGACCATAAGGACATTAGTTGGAAAGGTGGACAAGCAAAAATTTTTGTATGGCTACAACACTCCTCTTCATTTGTCACAGTTTGGCATTGGGTTGGAGATCCTTGAGCAACATTTGGAGGAGTTATCTTTGTCTTTGGATCTTGTTCTACATCAATTTCCACTAGGTCATGGATTGTCAGTTTCTTCAGTTTGGCCTGGGACTCTTGATTTGATTGTGGCACCTTTTGGCATCGACATGGTGAAACCTGAACAACTTTCAAAGACTTCATGCATCTTGAGTATTCTTCCTTCATATTCCTTTCTGGAATGGGGAGACTTCCTGCATACATCTTTGGTTTTGTTTCTTCCTGAGGGGAGGACCATTGTTCGATGTTCTTGGATCATCTTCAGCATTCATTGTCAAGCATCTACCATCAGTGCAGGAGATTCTACATTGAGAGGGGGGCTACATGGTCTCTCTTCTTCTTCTTCTCTCTTATGGGGAGGACTTTTTCCTCACATGGGTTTTTCCTTCTCATACTTTGGATAGCATCTTTCTTGTGTTTTCTCTCTTTTGAAGAGGGGTTTTTTCCTACGAGTTTTTCTCCTTTTCTCCATTTGCGAAAGATTGTTTTGTACATGGGTACCTAACATGGCCTTGTAGTCAGGACTCATCATTGCATATTTGCATTTGTTTTGTCCTCCCCAAGTTGCACTTAAGAGGGGTGTTGGTGTGAACGAGGTATATTACCTAACTAGTTCCACATTAGGTCCTATTCACACTTGTCTAGTTAAGTTTACTTTGGGCATACTTAGGGTACACTAAGGATAGTTATCACTTTGTGCGTCAAGTCATAAGATTAAGACACTTGTCATAATCTTATGTTGTTCTATGTTTCACCTTGGCCTATATAACCAAGGACTTCTCATTGTAATATTATTCAACCATGTATATTGTGTATTTGCATCCTTTGATAGAATAGAATTATTCTTTCATGCTGGGCCTCTCTTGTGCTTTCATTGAAGCTCCTAGATCTTGGGTGGCTACCTCCATAGCCAAATCTTGCATGGTATAGAGCATTCTATACCAACTCTTACATTACAGACCTGGCACCTAGTCACAAAAGAATGGCTGAGTATAGGAAGAAGCCAGCTAGTCTACCGTTCTACGTTGATGAGTAGATTAAACACTGCAGACAAATCTCATAGCAGTGCAGGTGGAGATAAATGTTTGACCAGCCTTCTACTGTCTGCATTTAAGGCAGATTGTGATAGAAGCTTCAAGTCATTCTGTGCCTCCATTAAAAGAGATAGGTTGGGAAAGCAATCTGATCAGGTTGAATGAACCAGAATGTCCACCCAAGACCTACTACCTGCAGGACACAGAAATAGAAGCTGGCACCTTTTGTCAGGGTAACAGAAGTGGACAGACAAAAACCCCAAAAAATTGGATAGTTATTAGTAATTACCTCTAGGTAACCCTTAACCATGATACACCATACCACCATAACATCAAACTCGGCATTACCTCAATCAGGGGTAATCTGATGCATTTGTTAGAACAAATGGCAAAGTACAGCTAAACAATCCACTCATCCATTTGTTTTGAGCAATAGGCAAAAGAAATTCTCAAGCATATAATTTTTATCAGCAATATGTTATCCTTGACTGATTACTCACTCTTAGAAATACAGAAGAACTGGAGTGAACCCATAGTATCAACCATTTTCAACTGAAAACATTGAAATCCATTCCCATATAAAGAAGATCATTTTTGGCTGGATAGCAGCAAAAATTGTGTTGGGAATAAATCGGAAAACCAAAAGATATTTTTTCAAAAAACCAGGATTTAATCAGGATAAAATCACAGGTTCTGACCAAAAAACTCGATTAAATCCCAAAGAAATTCAGTGAAACCTAAATAGATAGTTCATTGTAGGGATATGGTACCTGACCAATGACGACTGCTGTATCAGTACTCTGCAAGTCTACTGACAGATTTGTGCAGTCTGGATGGCCATTGTACCACCAAACAAACTCCCTTGCAGAAAGGATTCCAGCTAATTTCTGAGACAGTAAAAAGGTGTTTGTTGGTCACAGAATCTATCCTAACCATGAAAACAATATAAGATATGGAAAATGAAACAACAGATAAAAACCCAAACTGAATAACAAAATGATTTACAACATGAAGATAATACCTCGCCTGGAATGCCAAGTTCTCTGTCACTTTCTGCCCCATAAGCAAGTACAACCTATTCAAACAATGACTCATTTGGTTAATTAAAAGATAGCTCTTGTTTCTGTAGTACATAGAGCCAATATAGTGCATGCAAGTCAGTAAAATGCTTGTCCCAGGGAATAAAATAATATTATATTGTCAAATCAAACATGGACAGTTAATAATCATAATCATACCACATGATACAGTTTTTGAAGCTCAGAAAGAGAGATATCTTTTCCTAGGCATACATTGCCAAAATAGGAGCAGCGTTCATTTGTACCAACACGAGAAAACTGATTGATTACAACCTGCCACATGCTTATGAAGAAGTCAGTCAAACCAAACAGATAACCATCGACATGTCTTGAATTCAACACAACCATTTAATGGTCCTAATCCACAAGGAAAATTCTACATAAATGAAGGAAAGAATTTAATTGAAGCATTGAAATGTCATATAATTCAATCTTCTCATTCATGAAAGTAATAGCCAGATTAAAATGACAACCGAGTTCAACTGAGCACATAGGAAGGTAAGAAAATGCTTCATATAAAAAACTAATCTAGAAAAGAACAAGAAAAATAAAATCTTACATCATAGTTTGGATCACTATATTAAACAAACCTCATGCACAGAACAATACCAAACACAATATGTACGCTGAAACTGAAATCAGAATTTTACTAAAATCTGCTCCTTCAAAGCTGTACGGCCTTCTATTGGAACAGTACGGCCCTTAAATCTGCACAGATGGAAGCTGCGCCATACTCCAAATTGGTCAACATGTATATAAATGGTGCAGCTGGATTTATGGGTCACCAAACCCTTATCTATGGGACACAATTCCCCTCAAACAACCAATTGCCCTTCTCTAACACTTGCACAGCCAGAATTTGCAAAGAAAGATGTATGGCCTGATGTGGTACGGCCAGAAAAAGGTACTCCAAACGTACAGCCTGTTCAAGATTGCTATTTGCTTGCCAAAGTAATACGCTCAGGTTGCAAGCAATAATAATAAGCTGAAATAATAAGAATACCTGAAGATATGATAGCACAATAAATTTCCTCAACCAACTGCTGAAAACTCTGGGAAATAGTAAACCTTCCACACAACTGTAAACTCACAAACTAGAAATAATTTCACAACCACACTGAAACTGGAAATGCTATTGAAGTTTTGAGCAATTCCTAGGTGGAATCACCGGGATTGAATCGAAAGGGTTTCGTCCTCCAATGCTTTGGATACCATGAGGGTTTTTGTCCTCTAGGAAAAGATGAACATAAATGTCCAAACTCTGCAAAGGGGTTTTTGATTAATAAAATACCATGCAAAACTATGAAGAATTTCCTTCCTTTATAAATCTTATTTTTCTACTTTTCCTTTTCCCTCCAAAAGTTTCCCACTTACAAGATCTTTTAATATTTCATTAATATGATCTTTTAATTAAAATAATAATAATACTTATGTTATCCCTTTTTACTATTTTAGAATAAAATATAATGATAAACTTAAAACATTATTATTAAAATTATTTCCCACTATATGATATGTACTGCAGTATATAACTTCACTCCAACATATGGTATTTAATGCAATATATAACTTCACTCCAACATATCATATGTACTGCAGTATATGAATTCGCTCCAATATATGATATGTATTGCAGCATAAAAATTAATAAGATAAAAGAAAAAATGGCCAATTGGAAGGCAAAATGCTTATCATCAACAAGATGACTCACCTTTACTACGTATGTGCTCCAATTGTTCCACTCTATTAGTTTTCTATTCTCCAAGCTCCTGGAAAGGTATATAAGGAGATAAACACCTTAGGAACTTTTTTCTAGCAAAGAAAAGGTGAGAGGAAAAGTTTCCTTTAGTTGTATAAAAAAGGCATTCCTTATAAAGATTTGGGATGGATAGGAATACGCAACATTAAATAGGCAAACTTGACCTTTGTCTAAAACAATGTTGGGGAGTATGCAACAATCCCTTAAGCTTTATAGAGTACATGTGCTGTGCTCATACTTTCCTTCAATGTGCTCTATTTTGGCTAATTGAAATTAAAAATAATAATTTTCTTTTGGGAGGACACGTTTTTTAGGGGTTCCCATTGAACCAACAAATTAAGGTGGCCAGCCTTGCTGAGGAGGCTTGTGCCAAGTGGGTAGACAAAATAAAAAATTATTGGGAGAAAACTTATGAGGGAAATGTTAGATCTGGAAAATGGAAAGACTTTGCCTACTGCAACGGTCTCAAGGTGTTAAGGAAGGAAAGTTGACAATGGATGCCTGCAATTTTAGATTGAGCTACTCCTCTCAAAGGGACAAATTACTTTGGAACTTCTCAAGCTCTAGTAATACACAATCAAGGAGGGCTATCAAATGTTGTCCGTGCAAACTCCTTAGGCCCACACTTCAGAGCTATGGAAGAGATTTGGGGATCAAAGGTATGGCCCAAGGCTCAAGCCTTCCTTTGGATTGCAACATAAGAGTAAATCTTAACTGGAGACAACCTTCAAAAGAGAGGCCTTGTAGGACCTTCAAGATGTGAACTATCCAGAACCAACAAGGGATATGTTAGTCATCCATTGGTTAAATGCTAGTAGTTCTATGAGATTTGGGCAACAATTTCAAAGACCTTTGATATTAAATGGGTCTTTCCTAATGCATTTGTGGAACTTCCCTTAAGTTGGGATCTAAGAGCCAATTCAAACTCCCTTAGAATTCTATGGAATATTATCCCAACAATGGTTTGTTGGTCTTTATGGAATGAGAGAAATAGAAGGAATTCCCAAAATACATGTCTGCCTATCAATGAAGTTCTTCAAGGAGTGATGAGAATTATTAAAAAACAGATGGGTTCCATTAAAATTTGAAAATTTAAAGAACTTTCCCCTCGAGAACATAGGGCTCTCAAGGGATGGGATGATGTCAAAAGGAATATAGGTTCAATCTCTGCCTCCTATAAGGTTGGAAGGGTAAAGGTACAGTGGATGATCCCAATGGTTGGTTGGTACAAGCTCAACTTTGATGGAGCCACGAAAGAAAACCCTAAACCAGATGGCGTTGGTGTCATCATTAGAAACCACAGGGAGAAGTTGAGGCATTTGAAGCTCATAAGGTCAGCCTGCAAAGCAATAGTACTGCTGAACAAAAAGGGTTAGTCTTT
Source organism: Cunninghamia lanceolata (assembly GCA_027924645.1). Lineage (NCBI taxonomy): Eukaryota > Viridiplantae > Streptophyta > Pinopsida > Cupressales > Cupressaceae > Cunninghamia > Cunninghamia lanceolata. The sequence goes on along the minus strand of BSBN01001217.1, from coordinate 4,830,852 downwards.
GGTCTTAAGATTTCAATCAAAAATGATATCCTCGGTTTGGAGGTAGAAGGAGATTCTAAGATCATTATTGAAGGTATGAAGTGAGGATTAGGGGGTTCCTGTAATTGGAAATGGAATGAATACATTCCGGAAATAATGCTTTTACAGAAAAACTTTGAAGAAATTTGTTTTTGCATTGTTTCCATTGGAAGTGTCACAGAAAATTGGAGTTCAAGACATGGTTTATCTAACTTGTCTAATCAGTAGAACTGTAATGCAGTAGAGACTGTGAAGTGTAACTGCCACATAAATTATGGTGAGTCAGATATGGGGCAAGACATCATCAGAAACAGATCACACTGATGCACAATTTTCCAAGAAGCCCATGCCATAATTAGAAGCTAACTTACAAGTTACAACTGTAAGCCAGAACCTGAATAGCTGGTGATTAATGTTTGATTACTTGGATGAATATATGAAATCCTAACCATATGCTACATTTTGAATACTCAAAACAATTTCAATTGATTGTTTAGCTTTACAGGTAACCTAAGTTTCAGGACACTCCAAGGTTATGTTTTTATCAGCAAGATGCTATGGGTTAGTTTTACATAGCAAATATGACAGATGCCAGATTAGCATGGACTGGGAGACCTAAGTTGGCAACCTGTCCAGTGTTTGATTGCATATCAACAGCATGCTATCAGTTTGTGCCAATTGTAGGGCATCTTTATTATGTGTTACCTTTGTTTTCAATATAAGCCCTGCTGCATCTTTAATATGACTAAAGAATGATCTTAACATACACAGCCAATTTCCAGATCTAGAAATTACACAAATTGCTGGCCTATTCTTGTCCAAATGACCTTAAAAGCGGAAACACAGATTTTTAGGAAATTCTATATTTACTTCATTAGTCACGGATCATAGAAAAGAAAGGATCCCTGGCATTTGCAAGATAGCATTTCCCTGTGTTGAAGGTTGCTTAATGATCAAATGAAACATTTCAAGGTTTTTTGGAAAAATAAATAAAATTAGGTTTTGTTGTTCACTCACCTTTGTTTCGGGATGGTCAGGTGCCACACCAGAACGCACCAGTCCAAAAGGTGTAGGCAATCTTTCAATTATATCTACAGTGGCTTCCTGGTATCTCTTCAACATCTACAATGATAATAAAACGGTGCATTTCAATCTCTACATCCATCATAAAAGCATCCTTCATCTGAAGAAAAAAGTGAAAAACAAAATAGAAGATCGCCTTTAACTCTGAAGCACTTAAACATGACCTAAATGGATTTCACAAGCTTAAACTCTTTCCACATTTAACATGTGATCAGAATATGAGAAGATTAAGTGGATACTACATTGCCTATTTATGGCATAAAAATAGATTGTTAGTATCAATAACATGATTCCCTTTTTCTCGTCTCTCTCTAACCCACAAGAGAGTTTCTTACTATTTACTTTATATGTTGTTCAAATTTCACACCCCTGGGCTTCGATCTCACAATCAAGTTTTGGAGTAAACCAATCTATACCTGGAGTACAATAAAGTTAATTAATATCTCACATCCAATTCAGAATTGAGGCATAGGTGCAAAACATCGGCATCCAGTTTTGGGTGGAACTCACTTGGAACTACAAGGCTAGGTGCAAGCCCTGTGTGAATTCGACATAGCCAATTCCCTTAATTGTTATGGAATGTCAATTCATATTCAATGGAATAGGTCCCTTGGCTATGTAGGGACGTCAATTCACACTCCAGGAAACATAGAACCTGCGAGAGGTCAGTAGCTCGGCGGTAGGGCACCCCAACAAGTCCATGGGAAATCCTAGATTCCGATTCCTCGCTGGTCCATGTTTTTTAACAGATAGTAGCATTTAGGCCCAAAGTTTCAAGAGGCGAAAATAGAGAAAACGGGGAAACATCTGATCAAAATTAACACTACGAGGATCAAAGTTCAACAAAAATGAAGCAACCGAGACTCGAACTCAAACCTATAATCCCTGGTCTGGTCTTCCAGAAGATTCCAACTTCTTTAGCGATGCTTTGTGTTCTTGTGAACCCATGGACGTTATTAAAAAATTAAAACCTCTCTATGTATCTATCCTTCCACACCAGATTGTAAGAGAGTACAGATAGACCCAAATGCTTGGCAATAAATGTAACAGTGGAAACAAATTATTCTTCTTTAAATTATAGGAAAATGGCAATATAATTACGATATGCTTTAGCAGAAATATTATTCGTATGTAGAACACACTGACCTTTTCTGCAGTATAAAATCCCGCTGGGCCACTGCCCACAACGCAAACGTGCAAAGGCTTAGTGGAGTACATCCTCTTCCTTAAATACTTCCCCATACATTTCTTCACCAGCATTCTCGTATACATTTTCACTGTTTTTTCCTGCTTGCCTGAAATTTACAGAAAACTAAACAATTTTTATGGCTGAAATTTACAACCAACTGCACCGTTTCAATGGTTCTGGGAAGCACTGGTACAGCTTAAAGCTTTTAATGAAAAGTTCTTAATTTAAATAAATTCAGACGGATTTTCTGCAAACTTTTTAATTATTTTGCCCTCACAAAATAGGTGAGAGTGATTCTTCGAATGTCGTATTTAAAAATCACATTTAACATTTTAGTTGTGTTTGTTCTGTTTTCATATTTTGATCATGCTTTATTTAAAATCACATGTATGAATACCTTTTAACATCCACGAAGTTAAAAATAGTATGTGGGATTACCTGCATTTCAATCCTTTTCCTATTAAAGGTGATGATGAGCTCCGCAACTTCTCTACAATCTTCTTAATAGTCTTTTCGTTGACTAAACTTTACCAAGAGAATTCTTAAGATATTGGCATATTTGTCCCTAATGTTCGTGAAAGCATCACACTCCATAATAAAGTATTTTTTTTATTCCACTGCTCCAGTAGTGCAAAAAATATACACCCATTCTTCCCATGCTTCTTTAGGTTTTTTCCACCCTTTTTCACATCGGAGTTGATGAGAGTTAGTTATTAATTGAGCAATAAGAATCTTTGCTCACCATGAAATACTAGCCTCTATGTACACTTTTTTGTTGATGATCATATGTGGGGTTGAATTCCTCAATATAATAATTCTTCTTTCTCCCTAGCACTTTCCCCCATAAACGCTTGCAGAACTTATCCATAACAAAAGCCTTTAACTCTTTACTATTCATGAGGCAAGCGTTCAAGTAGATATTTCATTTGTTCATCCATTTGTTATTTTATTTCATCCATGTCTTTGTTCTTTCACTCATGATGTCATTGAAAACAACCTTAGGCCGTCTACCTACTTCCATTTGATCAATTCTTTTTAAATACCTTATGAGATGCACCATAGCAATTACTTCAATAGGAGCAGCCCCTGTTTCACTCAACATTATCTCGTATGGAACCGAACCTTTTATTTTGAACTTGCTTGTGATCAAGCACTTTTGAATTTTCTCAATTTGTTTCCACTTTGAATATGAGGTAATGCTAGCCCACAATTCACACCCATAAAGCACCATCGGAAGCACTAAAAGCCCAAAACAAACCTGAGTAGTTTTCCAATCCCATAGCTCTACCTCTCTACATCTATTTTGAAGAGCATATAATGCTTTCCATCCTCCTAAAGTTATCTTTTTTTGCAACCCTCACAACTAATCTTGTTGTTGAAGTCAATCCCAAGGTATTTATACTCAGATACTCTTCAAGAGTATTGCCTTCAAAGCAGAACTCATGCTGGCTCCACTTCCTTCTGTTGGAGAAAATCATGACTTTGGTCTTGCTGTTATTGACTTGCATCCCCACTGTTCTGCTCTGGAAAAACATTCAAGGGCATACAAGTGCTCTTACAACCCATGAGTTGACTTAGCAATTAAAATAAGGTCATCAGCATATAAAAGAAGCCTTATCACAAACTCTCCCAAACAAACACCATCCCCTCCTTGCAAATTAAGTCATGCTCTTCAAGTTTGTCAATATATAATCCAAAAAGAGTAGGAGATAGTGGAAAACCTTGCTTGCTCCAATGTCACTCCTAAAACTTTTTGAAATGCTTGCTAAAGTTCTAATTTTGACTCTAACCTCTTCGTAGTCTATGGACAGCTACTCTAAAATGCATCGGAATCCCAAGTTCTTCCATTCTACACCATAGCTTATCCCTAGGGTAGGGACCGTGTCAAAGCCTTTTTGAGGTCAACAAAACAACAAAATACTTCTTTCCTTTCCCCCCAAACTTTTTCAATGATGTCCTCAAAGTGATTCCATGATCAACCGTAGAGTGCTTAGGTCTAAAACCTGCTTGTCCTTTTGCTCACTTTTCTTTTTCTTCCACCCTCTTGTTGATTATGTTTTCTACCATGCTACCAAATATTTTTGCAAACAAAGGGTTGATCGTTATGGTCCTATAATTGGAAGGATTATTAATGTCACCACTCTTAAAAAGAGGTATCGCTAGGTTGGTTGTCCAATATCTTGGGAACCGTTGTTGAATGATGTTGATGAATATTCTCATAATGTGCAGTGCGAGAGTTCTCACCTCCCATTTTAGATACTCCACTTGAAGTTCGACCAAGTCCTTTGCTTTTCCTACACCTAATTTCTCAATACTAGTCTCAACCTCTTACAAGTGAAAAGCTTTGTTGTGGTGTTGATCAAGGGGGCGCTCGACCTCTAATTCCTACTCATAAAGTTGTCTTGCATAGTCAAACCATTGATTTACTGTAATGCTATTTTCAATTTATTTCTTTCTTCATTGAAGTTCCTTCCAAAATAGCTTTGGGTGATTCTATAGCTGTAATTTAGTTATTTGTTTGTCTTTATTTCACTTCAGCCTTGTCTTTTTAGAGAACATTTTTAGTTTTGAAATTAAATAAAACACTTTTTTTTAATTATTTAGGTCAATCATTAAGTAATTATTATAGTAATTAATTTATGTAAAAGAGTTAAATTTCAAAAGAGTATTATTTATGTGATTGATAAAGAAGAATGAATACTTAACTATATGTGTAATAAGTGGATGATTTGCTATGTTGCATGCTATGTGGTCCAACTCTCATTTATGCTATCAAATATGCAACTATTAAGCTCCAACAAAAGTGAAATTAACCTTCTCTCTATTTTTCAAAAATCTCACATCTAGGATTTTGATCTCTGCACTTCCAATCTTGATCCTATTTCTATGGCTTTGAACTTGCTTTACAAGCTTCAATTGTGCACTTTGGGTCTTTAGAATCATGTTTGCCTATGATATCTAAAAATGATGATGCTAAAAAGCATTATTAGAACTTGTGTTAGGGAAGGGAAGTCGACTAGCTTCCCACTTAGTGTATTAGTCAAGACCCTTGATCGATTCAATGATTTGGAACAATTTTGAAGACACACCAACTAGAAATAAAAATGCATATATTTTTCTTTGTGATTTCAAATATTGATGCAATGCTCTCTAAGATAATGTGATGATCAAATAAGAGATAATGGATGAGTGTGGATCTATAAAGTGGACAATGATTTTATCCTTTTATATAACACCCTACTGTGCAAATTTGAATATTTTGTGCATGAGCAAACATTGATGAGTTGGAGGCATGTTGGCTTGGGCCCATGATTAATTTTGAATTAAGAAATTAGGGATCAATCCCATATCTGTGGTCCTAAACCAAGATCAGAGTCGAAGTTGTAGTCTTCAAACCAAAATTGAAAATAATGACATTAAGGATCGAGGCCAAACCACTAGGGAATAAGGACTCATAGTAAGATAAGGTGCATGTTGGATGTCAACTCTTACATAACAATGTAACATTTGGACACTAGACTATTGCACTTGGGACAATGAATCAAAGTGAATCTAAAACCAATGGGAAAAAATGTTAGGGTGTACTTTTTACCCTTACATCTTGCCCCCAATTCAACTACATGTAAACTACTATGAATCATTCATGTCAAAGTAAATAAGAAATCAACATAAAATTAAATGATAAACATGTCTATAAAAGATATGGATATGGATGATGATTCACATGTGCTCCATGTAATAATAGCTCCATCATTAAACTTGTAGGCACAAAATTGAATGAATAGCATTTAATAAAAAAATTAATAGATATAACAACTCAAGAAATTCCAAAAAAAAAGTAAAAAAGTAGGTGTGGAATTGTGAGTGGATCACTTTAATCCAAAATATAGAATAGGTGAGAGAGATAATGGTGTACAATGGTGCACACATCACTTTAATCCAAAAAGAGCTAGGGTGATAGAGATGAAGGTGTAGGATCACGAGAAAATCACTTTAACCAACAAAGGAGGAGGTGTGGGATCACAAGTGGATCACTTTAACTATGTTACCAAATGATAAAAATGGTGTTATACTTTTGGCAAGCCACTTTAACCAAAAAAACATGGTGTCAGATTGCAATCACATCACTTTAATGATGAGCATGTTGTGTAGGACCCCTTGAAAGTTAACGCAACCATAGACATGAAAGAACATCAATGATAGTATATGCCCCCTCCGATCAATTGAATGTTAATTATGTAAGGAATTAGAGGAGAGTAGAACAAATAATTTGTAGTAGATATGATCATGTAATCTTAATAATCATGTAACAATGTTATAGATAGAATCATGTGCCAAGAATGAATGAGATAGCAAGATATAATCATGAAAGCACATGTAAGGAAGGAAAATAAAGTGCCCCCCAACATTTTCCCCAATAGTGAGCATAATGAACAAGTACTCTAGGATGCTAGATAGAATCACAAGCATAGATACGTGTCATGTACGAGATGTAATCATGTAAACATAAGAATATGCCATATAAGATGTGAGCATGTAAGCATAATTCAATGCACTATAAGATGTAATTATGTAATGCAAGCATGTGCCATATAATATATAAAAATGTAAGTATAATTTATAGCATGTGAGTGTAATGATCACCAAAGAAGACAAGAGAAGTGACATAAAGAAGATGCCTCTTGAGTGAGGAGACATAGAAAGCATCAAAGACAAAAGCAACAAGTGAAAGACACAGAAGTAGATAAGAGAAAAGACATAAGACATAATGTGGAAGGTGGAATGAGGATGAAAGTAACACAACAAAGTATAAGTTCAGCAATGACATTATACAATAGACGACATGATAAAAGAGAAGCACAACAAGCATGTCTTGATCAAAAAGGCCAAAGTCAAAACATAAAACAAGCAAGCCATGTTTTTTCATCAACATGATAAGAGTGATTGCCAATCACCCCATAACTTTGTATCAATTCAACAGTATAGGAAAATGTGAGAAGAAAACAAATAGAATAAAAAAGATGTGACATGAACCACACAACACATGTCCTAATAATGTTGGGACTAAAGACATTGTAAACCTTACAAGTCCAAATGTTGTTGCTAAATTATTTAACATTCATAAAATATTGTAAATATTAGTCCCCCGTAGAGAAAAGAAGATTCACATATTGAGGGAATAATGAGATTCCTTTGTTAGCACTCTCCACTATATGTCACTAATCTTATAATGGTTGTATTTGTAATACCCCAAGCTTTCGCTCGTATCATTAATAGACAAAATCGACTGAACAATTTTTTTGTAGAACAAAAGTGGTAATAAGCAACCACATAACATATTATCATGCCCAAGGTGTGTAACCCATGATGACACTCTTGGCACATGCACCAATTCATAAGAAAGATGACATGAGTGGAAGACTTAGCCATACCATGGGACAAGACACCATGGTTGACAGGGAAGAAGAGGCATGGAGGAGAGACAAAGTTTCCAAAACTACTAGAAAACCTTCCTAGTATATCCACTAAAACATCCCTCAGATATCACGTTGCCCCAAAAAATAGAAAGGCTAAAATCACTAAGGTTTGATTTCCCCAACAGACTTGCAAGCAAGTCAGAGTTTAGACTCGGGTTGCAACTTGCAACTCTGCACATAGTTTGGGTTTAGGTTTTGGGTTGCAGTCGTAAGTTGCACCCCACGAAGCTTAGGTTCCATCAACAAAGTGCCATGTGCAAGAGCCATGCCAACTCCAGATTCTGACCTACAAACCAATTCGAGCTCTAAAAAACTTCTTCAATCTGCATGTTGCAACATGCAACCAAACTCTGATTCCCATCTAAGGGGATGTTTAGACTTTGGAAACCTCTTGTATCTTGCACATCAACAAAGTTCAGTCGGGTTCTAGACTTCGATCCAACACCACAATGGACTTTGAAATTCTCTTGCAATGTACATGTATGTAAAGTGCAAGTGAACATCAAACTCTAGGCTCAATGACACTTCAAACTTCAGAAGACATCGGTAACCTGCACTCTACAAAATACAATTGACTTTTGAACTCCATACCTCTTACTACCTTAGACTCTAGAAGTCAAATGCAACTTACACTATGCAATGTACATCAGGTTTTTGAACTTCAATCTCATTGTGCTTTGGGGTTTGGGGACTAATTGAAACTAGCAACTCTAGTTTACATTGTAGTTCAGACTATAACTCCAACTTGAAAAAATAGAACACAAAAAAGGGTTAAGGCAAGGAAAATAACAAGTATATTTTCCTCACTCCATGAGGTGCAACTTCCTCAATTTTAGAGTTGTTCACAACTAGTCTTGGGGATATGTTCAAGGGGTTGTGGGCTTTGACTTGGCCACACGAAAAAACTCCTAAAGTACATGATTCCCAAGAAACAAGGTGGTAAGCACAATCCACTTACAAAACCTTAAGAAAATAAGTAAATAGTTGAACTAAAAGTAAGGGATACATCTACCTCTATAAACTCACCATACTAATAAGAGGGGGAAGGTTTTAGACATGCGATCCAAATAACTTGAAGGTCCATGCAATCACCAACGATGGTACAGTGCCACCCGACCATGTGGTACTCTCAGGTCCACCCCACTATACTGAGAGACGGTCTTATGGGTACATACACACTCACATAATACAAGTAGTATGGTAACACACATACCAAGAAACATACATAACATAGTGCTTCAATACACGAGTACACTAAATTAATAATCATACAAGTATCACAACATGATCACAACCATGTTGAATGCAACATCCAATAGAAGATAAGGATGAAGATTCTAGAATTCAGGCAAGGAGTGTCAATGCAATAGCACACCAACCATATGAAAATAAAGGGGGTAGTGCTTCCTCTATGAAGACACTGATATTCACCAACTCCCAAGAGTTATGACATGTACTACACAACTGATATCAAATCCACTTAAGGCATTTAGTCATAGCATGGAAACTCTAATTATCATTTTTTAAATTACCCAATGACATTAAGTTTTCACTTAGTTTCAAACTCTCTGCCATTCTCATCCAAGTAGTCACTTTGGATTGTGGAAAATGGTGAGAGCCACTCTTCCCTACTCTCCATACCTCAATCCTAGAAATTACATGAATTGGACATGGCATGGTATTCAATGTGGCAACATCACAACATGACACTAAAGATGCACAATGCCATTTAATATTGGATGTCATTCACTCCATAAAATAATTTACTCAAACAAGTCATGAAATACAATTTTTACATCTTTGTTTTCTAACATGCAAAACCATAAAATCCTTCAACCTCCATTAATGGAGTGTATGCAACCTAAAATTTTCCCATGTTTTGATTTGGAGAAATTTTACAAAAACTAAGATTATCCTTCTATTCCCAATCCACCCAAGGAATCCAAGAAAATTTTGCCATAGTAATGACTCTAAAATGGACTTTTCCAAATTTTAAAATGAAAACCTACAACAATATAAATTCAAAACAACATAGCTTTAAATCCATTCCTACAACTATGCCATACGCTCCACCTATTGTGGGCATGGCAATGAAAGAATTTCATTCATGATGCAAGACACAACTACTCACACACACAAAACCCCTTCCATAGAGAAAGCAAAGAAATTATAGACAAAACTTAAAATCATTTTATCTGACACAAATTTTATTACAACTCTTACACAAATCTGCAACCATAGTGCATCAAAACATGAAAAAATCTTGCAAAAATTCATTACAATGAAATGAACAACAATCTTTGTTCCCTCCTCTACTCTCTTCTCATTTTCCTACCTTTGATTATCTCCAAATAAACTTCTTTTTTCTGTTGTTCATGACTCCATTGCTGCACATATTCTCTTCTCATTTTTTCATTCCTAAAGTCTACAACCTCTTCCTGTGTTGGGCGCTTTTCTTCTTATTATTTTTGCTATTACAAACATTAAAATATGCCATATTAATCTGATGAGACTTTTTAGACCTCTTCAAGTTATTTTTTATTTCTTCTCCTCATTTCCACGTTGCAAATACCTGAATTCAGCCTCAAAGAGGCACTACAACCTTACCCCAATGCATGGGATTCTATTATGATGTTTTAATGTTGTAAATATTATATATTTCTAGACTCGAAAGAGGCGTTCTATATCTTGTAATAGGGATGCACACAAACAAAAATAATAATATTTTATTATGCCTCATATGAGGCATTACCAATCTGCCAAGATATGGTGCTATTGTTGCTAGATTTGGCATTTAAATAATATAAAAACTGGCCTTAAAAAACAAGGTGTTACCTTCCTTCTTATGTGCCTATGTTTGATAATAAGTCTGCATCATGAAATTCACCTTAAATAAGGCAACAATCTTCTTCCACGTAGAGTTTTTAATGGAGTCTTCTTTATTTTATCACCTTAATAAATAATTCTCAAATATGTTGCTGCTAAAACCTTGGGAATAATGAAAATGAAAAATACATTAAATTTCAGCGTGAACACCATTCCAGATCAGCACCGAAGTTGCTCTTTTTGCAATTAGACTCAATCTTTCAAATCACAGGCTTTGGTTGCTAGGAAGACATCAGAATAATCAATTACAATCAAAATCATAGCTTACAGAGCTAGAAAACTTCAATTGTGCCACTATGACGGGTGCTAAGGCTAAAAATTGACTTTTGTCATAACTCTTTGTCAAGAGCTTAGATTCTCATGAAAACTTGCAGGGACATGTATTTTAACGTTCCTAAGACCTCCACCAAGCTGTTTTGCTTCAAACCTCACGGTTTTTGAGATTTTAAAACTTCGCCAAATTGCCTGCAGAAGTCGCGAAACAATTAATTCTTCCAAACTGTGAAAGATATGTGCACGAGACATTCACCATTAAATTTGGGATGCTTCTAAAAATCTTCCTAAAAGATGTTTTTTTCCCAGCCCTCATAGTTTTCTGGAAACAATTGTTTCCATGAAACTGCCCTGTTGAGTGATACTGTGACAAACTGAAAATGGAAATTTTGCTCAATCCACCTGTACTGAACTACAGAGATATGCCATCAAAGCCACACACATACACCAAAAAATGCAAAAATAAAACTAAAATATTTTTTGTTGATGTGGGATAGCCCATTCACCCAGATGCTCCTGCATCAGACATGCCGGGTAGAAAAGATTTTGTGAGTAGGACTCACAAAATGGAGTTGGATGACTGAGTCACCCTTGTAGGTTGTAGACAACCTGCAACAAACTTTATCATTGCATCAAGTTTGGAAAAATTCTTCTTCTCTCTCCTCTTCCAGCATCTACCTAGAACACCTCCCATGCTCCTCCACCAACAACTCTGCTCTGCACTCCTCTTTCTCAATGTGGAATCTAATCCACTGTAGCCTGACCTCCTCCACCAATATGCATCTGCACTATCCTCTGCAACATCATACAAATCTTTCCTGGCATACAAATCAGTACTAACAACATCCAGTTGCACTATCTCTTCTGCATTCACTAACTGTTCTTCTACACTCACATGCAAATCATCCTTCACAAATTGAAAAGAATACAACTGTACCTCTTTCACCTGTTCCTCTATGGCTGTTGTTGCAACATCTGTTTGTTCACTATCTTCTGCAATCTCTTCATTTACATACACTGTACTCTCATCTTCATCATAAAAATAAAACATGTTATGCATTACCTCTTTTTCTGCAACCTTCTCCTCGCCAATGACTACTGCCACATCTTCTTCATTCTCATTCTTTGTTGTTGCAACCTCATTATCTGTCACCACTGCATCGTTCTTCTCATCCTCAGCCACTGTTGTACCTTCTTCAACCTCTTTCTCTATACTTTCTTTTTTTCTCACTTTCCTCTTCTATGCCTTCATCAAGGCATATTGATGCAACCTTTTCTTCTTCTTGTTCACCTACATACACATAACCACTTGCAAACATATCTTTGTCAGAAAAAGAATGGGACTCCTTCATACCCATATTTTCCTCTTCAACTGCTGCACTTTTCTCTTCTTCCTCACTCTCTTTCTCCATGTCTTCCTCATGGCATGTTGTTGCAATCTCTTCATTTTTCCTGCACACATAGTGTCACTTGCAAATATATCATTACCAAAAGAACAATGGGACTCAATCTCACCCATTTTCTTTTCCTCATTATCCTTCTTATCTGCTGTAACTTCTTTTACCACTTCCTCTTGTTTATCCTGCAATGGAGCCAAAACAAATTCTTCTCCATCTTTTTTTATACTCTATGTATTGTTCCTACCATTATGCACAGCTTCCCTATCCCAAAGCCAGGGTAAACCCAATAGGACATGACATACATCCATGGGCACTACATCACATACAATCTCATCCTTGTATCTACCAATATGAAAATTAACAACACATTGCTCACTTACCCAAATCCGATGATCTCCTTGCATCCATAAAATGCAATATGGGCTAGGATGCTTCCTTGTCTTCAATTTCAACTTCTCAACCATTTCTAAAGATACCAAGTTATTTGTACTGCTGCTACCCACAATAACCTTGCAACATTTTCCTCCTGACTTGCAAATAGTTTTGAACAAACTCCTTCTCTATATAGGCTCCTGCTTCTCTTTTTCTAGCTTCAACAACACTTTTCTCGTCATTAGGCATTTTGCTTGTCTCCAAGACATTATGTCAAACACTTTCCTACTCACTCACAAAACCAACTCCCTGCAATCTAGACACACTTACAAGTACACAAAAATTTAGAAAACTATTCCAATTATAGGTCTCCTCCCTGCAACCAAAAATCACTCTCACAATTAACTCTCTCGCGGCTTCAATGTCTTCTCTTAGCTCTCAATTGCTCAGGACTCTTGCACACCTACAACAATTCTCTCGAGCTCTTCAACACAACTGCTTCACTCTCCACCCGCTGGTCCTGGCATAGGCTACCTCACATTCAGCACTCTGCCTATGCACTCAAGACCACTGGCTCTGATACTATCTGATGCAAGATACAACTGCTCACTCACACACAACTCCAATTCCATAGAGAAAGCAAAGAAATTGCAGACAAAACTCAAAATCATTTTATTTGACACAAATTTTATTACAACTCATATGTACAAATCTGCAACCATAGTGCATCAAAACATGAAAAGATCTTGCAAAAATTCATTACAATGAAATGAACAACAATCTATGTTCCCTCCTCTTCTCTCTTCTCATTTTCCCGACTCTGATTATCTCCAAAGAAACTTCTTTTTTCTGCTATTCATGACTCCATTGTTGCACATATTCTCTTCTCATTTTTTCATTCCTCAAGTCTGCAACCTCTTCCTATGTTGGGTGCTCTTATTCTTATTGTTTTTGTTGTTACAAACATTAAAATATACCATATTAATCCCATGAGACGTTTCAGACCTCCTCAGGGCATTTTTTTTTTCTTCTCCTCATTTTCCACGCTGCAAATACCTGAATTCAACCTCACATAGGTGCTACAACCTTACCACAATGCGTGGGATTCTATTATGATGTTCTAATGTTGTAAATATTATATATTTCTAGCCTCAAAAGAGGCGTTCTATATGCTATAATGGGGCTACACACAAACATAAATAATACTAGCAGTTGCATGGAATTTATGCACAACGGAGTAGCCGATAGGGTGTATCAATATCTCATCTGCAACCATAAAGCTGAAATGCAAGAATATTCAGAAATAACATATTTATAATTGTATATGATTAGGGTGTGTATCAATTTATAATCATAAATCTAAAATGCAACCTTGTATGAAAGACATTGGGAAATAACTTGTAGAAATATTAAGAAACAAATCGACCAAGAAATTGTTTGCATGTCTTCCAATGCCCTTTTTAATGTGTTTATTGCATTAAGATGGATACCAACTCAAAATAAATAAATGAAACTATAGGTGGTAAGCAACGACAACTGGTTCACAGCTGTCACTATTCTTTTAAAAAAATCTGCATTATTTTTACTCAGATTAAAACAATAAAAAAAAAATTTAAAAAAAAAAATTGTGATTACTTTTGACTAATATAAATTTGTAAAATTTTTAAATATAAAGATAAATCCATAAAATTATAAAAATGAATAAACAAACTAGTAAATATATTAAATTTTGTATATTAAATATATTAATAATTAAAGATCTAAATTAAATATTTTTAAATATTAAATTTTAATGCATTAAATTTTATAAAATACTAATAGACTATTTTAATATATTATGAGAAAAGAATTTAAACAAAGCATTGGGAAAGCATTGGGAATGAGAAGATAATTAATATAAGTTAATTAATAGTGTATTATTAAGTATATATTAAATAATATTAAAATAATCTATGACTCAACATAATAATGTAGTTTTGATATTAAACTATAATTAATTATTCATAGTTAATTGCAATATATATATATATATAACTTTAATTAATTATTCATAATTAATTACACTTGATATTATATCTATATACAACATTTAACTATATACTAAATAATATTAAAATAATCTTTGATTCAACATAATAATATAGTTTTGATATTAAAATATAATTAATTATTCATAGTTAATTAAATAGATAAATTAAATATCAATCTTAAAAATAATTTATATTAATATTCGATATATAATTAATATATATATATATATATATAACGTTAATTAATTATTCATAGTTAAATCAATGATTTACTCTACCCAGAAATAGATTGATGCGTTTTAATGATAATAATTGTATTCTATTTACTGTCCCAGTAAAATGAGAGATTGATAATAATATTTTAATATTAAAATTAATTCCTATAAACAAATAAAACCCATCTCCTAAGTTCCTAACCTAAGAAATATCGATTAAAGAGAAAAAGAATGCATATTACCAAAAGCAAAAGGTGTTGTGAGCAATAAAAGCATCAAATACACATATATGCCCTTTGTCATGTAATCAACGACATACGTCCAGAGGTTTACAAATGGGATAACTACGTTGACTATAGGGCAACAAATGACCTGACACACCAATTGAGGAAGGCAAAAAACAACAAGAAAATGGCGCGAAAAAAAAATGGTAGAATTTTTCCGTGACACAAGCAGGCAGGATGATGGTTTATCGAGAGCAAAAGCTCCCACTAGTAAGCCTATCAGCTAAATATTTTATTATGCCTCATATGAGGCGTTACCATCTGCCAAGATATGGCGCTGTTGTTGCTAGATTTGGCATTTAAATAATATAAAAATTGGCCTTGAAAAACAAGGTGTTACCTTCCTTCTTATGTGCCTATGTTTGGTAATAAGTTTGCATCATGAAATTAGCCTTAAATAAGGCAACAATCTACTTCCACATAGACTTTTTAATGGAGTCTTATTTATTTTTATCACCTTAATAAATAATTCTCAAATATGCTGTTGTTAAAACCTTAGGAATATTGAAAATGAAAATTACATTAAATTTTAGCGTGAATACCATTCCAGATCAGCACCGAAGTTGCTCTTTTGCAATTAGACTCAATCTTTCAAATCATAGGTTGTTGGGAAGACATCAGAATAATCAATTACAATCAAAATCATACCTTACGGAGCTGGAAAACTTTAGTTGTGCCACTATGATGGGTGCTAAGGTTAAAAATAGACTTTTGTCATAACTCTTTTCCAGAAGCTTGGATTCTCACGAAAACTTGCAAGGACATGTATTTTAACGTTCCTAAGACCTCCACCAAGTTGTTTTGCTTCAAACCTTACGATTTTTTAGATTTGAAAACTTCGCCAAATTGCCAACAGAAGTTGTGAAACGATTAATTCTTCCAAACCGTGAAAGATATGTACACAAAACCTTCACCATTAAATCTGGGATGCTTCTAACAATCTCCCTGTAAGATGGTTTTTTCCTAGCCCTCATAGTTTTCTGAAAACAATTATTTTCGCGAAACTGTCCTGTTATGTGTCGGGAGCGATATTGCGACAAACTAAAAATTATAAATTTTGCTCAATCCACCTGTACTGAACTATAGAGAGATGCCATCAAAGCCACACATACACCAAAAAATGTAAAAAGAAAACAAAAATATTTTTGGTTGATGCGGGATAGCCCATTCGCCTGGATGCTCCTGCATCAATTCAAGATTCAAATTTACAAATTAAAAATGCAATGGGGGAGAATACCTTGAAGAGCACACACAAATGGAAGAAATTTCTCTTTTTGAATCCAATCACACCTCCAAGCAATCTTTCCAAAGCAACTCTACTCACCAAGCAATTCACCAATCTAACTTTCTTTCAAATTCAAGAGTTTTATTTTCTAATAGGGAGAATAAATTGAGAGAGAGAGAGGGAGAGATTTTTTAGCAAAAGCAAGAATGCCAACAATATACCTTTTTCCTTCTTTTCTATAATTTCCTAAAGCCCATTTTCTATTTTCTTCCTTTTCACACTCACAAGTTATTTTAACAACATACCTTTTTTTTTTTAATTTAAACCTTTTTTTCACCTGTTAATGGATTGGAATGGCAGAAAACGGTGTTATTGTTATGATGGTGGAGAAGCATGGAAAGTTATTATGAAGCAAAGTGGACTCTGTGTTGGCTCACTTATTCAGGACGGTTTCGATGGATTCTAGATACCATGTTGTGTTTCTCTCAAATTTGGGGAAGGGTTCTTGACTATGGCTTCTTCTACTGGTGCGAGGAGTGTGGGAGGAAGAATGAGGAGTAATAGGGGTAAGGTGAGAATGGAGGAGAAGGTGCTGAAATAGAGGAAGCAACAAGTCTTTGGTGAAGAAATGATGGTCAACTTTATGGCTTTTACAGACAACGGAATTAAGGATCCTTCCCTTCAACTCTGGGTGTTGAGGATATGGAATTTAACTAAAGGTATGTGTAGATGCTAAAACATGAAACAAACAAAAACCAAAGCAATACAAACAATAGAAACTATTTCATATATAACACTACCTCCAATTGAGCTAAAGTTGCATACAAAATAATGAAAACAATAAAGATCTCACCAATGCAACTTTGTTGCATGAATAATGGTAGTTGTGATCCAATGGATCATTGTTTAATGTCATGTTCTCAGCTTAGTAGTACAAGTTTACATTCAAGATTGTAGATGATAATGGCTTGTGAGAGGTTTAATTTATAAATTTTTAGGAGAGATGATCAATGATGGAGATTGATTTGGAGGATGAATGGATATGATAGTTTGATGCATGAGGAGTTTACAAGTGTCTTTTTGTCACATGGATTAAGGGGATTAACAAGTCCTTTCTCGAAGTCATGTGCATTCATGCATGCTATTAACTTGTGCATGATTTTAAAAATTATGAAAACAATTAATTATTTAACTAATTGTCTCTTTTAGTCAATTAAATTTGATTGATGAGTTAACTCTTTTAATTGATCAGTTAACTAAATTAACTAATAAGTTAACTCTTTAAATTGATTAGTTAACTAATTTGACTAACTAGTTAACTCTTTTAATTGATTAGTTACCTAAATTGACTAATTAGTTAACTAATTTTGATTGGGAGTCAACCAAGAAGTTGAGAGGAAATTAGGGAATCAAATAAATAAATTTATTTAATTCATGAGACTAAGGATTCTATTTATTTGAGATGGAAAGTTGGAAATTAAATTGATTAATTAAATAAATTATGTTGATTTATTTAATTAATACTTAGAAGAAATGTTAGTTAATTAATTAAATAATTAAAAATCATTTAATTAATGTGGATAGAGGAAATCGAATAATTAATTAAATAAATTGGATTTATTCATATTTAGAGGAAAATGATGTAGATGAATTGTTGATGATAATGAAAATGCGATAGGCAATTTCAGGTGTCTACATTATGGATAGCTCCTTCGGTGTCTGTATTTGTTCGGATATGGTGAAGTTGGTGTTGGATCCTAGTTATACTGGGGTCAGTGGAGTTTGTTTGACGCAACCCAGTCCCTTTCTTGTGCTACGATGTTTTTGATGACAACCCACTCCTATTTGTTTCATGATGACATTCATGATGTGCATGAAGTGGAGGTCATTTTGACTATTTTTGGAGCACCTTCATTCTGTTAAATGTCACCAACAATGCTTATAGCACGTGGTGGAAGAAATTGTGCAAAGTCTGAAGGTGCCACTTCCAGTTGATGTTATTCTTACATTCTTAAATTTCTATGGCAATGTCAATTCAGGTGGTGGTGGAGTGTAGAAGAAATTGTTTGGTCCAAGTATCACGTGTGATAAATGTGAGTCTATGCATTTGGGTGGCATGAGGCCTATGTAATTTTCCTCAACCCCCATATTATGACTATAAACTCTAATTATGCTACTATAATATGTTTTAGCATACAGGCATGGGTGGGGTGTGGTTCTTCAGCTTTGACCAGTTTTGTTGTAGTGTTGATATCAGGTTAGGGTTTGGTGGTTAATGTTTATACAATACTAGTTATATAAATAAAAGTATGTTATGATACAGACTTGGTTTGACCTCTCATAAAACCTCTTCGTGGTTTTGGCAAGGCTTTCAACCTGTTTCTTCTAGGGATTTTCCCATTTTTCTTTGGTTCCTATATCCTAAACCAGGTTTAGTATTAAAAAAATTAAACACTTTTTAAAAGACAATTTTTGAAGCCTAATTTAAATTAAAGCTAATGTGATAAAATTACCATATTAAAAATATTTTTCAAAATCAATTTAATTAATAAACTTCTTGTTTATAAAATAATTCTATTTTCTCCATGCAATATATTTAATTCCCCAGGGCAATAATCTCCATTATATCTTTCTTTTCACAAGGAATAATAAAATGTCATAGATTATTCATATCGAGCATAATTAAATATCTTTTTCTCCACACACGATAAGCACACATTTCAAGATAATTTTAAATGCAAAGTGCTAAGATAACATTAGACACACGCAAAGGACTTCCACACACTTTACAAGTTTTCACAACATATGGATTTTAGAATTATCATCAATTCAAATCTAGGTTCACACAAGGATAAACAAGATCCATCTCATACTCGAATCAAGCAAGATAAAGGTTAACACATAGATTTACCCAATATGAACATCTCATCTATAACCACCTTTGGGAAATTACCTTGTACCTACACACTTGGATCAAACATCAAGTGTCCCTAATCATATATGATAGTTGAAGCAAATCATAGATACCCAACGTGGCATCACATTATATAAATTGAATAAGCATCACATCTAACATAAATCACCAACCATAATCATAAAGGTGCAATAATTGATAATAATCCATAATATTTATCCATGTATAATTAACACCTCTGTACAATGTATATACACTTATATCAAAGTAGTGGAATGGTAACATTGAAAGGTTCAACATATACATCCATAGGCAAAAGCCTAGATTTCAATACAAAACTCCATCAGAATTACCTTGATGGCATAAGAAAACATCATTGCTAATAACAGTAGCAGATCCAAAATAAAATTTAATAGATAACAAGGCATAAACACCCGTCGCATTATAATATTAGTCATTGAATATATGGTTACGAGTTGGACTATAACTTGCAACTTTGACCAACTAAAAATTGCCATCTATAAGAGGTGTATAACATCACCTTGGAGCACCTAGGTGTTACATTGGACCCCCTTGGTCATAGGGGTCAAATGATGAACTTAGGAGTTACACTCTATCTTGGCAGGAGTTACTTTTGGAGAGAGACACATGGGTCCATGTTGGACCAATTTAACCATATTTTGGCTCATAGTTTTTGAAATCCATCAATGGCTCCCTATGTCTCTTTGGCCTATATATTGAGGGCTTGGGATGGAAATTGTATGTTCACTTTTATGTAGGGTTATGCTACCAAAATTCTTCCAAATACAAGGTGTTGATCTCCATTGAAGCACTACAACTCAAAGAGTTTTTGTTGTCTATTAGAAGATTAATATATTTGGGTTTACTTTGGAGGTTGGATTTTTCACTTATAAGGGTTTTACCAGCATATATCTTGTATTTACCATCATTGTGCAAGTAAAAAAATTTTAGATCTAGATTTCTTGCATGATTTCTCTCTTTAGATTAAGTAGGAATTAGTTGTATTTTTTTTCATTTAGTATTAGAGCTTGGTCAACTTGTTAGACCAGTGGGAGGAGTAGGTTTTTATTATTAATCCTTGGTTGAGAGGAATCTTTGTAATGTGATCTTGATTTTTAAGGAATACATATGGCAGACACATTTAAAATGAAGATTAAGATATTGAAGGGCACTAACTTTGGGTTTTAGAAACAAAATATGGAGGACCTCCTCATATAAAAAGATCTATGGCTTGCACACCATGAAAGTTGAAGAATGGGTAGTGTTTAATACAAAGGCAACAAGCTTGTTTAGGCTTCACCTTTCAAGTTCA
Organism: Cunninghamia lanceolata; assembly: GCA_027924645.1. Lineage (NCBI taxonomy): Eukaryota > Viridiplantae > Streptophyta > Pinopsida > Cupressales > Cupressaceae > Cunninghamia > Cunninghamia lanceolata. Next base: position 4,810,153 of record BSBN01001217.1, on the reverse strand, counting down.
ATACTCCTAAATTTGTTGGGAGAAACCACCATTGAGAACATTTGGATCTAAAGTTAGAGAATTTGAGCCAAACAAAGTCCCTTGTGAACAAGCTTGTTCTATGGAATAAGTTTTATTTATTGAAGATGAGTGATAGAGACTCAATGAAAAATCACTTGAATTCCTTCAACATTGTGGTGAGCCAAATAACATTAGTTGATGTGAAGATGGATAAGATTACTCTATCACACTATTGTGCTCTTTGCCAAATTCATGAGACAAACTGGTTATGGTAGTCAATAATATTGTCTCAAGGTTGAAGCTTGATGACATGGTTGGTGCCTCATTATTAAATAAGATTAAGTGAAAAACATCAAAAAATTTCATGGATGCTTTGACTATCAGAGGTCATCCAAAGTAAATAGGCAAGAACAACAACAAAGATAAGAGATCTAAACCTAAGGGGAGATCTAAGTCTCTTGACAAATCTAAGGTCAAATGCTAGAACTATGGTAAAATGGCCATGTTGAGAAGGACTATAAGTAAAAGAAGAAGCTCAAGGAGTTTGATGATGATTCATAATCTAGAGCCTTGAATGAAGGCATCGATGATGTGTTTGCTGCATTGCTAACTACACATGCATGTGGGGATGCATGGTTGATTGACTTTAAATTTCTTTCCACGTGACTCATCATGAGGAGTGGTTTTCTAATCATGAGAGCTTAAATGGTAGAAAGGTATATTTCAGAGATAACTCATTTCTCAAGATTAATGGACATGGAAAATTCAAGCTTACATTTAGAGATGGGATGTTCAAATCCCTTCTTCTAGTGTTTTACACATTCCTACTTTGGTGAGAAAACTTTTATCAATGAGCAAGATGAATGATGTGGGTGTGCAAGTAGTCATCAACAAAAACAATTGAAAGATGGTGTGTGGAGCCATAATATAAGCAAAGGGAGTTCATTTTGGAATTTTGTTTTATCCTAATGCAAGCACCATATAATGAAATAGTTTTTGATAAGATAAGCGGCAAAAAAGGGTGCCGATCCCATTATAGAACAACCAAAAAAGGTGCACCAAAAACTATAATAGTTTAAACAAAACCATCAAAGTTCATGCGTGAAACATAAAGAAAAAAAATAGAAAACCAAAGACTCAACTGAGAGACAGCAGACTGATAGCAGACCAAGCCACCAAAGGCTATCCAAACATCTTATCCCAGTCATCCTCTAGGAACTAGAAAACATCCTGGTACTCTTTCAGTTTTTTAACCTTCTTCCCTTGGCCTGCAAGTTCCTCACCCTAAAGGACTGCCAGAGTGGTAGCAGACCTATCCATCACCTTCGCCAAGAACTTAGCCAGACTGTTGAACTTCTGCTCCAGGTCACTAAGTCTAGTCGCAAGGGTTTCAATTTCTTTGTCTTTGTTGGTCTTCTTACCACCTTTTTTTTCTTGCCAGTTCCTTTTTTCCCCTTTTCAGAGCTGACAGAGTCTGAACCTTGAACATTGAACTCAGGGAAATTGTTGGGGCCCTCATCCTCAACCTCCATCTTATCCTTCTTGTTTTCCTTATTCACAAAGAACTCTCCTCCCATTTGTTCCATTTCTGCAACCACCGTATCCATTTTGTTGTTGATGTCCAAATCCACCTCCTGCTGCTCAACAGAAACCCTCTTGTCTTCAGAACCTTTGTTTCTCTGTGGGTTCACTGAATCTTCCTTGTTCTTTCCTTTGGACCAGTCCTCAACCAGCTGCACCATCGCATCCACTTCCACTGCCAAGCCAACCATTCTCTAGGGAGTAGAGGCAGGTTTGGCTGCGAGTCTCGTCGACCTCCTGGTCGACGACACCCGAAGCTTGCAATCCATGACAGTGTAGTCCTCGTTGCCAACGCTGTCCGAACCTTCACTTCCCTCCTCTGAGATGACCTCCTCCACCACCATAGTAGCCTTATCAACCTTCATTCCACTGTTAGTGCCACTCTCTTCCTCAAGACTACCCCACCTCTTCTTCTGCAGAGTCGGATGGGCAGGGTGCCTTGTAATATTTTTCTTTTAGCAGGGGTCGTAGCAGGAGACTTAGGAGTGATGTCTTCCGTGGTGGGTTTAGGGCTTTTGGCCGAGGAATGCTTTTTCTTACCAGATTTTAAGGAAATGGCATAAGAAACAGGGGTGACTTTAGTTATTATAACTGATTTAACCTTTCCATGAGCAGAATTAGGCGACTGGGGGCTCCACCCTAACAGGAGTGAGGGTTTTAGGTAGGCAGATAGCAAGATGGAACTTGTAGAGTCTCATTATAAGCCCCTGGTGGAGCGAGATCTCGGGCTTGCTAGAGTCTAAAGCATGTTGTTCTTTGGCAGCCACAATGGAAGTTACCAGGGATGAGAGTAAATAAAACAGAAAGCTAATGTATTTGCTTCGCCTAAAATGATTCAACAGTGCGAAATGGTAATGGAAGAATCTCCTGAATCTTCCCTCTAAAGTGAAATACTTCATGATCATATAACATACCTCATCCCATGGTTGAGGTAGCAGCTGCCTGTCGAATCCCCCCTGAAGGCTGTGCAGAATCTCCCCAGGCTCGAGGAAAGCCATCATACCATCAGTATCAGACACTTTACTTTTCCTAGGGTGTTAAGTACTGTCAGTGGGCATCCCCATCGCAAGCCCAATCACTTCCTCTGAGATGTCAAAACTCACAGTTCTGATTTTGACCTTCCTATCCTCATAGGAGCGCAGAAACTTAATGGAAAGGCTCTCATCATGGCCTTGTAAACACTACAGGTAAGAAGTGACCCCACCCTCTTGGCAAATATGCCAAAGGATTTGGTTTCTTTTGAATTCTTCACAAGTTTTCAGCTTTGTGCATGACCTATCTCCCCTCATGTTACAGTAGCAACTCTGGTTCAAAATAGCAATGTAGGAAGTAGAAAAATACTTAGCAATGCAGACCACCATTCTGAACTTAGCAATGAAATTTGACTCCCTTGATTTACTAATAAATCTTGAGTTAATGATAATCACATCCTTTCTCCCGCTGTAGGGAGCGTACTTGCTAATATTCACCTTGCGTGAATAATCTTTTCTTTTCTTATCATAATTAATGAGCCAGGGTTGCTCATCATTATATCTCGTGCTATGTGGCATCGGGAAGTAGTCACAAAACTCCATGTGCTTGAGTGTGCACGACCCCTCCCCAGACCTCCAACTCAGCATGGTACATATGCAACCTTTGTTACAGAGACAAAATCCCATACTGTCCATATAGTTCTGGCCCACTAACCTCTTGGAACCCCTAACATTGATCTGCAAGTCCAGCTGGCGATTACCCAATTGGGCATCCAAGCTCACTTTATGACAGAGACAAGTCTCATCCCTGACTTGAGTGATCTAGCAAGACAGATTCATGGCATCCCAATCTTTGGGATGAGAGTCTAGCTGGCAGATGTTACAGAATCCCAACTGGCACCCCGAGCTTCCCCTAGCACGGTTGTTAATCATCATGCTTGACTAGGGGCGGTACATAGCTCCTTATCAATAAGGTTTTGAATTAGTTGTGGAAGGCTATTCTTATTTCTCCAGCAGCGCCAAGTGTCCATGTTCTCACCCATGTTAGCCATTCCATCCACCGCTTTATTTCCCTAGCAGTACACATGCCCAGCTTCCCTATGTTTGAATCCATATAGTAAGTAGACAATATCTTCCGTGATGTTCTTCATTTTCCAACCACTGTCAGACCTTCCAAGGGCCGCATCAATAATGATTTTTGAGTCCCCTTCCACTTGCAGATTGTCTATTCCCATAGAATGGGCAATTTTTAGGCCCTTTAACAGAGCCAATCCCTCAGCAACATTATTGGATTGGGTTCCCAGTCCCCCCGTGTAAGCCGCAATGAAGTCTCCATGGCAATCTCTGAAAATCCTGCCATCGCTAGCTAGCCCAGTATTCTTTTTTTCTACTCCATTGAAATTGAGCTTGATCCAATCTCTGGGCGGCGGTTTCCAAAGAGTGTTGATTCTAGCCATCTTTTTGGAGTTGCCCACCTTGTTCATGTTAGCATTCAGACACCAATGTTTGGCAATCTGGACTTCCTCCAGAGTAGGGGGTTTCTCGGCCATGTGTAGAGAATAGGAGGACAAATTCTCGGTCACCGCCCTGTAAAAGGAGAAAAAAACCTCATTAGTAGTTCAAGTTTTTTCTCTAAAGATACGATTGTTTCTCTCCTTCCAGACTCCCCAACCGAGGTGGGGGGGTATCTGTCTCCAGAGTTCCCTTATCCAGGGGTGAGAGAAGGGGTAGTTCCAGCTCTGAGTGAAGTCCATTAGGTTTTCCTGGAGAACCCATTCTAGGTTGAGATTCTTAAGAGTTTTCCCCCATAATTCTTTAGTAAACTCATAGTGGAAGAGAAGGTGTTGCATAGTTTCTTGCTCTTTAAGGCACAAAACACATATATTAACCAGTTGGAATCCCCTTTCATTGAGATTATCAATGGATAGGACTTTATTGTGAGCCACCGCCCACCAGAAGAAGTTGACTTTAGGAAGCAATTTATTATTCCAGATGCTCTTCCAGAATTGATTCTCCAATCCACTGTTACCAGGAGGTGGTAAGTCGATTTAACTGAGAAGTTTCCTTTTTGCTCTTGTCCCCATAGCATTTCATCTTCCTTTTGAAAAATTAGGATTCTGTGTTTGTCCAATTCAATTTGCAGAATTTGATACTCCAACCTCTCATCCTGGGAATTACAGCAATCTGAGAGGTTCTTCCATTTTCTTTGGCTATTGGGTTGGTTAGAGATGTAGTTGCAGACTGAACTGCCAAAGAAACTTATCACTCTCTCCTAGTGTTCCTGTTCTTTCTGTTAGACAGAGGGCCTTCCCTTAACCAGTTATCCTCCCAGAATATGATTTTATCCCCCTTGCCCAACTTCCATATGATCCCTTAGGAAAGCATGTTCCTGCTTTTGGTCATTTTTTCCAAATGATAGGACCTTTGGGAAGACTATCTCTATCCAAGATACCTAATTTGGGGCCATTTTGTTCCTAATTTTGGTCATTTTGTTCCAAATAGTTTTGAGATTCCCAATTCAAGGAATCAGAAGCTTCTTGGTGAGAAGACTATGTTGTGGCACAAGTGTATGAGCCATTAGTGAGAAAGTCTTTAGGGCCTTGAATTCTAAGAACTTAGTAGAGGAGGCAACTAATTGTCACTTGATTTTAACTTTTGTGAATATTATTTTCATGAAAAGCAAAATCATGATAAGTTTTACTCAAGCTCTACTAGATCTTTAGGGATTTTGGATTTGAATCACAGTGATGTAATTGGCCATGTTGATGTGCCTTCACTTGAAAAATCCTTGTATTATGTTTCTTTTATTTATCAATTCTATAAGAAAATGTGGTTTTTCTTCCTTAGACAAAAATTTGAGGTCTTCTCAAAGTTTAAAGAGTTCAAAGCTCTTGTACAAAACTAGAAAGAGACAAAGATTAAGGTGTTGAAGACAAACAATGGTAGAGAGTTATGTTCAATAGAATTTGACAATTTTATAGGAATCATGGAATTGTGAAGTATAAGAAAACTCCATAAACCTCTTACCACAATGGATCTGCATAAAATATAAATAAGTTAGGACCATTCTTAGTGGAGTTGAAATGGATCAAAAATTCTAAGCAAAAGTTGTGAGAATGGCTTGTTATATAATTAATAGATCTCCCACTTTAGTCTTCAGAGACAAAACACCCAAGGAGGTTTGGAGTGGTGAGAAGCCTTTGTTTTAGTATATCACGATTTTTAGTTGTGAGCCATATACATTTGCTTAAGAGAAGAGATCCAACTTGGGTTTCATAGCAAAGAAGAGTATCTTCACTGGGCACAGTGATGGTGTTAAAGGATACAAGCTTTCAAATATTGAGATAGGAAAGATAGTGTACGTGATCTTTAGAGAGATCATATCTTCTCCTAAGCCTATACACCCTACAAATGATGAGGAAATATTGGTGAAAATGAAGCTAAAGATTGAGGAGACTACAAATTGAGACCAAATCAAAGGTTTGGAATGGACTTGATGAGGATTTTAATTTACATAGTGATATAGAGGAAGACGAACAACATTGTACCCACTCTTAAGAAGGTCTAATTAGAAAAGAAAGCAACCAAAAAGGCATAGCCCACCTAATTTTTGTTGTATTTTTGTTTTTTCTACTAATTAGGATGAGCCCAAAATTGTGAAGTAGATAATGGAGTCCAAAGATAGTAAGTCTTAGAAGAAGGCCATGGATGAGGCGATGGTTGTGCTAGAGAATAATAGTACATAGGACTTGATACAATTGCTTAAGATAAGAAATTTATTGGATTCAAATGGGGTTTTAAGAAGAATTTCAATTATAAGGGCAATATTGAGAAGTACAAGGCAAGGCTAGTGGCTAAGGGCTACTCCCAAGAAAAGGGAGTTGATTTTGCTAAAATATTTTCTCCCGTTACAGATCTTACATACACTAGGTTTCTATTATCTATCGTTACTATGTTTGACCTTAAGGTCAAACAAATGGATGTTAAGACAACTTTCTTACATGATGATTTGGAGGAGGAGATCTACATAGACATGGCTAGAAGACTTTATGGTTAAGGGTAAGGAATTTACCGTTTGCAAATAAAATAAATCCCTTTATGGTAAGAAATAGTCCCTTTAGACATCATATTAAAAATTCAATTCATATATTTTGAATCTGGGATTTGTTGGAGCTAAATCAAATTACTATATTTTCTATAAGCAAATAGGCAACCAGTTTATTATTATCATTCTTTTTGTTGATAACATGTTGTCGATCAATAAAATTAAGGATATGATTAGGGTTTTGAAATCCCAATTTGCATTACAATTTGATGTGAATAATTTAGGGGTTGTTAAGTTTATCTTAGGGGTGGAGATCAAGAGTTATAGAGCCAATATAAAACTTTGGTTAAGTCAAAGGAAGCATGTTGACTCTATTTTGCAAATATGAAGGATGTAGAATTAGAAATAGTGAGTGTTCTTATTCTAGTGGGAAGCTTTTAGTTAAGCAAGGTCTTTTAACATTTGATAATGAGGACATGAGCCATGTCCCTTATGCGAGTGCAATTGGTACTGTTGGTAATCATTTATGTCTAAGGTTTTGAGCTTGAGCATTTGTAGGACTTTTCATTCAAATCTTAAAATTTTTGAGGCATGATGTTATGACTGTTGGCAAAAGACACTATATGGATTCATGGTTGTTGTCATTGATGGCAACAAAGGTCATCCCACATATCCGCAAGTCATGGTGTGTCTCTACCGGAAGTCAGAATGAAGATTGTTGTGGTCCGGTGAACAAGAACAGAGCATGTGGCAAGGTCCGACAGATTGGTCCGGATCTCTCAGAGGAAGTGTCTTGGTGCAGTGCGGATTTGGGGAAGTCAAGAGGACTACCTTGAGTAGTATATTCCAAGGATTTAGCCTCCGGTGATGAACAAAGAAAAAGATATGAATAGTTGAGTACCGGATTCCTGAGAGACAGTGAGAACAGAGGAAGAACTGACTGACAGAGTATCAGACTATTTTCCGGATGTGTTACTGTTGATGGTAAAGGTTGTGAAGGCATGAATCATGTTTGGCCGACATGATCAATGATATCTACAAGTATATGCTTGATCCGCATTACTTGATATGCAAGGATTCAGCCGACAGAACAGAGTTTGTGAGAAGATAGATTATTCCGGGTGCCGACTAGAAAGATGATGAAATCACTAGTGCGGATATATATAGAGGATGGATTTTAGTTGTGAAAAGTGTGATGATGTGAAGGTGTATGCGAATAAATACAGAGCAGAGCAGAAGCAGTAAGAAAGATCCGGTATGTGAAAAGATAGCAGAATAAAGAATAGAGGAAAGATGAAATGCAGCAGATCAGTATACTGAGCCTAACCGGAACTGAACTCCAGCATATGTAGATGCTTCCAATCAGTTCAAGTATTGTATAACATTCTTTTGTAGACAGTGTGTCTCCTTGTAGGCAGTGTGCCTCTTTGTGAGCAGTGTGCTCGGGCAGTGAGCCCTAATTGGCAAGTGCCATTTTGTAATTCCTTATTCTTTTAACAGAGAATAATCTTTGGGTTAATCACCCCGTGGTTTTCTCCCTTAACCGGGTTTCCACGTCAAAAATACTGTGTCATGTGTTTCTTATTTCATGGTAATGTTTGTTTGTTTGATTCAATGCTGCTCTGATTAATAAGAAAGTTCAAAAGAAGAAATAATTAGGATAACTGATTCACCCCCCCTCTCAGTTATCAACAATTGGTATCAGAGCCAAGTTCCTCCTAATAGAGCCTAACAGCTTGAGGAAGATCTGGGAGTTCAAATGGATGCATATGGTTTAAGGGAGCAACTCAAGACTGCCCTTGAGGATCTTGAACAGTCAAATTCTGAAGTCAATGAATTAAAGGAAAGACTCAAACAGGCTGATGAATTCATGAGAGAACTAAAAGACAAATTAAGTCTCTCTATGAAAAAGAGAAAGGAGCTGCTCCAACAATTGGCAAGACAAAGTGAAGAAAGCAATACAGATGAAGAATTGACTGAGAAAACCAAGTTATGTGAAAAGTTATCAAAAGAAGTCATTATGTTAAGACATGAAATGGAATCAGGAACTATAAAGTTTACTCAAGAGATTGAAAAAAAAAGAAAAGCTGAAGACAATCTAAGACAATCTCTTAAAGAGAAATCAGAAGAATGCCACCAGATGGACAGGATTATCAGACATCTTGAATCTGATCTTGAAGATGCCAAAGATAATGAAGAAAAACTTGAGGATCAAATTGTCTCTCTCAAAAGAGATCTTCAAACAGCAAATGAATATAAAGAAAAATTCAAGATAAGTTCTGCCCAACTTGAAGTACTTCTTGGAAGTCAAAAGAGGACAGATGACAAGTATGGTTTGGGATATGAGAAAGGAGAAAGCTCCGGATCCGGTCAAAAGAATTTTGGATCAGAAAATCCAAGGAATAGGCCTAGAAGACCTCTGGTAAGACAGCCCAATGCTCAAAGATATCCATCCTTCAATGGATACTGCCACAGCTGCAATCACTTTGGTCACAAAGCTAATCAGTGCAAAAAGAGAATGAATCAGACTAATTCATCCTTCTCCGGACAGTGCTTTAACTGCAAAAGGTATGGACACAAGTCTCATGAATGCAGAAATATGCAAATAAACAAATCATTCAATGGTAGATGCTTTGCATGCAATAGAGTAGGTCATATGGCTAATAAATGCATATCAAGAGGTTATCAGTCAAATATGCAAAGAAATGTTATTTGCCAAATCTGTAATAGGTCCGGTCATAATGCAAAAGTCTGCAGAAGCAAGAATCAGGACAAAAGAGGTCCGGTATATAATCAGAATCAAGACAAGGGTAAACAAAAAATGAATGTGGATGAAGTTAGGAATCAGATGAACAAGATTTGGGTGAAGAAAAGTTCAGAGAATGTAGAGGTTGGATCCGCACCAGACTCTGGTGCTGATATTTCTTCCAGAAATTAAAAAGTGAGCTCTGGCTCAGGGGGAGACTCAAAGAAAATCCTATTCCCCCAGCCAATCAAGTGGTACTGGATGTGATACAAGATGCGGAGTAAAGGGTTTGAAGATATAAGTCCTGAGATGATCCAGACAAGATTTCAGAGGTCCGCATGAAGATGCAAAGAAGTTGTGATCGATCAAGTAAGACCTATTCCGGGAGATGCTCCGGAATGACAGAGGACTACAAAAGGGTCCGGAGAGATCCGGAAGTACATTATTTTGCTCTGCGGACTGGACAGAATGTTTGGGATGTTCTTATAATGTGTCATCTCGATTTATTCATGATTGAAAGATCCGCATGATGTTCATAGATCAGAACTGATCCGGGATACTCCAAGCTATCCAGATAAGGCAAACTGGAATAATATAGGTGGAGCATTTATTGCAAACAGATATTAGGGTTTGCGAAACGATATAAGGGATTTCTCAACAATCACTTGATCATTCCACATCCAAGAAGAAGCGAAAAGCGGAGCTCTGCAACAAAACTCATCAAGTTCACCGAAGATCTCCTGCTGAAATCATTACATACAGAAATCAATCCAGCCACTCCGTGCAACCGAAGACGCAAAAGGTATTTTCCACTTTCGATATCTTGCTACAAATCTTTTGAAGAAATGGCTACTCCAAATATAGTAAAAATCTTAGATAGGCCCCGACCTGAATTTAAGAAACATCCATACAAGTCATTGGAGGTAGATCCCTTAGGAGCATTTTCCAGTGTTCCTCATAGAGTTTTACACACAGAAGACATTAGGGTTTACATACATGCAAGCATTGAGGAATTCGGGGAATTCAAATTGAGAGATCTCTATCACAAACAACTGATAGACAATGCTTTTGAGCTTAAACCAGAGTACAAGGGTATCTAGAAGAAACAGTTTGATCAATTCATTCATTTCCCCTGCTTTGAAGAAGAAGAATGGGTCCGATATGTATTGAGCAGAATGCATGACAACTTCCTATGGCTGGATAGACCTTACAAAATCACAAAAGAGGCAATCAGGGCAGTAACTGGTCTATACTCTTCCGGAGGGATACCTATCCTCAAATCTGTCAAGAACAACATTGTAACTGAGGCCACCGGATCAAAATTTGATAAGAGGGCAATGACCGTTGAAGATATTTCGGATCCGGATATCAAGTATGCATCCATGATAATAGGATACAAGATCTATCACGCCAGCAGGGAGAATTCTGTATCCGGAACTGCAGTGTATACTGCCTATGAAATGCTAAGGAAGAATGCAGAATATGATCTCTGCGAACTGCTCTTAAGCCAATTAATGGAAAATATACAGAAAATCAAGAAGGACAAGAAGAATTCCTTTAAGTATGGTACTCTTATATTATGTCTATTCTTCTACTTCATGAATGAGCTGCCCGGATCAAGTGGATGGGTATGGCAGAATGACAAACCTGTTGCAGTCCAAATAAGAGACTATCTACATGGGCTTGGGGATGCCAAAGCAAGAAATACAGCCCTATGGGGATACTTCAAAAACTTCCAAAGCATGATGCAAGCAAGAGAAAGAATTCCCCAGTCTCTTGTTGAAAAATACAAAGACTCAGTGTGCTTTATGGTGGACACTGATCAGTGCCTAATGGAGGCAGTGGAGCCAAGGACTGTCTGGATCATGCCCATGGGGTATGAAGTGGATGAACAAATAGTGGAGCTGCATGTTCAACACATGCTAAGTCAGCCCAAAGATCCAAAGGCAGAAAGGTTTGGAACCTTTGAGGAGCTGAGTGTAAAGATACATGTAGAACTCAGGGAACCTGAAATAAAGAGGAAGGTGAGAAAAGAAGTAGAGCATATTGCTCAAGGCCTAGGCATCTCAAAAGAGGCACTTGATGCCAGCCGGGAAAAGAGGAGAAAGGCTGAGGAAGAAAAGAAAAGTAAAGAAAGTGTTCCGGTTGAAACTTCCACCCGGACCAGATCATCAAAAAGATCTGCACCTCCCACAACCAAAAGTTCAAAACCGGAAGTCCAGGCATCCGGTAAAAGATCTAAGACAAAAGCCACAAGGGCTTATGAAAGCCAAAAGGATGAAGAGGAAACTGAGTCAGATGAGGGAGTAAAAGAAATAAAGAAGCAGAAGAAGAAAGGATCGGAAACCCTCCACAGGCCAAGACAAGGAAGAAATGGCAGAGGAATTTGCTGAAAAGCCCACTCTGTCTCTAGACAGTGTAGTCAAATCAGTCACTATGGATGGGAACCTTCAACCGGTGGCTGAATTCTATGATGACTACAATGAGGCAGATCAAAAGATCCTGCAAGAAGCTATAATAAGGTACTTGAACATCTACAATAAAGCTTTTATTGAGATTATCTCTGAAATCCCAAAGAGCCTAGAGATGGAATTAGAGATAAGAAAGAACAATGCCATGGCAAAAGACCTTGAGATCAGGGAACAGATAGCTATTCAGCTATATCCTTCAATTGATCACAAAACAATGAACATGGTATTCAAAGACTGCAAGGATGAATTCAGGAGCAAAGCAAGGATGAATCAGCTTATGCTTGGTGAGACCGACAAGGTAGCCAAAGACACTGAAGAGATTCTCCAGAAAACCTTCAAAAGGTTTAATCTTCCTGTTGTAGAGGACTTAGGTGCAGAAACAGCTGTGGACTTGGAATCATCTGCTCTGGAAGAAGTGGCCCTTGAACAGACTAACATCTCTCCTCCAGTTTCCCCTACAGTCTCCGGATCCCAAGAAGAAGAGAAACTACAGGAGAAAGAAGCAGCAGTTAAAGAAAAAGAGGTTGACAGCACCAAGGATGCAAAGAAAGAGAAGACCCCAACAGAGAAAACCACAACTGAAAGTGGTAAGAGTAAGGAAGGAGAAAAGATTCCAAAGGACAAAACTGCAGAAGAGAAGAAACATCTGTCTCCGGCAAGAGACACTGCACAAACTGTTCAAGAATTCTTGACAAAAGCCACTATAGAAATTGATGAACTGGACCTGCTAAAAGGACCATTAGATTTTGACTCTTTGTCACCGGTACAAACAATGAAAATAGCCTCATTTGCAAATGAGAAAGTCAAAGAGAAATTACTGAAATCTCACATGGAAGACTGTGAGCTTATGGAGGTAGCATCTGAAGTGCTGGAAAAGATCATGCCATCTTTTCAGAAGGATCCCACAGCCTCCTCTTCCGGTAATCTCAAAACCTTAGTCAGCAGTGTTAATACACATTTTGAATCTCTAGAAAAATTAGCCGAAGAAAAGGTCCGGAAGGAGTTTTTGGATAAAAGGTTCTCCGAGGTTCAGGGTTTGATCATTAATGATAGGAGAAACATGAACATTGGGATAAAGAGCTTAAAAAATGCTCTTAAGGATGGCGGTGAAATATACAAATTTTGTATCTCCTGGTCCAAGGTAACAGTGGACATTGAGAAGAAAATAAAAGAGCAAGAGGACACACTACTCAGCTTGTCTCAAAGTTTTGATCCTCTTTCTTCCTCTATAACAAATCAAGAATGTCAGACTATTGCAGTCTTGAGTGAAATCAAGAAATTAGAGAAGGAAAGGAAAAATAGAATAAGCAGGTTAAGTGAGCTCAGGGGGTTAATTGTCCCTAAGCTAGAGGCCATGCATGAGGCCATAGCAGAAGCTCAAATCATAGCCCAGATAAGTGATCCGAAAGATCTAAAAAGGGCAGATGCATTTGCATTTTTGTTGAGTGGTCACATTTCAATTTTGGATAGAATGAAGCAAAGTTGGGCTACAGAACTGATCCAACTGAAGACATCTTTTGCAGACATTCTTCAGTATCTGTGAGTATGTAAATATGCGGCTATGTATAGAAAATTTTTAAAAATTTTGGTGTGCGGACCCTACCCTTTGCCATTGATGTCAAAGGGGGAGTGAGGAGCAGTGAAAAATGAGGAATCCAACTAAGGGGAAGTTCCGGAAATTGTATATAAAGATAGAGCATCAGCCAAGGGGGAGCATAGTGTAAACACTTAGTCATTTTTCACTAAGTGTTGCCATCAATGCCAAAGGGGGAGATTGTTGGCAAGAGACACTATATGGATTCATGGTTGTTGTCATTGATGGCAACAAAGGTCATCCCACATATCTGCAAGTCATGGTGTGTCTCTACCGGAAGTCAGAATGAAGATTGTTGTGGTCCGGTGAACAAGAACAGAGCATGTGGCAAGGTCCGACAGATTGGTTCGGATCTCTCAGAGGAAGTGTCTTGGTGCAGTGCGGATTTGGGGAAGTCAAGAGGACTACCTTGAGTAGTATATTCCAAGGATTTAGCCTCCGGTGATGAACAAAGAAAAAGATATGAATAGTTGAGTACCGGATTCCTGAGAGACAGTGAGAACAGAGGAAGAACTGACTGATAGAGTATCAGACTATTTTCCGGATGTGTTACTTTTGATGGTAAAGGTTGTGAAGGCATGAATCATGTTTGGCCGACATGATTAATGATATCTACAAGTATATGCTTGATCCGCATTACTTGATATGCAAGGATTCAGCCGACAGAACAGAGTTTGTGAGAAGATAGATTATTCCGGGTGCCGACTAGAAAGATAATGAAATCACTAGTGCGGATATATATAGAGGATGGATTTTAGTTGTGAAAAGTGTGATGATGTGAAGGTGTATGCGAATAAATACAGAGCAGAGCAGAAACAGTAAGAAAGATCCGGTATGTGAAAAGATAGTAGAATAAAGAATAGAGGAAAGATGAAGTGCAGCAGATCAGTATACTGAGCCTAACCGGAACTGAACTCCAGCATATGTAGATGCTTCCAATCAGTTCAAGTATTGTATAACATTCTTTTGTAGACAGTGTGTCTCCTTGTAGGTAGTGTGCCTCTTTGTGAGCAGTGTGCTCGGGCAGTGAGCCCTAATTGGCAAGTGCCATTTTGTAATTCCTTATTCTTTTAACAGAGAATAATCTTTGGGTTAATCACCCCGTGGTTTTCTCCCTTAACCGGGTTTCCACGTCAAAAATACTGTGTCATGTGTTTCTTATTTCATGGTAATGTTTGTTTGTTTGATTCAATGCTGCTCTGATTAATAAGAAAGTTCAAAAGAAGAAATAATTAGGATAACTGATTCACCCCCCCCTCTCAGTTATCAACAATGACATGTCAAGATTTCTGCCTATGCTGCATCTTTCAATATGCATGAGCATCATGTCAAATATGTTTGTGATCCTGAGGTATGAATTCAAAAGGTTTGAATATTGCTTCAAGAGGCCTGCCATGTGGAGGAGTGTAAAATTCCAAGCAGGATTGCCTTTTGCATCACCCTGAAATTCGGCCTGGTGAGGGAGTTATGCCTATCAAAGTTCTAAGTCTTTATGCCTCCTCATCATATTCCAGCATGACCCTATATTTCAAAGGAGGGGGTCATCATCATGTTTCAAATATTGGGTGATCTTAGTTAAGATCACCCCGATGCTTTTTTATCGCCTGATGCTACTGACATCAGTTTTATGCGGGGAGTGATATTTGCTTCTCTAACAGCTGCATCATTTTCTGAAGGAGGGGGGTGGTATCCTAAATATCACCCCGATATTACAACAGTGCTACAGTGCAGCCCGATATTCATGCGGGGGGTGATATTCTAAATATCAGGTGATCTTACGAATATCATCCCGCTAAATATCACCTTATGCAGACATGATGATGATGTCATCAAGGTCCGATGGGGTCATATGTTTAACATCAGTCATCTTACGAAGATCACCCTGATCTTACAATATAATGGTGATGTCATCAGGATGTCAGTGGACATGATCATGTGGATCATCGGCAAGACATATGGTATCGGCAAAGCAGGAGGAGCTTCCTCCGATGCATCAGGTTGTGCCGATGAGGGTGATATTTTCTTATAGGGATGATTTTCTGATAAGGGTGATATTTTACATCAGGATGATGTGAAATATCGGGGTGATTTTTCAAGGAAAGATTATCATGCAGCTGGTTCATTGACGTCATGGTGATATTGAACATCGAAGAATCATTCGGAAGGATGATGATGAGGTTTATATTGGTGCTATCGGGAGCAAAATCACCAACATCATATATGCTCATGGCCTAGTATATAAAGTTTTGAGGAGGTCGCCGCGGGGTGCATGTGGGATAATTAGTTCCCACATGATTTGAAATATCAAGATGATATATCTTGGCGGGAAAGTTTCAAGAGCGCACAGTCAACTATTTTTCCCAAGGCCGCGAGTAGGTGGACATTAATGGCAAATGTCACAGGGTATGGGCGATGATATAGACAGATCTAGTACTCGATTGAAGGTGTTAATCACCAGGCGGCGGCGCGTGGCTCGAGTTCAACTACTCCTGGTCTCCTCTTCTACCTACTGCATTCAATGTTTGAGCACCATTTCCTCAGAATGAACTGTATCTGGCAGACTTTTGACTTTTGTCATGTAATTAATGCTGAGGACCTTCCTGCTGTATATAGCAGGTTGTGTTGCTCATTTTTGAGGTTGTTCAAAACTGGACAAGTCTGGGCACTGTAATAAGATACAACTCCATTGGTGACCATTTTTGGATGTCTTGTGAGTTTATGAGTCTCATGTTATATGTTTCATGCATGAATTTACTGGTTTCATGATTGATTTTATATGAACAATGCTTTATTTGCATGTATTCTGTTATTCTGTCTCCAAACTGAATATGCTCTTCTTCTGAATCCAAACATCTAAGGGGTGTCTGGGATTCTAGGATATGGTTCTACTATATTGAAAACTTGACCTTTTGCTTCTGCTCAAGGGGTAGATTAAAGTATTTCAGGTTAATGGTTGGGAAGAACATATGCAGTAAGGATATTGTAAGTAGAGGTAACTGAATACTCTGTTTTGGGAGGTATCTGTAAGGCAGATACCATAAAATCCCCTTGATACTCAGTCTTTGATATATGTTCATGCAGGCCATTCACATGTGTATGTCTACTGACTCCGAGCCCTGGATAGGCACCAATCTAGTCTTGTATTGAGGTTATACCCAAGGTCCTAGTTTTGCATCCACATAAAATCAAACTTAAACTTCAAAATCAAACCATTAGGACTTTAGGAGTAGTTTAGGACCCAAATCCTCTGTCTACAACTGAAAATAGGCCCAAAGCTAACCCCTTTGCACTTATCTCACAGTTTTGGTCTACATAAAGGAGGATTTATCTGCTTTGTATCAACATCCCAGTTAGCCCATAAGCATATCTCATTGATGTTGAATAGGGAATACCCCCCTTGGTCCTACAGAGCCTAAAGAAGAAGAGGAGATATTATAGAGTCTATCTCCTATACTGTTGGCCGCTGGCCCATAGATCATGTTGATCATTGATGGTTACCTTGTAGGGATAGCTGGGGATAAGCATCCAGTCTGGGAAAATAACCAACATGTACCATGATGTATGTTATGATCTGCACCATACCAAACATTGCCTAAGCAGTAGGAGTATTGAGTAAGTACATCTCCAATATAGGAAAGAAGCATTGGATTGTGGTGAAGAGGGTCTTCAAATATCTTCATGTCACTTCAAAGTATTTTATTTTCTACTAGGGAGGTCCTTCAAAAGTCTTGTAATAGTCTCATAGAGGTCGTGTAGTGGACCTATAGTAGTCATGTAGTGGACCTATAGTAGTCCTAAAAAGGTCCTACAATGGACCTAAAACAAACATGTAGGATTCCCTCAAAGGATATACAAGGATTCATGGACTTAGATTAGATGGAAGATGTGGACAATAGGAGATCTACCAATGGTCATGTATTTAATTTGTTTGGTGGTGTGGTGAGTTTGACAAGTAAAAAAAAGTTGTGGTTACTTTTTCAACTATAGAGGTAAAGTGCATGACAACTACACATGCCTATAAGGAGGTAATTTCGCTTAAGTTTGTGTTCAAATATTGGGTTGAGTTTGGATATAATTTAAATCTAGTGTAATAGTTATAATGTCACTATCTTAGCAAAGAATCCTACTTTTCACATGTGGATAAATCTAATTGATGTGTAGTATCATTTGGTTCATGACATGGTACAAGGAAGGAGGCTTATGGTCAAGAAGGTGGATACTTTGGTGAAGAAGTATGGATCTTGTAGGATGGCTATGGGCATTTCAACCCCTAGTAGCTGGTTCACTTTGTTGAGTGGAGATTATTAGGACTAGGTGTTGTAAACCTTGCAAGTCCTAATATTGTTGCCACTATTTAATATTTGTAAAATATTATAAATGTTGACCCCTCGTGGGAAAGAGCAACACACATGGATGGAATCTTCAAATTCCTTTATTGGAACTCTTTATCAAGTGGCATTGGTCTTATGATAATTGTAAGAGTTCAGTGAGTAGGGGGTCACAAGTTGAACTCTAACTAGCATCTTTGATCAACAAAAATAGTCATTCATAAGGGGTGTGTAAGTGTAATTATTATCTCATCTTGGAGCACTTAGGAGTTACATTAGACCCACTTGGTCATAGGGATTGAATTTTCAACTTGAGAGTTACATTGTAACTTTGGAGGAGTTAATCTGGAGAGAGGCACATGGATCCATGTTGGACCAATAAGATCATGTTTTGCCTCATGGTTTTGAGTCCATAGTTTTTGAAATTCATTAGTGGTTTCCTAGATCTCCTTGGCCTATATATCAAGGACATGGGATGGAGATTGTATGTTTGGTTCTATGTAGGGTCATGCTACCAAAATTCTTCTAGACATAGGGTGTTGATCTGCATTAAAGAACTATAACTCAGAGAGTGTATTATAACCTATTTAAAGATTACTACATTTGAGTGTGTTATGCCCCTAATATTCATATTCCTAAGTGTAATACGGTTAAGCACTTTGACATGATTAACCTTAACATTTTTTATTTATTAGCTCTAGTTAATTACTCAGGCCGACTTAATTAGGATGAAGGGGTGTGTCCCTACCTAATTATGTCTATAAATAAGGGAGAGAAAGGCTCTTCCAAACCATCATAATTTGTAAGACTAAATTTATATTCTCATATTCTAATTTTTGGAGGTCAACCCCTTAAAGTGGTCTGATATTTTATTTAATTTTGTTTTTATTTTCAATAAATATCCTAACAAGTGGTATCAAAGTGGTGTTTTGGGACAACAATTTTGTTTTCACTGTAAATTACAAACCATTATGAATTTGACTATGATTTTTTTAAGATTTTGAGTAATATAGCCAAGGAAGGTACAATAACAATTTTAGTTTGTGAACATTTTTAGTGAGTGATTATGATTTTATGATTTTCATTAATTTGCTCTATAGGCCACAATTTTTGAATTTGTTTAGATTTTTCACATTTTTGGAAATCTCGTGAAAAATTAGGTAAGGTCAATTCTCCATAGTTTCTAATTAGAGGAAAACTATATTCTATAATCTAGTGGTCAAAGTTTGGTCAAGGGAGGGACATCAAATTCAATTATAGCCCATGTTTTATTTTTCTATGGTTACAACTCGCAATGGATACTTCCCTCCCCTACTTCGTAAAAAATATAGACAAAAAATAAACTTATTGGAAGCCATGTTAGATTTTGGATTAGATAAATTTTCTACAAATACTAAGTCTAGTGACTCTCTTTACTGTCCACCAACTAAAATCAAGGGAAAATTTCCATCAGGATGTGAAATAGTGGGAAATTTTATCAAGGATAATTTGTTTGACCCATTTGTAACATATTTAAATGAGGGTTTGGATAGGTTTAAACAAGAACTATTATTAGACTTGAAGCCCCAACCAAACTACCCTAGCAGTGAGTACAATCCCAACAAACAAAGTCAAGGAATGGGGCAACCTTTTCAAGGTCTAAAATTTAACCTAGCCTTGAAATAGACATTCATGGAACAAATTTACAAATGTTACAAATTCATGGAACAATATTTTAAGCTTCATAACATAAGAGAGAATGCAATGGTTGACATAACCTTGCTACATTTAGAATTTGAACCTTATCAATGGTACCAATGAATGACAAGTGACAAGCAAGGGCATTTACTTAGTTGGAAAGAATTTACTAATGACTTAGCAACCCATAATGAGAAATCATGGAAGGGGAACTATTTCACCCAATTGACAAATTTGAAACAAATAAGATTTATAGCCAAATATAATGCTGAGCATATGAGATTATCGATACAAATGTAGGATGCGGCACCTTAACAGATGTTATAATTCTACATCAACATGTTAGAGATGAAGTTAAACAACTATCAATGAAAATGTGACTATAACTGTGATATAGATATTTAATTATGCAGAACCAAAATCGAGATAGTATAAAATCAACATAAAGGAATAATGGAACAAAAGATCAAACACATAACATAGTGTTTACATGGAGAAACCATTTTGGAAAAAACTCCACACAAGAAGAGATGCACAAGTCTGTATTAACTTCAATAGAGTTTGCAATACAACACTATCAATCTCCTCTTTAGTCTTCAATCTAGCAGCACCTATTTTTCTAGTCTCAACCTTCTACTCTACTCTTTCATAGTCGTAAAACAATATCCTCATAAAGGGGTTGCCTTCTAGGGAAAGAAACCCAACATAACCTCTATCGTCAGATCTGTGACCTAATGATGAACAATCCAAATTTATAATGAATATATATATATATATATATATATATATATATATATATATATATATATATATATATATATATATATATATATATATATATATATATATATATATATATATATATATATATATATATATATATATATAATGTGGCTTTCAAGGGTGCTACCCCCAAACCTCCGCCAAGGCACATGACCCTCAAACCCCTCGCTAGGGGAATGGTCCCCCTAGACCCTACACAGAATGCTCCATAACCAACATCCATCAGGTATGGGTATTAAACATGTGGCTGAAAACAAGATCGCTACTTGGTGAAACCTTTCATCCCTTATGGGTGATTTACAAACAATAATAGGAATAATAAATTCCTTATGATTTACAAGGTTGATGGCACCTTAATCCTAACACAATAGACTTAATGATTGAATTAAGCATGATGTTAATTTGTTGTATCCTTATACAATTAGGAAAGTTATGCAACAAGCACTGCATATTGAGAAATGAAGCTTTTCTGCCAAAATATTTATGCAAGGTTAAACCACTAGATGGAGAAATAGAAATATCACTGATCATGTTGACAAAATGTGGCAAGCTTCTTTAACCCAAGATAAATTATTGATCTCTCTCCTTAATAAGAGGTAAAGAAAAGAGAAAAAGGCATATTTGGCATTATGATAGCAATAGGTCTAGAGGTCATAAGTGTGCCAATGGTGAGAAAAGACTAATGATTATTGAGAATGAGGTTGGAGAAGAGGGAGAAGTAGCTACAAAAGAACCAAATGTGGAACTTGAGCATGCAAATTTTGAGGAAGAAAGCCCTACTATCTCCCTACATGCATTGATTTCGATAAGCACACCATAAACACATAAAGTGGTTGATTACATAAAAAATCAAAAGGTGATATGTTGGTTGATGCAGGTAGTACACACAACTTTATTGATAGATGATTGGATAATGAGCTTAATTGTTTCATGTATCCAATTTTTAATTTTCAAGTCATGATAACTAATGGGAAATAACTCTGTTTTGGTGGTAAATGTCATCTTTTAAAACTTTGAATAGTAGACTATCAACTAGATTCATATATGTTTGCCATCCCAATTGTGGTAACAAATGTAATTTTGGGTGTGTAATGGTTCAAATAGTATGGAACCATGACATTCAATTTTTAGAACCTATTCATGGTTTTTGATATAAATGGACAAAAGTATAAACTTGTAGGAATGCGACCACCACCAAGCCAAATTACTAGCTCTTGTAGGATGGAGAAATTACTTAAGAAATAATCTTATTGCATATAGACACAACTACAATTTTTAGAACCACAAGACCCTGTTAGGTTCCTAATATTCTATCTTTCTAATATAATAAGGTTAAGCACTTGTGGTATGCTTAACTTTAACACTTCATTTATTAGTTTTAGTTACTTAAGCCCTCTTAATTAGGATGAAGGGGTGTGTCCTACATAATTATGCTTATAAATAAGGAAGAGAAGACTCCCAAATCACCATGTATCTTCTAATACTAAATTCATATATTATTTTCTGATTATTGGAGGTCGCCCCTCAAAGTGGTCTGCTATTTTGCTATTTTTGCATTTATTTCCAAGAAATATCCTAACAAGTGGTATATGATTTGGGACAAGATTTTTGTTTTTACCTTAACTTTCAAACCATTGCGAATTTTGACTTGATTTTTTCTAGGTTTTTAGGTATTTAATAAATAAAGGTTCAAGTAAAAGATTAGATTTCTATCATAAGTTTTGCGCAAATTACTTTAATTTTGTGTTTTTTCATTAATTGGCTTTACAAGCCGCAAATTTTGAAAAATTTTAAATATTTTTACATTTTTAGAAATCTTATGAAAAATTAGGTTGGGTCAATTCTTTGTAATTTATTATTAGAGATAAAATACATTTTGTAATTTAGTGGTCAAAGTTAGGTCAAAATATTTTATTATTCTATTCTACATGCTATAATTTTTGAATTTTTTTATATTTTTGGAAAGATATTGAAAAATTAGGTAGGTTTATTTCTTTATAAATTTTTATTACAAAAAAATTGTAATTTAGTGGTCAAAAAGATGAACATCAAATCCAGTCATAGCCCATGTTCTAAAATTTTATGGTTGCAATTCACACCAAATACTATCCTCCCTTGCTTCATAAATAAAAAACTAGAGTTCAAAATACAAACACATCAAAAGCCATGTCAACTTTAGGATTCTACAAATATTGAATCTAAGGATGTGAAACAATGGTACATTTTATTAAGGATAATTTATTTGACCCATTTGTAATATCATTAAACAAGGGTCTAGATAGGTTTAAATAAGGGTCTATATAGGTTTAAACAATACATATTGTTAGAATTAAAACCCCAACAAAACCACCAAGGTGGGTACAACCCCAATAGACAAAATCAAGGGATAGGACAACCCTTTCAAGGTCCAAAATTAAACCTACCCAAAATAGACATTCATAAGTTTGATGGTATAGATTTAACTTCATGGATAAGTCGCATGGAATAATATTTTAAACTTAATAATATAACAAACAATGCAGTGGTTGACATAGCCTCACTAAATTTAGAATATGAACCTTATTAATGGTACCAATGGATGATAAGCAGAAACCAAGGGCAAATGCTTAGTTGAGAAGAATTTACAAATGACTTAGACTCCCACTATGAGCAACCATGGAAGGGAAGCTATTTTACCCAACTAACAAATTTAAAACAAATAGGGTTAATAGCTGAATATAATGTTGAGCATATGAGATTGGCAATTTGGACTCAAGATGTGACACCTTATTAGAGGCTACAACTCTACATCAATGTACTTAATAATTAAATTAAACACGATGTTTGTTTTTTGGAACCTTGTACAACTAGAAAATTTATGCAACAAGCATTGTATATTGAGAAATGAAACTTCACCATCAAAAGATCTACACAAGGTCAAACCATAAGATGGAAATATAGAAATATGACTAATCCTATTAACAAAAATTGGGCCAACTTCTTAACCCAAAACAAATTACTAAGCTCTCTCCTTACCAACTAGAGGTAGAGAAAAGAGAAAAAGGTCTACGTTGGCATTATGATAGCAAATGGTCTAGGGGTCACAAGTGTGGTAATGATGAGAAGAGATTATTGATTATTGATAATAAGGTTGAAGAAGTGGGAGAAGTAGCTATAGAAGAACCAAATATGGAATTGAGCATGCAAATTTAGAGCAGGAAGAAAGTGCTACTATCTCCCTACATGCATTGAATTACACAAGCACACCACAAACACTCAAAGTGTTTGGTTACTTAAAAAAGTGACAAATGATAGTGTTGGTTGATACATGTAGTACACACAACTTTATTGATAGAAGATTAGCTAATGATCTCAATTGTTTTGTGTATAAAGCCTCTAATTTTTAGGTCATGATAACTGATGGGAAACAACTCTCTTGTGAGAGTAAATGCCATTATATAAAACTCTCAATGGGAGATTATAAACTATATTTATAAATGTTTTCTATCCCAATTGGAGGAGAAGATGTAGTTTTAGGCATGCAATGGCTTAAATAGTCGGGAACATTGTTCTTTAATTTTTAGGAATTATTCATGAATTCTTAGTACAAATGGACAAAAATATAAACTTATAGGATTAAATCACCACCAAGTCAAATTATTAGCTCCCATAGGATGAAATAATACTTAAGAAAAATTCTTATCATATAATGGCACAACTACATTTTGTAGAAGCACGAGATGTGAAAACTCAACATCCACTAGAACTTCAAGAGATCATTCAACACCATCAACAAGTTTTTCAAGAACCCAAGGCCTACTTCAAATTAGAGACCATGATCATTCCATTGAATTAATACCAGGAAGTGTTCCTCTTAACATTGGACCTTATCGCTATCCATATGAACAGAAGGCAAAAATTAGCTAATGAAATGTTAGATTTAGGAATTGTTTATCCTAGTAAAAGTACTTATTCATCTCTAATGGTTATGGTTAAAAAGAAGGATGGGTCATAGAGAGAGTGCCCAAATTATAGGGAACTCAACAAGCTCACTCTTAAAGACAAGTTTCCTATTCATGTTATTGATGAATTATTATATGAATTGAATGGTGCGGTTTTCTTTACCAAGTTAGATTTACATTTAGGTTATATTTGAACTAAAATAAAGGAAGAGGATATACATAAGACTACCTTTAGAACACATGAGGGCCATTATGAATTCCTAGTGATGCCATTTGGTCTCACTAATGCCCCATCGACTTTTCAAAGTCTCATGAATTTAATGTTCTGCCCATTTCTTTGAAAAATTATGTTGGTGTTCTTTGATGACATCCTCATCTATAGTGAAACATGGGAATAACATTTGAAACATGTAGAGAAGATATTATAGCTATTTGAAGATAATCAACTAGATATGCAAAACAATCCAAATGTGTCTTTGGGGTGAAAGAAGTGGAATACTTAGGACATGTGGTGTCATGAGAAGATGTTAAGGTGGACCCTAAGAAGATTGTAGTAGTAAAAGAGTGGCCAAAACCCAAAAATATCAAAGGTTTGAGAGGATTTTTGAGTCTAACAAGATACTATAGAATATTTTTTTATAACTATGATTGTATAGTAGCACCCTTAATAAAATTATTGAAGAAGGGTTCTTTTTTATGGTTAGATCTAGCTACCCAAGCATTTCAACAACTAAAATAAGCTCTTACTTCCACTCTTGTGTTAGCTACTGTAGACTTCTATAAGACATTTGTGGTAGAATGTGATGCTTCTAGACATGGTATTGGGGCAGTATTGATGCAAGAAGGGTGTCCCTTAGCATTTGAGTGTCGATAACTCAAAGGAAAGAACTTGGTAAGGCCCACATATGAGAAGGAAATGTTAGCTATCATTCATGCAATTAATAATGGCGTCAATATTTAATGGGAAAGAATTTCAAGTCAAGACAAACCATGAGAGTCTAAAATATTTTTTGGAGCAATGACTAATCTCAAAAGAACAATAAAAATGGGTTACCAAGATGTTAGGGTATGACTTTGAAATTATTTACAAAAGGGTAAGGAGAATATTGTAGTTCATGCCCTTTCTCAACAAGAAGTAGAGGAAGCAAAGATTTGTGCCATTTCTTTATTACAACCTGAATGGTTAGAAGTTGCATTAAAAGAGTGGCAACATGATCCTCCAATAAAAAAGCTCATTCAAAATCTTCAAAGTGACTCATCTTCTTTAGATAAGTATGTTTGGAAAGGAGATTCCTTATGGTACTAAGATAGGCTCTTTTTGTGCAAAAATTCTCAGTTGAAAGCTAGCATATTATCTTAAATGCATGACTCACCAATAGGACATTCAGGCTTTTTAAAGACCTAAAGCAAGATTTATTCTGGGAAGGTCTTAAGGGGGATATAAATAAATTCGTGGCTAAATGTTTGATATGCCAAAAAATAAAGGTGAAACAATAAAGACTCCAAGACTCTTACAACTATTAAGCATTCCAACACAACTTTGGGATGGGATATATGGACTTCATTATGTGGTTGCCAAAGTGAAATAATTTTATGTAATTTTGGTCATTGTGGATAGACTCACTGAGTATGCACATTTTTGTGGACTATCTTGCATTTCATGCTAGTACTATGGCAAAAATATTCAAGAAAATGTGCAAAAACTTCATGGCATTCTCAAAATCATAGTGAGTGATCTTAATCCTATCTTCACTAGCATCTTTTGGACAAACTTATTTGTAGTATGGGGTACAAAACTAGCACATAGTTTATCTTATCATCCACAATCATATGGCCAAACAGAAATTATGAATAAATATTTGGAAGGATATTACGTTGTTTTACCTTCGACAAACAAACATGGTGGTCCAAATGGCTACCACTAGCAAAGTGGTGGTATAATGGATCTTTTCATGCATCAACAAAGATGACTCCATTTGAGGCTCTTTATGGCTACCCCCACCATCTACTACTTCTTATTTATAATCTCATTCCAAGGATCATGCAATAGAGGATCATATTCAACACCAATAATAAATGTAACAAATCCTTAAGGAGAATTTAGTTATGGCTCTGAATAGGATGAAACAACAAGTAGATCAACACTGTAGTGAGAGGCATTTTGAGGAGGAATATTGGGTATTTATTCAATTGCAACCTTATAAACAAATTCCACTTAAGCAACATAAGAACATAAAGCTTGCACTCAAATTCTATCCTATAAGGTCATCCATCAAATAGGAAGTGTAGCTTATAAATTGGAACTTCCACTCTCTTCCAAAATTCACCTTATTTTCCATGTCTCTTATTTAAAGAAAGTAATAGATAACAATATTCCAATCCAATTAGAATTGTCTGAGTTAGATGAAGAAGGAAAGTTTATTTTGGAACTCGAGGCAATTAATGAGAAACAAGTGAAACAATTGTGAAATAAAGCCATCTCAGAATTCCTAATCAAGTGGAAGAATCTACCAATTGAAGATGTAACATGAGAAGATGAATAATTCATACAAAAGCATCCAAAGTTGCTAAGCATTGAGGACAATGCTTTTCTAAAGAGGATGGGCATGTTAGGTTCCTAATATTCTATCTTTCTAAATATAATAAGGTTAAGCACTTGTGGTATGCTTAACCTTAACACTTCATTTGTTATCTTTAGTTACTTCCTTAAGCCCTCTTAATTAGGATGAAGGGGTGTTTCCCTACATAGTTATGCTTATAAATAGGGAAGAGAAGACTCTCCCAAATTATCATATATCTTCTAATACTAAATTAATATATTATTTTCTAATTATTAGAGGTCACCCCTTTGAAGTGGTTTGCTATTTTGTTGATTTTTGCATTTATTTCCAAAAAATATCCTAAAAAATCCTCCAGACCTTCAAGAGATCATTAAACATCATTAATAGTTTTTTAAGAACCCAAGGGATTACCTCTAGTTAGAGATCATGATCATGCCATTTAATTAACACCAAGAAGTATTCCTCCCAACATTACAATTATCACTATCCATATGATTAAAACTAAGAAATCAAAAAAATAGTCAAGGAAATGTCAAATTTAGGCATTTTTTGTCCCAATAAAAGTGGTTATTCATCTCTAGTGGTTATGGTTAAAAATAAGGATGAGTCATGGAGAATGTCTCGAGATTACATGGAGCTCAACAAGATCACTCTCAAAGTTAAGTTTCCCATTCCTATTATTTATGAATTATTAGATGAATTGAATGGTACATATTTTTTTTACTAAGTTAGATTGATGTTTAGGTTATCATCAAATTAAACTGAATAAGGAGGATGTACATAAAATTACATTTATAACACATTAGGGTCATTATAAATTCTAAATTATATTATCTAGTCTCACTAATGCTCCATCAACTTTTCAAAGCCTCATGAATTGAGTGTTCTGCCTGTTTCTTCAGGAATTTGTGTCAGTATTCTTTGATGACATCCTCATCTATAGTAAAACATGGGAAGAACATTTACAACATGTAGAGAAGGTATCACAATTATTGGATGATAATTAACTCTATGCAAAAAAACCAAATGTGTCTTTAGGGTGAAAGAAATAGAGTACTTAGGACATGTGTCATCACACAAATGTGTTAAGGTGGACCCTAAGAATATTGCAACAGTAAAAGAGTGGCCAAACCTAAAAATATCAAAGCTTTGAGAGGATTATTGGGACTAACAGGATATTATAGAAGATTTGTTCATAACTACGCTCACATGGAAGCACCCTTAACAACATTGTTGAAGAAGGATTATTTTTAGTGGTCAAAGCAATCCACCCAAGCATTTAAACAACTAAAAAAAGCTCTTACTTCCACTCCTATGTTAGCTACCCCAAAATTCTCTTAAACATTTCTTGTAGAATGTGATGCTCATGGACATGACATTGAGGAAGTACTAGTACAATAAAGGTATCCCTTGGCATTTGAGAGTCGACAACTCAAAGGAAAGAACTTGGTAAGGCCCACGTATGAGAAATAAATATAGTTATAATTCATGCAGTTAAATAATGGTGCCAATATCTAATGGGAAAACATTTCAAAGTCAAGACAAATCATGAGAGTCTAAAATATTTTTTGGAGCAATGATTGTCTTTAGAGGAGCAAAAAATGAGTCACCAAGATGCTAGAGTATGACATTGAATTAATTACAAAAAAGGTAAAGAGTGAAGGCAAATAACATAGAAGATAAAGCAATACATCTCAATACCTTCACCTAAAACCCCTCTTTCTCCTTGGACAAAGTGGAATGGAGTGCATCCAAGCTCCAATGGCTATGCTCTTGATAATGATACGTTGATTGCTTAGTCTAGCAACATAACTTTATCTTGAAAGCTCATTCCTTGTAGTAATAGCATGGTTGATTTTTGATTTATAGATTCTTGAGTGATAGGACAGATGGCTAGGATTAAGAAGTGTAGTGGATGGTTAAGATTTGATGAGACAAAATTAGGGAAACGATGGAGGCTTCTAGGGCATATCCTTATGTGAATGGCTAGGATTTGGAAATGTATTACGAAATAGATGGTTGAGATGTAAAGCTAGTTGACTTTTGTGCAAGTGTCAAGGTTTAATGTATCTGGCTAACTAACTTTAGCTAGACATGTGACTCTCAATAATTAATCAAATAATTATATTATTTGATTAATTATTGGAGAAGGGAGATGATGTGGGAAGATAAATTAATTAAATAAATAAGATTTATTTAATTAATTTGCTTAAGGGGAAATGGATTAATTAATTAAATACATATAATTTATTTAATTAAATAAATAAATATAATTTATTTAATTAATTTTAGTGATGGAGACAATGGATTTAAATTAATTAATTAAATAAATTTATTTAATTAATTCAACTAATGGAAGGGGACATGGAAGGGTCCTAGGATGAAAGTGTCTCAAGGTGCATGATTAGGTGATGGTCAATTTCAGGTGTCTACATTTTGCCCCTCTTTAAGATGGTGTTGCAAGGCAATATCATTTCAAAGAAGAATAAAACATAGTGCTTGGTTGGATAGAAGAAGATGGTAGGATTGGGGATGATGATACCCCAGCCACTTGAAGTGAAAGTGACAAGGAAGGATGGTGTAGCGATGGTATACCCCCTCGATAGGATAGGCGAGTTTGAAGAACACAAATATACTCTCGAAATGGTTGAAACGGATTGGTAAGGAGATGAAGGAAAGATAAGGGATAGAGTAAATGAATGATGATATGTTATGCTACATTGGCTGAGCAATTTAAATTGATATGGTAAGGGATATTAAGCACCAAGGTATAAGGAACCCGTGTGACAATTTATCCCATGTGTAAAGATAAAGTTTCTAAGCAAACATATGCTATTGGGCACCATGACATGGAAGACCATGATGTCATGGTGACAGTATGCTGAAAGGACTGATACAAATGCAAGTAAAATGATAACACACACACAAGAAAGCAAGCATGCACAAATGATTAAAAACCAAACAAGGTTGTTGCCCCTGTCAAGGTGGAAACTGATGATTGATTGATTGGATAGTGTTGTTGGCCATGTAAAGAACACTGGGATTGATTGATTTCTATACTTAAGATAGACTTATGTTCTTAAAAAAGAATTCATTGGATTTGATGATGATGATGATGATCATTAGGTTTGCATCAAGGTTTAGAACAAAACCGAGGTATGCTCTTGGATGATTGGCTAGATTGCTTGACTAGATTGGTTTGGATTAAGAATGGCTTGCATTTGGATTTATTGCTTGGATTTGTTTGATTTAGGGGATAGTTTCATTGGATGACATTTGGATAGCCTTTTTGGTGGATACCAATGACAAGGATTTATAACTTTGATTTTTTTGTGGGATAGTTGCATTATATGACGTTTGGATAGCCTGTTTGTTGGATACCAATGACAAGGGAAAACCAGGTCTAGAGACAAGGATGAAAGGAGGATTGGATGGATAGACAAAAGGATTGGGGATATTGGATGGGATGGAAGTCAGATCGATTGTAGATGGTTGGGTGGAGGGTTTTAGGATGTGATCTCCAAGGACCATGTCACATACAAATCATATGCCCCACTCTACGTATTATACTCAGGACTTTGCATGACAATGATTATGAGGATAGGGTGATAGGATTGGTTGTGAAAAATTAGGTACATCAAGAAATGTTCAAAGCATTTTTTCAACATTTTTCCCCTATCCTCGTCAAGATCAAAAGTAGGAGAGGACTATAGGTTGGTGCAATGGGATTTGTATGTGAATATAATGGATGAAGATGGTAATATAGGATGGAAATGATAGGAGGGGAGAGATAAGATAGCTTGCCCCCAAGTGTAAAACACATGGATAATTGATCTACACATGACGCCTGCAAATGGGTTTACATCATGGTACTTGTCCAAGGTGCAATGAAATGGTTTTCACCATTGGATGGATGATTTATCTTTACTATTTTTTATATTTTATTATTATTATTATTCAATTTTTTTGGTTAGGATTTGGATATTGGGATGGGATAGATGGATATGGATGGGGATAACATTTTGGATGAAGATGGGTATTTAAGCGTCTATTTCCATAGCAAGGTGATAGGGTCCCATTGTGGATAATTGTCGCACATAAACCATGTCGAGTGTGATTGACATGCACATGGATGTTGGTAGATGATTGGATGAGATGGATGGGGGATAGTGGATTATGGATGCTGAAATGGATGATAAGTGGATTATGTGAAAGCATGGATCATAAAGATGTGATGGGGGAGAGATGCAAAATAGGGGATATAGGATGGGGGATGGAGGTATATGGGAAGGTTGTGGGATCGAGGGGAATCAAGACTAATGGTTGCACACACCATAATGTATTTTGAAGCTCATATGTGTGATGTGGGTGAGGAGTAATGGAGATGTGGGATTTATAATAGATTTGTGGGGTTAGAATGGGGTATGATGGGATTGCCAATTTAGGGACCCAAATGGACTTAGGATTCTTAATATTTTTGCATCGGGGACGAGATGTTTGGGATTTGGGTATGGAGTGCGATTCAAACACTCCACTTGGATTGATTGTTTTTTTCTTGGGGACCCACACCATTTTTGTTTTAGATTTTTCTTTTGGAGGTGTGGGCTTGTGTAGCCTTTTAGATTTTGGATTTGGCTTTGATTTTGAGTATCGATGCCCTACGACATAATGACTCTTAGGATCTTGTGAATTTTTTTGCTTCATAGGGGGAGGCATCCATATTTTTAGTTTTGAATCCCATAGGTTTTGTGATAGCTTCATGTTTAGGTGATGTGTGCATTCGTTGACAATGATTAGGAATTTTAGGGGATTTAAGGGAGCGAGATGTATGGATAGAGGGATTAGTGGACTTGTGGATGAAGGGATGAGGGGATTTGAGGATGGGAACAATGGGATTTGGGAGAAGTGGAGAAATAGTAGATTTAGGAATGGGAGGACGTTTTGATTGATAAATGAAATAAGATGGAGGAGGAGGGATGGCAATGTATGATTTGGAGGTGTGATAAGGATTATCTAGCTTGGGATCGGAATGGGACACCTTGTGAGGTGTACGGGTGGTACCAACATGTGTGGATTATTTTACTTGGGATATATAGCCAAGGCCATGTGATTGTGGATGGATTTTGACATGGATGGGCTCCAATATTCCTTGTTCACGAAGGCCTAAGACTTTGCCTTGATATTTCATGTTTTGGAGCATGCGATGTGTGATGGGATGTTTTTTTTGTTTTGGAAACAATACATGAGTCCATTATTAGATGGGGAAGGGGGTGGTGGATAGAGTTTGTTCCTCTCCTATGAGAGAACCACCATGGATGAAGGTAGCGAGACCGAGATGATAGGATGATGGATTTGGGATAGGGTTGAGGGGGGATGGTAAAAGATCAATGGGGGATAATGAGAGATCGGTAGGAGATTGTGTGTGATTAGGATAGGGATGAGTTGGGATGCTTGGATCTTGATTAACACTATGCTCATTAATATGTGGTGTGATATGATCCAAGATATTTTTTTGATTTTCTACATGCTCATGGGGACCAAGTGTCTCATCGTGGGATGTGGATGTTGTTGGATGATGGAGAGGACTATTTGGAGGATGAATAGGAGGAATTTGAATTTCTTGCTCATGGATAGGATCTTGATCATATATAATATCTTGATCATAGAGAGGATTAACGTGGAGAGTTTGATATTGGTTATAGATGGGATAAGTGGGGATTCTTTGATCTTGATTTGGTTGGGGACATGGTTGATCATGCTTTGGATTTAATTCTTAACATAGATCTTGTGTTTGGATAGGAGAGGAAATTTCTTGGATGGGCTCAATAAGATTTAGATGTTCGACAACATGGCCACATGATGGATCTTGATTTGCATTTATTGTAGGAGATTCTTCAATAGTCTTGATAGGTGGTGGACTAGATGATGGTAATGGAGGGATAGGCATGCTACAAGGAGGCTCTTTGATAGCCTCAAGGATAGGCATTTGAGTACATGATGGTGTTTGATTACTTGCTAATATTCCTTGGGTCACATCCTTCCTAGCTTTGTGGGTTGATGGGTTAGGATTAGGACTAGGTGTATGGATAATAGGAGGGGATGGATTAGGATTTGGATTGACTACTTCCTTAGTGACAACCTTGTCACTGACACATTTGGATGGTGTTAAGGATTCCACAAGTTTGTTTTTTTATTTTCGTTTAAAGAGTCCTTGGAGCTCAACTAAGAGAGTGGATGTAGATGTAGTAGGAGGATTTGATGGTAGATGAGATAGTGGATTGGATTATGGGGATGGTAGATGATAGGATGGTGGATTTGGTTGATAAGGGGATGATGGTTTTGGATAAGAGAAATTAGGAGATGGGGGAATTGCATATGGAAATGGTTGTTGGGACATGGATGGAGGTGAATATGTAGATAGGGGATGAATTGGATTTCCCTTGTCATAGGGTATGTAATTGGGTATAAGGGTGTAGCTTGTGCTAGCCAATGCTTGGTTGTAAGGGGCTTGCATGTTCATGCATGAATTCATGACTTGATGATTTGGATTTTGGATGTACGTGTGGGATGGTGATGTTGATGTGATAGGGTTATGAGCATCTCCAATGATGAGATGTGTTAAGGGTGTGTGATAGCTAAGATCTTTGAATTTTGCCTTAGTGAGAGGATCAAATCCCACATAGATACATTTAAGCTCTTGTATTTCAGCATAAGGATCCATGTTGTTCTTGGTTCAAGATCTAGGATGTGGGGTGGCATGAGATGATATAGGATGATGTATGATTGGGGATCAAATGTCAAGACCTTGAAATGATTTGATGTGATTGAACAAGGGATGATTCTCTATACTTAAGATAGCCTTGCATTCTTAATCAAGAGTAGATTGGATTTGATAACTATAATTAAGATAGTCTTACGTTCTTAAGCAAGTTTGGATTAAGCATAATGAAATCAACTTAAGGTCTTGATTTTTGATTTGAAGATTGGATTTGAAATGGATGATTGTGGGATTAGGGTTAGCACCTTTAGATGAAGTTTGATGATTGATTTGGATGGATTAGTGATTAGGATTTGGATAAAATTTGATGAGGTATGAAGGAGGTTGAGTCCTTAACAAAATTTTGATTTTCAAAGATGATTTTTTATTAAGGATTGGGGATTGAATGCTTGATTGAAATGGATAGATGGATAATGGATGATTGATTGTGGATGAGGGATAAATGGATTAGATTAGGATTTGATTGAAATGAGATTATTTGGATAAAGGGATAGGATTAAGATTATGATGACGGATTGACTTAAGCTTGATTGTAGGATTATGATGTGAATTAGGGATGATAATGGATGATGAGGATAGTTGGGATGAGGTGATTAGGATGATTAAGATGAATTTGATTGGATTGGACATAGATTGGGATGATGTGGATAAGGTATTATTTGGATAACATGGATGATTAGAAGGTGATTAGGGATGTCTTAAAGCCTGACCTTGGGCAACTTTGTAAAAAATGAATTTCACACCATATGAACAAAATTTGCAAAGGATTTGGATTTTGGATTAGGCGAGTGCAAATGAACACACACACAAAACCAACAACACCCTAGATTATTCAAGTAGGAGTGACTCATAGTATGGGCCCACCAATGGAAATTAATCCATTAATACCATTCCTAGGAGCGAATAGCTAGGGAGTGTCGCATTGCACGAGATCCCTTTCCTTGGAGGCCTTGACACCTTCCCCAAGAGCCTCTATCTCAACTCAAGGGTGTACATGGCGAGTAACTTCAGGGGGTGGTACATGTCCCTTGCACCACACTAGAGATGGTTGAAAGGTCTTACACTATGATGAACACGCCTCTAAGGGTGTCCCATATATATGCAAGGTATGTGGGGACCAATCCATGAACACTAATCCATCTACAAGCATGAGACCAGAGCAAAGGCTCAGACAATCTCTTCACATCGTGTCATGAATCACCAGGGGCCCCAAAGTTGTGCTAGAGATGATGATGACTAGATTGGGATACAACTTTCATTCTCCTCCTTTGATATACCACGTCAAAACACATGGTTGAGGTTATCACTTGGGGTGATGAAACTCCCACGCAGGGCTCCTGATGGAAAAGGTTAATGTTAGGTGTTTTTGATCTCTAAACTCGCACGAAGCGCAAGGAGAGAGCATACACACACTAACACACCTTAGGTAACAAAAGTGAATCAAGAGGTGTTTTTGATCCCCAAGATTACCTTGCGGTGTGAGGGGAGAAACACACACACACACTTGATCCACACAAGAAAGATTAATTAACCCTTCTAAATCAAAGTGTGTTGTGAAAACGAATTTGTTTAAAGGGTGCTTTTGATTCCCAATATCATTTTGTAACGTGAGGGAAAAACATACACACACCTCAAGTCACAATCAAGCTCACCAAACAAATCAAACACAAGGGTTTGAATGATATGTCTTTGACTAGTGAATCCAGTATCAAACTTGTTAGTACTTTGAAAGATTTTGATCTTTGGCAAGCATGAGACTACAAAACAAGGGTTAGCTCAAAATGATTAAATCTGCAAAATTAGAGGTTAGATGATATGATCAAATTTCAAGTGTGAAATTCTATGCAATTTCAAAAAAATTGTCAAAATTCTATTTGATTTGCAAAAGATACGTGCTATTAAAGTTTGCAAGCAAACATCAACTTCAAACAATTATACCTAAAAATCTAGATTAGATCTAGAAAAGAGGCATGCACCAATGTGAAGCTAGCTGAATCAACTTTCCAACACGTATAATTTTGTCAAAATTTGATACGATTTGCCCAAGTTGTGATAAAATGAAAAAGGGCCTATATTAGGAGCTTTGGAAGGGGTATATCTGGTTGATTACATTAATTACTAATGGTTTAGATGTCATGGTCACATGCAACTATTTTCTACTAGGCGGTTTAGGGTCATAGGTAGTCAAATTTATTTTGACTATCAAATAAACCATCAACGACCTGACAAAATGCAGTCACATACAAGTAGTTAAAGGGGTGGCAGTTTATGTTGGTATTTAGGGGCTAGCGGAGCAATAGGTCACCCATATGACTGTTATAAAAAAATAGAGGTGCTGATGGCTTGTTTGGTGGGCAACAAAGAGGTTTCAGGAAGGTGGGGCATGATCCGGGAAGAGGTTTTAGGTACTCCCCGTTGGGAAGAACGGAGGGCTTAGAGCCCACGAGGGATCCATGAGAAATGGTTGTTTATCCTTCACACAATCACGACCCATGAGCGTACTGAAGGTGTTTGTGGAACTAGAGGATACGATGGGTAAACATGGAAGATGGAGGATATCACCGGTGACAAAATAATTTAAACCACAGATTTAACCCCAAGCAGATATTCAAACCTACAAATAATAGATTATACAAATAGTTCAAACATGTGAAAAACCTATGGACCACGGACCCGTACGACGATCAAAGACCCATAAATAAACCCTCGTCGATTAAAACTAGTGGTTAGCTTGAAAACCCTATGGATAAAATGTTAGGAAAAAGATTTTAACCAGTTGGTAGACTTTCAAATTTGTGAAGAGATCTGCAAGCAGTACGGGGGCCATATGGTATAAATCCTTACTATACAGATCCATATAGTATGGGTTTGCAACCTGGGAGGCCCTAATTTTTTTTTTAAAAAAATTGGTGATAGATTTTGACAAATTATATATGTATTCTAGGGTTTTGGGCCTCTCAGATGCAACCATGAGGTCTATTTTGCCCTAGGATGCTTCCTACGATAGGTCACCCCCAAGATTTATTGAAAAAGAGCCTAAACCCGCAACAAAAATCTCACAAAACCTGCAAAAACAAACTAGAGCAAGGGACGAGGGTCCCAAATGAAGATAAGAAAATATTGAAGGCAAATAACATAGAAGATAAAGCAATACAACTCAATACCTTCACCTAAAACCCTTCTTTCTCCTCAGATAGAGCGAAATGGAGTGCACCCAAGCTGCAATGGCTATGCTCTTGATAATGATATGTTGATTGCTTAGTCTAGCAACACAACTTTACTTCAAAGCTCATTCCTTACGATAATGGCTTAGTTGATGTTCGATTTATAGATTCTTGAGTGATAGGATGGATGGCTAGGATTAAGAGGTGCAATGGATGGTTAGGATTTGATGAGACAACATTAAGGTAAGAATGGAGGTTTCTAGGGTATATGCTTATGTGAATGGCTAGGATTTGGAGATGTAGTATGAAATAGATGGTTGAGATGTAAAGCTAGCTTGACTTTTGTGCAAGTGTCTAGGTTCAATGAATCTGGCTAACTAACTTTGGCTAGACATGTGACTCTTAATAATTAATCAAATAATATAATTAAATAAATAATTTATTGGGTTGTCAAAGTCAAATAACCTTGATGTGATTTTAGTGGTTGTGGATAGACTCACTAAGTACGCACATTGTTGTGGACACTCTCATCTATTTCAAGCTAGTATTATGGTAGAAGTATTCATGGAAAATGTACATAAACTCCATGGTATTCCCAAAATCATTATGAATGATCATAACCCTATCTTCACTAGCATCTTCTAGATAAACTTATTTACAGTATGGGGCATAAAACTAGCATATGACTCATCTTATCATCCATAATTAGATGGCAAAATATAAATATGAATAAATGTTGGGAAGGATATGTATGTTGCTTTGCCCTTGACAAACAAGTACAATAGTTCAAATGATTTTCATTGGCAAAGTGGTGGTATAACACATCATTTCACACATCAACAAATATGACTCCATTTGAGACTCTTTATGGATGCTCCCACCATTTACTATTTATTATTTATAGGGTCATCCTAAAGCTCGTGCTATAGAGGATCATATCCAACACCAACAATAAATACTTCAAATCTTTAATTAGGATTAGTTGTTGCTTAGAATAGGATGAAATAAGCATATCAACATTACATTGAGAGGTATCTTGACGAGGGGGATTAGGTATTCCTTCATTTGCAACCTTACAAACAAATGTCACTTAAACAACATAAGAATAACAAGCTTGCACCCAAATTTTATGGTCCCTATAAGGTTCTCGATCGAATTGATAATGTAGCTTATAAGTTGGAACTTCCACCCTCTTCTAAAAATCATCCTATACTTCATGTCTCTTGTGTGAAGAAAGTAATAGATAACAATCTTCCAATCCAAACATGATTGATTGAGTTAGAAGAATAAGGAAAGTTTATTTTGGAGCTTGAGGTAGTCATAGAGAAATGAGTGAAGGAATTGTGAAACCAAGCCATCTTTTATTTCCTAATAAAGTGGAAGAATAGCTAGCTAAACATGGAACATCAGAAGATGAACAATTCATCTAGAAGCATATGAAGTTGCCAAGATTTGAGGACAATGTTTTTTTTTTAGGGATGGGCATGTTATGCCCCTAATATTCATCTTCTTAAGTGTAATAAGGTTAAGCACATGTGGCATGCTTAACCTTTATAGTTTTATTTATTAGCTCTATTTAATTTCTTAGGTTGACCTAATTAGGATGAAGGCATATTTCCCTACCTAATTATGTCTATAAATAAGGAAGAGAAAGGCTCTTCCCAACCATCATAAGTTGTAAGATTAAATTCATATTCTCATATTCAAATTTTTGGAGATCACCCCTTAAAGCGGTCTAATATTCTATTGATTTTTTCCTTTATTTCCACGAAATACCCTAATGGAGTGTACTTTTGAGGTTGGGTTTTCCCTCCCAAGGCATATTTTGTGTTTACTATCATTATGACGCTGAAATTATTTTAGATCTACCCTACGTGCATTATTTTGATCTCATTAGATTAAGTAGGAATTAGTTGTATTTCCTTTCATATAGTCACTTGTGTCAACATGCACAACTAATGGCATTTTTACATCATCCACACGCTAACTAAGAACATAGAAAATGACAAAAACAACAATAAGAAACAAAAGACAAGAAAAATTATAATCATAGAGCAAGTTATTTGCCCCTACAATGATGAGTTTGTGATTTACTAAATGTAGGATTAAGCCTCAATAGTTTGGAATGGAAAAGATATGTGGCAAAGACCATTATAATCCCTTACTTATAACAATTATTTATCAATAATAAATTATCTTGTATTTCAATGTGATGCATCCACCTATGGTATGCCATGTATTTAGCCTAGAGAATATCTTAAGTCGTGGCAATTGGCTTGAGAGGAAACAAAGTGATGAGCTTATTTTGTAAGATTTATTTCAAAATGACATGTACATGATCATCCCATCTAGTGAAATCTATAAATGACTTTGATGGAATGGTGTGTGTATGAGATTGGACCATAGATGTATCAATAATGGAAGTGGTATAAGTTACTTGCATAAATGAACATTATCAAGTGAAGTGACATCAGTAAGGACCTAATCAGATAAATCATCAATTTAGACCATGAGCTAAAAATATAGAAGATGGATTATCCTATGCTATATTGAGGAGAATAACCTCATGTGAAGGTGAATAGAAAGAAGGTGTATTATGTAGAAGCCCATCACTGGTTGTAGAAGGAATATAATCATCACAAAGCTCATCACTAAGATAGTCATCATAGAGAGATGATCCAAAAGAGAAGACATCAGTACAAAGCCCATCAAGAGGACAACCATCATCGAGCATTTTACTAGTCATGGAAGAAGATACATCAAATTATATTATAAGTGTAGGTGAATAAAAGCATCTATATATAAGCTCCCTAAAATGAGACATCAAAAACACCTAAACCTACATATTTAGTTTTATTTATGGGATGAAGAAAGCAAGTCATCACTAAGCATAACATCACAAATAGTTAATTAAAACTAACATCGTCATAATATAATGCATCCTTCCTAAGTATACCAGTTGCATACAAAAATATATCATAAAGGTAGGAAATATATGTGATCAGAGGGGTAGAAAAGGCATCCATAATGATATTCTAGCTAATCAATGGTATAAGGATGTATCCAAACCCTAATCAATGTAAATTAGATCTTAAATGAAAGATGAAAGCAATTATAAATATCAATTCAAAAATAGTAAAGTAGAAGGATTGAGCCCTACTAAAACACAATAGGGGTGGAAGATAAAATAGGATTGACCAAAATGAAAAGAAATAAAACACATTTTTAAAAATTATTTAGATCAAGTCAAAGGACTTGAGCTCAACTAGTTAAAGAATTGGGTTCTAATTATAGAAACCCAAGTTTAGATCCTCAAAGTGACATCTAATGTGGAATTCTAAGTGGTCTTCCATTGTTGGCTACTAGTGTGGATGTGACTTCTAAGTTAGAATTCTAAAGTGTGACTCTTGGTCTTCCATTGTTGGTTTCTAGTGTGATTACTAGAAAGGAGCTATGTATTAGTCTCATGTTAATGCTTAGAAGGAGCTACGTCCTAGTGAAATGCTCATAGAAGCCATATTTGTAAACTTTCCTCAATATTTATCTAGGCTATTTGATTAATTAAGCAATCTAAATAGGAACTAACCCAGATAAAAGATCCAAGTCTTGAAATATTATTGATGTATGTAAAGATATTGATAAATAAGGATAGTGGTACTTACCTACATGTGTGACTAGTGGATGATCTATTAGCATAATTGTAAGTCACTCGTGTGTTTTGGAACCTTTGTAACAAGTTAAGTCTTGTGTGCATATTTGAATGTTGACAACTGTGCATGCAACTTTGAGCTCTAAGGTAACAGTGCCTATATAACCCTACTTTATAGTTGTAACTGACACAAATTGATACACATAATCATAATAAATATAGAAAAATTGACCTCCATTAATACAAAGCCTCATGATTTGTATTAGTAAATATTTGTCTAACTACACAAAGTAGTTTTATTGTGTTTATATTTGTAGATGATTAGTTTTGATTAATAGTTATCTACATTCCTTCCTAGTTTAGAACATGAGTCTCTAGCGAAGGTGTTGAGCCCTTCTCATGCTTTGGGAGAGATATGTATGACTATAATCCAAAGTTTATGAACTACAATGATGTGTTAGCCTCAATAGATGGAAGAATGCTCTAGGATTAGATACTATGGCTAGCATGATCTATTATGGTACACCCTTGATGATCTAACTCTAATTTATGTTATTAAATGCATGCCTATTAAGCTCCAACATATTAAAGACTAACCTTTGCTTTATTCTAGTTAAATCTTGTACATGTAGCTCTGATCCTTGTAGTTGTGGCCCTAATCTTATTTATGTGGATTTCTACCAATTTGCAACCTTAAACTTTGCACTTTAGGTCTTTAGAACCATGTTTGTCTCTAATATGTAAAAATAGTGGTGCTAAAAAGGACCATTAGAACTTATTATAATAGACAAGGGAATACAAGTAGCTTCCTAGCTTGCACCTTAGTTAAGCATCTTCATTGATTCTATTTTTGGAACAAGATTGAGGACAGATAAAGCAAAAATGTAAATACTTATGCCTCCCCTTAAGATTTTATATGTTGAAGTAATGCTATATAAGATAAAAATGCCATCATTGGATAAGAGATAATGGATGTGTGTGCATGTGTAAAATAAACTAGAGTTTTGTCCTTTTGTACAACACCCCAACATGCAAACTTGAATATTTCGTGCATGAGTTGATGGGGACTGACTATTTGGAGGCAAGTTGGCATTGACCCATGATTAATTTTGAATTTTTAAATTGTGGACAATCTCACTAATTCATACCTAAACCAAGTTCAAGGCTACAACTATGGTCTTTAACTAGAATTGAAAACCATAGATTTAAGGGTTGGCTCTAGACCACTCGGGAATAAGGACTCAAAGTTAGATAAGGTATAGGTTGGATGAGAACTCTTTTATAGAAATACACATTTTGATGCTAGACTATTGTACTAGAGACAAATGGTCAAAGTGAGTCCAAAACGAGTGGGGAAAGTGCTAGGGATGCACTTTTCACCCTTAAAAGTTTCAAAAACATGTAATTCAGCAGAAATTAAAGTGACCCTTTGATGTTTATTTTTTTACTTGTATTTTTAGTTTTGATTACCTTTTAATTATTTTTTCTTGTTAGATTTGATAATTTTATTATACTTTAGCTACAAGATTTATGTATTTTGTTCTTTCAAGTAAAAAGTTTGATGATTATTTTTGATAAATAATGGGTTTTATTTGGGACCCTATCTTATAAAGTAAAAAGGTTACAAAAATTTATAACATGCGTTCATATATCTTATGACTTATACATGTAATTGAAGGTTGTGATTACTATTAAGAGGAGACTAAACCTCTTGTACATCATTACATTTAGTTTGTAATAACACAAAGTCCAAGTTTGTTAATAAAAATGATAAAATTAACCATTTGAATGCATATGTAATATGTGTTAGCAAGCAAAAAAAGAGGGACACATACTACCAATAGACTAAAGTTGCATGGAGTAGAAAGTTGAGCTACAAACATCATGACTAACCAATCTTGAGGGGCAATCTATCACCATACCACAACCACCAATTTCCACATCTATAATAATCTTCACAAAACAACCTTGACTGACCTACCATGATGGTTATGATGCCTCTTGTCTCAACCAAAAACTATGTGGTGACCCATGGATGTTAATCTAAATAAGTAAGATATTACAACCATCCACCTCAACAAGGAGTTTGGCCTTCCTTTTTCCATTCCACTAGACAAAACATCAAACAACCTAGTAATTGGATATCTTATTTGTTTATTATTGTTTCTAGAGGATAAAAGCATTTGCCTATATTTTTATCATGGTAGAACTGATTTTCAATTCGTGAGACACATAAACACTATGTTATGTTGGTGTAGTTTTCTTAGTAGTTCTTTCTTTTTATATTGAGTTGATAAGAAAGGTTGGAGAATCATGGACATATATTTAAGTTTGTAAGATGTACATGTAATTTGAAGCTTGTTGCAAGAACAATGTCTTGCAGTAATATGTGTTTCTTACACATAGTGAACACAACATTTGTGGGCACTATAATTTTTCTTTAATTGTTACTTTTCCTTCCCATGATCATTTGTTTCTAATTTTTTTTTTGTGAAAGTTGTTTTTGTTGGCCATGTGTCTTATTCCATACTTTTTTTTTCTTTGAAGTATTCTAATTTTTATGTAAGGTTTTACACATCTTTGACTATCTCAACTATTGAGTTCTATTTTAGGGCCCCCGATTGTGTCTCCCACTA
Source organism: Cunninghamia lanceolata (assembly GCA_027924645.1). Lineage (NCBI taxonomy): Eukaryota > Viridiplantae > Streptophyta > Pinopsida > Cupressales > Cupressaceae > Cunninghamia > Cunninghamia lanceolata. Next base: position 4,767,228 of record BSBN01001217.1, on the reverse strand, counting down.
CCTTTTTTGATGTTCATGTTTATTGTGAGTATGTCATTTCAAGTCATGTTTCATTGTTTTCTTGAGGGACACTATTTATGGTGGCTTTTTGTCTTGTGCTCTATAAGAAGTTACTTTGATGTTTGCAAGGTAAGAGATTGATGCATAAAGACACATGAAAAAATTGTTGCAAAGGGTATCGATTAAACAAAAAATGGTTATAGGTCAACTGGGTATCAATTGAAAGTCTTGGAACCAAGGATAAAGGTCCATGTTAAATGATTACATGGAAAACAATCATATATTAGAGGGTATTGGACTCAAGAGGGAGAAACATGTCATCTCTATGTGGTAATTTTTAGTGGCATTACTATTTAGGTTTTAATGTTTAGACATGTTATCTAAAGATTTAGTCATGGATCATATAAAGTGATAGTCATACTGCATTTCTTAGCAACATGCAATTTGTGAACTTGAAGTCATTTGACATAATTTTAGATAGTGTGTTTAGATTTTAATTTTTTTTTTGGTGCTTTATACTATTAAATACTTTTCACAAACTTTTTTTTGTAAGACTAACCATATATAATTCAAAACAAACCAACATCATCTTTTCCTTTCTCTTAAAATGTCACTTGTTAAATTTAATGTACTACATGCTCACCTATTAAGTTGATAGTTAAGTGTACTAAATGCTTGAGACCTATTAAGGTGATAGTTATAACCTTGTTTTCAATAGTGTGTTCTTAGTGCAATCATATGGTCTCTCACAAGCTAGTTCTTTGTAGGCCTCAATGTAGGTTAGTTTTTTCATGGGTAGGAATTGTTAACATACTTGGGAGTGGGATTCACTAGTTTGGAAAAAGAAAAATATTTGTGGGATTTGAACCATACAATTTCAAGTAATGATTGGTTTAGAAGGTATAGGTATGCTTGTCAATTTCAAACTATTGTACCATTCATGAGAAATAGACTTACGAAAAATAACATTCACGTGAGTCTCATACTTATAAATGCAAAATGAAGGGTATTTTTGGTAGTCAGAAAGTTTTTCAAAATACAAATTTTGACATATAGAGATTCAGATCTTCAAACAAGGAAATCACAATCACTTCACCAATTTTCTAATGAGAAGATATCAATAATTTTAAAATTACACCTATGCAAAACTAATTTTTCAAATTACAAAAACAATGAAGTTCAAACTTAACCTTTTAATTATGAACCAAAAATGATATTTGAAAGTACCTAAAAATCAATTGAAGACTTTGGGCAAAAAAATGGAAAAAGTGTGATTTACAAGAATGAGCAATATAAGCTTCAGATTGATCAAATTTAGACATAAAGAAAATATCAAATAGGAAGTTGGGGTCATAATGTGAAAGGGAAATTTATGGCCTAATCAAAATAAAAATGATAAAAAGTGCAATTTCTTTAATGTTGTGAACATTCCAGCATTATTACGTGCACTAATTAATCATGCCTACATGTTGAAATAACTAAAGTCCCTCGTGCTCGTAAAATTATACTATCCAAGGAGGATAGAAGCATCTAAAATTCATGTTTGGAAGTTTTCAATGATGATAAATAAGTGATTTTGAAAAATGTTCATTTAGTAATTTATTTACCGGTATGCCTAAACTAACAACAAAGCATGATTGGGGGCATGAGTGTGCCTAGGGACAACACATTCAAACTACTTTATTTATATTGCTAACCAAATAAATATAAGAATGACAACTTACACATATTGCTTAATGAAGTTAATTAATTAGAGAGGAGTTGTTTACAATCTTTTCACAAAGATAATTAAATGTTAATTTTAAATATGGAGTTTACTTTTTCAAAAACTAAGAGTTTAATGGCACTTAAAAATGGGTTTGTGTTATTAAATATGGTTCATACATAGCCTTCCCACAATTCTTAACTTCATGACATATGTCACTCATCCATTTTATTATCAAATGGATAATACACTTGACCAAAATTTGGCTTCAGTTGAGGGTCTTTGCACATCATCAAATGAGCTAAAGGTCAAATTATCACTTCAAGAAGGTCAATGTTGCATAGGAAGGTCTAACTATGCACTTAAGAACATAAAAGCCCCCCCCTTATTACTATTAATCTTTGAACATAACTGAATTTATTCAATCCTTTTAAGAATTAATAAATTATAGAAGTATGTGAACTTCAACTATTTATTATCCTTTGCACATGATTATATATTCTCAATTTTATTTATAATCAATAATTTATAAAAGTGCCCCCGCTAATGGGACTACGGGGATTAGCCCCGCAGGGGTTTCAAGGGAAGAAGTGAGCCAGAGGAAGGATGGGTGAAAATCAACTTTGATGGAGCCGCAAAGGGAAATCCGGGTGAAAGTGGGGCTGGGTGCCTGATCAGGGATCACAAAGGTAGAACAATAATAGAAAAATCCACGTACCTAGGGATTGGCACAAACAATGAAACAGAATTCAGGGCTGCCTTGATAGGGTTTCAATGTGCTAAGAGTAGAAATTTGAGGAAAATTCATCTAGAAGGGGATTCCCTAGTAACGATCAACGCCATTAGGATGGGTTGGACTCCTAATTGGAAGCTTAGGAGATGGCTAGCCCCTATCATTCAAATACTATCAGAGTTAGACACCTTCAAGGTGACCCACATTTACCGCGAAGGCAATGGGTTGGCAGATGACTTGGCCAAAAAGGCCTCTCTAGTAAGATAATCTTGAAGTGACAATGTCATATCAAGAGATGATGGTAGAGTTTGTGAGAGTGGAGTCGAGAGTGCTCACACTAATGATGAGAAGTGTGTGATGTCAGGAAGGGAGCTAGTGAATGGTCATAAATATTGACGAGCACAAGATAACAGGGCATGTCTCATCCTAGCAGGCTCTATGTGGTTGGCTTAAGGCAATTGACATGGACATGCTGATAATCCTGGAAAGCTCGAGCAGACATCTAGCTTTCTTGGGGGAGGTGACAGAGAGGAGGCTAAGTTTGATCTTTAAATCAAAGCATGACCTAATCCTCCATCGTCTGAAGATGGTGTTGGGTGAGGGATTCATGTGCTCTTGTCATAGATATAGGGTAAACACAGATGTAGCAACCATGTTTCTGGCTTCCGTATTGGAGGTAGGTGAGACGAAGGATATGGCGAGGTAGCTCTATAAGAAATTGATCTGGAGTAAGTTCCTGGGTGGTTTGGAGGATGTGTTGGAGAACTATGAGGTGGGGAATGGGATTCCATTACCAGTAGATTACTATGTTCTGCACCGACGAGGCCAGCCACCAGAGAGGTTCCCTCTGGTTTTTTTGTGCAGCCCAGATTCCCTTCCAAGGTTTCGAATGGTAGCGGCAAGAGGAATTAAATTCTTCAAACAAATTCTAGAATTGATTCTAGAGGATGGTGCAGGCTAGATGCAAGATTTTATAATGGAAGAAGGACTTGAGAATGCCAAAGGTTCTTCCACTTGGGGGAGGCCGAGGATCCATGCCCATTGAGATTGAGTGCCTTGGCTAGTAGTGTTGTTGCTGATAGGTGATAAGTTTGGTTTGGTTGGATTGGTCGGGGTCTGTATCAAGTTTTGGTATTTTGTTTAATGTTGTCTCACAATGTTTGTAGATATCTCGATGTTATGTGTCAACAGGGGTTTTGAATGTGTGGCACCATTTTGAGTTTGGTTGCCTGATAGGTCTTTTTTGGATCGGGCTGGATATGTCCAAGGTGACCATTAATGATCCCCTACTTCTATGTAATGTTCATACTTTTATTATAATACAAGGGTGCAGCCCCTTAACTGCTTTGCATTGATAAAAAAATTAATTTATAGTGTGTATAAAAGTGTGCAAACTTTAACTATATTATCATTTGCGCATGGTTATATGTATTAAATTATTTTCATAAATAAAAAACTATAAATATGAATAGACTTCACCTATTATTATTCTTTGCACATTATTATGTCTATATAATTATTTTTAGAATTAATAAACTACAAAGTGTGTGAGCTTCAACTATTATTAGCCTTTTCATGTTATTATATTTATTTAATTCTTTTTAGAAATAAAAATTATTGAGGTATGTAAAGATATTTTATTTGGAGACCATATAAATTGTAACTCCATTAGAAAAGGTGGAAAAAAATCATGTAAAATCTTTACTAGAATAAAAAAATAGAGGTGAGAATAGAAGGATTAAAATGAGAGAAGCAAAATTATTTTTAAGACTTTGTGTGCAAGTTTCCAAGTGGCTTTTGAAAAAAGGTATGAATAAGTCCTATGCACACTATTAAAATATCTTTTTGGAAGCATATGCGTTTTAGAAAAATATTTTGATTTTTTTTTCAAGAGAAGAATACTATTGCATGTAATTTAATTCTTGTCAATAGTTCAAAGTGTGTGAACCTAAGTAGTGATTATGTTGTGATGGACACAATTTCATTATTTAAATTATGTATGCACCTTCATAGTCATTGTTTAACTCTCTGTAAGATTTTAGAGGTTATAGGAAAATAATTGATATTCCAAGCTTTGTACTAGGTTGATTATTTATGAGAAGGTATTTGATCTCTACTTTTCTATTCTCTTCCTTTAACCCACAAATCATCATCCATCTATGTTTATTTTAGTAATCCTTGTTTTGTTCATATGCACAAAGTCATATTATCTACATCTACTCTGATCTACGTGTGTTTTATGTTTCTAGAAAACCTCAAAAATCTCTGAATGATGTGTTTAGTTTCATCGTAAGTCCTATGAAAAGGCACAAAAATATTGCATTGCATACTTATTTTTCTAGATTATTCTAAACCCCAAGTTAAAGCTTGTAAGTATTGTACACGCCTTTATTTGGTTCTTACATAAGGGTGGCTCTTCTAATGCAAAGGGAAATTACATCTTTTTTATGATCTAACCATATATTGTCAATATAAATTATCATCATCCATTAGGTGAATTACATACAAATTTTTAGATAGAAAGAGGTGACATTTTAAAACACTAGTTGTTTTAGGCAACTTTACTAGAAGAAGAAAGGTGCTTTATCTTTCTTATCCTAAAGTTTTATTGCAGTCCTAGTTGATTCTATTCCATCGGGTCATCGTTTGGACCATTGGTATTAGTTTAACACCATAGTCTACCTATAGCTTTTAGAATGAATTTTCTAAAGTCTTGAAGTGATGATTCTAAAAGTACCTATTGGCATACTTGAGCTTTTACAATTGCATGCGAGATTCTTGGGCTTGCTCATACAAATGTAGTTAGAATTTTAGTTGAAACCTTAGTGGGACCTACTATTTAATGGTTTCATCAACTTGCAAATGAATGCATTGTGGATTTGATTGGCATAAAGTAATCTTTTGACAAAGTTAAAGCATGCTAAAAATGAATATGAGTTGTTGCTCCAAATTTCTCATATTCAAAAATAGGAAGATGAGACCTGAGGGATTTTATAACAAGTTTTAATTTTTTAATGTTGTTTCCAACGTCTGTTAGACCAATTCTAAACAACATTTCTACATGGGCAGAGAATCTGGACAACAATACTCAGGCGAGGTTATCAAGCTACAAGATTTGAGTAACGGTGTGCAGAGCGGAGAGAGCAATTTTTCGTTGCCGCAATTCTATCTTGGCGATGGTAAGACTAGGTTAGATAATACGCTGCAGACTGTTTCCGCCAAATTTAGTAATGATGGAAAGCAATGGAAATAATGAGAAGGCGTGGATAAGAAATGGCTTCACAAAGTAATAGAAAAAGGACAGGAGGAAACAAATGAAATCTCGCTATTTTAAACTGAGATCTTCACTGCCACGAGAAAAATTTAGGGTATGCAATACTAACCCATCACTCTTTTTACGCTTAATCTGAAACCATCTTCATTTTCATTTCTATCTTTTTTTAGATGATATATCTTCCAAGCGATTGGGAATTTTGAGTATTTAGTATCTATTCAAAGATGTATGAATTGTATGAAATTTAGGGATCAATATCCAAAAATCTAAAGTCCACATACTTTCCAGATACTTTTTCTTGCTTTACATTGATAAAAGAAGATTAATCAATGCATTTAGATAATTACATAACAAGTTGGTATGTCCTTCAAGTATTCTGTGGACGTCTCCCTTGAGCTTTTCACACATTACCTTAGCTGTTAACAATGTAAACCGATTTAAAAGATGTATAGAATAATCTTGGGGATGCTTTCTTCCAACGTAATAGTGGGCTTGATGAACTGAGCTTGAAAATACAGGTGTTTGAAGAGTAATGTCAATGATACAATTTTACTTACAATAGTGACTAATGTCTATATTAAGGGCTTGAAATTCAATTTTGGACATTTTAGAAGTTTAATATAATGTGGTTTTATTAAGGTGAATTTACTTTCTCAGTGCCCATTACAGAATAAATAGATAAAAGATTACCCAGATGAATATATGATTGGAGATTACTGGATTGTGGTGTAGGGCAGGACTTCTATTGTTGATTGTAACTTTTATTTTGGATCGATTGACCTTTTTATAAGTAGAAGTTTAAAGGGAAGAGTTTTAAGAGTGGGTGTAGGGTGGTTAGTTTTTATGTTGAGAGTGTTTTTTTTTAATTATAAATAATCGGTATGTTGACCATAACATGTTGGCTCTTTATAATGACCAGTTCACAAAAACCTATTTTTTGTGAAACACAAATACTTTATTAAGTGTTTATTTATGTGATGTGGATGATATTTCACAAATAGTAATCGTAAGAATTGAATAGTTTGTAATTGTAAGAAGTCACTAGTTCTTTTCACTTGTAACATTTAGGTGATTCTCATAAGGGTGAAACGTGGAGACACTGACGAGATCACCCATCTCAAATTCATTTACACTTGACTATAAAATATTCTCCACAAACAAGGCACATAACTTTCTATCCTATTTATAGAACCTTCAATATTTCTATCTTATTTGTAGATGTGGTGTCCTTGGGACACGTCCCCTGCCCTCTGTGGCTATTCCAATACTTTGGGGATGGAATTTGTTTTGGCTTGGCTGATTTGCATATTTAAAATGTGGTTTTTACTTGAAGGATTTAATCGATGATCATCATGGATTGTGACTGGTTATTCAGTTGTTTTGATTTGGCTATGTATACCCCGTTTGGTTAAACGAGACGAGCTTAGGTCTAGGATCATGAGTCCTCGTGCATGGCCTTGTGCACTTGTAAAGGCTAAGGATGCATACGAGAAGGCTGATCCGTTTGCGGGGCGTCGATTTATTTGTTTGTGGGGCGTTGATTTGGGCATGGTTGAGTCTCCTCGTCGGTGTGAGTAGTGTACTTGATTCCGTGTGGTGCCATCCCTTCGAGCATGCATGACGACACTCCATCTGATTTACACCCTAGTGTCTTGTACCTTTGGAGTCGTGAGTAGCACCCGACATTTCATTTGATGAGCATCTCTATGTTATGACTTTGGCTTTGTGCATTGTTTTTCGTGTCTGCTCTGTGATTGATGTGAGTGTTGGCCATCATGTATACCCTTACCTTGTTTCTTCTGTTTGGGCCTTGTGACTACCTCCGAGCACGGTGGGGTGGTCTTTTATGAGTCCACATGGTTGGGAGGCGTTGCCACCACCATTGGGGATCGGTGAGCAGGTTATTGGAGCACCAGTTGGAGATGTTATCTCTCTGTTACTTTATCATTTGATGTACTCATTCTATTATTGTATCATATTCATGGCTACGCCATGGTTCTTGTATATTCTTTTATGTAGTTGTACTCTTTTAGGAGAATAGATGTAATCATGAAATTTAATGAGAAGAAATGAGATGTTTCTTATTGTCTTACGGATTCCAGTGTGGGTATCGGATCTGCTTGTACTATAATGATTATGGATTCATGTTTATAATTGGTAATGGGATTTAGGAACAGTTGAATTTGGTGTTTAAAATGAATGTAGTTCTAGCGATGTTTGCAAGGAGGGTGATTTAGTCCTCTCCCTTGGATTGTACATTTGGCCATACTTGGCCATGAATGTTGTCGATCTACCGAGTCGGCAACTGTATTATGTATATGTTATCTATTAAAAAAAATATTCTTGCACTCTTTTGGCCCTTACCCTTCGGGTTGTGGGGCGGGATGTTACATGTTGTACTTGCTCTAGAAATCAAATTTATATTGAAGATAAAAGAAATAGTAGTTATTGAGTTTGCTTAGCAACAGATAGTGGAAATTAAAGATTATATGATAATTTTCAGAAATATGAAGTTGATTCTAATGATTCATTGGATTATTTTAAATAGAAAGTATGTATAGAGTCACCAAAGAAGAAGACTTTCCAAGAAAGTGTCCATCTTCATGCAGTGCAAAGCCCCATAAAAGAGATTGAGATTTATCACACCGCTCCAACTTTTCTCAATCTCACAGTGTTAGATAAAAGATATTTGGCAAAAAGGAGAAAAGTATATATCACACGTTCTCTGATGAAGATGAAGGTACACAATACTTTAAAGGTCAAAATCATGGTCTTGTTCTTACTATCATGCAAGAAGACCATTATTGTATAAGAGGAACACAATTCAAGTCCTCTTTCTCGTCTTCCTTTTCATTTGAAGAGTTGTTTGGAGTATATTCTCATGGAAAATCAAATTAATTTCACCCCACTCAAGAATCTCAGTCGCTTTCCCTTCCAAAGATTGACTCAACTCTATATTTGGTATTTGATATGCATGTAATGGAAGAAGCATGTTTTGAGGATTCTACATATTTCAATAAGCTAGAATTTGAATATTTACTCATGAACTTCCAAACTTGACTTTATTGTGTTTTTTACAAGAAGTTAAGTTGGATGGTTTTGCTTTGGATTGTGCTTGTAAAGTCATTTGGCCTAATTCCATTATATTTTCTTTAAAGCAGATGAAAGGGAAAGGGGGGAGTGTTTATCCTCTTCAATCCTCATTACTACATCAATGAGAGTTTGGTGGTTAAGAGGGAATTACGTAGTGATTATTTTGAGGGATTTGATGTGACTGTAGTAGGTGGTTTAGTTATTTCATGCAAGAAGAAAATAAACAAGCTTAGTATTATCTTTGGTGAGTATACACTTTGTGATGACTTCTACGTTCTTGATTTGAAAGATAATGACATTGTTCTTGGGTTGCAATAGTTACATTTGTTGGCATTATTTTCGTCATTGATGTCAACAATAGTCTTGACAATGTTTCTCTGACCAATTGTCATTCACAAGATCACTGATGTTGTGTCATTGAAATCATGGTAACTGTTTGGTGGATAGAATAAACCAAGATAGCTTTGTGCTTTGCAGTCATATCACCTCTACAAACATGAGTTTAATGTTTCACCCTCTGCTCCTTGTAAATAGATGTTTGTTTGCTAATTACACATTTGTATGGGTTCTTGCAAGTTAGGGTTTGACTTTTTCGTTTGAGGTCCAAAAACCCTAAGGACTAATTGTCTTCAAGAGCAAAGTTCCTTTTTTTGTTTCAAGATCAAAGAAAACATTTCAACCTCATGTTTTCATTTAGTCTATTCTCTACAACAGAGGTTGCTTTCAGAAGCTGAGGATCAAATTTTAAGTTAATGATCCTTGATGGCATATTAGGGTTTGACAAAGTTTCAAGACCTAAACCCTAAAATGACCTAAATCCTTCAAGGGATAAAGTGTTCACTTTATTAGATAAGTTGTGCTTTATTTCTAATTTGTCAATGACTTCTTATCACCGGTCACTTGTCACTTAAGTGACAACTTGAGCCTTTGTCTCCGTTAGATGACCGACCCCTCGACCTAGTTGGAACCAACTCCTCCCTTCACTACTCTATGTAAAGGCACGGAGACTCAAGTCGACGGTGCTCATTTAATCTTCAGATCATGTGACAGATTTCATCGATGGTGTTTTTCCAAACCTGTGTCGGATACTTCCCTGTTTATGAAGTTTGACGGGTAGTAACCCATATTACCTGTTTGATGGTAGTTTGAGCAGTTTTGTTAACTATTTTGTTATACGATCGTTTGGTAGTTTCAAAACTAATAATAGTTTTGTGTCTAAGGGATTTTTGAGGTTGGATGAGATGATAAATCCAACACAATTTTTGGAGTAGTGTGGTTGGTGAAATATTTGTATAATCATTCTTTGAATGTGATGGTAAAAGAAGGATGGGTTATTGATGTATACACTTAGAATAAAGGGAGCAGAGTGGTGAGTGAGTAAATGTTTTTGCAGAAGTTATATCTGATGATGCCATTTTAAATAGAGTAGTACTCTGTACATTTATCTTCTTTTGTGATTGGAGTTGGTGCTCCTGATTTGATTGGAGTTGGTGCTCTTGAATGTTTGGAGTCGGTGCTCCTGATTGAGTAAGGAATTGGTGTTCCTCTAGAAGTGTAATCAGTGAGATCGTTGTTAGTGAAACATATAGTATAATAGTAATAAATTTCTTTTGTGAGGTTGAATTGGACAAATAAACCCAATCAACTCTTCACATAGTGGTTTTTCCCCTTTTAGGGTTTTCAACATACATCCTTGTGTTATGATGTGTTTGATGTGATTCTTTTGTTTTCTAAGTGCTTTGATATTTTGACATAGTAGTTTTTACAAGAATTCAAATTATTGGTAAAACTAGATTGTTATACCACTGATTCACCCTCCTCTCAGTGGTCTATTGTGTTCCAACAATTGGTATCAAAGCGGTAGGTTCCTTGCAGAAGTTTAATAAGCTTAGGTTGATCTTGGTAGTGGAATACTATGGCTAATCAGGAAGGTTCTTCTAGTATTAGAGCACCCCTCTTTGATGGCACCAATTTTGCCTTTTGGTCTATTAGGATGAAAACCTATATATCCTCTTTGGGATTTGATGTGTGGATGTCCATAGAGAGTGGGTATACTGTACCTTCTCAACCACCTACTACTGTAGATGAGAAAAAGGCTTATGAACATAATGCTAAGGCAAATAATGCTATTCTTTGTGGTATGTCTAATGATGTTTTTGTGAAGGTCATGCATTGTGAAACTGCATAGGATGTTTGGAAGAAACTGATCAGCATTTATCAAGGTGATGACAAAGTTAAACAAGCCAAGTTGCAAACATTCAAAGCAAAATTTGAAGGGTTAAAGATGAGTGATGAAGAGAAGATAGCATATTATCTTCTTAGAGTTGATGAGACAATTAATGCAATTCGTGGTCTTGGTGAGAAGATGAAAGAATTAGTTGTGGTAAAAAAGGTACTAAGATCCCTGCCCTCTAGATATGACTCTAAGGTTTCTGCAATTGAAGAAACAAGAGACTTAGATAAGCTTTCCTTGGATGAATTACATGGCACTCTCACAGACTATGAAATGAGGACATGTAATGAAGAATCTACAAGTAGAGAAGCTGCCTTCAAATCTGTGAAGAAGGGCAAGGAGGCAGATTTTGATTTTGAGGATATGGATGCCAAAGAATCTAACTTTGTTAGAAAGTTGAAGAAGGGATTAGGGAAGTATAAAGGAAAACTTCCTTTTAAGTGCTTCAACTGTGGCAAAATAATACATTTTGCTGCTAAGTGTCCTTATGGAGAACTTGAAAGTGATGAAGAGGATGGTGGAAAGCAAGGCAAAAAGAAACAATACAGTTTTAGAAGAAAGAGTTCTTATAAAAAGAAAAAAAACCTTTTTATCAGAGATGTTGTTGTGTTTGGTAGAAACTTTGAAGAAACTATTGATGAAGAAGGAGAGACCTTATTTATGGCTACTGAAAGTCCAAATGAAGATCAGAGAGTTAAACATGTTTATGAATCTGATAATGAAGGGGAAACTGATGTTGACCTTGAGGGTGAACTAATTTGTGCCTTAAGGGAAATAAAAAGATTGAAAAAGGAGGCCTCTATACAAAAAGATCAGGCCTTGAAGGATAGTGACAAGCTTATCAACAAAATTAAAGAATCAGATCAACTGATTACAAGTCTAAAAACACAACTTGAGGAAAGTAAAAGGGTTGAAGAAATGATCAAGATAGTCATAAGTCAAGGTAAAAGATTGTCAAAGTTTGGAGGTAGAAATTGTCTCTTTGAGAAAGAAGTAGAAAGGTTTGACAGTACCAACATATTGGAAGATTTTTTGAGTAAGTAAAAGAGTTTTAAAGATATGACTGGTCAGGGATATGAGATAGGCCAAAGTTCAAAAATTTGTAATTCTCAAAATAAAGATGTTGAACAAAGCTATCAAACTCCTTCAATCGTTGGTGACAACAATCCAACCAAGGGTACTGATGCAGATGGTTTCATAAAAGATAGAAATAAGAAGTTCAGAAGACCGTCTATTGCAAGAACTCCATTCAGGTTCAATTCATACTTTTTTGGTTATTGTTTTTATTGCAATCAATATGACCATAAAGCTAGAGATTGTAGGGTTGTTCTCATAAAAAGATCTAACTTTGTTGGCAAAAATCCTTTTGATATCTTGAACAATCTAAGATGCTATAACTATAATAATTTGGGTCATATAGTCAAGTATTGTAGACCTAATATTGATGAACAAGAAAATAAGGGTGATGCTCATCCCATGGAGAATATGAACCTTACAAATCCTAACAAGAAGAACAAATCAAAAACAATATGGAAGCAAAAAGAAAAAGACAAGAAAGTTGAAAAATCAATGTTGGTACAAATTGTCTTGCATGCTAAAAAGAAAGATCCATGGGTCATGGATAATGGATGATCAAATCACATGACTGGTGATAAGAACAAATTTACCAAACTTGAAGATTATACTGGAGGCTCTATTAAATTTGGAAACAATTTATCAATTCAAATCAAAGGCAAGGGAACTCTATTTTTAGATGATACAACACCTTTACATGATGTCTACTATGTAGAAGGTCTGAAACACAACCTATTAAGTGTTAGTCAGATTTGTGATAGTGGTTACAACATTTTATTTAATGCTCAAGGCTGTGAAATAAAGAAAAAATTAGGAAAAATAGTGACAGAAGGTATAAGAACAAAAGGTAATATATACAGTCTCAAAGGGACTAAAAATAAAGATGGACATGAAAGAATTTACCTTATGGGATAGGTGGAGGAGAGTTGGTCATGGAATAGAAAACTGGGCACCTAAACTTTGATAATCTAGTCAAAGTTAGTAAAAATCAGAATGTTAGAGACATGCCTCACATCACCAAACCTATCAACAACACTTGCAAAGAATGTCAACATGGAAAACAAACGAAAATCAGTTTCAAAGCAAAAGAGCATTCATCCACAAGACCATTGCAGTTAGTAAATACAGACTTGTGTGGTCCTATAAGGACAAAAGCTTTAAGCGGAGAAAGATATTTCATGTTATTCATTGATGTCTACTCAAGGATGACTTAGGTAACATTTATAAAACACAAATTAGAGGCATTTGAAAGATTCAAAGTTTTTAGAAAGCTAATTGAAAAGGAATTAGACCAAAAAATAAAATGATTGAGGTCTGATAAAGGTGGAGAATATACTTCAAGGGAGTTTGAATATTATTGTGAGCAACATAGCATCAAAAGATAGTATTCTGCCTCAAGGACACCTCAACAAAATGGTGTGGTAGAAAGAAAAAATAGGATAGTCAAGGAGATGGCTAGGACAATGCTTAATGAAGCCAATTTGGTAGATATATAATGGAAAGAAGTTGTCCATACAGCTGTATACACCCTGAACAGAGTTCAATTAAGAGTCAATTCCAAGTACAACCCTTATGAACTATGGTATGGTCAATCAACCTTTGTTAGATATTTTAAAATATTTGTAGTTAATGTTATATTAAGAAGGATAAAGAAGGCTTGGGTAGCTTTGAGTCTAGGTGTGATGAAGGAATATTCCTTGGATATTCCATTCATAGCAAAGCATACAAATGTTTCAATAAGAGGGAAAAAAGATTTGTTGAAAGTACTAATGTCAAAGTTGATGAACAGTGGCAACTTGACAAACAACAGTTAGAAGATGTTGAAGAGGAATCTGAATCAGAAAAAGAAGTAGAAGTTCCAAAAGAAGAGTTGACACCTGAACAACCTATTGAAACTATGGTAAAGACTCCTTCGAGAACTATACAAAGATAACATCCTGAAGAGCAGATTATTGGGAATAAAGATGCAGGAGTACAAACTAGAAGAAGACTTGCTAAATCAAATGACCAAGCTAATGTTTGCTTGTTATCTACAATAGAGCCAAAAAATTACACTGATGCTAGCAAAGATGAGTGTTGGATCAAGGCCATGGAGGAAGAACTAATTCAAATTGAGAAGAATAAAACTTGGGAACTAGTTCCTAGGCCTGAAGACAAGAATATCATTGGAGCCAAATGGATATTTAGGAACAAATTAGATGAAAATGGTAAGGTTCTTAGAAACAAAGCAAGACTTGTTTGTAAAGGATACTCTCAGGTAGAGGGTATTGACTTTGAAGAGACATTTGCCCCTGTGGCTAGACCTGAGGCCATAAGAATGTTTTTAGCCTTCTTTGTCTATAAGAACTTTAAAGTGTACCAGATGGATGTGAAATCAGCTTTTCTAAATGGGAACCTAGAAGAAGAAGTCTATATCGAGCAACCTGAAGGTTTTCAATGTGAAGAAGGACATCATTATGTTTATAGATTAAAAAAGGCCTTGTATGGTTTGAACTAGGCCCCTAGAGCATGGTACTCTCGGTTGGACAAGTATTTGCAAGAGCAAGGATTCACTAGAGGTGGAGTAGATAGCAATCTATATTTCAAATCAAAAGGTGAGGACTTACTAGTAGTTGTAGTTTATGTGGATGACATCATATTTGGTAGTAGTGATGATGATATGGGTAAAGGTTTTCCTGACCTCGTGAAATCAAAATTTGAAATGTCTATGCTTGGAGAGTTGTCCTTCTTTCTTGGATTGCAGGTTTCACAACTTGACAAATGTATCTTCATTTCCCAAACTAAGTATGCAAAGGAGATGCTTAAGAGGTTTCAAATGGATGAATGCAAACCAGTCAGTACTCCCATGATAACCAGTTGCAAGTTGAGCAAGGTGATGATTCGCCTGATGCAGATCAAACTATGTACAGGTCTATGATAGGTGGTCTGTTATATTTAACAACACCTAGGCCTGACATAATGCAAGCAGTTTGTTTGGTAGAAAGATTTCATTCATCTCCCAAAGAATCTCATGTGAATGCAGTGAAAAGAATCTTTAGATGCCTAAAAGGCACATTAAACTATGGTTTACGGTATCCTAGAACTGATGACTTCACATTACTTGCATATACTGATGCTGATTGGGCAGGGTGCATTGATGATAGGAAGAGTACTAGTAGTGGAGCCTTTTTCTTAGGTGGTAGATTAGTGTCATGGCATAGCAAGAAGCAAGAGTCAGTGTCTTTGTCAACTATAGAGGTAGAATATATTGTTGTTGCTTCATGTTGTACACAGGTTCTTTAGATGATACAAACTCTTCAAGACATCAAGGTAGAAGTTCCTAAACCTGTCTCCATTCTGTGTGATAACACTAGTGCCATCAACATATCCAAAAATCCTATTATGCACTCAAGAACTAAGCATATTGCTATTAAATATCATTTCTAGAGAGAGAAAGTACTAGCAAATGAGGTTGCAATGGACTATGTTGCTACTAAAGACCAAGTGGCGGACATTTTTACCAAGCCTTTAGCCAAGGATGTTTTTGAACATTTGAGATAGAGGTTAGGTATTCAATCTATTTCTTCTATCCACTAGTCCAAGCTTCTAGCATAGTTTCAGGGGGAGCTTATGGATTCCTTTCTTTATCTCTGAAACTACTTTCTCTGTTAGGATAGTATGGGTTGTTATAGCCCTTTCATCCTTTGTCATTAATGTCAAAGGGGGAGTATTGCAGTCATCTCTATTTGTAGCAGTGTATAATAGTGTATAGTAGTGTTTGCTCAATGGATGATGGAGAAATGCAGTGATCTCTGAGTGATCTCTATTTGGAGAAGTGAAATGTTACAGTGTTTGTATCAGAGCATTCACAATGTTTGTTGTTTGTATGTATCAGAGTTGCAAATGTTTTTTGTATTAGTTTGTATCAAAGTATTTGCACACAATGATACAGTTTTGGCGTTGTTAACAGTGTATGTTACAGGAAATGTCTTTGATACAGGAAATCTCTTTGCACATACAGTTTTGGGTCTTGAGGAGATACAGGAAATGCCATACTTCATGGATGCTTGTGTGGTTGTATCACATTTGTAATGACATTAGTTGCAAGGTTTAGTGTACATGAGCCAGTGATATCAGGTAGCCAGCTATAACAACATATATTTCTTAGAGCAATCAGAATGATAGGGCAGTCAGGTATGCTATGGCATTAGCATGGCATAACTAGTCAGTTTTCCAAAATGTCATTATAAGAGCATTTGTTGTATTGGTTGACATCAGTGCCAAAGGGTGAGTTTGTTGGCATTATTTTTATCATTGATGTCAACAATAGTCTTGACAATGTTTCTCTGACCAATTTTCAGTCACAAGATCACTGATGTTGTGTCATTGAAATCATGGTAACTGTTTGGTGGATAGAGTAAACTAGGATAGCTTTGTGCTTTGTAATCATATCAGCTCTACAAATAGGAGTTAAATGTTTCATCCTTTGCTCCTTGTAAATAGATGTTTGTTTGTTGATTACACATTTGTATGGGTTCTTGCAAGTTAGGGTTTGACTTTTCCGTTTGAGGTCCTAAAACTCTAAGGACCTAATTCTCTTCAAGAGCAAACTTCCTTTTTTTTGTTTCAAGCTTAAAGGAATCATTTCAACCTCATGTTTTCATTTAGTCTATCATCTACAATAGAGGTTGCTTTTAGAAGCTGAGGATCCAATTTCAAGTCAATGATCCTTGATGGCATATTAGGGTTTGACAAAGTTTCAAGACCTAAACCCTAAAATGACCTAAATCCTTCAAGGGATAAAGTGTTCACTTTATTAGACAGGTTGTGCTTTATTTCTAATTTGTTGGTGACTTGTTATCACCGGTCACTTGTCACTTAAGTGACAACTTGAGCCTTTGTCTCCGTTCAATGACTGACCCCTCAAGCTAGTTGGAATCGACTCCTCCCTTCACTGCTCTGTGTAAAGGCGCAAAGACTCAAATCAATGGTGGTCATTTAATCTTTAGATGGTGCGAAGGACTTCATCGACGGTGTTTTCTCAAGCCTGTAACAGATACTTCCCTGTGTATGAAGATTGACGGGCAGTGACGCGTATTACCTGTTTGACAACAGTTTGAGTAGTTTTGTTAACTATTTTCTTATATGATGGTTTGATAGTTTCAAAACTAATAATAGTTTTGTGTCCCGGTGATTTTTGAGGGTGGTTGAGATGATAAATCAAACACAATTTTTGGATTAGTGTGGTTGTAAAGGGAGCATAGTGGTGAGTGAGTAAATATTTTTACATAAGTTATATTTGATTTTTGATGCCATTGTAAATAGAGTAGTACTCTATACATTTATCTTCTTTTGTGATTGGAGTTGGTGCTCCTGATTTGATTGGAGTTGGTGCTCCTGAATGTTTGGAGTTGGTGCTCCTGATCGAGTAAGGAATTGGTGTTCCTCTTAGAAGTGTAATAAGTGAGATCCTTGTCAGTGAGACATACAATATAACAATAATACATTTCTTTTGTGAGGTTGAATTGGACAAATAAACCCAATCAACTCTTCACTTAGTGGTTTTTCCCTTTTTAGGGTTTTCCACATACATCCTTGTGTTATGATGTGTTTGAGGTGATTCTTTTGTTTTATAAGTCCTTCGGTATTTTGACATAGTAGTTTTTACAAGAATTCAAATTATTGGTAAAACTAGATTGTTATACCACTAATTCACTCCCCCTCTCAGTGGTCTATTGTATTCCAACAACATTCACTTCATAGAGTTATTCAAGACTTTCACACCATGGAGTTGAGTTTCCAACATGAGGGGAAACAAGTTATAATAAAAGCACTCAAGCACATGTTGCCACACCAAATTACAACCAAGAGTATGAGAGTTATGGACAAAGAAATACTTCATTTTGATAATTTAGAAGTACTTGCTATGCAAAAAGAGGACATTTATGTGGATTTTTCAGTGTTTATCAACATGGAGCAACAAAATCATGATGGGTAATCACAAAACTTTAGGAAGTTTACTAAATACATTTGGAGGATTGTGGCACTTTTAGCAAGAAGGTTGCATAAACTCTCTTTTGAAAACCTTGTGCAACATAACATATCACAAGAGAAGTCATACCAAAGTCCTAGATTAATTTGGGATCTAGGAATTGGTTGGAGTGTTTGGGCCTAATGCAGATTTGTCTCATTCAATTTCTTAAGGACAAGCAATCTCAGTGTGGGAGGACTTGTAATGTCCCCTTTTTGTCCTCCTTAGCTGAGCCGAATTTGCCTAAGCCAAATTGAAGTTAGTTGAGCCATTGTAGCAAAAGTGACTTGGAGAAAGGAAAGTCAGTTAAGTTAGTGACTTGGAGAAAGGAAAGTTAGTTAAGTGAAGCTAATTTTGAAGTCACTTGGAGAAAGGAAAGAAGTACATAATAAAATGCCAATGAATTATTATTTTATTATGCGAGTGGGGCACACCACTTATGGATGTCAAAAAGAAATTAAAAATGGCAAATTAGAGCAGACCTCTTTGAAGCTTTATAAGGAGGTCATTTGGAGTTCATTTGATCATATTATTATTTTGTCAATTGCATATTGGAGAGTTTTCTTTCTGCCACAACTTCTGGGTCAACTTGTTCTAAAGATGAAAACCCTTAGACATTTGTGGTTTGGACGAAAACCCAACACCACTTGAGAGGTGAATCCATTCAGGGTTTGCTATAGAGCATTATTGTAGGTTTTGTCATCAATTGGAGCTTCAAGGAGGACATTATTTTTGCAGGTTTATATCAGCTATGGGTGGCTAGGGTTTGGACACCAAAATGATGAAGATTTGTCCAAATATCATTTTGGAATTAAGGCAATTTGAAGACAATCTATTATTGGTCGCTTAGGGTTTGATTTTCATTGACATCATCAACATTTGTGAAGGGATCGAAGCATGCAAGGAGGCAGACTAGTTTAGGAACATTTACTGGTCCAAGGAATCGATGGTATTTGTGGCGCTGGGCGTATCACTTCTTAGGGAAGTCATGGGCTTTTGAGGAGACTTTGACATGCATTTGTGTTCACCATCGCCTAGGGTTTAGGCACCAACATACTTGGAAACGTTCGTGGATAGGGAGGAGCTGTTATATCACATGCTACATCAACCAAGTCCTTATCAGACATCAGTCCATAGAACAACATCATATCAATTTGTATCAACTATTATATTGCCTTGTATGAACTCATTTCATGCCTAATCTAAGTAGCTTTTCATCCAGGTATGTTGTAGATGTTTTGGTATTCAAATATTTAATTTGAATAGGCATTGTATTCGTTGTATTCAAATATTTAATTTGAATAAACATTGTAATCAGATCTGATATGATGGAAATAAAGCATATTTGGTGTTGGTATTTTGATGTTTATGGTATATTGGCATATGTATTTCCAAAAAAACCCATCTCAAACAAGCATCAAAAACAAACATTAAACTCAGAAATCAGAAGATAGTTACATTGCATGACAAGTGTTTGATAAAATGTCAAACTACCAAAACTAAAAATTCAGGGCAGAACTAGACATGGTTCTTACACTTTGCCATGATAATTCATGTTTTGGAGCATGCGATGTGCCTTATTGTTTAGGACGCAAGACATGAGTCCATTATTAGATGGGGAGTGGGGAGTGGTGGATAGTTGTTTATGTTCTATAAGAAAGCCACCACAAATGAAGGTGTTGGATCCAAGAGGATAGGATGATAGATTTGGAATGGGATCAATAGAGGATGGTGGAGGATCATGAGGATCTTGATCAACATTATGCTCAATAAGAATTTGATTGTCTATTTTTTTGGGGACCAAGTGTCTCATCAAGGGAGGTGGATGTTGGATGATGGATAGGATTTGTTGGAGGATAGATAGGACTAGTGTTGGAAGTGGTGGGATTATGGATGGGATTAAGTGGATTATGGATAGGAGGAATTTGGATTTCTTTCTCATGGATAAGGTCTTGGTCATAGATAATATCTTGATCATAAAAAAGATATAGGTTATGGATAGGTTGATCATATGATGGAATGGAATCAGGGATAGGATTAGATAGTTTTTTTAGATCTTGATTAGGATGAGGGGTTGATGTTTCTACATGCTTTATACTAGAATCTTGACATAGCTCTTGGTTTGCTTAAATGGGAGTGGGAGACTCTTAAAGAGGCTTGATAGGCTCTAGATGATTAACAACACGAGTGTATAATTAATCTTGACTTGGGATCATGGTGAGAGGCTCTTAAAGAGGCTTGATGGGTTGTGGACTATAAGATGGATTTGGAGGAATAGGCATATTGCTTGAAGGTTCTTGGATAGGTGCAAGGATTGGTATTTGTTGACATGGAGATGGTTGATTCCTTGCAGCTAATAGCCATTGGATCACATCCTTCATAAGTGTATAGGTGGATGGACAATATAATGGGCGGAGGGATAATGGGATTGGATGGATTAGGATTAGGATTGGCATTAGGTGGAGGGACAATGGGATTGGATGGATTAGGATTGGGATTGGGATTAGATGGGGGGATAATGGGATTGGATGGATTAGGATTAGGATTGGGATTATCCTAATGAAACCCAATAAATCATTCAAGGATAATAAACATGAAGATAGAACAATGCAAATACCTTAAACCTTACACAAAATTAGACTTCTGATAGGATGAAATGGAGCGCACCCAAGCTCCATTGATTTGTCTTGTGGATGTATTGTGGGTTGCTCACACAACTAGCATAACTCTGCTATGAAAATGATAGAGAATGATATGAATGTGCATATGAAATTTTGATGAGATTGTGTGAGGGTTTGAAATGAAAATGGAAGTTTAATTTATAGAAGGAGATGGAATAAAGTGAATGGCTAGGATTAGAAGGGTGAGGGATGAGGTGGATGACTTGGATTGAAAGCCAATTTTAGTACTTATGAAGCACCATAAATGAGGATGATAGGTGACTAAAATAAGGACGAGAGTGGGAGAAATGGGATTTTTAATTGATTTGGAGAGGAAGTGCTTATGACACACAATGAATGAGTTTAAAAATAGGGATGTGAGTAGGGATAAATAATTTAAATAATAAAATTATTTGAATTATGAGACATGTGGAATCTAAATAAATATTTAATTTATTTAAATTGGATGATGGAGGAAAAAAAGATTAAATAAATAAGATTAAGGGAATGATGGAAGGGGTCATGGAAGGGGACCTAGGAAAGGTGTCACTAAGTGTCACAAGAGGATGCAAGGGGATGTCAAAAGACAATGTTGTAAGACATGGTCAATTTTAGGCATCTACAAATACATTTGAAGCAACTAAGTAAAAACTCATTATATTGTATTGAACTAGGTAAATTGCCCTTTCATTTTGTGAATCGACTATAGTTTTAGTTGAGTTGGACATACCATTCAGTAGAAATTAGGTAATTGAAAAACTTGTCAAACAAATAAATTAGTTGTTGGTAGCATTCCACTTATTGGAGATATAATGAAAGACACTGATAGTCCATAAATTAAATTAGTGTTATAATGGAACCATAGTTCTACTATTAGCTCTTAGTGGGCAATGCCTTAGATCTTGTACTAGTAGAATTTACATCCTCTGCCTTTTAATCACTCTTAGAAGATCAAAACTAAATTTGGCAGACAAATATACATAGCCAAACTATTAAATTCTTGTGGATATTCATGCCAGATCCTTTGATTCTGTAGAGGAAAGGGTTTTGCAGGCATAGAGGGAGCACAGTGACAATATGGAGGTGATGCACACAATTAGCAGTGAGGCATGATAAAGGTTGGGAGGCAGTGTTGTGTAGTGTGTAGGAGTAGGGGTCTGCAAAGTAGATAAGAGGATGAAGGTTTGGGATGCCCCGGGATAGGAAGTAGTCAATCTGGGGTTGGGGAGGTCTAGGTTAGGAGGGGAATCTAGGATGGGGAAGGGATGGATAGACTACACAAGGCGCGAGGAGGAAGAAAAGAGTGCCCATGAGGTAAGAAGGTGAGTGCAAGGCAGAGTAAGGAGGTTGGTGTAGGGCAAAGGCCAAGCCAGAGTAAGGAGGGTTAGTAGTAGAGCACTGTGGAGGGTGGCTAGGGGTGGTAGAGTGGGTGGAGGAAAGGTGGAGTGTTTGTGGCATTAAGGGCTGAGCAAAGGGGCATGTTGGGAGGCCATAGAATGACAAAGGGAAATAGGTGGTCGTGGAGGATCTACTAGGTGGCACAAAAAGAAGGAAGTAGGGGGGTGTGTGCAAGAAGTTGAATCCACTTTTTGGCCAAAAAGTGCAAGTGTTTTCCCTGATTTTTAGAATTTGTCACATTTGATCTAAACTTTTGAAGCACTTAAAGGTGGAATCTTAGAAAAAGTCACTAAATATGAAATGCAGTACTCAGAGTCTAGTTTTCAAATATGTAATTTTTTTCAATACCCAAATGATAAAAATTAATTTTGAATAGGCGTTTCTAAAAACTACTGTTTAAAAGTCACTTTTTTTAACTATACCATGCACATGTACGTCATCCATATTTTGACCTAAATAATAATATTTTTCTACATCTTTTTGGGAAAAGATTTGTAACTCACTGAAGCACGTTTTCTATATATTTTTTGTAATTTTTATTGAATATTTTTTTTTTTTTTTTTTTTTACTGACCATTTTTGGTATTTTAAATAATCTTCGTGTACGTCATGCATAAGATGACCTAAACTTAACATTTTTTGAATTTTTTTTAAATTGAAAAGAATTTTCTAAAGAACGTTTTCGTACAATTTTTTTTACAAAAAAATATTTTAATAAAAAGTTATTAAAATACTAAAAAACCCTGATAATTCAAGTTTATGGACCTGTTTCATCAGAAATTGATTAAAAAATAGAAAAAATAATCTAATTGTAAAAAAATTACATATTTGGAATCTACACTGTCTCATCTATAATGGGTTTTAATTTTGTTAATTTTTTTTTGCAAAATAGACCTTCAGATATATGCCCAAAGTCACTATTTTGTTGTGACATTGACATGACCTTCAAGTTGCAGGTCAAACCATGTCCAGAGTTTAGGTTTGGTCCTCAAAGCATTTCCCGAACTAGATTACAAAGCAAAACCCAAGCTTAAAATTCAAATTTTAACTAACGGGATCTCGTTTCTTACGCTATCGGTACAGAAGAAAACGGGATCCCATTTACTAAACGTGATCCCGTTTAGTATTTGACCATTTTTTAATAAGACTGTGACTGTCGGCCCTGCAACTTGTTCTAGACGACCGACAATGATATTTGCAACATTCTCTACCATCTTTTGTCTTCTGCAGGTCCATCAACTTGGGATTTTGTTTGAATTTTGAAAGGAGCCATCATTGAGACACTGTTTGAGTGAAATTTTGTTGAATTGCTACTTGTTTGAAGGACTTGAACAAAAAATGAAGGCTTTCAAGTTTTTGACATTTATTTGTACATACTTCATAAATTTTTTAATCATGGGATCAGAAAGTCGTAATAACAAGAAAGATAGGATGCTATTGATCTCTGAAGAAATTGAAGCAAAGAGAGAGGAGGTAAAAAGACAAAGAGATAGAAGAATAAAGATTCGATCAATGAATAATGCTGAAGCATCCAATTCCACAACTATTGAAGATAAAAACATTGAGGAGACCATAGATGTAGACGATGCATATTTGCAAAAGGTGAATGTGGAAACTAATACGATTATACAAACTACTCCTGGTATGCCTTCAAATCTCTCTTTCAATGCTATGGAGAATGTTTCAATAGGCACAAATTTAGGTACGTCTTCAAATCCACCTTTGAATGAAATGGAAATGGTGTTGATAGGAGATTTAAAACAAGCTGGATACAACAATGTTGATATTGATAATATTCGTAGAGATCAAGATTTGAAACAAATTGTTGTTGAAAATAAAAATAATTTTTTTTTGGTTGAAAATGAAAATGAAAACCGCTTTGTTGTTGAAAATGAAAACTAAAATCCTTTTGTTGAAAATGAAATTGAAAACCGTTTTGTTGAAAATAAAAATGAAAATCCTTTTGTTGAAAATGAAAATGAAAACCGTTTTGTTGTTCAAATTGAAAACGAAAATCCTTTTGTTGAAAATGAAAATGAAAACCGTTTTGTTGTTGAAAATGAAAATCGTTTTAAAGTTGAAAATGAAAATGAAAATCCAGGATGTGATGTTGAAAATGAGATTTTTTTTCCAAAATTGAAAGAGATGTTTTGGATAATCTTATTGGTAAAATTTCTTGGAGACAAATAAAAACACATGCCAATAGATTATACAAGGATTTTTTTATCGTAAAAAACTATCATTTCAATGTCAACTAATGATGCAATTAATGAGAATGTGGAAAATGAGAAAAGTAATGAAAATGTTAGGCATTTTTGTTAAACCAAGAAGAAAAGATCAATCACTAAAACATGCTGTCTATTGTTGCTAGTACCATTGAGTCTATTGGAAAGAATAGTCGATTCAAAGATAAGAATGCAGCAAGACGAGCTATAACAACTGCTATAGTTAATAAAGCAACTTTGAATAGAAGAATGGTAAGCAATATTAGTGGAATTCTAAAAATACATTCTAAAACATTGGTAAGAGCGGCAAAACGAAGAGAAGGTATAGAAAATGATCCAATCAACCAATGTTGGAGTTTTAGTGGTCGACTCCCGAGATCTGACATGAAACTAAATGTTGAAATCAAATATTTGATCAAAAAATATTGGCATGATAATATTACGGTATCATCTAATGCTAGAGATGTTTTAAAATTAAGAGTGGGGTCCAAAGTTCGCGATCCTCATCCAAAACACCTATTAGATACAACGCAAACTGAATTTTATAGAAAATTTTGTGGTGAATTAGTGTTACCTGGTAATATTAGAATAAGTCAAAGATCTTTTGAAAAATACAAACCATGGTATGTAAAGATTAATAAGCAACGAATATCTTGTTGTTGTAAAACACATGTTCAATTTCGTTATTATTATGATGTGTTTCGATATATACATTGTACTTTACATAGTAACATGATTATACAGGAATGTGATATTAATATGCCACTTGAAACAATAATAAGAGTTTATATCAAATTTGTTCTGTGAAATATCTAATGAAAAATTATTTTATTTAAGTTCATGTAGTTCTGGACAATGCACTAGTTGTGGCAATCTTTCTTTGTTAAGAGTTTGTATACATGAAAGTGTTAAAAATGATTTTGGACAACAATTAGTGGATGTTAAAAAATTTAAGAATGTTGAATATTCTTTAAAAGATGGAAAATTTGGAAAGCGTTGTGATTTAATTACAGAAAAGGTTAATGTGCATGCATTCATATCAAAATTTAAGAGTAAGATTGTACCAAATTATGTCGAGCACTCTCAACAAGCTCGATGGCTTGATGGACAGTTTCGTGAATGTAGAAACACATTTCCAGTTGGTACTATACTATCAGTGGTTGATTTTGCAGAAAACTATACTTTAGCTCCGCAAGAGGAAATTCAATCACAATATTACAATTCAGTGCAGGTTGTTATGTTTGTTCATCTTGTTTATAGACATGAAGATGATAGCACAGAGAATGATAGAAAAGTTTTGAGGGAGTATCATTTCTATTTAAGTGACAACCGGTTACACTCATCAGAGTTTGTTCAATATTGTTTCAATATATTTTATACAAATTTAAGAGAAAGAGGAATCTAGATGACATAATATCTTATATGGTCAGATAATTGTACGGGGCAGTTCAAGAATGCTCGAATGTTCTATTGGTTAGGTAGGGTTCACAAGGAGAATAATGTCCAACATATGTGAATTTTTTTTGAAGCTGGGCATGGTAAAGGAGAACATGATGGAGCTGTTGCGTGTGTTAAAAGAATTCTTGCTAGACAACAATTGAAATTTGAGGATGCAGTAAAATTTAAAGATGCACATGGGATTGTGGATTGGTGTAATACAAGATTATGTACACCTAGATCAAGCGAGTACTCTACAGTTTGTCGATTCTTTTGGTTGGTTGAAGAATAAAACATTCTACTTAGACTTGATTGCGAGACAATCAGTGGATCTACTAAATGACATTCATTTAGGAGTTCGAATGCAAGTACATGGACTATCTGGACAAGGGAGCTTGCATGTTTTTGTCAGTTTTGTATTTTAGGGGATTGGGAAGCATGTGATAATACAGAATGGGTTGAAGAGTGGAAGTAAAGACTGTTGACACCTGCACAAGCACACGATCAATATGAAACAACTATTGAAGACAATGATCAACTGTTTGCATCAGACGATTATGATTGTGTTTCAGACCTTGTACAAGAAGGTAATTTAATTCAAATTATTTTATTTTATTTCACTTCATTACTAATTTGTAGTGTTTTTATTTATTTATATGTGTACATATGAATGCATGTATGTTGATTGGTCAAATTTTATGGACATGTGCAAGTTATTGAATCAAAATTTGTTTGCAGGACATGTGTATGTTGTTGTTGCACCTAAGGAGAATGAGGAGGAAACAAAATATTGGTTGGTTCATTGTGTGGAGATTAAACATAAGTTAACAGCACCTCGAAAAGATGATGATGGCTTTCATTATCCAACAGGTTCGATGATCCCCTTAAGACATCCCCTTAAGCAATTTTTGATAACAAGTCTTTGATCCCCTTAAGCAAATTTTAAGACCTTTTTTGATCTCCTTAAGCAAATTTTAAGAATTTATTTGATGATGGCTATTATTATCCAATAGGTTCGGTGGTGGTTGTTGGCACTTGGCTACGGAAATACCTAATAAGGAAGAATGGTTTGCCTGCATTTGAAGATTATGAAACACATAAGAAGATTATACACTACTCACATTTGGTGTTGGCAACAAATATAAAATTGGAGAAGTATCGTGGAAAACCTGCAAATAAAGAGCTATGGAAAATTTCTATGGAAGACCATGAGACAATAATCGATGTGTTGGAAAAAAGAGAGGATGGAGATGGTACAATGGAATAAGTAAATACAAGTAAATATAGTTAAATAGTTTTATATTGTTCTTTTAAATACATTAAATACATGTTTTGATATTTCTTGTGCATTATTAGTTGAAATTGATTTAAATTGTCCTTTTATATCCTTAGGCCATCATCACAAATTCATCACATACTTTTAAACAAAAATTTGAGAGGATGCAAATTAAACCTATATCTACACATGTGTGAGGCACTTGTAAATACAGGAACAAGTTGTGTATATCTAGATAGTTTTATATAAATTAAAATACATGTTTTGATGATATATTGATAAATTGCTTGTATTATTTTTATATCAGGGGGCGTGAAGACCTGCTACATTCCCCACAAGTTTCGGATTTTCTTGAGATGGCATAGCCACATTTTGTAAACATAATATTTTGAGTTGGCATATATGTACATACACAATTATATTATTACACATTTTGTACACAAATTTGTATACATGTGTATGTACACAATTATACTCTACACAAGTTTATATATCAAAATTATTATTCTATATATTTTGTTTGTTAAATGTGCATATTTTTCTACTTTGAATTTACTTTAAATTTGATTTTATTATATTGTTAAATTTGGTTGCCTTGGGCAACTTCACCAAATTTTGAGAACTTAAGACGTCCCCTTAAGACATCATATTAGGACCCCTTAAGACATCCAAAACTAGCATCTTTGTAGGTTATTCAGATAGTGTGATAGGTGGAGTAGGCGATAACCTTTCACACTATCTGAATAACCTACAAAGATGCTAGTTTTAGGAAATTTCACCAAATTTTGAGAACTTAAGACGTCCCCTTAAGACATCGTATTAGGACCCCTTAAGACATCCAAAACTAGCATACTTGTAGGTTATTCAGATAGTGTTATAGGTGGAGTAGGTGATAACCTTTCACACTATCTGAATAACCTACAAAGATGCTAGTTTTAGGAAACTTCACCAAATTTTGAGAACTTAAGACGACCCCTTAAAATATCGTATTACGACCCCTTAAGACATCCCATTATGACATAAATTAAGACATTGGATTGTTATGATGAGTCATCATAAATTAGATGAATTGTGATTAAATATGAGACATGTAGTTTGAATTCTTTGATCCCCTTAAGAAGTCCTATTAGGACCCCTTAAGACATCATATTACGATAGATTAGTTTGAATTTTTCCTTTTAGCTAGTCATGTGAGTTTTTGAATTTATTTATTTGTGAGTGAGACATGATTTAAGATTTGATTTATTTTATTAGTGGAGATTAGACTAATTAATCAAATAGTAAGATTATTCAATTAATTAGTGGGGAAGGTGTAGGAAATTAGTTTAATTAAATAAATATGATTTATTTAATTAATTTGATGATGGAAGGTATGTAAAAGGCTAATCCTAATTAATTAAATAAATATAATGTATCTAATTAATTAGCGTCAGGATGATACAAATATGGTTAGGATGGGCTTGGGATATTGTTGAAAGTGTCAAAAGTGGTATTAGTGTTATGATGTTAGAAGATGATGTTAGGATATGGTCAATTTTAGATGTCTACACTTAGAACTAGTTAAAAATGGATAACATTATTCTAATGACACCTTTGTAATTGATGGATTAAACTACACCCAACTTTGTAATGAATTTTCCACTCGGTTTTAAGATGGTATAGTGAATTAGTAATAAGAAAGGTAATCATTTTTAGAAATTTTAATTAGGATTAATGACATAAAGGAATGCAAAAGGCATATTTAACTTTAGCACATGTTGTATATTATTGATAATTATAAATTATAAAGTAGTGTACATATTGATTTGAACCTATATATAGACACAACTAAACAATAGATATACATAGGTATATATGAAAGTTTTAAAGTGATCAAAATATA
Source organism: Cunninghamia lanceolata (assembly GCA_027924645.1). NCBI lineage: Eukaryota > Viridiplantae > Streptophyta > Pinopsida > Cupressales > Cupressaceae > Cunninghamia > Cunninghamia lanceolata. Next base: position 4,738,229 of record BSBN01001217.1, on the reverse strand, counting down.
TTCTAACATGTCCTACATACACAAATACTCAAATACATGATCAAAATATGTAAATGTTCTAAATTTGAGTATGTAAATGCTATAGATCTCAAAGTATACATTATTAATGTTGTAGATAAAGTACACGTGTCCTAGATCAAAGTATGCAAATGTGAGGTAGATTAAAGTATATAAATATCAAGGATCTAAAAAATATGTATACAAATGTCCTATCTATCAAAGTAAATGAACTACTCAAAATACATCATAATATGGGTGAATCATATCTCCTTGCTAAGTAACCCTCAAAGTGACAACTATTGTGCTAAGAATGATGAATGGATCCCTACAAAAATATACACATACATTAGAACACGAGCATTATAATAAAATTAGAACACATAGTTAATCTAATGTAACAATATACATAAATTATCACCTAATCACTACCATGATGTGAATCATGCATGTATATGTTCCCTAAGCTCAGACTAAGAATATCTAGTGTTGACCTAGGCTATGTGTGGAAAAAAAAATAAAATTAACTTCTAGACATCCACAAGTTTGTGTATAGAGTAAATTTTCCTATATATGTAAGCTTAATTATAAATTATTCTTATGTACTTGCAAAAGGATCTCTATGTCAATCCAAATCACCATATTTTGGTAGATATGTATTAATAACATCACAAATAGAAGTCTCCACTACTAACTCTAATCTGAAATCCAACACTTGGGCCATTAATAATGACCTCAATGGACTATGAAATGTGAGAGGGAATCGAACTTGAAGACAAAATCTATGTTAAACTGAGGCCTTATCCACCAAATGCTAAGGATATTTTAATGTTTGTAGATTGGTGTGCATTGATGAGGTGATATATAGGATCTCTCTATGTTAGCAATGATATGATTAACATATGTCACTACATCTAAGAGAGGGACTCAAAACTACATGGATATCACATAATATACCTTCATCAAGTCTAATAATATACATCATATAGAATGATGTAATTGACCCATCTACCCTACACTTCATGAGCCTTTGTTGTTTAGTGAGGCATCCCTTTAGGATATTAAGTGCTTGCTTAATGATATAGTGATGGAAATTAGCACTCTCCAAGTTCACTCTTTCTTGTGGAAGGGTAATGCTTTCACAATAATACAATATATTTTAATTAAAACATTAGAATAGGGAAAATTGTATACCTATGTCATTTCACCTTATGTTTTGGGCCTAGGGAAAACTCTTTCATGAAGGAGAGCTCAAAAGGACTATAAATTTGTATAGTGTGATCAAGTCTAAAAAACATCCTAAAAAACATCATCACACATCTCAAGATTTTACTCCATTCCATAAATAGTTTATTTTCCCTCTTTAGGTCAAACACACAAGTGTGGACCTAATCTCGATTAGGTCTGTGACTGTGGATTTGAACCCTGAAGTTTGAATATTTAATTCAAATTCAAAACTTTCCACCCCTTTACTAGCCATTATGAGCTAACTAAAGTGTGAATTGTGTGAAATTACTCATTAGGATGTTGTATTTAACAAATAACCCTAAGTGGAAATGGATCATCTAGGGTTATCAGGGAAGGATTCTAGAGTTTTATTAATAGAACAAATTTATTCTAAAGCATCATATTATCAAATAAATTATTAGAGTACATCATTTTAGCTCTACTTTTACTCTTGTTTTCCACCTTCGAATCTCTCTTAAAGACATAAAGTCATCTCACTTTTACTCTTGTTTTCTACCTTCCAATCTTTGCTCAAAGTCATAAAGTCATATTTACTATGATTTATATAGAAAACCTCAACTTTATTATCAAAGTTAATTATTACTTCAATAATTGTATTTATTTAATTACTAGTTAAAATAGTGGAAGTCTTTCGTATGACCATTATTTTTTAATATAAAAAATGTGGTACATTTCCATAAGCAAAACAACATGATATTAAGATAAAAGCCAACTTCTCTTTTTATCTATACATTAGTTAGCTCATTCTATTAATACAAAATTTTGATTTAATGTTCATTATTTAATTTCTAAATACATGATATATAAGAATTGCCACAATTTAATAAATGAAGTAAAAAAATTTCCATAACCTTTATGAGACATATTACTATTTAATACTTGAAATAAAATACTATAAAATACTGAAATGAAATAAAGTTTTGTATCTAGACCATAAAATAGTGAAATGAAATAAAGTTTGGATGTTCAAAAAATATATAAAGTCCATGACACTACAACCCATGTTCAAATATAAAGTCCATGTTCAACAATATATATAAAGTCCATGACAAACAATATATAGCATAGTCCATGAAATAGTCAAATTATGTAGCCCATGAAATAACCTATCACATACTATCTCTATAATCAAGAGTCCTCTTCACACATGCGAACTACTCAAACGACCTGAATCACTCTGTAGAAGAGAAAGATTTAGATGAAATCAGATGTAAGATGATTATAAATGATTTAATGACAATTTTTAAATTATAATTTATCATAAAATTAAATTACCGTGTGAGGCTGAGAGGCATGCTCTGGTGCACCTGGACCTGTCTCTACATGCTCTGAATCAATCTATTTAATACAAGAGAAAGAAAGTTGAAATTAGATGTAAGACTATTTTTAAAATGATTTAATTCAATTTAATTTATAATTTATCATATTTAATTATTATACCGTAAGAGGTTGTTGTGCATCCTCTATTCCAGGACCTGTCTCTACAGGCTTAGCTACATGACATGTCTCAAGCTATAAAAAAAAAAAGATTTTTTAACACATGTCAACAAATATATCTATTGAAATTTACTTTAAGTTCACAATGTATATTTAATTGACTTTAAATATAATCTAAATTTTAAATTATACCGTATCAGGCTGCCCATCTCCTATGTCCTCCTGCTCTGCATGTGTTGTGTTGATGAAACGTGTCACTGACAAGCTCTTACACGGTCATTTATACTTAGCACATGTGTGTACAAATTAGGTTAAAACATATATATTCACTTGTGTACATAGGTACTCAATTTTTGTTTTAATCTATTTAAAAGACTTGTACATATATTACACGTAGACATAGATATACGTTTTTGAACAACCTGAAATGCAGTCGACTCCTGATATAAACTTGGATCATCCAAGTGTGCTGCAATGCCCATCCTCATTATTGTGTCAACCTACATAGACATATATTTTTAATATATATTAAATAGTACATGCATGTTTTCAGATATAGTGAAACCAAAATAGAAAACTCTAAGTATATATAGTTTTTTAAAACAATATACATACTGTAAAAGTGTCATGTGAGATGCCCAATGATGGAGGAGCACTCGAGACACCCTCAAATGGAGGATTCAATGTGGAAGAACCCTGAACCAACATAAATATTTAATGTACATGTTCAAGACTGAATTACAAATTAAAATCAAGTAAATAAAATTATTTAAAATATAAATCATTCAAAATACCCCAAATGGGTGCCCGAGATGAATAGGTGTTGATGAAAAATTAAATCAATCAATAGTCCCTGTTGCCATCATCTACACCAAACAATTCAATTGTTAAAATATTATAATTTAATTGATCTATATGTTCATTAAAAACACGTGCTTAAAATTGTTCTAAATTCAACATGTGTGTAACCTATATATATACCTGTGTCGAATGATCAATGGGATGATCCTCAGCAAATAGATAATCAACAAATGATTAACCATATTATCGGATGATGCATGTGTAGCTGAAGTGGGTGCTGCTGCCTGATAAGGTCAATAACACAACTGATTACAACTCGTACATGTATGAGGCATCGACACATGTGGAGTGGTATTAGGACCACTTCCATCATCAACTCCTCCATGGTCTCTAACCTGAGATACCATCAGAGAAGTTTGCTCATCTAGGCTACCTGAGAGTGCACTCATGTGCCTAGTGTGGATACCACTGCACGATGCTGGAAGGGCGTAGGAAATGGCAGCAATAGGAGGGTCGAATAAGAGGTTGAACAGGCACAAGTTGTTGGGGATCAACCCATGCCCCAACCTCTGTTGTGGCATGCCGTCACAATACCCTGGAATGATCTAAAATCAAAGTAGTTGGGTTTCCGATTCATAAAAAACTTTGCATGTAATTTTCTCAAAAAATATAAAGGAACCTCACAATTAGCATGAGGTGGATAATCAAACACCATCCACCATTTGTTCCAAAAATTGGTAGACATTCCTTCATGCTTACACCACTTGATTCATATTCTTTTCTTATTTGCAGGAATAGGTTCATTTGTAATGGGATGTCTAAAATATTGCGCTAAATGACCTTTTGTGATTTTAAGATCCAAAATATCTTATAGGAGAGGCCATCCGCATAAAATTGGTGCCTTTCCTCTCTCCATTTTCAGAATCCATCAAAGTCTGAGTCAATATACCTCACATAATCTATAATGTTTTGGCATCAAAGTTGCAAAACGTACCACGTGATGTGGCATGAATTGTTCATTGTGAATGGAATTTAATTTTCTTGTATGGAATCCACATTTTCATTAATTATGGCTCGCAAGCGAGCCCTGGTCAGTTCCAGGTGGGGGTCCAGGTGGAGGTGGGGGTGGAGTTGGGGCATCTGGAGATGGGGGTGGGGGTGGAGATGGTGCCCGATCATCTTGTGCATTGAGGAAGTCCTCAGCATCAAAGTGAGTATCATCCAGATTCATGATATATATAAAAACTATATGAACCTGCATATATACATATAAACATACAAACTTGAGTACAAATTTAATTTCCAAGACATGTTCAAAAATTATAAATTATAAATAAACTTGATAAATTATATGTGTGTTTCAAGAAATTACACTTGAAATATTTAAATTAAACGTACAATACATGTGCATACAAATTTCAAATGTAAGAGCTATTATAGTGAACTATGTAATTTTCAATTGAAGTTGGGATTTTCATTCGAGACCTAAATTTTGATTCTTGTAGTGAGGGAGACAGAAAGATCAATTTAAGACTATACAGACAATCATGTTAGGTTCAATCAAATACTAGGACAGTCATGGGCATAAACTTGGGCATCTTTGTTTCAAGACTAGAGGTTGTAAAAAAAGGATTTGCATGCATATATATTATCAAGGCCATGTTATGCTTATGAGTTATCCTCTCATTCATCTTGTCACAACCCTCTCAATAGGACTGGACCCTATAATTGATTTTGTTATCTATGACTATCATTATGGTGTTTGATCATAGGGTGTTTGGTATCAAGATTAAATTTCAATATGCAGGATTGTCATATCAAAAGATGCCCTCTTAAGGACTCAGAGAGATATCATTAGCCAAGCATTGTATTGTCACAGTAGTTAGAGTATAGCAGTAGGGCTATTAGGACTACCATAATGAATTTGTTGTCAAGGTTTGTCATCATATGTTAGGTCCAAGCTTTCAATTTTCTTAATTTTTCTATGGAGTGGGCTATTGGTTTGATGTTAAGTACTCATTCTAGGAGATCCAACATTTCCTATGGCAAAGCTACAAATAGTTTACAATGGTTTTGGATGAATTTCTCTAACTTTATGACTATCAATAAGCTTGGTCAACAAACAATAGTCATGCTTGCATTGGTTTGAGCATTGGATAAATCATGAATTCATTAGTTGGATATGTGTTTGAGTATGCGAAGATTTGAGTGAATCCTTACCATTTGATAGGAAAGAGGAAATCATCATCTTAACACGAACTTTAGTATCTTGTATAATGTTGTCATGACCATTAAGGACTGAACATTAATTGTTATTAAATTCCTAGATTGTTATGGACCTTTAAGATAGCTTTAAACCAATAACAGACTTGTCATGAGGAGTTCAGTTGGGTTGTTACATCTTGATTTCTCTAGGATTAGTCATTGATCATAAGATTGTCATCTTCCCTTGTTATCAAAAGTCCATCAAGGAAACATGTGAAGAGTCCTGTCACATTCACATGATGAACTACAAAGGGACAATGAAATTGTTGTTAAGATGTACGACTCCTCTAGAGATTCAATTACATTATCTTCATAATCAAAGAGACATAACCATGTGGTAATGATTAAATCTTCCACTTTTAAGATAAACGACGATGTAAGAAGGTTAGGATACTATCATAAGGTGGAAGGTAGTCATGAATGGAAAATGAGAAATCGCATAGACTATTGATCACTATGATTGTCCCAAACCTTAAGAACAATTTAAATGTCTATTTTACTATCAATATATATCAATGAAGGGTGAATGTTCAGATGCATTTGTGCTATTGAATGATGTCATAGAAACCAATGGACTATCATACCACCTAGGTAGAATCATAATGAACATCTGCAAGACTATAACTAGACTTGGAAAACTACCTTGAGGTGGATATCTTATGCATGGCAACATGATCTGAAATCCTAAATTTGGTGAAGTTGCCTATGGCAACCAAATTTGTTAATGGAGATAGGATTGACTACTAGTTGCCTAGGACTAATTTGAGTACATGAAGATGAATACATTATGATGATTTGTGATTTCAAAAATGAAGAATTTGATGCTTTGTTTAACTTGTGATTGTAGGGATGATCTAGCTAGAAAAAGATATTAGTTGATGGTTCTAGCTTGATTTTGTTTCCTATTTCCTATTTACAATTGTTGTTTTCTATTTAGTTGTTAGTCCCAACTCTTATGTGTGTTATTCAGCTTCAGATTAAGCCCATTTAATTAGTCTAAATAGTCTTAATTTGCACTATCTCAACACTATGATTGTCCCAAACCTTAAGAACAATTTAAAACTCTATTTTACTATCAATATATATTAATGAAGGGTGAATGTTCAGATGCATCTATGCTATTGAATGATGTCATAGAAACCAATGGACTATCATACCACCTAGGTAGAATCATAATGAACATCTACAAGACTATAACTAGACTTGGAAAACTACCTTGAAGTGGATATCTTATGCATGGCAACATGATTTGAAAACCTAAATTTGGTGAAGTTGCCTATGGCAACCAAATTTGATAATGGAGATAGGATTGACTACTAGTTGCCTAGGACTAATTTGAATATGAAGATGAATATATTCCGATGATTTGTGATTTAAAAAATGAAGAATTTGATGCTTTGTTTAACTTGTGATTGTAGGGATTCAATCTAGCTAGAAAAAGATATTAGTTGATGGTTCTAGCTTGATTTTGTTTCCTATTTCCTATTTGCAATTGTTGTTTTCTATTTAGTTGTTAGTCCCAACTCTTATGTGTGTTATTTAGCTTCAGACTAAGCCCATTTAATTAGTCTAAATAGTCTTAATTTGCACTATCTTAACACTCACTTAGAGAAATAATTAGCACTAATAAGCGTATTTTTTGTTCTTTCAATACTATGCTAGCATTTATTTGGCTCGAAGAACCAAGAAGATTGGGTTAGATACTAGAAGCTTGCATGCATGATTGAAAATGCTTCTTTACATGTTCCTACACAAACTTTTATCCAAGGTGGATTTTCTTCTTTCCTTAAGAAGTATATCAAATCTAATTATATGCACAAAATTTTGAAGTTAATTCGATGCATGTTCATCAAGAGTTGTATCAACAAATTCAAGAGTACATATGGATCATAGTGTTGGAGATCACAACAAGTGTTATTATCCTAGAGGATCTTATGTAGTAGTCTACTTCTATATATACAAGTTTCTGTTAGGAGAAAATATCTTTTGCCAAATTTGTATAGAGTTGTCTATAGTGTGTTCCAGGGTAATCAAATGATGTAAGTCACAATTTAGAGGGTTGAGGGATAAGTTTGTGTTGAGTCTATAGGAGGTATTTTCTTACATAGACCTCTCCATAATGTAGGTGTCTCCATGTCTAACTCAAATGTTTAAAGGGATATTATATGTCTCTAAAGTTACATTTGTTGGCTTGATTTCATTCTTGATTAGTTGGCTATCACAAAAATTGTAAAATCTTCTCAATTCTTGATTAGTTGGCTGCTCTAAAGGTTTGATTATGAAGGAAGTGATAAAGGTTTTATTATGGTTTGTTGTAATTTTTTACATGACAGTTATCTATTCAATAATGCCTTTAAAATACAATGACATGCATTAATATAAGTAAATTTTATAAAAACCAAATATATATACCATCCCAATGCTATATAAATTTTGACAGTTTGTTCAAAATCTCTCCTTTCATATGATACAGTCGTTTCAAAATTTCAATTGTATTTTATAGCTAAAATGTCTAAATACAGCTATTCAACTCTCAAATTGAAATCAAATTTTGACAGTTTGTTCAAAATCTTTCCTTTCATATGATACAGTATTTTCAAAAGTTCAATTGTATTTTACAGCTAAAATGTCTAAATACATCTATTCAATTCTCAAATTTAAACAAAATTTTGAAAGTTTGTTCAAATTCTATCCTTTTATATGATACAGTCTTTCAAAATTTCAATTATATTTTACAACTAAAATGTCTAAATACAGCTAAAGAACTCATAAATTGAAACCCTAAATAACAGTCTACGTTTTAAATTTTGATTGTATTTTACACCAAAAAAAGAAAGAAAAACTTCAAAAAATTCATTGACAAATTCAAAAAGTGGAAAAATCCACTTACCTGATCTTTTGATGGCTGAAAATCCTCTTCCTGAACTCGGGATCCCGTTCTCAACTGTCGCATGCTGCTGGAAAAAATGGGGTTACAGCCATTTAAAAAAAAAATTTATATATATATATATTTTCACAAAACAGGACCCTATTCTAAACAGGATTGCGTTTTATAAAACGAGATCCCGTTTTTTGGTCTTAGGTTCAGGATCCCGTTCTAGATTTTAGGCTCGGGATCCCGATCTATAACGGATCCCGTTTCATTTTTAGTTACCCAATTTCGGATATTTTTCTAACTCCGAAACTTCCACCTTAAGTGGACACAACTTCTTGCATTTACCCAGGGGACGAAGTAGTGGGGAAGTGGTGTAATTGGGAGTGGGGAGTTTGTGCGGGACATGATGTTCGTCTTGTGGATAGGTTGTCTATGGACGGGGTTGAAGTCAAAGGGGTTGAGGTTAGGTGCTAGGTTGGTAGGCTAGGTTAGTTTAGGTTTTGGATTTTTATTTTTTTATTTTAAATTTTTTATATTTAAAATAAAAAAAACAAAAGCATCAAGGGGAATGGGAGAGGATATGCATGCTACACATGGGATTTAAATTTAAAAAATTTTAAAAAGAAAAACTTTTCTTGTGGCTTACATTTTTTTTGTTTGATTTTTAATGTGGTGTTTAAAATATACATAAAATAAACAATACCGAATAAAAAAGGAATGCTTTTTTTTTTAAAATTTTGACAATAAAATACAAATAACAATATACAAAGGCTAAAGCTATAATTTTTTTGGGTTTTTGATTATTTTGCAACAACATAAACAAATTGAAACTAAGCAAAATGATTATTATTCTTTTTTTTTTTAACTTTTTTTTCCTAAGTTTACTGGGCATGCCAAAATGAAGATATTAAAATGTGAAATAAATAGAAACTAAGTTAACACTAAGCTTCTAATCTCACACTAAAACAACAACTCAAGATTAGAGTAAACAATAGAAAGTAAACTAAATAAGTAATGTAACACTAAAACAAAGTTTTATACCTTCCATTTGATGCATGGATGTGCTTCAAGTGATGGTGTGTTGATGAAGATGGTGTTGAATGTGGTTGCTCAAACCTACAACATGTCTTTGCTTTCCACTTGATTATTGAAAATGGCTTAGGTGAGGTTCAATTTATAGATTTTTGATGAGGAGGATCAAGGGTGGAGATTGATTTAGAAGATCAATAGATGAGATTTGTTTGAGTTTAGGGTGCATGGAAAACCTCTAAGTGAAACTTGGTGATTGATGCACATGATGAGGGTTTGGATTGAGGAGATTTGGATGGATAGGATTTTCTTGGAAAAAATGGAGGGTGAGGATTAAAAGATCCTTTTTGGAACCTTATGCAAGCTCTCACACGTGTGAAAATAAACACGGGGATGTGTGATTAAGACAAGTGGGATTTCTCACACATGTGTGAGAAACATAGGGAAGTATGATTATGACAAGTAGGACATCTCATGTACATGTGTGAGAAACATATGGATGCATGATTATAACATGTGATTGATCTCACACATGTGTGAGAATCACATATGTGAAATGGAGGGTGGAGATTACATTGGTTAAATGAATGCCTAGGATTGATGATTAGTTTTGACTTAGGATTGATGATGTGGATTTTAGAAATGGAAATTTTCAATTAGAGAAAACAAATGATGTGGAAAATGACATTAGCTTAGTTAGTTAAATTTAATTAACTAACGTTAGGATATTAGCTTAGTCATAAATTTAATTAACTAACATTAGGATAGACTAATTAAATAAAATTTATTGAATTAGTTGATGGGAGAGGGATAACCTAATTAATTAAATCGAATTTAGTTACGATGAGGTGGTGAATTTTAGGTGTCTATAGTATGAATTATTTTATGGTACACTTATGAAGATTATGTTGGTTCTTTTACATTACAATGTTGTTCATGTTCACATTTATTGTATGCAAAATTTTACTTGCTTAGAGAAAATGCAATGGTAAGCTAGCTGCTACCCTCTTCAAATATGCCCCACTCCATGGCCTACAAATAAACCCCAGCATAATATTACTCTACTTTGGTGCAACTAAGTAATTCCACAACCATACATGTTAAATACATTTGAAGCAACTAAGTATAAACTCATTAGATTGTATTGAACTAGGTAAATTCCCATGCTTTCATTTTGTAAACCGACTATAGTTTTAGTTGAGTTGGACATACCATTCAGTAGAAATTAGGTAATTGAAAAACTTGTCAAACAAGTAAATTAGTTGTTGGTCGCATTTCACTTATTGGAGTGGATATAATGAAAGACACTCATAGTCCATAAATTAATGGAGTGTTATAATGGAACCATAGTTCTACTATTAGCTCTTAGTGGGAAATGCCTTAGATCATGTACTAGTAGAATTTACATCCTCCGCCTTTGAATCACTCTAAGAAGAGCTATGGCCAAACTATTAAATTTTTGTAGATATTCATGCTAGATCTTCTAATCCTACATCAAACATGTAATCTAGTCAAAACATGGAAACCCATAAATTGCCCTGAACCTTGATAGATATGAATCTAAATTTTAATGGTATCTTGCAATCCAAGTCCTAGATATTGTAGAACTCCATGGTTATCCAACCAAATTAGAATACCAAGTGTTAGAATGCAACATTTCTATTATTATAATTTGTGTATTATCTTAGTAATGACCTATGCTTCAAAAATCTTGAAAAGACACATAGATTGATATTGAAAAATGTAGAATTTGATAAAGGCTACAAAATATTCTTACAACACACAATTTATTTTTGTTTAGAATCATATAACTTAAACTTGATATTTCATTATTGCAAACATTTCATAGTAAGCAAAAAATAAAATAGAATAAAATAGTTTCCACACAAAAATCAATTTGCAAGTAAACAAAAATAAAGTATTTAATTATCATTGAATTCAAATGTGCAACGCGTTTTAAAGTGGCTTAACAGTCATACATCCAAAAAAGAGTTTTTCTTAAGTCACTCCATCAATCTAGTAATCTTGCTTTTCTTTAGACATCATAGTGTCCTGATCAATCATCTATCCTTGTAGAAGCAAAATTGGTCCCCCAAATAGAACTTGTTTATCCTAGTAGAGATGGTCTCCCAATTGTTTGTTGTATTAGAGCCTATATTGGCCTATAGCTATCGAGTTGTTGAGATGAAGGCCCTACATATGCTAGGAGCACTAGCCTGCAACCTCTTACTTATACTAGGGAGATTAGGAACCATTATAGAAGAAGATTCTTATTGAATAGGGTATTGAGAGAGACAATTGTAGAGCCTATGTTTGGTCCAATAGATTCATGATTGAGATCCCCCATTGCCACAAAAACACCCTAGAAGGAGAAATTAAATTTTTTGCCATTATAAATTATGGCCTAAGGAGAAATTTGTCCCCCCAAACTGAGCTTGATTATAGTGGGATCATCTATGCATATCTCATACCAACAAAAGATTATCGATAAGAAAGAGGGTCCTTGAAAAAATGACTCAATATTTAATAGTAAAAGCAACTAATCCCCCTAAAAATTACATCTAAAACATTAGTCTTAAATAAACTTACAATACCATTTATGATCTTAGCTTGGCAAATAATTCACAAAGCAAAAGATAAAACTTAAGTTACAGAGGAGAGTTCCAAGTACTTACTACACTAAGATCATTATGGCTATTAGGCATAATATCATGGGTTTGTGTAATTTGTTCTTGTTGATGCAATGCAACCAAGGTCTTGGAGGCATCCTCCTTGACATCTTCTGCAACCTTCAAACAACGACCTTGTAAACTACATAGCCCTCCAACTCCTACATAGATTGGTTTTTGAAAGCCCTAGTCTCTACAAAATCATTCTTGTACCATTTGCATGTAGGGTAATCAACATAAACCCTATGCTTCTCCTTCTCTTCAACCCCAAACAAAAGGTTCCTTTCTTGTAAATTAGAGTTGAGTGTAGGAAACCCCTTGAATGGAGTCAAATCTAAAACCTTGTGATATATTAATCTACTGATTTTTTAAATCTTGGTATTGTGGGCTGGATTGATGCTTGTTTCTTTCAATTCTCCGCAGTTTTAATGGTAGATTCGTTCACATAGATCATATGTTCTTTCTCATGGGACATAAATCGCTCACCCCTCTTTGGCCTCAAATGCTTATTACTACTATTGTTATCTTCAAGTTCCTTGAAACCCTTGCTTTGTGTATCTTTTGGGGCTCTATGATTGTTATTATTATAGTTATTGAAAATAGTGCCATTTTAAAGTTTGCTAGCAAGATAACCTTTTTTAGGCTTTTGTTCTTTAACATTGTCCAATTCATTTCAATTATTTTTATTTGCAAAGAAAAAAATAATGTTCAAAATTATAATTTTTTATTTTTTTACAGTTACAAGATGTTTTCACATATAATACCCTGTCCACCAAATAAAAATATAATTGACAAAAGTCTTAATATTTTATCTTGAAACATTTACTATAACAACATAAACTATCATGAATGTAACCTCATGTACTCAATTCAAATCTTGCTCCAACTAAAAATAAACTCCCATCCCCTTCTTTGCACTCCTAAACTTTTTAGCGAGAGATTGGTGGAGTGTAATGGCTGAGGGTGTTAACAAAAACTATTAAAGAGCCACATGCAAAAAAAAATTAAAACTAAAATACAACCAATCTATATTATAAAATGAAATAAAATAACTCTTAAGTAAATAAACTAATAGATAATTATAAAAATAACTTTTAAGTAAATAAATAATTACTTCAAAAATATTACTAACTAATTTATTTATAAACTATAAACTATATCACTTAGATTATATTTTTATTCATTAAACTATACATAATAATTCCAATAATAATATAAAAAATAATTAGATTTATAAAATTATAAAACTAATAAATAAATAAACTTATAAAATTAATGCAATTACAAAATAAAATTAATAAATTAATATATTTGAAAAAATATAAAATTATTAAATTAATAAAATTTAAAATTTAGATAAAAGATATATTAAATACATCTATCTAAAAACACCAAAGATATTTCTCCTAATCTTTTATATAGATGTATTTAAGATATCTATACTAATATTATATTTAATATAAAATATTAAAAAATGTTTATAATAAAAAAAAATTTCACCACTTTATTATGTTCAATAGGATGCTGTGGCCTCGTGAACGTCATTAAAAACTTTCAATTCAATTCAATTCAATGAAAAAAAAATCCATTTCCACAATCTTTTGCTCGCGTGCTTCTCTCCAATATTGTTGGTGGGTACTTTTGTTGTTCATCGGACATCCTTTAACTTCGTTAATTCCCCCCGAGGTATCCCTAACATTCAGGAAATATAATATGAAATTAGACTCCAATTATCGTGGAAGTAGCCCTCCCGCATTAACTAAAAGTAGGGCTGATGAGCAAACTAACTCCGTGAAAGAAAATGTAGAAATTATATGCTTTTCCCAAATTCGACGCCCTCCAAAATTTCAGACCGTTACAAAGATCTGCACAAGATGGGCCGTTTAATAATTTAAAGAGTTGTTTATTCTTCAAACCAAATCGAAGAAAACCTAAAATCGAAGAAAACCAAGAGACAAAGAACTGCAAAATGAAATGATAAAGAAAAAGATGGTGTTTTAGAATTAGCCTGTACTAAGTACCAGATTTTCACTTTCTGTGTTTGGATTTCTCAATGTTTTTATTTGGCACAGTAATGGCTTCTACAGAGAAACCTCAGAATGTCACTAATAAATAGAAAGCATTAGAAGCAGGAGAGGAAACACAACGAAAAGGGGGTATAGAAAGCACATTCAATATATATAAAATATATATGCAAATTTCGACAATACCAATTGCATCCATGGCACAACATTCTCTATTTAGGGACCTTGAGTATATACAGCATCAGCAGCAGCTACAATTAGATTCAGACTTAGAATCCATTTCATCATACTTACACACACCACGACAAAACGAAGAGAGCCACCACTGCCACCAAAAACAACATCACTCACATCATCATCTTGATGGTGACCTTCATCCTTCTACTTCACAATCGTTGGAGAATGGTGAGAGGGACAGATTAGGAGACCCCAAGCTTGAAGAAGGTAATAAACAGAATGGAACAAAAATTGGGTCTTCTGCACAGAATGATGGGTCCGTAGGTATGCTTTCGTTTCTTAAGAGATTTTTTAGTTTTCTGTTATTTTTTCCTATTTCAGTTTTATGCACTGTTCGATCCCATTGATTTGTGCTTTCTGAACTATGTACTTTCTTCAATGTTGCACCTGTGAACATTAATATTTAAATTAGATTCAATTTGGTGTCCTGCAGTAGTAACGGGGAAGACAGTTTCACTGAGAAAACTGAATGCACAGGCTCCTGAATTCGTTCCAAGAGGAGTTTCTTCTTCCCTGTCCCCTCTGCAGGGGCCAACAACCCCCCCTCTCCAGCCAACAATCCCCCCTCTCCAGCAGAACTTCAAATCTCCCCTGTCACGACAGACGATGCCTCAGAACCCCAATCTTCAAGTGTATTCGTCACCCAGAATGTCCACTCAGTTTCGTGCCATTTCTTCTCAAGTGGGTCAGTCTTCATTTTCTATTTCTTCTGCCCCCAGGACCCCTTCTCATCTTTCCCCTGCTGTTGGTACTGCTGAGTGTTATGGCGATCATGAGGCCTCTGATGCAGACAATACAGGGAGTGGCAGTTTCAATTCTTTATCCAAGGGTGGTCTCCTCACTGAAGAACTCAGGCAGAAAATTGTTAAACAGGTATATGGCTCTTAATTTCAAAATTGAAAAAAGTTTTTTCCATGCATTACATCTTGTCTTTGTGACGGGAATTGGGTGTCATTAGGGTAAAGATTTATAGCTCATCTGAGAGGTTCAGATAGGACCAATTTTGGAAAGTTTGCGAAAAAAAAAATATTGTGTATGCTTTTTATTTTTTGGTTGGAAATGAGTTTGCACTTTGTAGACATTTTTTCTTATGTCTTTGGAAGGGTTTCTAGGTGTTTCAGATTGGGTCCACTTTTGAAAGCTCTGTAAAAAGATTTTGAACATCCTTTTTCTTTTTTGTTGGAAGTGGGGGAACACATTTTATATGTACAAAATTTAGAATCGATTGAACTTATTGCAATCTAAGCTACATTACAGGCTACCCAGCAAATATAATGTGGGTGAGTCAGGGTTCCGAATTTAGGATTTGGAGCTTTGGTAGTATATATGATTAGAATTATAAATGTAAAGTTGCAAACTAGATTGCAATTGTGCTACTTTTTCCTTTAGCTACTCTTGTTTTTCTTGAGAAAAATCTATGTACCACAACATGTATTCCTCTTCCACCACGGTGTGTAGACCTTATCATATCTTCAGAATAACATCTGAAAGCATCTATTACAATTGTGCCATTTGTGTCCTTGTACTGTCCCATTTTCTCTTGTGAAGCATTCTTATACCACCAGCGTTTCTTCCCTGCCATGACTGCAGAAGAATCCAAGATCCGACACTGTACTCCCAATGCTTTTGCTTTTGCCGAAGCCAATATTTTTCATTTGGAATATTCATGTAACAAATGCTTCATGTTATGCCATCAATAGGCAATGTAGTTTTGATTATCAGTTCATTGGGTTTACCAGGATATGTATTTATTACAGTTGCTTGAACCTCCAACCTACTGGACCTGACTTATCATTATTTTTTTAAGGAATCTGAAATTAGGTATTGCAACTTGCAAGTGTGCCACTATTCAAATTCCACTGCTCCACTTTTTCTTGATAAATATCCTCATACCAGAACTACTTCTATTCAAATTTCACACCAGTGTTTAAGGGGTCCTCCTTATTATATTTCCCCACTTCATTCTAGCTTGGGGGTTCTACTATTTTCAGATTCTATTATTGTAATATTACCCCTTTATTGTCACATGGGATTTCTATTGTCATCGTAATTGTTCTATTGTATTAACAACCCTGCCAAAAAAAGGAAAACAAGGTACAAAAAGCGAAACAACTTTTTTCTTATTTGTGTTTCTTGCTTTCTTTGCCAATATTACCTTGTTTTAATTTTTGGCAATTTTTCTTTTGTCAAAAAAAAATTGTCACGGATGTTTTTCTATGTACCCTGGGGACGCGTCCCATGGACCCGCCTCCTATAGGGGACATAGGGATGGGTAGGAAATGTCCCTCCCCCTTCCCCAATTTTTCGCAAAATTAGGCAATGTCTTGGGGACGCCAAAACAAAAATAGGGGATGGAGGAAACATTAAGGGATAGAGCTAGCTGTCCCCTAGGGCCCAATAGTCAAAAGTCTCAATTTAAAAAAAAAACACAAAATTGATTAAAAAAATAAAGGGATGTGGGCCCACAAGGACCCCCACATACCTTTACACAATACCCAAACCTAAAACTCATTTTTCCATTTTCCATATCGTGAAAAAGATGAGTTGTGAGAACAGAAAAGAATGACAAAACTACATCATTAACTTAAAACTTAGAAGCAATAAAATCATGAAAAATGGCATATGCCTTGAAGGTGTTTGTGGTCTCAAAGGCTTTAATTTAGTCTTGGTGGTGAGGGTCCGCCCCTCATACCTGCCCTGTATCGCAATAGGGAGTGTGCTAGGGGTGTTGCCCCTCGACATCATTGGGGGCATTGCCCCAGACTACCCCTTTGTCAATCAAGAGGAATAGGCTTACCTCTCAATGATTAGAGAAGTTGTGCATAGTGCTTTGTGACTTCAAAACCAACAGAGTCTTGAGTAACATCTGACTCCAACCACATGTTGGGATGTTAATCTCGAAGATGTGTAATGTCCCACCCTATATTTCAAACCAATTTTTTCCAACACCCACAAGTTTTTTGTCTTCTATCATGTAGGCATTCTGTCAAACACTTTGCAATCTTGTCATATTCAATGATAATTTCCTTGTGATTATTTAGAGCAGTTCATGTGCAATTTGGTATCATAAATCACTTAAAAATGTTTTCACAAGTACACGGAAACTTAGAGGCAATATGTCAAACAGTTTGTAGTTTTGTCATAGAATTGAAAGTTGAATACAAATAAACCAGAGATTGCTGTTTTAGAAGACAGGAATTACAAAGATATTAGAAAATATAGTTTCCCAACCTTTTGGTTGCCCTTCCCAAACTCCAATACAAACCCTTACTATGCTGCGCCTCTTCTTAGCTTCCTCATGTCTGCCTATTTAGTATGAGAAATCACCTTCTAGAAGGTGCGACTCCCTTCCTTTCTTCCACGCCAAAACACAACCTCCTATTCCTTTATCTCCCCTTTGAGCTGCAGTTGGTTCTCATAATCCTTGCCTTTAACAATTATGTAGCGATTCATACTTGTTAGGGGTTGCGCTTCTTAAAAGGAATGATGCGGCTATTCTTTGTAGTTATATGAAATACAAACCCTTACTATGCTGCGCCTCTTCTTAGCTTCCTCATGTCTGCCTATTTAGTATGAGAAATCACCTTCTATAAGGTGCGACTCCCTTCCTTTCTTCCACGCCAAAACACAACCTCCTATTCCTTTATCTCCCCTTTGAGCTGCAGTTGGTTCTCATAATCCTTGCCTTTAACAATTATGTAGTGATTCATACTTGTTAGGGGTTGTGCTTCTTAAAAGGAATGATGCGGCTATTCTTAAGTTTTTTGTCTTCTATCATGCAGGCATTCCATCAAACACTTTGCAATCTTGTCATATTCAATGATAATTTCCTTGTGATTATTTAGAGCAGTTCATGTGCAATTTGGTATCATAAATCACTTAAAAATGTTTTCACAATGACACGGAAACTTAGAGGCAATATGTCAAACAGTTTGTACTTTTGTCATAGAATTGAAAGTTGAATACAAATAAACCAGAGATTGCTGTTTTAGAAGACAGGAATTACAAAGATATTAGAAAATATAGTTTCCTAACCTTTTGGTTGCTCTTCCCAAACTCCAATACAAACCCTTACTATGCTGCGCCTCTTCTTAGCTTCCTCACCTCTGCCTATTTAGTATGAGAAATCACCTTCTAGAAGGTGCGACTCCCTTCCTTTCTTCCACGCCAAAACACAACCTCCTATTCCTTTATCTCCCCTTTGAGCTGCAGTTTGTTCTCATAATCCTTGCCTTTAACAATTATGTAGCGATTCATACTTGTTAGGGGTTGCGCTTCTTAAAAGGAATGATGCGGCTATTCTTTGTAGTTATATGAATCTCATCCATCACCATTAAAACTAGCATTGAGGTAAATGGGTTAAAACCCTTCACACAACCTCCATTAACACTTGATAAAACCTCTGTAAATCTTCAATGAACATCTTTAGGAAATCTCAAACACACACAAATTTATTATTCATAGAATCTTCAATAAATTTGCAAGTAAACCCTTCGCGACAAACTCCAGAAATCTACAAATGAAACACACAAGCAATCTCTGTATGAAATTGCTCGAATCTTCTGCATTCAGCACAAGTGTGGTTTTTGTGTAAAATCACCACAACTAGCTAGGGTGGATCTTTCACCACCGAAATTGATCTTCTCCAAGAGGGTTTTCGTCCTCAAGAAGGAATGGAAGAACACACAGGTTCAATCCAACAACATAACAATATCAAATCAATAGCATAACCTTCAACAATGAGCTCCTGTCCTCCTTTTATAACCTTTTGAGGGAATTAGAATATTATTTTCTTTTTGCCCCTTAATATTTCACCTCAAAATAATAATTCTTTTTCACTTCAATTATTCCTTTTTCCCAAGTCTAGGCGCTCACTTTAATGTGCCCCAGCAAATAATAAATCAAATTACTTTTCCAATGAGCTATTACACTTAAGTCACTTTTAAATATTTTCAACCTTAGGAGACTTAAGTGAAATTAACAATTAAATAGCTCAATTAACCACCCAACTTGCGGAAAAATCCCAAACTGAAGCGAATTGCAAAATAAACCATACCAACATGATCTTGAAGGTTTGGGATGAAGAATGATGCCAACCGGGTGACTTACTATAAATTGACGACTTCTCCAAGAAGTCTGGAGAGCAAACCAGGAAGCCGAAAATACTTCTTAAAGCATCATTGTGATCCAAAACACCAATTGAGCCCAATGCTATAGAAAGAAATAAAAAAGAACTGAACATGTGCTCTCCAAGAAGGATGGAGTTCTCCTTTGCACATCAATTAGCCTACGGGAAAACTCGGAATTAGGCTAATTGTTCATGACTTGGCTAAGCACCAATTGGGGACATTACAAGATGCCACACAAGGTGATGAGCAGGAGACACAAAAGGGATTGGTTGGGGTTCCATTGGATGAGGCAGTCCCTCATAGTGGCAATGACCTAGACTTAGACTCCAACTTTGATGCAATATTAGTAGATGTTGATTAGGGGCAGCGACATATTTTCTATGTTTTTGTCATTTTGTAGTCGAAACTTGCAGCCTTTGGGCATTTTGTTGTAATTTTTATACAATATATATGCACATTGACAATGAAAGCAAATGAATTTTGTTAATTTGTTATATATTAAGATTCTATAATGTAAATGATAAGCCTTATCAATGTAATTATATGAATATTTGAAATTTCCTATATTTTAAAATTTTCCCTATTTTTTAATAGTCGTCTCCTGTTGTCCCCTAAAAAGTGGCCTCTCTGCCATCCCCATCCCAGAAGCTGGGGGTAACATAGATGTTTTTAGAAGTCTCAAATGTCCTTAGTTGTGATCTAGAACCCCAATGTAGTGTAATTGCACTCATTAGAGCTACACAATCAACGGAAACAACAAAACAAGTTTCCTTTCAAACTTATATGCTAGAAGACCAACCCATTCTAACAACTTCTTGGTCAACAAGTGACTTTCAGTGTTTTTCTTCGAGTGCCATCTAGATATCCATTCTTTATTTGGAAGGCACAATTGATAGGGATAAGTTGGTCTATTGGATTTGTATTTTGGAATCATATTTCAAGTGCAGTTAATCCCTATAGAGATACAACAAATTGTTATTATTGAAGTCTATATGAATGATCAAGCACTCACATGCTGGTAGTCTCTTGTCTAGTATCTTGTTACAAAAAACAAAACAACCATCCATTTCCACCTAAGGACTATCTAAAAACTCCTTTACCCAGGAGATTCTGGCATGTTGGTTCCATCTCCTTTAAATATCTGGGCACTTGGTCCAATAGTTATTGATCATTTCAATTACCTCTGCATCAAGTTGGAGGTACATGACATTGATGAGGTCCAACAAGTTTGTCGGGTTTGTTTTCTTGTCTTTGAAAGGAGGAAGATATTTTCACCATCAATCACTTGAAGCATGCTCTCTAACTTGCTTTACAGCTAGAGGC
Source organism: Cunninghamia lanceolata (assembly GCA_027924645.1). Lineage (NCBI taxonomy): Eukaryota > Viridiplantae > Streptophyta > Pinopsida > Cupressales > Cupressaceae > Cunninghamia > Cunninghamia lanceolata. The sequence goes on along the minus strand of BSBN01001217.1, from coordinate 4,717,195 downwards.
CAAGAAACACCTTCGAAGCACAACAAGTGTCTTGCACCCCGTAACACGTCTTTTGCTTTTTTGAGTATTTCTATCATGCCATTTCACTATCAAAGAATTATTCACATAGTATGTCTTCTCTTAAGGGTTTGCATCTTCTATTTGGAAGTGGGGAGAAGTATTGTGCTTATCACAAGTGCAGTGGACATTTGACTGAGAAGTGGTGTCCTTACTCCAAGAAGGCAAAGGCCCTTCTAACTGAGTATAAGATATAGCCTAATTGTCAAGTAAAAGACATTCTTCTTGCAATAGGGATTTGCTTTTCACACATAAATGTCATGTAAAAGACGTCGGTGCATCTGTAATATCCTTAATGGATATTTTCTAGAATACTGATCAATCACTTGACTTTTCAAAGATGACAATCCAATCCAAAGAATTACAAAACCCAACTAGCTGTCATAACTCAGAATTTCTCAATTAGATTATAGATAGAAATAGATCCTTCAAAATTAAAGATTTGAAGTATTTGTCAAAACAAAGCTATATGGCAGCTTATGAAATCTGATTACAATGATAACAGCCTTGTATTACATCTCAGAAATGCATATTCAGATTACAATACTAGATTAAATGTCACACATACCAGTCTTGCAAAACAATTCTCTTACAGATGAATATGCTGCTTCAGTTATGGCTAGCTGGCTAACTGAATGTTTACTGTTATGGCTTTCACTCAACTGTGATAGGAACCTCACTGTCCCAAACTGTCATACAAAGGTATACTGTTGCAGCCTGTTGTTAAAAGTCTTTGTTGTAGATGTACTACTCAAACCACATACCCAAACATACCAAACTCTATATCTGATTCTATTGTTGTGTTAGACCTTAATGTCTTGAAACAGAATCACACTTATCCATCAGTAGATTGCTGTCCCACTATGCAGTCTTTTCCAATGACGAATTCCTCTTGATGCTCTGCGTCTCTATGATACCTATGCTTCAATCTTTAATTCCAACCCAATGTTTATATACCTCTGACGACGCTAAGGGAAGTGCGAAATGAGTCTTCAGAGATACCTTTAACACTGCAGCATGTGTAACGTGAAACTGTTCTTTCATGTGCTTTTGTATTCCTCTATACATTTGACGCCTTAGATAGATTGGGTCCCACGATTTTATTTAGATACTTCATATCAAAAATAAGTATAACTATGAAATACAAGCTACGATTACAGGAATATTCTCCAATTTGCATTCAAACTCTTTAAACACAAGGCTGGGACCCACGAACCACTATCTTTCATATGCTAATCCTTATTAGGAATGAAGACCTGCTGAATCCTGTCAGACTTTGTCTCCTTTCGGCCAGCAAACAATATAATCTTCAAAAATCACAAATTTCTTGTTTAAAGACCCACGAACTATATCATATCTGCCTTCCTTAAGACATTCACAACCTTTATGCAATATGGGGCCCACGATGCACTATATCAATCTATTTTAAAATGCAAATTCTGCTGAGTTCTGTCAGAAGTTGTCTCCCGTATTGCAGTAAACAATAAGCTTTCAAATATGAATTAAAATTCATAAAATATCAGTCAACAACTTATATGCGGAAGAATGAAAACCATATGGACAGAAGTTCGAAACTCAAATTCATCAATGTCTTTGATAAAATCTGCAAATGTGATATTCAACAAAATGCCAGATATATATATATATATATATATATATATATATATATATATATATATATATATATATATATATATATATATATATATATAGCAAATTTATATTTGTTTACAAATCTATAAATTTGCAAATAAGTCCACCGGCATGAACAATGTATCTTTCTTCACAATGTCATCAATTATGCAAACCTGAAACCCTCACAACAATATCGAAACACCATGAAACCCTGATGGCACAGATCTTGAATCTCAATTGAGAAACCTAAGTGATTTCTCCTCTACGATTCACCAAGGGGTCATCTCCTCGGCTCAGCAAATGCAAGGGAACATCACCTTGTCAATCAGCTGAATACAATTTGTCAAAAGACACAAACCCAAAACCAAGTATCTGAAAAACATCTAGAACATGCATGCTCAACAATGACTCTCAGGCTTCCTTTTAAAGCCCTTACGTCAATTAGGCCCAGCCTAATTTTATTAAATGCAAGTTTATGTGTACACAGTCACACTTAACAATATTAAATGCTTGCACTTGCACTTTTTAAATGTGTGTGTACAATAACACTTTAATTTATAAAGTGTTTTAATACCGACTTAAGTAACTTTAAAATAAAATATTAATTTTATAAAGCAAAAAAAAAATTTATAAAATTAATTTACAATTAAAACATTTTTAAGTTACTTAAAAAATGGGGACATGACAGCATCTTATCCTTGATAATGGTAGTGAGAAGACCCTGATCTCTTAGAAGTTGGTGGACAATATTTAGTTTCTAATTGTAGTACATCCACATCCATACCAATTGGAATGAATCAAGGAGGAACAGTCCATGCTTGCTCCACAAGTGTTAAATTTTCCAATGTGCCATCCTATGATATTATTGATCGTGATGCTACTCCACTTGATTGTTGTAGTTAGATACTTGGAGCACCTTAGCAGTACTACCTACAAATTAGAAAGGTATAGTAAAGTTAAAAATTCACTTCATTTTAAGGTCTTTTGCTCTCTAGTAAAGGAAGTTTAAGATAGAACACAATGATATAGAGAGTGAAGAGAGAGCAGTACTTCAAATATGTATTGTTTTGCATTACATATAAATCACTCTTAATCAACTGACATTGAAAGTGTTGACTAACTCATAACTACCAACCAAATCATAACTACCAAGATAATGGGTACATCTTGAGAGGGCCTAATGGTGAAGGCTTGTGTACTCTATAGAAGAGATAGGTTTAAATTGGGTATGTACAATATATAAGGTAAATGAAAAACAATCCCCTTATGGGCTTTCAAGGAGGGTTTAATTCACCTAATTAGTATCTCGCTCGACAAAGAGTTAAAAGCTACCTTTACCTTTAACTCCGATATTGCCTTAATGGTCATGCATGGTACAACAAGAAACTTGTCTCAAAAATTGACGATATTACAACTCTATACTGCCTTAATGGTCATGCATGATACAGTAAAAAACTTGTCTCTAAACTTGACAAATATTGCAACTCTATCTCTTCAATGTTAGTGGGCTATTGAATAGAATGAAAATATACCTCAATATGCTTTGTGTGTGTGTTTGAAAGAATTGATTTTTAATCTTTGTAGTTGTAACAACTATCACAATGAATTATTGTTCAACTAGACTACTTAACAAGCAGTAAGGACGATAGATTTATACTCTACTCTAGTGGAGGAAAGAGCTACTGTTTGTTGTTTCTTGCTAGCCCATTTAAATCTCCATTTTCTATCCAAAAGCATGTCTTGTTGCGTGGTAGCGTTTTAATTCTCACCTTTCAGTGCAACACAAAACGAAATAGATGTGTAGTAAAACCACTCTTTGAATTAGAAGGGGAAGCTCCTTGTAAAGTAAAAACTAACCTAAAACTAAACAATATGTACTTGCAATTTATAATTTTTACAATGATTTTTGGGGGTGATGCACGTTCATGCTGAAAAACATAAATATGTGATCTTTTTGGGTTTGCCTCATATAAAAGGATGAAATGCTCTTTCAACATGAGGCAAAGGGTTTTATGCTTTTTGACTTGAATCAAATCTTACAACTAGACGTTTACACCGTTCAATTAGAAACAAAGATTGAGTAGGGCAAGTACACACAGATTGGATAAACACATAACACGAATGCTATGATTAAGTTGAATGTAAGATTTCGTACAAAGCCACGAGCCACATCTTCAAGCTCATTTGCAATACAAAGCTAGCAAATTCATTGAAGCAACTTAACCTTTAGCACACATAACGAAACATCTCAATAAATATTCAGGAGCAAGATAGGAATAATAATTTCTATTGAGTGAATAACAAAATCACAATACAATTAACAAATGATTAGCAATTTCTGCATAATGCAGACATGAGAATTGCCATTCATCTATTTTCCTTGTTTGATACAACTAACTTGATACAACTGATACCACTAACTCCTAAGTGCAAAAACACATTTATTTATATTGTTTACAAACAATTGTATGAAAATAAAGAAAATAAATTCAATGCAAGTTCCTATCCTAACTACAATTGCTTGCATGATGTGCATGCTTTATTACAAATTATCTGGTCGACTAATTCTAATGCACTAGCTAGTCCAACTAACGATTAAAATATTACAATCATGCAACCTCTGGTTAAGTTGTAGATTGAATTTGTTGCAAACTATGACTTCATGCTCACATCTCTCACATGCTGATCGAACAAAAAGTCAACTCTGACTAAAAATAGCAAATTTTTGAATATGCGCCTTTCTCAAAAATGACAATGATCTATTTTTAGTGCAGGCTAAAATAGATTATGGAAAGGCGGCTTTGATGATTTTGATGAAATTTTATGTTGACCATGGTAATTCCTCTGATGAAGTTTTGACAAATTTCCCATCTTGGTGACTTGAATTTGAAACCCTTGATGAAGCTTTGAAAATTCGCTTTGCCACTTGACTGAAAATTTCAACTTTGAATAACCTGCTTTGACAATCTATCTTCACTTGAACATTTTGTTAATCTTCTTAGCTCTATTGATTGCTATCTTTTATATTTATGATTCATATCAAACTTAACTTGAGCATAGTCTTTGTATGCTGGTCGCCACATCTAGATGTCAAAACTTTGTTTTTGCTTTCATCTTTTCTACCGTATGACATGAATTTCAGCATTTGAAGGCACTTTATAAGATATCAAAACTGTGTTCCATTCACTCCTTTAGTTTTTGCTGCTTGCAAACTGGCCGCTACCTTTCCTTTGGGTGGTGATCTTTGGTTTCCTTTGATTGGTTTTGAATGGTTGCCGATGATCTTCATATAGGCATGTAGAGTGTCATAGGTGCGCACCTTTGCACACTCAAGCGAATTTTTTTTAGTTTGGTGAAGCACGCAGGATAACTGCTAGGTGTGCTAGTGGTCTACACTATTTTCCTTCTTTTTTTCAAAACTTTGAACTACTACGTTTGATCCTCTAGGCATGTCCATTCATCTTCTTCAACACAATGCGTGAGAGTGCAAGCAGGCACGCTCTTACAAAGAACATATTTAAAAAAAAAAAATTCTAAACCTTCAATGTGGTGCGTTGAAGGGAAAGTGCATGCGCCTTCTCACTAACAAGGAAAATTTATTTATTGTGGCACACCAAGTGACAGGTTTGCATGCCACTACATAGACTCCACCAAATTTTGTCTTTGAAGGGGTGCGGTTTTGTGTGGAATGCTGTAATGTCCCCGTTTTTGGAATGGTCGCCATTGGAGAAAGATTGGCCTAATTCCCACACTTCGGGATTTTTGGGAGACATCTTGATTATTGGAGATGACTTGTCATATTTTTCTGATGTCTTTGATGCACTTACCTTGGATAAATAGCTTGTCTTCCTTGGAGCGAGCTACTTGGGAGAGTCACCATCATGCCTAGAGATCATATTGTGTTGTGTGGATGCCATGTTGACATAGGGAGATGCTCTCATTCATGCCAAGAGAAGTATAAGGGTGCCTTTCTTATGCCTTCACTCATGATTACATTGTACACATCATTATGGAGGTCATTATTATTATTACCTTGGGCAAATCATGATAGGGGATCAAATATTCTCTAACACCTCATGAAGAAATAAAATATAATATTCCTATGCTAGTGCTTGAAGGAGAGACAAAATAATAATCAAATCTTTAATTTGATTTATTCTAGGCGCTCATGATGTTAGAGGCTGGTCGGCCGTCTTGGAGGGAAAATGTCATTCAAAACTAATAATAATTGCCCTAGGTCGGCCATATTGAAGGAGAGTCATGTTGTGTGTATATATACAAGGTCACTTGGCATTGGCAAATCATCATTCAAGCATTCATTTCATACACACTTGAGAGCGATCTCTTGGAGAGGATCTTGGGACGAAAACCTCAAGCATCCTAGAAGGAGTTGGGCGACAATCTAGCTTCTTCATTTGAGGATTCCGTGACGGGGATCTACTTGGACTTCATCATCTTCTTGGGCAGATTTTATATCAGCTTTGAGAGCATTCATTGAGGACGAATTGACTAGGGCTTCACTCTAGGGTTGGAGCACACCACTTGGAGAGGATCTTGGGACGAAAACCTCAAGCATCCTAGAAGGAGTTGGGCGACAATCTAGCTTCTTCATTTGAGGATTCCGTGACGGGGATCTACTTGGACTTCATCATCTTCTTGGGCAGATTTTATATCAGCTTTGAGAGCATTCATTGAGGACGAATTGACTAGGGCTTCACCCTAGGGTTGGAGCACACCACTTGGAGGAGGAGCGACCTTAATATTGAGGCAGATTTGTGGTAATCATTGGCTGTTAGGGTTAGGGTTTGGGCAGATTTGTGACAGCAGACCTGCAGCCTTGTTCGCCCTCTATTGAAGGTCCTTTTTATGCATATTTTGGTATGTAGACATTGATAATTACTTCTGCTATATTGCTGGGCTTGTCAGCTGTTTGCCCTAGCCATATTTTGTACTTGAAAGACTTCATTATTCCTGAATTACAGCAACAGACTTCTATATTCATTGTGAATGTGTATTTGATGGTTTCAATGGGTATTTCATGGTGAATTTCACTTATGCAATTGGGTGAATCATATGATATATTCCTTTGATGCATTTGATATGATATATTGAGCAGAAATTTTAAGTAAGGTTCGTTTGGAAAGCCCGAAATTCCTTTTTAAATCCTTTGAAGTGGTGCTCAAGTCATCTGGTGAGTGTGCCACTTGTCTTTGACAAACAGTTTTTAGGCTTAACCTTTCTGTGGCGCACCTGGAGGTCTAGAAGCATGGCAATCCTTTGCAAACATGAATCCTTTGGTATGGTGCATGAGGTGATCGCTAGGTTCGCCAATTCATTGAAGTTGTTCTTCCTTTGCTTAGGCGAGTGACTAAAGACAAGAATGCGCAAGTACATGATCTCGTAATCAATGCGTAAAACGACAACTTGAATGATCCTATAGGATTAGCAAAAGCAAGGTAGAATAATGCACGAAGGGTAACACTTTCAAAACAAGTCAAGGATGACAAAAAGGTTTTTTGCTTGATAGGGTTTACAATGAGAGTTTTGTATGAGTACAACACTGCATATTTCCTATCGTTTGTTGAACTTATCAAATTAGTATTAGTGAAAGCAACAAGCTAAATTGCTAACTTTGAATACTAAAGACCAAATTTTGTTGTATCACATACAAATCTCCAAATTTATTTTTTAGTTCCCCAATTTTCCATTTTTGGTTCCTCACAAATTTAGAAATAAATCACAACAAAATTGAGATCAACTTACTAGCTTAATATAGACCTAAAAGCAAACAAACTTCTGAAGAGGTGATTCATTAGCTTTATGTGAGTCACTTGGTTGAGTGCTTTAGATCAACCTCCATAGGAAAAGATAAATGCTTACAATTGTCCACATGAAAATTTTTCCAATTTTGTTTTGGCGCACTTCATTTCAGAAATGAAAACTCCATCATTAGTTTGCAAAAACTTTGCTACTTGGCAATAATACAAGAGACCTTTATTTGTTGTGTAAAATGTAGAGCAAAATCTTATTTGACTTGCTAGATTATATTATGCTTGTTGCCTTTGATGATTAAGACATGCACATAAACGATGAGAATAAGTTTATCATCATTTGGACTTGTGACACATATATTTGGACTGGAAGGGCCTTTATGACTTCTAGGTTGTTGTAACCCTACCAAAATGACTCTTATTGCTAGTACTGTTTAAACCCCATTCCAACCATGTGGGATGCTATTGGTCTTGTTTTTGTTATCCAAATGTGTTTGAAGCCAAATAATCCCTCCTTTTTATTAAAAGGTATGTAAATCAATAATGAAAGAAATTGAAGGAGCTTTGGGCCTGAAAAGTGAAATTGTATGAAAGTGCCAAAATCTCCTCTAGGTGTTGTTGACCTATTTTCCTCTGCCTAGAGTCAAATAGCCCAACTTAAAAATCTTGTTGAAATCCCTTTAAACTTAGCTCTGCAATCCTAAAATCCTTCAAATTCCAGTGTTCTGCCTTGTAAAAATCCCTGAAAATTCATCTAGGGAATCCTTGTAGAAAACCCCAAAAAACCCAGAAAATTTGAAGCTTTTGCCTTCATTTTTGCCCCACTTTTGGCCTTTATCGGCAAAATTCCAGTTTCCAGAACTAGCAAAAAATGAGTAAGGCATGAAATATTTCTTTCCCTTTGTCGGCATAACTTCAGGTTCTTGAACCGGCCAATTCACCGATTGGCCGATTAACCAACAAAGCGGGAAGATTCAAAAATTGACTAAGGGAAGTCTTTCCCCTTTATCGACAATGTTTGCTTTCCGCAAACTTTTCCCAAAGTTTGCTTTTTTCAGGTTGGCCAATTCGGCATTTTGCCGATAAAGCGGCAAGGGGAGTTGACCTTTTCATAAAATTGTCTAAGGTTGAAGAAAAGTTCAAAAAAAGGTAATTGGGCCGACAAAGGGAAATTTGGCCACGGCAAAGTGAAGTTCAAAGTTCCTTTGGTTTGTCGATGGTATATTTTGCTGATAAGGCAAAGGATGGAACAAAAGACAAAAGTTAGGCAAAAAGAACTTTTGCCGATAAAGAGGCCTAGGTTCACAAAAGGTGACTTATAAGACAAAAAACAATGAATAGAGAAAAGTTTGCCCAAGACAAGATTTGCTGACAAAGCAAAACATAAGAGAAAGAGACAAACCAAGAAGAGTTCAAAGAAATGGATTTTTGCCGATAAGGGCAAAAAATGAAGAAATAAGCAGATTTTTCCGTTAGGGCAAAATATAGGCTAGAAATATGCAAAAATCAGTAAGATAGAGAATTGTGAAGTATTGTAAAATATAAATATTTGAATGTAGATATTTGAAGTGTTGTAAAAGCTCTGTGAAAAGGGATTTTTGGAGGGAAAATTCATTTGATTTTCTTCATCAACCATTAATGTAGAATTTGATCTGCTCAACTACCCCATTGCTAGATATTTTGCATTAATTGTTGCAGGTTGATGAATCAGCTGGTGCATTGAAGAGGCAAAATATCTCCCAGCTACTTCATGATCCAAGATATTTTCTGCATTGAATTCTTGCAGATAGACATTCCTTTTGCAAGGATATTTTCTGACAGGCCCATGGGGGCGAATTTATTGATGAAATGACTGAGGTCAGTGTAATGAATTGCTATATATGCATGTAAAAAGATGTAATGATGGTTGGAAAATGATTGGATACTTTTTTCATTCTCTGTATTTCAAACAAAGCCCTCCTTTGCTGTAACCGTGCCTTTTGTTGAAATACACACTGTGTTTTTACCTTTTCTGCTGTTTTAGCTCTGTGTAATTCAGAATTGGTTGTCTGTGAATGTTTATTTCCTCTCAAGCTTGTTCTTTTCTTTACCTCTGCTAAGAATTTGCTAGATTTGTGTAAATGATCAGCTGTATCTCTTTATTTTGTGTATTCTCAGTTTTGTGAGAGCTTTTATATTCAAACCTGGTGTATCACCCCTTTAATTTGTAGTTTTACCCCTCTTCCCCTTTTCATCAATGGTAGATAGATTAGGTTTAGTCTTAGGAATAGCTGAATCTCTCATTCAACAAAGGAACCAACCTCTCTCTGGAGTTTTAGCCTCCTTGCAGGGTCCCACATTGGAGGTCATCTCAATGTTTCACTGGATTGTTGAAGATTGTTAAACCTTTCCAATACAGGTTGCAAATCCAAGTGACAACAGTTTTTGGCACGCCTAGTGGGACTGCGAGTAATCTAAATCAAAGAATCAAGTTGGGAATTTGGTGTTCTTTTCAGTACTCTGCACTTTGGTAGACTTTTCGTGCACCTGGCGACTCTACAACCTCCTGATTTCTGATCAAGTGCCACCTTTTATGTCTGTGCAAACAAGGGCTTCTTCAAGAGGTAACTACCAATTTATTGAATTGCCTCCTGCTGGTGCTTCAAGGAGAAGGTCTAGGCTATCTAAGTGTCCTGCAAGAGAGTAGCAATTCTGTTTTACCTCATCCAAGAGCTCAATCTACACCCCCTCCTGTTAGGTTTCAATATACTAGAAGAAGCTTGCACATACCTAGATTGAACTTGAATATCCCTAGGATTGCAAGGAATTTACCTTTTGTGACCTTTAATGGAGGCAACTCTTTAGATTTGGTTGCATATAACGATATACCAGCTACAACCCTAAAGAGTGTTTTACCCTTTATGGGTGATGGTTCTACAACTGTTGCTGAGCACATGAAAGAAATATCCAACGTGTGCTTAGTCCATCATATACAACATGAAGATGTTGTTGTTCGGCCGATGGCCTCATCTTTCAAGGGGAGAGCTCTACAATGGTTCAGGAGTTTAACCCTTGCTTCAATACATACTTGTGATGAGCTGGGAGAAGCCCTCTACAAGCAGTTTGGAGAGAGGGCAGATAATGTTTCATTGCTGGAACAACTGACAACAATCAAGAGAGCTCCGAGTGAGATGCTGGCAAATTTCAATTTCAGATTCTAGAGGACGTGGGAGAGAATTCTAACTACCTTCATGCCATCTCTACAAGGTGTTTTTTTGTACTTTTTAAGAGCTTTAAATTCTGATATAGCAGTAATGATGCAATCTATGGGCGTTGAAACCCTACCCGCCGCTTATGAGACAACTTTGAAAGCTGAAAGTTGTTTAATACAGGCTGGGAAAATTGCTTCCAAATCTCCTGTACCCCTTTTTCAGAGCTACTTTCACCATCCCAGCAACCCATTATTGCTCCCATCCCAGAGCCTAAAGCTTCAACTTCTCTTTCTCAAGAAGAGAATGATCTTAAAACCCTAATGGCCAATTTGACCAACAAAGTGAATAGTATTGCTATTCAAACTGCCCCCAAACCCCATCAAAATTACAATCAAGGGCAGTCATCTAATCAAAATTGGAATTAGGGCTACAATCCCAATAGAAACCAAAACTGGAATCAGGGTTATCAACAAAATCGATATCAAAACCCTAACCCTGCTCAACCTTTACAAACAGTCCAACCTATCCAACAGATTCCGGCTGTGAATCCAGTTAGGGCCCTAGTCCCTACTCAAAATAATCTAACCCAAGAGGCAGATTGGTGCTACCCCTGCAGCCAACCTCACAATCAGTCCACTTGTGCTTTTGGAGCACAAGAAAGAGCTTTATGGTGCATAATTTTCATACCCAGCAGGCATCATTATCAGAAGCAGCTAATAGCAATCCCGAGGTATCAAATGAGGCTACCTCTGATGCCAATGTGATGCTATGGACATCTGAGGACTTTTGTGCTGTCAGTCAGCCCATGGACAGTGTTGTAAGTAGCATAATTGACAAACTCGGACTCGGCAAAAACTCGGCAGACCCAAAATTTTTAAAAACTTGGGACTCGGCAAAAACTCGGCAATAACTTGACAAATTTATCGAACATTTAAAAATGCATAATTTTTTAAAAATATTCTTAAAAAACACACATTTCTGAAATTGTAGAATGCATTACTGATTTCTTTCATATATAAATCAAAATTAAGAGTTTAATACATATCATAGACAAAAAAAGAGTTCAACCTTCGAATACATATGAAATTCCAGTTCGATAATACATGTCATAAGCCGAAAAAAGAGTTCAACCTTCGAATACATATGAAATTCCAGTTTCATTATCACTAGAAAATATAAATCATAAATTTCTTCTACGATTAAAGCTTAAAAGAGTTTTGTTTCTCTGTGTGGGTGGTGTGGAAGTGGCAAGTATAGCTGCGATATCCTCAATAGGAGCCTCATCTATAGGATCATGCGGTACATTGAGGAACCCGCCCTTGATGGCACATCAATATCATCATCTGAATCTGTCTTTGAATCCTCATACGTTGCCACATTCGCTTGCCATTCAGCTGTATCCCTCTCCAAAGCAGCTATATCATCATCAACACGTGATGGATCAACATCAACATCCTCAGCAATCCAATCTGAATATGGATCAATGTCGTCAAGGTCCAATGCCTGATGTGATTCCTGGCCTTCTACCTTCTCATGTAACCGAAGGTTGTATCGCACATAGAAAGGTCATTCAAGCGCTTTTGAGTCAACATGTTGCGCTTGTTTGTGTGAATGGCCTCAAAAACACTCCAGTTGCGCTAACAACCGGATGCACTACAATGCTGGGATAAAATCCTGATGGCTAGCTTTTGAAGATTAGGCGTTGAGGCACCATAATCTTCCCACCATAAATCTGCAAGGATAACATTTATAACTTTGTTAGGATTTTAGTAAACTTAAAAATTAAAATAAATAGTAAATTAAAAATAAGCATATGTTTTTTACCTAGTTGCAGAGTGGATCTCCTATGAATGCAATCTCTTGAAGAAAAAAAAGGCCCCTTCGCACTTTATAGCTCTGTAACTCATCGAGTACGAGGTCTCGAAGGTTATCTTCAAAGACCAACCTCTCAATACACATGTTCAGGCCAAGCATAACCTCTGCATCTGCTCTGAATGAAGAGGAGAAGAAAAACTTGGGGTTCAGATAGTAACCAGCAGCATGAATATGTTGGTGGAGTTGTCGGTTCCACCTTTGATCAATAATGCGCCGTATGGGTTCATATTTTGTTTTATTCGACCCATACAAATGTTGAACTACCTCTTTGGCCTTATCCATGGCCTCATATAGATACCCCATGGGCTTTTGATCCCCATCCACCAATCGTAGAACCCTAACCAATGGTTCTGACACTTAAATCAATAGTGGATGAAAATAAAATTAGAGAATTATAGTAATTGAAATTCAACAAATAAAAATATAAATTTTTTACAAAATCAACAAATTTTAACATTAGCAAATAAAAAAATAAATAAAAATTAGTGTTTGAAAACTTACTTTGAAGATCTCGTCCATGACTTTTTCAATGCCATCATCATAAACTGCCTTCACGACCCTCTCTGCTTTTGGCTTCCTATGATAAGGACTCTCCAACCACTTTTCGCTCACAAACATGCGCCTGAGGTGGGGCAATGATGCTGCTATACTCTGCAAGGCAAGGAAATTAGTGGCAAAGCGTGTGACTCCTGATCGCATGAGCTCCTTGCTACCAGTGTGTTCTCTCATAAGATTTAGGATCCATGTGTGGTTGTAGATGTATTTTGTGATATTTCTTGCCTCTTCAACCTCATTCTTCACCTAGCTTAGTTTTCTAATGTCCTCAAGAAGAAGGTCAATACAGTGGGCAGCACAAGGGCTCCAAAACAATGTTGGATGCCTTCCCTCTAGAAGTCTACCGGTTGCCACATATGCAGCTGCATTGTCAATCACTATTTGGACGACATGTTCCACTCCCACCTCCATCACCACCTCATCCAACATGTTGCACAAGGTTTTTGCATTTTTTATTTCATTGGAGGCATCAACCGACTTTAAAAAGACTAGCTGCCCTGCTAAAGCCACTAAAAAATTGATGAGTCTTGTTCCTAGCATCTGTCCATCTGTTAGATAAAATAGTGCAGCCTTTTCTTTCCCAAATTTTCCTTTGATCCTGTACTAGTAGATGTGTGTGTTCGACCTCCTCCTGCAATAATGGGCCACTCAACTCATGACGACTTGGGGCCTTGAATCCCTTACCTGCCACAGTCAATGCAGTGACCAAGTGCTCCCAATAAGGACTCGAAGCAACATTGAAGGGAATATTGTTGTAGTACCAAAATCGTGCACATGCCAACTTCACCTCATGATGCACCTCTCTATTCCATGCAAGACCTTCCAATGAAGGTTGCGCACCAGGAGTGTTCCAAGAAACAAAAAAGCTATCAATCCCTTTCCCTGATCTTCGTATCCGTGGCCCAATGGAAGGCGTAGAAGAGGCCTCTACACCTCTATAATCTGACCTTGTATAACTAAAACTTGGGTTTGGGGCTGCCATTGCCTCTGCTGCTCTTTTTTTAGCTTCTTTCTTTTGCTGATATGCCATAAGGAGGGCTTGTGCCTCCCTCTGAATCTTCGGAGTAGCTTTCTCACATACCAAAACATCATGGCAAGGGACCTATGCAAGGTGGTATTTAAGTCGATTTATGCCTCCGGTCATAGGTTTAGTGCAATGGTTACAAATAACATCTCCTCGCTTTGGACTTGGTGTCCCATGTTTCCAACAAGGGTCCTTAGGTTTGCCACCAGTTCTTCTACCTCCAGTTCCACTTGCAGAAGCCATATTCTATTTAGAAAAGTGAAGGTGAAACGTGTCAACAGAGAGAACAAAAAAAATTTGATTAAAAATTTAAATTTTAATATGTTTAGGCTTTTAGCTCAGAATATTGTATTCTGGAATAAAAATGATTTTCCTTTTTTTATGTTGTTACGAGTCCTTTGAGACATGGCTTAAATTTGATAGTTGACTATTGTATAGCTGTATTTTGACATTTTTGCTGTAAAAAACAATCGAAATTTTAAAAAGACTATCATATGAAAGGAGAGATTTTGGACGTCGACGAATTGTCAAAATTTATATTGGAATATGATATATTATACTATATCATAAGAAAGGAGAGATTTTGGACGAACTATCAAAATTTATATAGGATTATGATGATATATATATATTTGATTGAAGGAAAATTTATATATAGGTAGGCATGTCATACAGTCATACAGAATGGTGCCCTTCAAATACTATGAGTCTATGACTGTATGACATGGCTGCAGCCTTACTATAAGTAAATCATATAAAAACCAAATATATATAATATATTATATATCATCAGAATCCTATATAAATTTTGACAGTTCGTCCAAAATCCGTCCTTTCATATGATACGGTCTTTTTAAAATTTCGATTTTTTTATAAAATATTTGATAGACTGTATCATATGAAAGGAGAGATTTTGGACGAACTGTCAAAATTTATATAGGATTATGATGATATATAAAATATTATATATCATCATAATCCTATATAAATTTTGACAGTTTTTATATATCATCATAATCCTATATAAATTTTGACAGTTCATCCAAAATCTCTCCTTTCATATGATACAGTCTTTTTAAAATTTCGATTGTTTTATTATTTATAAAATAGACTATATCATATGAAAGGAGAGATTTTGGACGAACTGTCATAAAATCTCTCCTTTCATATGATACAGTCTTTTTAAAATTTCGATTGTTTTTTAATATTAAATATCATCATAATCCTATATAAATTTTGACAGTTCATCCAAAATCTCTCCTCTCATATGATACAATCCAAAATCTCTCCTTTCATATGATAGTCTTTTTAAAATTTTGATTGTTTTTTACAACAAAAATGTCAAAATACAGCTATACAATAGTCAATTGTCAAATTTAAATTTTTAATTGAATTTTTTTTGTTGACTCTCTTTTGATAGGTTATGGCTTCTCCAAGTGGAACTGGAGGTAGAAGAACTGGTGGCAAACCTAAGGACCCTTGTTGGAAACATGGGACACCAGGTCCAAAGCGAGATGTCATTTGTAACCATTGCACTAAACCTATGACCGGAGGCATTAATCGACTTAAATACCACCTTGCATAGGTCCCTTGCCATGATGTTTTGGTATGTGAGAAAGCTACTCCGGAGATTTAGAGGGAGGCATAAGCCCTCCTTATGGCATATCAGCAAAAGAAAGAAGCTAGAAAGAGAGCATCAGAGGCAATGGCAGCCCCAAGCCCAAGTTTTAGTTCTATAGGGTCAGATTATAGAGGTGTAGAGGCCTCTTCTACGCCTTCCATTGGGCCATGGATACGAAGATCAGGCAAAGGGATTGATGGCTTTTTTGTTCCTTAGAACACTCCTGGTGCGCAACCTTCATTGGAAGGTCTTGCATGGAATAGAGAGGTGCATCATGAGGCGAAGTTGGCATGTGCACGATTTTGGTACTACAACAATATTCCCTTCAATGTCGTTTAGAGTCCTTATTGGCAGCACTTGGTCACTGCATTGACTGTGGCAGGTAAGGGGTTCAAGGCCCCAAGTCGTCATGAGTTGAGTGGCCCATTATTGTAGGAGGAAGTCGAACACACATCTACTAGTACAGGATCAAAGGAAAATTTGGGAAAGTAAAGGCTGTACTATTTTATCTGACGGATGGACAGATGCCAGGAACAGGACTCATCAATTTTTTAGTGGCTTTAGCGGGGCAACTAGACTTTTTAAAGTTAGTTGATGCCTCCAATGAAATAAAAAATGCAGAAACCTTGTGCAACATGTTGGATGAGGTGGTGATGGAGGTGGGAGTGGAACATGTCCAAATAGTGACTGACAATGCAGCTGCATATGTGGAAGCCGGTAGACTTCTAGAGGCGAGGCATCCAACATTGTTTGGAGCCCTTGTACTGCACACTGTATTGACCTTCTTCTTGAGGACATTAGAAAACTAAGCTGGGTGAAGAATGTAGTTGAAGAGGCAAGAAATATCACAAAATACATCTACAACCAAACATGGGTCCTAAATCTTATGAGAGAACACATTGGTGGCAAGGACCTAATGCGATCAGGAGTCACACGCTTTGCCACTAATTTCTTTGCCTTGTAGAGTATAGTAGCATTATTGCCCCACCTTAGGTGCATGTTTGTGAGTGAAAGGTGGTTGGAGAGTCCTTATCGTAGGAAGTCGGAAGCAGAGAGGGTCGTGAAGGCAGTTTATGATGATGGCATGGAAAAAGTCATGGACGAGATCATCAAGGTAAGTTTTCAAACACTAATTTTTATTTGCTAATGTTAAAATTTGTTGATTTTGTAAAAAAATTATATTTTTATTTGTTGAATTTCAATTACTATAATTCTCTAATTTTATTTTCATCCACTATTAATTTATCATTTAGGTGTCAGAATCGTTGGTTAGGGTTCTATGATTGGTGGATGGGGATCAAAAGCTCATGGGGTATCTATATGAGGCCATGGATAAGGCCAAAGAGGCAGTTTAGCATTTGTATGGGTCGAATAAAACAAAATATGAACCCATATGGCGCATTATTGATCGGAGGTGGAACCGACACACTCCAACATATTCATGCTGCTAGTTACTATTTGAACCCCAAGTTTTTCTTCTTCTCTTCATTCAAAGCAGATGCAGAGGTTATGCTTGGCCTGAACACGTGTATTGAGAGGTTGGTCTTTAATGATAACCTTCGAGACCTCGTACTCGATGAGTTACAGAGCTATAAGAGCGCGGATGGGCCTTTTTTTTCTTCGAGAGATTGCATTCATAGGAGATCCACTCTGCAACCAGGTAAAAAACATATTTTTATTTTTAATTTACTATTTATTTTAATTTTTAAGTTTACTAAAAAGTAAAATCCTTACAAAGTTCTAAATGTTATCCTTGCAGATTTATGGTGGGAAGATTATGGTGCCTCAACGCTTAATCTTCAAAATCTAGCCATCCGGATTTTATCCTAGCCTTGTAGTGCATCCGATTGTGAGCGCAACTGGAGTGTTTTTGAGGCCATTCACACAAAGAAGCGCAACAGGTTGACTCAAAAGCGCTTGAATGACCTTGTCTATGTGCGGTACAACCTTCGGTTACATGAGAAGGTAAAAGGCCAGGAATCACATCAAACATTGGACCTTGACGACATTGATCCATATTCAGATTGGATTGCTAAGGATGTTGATGTTGATCCATCATATGATGATGATGATATAGCTTCTATGGAGAGGGACACAACTGAATGGCAAGCGGATGTGGCAGCATATGAGGATTCAGAGATAGAATCAAATGATGATATTGATGTGCCATCAGAGGTGGGTTCCTCACATGTACCGCATGATCCTATAGATGAGGCTCTTGTTGAGGATACCGCAGCTATACCAACCACTTCCACACCACCCACACAGAGAAACAAAACTCTTTTGAGCTTTAGTCGTAGAAGAAATTTATGATTTATATTTTCTAGTGATAATGGAACTCTTTTTTTGGTCTATGATATGTATTATCAAATTGGAATTTCATATGTATTCGAAGGTTGAACTCTTTTTTTTTGTCTATGATATGTATTAAACTCTTAATTTTGATTTATATATGAAGGAAATCAGTAATGCATTCTACAATTTCAGAAATGTGTGTGTTTTTTAAGAATATTTTTTAAAAAGTATGCATTTTTAAATGTTCAATAAATTTGTCGAGTTATTGCTGAGTTTTTCCTCGAGTTTTTGCCGAGTCTCGGGTTTTTAAAATTTTTGGGTCTGTTGAGTTTTTGCCGAGTCTGAGTTTTTCAACTATGGTAAGCAGTATTGCAGACAATACTAGATCCAAAAAGAGGTAGTTGGAGGCTAGCCCCATGCCTACTGTGTTATAAAAAGAGCCTGTTTCAAAGGCAAAAGTGGCTAGTGCCACAATTCCAATTCAGAGCAGTAGATTTGTTGCTGCAAAAGAAATTCCATCAAGTTCAAAAGTACTTGAACAAGCTGCAGATCAATTAAAGAAGGGAACATGGACTCCCTCAATGCACAAAGCAACAACTGTTCCCCTAAATATCGTGGAACAAATGAAGAAAAGAAATATAAATGTATCAATGTGGGAAGTAATGTCAATCCCCTCTCAAAGGGATTTGTTACAAGAAGCCTTAAGGCAATTCCCATCAGTTGAATCAGCAGCAACTGACTCATCAACAAAACAGAAGGAAAAGAGCCTTGTTAGTCTTGTGCAACCAAGAGAAGAACAAGTTCAACAAAGAAGCCATCCCCTTTCTACTTGTCTTTAATCATTGGCAAGTTTTTAGTGCACAATTGTATGATCGACTCAAGGGCTAGTGTTTCAGTCATGCCCAAAAAGATAGGAGATGCATTAGGCATCAAGTATACCCTTGTTTCTTCAGGAGTATTACAATTGGATGGCACTTCTGTAAACACTATAGGAGTGATCAAAGGACTGGACTTGACTCTACATGCCTGTCCAAACTTGACTTTTAGTCAAGACATTTCAGTCATTGATCTTCCTCCCTTCTTTGCCATTTGCTTGTCAAGGGACTTCACAGCGAAGGTAGGTGGCCACCTTTCTTCTGACTAGTCTCATATGTTGTTGAGAACTAGATATGGCACAAGATTCACCATCAAGGCTGAACCAATTTCAAACTACTATTTGGAGGACTATGACCACAGTTTGGTGAATCCTCACGTTATGATTCAGGGCGAGGAAGTGCATGACTCAGAGTCTTTAGAGGCAGTATCTTCACCTCTTCCAACCCTTGATCTATTTCTTGATGAATGGGCAAGGGATCATTGTGATTTCGATCCTTATGGCACCACTGAGGCAATTGACTTGGGCACCTATATGATCCATGAGGGGAGTTCTTCAGTCCCTTCTGTACTTAAGTCAGATGATGACTCCAATGGCCCATGGAAGATGTTCTTTGATGGTGCAAAGAGCAGAAATGGAGTTGGTCCAAGCGTTTTACTAGTCTCTCCGAATGGTAAGAAGCTACATTTTGCTCATAGGCTACATTTTTCTTGCACAAATAATGTAGCAGAGTATGAGGCATTAGTTCATGGTTTGCTACTTGCTGAGAAGAAAAATATCAAACATTTGGAAATTTTTGGGGACACTGAGTTGGTGGTCAACCAAGTCAGAGAAAAATGTGCAACTAAAAATCAGCTCCTAAGAGCTTACAGACACAGAGTTTGGGGCCTCTTTGAGAGTTTTGATGCTCTCAACCTATAGGTAATCCCAAGGACGCTGAATGTTGAGGCTGATCAATTAGCAACAGTTGGAGCCCAATTTTCTCCACCTACAGATTTGTTTCAGGGTCTTGATTAGCATGTGAAAATAGTAGTTAGACCCTCTGTTCCTGACAACGACATTCATTGGCAAGTCTTCGACAACAATGAGCAGATTGCGAGCTTCATCCAGAATGAAGCTGAGTTCTCTTCCATGGCGTAGCCTAGGCTGCAGGAAAGTTACGGCGACCAGATCATTCAACTCAAATCGAACAAGCTGCCTAAGGGTTTGGTCACCCTAGAGACCATTTTCAGCCCAATTCAAAAAGGAAGATTACCAGAAGATTGTTGTCACCCAAGATAAAGAATTACTGCTGGGAAAGGTATGTGGTCATGTTGAGTAACAAGAGTTTATACGACTAGCCCAGAAGTACAGTGACGTTCTGGCATGGACGCATGAGGGTCTAAAGGGTTTCAATCTAGACGTTGCTCAACATGCCATCGATCTGGATGCAAATTCCAAGCCGGTTTGTCAGAAGCAGCGGCTCATAAACCCTAAGATTGAGCCGCTTATGAGAAAAAAGCTTGCCAAGCTTATCCAGGCAAGGATCATCTTCCCCATTAAATATTCTACTTGGGTGGCTAATCTAGTGCCTGTGAGGAAGAAAAATGGCGAGATAAGGCTCTGCGTGGACTTTAGAGACATGAATCAAGCTTCTTTGAAGGATCACTACCCTCTGCCCTCTATGGATCAAATTTTGCAAACGGTCACAGGGGCAAAGATGTTTTCACTGCTTGATGGCTTTTTCGGCTATAACCAGATCTTTGCCAAAGAAGAAGATAGATTTAAAACATCATTCACAACCAAATGGGGAACCATGGCATATGCAAAAATGCCATTTGGCCTTTCTAATGCTGGTGCCACGTTTTAGAGGGCAATGGAAATTGCCGTCAAAGGTTTTATAAACAAGTTCATCTTGATTTATCTGGATGACATTATAGTCTTCTCCAAGAAAGGAGAAAATCCTATGCTGCATTTGGAGAAAGCCTTCCAAAGATGCAAAGAGTTTGGGGTGTCTCTGAGAACCCTAAAAAATGTATTTTTGCTATTGCTTAGGGTAAGCTTCTGGGCCATCTAGTGTCTAAGGATGGGATCTCCATAGATCCTGAAAGAACATCAGCTCTTTGTTCTCTCCCTCTACCTGCTCACAAAAAAGTTTTACAATCGTTTTTGGGGCAGATCAATTTTGTTAGGAAGTTCATTCCTAACTATGCTCGCTTGGTAAAACCTCTAACCCTTATGCTCAAGAAAGATGCTGTTTTCAGATGGACTAAGGAAGGGAGAGATGGTTTTGAGAAGATCAAAGAAGAGATTGCTCAGGCACCTACTCTCATGAACCCAAATTATGAAAAGGACTTTGTCCTTTATACACATGGAGGAGAGAACAACATTGTTGCTATTCTAATGCAGTAGAATGAACAAGGAATGGAACAACCCCTGGCCTTCTTCAGTCAGACCTTGAAGGACTATGAGGTTAGATACAACCCCATGGATAAACAAGTATTTGCCATTGTTAGAGCTTTGAAGAAATTCAGATATATGCTGGCAAATAATCATCTTAAAGTTTTAGATTCTCATCCTAGTGTGAGATTATGTAATGGGGATTGAGATTAGTGAAAAGAGAGCCAGCTGGGTCACTAAGATCCTGGAGTATGACGTGATCATCAAAACCACTAAGCTGATTAGAGGCAGAGGATTGTGTGAACATGTAATGTCCCCTTCCTAGGTGATTTTCATGATGAGTAATTTAGCCTTTATCTCCCGAAGGCTAATTGACGAAATAAGGGAGATATTATTAAATTAATTATTTTATAAGGTTATTACTTAATTTTAAATCAAAAGGTAACCTTATATTTAATTAATTTAATATAGTGACTTAAAATACACATTATATCATTAAAGTCACTAAAATAAAATAATAAGATTTTTCTAGAAGCCTCTTGAAGTGGGATTAAAAACGTATAAAGGAAGGGGCAAGGCAAGCTTCCAGGCATCCAATTATTGTCATTTGCATTTGATGAGTTTTGTGAAGCCAAGGGTTTCTGCATATTTGGTCTTTGAGAATGAAAACTCCCATAGATTAGCATAACTGAGGTGATGAAATATCCTCCGAAGGGTTGCAAATTGGAAGGGATACTTTAGTCTTTTCATTTGTGCTTAAATCTGAAGTATTAACCAAGGGTTTGAGGTATTAATTTGCAGATCAGAAGTTTTTTTGTTGGTTGCTACAGTGCTGTGAATAGTGCCGTGAATAGTGCCGCGCTATAGTGCTGTGAATAGTGTCACGCTACAGTGCTGTGAATAGTGCCGCTACAGTGATTGCTACAGTATGCTACAGTACCGCGTGAATAGGGCAGCTGGGAGAAGGTTACAATTTGGGTTTGGAAGGGACTCCTTTCCTTGGATATTGCTTGATTCTTCATCAGCACTTTGGGCACCATTATCACCAGGTTCTTTTTGTAATTATTAGTGGTTTGCATTGTTATCCCAAGCATATTGTTGTAGGTGATCATTGATATCAGACTTTGGCACTGTATTGCATAACCCTTGTAAACCAAGAGACTTGGTATTTCTTAATATCATTGTGTTCGGGGATTGCATCTAATAAAAGAGTTATCAATTGTATGCCATTTGTTCAATGTAATGTCCTTCATTATAGCATCTCTTATCAGCGTGTTAGATTGCATGCCAATTGTTTGTCATAATGTTAGTTGGCTGTAGATACATAGTTTACATGTAGAAACCATATAAAAAGCATTTGAAAAGGCAAAAAAGAAGTCATATATGCATTTAGATTAATACTTAGACATTGTAGTTTGGATTTATGAGCATTTAGAGTACTCAGCTATCATTATAAAGCAAAAATATCAGACTGAAAACACAGACCAACAAGCATTGGGTTTACATCAGAAGTGTTTGACAATATTCCTTGAGTTCAAATCAACAATATAAGGTCAGAAATAGCAAGGGATATTACAGAACAACTAGCTCAGACAACTGTAGATGAAGTGAGTTCATCCTACCATTTGAATGAGAAAGAACCGATAGCTGAATTAGCAGCTGTGAGTTCTTGGACAGCAGATATGGCCAAATTCCTATCCATTGGTGAGTATCCCTATGGATTGGACAGAACCAAAAGAAGATACTTCAAGTTGCAGTGCAGGTATGGCCAAATTCCTATCCACTGGTGAGTATCCCTATGGATTGGACAAAACCAAAAGAATATACTTCAGGGTGCAGTCTATCCCTTATGCTTTGGTAGATGGTGTTCTCTTCAGGAGCAATTTAGATGGAGTCTTACTGAGGTGCATAGAAGAGGATCAAATTGATAAATTACTTAGTGAGTTTCACGCTGGCCCAGTAGGAGGTCATTTCTCTGCTAAAGCTACGACAATGAAAATAATGAGGGCAGGTTACTTTTGGCCCACATTAATCAATGATGCCCATGTATGGGTAAGAAAGTGCAAAGAATGTGCTCTTTTTGCAGGAAAGAAAAGATTGGCAGCACTCCCACTCCACCCTATTCAGGTTGATCGGCCCTTCTCATAGTGGGGATTAGACTTCATTGGCATGATAAACCCCACTTCCAGTGCTGGTCACAAGTGGGTTTTGACTGCAATCATGGATCATGGATTTCTTGGAAGAAATCATGACGAAGTTTGGAGCTCCTCACACCATTATTTCTGATAATGCAAAAGCTTTCACTGGTTTTAGAATTGTTGATTGGGCTCTTAAATACTGTGTTCTTGAAGACTTCATCCAACTATTACCCCCAAGGTAATGGGCTGGTTGAATCCACCAACAAGAACTTAATTAGAATTCTGAAAAGGACCATGGAGACAAACCAGAGGCAATGGCACAACAAGATCAAATTAGCTCTTTGGGTTGATAGGATCACTTACAAGAGAGCCATTGGAAACTCTCCTTTTGTTCTTGTGTATGGAAGGGAAGCTAGATTGCCCATATCCTTGGAGCTTCTTGCATTAGAATTGGCTCAGCAATTAGTATTGGAAGGAGAAAATGCCAGGTTTGTCATGAATGGCTGAGTTGACTGAACTAGAAGAATTGTAAAATACCCTACTCATGATGACTGAAATTTTTCCTTCAAATTCATTTTAAAATTGAACAACACAATGCCAAATAACATCAACAAAAATATGAACACATAGGTACCCAAACACCTTGCATTATTGAAGTCTTGAAATATGAAAAGTACAAAAGCTTATTGGCTGGTTTTTATGACAGCCAATGATTGTTTCATATCAGACCTTATTACATGTGCAAATATGTATCAAATTACATCAAAAACCCTAGAGGATCAAGGCCAATATCAAGTAGAATGTCCAACATATCAACCCAACTCAACTTAGGGTCTGAAATGGCTCCAATCAAATCTGAAACTCCTTATAATCTGCTGTTACAACTGCTGATATGACTGATATAATCCAACAATGAAGAAATCAAGAAAATGCCATCAAAAACCTTCTTCAAGTGCAAGCGATTGGTTCCTAGAGTGAGCGATTGACTTGGGATGGCTTCCAATGATGCTTGCTAGTCTTCAAACTCAAATGTCTTCACAAAATCTAACCTAAAAAACCCTGTAAATGAATTTTCCAGCTTGCTGTTATAAACTCAGTCCATGCAAATGATGTCAAAAATCACACAAATCACACTTATTGTCAAATTAACTACCTTGGTAGTCTTCCTCAATGACCAAGGGCTTCAAATGCAATTCAAATTCTCTCCAAACACACCAATCTCAATCTGCAATTCAAGAACAATGATGAAATCTGCATGATATCATCTCATACAATGACATGGGATCATCACCACATCAATCAAGGGAGCATCACCTTGATAATTGACTGAAAAATGCAATTTCCAGCAATAAAACATAAAGTATGAAAGCTTACCATATGATCAAAAGTTGCAAAATGAAGACAAATGGTGCTATTTATCCTTAAGCTTGGCTAGGCGTCCCAATTTGCTTTATTTAATCATTTGCTTGAAGTCCTCGAATGAGAATTTATCTCTTTGAACAATTTTGAATGAGATACAAACTCCAACCACCTTCATTTACAAACTATATCTTTTCCACGTGGGCGTTGGAATCACCTTGGAGAATCAAAATGCATATTTTAAATGAAATACCTCCTTATTGGGCGGCGGCCACCAATATCTATATATTTTTTTATTAATAAAAAACCTCCTTTCATGGCTGGGCGTAACTCCACATCAGCAACATGCATTTTATTAAAAAAAAATGCTCCTTATCCTTGGACAAATGATGACAACTTAGACACTTGCATTAAAAAATCTTCTTCTCTATGTGCGCCGTTCTCTATGAGCAATAATACAAATTTTATTTCAAAATTTACCTTTTGACATGAGCGCCGATCCTCCTAGTGGCCGTTGGCACATTTGGCAATGACAAATTCACCTTATCCAATGTTCAATCGCTTGATCCCATGTGTTATTTGAATTTGCTTTATCTCCATTGGGCAAATGATCCTTAGGCGTTGGCATCCATTTCAATGCAATCTTCCTTATTCATACATTGGCACATCAAACTATGCAAACACTCATCCTTGGCGTTAGACTCAATAGCAAATAGATATTGAAAAATGTAATTAAAGATTTCATTTTTCCTTGTCCACTTGGCACCAATTGATCCAATGATGAAAACACAATTTAAATATTTTATTCTCCATTTTTCCCTTTCTCTATCCTCTAGAGGAACTTTGATAATTTGGCTAGATAAACAATATCTCTTAGTAACACTTAGCCAAAACACAATAAAAATCACTAGTTGAGCCAATATTATTATTTTGATCTTCAAAAACCAAACTCAAACTCAAAATCATTCCCTTACCATGTTAAGTAGCCTACGGGAATGGTGAATAGGCTAATCATCACCTCCATGTGAGATCACTTCGGGAATGGGTGATCATCAAAGCCAAATTTTCAGACCTTCAAAGAGGGTGATCTTGTTCTAAAATGGGATGCTGACTGAGCCAAACCCGGAGGCCGCACTAAATTTTATGCACTTTGGAGTGGGCCATATATCATCACCATCAACTGCAAGCAAGCCAATGCTTTCATTCTTTCAAGGCTGGATGGTGAAGTTCTATCGATCTCAGTCAATGGGATCCATCTCAAACTGTACCATTAAGGTTGGTCTGAGATTCTGTACATATTGTTTTAGTTTTATTTCTGCTTTAGTTTTCCCTTCAATAAGTGCTTTTGCACAGGCTGCATTCTCATTAGGAGAATGCAAGCCTTGTTCCTTTTAGTGTTGTTTCAAAAGGCAGGGTTTAGTTATTTTGACCTACTGCAGTCCCTTTTAAACTCCATGCCCAATGGATGCTTAAGGCCATTGGTCTATTTGTTTAGCAGGCAAACATCCCTGAGAGGTCGCCAAAATGTTGACCAATTTTCTTCTGCCCAGAGTCAAATAGCCCAACTTAAAAATCTTGTTGAAATCCCTTTAAACTTAGCTCTGCAAGCCTAAAAACCTTCAAATTCTAGTGTTTTGCCTTGTAAAAATCCCTAAAAATTCATTTGGGGATCCTTGTAAAAAACCCAAAAAAACCCAGAAAATTTGAAGCTTTTGCCTTCATTTTTGCCCCCTTTTGGCCTTTATCGGCAAAATACCAGTTTCTGGAACTAGCAAAAAATGACTAAGGCATGAAATATTTCTTTCCCTTTGTCGGCAAAACTTCAGGTTCTCGAACTGGCCAGTTCATCGACAAAGCGGGAAGATTCAAAAATTGACTAAGGGAAATCTTTCCCCTTTATCGGCAATGTTTGCCTTCCGCGAACTTTTCCCAAAGTTTGCTTTTCTTCGGGTTTGCCGATTTGGCATTTTGCCGATAAAGCGGCAAGGGGAGTCGACCTCTTCATAAAATTGTCTAAGGCTGAAGAAAAGTTCAAGAAAAGGTAATTGGGCCGACAAAGGGAAATTTGGCCACGGCAAAGTGAAGTTCAAAGTTCCTTTGGTTCGCCGATGGTATATTTTGCCGATAAGGCAACGGATGGAACAAAAGACAAAAGTTAGGCAAAAGGAACTTTTGCCAATAAAGAGGCCCAGGTTCACAAAAGGTGACTTATAAGGCAAAAAACAATGAATAGAGAAAAGTTTGCTTAGACAAGATTTGCTGACAAAGCAAAACATAAGAGAAAGAGACAAACCAAGAAGAGTTCAAAGAAATGGATTTTTGTTGATAAGGGCAAAAAATGAATAAACAAGCCAAAGTTCAGAAATAGACAAAGTTGCCTGTTGAAGATAGAAAGATATAGAGGGCAGATTTGAATGGTTTGTAATAAGCAGATTTTGCCGTTAGGGCAAAATATAGGCTAGAAATATGCAAAAATCAGTAAGACAGAGAATTGTGAAGTATTATAAAATTTAAATATCTGAATGTAGATATTTGAAGTGTTGTAAAAGATCTATGAAAAGGGATTTTTGGAGGGAAAATTCATTTGATTTTCTTCATCAGCCATTAATGTAGAATCTGATCTGCTCAACTACCCCATTGCTAGATATTTTGCATTAATTGTTGCATGTTGATGAATCCGCTGGTGCATTGAAGAGGCAAACTATCTCTCAGCTACTCCATGATCCAATATATTTTCTGCATTGAATTCTTGCAGATAGACAATCCTTTTGCAAGGATATTTTTTGATAGGCCCATGGGGGCGAATTTATTGATAAAATGACTGAGGTCAATGTAATGAATTGCTATATATGCATGTAAAAAGATGTAATGATCGTTGGAAAATGGTTGGATACGTTTTTCATTTTCTGTATTCCAAACAAAGCCCTCCTCTGCTATAACCGTGCCTTTTGTTGAAATACACTGTGTTTTTACCTTTTCTACTGTTTTAGCTCTGTGTAATTCAGAACTAGTTGTCTGTGAATGTTTATTTCCTCTCAATCTTGTTCTTTTCTTTACCTCTGCTAAGAATTTGCTAGATTTGTGTAAATGATCAGTTGTATCTCTTTATTTTGTGCATTCTCAGTTTTGTGAGAGCTTTTATATTCAAACCTGGGGTATCACCCCTTTAATTTGCAGTTTTACCCCTCTTCCCCTTTTCATCAACAGTGGATAGATTAGGTTTAGTCTTAGGAATAGCTGAATCTCTCATTTAGCGAAGGAACCAACCTCTCTGGAGATGTGGTCTCCTTGCAAGGTCCCACACCTGGAGGTCATCTCAATGTTTCATTGGATTGTTGAAGACCGTTAAACCTCTCCAACACAGGGTGCAAATCCAAGTGACAATAGGTGCGTCAAAATGCTCAAAATACAAGTTTGATTTGGATGGAAATTTACGAGTGAAATGGGGTTTTGGTTCCAATTTTGCCAATATTTTTGGATTTTGGACATCATCATTTGGGCTCAAAGTGCCAAAAGCGCCATCTGGTGCATCATGTCAAGTAGAAGAGCAAAGTGAAGAAAAAAAATGAGGAAAAAGGTCATTTTGACAAAAGAAGCACACAAAATGGCACTTTTGGCGAAGTGTCAAAAATGTCAAAATGATCCTCCAAATGCATGAAAATGGCTTTAACTTTGTAAAGTGAACTTGTGTCAAAAATGCCAAAATGGTCCTCTAGACTCATCAAAATGGCTTAAGAAAGTGAAAGTATAAAAAATGCAAAAATGGTCCTCCAAATGTGATAAAAGGGTTTAAATCATGTTTTATAAGTGATATTGGTCAAAATGGCCCATTTGGTGCGTCGATTTGGCTTAAAAGTCAAAATGTCAAAAAATAAATAAATAAGAAAACACTGAAAAGTCATTTTTAGAAATAAAATAAAATAGTTCATGTGAAAAATTTAAAAAAAAAATAGTGAAAATGTTTAATAAAGAAAATAAAGAAAAGAAAAGAAAAAACAAAAAGCAAAAGACATTTAAAAACCAAAAAAGAAATTAAAGTTCAAAAAGTAACTTTTAATGCTGCCTTAGGCATTGCCTAAGCTGCACCAGGTACGCTCGCTTGACATTTATGCTAAGCTGGCACATTTCACACTTCAAAGGCCTTAAAAATTAAAACAAAAAGTTTCTACTAAAATAATTTTTAACATTTAGAAATAAGAAAAAAATATAAAACAAAAAAGCACAATAAAAAATACTCCTTAAAAACTGCCATTTTGCATGCGCTTTGGAGTTGATAGGGTTTTCGAGGAGAATATATTTCAAAGGAAAATATATTTGTGATCATTCAACAAACAAAAAATTCTATGTGAAGGAGATTTATTGTTGTTTCCAAGCTTCGTACAAAAGAAGAGGTGAATGTACCAAGCTATTGGTACATGAAAGATTTTGTGGAGATTTCTCTCTCCTTTTTGGTGCACTTACCTTTAGATTTGATATTCTTGCCTCTTCATGGGATATAATTAGGATTTGAAAGAAAGACTTTCAGCAAATTTCATTGCGCGAAGAGGGTTTTTTGAAGGTTTTAAGGACTTCCAAAATGGGATGCGTAGGGTTTTAGAGCAGAAATCATCACTCCAAAGTGGGGTGCATAGTGTGTTTTCATGTTTTTAATCCAAATTATTGTCTTTATTTTGTCATAAACTTCACATCATGACTTCATTTTTTATCACATTTGAAGTACCACAAAGCTCTCTTTGTAGGTTACACGATGAAATGGTTTTGGTTTTGTTCCAATATACAAAGGATGGAAGGGATTTATTATGAAGGATATGTTCACTACACAATTCTCGATGTGATATGCATGCTAAATCCATTTGTTTTGCACCACTCCACTTAGAATGAGTGTTGATTATACAATCCTACAATCAAGCCACATTGTCAAAATATTAGCAATATCCATACTCAAAATCTAAGAATTTTTTAAACATATAAAATAAAATCGAAGTAAAATACATTTTTGGTTATCACAGTCCAACTCAATCGCTCTTACTCAAATATACCTGCCATGTTAGATCGTCTTGTTAGCGTTTTAATTTATCTCTTGTGAGACAACACAAAATGGAACAATGAAAGAAAGCAAAGGTGCGGAATACACTTCCTACACTAATCTATGAGGAGGTATGTGCAAAAATTAAAATTGACCATACAATTACAAGGAAATAAACACAAAAACGATATACATAACATAGTGATTTACATGGGGAAAACATTTTTGAGAGAAAAATCCCACACTCATAGTAACTTAATGTATTATTTAGTAATAAAATTGTTACAATACACTTGTAGAGTCTAAGCCTTTATAGGAGTATCACCAACAAGAGATTTGGAGCAATTTTGGTAGCATAACCGTACCTACAAAAGTCACTATGAAACCTCTATCTCAAGCACCCAATAAATAAAACAAACAGTGCATGAAACCATCAAATGGTAATTAGGAAACCATGCGCTAAAAACCACCTAAAATGTGGCACCCAAAACCCTAGTCAATATCCCATGTCCAAATCCCAAGATGAGTCCACAAAATAAAAATAGCATTTGTCATAAGCTCATCATAATCCAATCACCAACTTGGGTGCTCCATTTTGGCACCATTGTCTCCATCCAAAGATGCCTTATAACATGCATCATAAGTTGGTCAACAAGTGTGAATCCCTCTCACAACTCTCTTATGCATCATAGATGCTCTTCTTTTTCCGATGTGAGAGAGCCAACTTTTGGAGGCCATAACTTTTGATTAGGGAAGCCGATTAAGTTTTCTTTTTTAAATTAAAGATTTCGAAGAGATCTATGTCACTGTAAAATGTTTGCTCCAGTTAAGGCCTATCTTGACATTTTTTTGGGGCCAAAATCAAAGTCTAGACCCCTAAAATCTACATGTTTGTGTTCTATAGCTTGAAAATTACATTTTTTTGTTCTTCAGACTAAGATACAAGGTTAGGACACCTTTCCTAACATTCTCCCACTTGTCAAACACCTTGTAAGAGCATCACCCATCGCTCTAGGCTGGATTACTGGTTCTTCTTGTGGTTCTTCCTGCTTGACTTCAGGAACTGTTTGGACTTTAGAAACTATGTTGGATGCTTCTCCAACTTCTATAAAATCAAGATCTTGGAAGAAAAGATCCGTAGCACTGCCTTTTCCCCTTCTTGAATAAACCCTGTGAGCCAGGATTATCTACTGCCACGCGGGAGGTGGTAATACTAGTCTTCCTGCCGCAAGATCCGCCTTGTGTTCTTCTTCGTCAAGAATAGTAACTGCGTTTCTCCACTAATCAGGACTTTCCTTTTGAGCAAATATGAAACTCCTCAGGCTACTAATGATGTCCATTTGCTCTCCTTCCACTTGTACAAGATATGGTTGAATAGTGGTGTAAGATTTGGTTGTTGAACTGGAGCAATAGGACGCCAGAGAGTCATTCCCGTGTCATAAGCCTAAGCTTGCTTGAAGTTTTATGCCTTGTGTCCCACGGTGGGCGCCAGAAAACTGTTGGCGTTTCAATTCACACCTCTGGAATGCGAGTTGGAAACGGACAGCTATGCACAAATAAATTGCTCTCCTACTAGAAGGGGGAGTTCCCTTTTCGCTAATGTTCGTTGAAAAGATAAATAAATTAAATTTCGCCTATCTTCTTTTTGATTTTCAGCTGCGAGCACAAGGTTATAAAACTCTAAACGCTACAGAAGAGGTTTTTTCCTTTTTAAAACTTCTACTACAACTAGGCTTAAACTAATGACGCTTTTAATCTCCTAAGTAAATTCAGAGCAAAGGGATTAAAAGTGGACAAGGAATGATCGTTTTAACACAAAAACTTAAGTAAATTGCTCCCAGATTTACATCACAAGACTCATTGTACTTTAACGATGAAAGCTGAAATAAAAGTTACAGAAGCCACACATCTGACGACAAAACTTGATGATCTGAGATAGAATATCGGAGCAAAGGCAGGCATGAGATTTCTATTCCAACATCACAAAGTCGATACAACTCCAAGACAGCAATACTGTAGCAAAGGCAGGCATATAGCAAGCGATCAAACACTGGAAACAGATTACACAGAGTGAACAAGCACTTTCAACAACTTTGCAGGCTAGAACAGGCATAGCAAAATATGTTATCTCCAACACCGTTCCCTTACAATGAACACAGAGTGAACAAACACTTGGAATAACAAGATTTGCAGGCTAGAATAGGCACAGCAAATTTGCTATCACAAAAGTAGCTCTATTACAATGGGCAAGGCTGCCCTTATTTATACTAAAATCAAAGGAGTAGGGAACCCTAAAATCTCCTTGATTAACCCTAACTTGCCAACTTGCAAGCTTTATTTCTAATCTAAGACAAAGATACAACTAACAAACGCTTTAAAGCAATTTGCTTTGAAGCAAAGAAAACTCCAACTAATACAAAGTGATTTCTTTCTAAATAAAGAATGGATGAGCTTAGGATGAAAGCAAATGCTTTAAAACAAAAAGCATCTGATTTAAAGCTGCTTTCTTTTGAATCACATCCTCATCAACATTCTTGCTTTTTGGTGATGTCATCCATTGGTATTTTGAGAAATAATATCTTCTAAAAAGCAGCTTTCGAGAGACATGGGTTTTGTAGGCAATTCTGTTTTGAAGCAACCCAGATCGTTGGATTTTTAAAAAGAGGAGACTTTTCTGAAAAAGTAGCAAAAAAGCAGATTCCTGAAAAAAAGAAAAATTCCCAATCTTCAAGAGGATGAAATTCTGGATGGACCCATCTCGATAAAAACTGAAAAAGCTTCAGTCCAATTTCTGAAAAACGATCCCCTAGAAAAAAGGACCCTGAAAAAGTATGCCTCCTTGCTTCCTCAACCCGAAACTATGAAGAACGTTGAAAAAACACTTCGTTTGAGCTTTCGAATCTTCGTGGAAAGAAAAATAAAAATCCTTCCTTTGGATGCAACCTGCAAAAGATCATGAAATAAAGAAGCCAAAAGCTTGTCTTTATAGAACTTTAGGGCAAAAAAACAACTTTCTTTGTGAAGAAATAAAGCTTCACTCTTATCCATGAAGAAAACAACTTTTAAAGCAGAAATCCAAGTGGATGTCTTCGAATAGGAAGAATTCCTATTTTATAGCTGCCTATGGCTTCATGTGTGAAATGACGAAAAATATCTTCTTTGATGATGTCATCAAACACGCGAGGTTGCAAAAGTGTTAGCCAAATTTTCTTTCTTTTTGACACTTTTGCGCTCGTTTCAACTCTAGTATGGCCTGTCTCTGACTTCAACAAGATGATAAAAGTCATCGTTGACTGAAAAAGCTGATTGATCCTGACATTTTGGAGACCTATCAAGTGTGATTCCATGCTTAGCCTCGAACTGACGTTCTGACATCGTTTGATTGCGAATTTGACTTCTGGAAACTGTCGCCGGATGAAGTTCTGGAAATGACTGTCGGAAAACATCAGCAGATCATGAAATTTTCTATCTTTGGTGAACTTGGGTGCCCCTAGCCTCCAGGGGCGCTTGATTTCCAATGCCTTAGTCATTTTTGGAATTTTCAAAATTTATTGCCGTTTCTCGATTTGTGTGCCAATAGCTCCTGTTTGATCTTCGTTTTCAGTTGTCCGGATGACTGTTGAGGCAGGATGGGGGATGATCTGAGTAGTCTGAACACATCTGTGATGAAATCCCAGCTTTTACCGATGTTTGACTGAGTTTGACCACCTGGAAACGCGCTGACAGAGGCATTTATGATGTTTCTCGAAAAACGCGTAAAAAATCTAAGGAATGAGAAGCTGGGTGCCCCCAGTCCCCAGGGGTGCCTAGGATTCTGTGCCTTGGCCAATTTCATGATTTTCAACTTTCGTTTGCAACTCGCTTCGTTTCGTGTGCCGACAACTGTTTCCTGATGTCAATTTCGACGATCTTGTCAGTCAACTGCCACTGGATGGTGAATGAACTAGATTGCCTGGGTACATCGGACGTGATTTCCAACTTTTCGGGGCCTTATGACCAAAATGATTGCTTTTATGCTCATCGGAGCTGACCGACGGAGACACTTCTCAAATTTCTTGAAAAACGCGAAAAAAATCCAACACTGGTGCAACTGGGTCCCCTAGCCTCTGGGGGCGCCTGAATTTCCCATACTTAGCCAATTTTGATGATTTCCAAATTTCCACCTCACCCTGGATTGACCCTGCTTCGTTTTGCGTTCTTCATCGAATTGACAACTGTTCGTCACTTCTGCGTTCTCGGAATAGCGTTGAAAACTGGAAAACAAGCTCTGGCAGATGAACTTCCTTCATTGATGACTTCAGAGCTTGAGCTTTGCCTTCTGAAAAAGCAGAAATGACCCAGTAGAGAAAACTTGACCTTTTGCAGATTCCGTCTGGACCACGCTAATTGTGAAGCAAAATCGACCAATCAGAATCAGGCACGACACCTGAATTGGAGATTCTATTTTTAGAAACTTTCTATTTTTAGAAAATTTTGCCAGCATCCATATCTCAAGAAACCCAGAAAACCTAATTTGACGTCTATTTTTAGAAATTTTGTTTTTTTGACTTTTTGACGAAAAATTTTCTAGACTTGCTCAAAATGCCTTAATGAAGCAAAAATTTTGCCCCACATCTGAACACAATCTCATAAGCTAGATGGCCTCCATATAGGCACGAATAATTACCATGTACTTAGTCTTTGTAGTTGACAAAGCGACCACAACATCCTGCTTATTTACCCAACTAATAGTACCACCAAATAAACTGAACACATATTCTGAGTTCATGAATCCACGAATATCCACTAAGTTTTGGTTCTCTATAGAATCACCAAGATAACAAATAGAGTACTTGAAGGTACTGCACAAATATTTAAAGATCCTCTTAATTGCATCCCAATGATCTCGTCCAAAATTAGCCATGAATTGACCAAGGACTCTCATTGCTTGGACAATGTTTGGTCTTGTACAAACCATAGCATAAGTCAAACTTCCAATAGTACTAGCATAAGGCACTTGAGCCATGTCCTCCATCTCACTAGGTGTAGATGGAAAATGCTCTACATATAACTTAGTTCCCACCAAAATAGAAACACTCAAAGGTCTGCAATTGTATTGCCAAACCTATCCAACACGAAGTTCACACACTTACTCTAGCCCAACCAAAGCTTTCTTTGCTCTATCTCTCTTGATCTCCATACCCAAGATATACATGGTAGCCCTCAAGTCCTTCATGTCAAACAATACTGAAAATTGAGACTTCAAGTTACAAATTACATCCTTATTGTTACCAAAAACTAACACATTACCTACGCACAATTTGATAACAAGGAATTAATCATACCCAAGATATACTTGGCAGCCCCGAAGACCTTCATGTCAAAATGTGCTAAAAGTTGAGACTTCAAATCACAAATTATATCCTCACTATTACCCAAAAACAACATATCGCTTACATACAATGTGATTACAAGGAATCAATCACTGTCTATTTTATAATAAACACAATGATCCAATTTGGATCTCAGATATCCCAAGCTCAATAGAAATGAATCATATTTTCGTAACCACATCCTAGGAGATTGTTTGAGACCATAGATTTTTTAATTTACAAACCAACATTTGCTTAACTCTCTACATAGTGCTCATGCCGTGTTATGTAGATCTCTTCCTCCAAGTCATCATGTAGGAGTGTTGTCTTCACATCCATTTATTCTATTTCTAAATCAAAAGCTGATGCTGCAGATAATAGGAACTTGATAAATGTTAGTTGAGCAATTGGGGAAAAAATCTCACCAAAGCCTACCTCCTCAAACTGGGAATATCCTTTTGTAACCAATCTCACCCTATACTTTTTAATACCACCATCTAAACTAGTTTTCTTTTTGAATAACCATTTACATCCAACATACTTTCTTCTTTCCAGCAAGGCTACCAAGTCCCATGTATCAATGCAGCCATCTCCTCATCTATAGTTGCTATCCAGACTCAGAATCACCCATATCCATCACCTCCTTCATAGTTCTAGGCTCATCAATATTAGTAGTCAAAAAATAAATAAATCTCCAATTAGGAGGAATATACCTATTTGGTTGTTGTCTCTACTGAGTTGACTTCCTCAAGAGCAGAGGTGGAGGTTCTACCTTCTCTTTGGAACTACCTGAACTATCTAAGCTCTCCTCCTTTTCAGGTCCTTCACAAGCTTCTTGTCTAACCTTCTTGGTCATTGGGGGTAGTTGAACCAAATCTTTTCTCCCATCTGCTTATGGCTTAATCTCTTTGAAAATAACACGTTTGCTATACATAACTTTTTCGGCCATTGATTCCTTGTAAGTGTAATGTCCCCTTCATCAGCCTAGTCGATGACGAAGTCCCTTTAGCCTATTTTATTCCCTTCGAAGGGGGTTCAATGCAATGTCCTGAACTAGGTTTTGCACCAAATTTTTCTGAATTTGCAAATTTCAATTCAAACCCTAAGAAGTTGAATTCTGATTTTATATTTTACAAATCTTTATACAGACTTATATCATCCAATTAACATGGCAATTACATCATAAACATCAATGCAAAAGATACAATCAAACCCTAGCTGGATTGCACCATGAATTACACACTAGGTTGATTGCAAAATGATGATCAAATCAATTCAACTCTGCTGTTATGAAATTCAGATTGTTCACATGTATAATTACATCACATATATGGCTCAAACATAGCCAAAACACATACGTGACCTGCTGTTACCAAAATCAGTGATGCATGAAGATCATCAACATACCAAACATGATGTCAAGCTTGCAAATCAAGGAGCGAACCTCTTCAATACCAAATTGGCCTTCAAGATCATGATGTTGATGGCAATGAAGTCTCCAAGGATGATGTATGATGATGACAAGGGCTGCTGTCCAAGGTTCTATTAGCAGATCGGCCTCCTTATGATGACGAATGCAATGCCAAAGTCCTTCGATGCTGATCGCTCTACTCCAAAGGCTGATGGCTGCTTTTAGGATGTTCAATGAATGCAATGATGCCTCTAAGGTGCTGATTGCTGCCTATGATGATCCTCAAACCAGATCTGCAGCAGACCGTCCTTCCTTAGGGTGGTAAATGTGATGTCAAAGGCCCAAATGCAGTCCCAACACCAAGGCGAACTCCCCTAGCATGAAATTGCTACCTCCAATCGTGAAGTGAATACTATAAAGGGCGGCGACTAGGGTTATAGCTGCTCCAAAAACACTGATTATGATCTGATGCAAGTCTGCTGCAAATAATCCTCCGAAAACAATTGATTTGATCTGAATTTTGTCTTTCAAGGTGCTCACCAAATCGGTGCTCAAGGGTGCAATGCCATCTCTCCTCAAATCGGCGCTCATAGGGATCTTCAATGTCTTCAATGATGATGTCTTCAATGTCTTCAAATCTGCAATGAACCCACGAGTCTTGGCAAAGAACATGGTATATAGCTTCTTTCTTAGGAAAAGTTTGTTAACCAAGGATTTAGCCTGGTACAAGTCGCCCAACTTATTCTAAAGAGCTTGTGTGGTGGCTTCTTCATGTACATTCAACAAAATGGAATCCGTCAAGCAGAGCGTAGTGAGGCCCTTCGCTTTTTTGTCCAATAGATCCCAATCTGCTTGTGACATTGTGGTCAGTTTGGATCTAGATACATTAGCCCATAGATCTTTGTCTACAAGCATATCCTCCATTTTGAGCTTCCACAACTCAAAATTAGTGTTGGTGAATTGCTCCATTTGCCATTTTCATACAACAAGATTTCCTTCTACGCAAACTCCCACTCAAACCATGATTAGAACACAAATCCTTGTCCTTAACACCTAGGGCCCGAGATATTCAGTCTTTGATACCAAAATGAAAGGAAGTAGATGTGTGGAATATGCTTTCTACACTAATCTATGAGAAGTATGTGCAAAAGTTAAATCGATCATACAGTTACAAGGAAATAAATACAAAAGCAATATACCATAATAATGATTTATGTGGGGAAACCCTTTCTATGGAAAATTTCCACACTCCAAAGCAACTCAGTGTATTATTCAGTAATCAAATGGTTACAATACACAGAGTCTAAGCTTTTACAAGAGTATCACCAACAAGAGATTTGGAGTACTTACAAAAGTCATTATGAAAGCTCTATTTGAAGCACCGAATAAATAGGAGAAACAATAAATGAAACCATCAAATGGTAATTAGGATATCATTAGCTAAAGACCACCCACAATGTGGTGCCCAAATCCTTAGTCAAAATCTAATGCCCAAATCCCAAGATGAGTTCATAGGCTAAGAATAGGATATTCCTTACATTTGTGAGAAGTTCATCATAATCCACTCACCAACTTGGGCGCTCCATTCAAAGATGTCTTATAACATGTCATATGTTGGTCAACTAGTGTGACCCCATTTTACAGCTCTCTTATGCATCATAGACGCTCTTACATTTTTGATGTAGGAGGCCCAATTTCTAGAGGACATAGCATTTGACCTTGGAAGTTGATTGAGCCCTTTTTTTAAATTGAAGATCTTGAAGAGGTCCATGTCGCAGTAACTCACTTGCTCTGATTAAGAACTATTTTTACATTTTTTTGGGGCCAAAATCAATCTCTAGAGCCCTGAAAAATGCATTTTTGTGTTCTATAGCCCAAAAATTGCATTTTTTTTGTTCTTAAGACTACGATGCAAGTTGTTCCTATAGCAATTGCGACTCTGCGAACACTATAATGCTCACATATAAAAGCCTATCGGCTAATAATAATAATTATATATAATACATAATATATAATATATAATAATATATTAATAATAATATTATTATTATATATATTTACTAATATATATAATAATAATTGTGGGTGGAAGGGCGGGCACCCTATCCACATATAACAAGTGGAAGGGTTGTTTTTGATGAAAATCGAATGATATCCAAGTCATCATAGAACTGAGTGACTGGATCTTCAATAAATGCAGAATTTTTTTTAAAAGGTTGGCAAACGTATTAAACGTAGACTCACACGGAGAAGGCCAGACTCAACTAAGACTTGACATCATCATTGAATACACTGCTGTGAGAATTGCAAAGCTACAATTTGCTTCTAGGTTCTTCGACAAGACATTGGCATCAAGAACTTTCCAGTGCCATTTTCTTTTCTCATTCTCAAGCAAATCCTCATTCTCTTTCCCTTCATCTCGAAGAGCTCAGCTTGAGTTAAACCCTAGGCTTCAATGGCAGGTAGTTCAAGATTCATAGCCCGCATTGCAATAGAAGGCATGGTGAATTTGGGAGTAGATACTCCAATTCAGTTGGAGAGTTCAGTGAGACAAATGACCTTTAAAGGCGAGATTACTGACCAGAGATTGAAGAGTCTTGCGTCTCCACGATGATCTCACCCTGGCAGCGGTCAAAATCATTTTGGGCAGCGAGTTCGTGGATGCAGGGGAAGCTTATAGAGTAGACACTAGCATCTCGAGATTTCTTGCTTCACTGTTGGATGCAGGGGTTCCCAAGGCCGAAGCTAGAGTGTTAACCACCAGGCTGTTCAAAGCCGATCTCCTTGGTGGTCTCGAGAAGATCCTCAGGGATTGGGGTTCCTCGCCCAAGAGATATTCCTCTGCCTCAGGACCAGGGCGAAGTGGTAAAAATCTTTCCTTTCATCCTTGACATGAAAAGGCATGGTGCTGTTGGAACACAGAGAAAGGGTGGAAAAAGCAGTCCCATTCCTCAGAAAGATGCTGCATATGGAGGCAGTGAATGGACAATTTGATTGGGTGCAGTCTTTCTAGGTTTTTGTGTAGGAATTGAATCTTATGTGACTCTGTTGGCCCTTCTTCTGGTAAATTTTGGCAATGTATATAGGTTCTCTGGTTTTCAGTTTTATGCTCTCGGCTTGCCAGAAAGGTAGATAGATATTTCTGCCACATAGGTAGGACATAAAGGCCATTAGGGCCAATTTTGGTTCACTCTGGCCCTGCGTGGCCTCTATCTAATTTTTGAGACCCTGCGTGGTTAGCCAGGGATAGTGCTCAGAAAGTTTCTATTGGTAATCTGGCTATAGCAGCCCCCATGTAATTTTTGAATTTTAATATATATATTTTTATGTACCAAAAAAAATATATATATAATAATAATCAATTATATATATGTACTATATATAACTGATTATATATATAATTGATTATTATTATATATATTAATAAATGTGTATAATAATATTATTATTTATTATATATTATTATAATTTATAATATATTATAATAATAAGAATATAATATTATATTTTTATTATTATAATATATTATAATAATAACATAATTATATTATAATATATTATATATTATTATATTAATAAATATTAATAATATATAATAGTAGCGTGTCTATTATTAAAATTTAATAGAATATATTATATATTATTATTATAATATTAATACAATATTTATAATTTATTATTATTATATATATATAGTACGCGTACCAGGTGAATTTTTTTTTGCAACAAATCCCAATCTCGAACCTGTGCCCGTTCTAGGCAACTTAGATGAAATGTATTGAAGGAAATCAATAATATGGTCCATAAATTCAGTAATATGCATGTTTTTAAATCATATTTTTTAAAATTAATGTATTTTTGATGTTCGATAACTTTGTCGAGTTATTGCCGAGTTTTTCCTCGAGTTTTTGCCGAGTCCCGAGTTTTTAAAATTTTTGGGTCTGTCGAGTAATTGCCGAGTCCGAGTTTTTCAACTATGGCATTGATAATTAATTAGGTATTGTTGATTTTGTTGGATTACATAGAGTCTTGCTAGAAGCCACCTTAAATGTGATATTTATATCTATATATTATATAAAGATGTTGATAATGTTGAGCCTGGGTAGCAGTTGTTTGATTGTGACATTGGATATCTATGAAATAAAGGATTGTGATTGAAATGTCTTATAGTTGACAGAGTTGAGGATATAATTTGTGACACATTAAGCTGATTGTGTTGGCCATGGATGGAAGACTCTCCGAGTACTTAGCGAGTCTTGAAAAACTAGTGAGTTTTTCGAGCCGACGAGTTTTCCTGGTGTTTACTCTCCAGAAAACCTGCCGATTTTCTGGTGAGTACTTGCCAATTTTGTGGCGAGTACTCGCCAGAATGTAAGATCCCTGTCTAATTCTGTCTTGAAATTAACCCTGTTGATCTGAATTTTCTGATTTGTTTTTCTTTCAATTCACTTAGGGTTTTCAAATTTCATTTTCACCAATATGTTTGCAATGTAATGAAGATGGAAAGGTTGCAATATGATAAACAAATACTACTAAAAGATGACTGAAATATAATTATATCAACTCACATATACATCCAAAATCAATGCAAACATAACAAAAACATACCCGGATGGAAAGATTGGCTACTTTATTGAAATGTAGTTGGCTGATTACAAAACAGAGAGGTTTGATATGAAAATCAGACTTGCATAAACATGTAAATGATGCCCTAGATTGATCAAATCATAGTTTGCAGACTCGCGGGACTCGCCGTGGACTCGCGAGTCCTGAAGCCTGCTGAGTCAACTCGGCACGGACTCGCGAGTCGTGCCACGCCTGGGATGTGCATAAAACACTGAGTCCTGAGGCCGCGCCTGGGACGTGCATAAAACACTCAAAAAACTCATTTTTTTTTCATTTTCACTCTTCTGCCTTGAAAAACATAGGTCTGCCATTGAAGTCAGCGTGAAAGAACCCGAGAAAACGAGCTAAAGAGATCATCACTATAGCAACACCTACTAGTTCTAGGCCTTCAAAATTGACTTTCATTAGGAGGGGAAAGAGGAGGATGTTATAGATTATATTTGGTTGTTAATGTTTTCCTCATTTTGACATATGATTATATGTAAACATTTATGATGCTGTTATACATTTTGAAAGTTTGAAACTATGATGAAATTTCAATTATTGAGTGTTTGATGATCATATGACATGTGTAATCTTTGAATTATGACAAATTGATAATCAAATTAGGCTCTTATGTTCTCTAAATGCATTAATTTTTTTTTTTTTTTTTTCCGAGTCCTAGCCGAGTTTTTGTCACGAGTTCGTGCCGAGTCCCGAGTCCGAGTCCAATTTTGGGCTGCTGAGTCCGCGGCGAGTCCAAGTTTGCAAACTTTGGATCAAATAGTCATACACATGATCCTCCAATGAAGTGACATCAAATGCCAACTCATAGATGATGAATGCTAATGGAAACTTAAGCCAAATGCCAATGAAGAAGTCTGATCATGAAATCTGTAGCTGCTGTTATAAAATCAGACCTGTAAAACCTAGCCAAAAACACCAAAATACTCCTCCAATGTGTAGCACCTATGTGTAGAAGGGAAGCGATGACACCCTAGATGTAATGTCCCCATTTTGAGCTAAGTTATATTTTCTAGTTTGAGCTTGTTTCTATACATGGAGAACCGGAAAGTTAGTTTATGTCTACACATGGAGAATCAGAAAGTTGGTTCAACTTGTATTTTGCCTGAGTTTTATTATGTGAATAATGACAAATGGAATCTTATATCTATGATGGAATCACATTGTTCATTGTGCCAAATCGATGGGTGAAGTATGGCTCTAGGTGGGACCTATTGGTAACACATTTGTTATAGGTCCAAGCTTATGAAGAAATGTTCCCAACGGCTATGAGGAAGGATTCGCCCAAGACAAAAGAGCATAGTTTGAAGTGCCAAGCAGTTGAAATTTAGGTCCAAGCCAATTGGTGGAAATAAAAGTGTACACACTCACATATAGGTCCAAGCTAAGCATTTAATGAGATAGAACTCAGC
Organism: Cunninghamia lanceolata; assembly: GCA_027924645.1. Lineage (NCBI taxonomy): Eukaryota > Viridiplantae > Streptophyta > Pinopsida > Cupressales > Cupressaceae > Cunninghamia > Cunninghamia lanceolata. The sequence continues at coordinate 4,674,592 of BSBN01001217.1, read as the reverse complement.
CGCCAAGGTAATTGTGTACACAGTGCATTCATTGGATCATGTGTCATTAAAATGTACACGGTGGGAGTTATGTGGAATGGTCCTAGCTGGAGTAAAAATGTACATGGTGGAGCTATAGCTTTGAATTATGTGAAGTGCATTTAAAATTGATTAAGTTGACACATGGAATCGCCTATGATTAGTTATGGATCGACTAAGGCATAGGAAGGATTTTAAATGCAAGGAACTTCAAATTTCAACATCCAATGCTATTCGCCCATATGCATAGCTAAGTGTGAACTGATGGGTGAGATCATTGTTTAATGTGCTCATGGAATGGACCGATTCAAATGGTGGTTACTTGCAAAATCAACATAGATACTTGTGCTATCGGTTATCATGAAGAGATTGAAATGACTAGTTGTAATTCATTTAAAATTGCTAAGCAAGTTTTTAAATGAAGGATCAAGCATTCAATATTGTTCCTAAACATGATTCTTCATTGGCGGATTCCAAACTTCATTCCAAATCGCCATGGAGAAGGATCGACTAGCTTTGGAGAGGATAAATAGGTCATTGCAAATCAATTGGAGAATATGTTGAATCTGGTATGTTTTCTTATTCTATTATTTTGATTGAGAATTCCGATTTTCGTGTCATTTTGCAAGGTGATGACCCCTTGTATTTGTATGGTGATGACCCCATACTTTATGTGAGGTGATATTATTCAGATATTCACCATTGAGCTTAAATTTGTAGGTTGTTGAAGTGTTTTGGAGAGATAAGATATTAGTAGGGTTTGGAGACATTATTGGAAGCTTATATTAAATTCATGAGATCTGATTTTCCATTACAGTCAGCTGATAAACCTTTGTTCCAGGGGTTTATGAAGATTGAAGCATGTGAGGGGAGTCTACAAGCCAATTTCCATCATTAGAGACCCATCGCTTGCACTTGGAGGAGTTGTCTTGATGTTTTTATCAAATCTGAGCATGCTACAGCCATACAGGGTTTATGACAGTTAGCTACAGCAGTCATTAGGGTCTGATATATAGTGATATTGTATGCACATTGAGCTCATATGAAGCCTTACTAAGGCTGGGTTGATTAGTGGCATATTTTCCATCATTGCATCTTTGTTTGTATGAAGTTTGGACAACATTTGGCACTCATTTTGTGAAGATATCTAGTCTGATATGACTGATATTATGACTGTAATTTCATGACAGCAGTACATTTTGTGATGTGATTCCATTTCCAATCAATAATAATGCAAGGAGTTTGATGGCTTTCATTTATGGTGACTTGTATTGATGTTTTACATTGATTTGTGCAAGAAATCTTATCTAAATTGATCAAATATTTCAGTCATATATAATAGGGTCTCTTACACTAGATGCAAGATTTGTCTTTGAACCTTCAATTCATGCCATTAAACCCTCTGATCTGAACCTGTCATATGAAAATCAGAAGTCTGAAACACAACTCAGCAAATCCTAGGTTCATGCAAAGCTCAAATTTGCCCTCCAATTCCAAGCGCCACAAATGCAAACCCTTGCCAATTGATTTATTGATGAAATATGTGCCAAAAACAATGCGAAATCTGAATATCAATCCTTCAATCTACAAAATGCCTCAAACCCTAGCTGATGTAATGAATTCCAATCCAAACCCTAGCTGAAATGAAGCCATTATCTCCTCAAATACCTACAAATAAGCTCAATGATGAATTCTAAGTGAATCGATCTCCCATAGTGAATTGGGTTTTCGTCCAAATCACTTTTATCCAAGGGTTTTCGTGCTTGAACACGGCTGAAACTTCGTTACAGCTAAGAGAAAAACTCTAAAATGCAAAAGCCAAATTATCAATAATAGGAAAAATGATATCAATTCATGTCCTTTTATCCTCCTCAAGTTGGGCGACCCAATTAACCAACATTTTATGAATTTTCAAGTCCACCGCCATAATAAAATATTTTTTATAGATTTTTATTTAATAAATTTTCCTTATTTCTCCTTGGGCGGCGACTAGGAGAGAGAAAATAATATTTAATTATTATTTTTTAAAATTTTTTTCATTTTCTCTCTTGGGTGGCGATTTCATGAGGAAAGAATAATAAAATATAATATTAAAATATTATATTTCACTTTCACTCTCCAACTTGTCCATTTTCCATCTTTAAGTTGTTTTTTCGTTTCTCCAATTTGGCCGCTCAAGTACTTGGCTGAATATTTTATTATTTTTGCTAAATAAAAATAATATAAAAATACCATCAGCCAAAAATATTATTAGTTGAGCTATCATTCCTTTTTTCAAACCTCCACAACATTCGTTTTTCCCACCTAGCTCAACCAAGACATTCCCTTACCAAGTAAATTAGTCTATGGGAATGGTGAATAGGCTGATATCCATCTTGCTTAAAAAGGTGACATTACAAGTCCTCCCACCCTGAGATTGCTTGCCCTCAAGCAATCACAAATATCAAATCTGCATTAAAATCAATCATGCCAATCAATTCCCGGATCCCAAATCAATCTAGGGCTTTTGAATGGTCTCATATGTATCATACCAAGCTGCTCAATGTTGGCAAAATGAAGTTTAGGCAACTTACTTGCCAAAAGTGCCACAATTCTCCTCAAGTATGCACCCAATTTTCCAAACTCTTCATCATGTCTTTGTTGTCCCATGTTGATATAAGATGAACAATCCTCATAGATGTCTTCATGAAATGATTCCTTGTCCATAACTCTCATCCTGGGACCGCTTACACTGTCATAAATTGATGCAAGCTCAAAACCAAGTATCTCAATGACAACATCCTCATACCTTGGTTCATACCAAACCCAAACAAGTGACTCCATGACACGTCTCAAATCCTTGAAGTAGGGCAGCCTGATACTCCACCAAAGAGTTGTCATCATGATGGGACTCATCACAATCAAACTCCTCAAGTAATCCATGAATGATCAAAGGCCCAACCAAATCTGCATTACTCATACCTCCATCTACATATGTAGTCATGACTGGCTGATCCACAAAGTGTATGCTCCAGAATGCCATCCAAATCTATGATGTGAACCTTCCTCACCTCTTCTGTGTTATGGTGAATCAAATCAGTCATCTTGTGTCTTGGACATACAACAAAAATTTCATGCTTTACTCCCAAATGAGTGCCAACAATAGGAGTCTTCCCATTATTATTCTCATGTGTCGGGGCTGCCATCTTATGACTATGCAACAACAAAAGACTGCTGCTCCAAATCAGAAAATCAGAACTGCTGTCATACCTTTTCATAGTGTCTTCATTCACCTCAATCTCCCAAGTGAAATCATAAGCCTCAAGGCTGATCCTCTTAGCTGTTATATCATGATGATATGAAGATAAGGGACTGCTGTTATATATCAGAAAATCAGTCCTTACCTCATGCTCTAGTGTGATGTCTTCCTCTATCTCAATCATATCTCCTTCCACGAGTGGATGGATATCAACAAGTGCTAGCCCACAAGATGTCTCCAAGTGAAAATCAAGTGTACCATGTGTCACAAATTCTGTCCCATGGCTGCAAGCTGACTCATCATGTATATGTGTCTCTTCTATCTTGTAGTCATTTTGAAGTAAGACATTTTCTTTTTCTTTTTTCGCATACTCCTCAACAAATGTTGATCCAATAGATGCCGATTTACCATTCTCCCAATCATTACACTTGTCAAACTCATCATAGAGAATTCTGGATACTTCACTTGAAGATGTGGATGAGTTTATGTGGTGCCTAGATTGCCTTGATAGGGAGTCTTCCAACCGTTGCTAGCTACGAGCTAGCCTCTGATGTCTCTGACTTAGTTGGACAAGGTTGTCTCTAACCTTCTGTTGTAGCTGCGCCAAGTCTTTCATTGCCTTCTCTAAGCTAGGCATTTTTTTCTTTGTTTGAGAGGCAGGAAGGAAAGTAGGTAACAATCTTCCATCTTTAATTTTAGCCATTGATATAACCTTTCTACACCTGTTGTATGTAACTGAAACAAACTGTTGTAATTTGAAAAATGAGACCCAAATAGTTATGCAACCAAGCTGATTTATAACCCACAAGCTGGTAAGATTGAAGCTTTGATACCACTGTAAGATTCCTGTCTAATTTTGTCCTGAAATTAACCCTGCTGATTTGAATTTTCTGATTTGTTTTTCTTTCAATTCACTTAGGGTTTTCAAATTTTGTTTTCACCAATATGTTTGCAATGTAATGAAGATGGAAAGGTTGCAATATGTTAAACAAATACTACCAAAAGATGACTGAAATATAATTATATCAGTTTAGATATACATCCAAAATTAATGCAAACATAACAAAAACATACCTGGATGGAAAGATTGGCTACTTTATTGAAATGTAGTTGGCTGATTACAAAACAGAAAGGTCTGATATGAAAATCAGACTTGCATAAACATGTAGAGGATGCCCTAGATTGATCAAATAGTCATACAAATGATCCTCCAATGAAGTAACATCAAATGCCAACTCATAGATGATGAATGCTAATGGAAACTCAAGCCAAATGCCAATGAAGAAGTCTGATCATGAAATCTTTAGCTGCTGTTATAAAATCAAACCTGTAAAACCTATCCAAAAACACCAAAATACTCCTCCAATGTGTAGTGCCTATGTGTAGAAGGGAAGCAATGACACCCTAGATGCAAGATTTGTCTTTGAACCTTCAATTCATGCCATTAAACCCTCCAATCTGAACCTGGCATATGAAAATCAGAAGTCTGAAACACAACTCAGCAAACCCTAGGTTCATGCAAAGCTCAAATTCACTCTCCAATTCCAAGTGCCACAAATGCAAACCCTTGCCAATTGATTTATTGATGAAATATGTGCCAAAAACAATGCCAAATCTGAATATCAATCCTTCAATCTACAAAATGCTTCAAACCCTAGCTAATGTAATGAATTCCAATCCAAACCCTAGCTGAAATGAAGCCATTATCTCCTCAAATACCTGCAAATAAACTCAATGATGAATTGTAAGTGAATCCATCTCCCATAGTGAATTGGGTTTTCGTCCAAATCACTTTTATCCAAGGGTTTTTGTGCTTGAACACCGCTGAAACTTCATTACAGCCAAGAGAAAAACTCTGAAATGCAAAAGCCAAATGATCAATGATATGAAAAATGATATTAATTCATGTCCTTTTATCCTCCTCAAGTTGGGCGACCCAATTAACCAACATTTTATGAATTTTCAAGTCCACTGCCATAATATAATATTTTTTATAGGTTTTTATTTAATAAATTTTCCTTATTTCTCCTTGGGCGGTGACTAGGAGAGAGAAAATAATATTTAATTATTATTTTAAAATTTTTTTTAATCTTCTGTCTTGGGCGGCGATTTCATGAGGAAATAATAATAAAATATAATATTAAAATATTATATTTCACTTTCACTCTCTAACTTGTCCATTTTCTATCTTTAAGTTGTTTTTTCATTTCTCCAATTTGGCTGCTCAAGTACTTGGCTAAATATTTTATTATTTTTGGCTAAATAAAAATAATATAAAAAATACCATTAGCCAAAAATATTATTCTCTGAGCTATGATTCCTTTTTTCAAACCTCAACAACATTTGTTTTTCCCACCTAGCTCAACCAAGACATTCCCTTACCAAGTAAATTAGCCTACGGGAATGGTGAATAGGCTGATATCCATCTTGCTCAGAAAGGGGACATTACACAGAAACTCGGCGAGTTTCTGACGCGGACTCCCCTTGCATTGTTAGGTTTTGAAGAAAAATTTAAACCTCTTGCATTAGACATTCCATCTCCATAAAAGATATTGACTAAGATTCTTGACTGCACTGAAATTCTTTAGCCTTGTCGTGAGAAGGTTCTCCAAATAGCCCCTCAAATGAATAGAAAAAGTAATTTGACTTGTCATCATCCCTTATGCAGTCACGGTCTTTTTGCACACCAATAGGAACTAGAAGACCTATTTGATCTTTGGATACTTGCATACCCTCATCTTCTTCAAACAATATATGATATATTGGTGTTATTGCACTTGTATTTGGATACTTGCATATCTCTACCTCTACCTCTCCCCTAGTTTTCAGTAGATTAGGGAAGAGGAAGATGTAAAATGTTGTATTTACATTTAGTTTTACTATTTTCATTTTGTTAGCTATTTATTGTATCAGGCTATCAGCCATAAGGATTCCGCATGAGGATGCAATTTTGTACTCAATTTGCATTCAAATAAATCAAATTTAATAGAAAACACTTTTGTACTCATTTATGGACTCATTGGATACATCTTGTCATTGAATTTTGCAAAAAACATGTGTTTCTAATGAAATTTAAGCAGTGTTTTAAGTTGCTGAGTTTTTGCCGAGTCGAGTTTTTTGGGCCTAACGGTTTTTGCCAGTCTGAGTTTTCCAACTATGGTGTTGGCTGTAATAGTCTATGACAGCAGAACTGTATATTTATGAGGAAATATACTATATGAGGATTACATGCCCTCTTGGATATAATTTATATTTATAATTTTATGGTCTTGAATCTCTTGATTGTGGACAAGGCTGAATGGTGTCTATGATTAAAAATTACCAAAATGGCAAAAACAAACAAAAAAAAAACTCTAAACAACAAAATGCATTTGTAGCTCGGGATCAATATGGAGAATCTTCACAACAAAATGCCAAGGGCAATGGAAAATGCTTGAAAATCGCATAGAAGGAAACCCTCGATACTGCATGGAAGAAAATGCTGAAAAATATGTTGAAATCCAACAAAAAAGAAGCAAAAATGAAAAAGATTCTTGGAATGTCTTTTATAAGTCAATTTCGGCGATTTTTTCCACCGCTAGGTGATTTTTATTGAGCAATCGTGAATTTTTAAAAAAAGTTGCCACGATTTTTGTGAAAAACTCGTTGGCGAGTTTTACTCGCAAATACTTGCGAGTTGGATTTTTCGGCAAGTACTTGCTAGTTTTTTGAACTATGGCTATACTGCTTATATGCTGGTCGTACCACCCTAGATTCCATTCACAAAATAGGGAATGCAGTTTGTGTGTTGTACCAGCTTCATTACCAGTCGTACCACTTTTGTATGGTGTTGTACAGTTTTTTGAAGGATGTTTGCAATGTTTCAGGTCGTTATACCAGTTTTGTATGGTGTTTTACGGTTTTTGGAGGATGTTTGCAGTCATTCTAATATCAACCATTCAGAGTTGAAATTGAATAATTATCATTGTTCCCAGTTGGTATTTTCTCCTATAGCTTGTTGTACAGTTTGGGGATTACTGTTTCGCCATATTTTTGTTTACTCTTGGCTATTGCATTTGATATGTTTGCTGATATAAATAATTTCAGTGGAGTTTGTTGCTGTAATAACCTGAGATATTGTGTAATTTCAGTAATCATGTTATATTATAAACTGAATGATTGCCTGCCAGTTTAGAATTGATTTGTTTCAGTCTGGAAGGCTATGTCACCACGACTTTAAATCTCAACTTTATTTCCAATTGTTTGCATGCATTGTAGAATTGTGAGGCTTGCCGCCAGAAAGTTAGTGTTGCAATCACCATATGCTTTCACCTTGCCCGATTCGGGAACTTGGTGATCGAAAGGTGTCAAAATTTAAAAAAAAAACAGTTTCAGACACTACATCATAGTCTAGTCCAACCACTTGTACTCAATTGTATCTACCATGTTAGATCATCTAACATACAAAATGACAACAATCATTTATTGCATTTGTTCAATAGATATATGTACAAATAAACATTCATAAGTCTTGAAAACTGGGTCATTACATATTTCTAATTCTTATGCAGTTTTTATTTTTATTGAAGGAATTTTATATTTAGACATGCAATCATGCAAAGTTGTATTTAAGACCAAAAAAGAGTAATTGTGTTACACTTTGTGCAAAAGTTTATTGTTCAAGCTCTTCTTGTATGTGTGATGAGATTGTTATCAACTTATGCTATATGCAATTTTGTCATATTCATTGAATTGTTTTGTGTGAAGGGTTTCGTTTATTGAATACATGTTACCAATAATTACAGGCTTTGTATTGTAATTGTTGTTAATTCGGGTGCTTGTAGCTTTGTATGCAACACTCAAGTGTTTAATTTATGAAATTTTGTCTTGTGTGTGATCAAAATCTTCGATTCAGCTCTTGTGTGGACATTCTTCTCGGTGTCTTCTTTTTAGCCAGCAAGTTTGTGTGTTTATGTTGTAATAGGATAGACTGTTTATAGTCATAAAAGATATGAAATCTTTTTTTTTTTGTGTATGGAAGTATGTAAGAATTGTTAAGTCTTGTGCACATACCTGATAAGAAAAAATACATGTAGATTAGTTTATTTTCTATTACATATTGAAAACCCCACAAAACAAGATGTAAAAATTGTAAGATTGTCTATAAAACAGTCTTCTAGGGTTTATGTTTTTATTTTTACAAGGGAGGTTCCTCTTCTAATTCAAAGAAAGGTTCTAGCTTACATGCTGTTCCAATTTGTGGTGTTCGGAAAATGACAAGTTAAAAAGTCAGATGGATATTAATTTACAAGGCTCTTGGAGCTCACTAACAAGCAAGTTGTTATTTACCCACGCCTTTGAATCCTTGTGGCTGTGTTCATATACATTTCATCCCTCAAATCTCCATCTAGGACTGTGATTTTTATGTATGTATGATATAGTATCTAGCAATATTACAATGTAATGGCTAGATCCAACCTAGTAGTCATCATCTTTGCAGATGGAGGGAAGTCTCTTCATAATCTATACCCTTCTATTGGGCAAACACCTTTCCACCAACCTCATCTTGTACATGTCTAAGGATCCATTGGCCTTGTACTTCATGTTATACATGCATTGACCACCAATAAGCTTTTGTCCTAATTGTAATTCAAGAAGAATCCAAGGGCATCATGCTTGACATACATAACTCCTATGTCACAAGGTTCGAGTTCGTGTTCGAATAAAAAATTTGTAATTAAATTCGCCTAATATAAATTTGATTTAAATATAATATATTAATATTAAATTTTTAAATTTATAATAATATTAAATTTTCAAATTTATAATAATATTAAATGTTAAGTTTTTTAATAAAAATTCAATCTAAATAAAATAATACTTGCTATTTAAAATGTCTATTATTAAAAGTTCAAAACAAATGTATTAAATTTTATTAAAAAACAAAATAAATAAAATATCTAAATAAATAAATTTAAAAAACCTAGAAAACAACTACAGTTTGCTCAAGACAATCGCTTTTAGTTTGCTAGCTGGACTTTTATAAAAAGTTTAATATAATTGAATTAATTTTAAAGGCTTAGATCATTCATAAATACATATTTAACCTTTGTTTATTTTAACTTCTAAACTATTCGAAGGGCAATGAAATGAAACAAAAATGCACTTCCCCCTGAGCGGCGTAGATGGGGATCTTGAGAATCAGTGCCCTTCGTGACCGGGTGCGATTGATCGAACCGAAAGACGAAGTAGCAGATCAAATGATAATTATGAAAGACGAACAAAATTATGAAAAACACCGAGGTCATATGGATCGAAGCAAAGGCATCCATCGAAAGATGAAGTAGCAGCGAACGGGTAAAAACCCTAACAAAAACGCCTTTGCCGACTCGTGTGCAGTTAAAAGCCCTACGAATTTGAAGTGAATTTTATCGATTTTTATAAGTTTTTAAAAAGTTCGGCGGATTTCGAACTTCAAGGGCAAAATTCGGTGAACCCTGTGACATAGCATAACTCTTTGCCATTCCTCTTTACCCATTCCTTTATCATAGAAATTAGGCTCATATGCAATGTAGTCATCAAAACAAATTTAAAAAATGTTGAATTATCATCAAAATTTAGTGAATTATACTCTCTTGCTTTGTCTCTTAGGTGTTCCACCTAAGATGCCTAAAGAGAGCTTTCCTTTTTGTCTTCTTCTATATTGGTCAGACCTGCCAGCAACCTCAAATAAAAAACAGTTCATCCTGCACACCTTGAATGTGACACATTTCTTCCCTCTTATCATCATGTGGCTCTTGTATATGCTGTCCCCGAATCTCCTTGATTGCTTCTTTGTTAGTATCGATCAAGAATGGAGGTTATGAACTAGATTGAAAATCTAAACTAGACTAAAATATTAAAATTCCTACTAACTGTCATCTTATTGAGAAAGACATCAGTCAACCTATATGCCAAAGAGTGATCTTACAAGCAATAAATATCATCTTCTTACACTGAGAATCTAACTTCTGTTTTCTTATGGGACAAGGACACAAACAATTGAAGCAAGGATTTCAAAACGACTTATCATTGGTTTTCTATTTGTCTGTGCCTCCTCAGGTGTGATTCTTTGAAATTTTCTTACAAGGACTTCTGTTGAGTAGATAGACAACATGAAAACTGGCTATGATGATGACTTAATAATCCATTGAGTGCCTCTGCTATTTATCTCAATAGGTTTGTCTTGATTGGGAGCCAGTAACTCCTTTCAACATATTAACCTTGCGCTCTAGCAAATTGAGGCACAGAAGCAGGGGCAAGAGGCAGGGGCTGTAATGACAGTCGAGGGACCCACCTCCTCCACACTAAAGCAAACAAGGGGGCTACCATGAGCCCCCACTACCGTTTTCCACTGTTTACCTCTCAAAGAAGTTATAGGTTCACTAAGTCTAAAATAATCTCATCCTTAACAAAAAAATCCACCAGCCACATGTACACCTCCCAAACACCTCTGAATCAGCAACCAGATGAATCAAATTCAAGGAGGCTATTGAAAATGACCTTATTTTAGTTCAGCGAATTTTTCTTCCCCCTTGTTGCTTGGCAACAAATCATGCAACCAAAATTTAATAGAGGGTCAAAAATCAAGGATCTAGGAAATTTTAACTTACCGTTGGCCATGAATAATGCCTAGAGAAGTTCATCACGTAGCCAAAACAATGTGGAGCACAATATTTAGGCACAAGTACAGATTGAATGAGGCTGATCTGTTGAGTAATATCAAGTGGTTTCAAGAATTGCCACACACGTTAAACAAAAACTACTTTGTATTAAAGAAAGATCATGTGGCAAATTGGTAATGCTCAAAAAGCTATATTTTGGTCGGAGATACAGAATGGATACAAGGCAATTGACTCCCACAATTTCAAGGAGTTAAAACAACTCCAATTTCAAAACCTATATAAGGTTTCTGATTATTGTTTGGACTCTACACTTAATTTACCACAATCGACTTGGAGGAACAAGGTTAAGAACTTGCATTCCTTGTAGTCTAAAGTGAACATCCTCATGGAAAAAACATATATTTGTTTGCTGATTACAGACACTGTATCAAATCAACTGACCACATTCAACTACAGAATTTGTACTACAGCTTCTGTGTATGCATCTCTCATTCATCTAAATGGCACTTCTCATAAGCAATGGGCAATGGAGATCCTTGGTTTGGCCTAAAACCAAATGCTTTCTTTGGCTATCTACCTAGGTCCTAGAATAAAATCCTCATACAAGACCAATTAATGAAGTGGGGTGGATTCACTGGCCCTAATGCTTGTCCACAGTTTGCAAACTTGGCGAGTTCTTGCTGAACTTGTGAGTTTTTCTGCCTGGCGAGTACTTGCCAAAGAGTTGAGAGATTCTTAGTGAGACTTACTGAATTTCTTGCTTGGACTTGGCAATTTTTCAAAAAAAATTGTCCTCTACAAAAAATACATCAGCAGTCGTTAAAACTATTTTTTTTGTTTTTCCTCTTCTTTTCTTTAGCGGTTGCAATCTCAGCAAATCAAATTGATTGTTGTTTGATTGGGAGTGCAACGTGAAGAATTTAGTGTTGATTGGAGTGCATTTGGGTTAGTATTTGTTTTGTTTTGTTTTTTTTTTCCCTTTTTTACAAAATTTCAAAACCTTTAACAATGCAAACCTTGTTGTTATTGTAATGTCCCCTTTTAGGAAGAACAAAATTTATTAATCCTACACACAATTTTACCTCTTGTATGATCGATTGCTCATAGTAATGCTTGTTGATATAATACCTTGTGCTGATCTAATACTTGTATTTAATGGAAGACCAATCTGTTGTCTGGTGATTTATATTACTATGTGATCTTTTTTACTTCACACTTCCTTTTTATATCTTCAATGGTGTATGGCTGCAACTATTGCCAAGAGAGGCAACACTTCATAAAGAGAATTATTCCCTTTTAATATATTTCTTTAACTCAAACCATATATATTACATCTCAGATATATCTGATGTTCTTATAAGGCTGCTAGTGTACATAAATATCTCTGAAATGGTATATTACAACTCAAAATATATTATTCCTTATATATTGCAGTTTTAAATATGCCATGAATATATTTACCATTTCCAAAAATTCTATATTATATCCTTCTTGCTGTTATATTTAGAAATCAGAATTATATTCCTTGTGTATTCTTTTCTATTTTCCTCACCCTCTCCAGATATATATATTTCTCCTTCCTTCCTTTTTCTCCCTTTATGTTATCTTCTTCCCATCTTTATACCCTCCTTTAATGAAGGGATGTGTCCTATAGAAAATAACCTTTAATTAATATGCACCTCTTTTATTTACTAATAATCTAACTTGCTTCCTCTAACATAATTGTTGCATTTATCTTTGTTTTAATAAACTTTATCTTTTAATAAACTTGGTCTATCTTTATTGATATCTTCGAAGGATATTAGTTAATATTAATTTTATATATTTTTATAATATTATATTTATAATGATCATACTTTATACTAATATTTGATTTAATATTTACATTGATAATTATAATTATTATATAATAATAATATTAATATTTATATTTATATTCATTATATTATAAATGATTATAATAATATTTCTTATTTATATTTATATATTATAAGACATTTGTCTTATATATATTATATGATAATTATATTATAATAACATTTATTTATATTTATATTAATATTAATATACATATTTATATTTATATAATATATATCATATATAATATTATAATTGTCTTTATATTTATTATATATAAGTACAATAAATATATTATAATATTACTTAATAATATTATATATGTTTATTAAGTATTATTATATACATAATTATCGTCCAATTTGATGATGACAAATAATGTCTTAATGTTGGGACATGACAGTCATGCTGCTGAAATTTTCTACCCTGCATGGAAGCATGGCACAATGGGTACAATCAAGGGCACAAAGAGCTGCAATTATTGCGAGTTTAATATGAGAGGAGGTATCAATTGATTGAAATACCACACCTTCCTCAAATTGCTGGTCAGGATGTCCATTTGTGTAGCCAAGTGCAGGAAGGAGTGAAGAGAGAAATGAATGCCTACTTTCTAGTTATGAGGAGAAGATAAATGAAAGGAAGAGACAAGGGAAGTGGTTGCATTGGTGATGAATTTCATGGCCACTCTTGAATCATTTGGAGATTCTCTTCTTGGCCCATGAAATCGACATTCGTCCATTGAGGAGAGTTTTAGCCCTCTAAATTCCCCATCTATTTTCTTTGCTCCTTGCAATGGTCTCGATGCATAAACTTTGCTTGAAAGTACTACTTGGACCATGAAGTGAGGATGGTGGCTACGAATTTTTGGTACTACAATAATATTCTATTTAATGTGGCAAACAACCCATATTGGGATGGATTGGTAAATATGATAATTGTTGCCAATGTGAGGTTTAAGGCACCAACTTCTCGGGATTTCAGTGCCTATTGTTAGAGGAAACCATCAAAAGTATATGACTAGTAGTAGATCATACGAAAATATGGCAAAAAAAGTGTTGCAGCATTTTATTGGATGGGTTGATAAAATTTTTAGTGTTTTCGAGTGGCACATCGATGTTCTTTTAGTTTGTAGATGCCTCACATGAAGTGAAGAATGCTAAGAATTTGTGCAATCTATTGGAGGGAGTGGTCTAGGAGGTTGGGCTAGAGGATGTCATCTGTAATGTCCCCTTTCTCTTTACAGAGTTAGTCTATCATTGGGTTCCCGTAGACTAACTAGCCTAGTTAGGGAACCATGGTTGGCAGAACCTTGGATGAGTTAATCGGTGGTGTAGATGTTGACTTGGGTTCAGTGGGATCCAGTTGGCACTTTCTAGAGGTGGCTTTGTTTGCTTTTTGCCCAGACTTGCTATTTTTAGTAAATTGGGGGTTTGTGCCGTTTCGGGAATCTCAGTGTTGGAGTTGAGGCGTCTCGACGAGACCTTTCTAACGAGCTATAGAACACAGGATTTCGATAATATCTTGGCCTTCGTTTTAAAGTCCGAAAGTTGATTAAATTATTAAAAGGGGACTTTACAAATATTAAAATCAAGTGGCATATTGAAGTCATATTAAGTGTCACCTAAGTGACTTGGGTGCCCATCTCTTGGGAATTATAAAGTGTTTTAAAATGAAATATTTCCCTCTCAAAAAGCAATGCCTCACTTGGGAAATAAAGGATGAAAAAAGTGATTCATTGGCTTATCTTGATATTGTGAAATTGTTTGTTTGCTCTGCTAGGGTTTTGAGAGGGTTTGAAGAGATTTGAACCCAGAGGGCTGTTGGGAACGAAAACTCCCTTCAGTGATAGCATTCTATAGATGTGCAATACCATCCAAAGGTGCTAATGAGGCAGATACATTCAGTATTTGCATTTGTGCTTCAATGGAGTTCATGTTGGAGAGGGTCTGTGGACTTTAATGATATATTCTTGCAGATTTTGGGGTGTTCATCTTTATTACACAGGTAAATGGCAGAATGCTGAATGATATTCACATAGAGCAAAGGCTCTTAAATAGGTTACAAGTAATTACAAAGAAAACAAGTTTCTATATTTAGAAACTGCCAAAGACTGCCAGAGATCGACACACGATCTTGTCATAATTACATACCGTTACAGGAAACTGACCATTAACTAAAAATAGGAGATTCTAAGTATAAAAGAATATCTTAATACCTGTTGATGAGGTTTTTGTGACTACAACAACATTAGAATAAAATACTGGGTATCCTATCCTCTCTTGAATAAAGCTTCTCAGACGCTGAACTATGTGATCGAATGAGACTGCTCCAAGGTTCCTTTTATGTCAGGTCTTGACGTGCATGGGGATAGACTCAGTAGAATGATGTGATTTGCTGGTAATCACGAAGGGGACTTACGTAAGATTGCTCTTTCAGGGTCATGGAATTCATTTCTGGGATTCGGACTGGGATTTGCGGGTGAATGGAATTCTTTCACAGATTGACAACTGGAATTCTAAAGTTCCATTCCTATAGAGGCGAATGATTTGGCGATGAAACTCTGGAAAACTAATCCTAATGAAGATCTAAAAGAAAGTGAAAAAGATAAGGTAAGGGTTCAGGGGTTTAACTAATTGATGGAAGAAGACTGCTGCTGAAGATAGAAACTGGAACCAGTCCTCTGCTTCGTCATGAGACAACAGCTAGGCAGGGGCGGTGCTATCTTCTAAGGGGGAATAAGGATTTTCAGACTGCTTCAGTAAGAGACATGGATTTGGTCATACGGAACAGTCGAAGTTAGGTTCGAATTAAGTTCAGACTAACCATGCACGATGATTTGCAAGCCACAGATCACCAATGGTATGAACAAACAGATTCAAGCATACAACAGTAATAATCTCCATCTTTCTAACTAATAAAAATATGAAAATACAAGAAAGAACTTCAATATCTTTCAGATTTGCTCCAAGAAATCAATAAGACCATGCCAAAAATCCAAAGGAATATATGAACACCATTCTTCAATGCATATATAATTACTTCAGAAGTTTATATCACAACAATCCAACTGATTTTGGAGTTCCAGCTCATAAGAAACTATGCAGAAATGAAAACTAGCTACTAAGGAGCTCTAGGAGCTTTAGAATGGTAAATATCAGAAAAGGAGAGAGAGAGAGATTACAATGAGGCATCCCTCAGCCTTTATATAGGCTCTCAAAAATATCCTAGGGCAAAAGGAAATCAGATTTCCTTGAAACATGTGCCCTAGGTTACAAATCCTAGAAAAAGCAGATGGGGTCGTCAGAATATCCATGCAGGAGACCGCCACCTGTCTAGGTCGTCAGAATGTGTAAGGAAACTTTCCAGCTGTCCTGGTCGCCACCTGTCTAGGACTTCTGGATAGGACTGTCCTGTCTGTCCGGAACTTCCTTGGTCGCAAATTCCATGATGTCCTGGAGTCCTTTATCCTGAGCGCAGATTCCAGGGTGAACGGGATTTTCATGTGGAGGAATCCTTCCTTGAGCAGGGGCGCACTTTCCTTAGGGTCCTGGAATGGAATTCCTTCCTGAGTTGGAATTCCCTGTCATGGAATAGGATTCCCTGTACTGGATTCCTGGGTTGGATTTCCTCATCCTTGGCATGGATTCTCATTCTTCCTGATGGATGGTGAACTTGAAGTGTATCCTCTTGGTTTTCCAAGGATTGATCCTCCTGTTCGGAACTGGAATCCCTGATACTGGACTTGGAGTGATTTCTCCCATTCCACCATCCTTGATGCAGGCATTCTCTGTCATTTGAAATCTTTGGAAGGACATCTTGATCTTCCTTATCCCTTTGTGCGAAGTCTCCCTGTCGCCGAACTAGAATCTTTGGTGTTGCCTTCCCTTCCCTCGGTATGCATGTGTAGTCTTCTTATTGTCGGAACTCCTGGATCCTTGAAATGGTCATCATTTCCGGCACTTGAACTCTCTGCATCCATCGTGCTTGCCCCGGATCATCCTCCTTCATGCTCCTCATGGAACTTATCCTCGTCTTGGATTCCTGCAAAACATGGGAAACCTCAAATAGTCATGATGCACAAAATCCATAAATACAATACAATATGAAATGAAACATGAATGATTTTGCAAGTTTTGATCAATTTCACTTATAAATTCCTGAACAAACAAAGGATTTCCCTCATTCTCCGGCATTCTTCATACTCGACTGAATTTTCCTTCATTCCAGGGTTACCAGGCATGGACAGGAGGAATTTCAGTTGGTCGGGGATTCCTAGGAGCCGGGGATTCTTGCTCATCCTGGAATTCCACTTGTCCCGGAGGATGAATTTCTGCCCTCCTTGCTCTGGAATTGAATTTGAATGATTGTAAATGACTTGGGCGCCCTCCATTTATAGGTAAGTTGTCCTTCTTTGCCACTTGGCCGACCTAGGTTGGAGGAGAAGAAATTCCTTAACCGCCAAACTTTTCCCTTAGCCGACTTAGTTTTTTTGTCTTTTCTGTTTTGTCGGTGGTCGGGGATTCGTGAATGTCGGGGAATTTGGAATGTCGGGGAATTTGGAATGTCGGGGAATTCCTGAGGTCCAGGATTTAGCGACGTCGGGGATTTACTGATGTTTTGGATCTTTCTTCCCTAGCATAACTTTTGAACTTTTGCCAAAATCCAGCTAAGTCCTGGAACAGTATCCTATGGAATCTTACTCAGATGGAAGGTTGCACTTTGCTTTTTGCGGAGGAACATGGCGGGATGTGTCCTTGGACTTCTATGTTCAATCTTTTGGATATTTGCTAAGGGCTTCATCACTCTGTTTTGGCAGGGATAGATTTTCTTATGCTGGGATCAGAGACTCCATTTTAAAACCAGAAGTACCCTCCATCGTGTTTAGGGATTCCGGACTTCGAGGTATAACAGGCGAGGAATTCTTCCATGCAAGAGCTGGCAAACTGGGTTCCGGAATTTCACCCCGCAGGTCTCCCATTCTAGACTGGATTAGGAATGTCCAAGGGCGCAGAATCCAGAAGGTCAAGGATTTTGCGCCCAGGACAAAATTTGTCCTAGAGCGCAGAATCCAGAAGGTTAAGGAATTTGCGCTCAGGACAAAATTTGTCCTGGAGCGCAGAATCCTATAGGTGCTGGAATTTGCGCCACTTGCCTTTGGAGTTCAGTTTTAGGGAATCTAAGTCAAGGATTTGCATTTTCCTGAGTTTCGAAGTGGGATTCTAGTTTTGCAGTAGGTTCATTCTCCTAGCTACTCCATGGAGGTTCAGATGTTGATACAGGGTCAGAAAACGGAGTTTATTTCTTCCATCCTCGTTCCTTCCATCCTCGCGGAATCTGTTACTTCCAAGGCGGGATGAGAGGTTCGTTCGTTCCATCCTTCGTTTCTTCCATCCTCATTTGTTCCATCTTCCGAGAGTCTGTTACTTCCAAGGCAGGATGAGGGGTTCGTTTCTTCCATCCTCGTTTGTTCCATCCTCCGAGAGTCTCTTTTCGATGGCGAGACATGAGGTTCATTTCTTCCATCTTTCGTTTCTTCCATCCTCCGGGAATCTGATGGCAAGACACAAGGTTCGTTTCTTCCATCTTTCGTTTCTTCCATCCTTCGTTCCTTCCGCAATCTTCGTTTCTTCCATCCTTCGTTCCTTCCATCCTCCGGGAATCTGATGGCGAGACACAAGGTTCGTTTCTTCCATCTTTTGTTTCTTCCATCCTCCGGGAATCTGATGGCGAGACACAAGGTTCGTTTCTTCCATCCTTCGTTCCTTCCATCCTCCGGAAATCTGCTGGCGAGAGACAAAGTTCGTTTGTTTCATCCTTCGTTTCTTCCATCCTTTGTTCCTTCCATCCTCCGGAAATCTGTTGGCGAGAGACAAAGTTCGTTTGTTTCATCCTTCGTTTCTTCCATCCTTCGTTCCTTCCATCCTCCGGAAATCTGATGCCGAGACACGAGGTTCGTTTCTTCCATCCTTCGTTCCTTCCATCCTTCGTTTCTGATGGCGAGACACAAGGTTCGTTTCTTCCATCTTTCGTTTCTTCCATCCTCGCGGAATCTATTACTTCCAAGGCGGGATGCGAAGTTCGTTTGTTCCATCCTTTGTTTCTTCCATCCTCCTAGAGTCTGCTATGGAATTGGCCAAGTCTGGTAGCCTGAAATCCTAAAAAAAAATGACTAAGTCTGAAATCTGGTGGATCTTCCAAATTCTAGATTCTGCATGTTAAATCCGGTGGATTCGAGACCTATCTCAAACATCCTGAAAGGTATATTGAAAAATATTTAAAGTATAAGAAATTCAATCTCTCAACTTATACTTAAATATATTTTTTAATATACCTTTACCCTGAAGACGCTGAAAAATGGCAAAGACTGTCCTTGAGCGCAAAATCCAGAAGGTACTGGATTTTGCGACCAGGACAAAAAGTGTCCTGTCGCAATTCCAGCCTTCTGGAAGGGGATTCATTAAATGCTAATTGTCTCTTGAAATTGCCCTAAGTCTTCGTTTTGCGAGTCTTCCGAGCCATGAAATGAGGTTGAGTGCCGGACCGAGATTTAAAGAGATATCCCTTGGTTTTGACCTTCCGGACTAGAGTTGTCAAGCCGGGACTAAGTTCCATGACTGAAGGATGATCATGCCAAGGAGTGGCAGTCCCTGTTGAACTCCGCAATCTTGGTTGGAAGAAGAATCTAGATAAACTTTGAAACGGAATTCCAGGCCGGAATTCCTTGAACGAGACTCCGAGATAGGTACTTCCGAACAAGACTCCGGACTGGACCTCTGGGCTGGATTCCTGGACTGGAGTCCAGGAATGACTTCCTGAGTGGGACATGGAGTCTTGGAACAAGATTAGAATTGAGTTCCATGCCGGGAATGGAGAGGGTTCTAAGGTGGAAAGATGGGTTTTGACATGGAAATGACAAGCCTTATTGAATTCAAGACCCTGGATTGGAACTTCGGGACAAGAATCCAGACAGGAACTTTGGAATAGGATTCCTGGATAGGAACTTTGGAATAGGATTCCTAGATAGGACCTTCGGGACAGGATTCCCGGATAGGAACTTTTGGACTGGAGTCTTGGAACAGGAACTTCCGGACTGAAGTCTTGGAACAGGATTCCTTACTCATCACGGAGTCTTATGCTGAGAGCGACGGATTTGGATTTCTTATGGAATGATGGACTTATGCCATGGATTGGTCAGTTTTGATCGAGGAATGATAAGTAGGACATTATTCATCCTCAGGAGAAATTCACTATTTCAAGCATTCCTAATGTTCCCTATGAGCTAACTGCTTGGACATTCTTTCCTAGCTTCATGGATTCAGGCAAGAAACTGCAAGATCAAAGCAAAAACGACGGCGAAAGCGAGCAAAAGAGGGGGTCCCCATTTGCAATGGGGCGATGTGTGAAAACGTCACAACAATACCCTCCCTTAATGGTCAACCTATTCACTACACCAAGAGACCCCCTGAATTTTACAAACTTGTCAGGACTAAGGGACTTGGTGAGAATATCAGCTGTCTGATCCTCAGTCGGAACATACAGCAACTGAATTGATCCGTCTTCAACCAACGATCAGATGAAGTGACAATGCGTCTCTACATGCTTGGTTCTTTCATGGAAGACCGGATTCTTGGCAAGTTTGAGAACTCCCTGATTGTCACAAAATAGGGGAGTCGGACCTGCTTGAGATAGTCGCATATCTGCAAGCATCCGGCGAAGCCAAACTGCCTCACAAGCTGCCTTCACTGCACCTCGATACTCAGCTTCTGTGGAGGAGAGTGCTACAGCTTGCTGCTTCTTACTGGTCCATGTGACGGCACCGGATCCCAAACTGAACACATACCCAGAAGTTGATTTTCTGTCATCAACTGAACTTGCCCAATCTGAATTTGTGAAGCCTCTACGGCTGGGATCAGAATTCCTTGTGTTAAGAATTCCAAAGTTAGAAGTGCCTTTCACGTACTGCAGCACATGCTTAGCCACTACCCAATGAACAGCCTTAGGAGCTGTCAAAAATCGTGAAATGTAGCTGACTGCAAAACTGATGTCGGGTCTAGTAGCAGTCAGGTAGATAAGACTGCCTACTAGCTGTCTAAACAGAGACTCATGAACCACTGGTGAGGCAGACTTAGCGGACAACTTAAGTCCTTTTTCCATCGGGGTGGAGGCTGGTTTGCAGTCCTACATTCGGAACCTATCCAGAAGACTGCGAGCATACTTCGACTGAGAGATGAAGATGCTGTTCTGAGTTTGCCAAACCTCAACACCTAGACAATAGTGTGAAAGTCCCAAATCTGTCATATCAAAGGATTTGCACATGTCATGTTTGATCTTATCGATCAGGTGTGCCGAGCTACCAGTAATGAGCAAGTCATCCACATAGACAACGAGCAACAATATATTATTACCAGTATGTTTGATGTACAAATTTGGATCAGATGGACTCCGCTTAAAGCCATGATCTGTGAGGTACTTGTCGATTTTGATGTACCATGCTCTTGGAGCCTGCTTCAAGCCATAAAGTGCTTTGACCAGTCTATAGACTTTCTGTTCTTGTCCGGCAACCTTGAAACCAGGAGGTTGCGTCATATAGACTTCTTCCTGCAACTCACCGTTGAGAAAGGCACTTTTGACGTCCATCTGATGGACTTTCCATCCAAACTGGGCTGCTAAGGCAAGGACGAGCCGTATGGTACTCATCTTGGCTGTAGGAGCAAAAGTCTCCTTATAGTCGATGTCTTCTTTCTGTGAGAAACCCCGAGCAACAAGCCGTGCTTTGTACTTGTCCAGGGTTCCGTCAGCCTTGTACTTAACTTTATACACCCATTTGCAGCTAATGGGTTTCTTCCCTGGAGGAAGGTCTAAAAGGACCCAGGTGTGGTTCTTCTGAAGGCTCTGGAGTTCTGATTCCATCGCCGTATCCCACTCTAGAATACCTTTAGCCTCTGAATGAGTCTGAGGCTCATAGACACTGTGCAGGTTGGCCATGAGAGCAAAGTTTACTGTATGCTGTTGTTTGCTCTTATTCCGAGAGGATCTACCCTCAACAAGTTCATCATCATGAAGATCGGCAATCGTCTGAGACCACCATTTGGGGCGACGGGTAGATGGGCCAATGTCAGGTTCAGTAGGAGGTTCTGGAATAGGTGCAACAGGTAGAATAGGTGCATCATGTAGAACAGGTGCAGCAGGAGGATACTTAGGATCATCCTCAGGGATGTCAAACTGAGAATCATCAGAATTTGAAGAATTATCAGCATCCCTCCCATAAAGTGGACCTAATGGAAGACGGACACCCAAGTCAGGAGCCTTCAAAGGCTGATCTTCGGATTGCTGCACAGAAGAGGGAGAGAAGAAGGGTCCCCGCTCTTCATCAAAAACCACATCACGACTGAAGATGAGACTGTCTGTCTCAATGTCAATGAGTCGATAGGCCTTGTGGTTATCATTGTATCCTGTGAACATTAATTTTTGACTCTTGGAGTCCAGTTTAGAGCGCTTGGCATCAGGAATCCAAACATAGGCAAGAGAGCCAAAAATTTTCAGATGACTGACCCGCAGCTTGCGGCTAGTCCAGACTTCTTCTGGAGTTTTATCCTTAACTGCATAGGTCGGAGACCGGTTAAGAAGGTAAACTGCAGTGAAAACTGCTTCTGCCCAAAATTTCTTAGGAACACATCTGTGCTCCATCATGGAATGGGCTAACTCAGTTATAGTGCGGTTGCGCCGCTCTACAACACTGTTCTGTTGAGGAGTGTAGGGTGTGGTCAATTGGCGTTTGATGCCATGTGTATCACAGAAGTTGGAGAATGCATTTGAACAAAATTCCCCCCCATTATCTGACCTAAGAGTTACAATGGAACAACCAGACTCTTTTTCTACTAAGGCCTTAAACTTCTGAAAAACTGAAAACACATCTGATTTCTGTCTAAGAAAGTAAACCCACATTTTCCTACTGAAATCATCAACAAACAGTAAAAAGTATTTGCATCCAGTAACTGAAAGAGTATTCATAGGGCCACAAACATCAACATGAACCAACTGAAGTACCTTGGATGTGCGCCAGGAGTTGCCAGTCGGGAATGGCGTGCAATGTTGTTTCCCAGCTTGACACGATCCGCAGACACTGAAGTTCTGAGCCTGAATCTCAGGGAGCCCATCTACCAGGTGCTGTCGGGAGAGCTGAGACAGGTAGTGCACATTCAGGTGCCCATACCGCTGATGCCAGAGACTGGTAACCGAAGAGTGTCGAGCTGCTAGGGCTGATTCAGGAGGACCATCTGAATCCACAAGTCGATAAAGACTATGGTCCTCAATGCCAACAGCTACAGTGCATTTGGTTTCCCGGTCGATGATCGAGCACTTGTGAGCGCTGAACACCACATCAAGTTGTGGAGAGTGTTTCATGATCTGGCTGACTGAAAGCAAGTTAACTTCCATACCAGGAACATAATATACGTTGAGGAATATGATTTTCCTCCCACCAGATTGAAGCTGAACAGTGCCCTTACCGGCAACTGTGTACACTTCTCCACCACCGAAGACCACTGAATCACTGAAAGGGGAGAGTTCTGTAAACTAGTTACGACAATGAGTGAAGTGACGTGAAGCACCTGAATCAATGTACCAGGCAGAGGATTGTGCATGGTCTGCAGGTCTTGTAGCCATGAAGGCGTAAAACGTAGACTCCTTCTGCTTAGTGTGCTCCGCACTGTTGGCCTTCTGTTGAGACCCTCCCTGCTTCTTCTGTTCAGAAGCGATACGTGTGCGACAATCTTTCTTGATGTGTCCAAACTTGTGACAGTAGTTACACTGAATGTTCTTCTTACCGCTGTCCTGAGATGGCGCTGGCTGATTCTGCTGTGGAGGCTGACTTTTGCCTTTATTCTGAGCCTGAAATTTGGCTGCAAAAGCCTGCTGTAAAGAGGACGAAGAAGCACTACTACCAAACTGTTGTTTCCAGCGATCCTGCTGCAAGAGGATAGTACAGAGTTTTGGAAACTTTAGATCAACATTAGATGATGTAATGTTGAGAGTCTCAATGAAATGTTCATAGGACTTAGGTAGACTTTTCAAAGTGATCACAACCAGGTCTTCTTCCTCCATTTTTCGTCCAATAGCCTCCAGCTGATCTCTGATCTCCTGGATCTTGTTCAGGTGCGTCTGCAAAGATGTCTTCTCATCCATCATGATAGAAAACAATATATTTTTCAGGAAGAACGCACGGCTCCTGTCGGAGGTTTCATGCAAACCCTTCAGATGGTCCCAAATCTCCTTTGCTATCTTTCCAGCCGGAATTTGAGGTAGTTGATCATCTGTGACTGATAGCTTAATGAGCATGACTGCTTCATGGGTTTGTTTGTCAAACTTATCTTGGTCTTTACCCGCGGTTGCTGGACGAGTGGTAGTGCCTAGAATGATCTGAGCGAGGCAGCGATATTCAAAGATGGTCATCATTCGCTGCTTCCAAGTGTTGTAGTTGCGGCCGTTGAACTGCTGATTGCCTGCCAACATAATATTGGACAAGCTCGCCATTCCACATGCTTTTCGAGGCACGAAAGAATGACGAACAGAAGTGGATGCGAACTGAAATTCCAGACAGAACACTGCAGGTATGCCGAACAAAATAGAACTGACACAAATTTCGGTATAGGTACGTTGCACGAAAAATGGTGCACGGAAAACGATGCATCCAAAAAAAAGATGAAGACCCAGAAATTTGCTCGAAAAACCCACCAGGAATGTCTTCGAAAAGAAAATTTCGTCAAATTTTTGAGGGTCAAAACCCTAGACGAAAAAATTCTGTGCCCTAGGCATTCAGAAATTTCAGAAAACTAGAAAAAAATTTGGACGAAGACCCAGAAATCTGCTCAAAAAACCCACCAGGAATATGTCTTTGAAAAAAATTTTCGTCAAATTTTTGAGGGTCAAAACCCTAGACGAAAAATTTCCGTGCCCTAGGCACTCAGCAAATTCGAAAAACAGGAAGTCTGCAAAAAAAAAAATCCGGCCTCACCGAAAAAAACAAGAACCAACCAAAGAGTCCAAAACAAATTCAAGATTCGAAAAAAAAAAAACTTGAATAATTTCAAATGAAATTATGCTTTTGAAGTCGAAGCAAGCTCTGATACCATATTACACAGGTAAATGGCAGAATGCTGGATGATATTCACATAGAGCAAAGGCTCTTAAATAGGTTACAAGTAATTACAAAGAAAGCAAGTTTCTATATTTAGAAACTGCCAAAGACTGCGAGAGATCGACACACGATCTTGTCATAATTACATACCGTTACAAGAAACTAACCATTAACTAAAAATAGGAGATTCTAAGTATAAAAGAGTATCTTAATAATCTTGAGCAGATTGAAGGATAGCGAAATACACATTCTTGTGTGGCTGATATTGAAAGTTTGTGGAGATTCTAGGACTGAAATACTTTCCGTTGCTGGCCGTACCTGTGCAAGGACAGGCTGTACCAACTTTGGGTCTTTTTAGTGTTGGTTTGAGCATATTTACCTTCAATTCATGGGCGCCTAGCCTCTTTACTGGCAACCAGTTTGAAATAGAGAAATTTCAAGGGTTTCCTAGTGTTTATTGCTGCTGTTGTAACTTCCAGCCAGGCTGTTCAAGGCTGCCAGGAGGACGTGGCATAGGTTGGAGGTGAAATCTTTCATTGTTATGGCTGATACTACTCTCAGAGTGGGCATCTAGGGTCTTAGAACATCTGATATCATTTGTATTGCATACACTCTGTCATTTGGAGTGATTTGGAGGGGTTCTACACTACCTAGTTTGATGGTCCAGCTACAACACATGTATGAAGTTGCAAATTTTGATATGGGTATGTGATAGTAATTCATATTTGGTGATTTTATGATCTGGGTATCTAATATTTTGTTCATAACTATTGTACTTTTTCTAGGTTTTCATTACATGCTCTATATTGTATTGATTCTGGCAAACACATCTCAAGAAAACGAAAACCCCTTCTGCATCTTCTGTCTAGTTTGAAAGATCACTCAAAAAATTAATAAATAACACTATTAAGATTAAATAAAGAACCACCAAGTATGGCACATTACATCATCCATATTGTCATAAACAATGCAATTGATTTAAGAGAGAACCCACCATTTGTTGGAGTCCTTGTGCTGCCCATTGCTTGGATTTAATATTTGGGAACACTGGGAAGATTGGATGGATAAAAAATGTGGTTGAATAATCTAAAAACATTACTAGATTTATTTACAACCATACTTGGGTCTTTAGTTTGATGAAAGAGCACATAAAAGACAAGAAGCTTGTGTTAATTGTGGGCGACATGATTTACCACAAACTTCATCATTTGTAGAGCATTTTATGGACAATTCTGTCTCTCAAGTATATGTTTGTTAGCAATGCTTGGTTGGACTATCCATATTCCAAAAGGCTAGAAGGGGAGAAAGCCACGAGAATGGTTTTTTATGAGGTGTTTGTGAAGAATGCAAAGGAGATACTCAAAGTATTGAACTTAAGTTTTAGAGGAAATTTTGTATTTACTTGTTTTTTGTCATGTCTCCATTTCTGGAGTGATCACATGTGGAGTTGATGATTAGCCTATTCACCATTCCCGTAGGCTAATAATTGTGGTAACAAAATGATCTTGGTTTGAGCTTGGTTCTAGAGGATGAAAATCTATAATATTGGCTCAACAGGTGATATCATTTGGATTTTGTCTAAGTGTTACTTGTGTTATTTTGCATATAGCCAAAATGTTGTGTTTTTTCTAGCCAAGGATGGGAAAAATAAATGTTGGAGATAGAAAAGTGGAAAGATGGAAAATGCTATCTTTAATTGCATTTTCAAATATATATTTTCTCTATATTTTTCCCAACGCCACTTTGGAGGAGTACAAAATAAAAATAATAAAATATTATTATTTTTATCAAGTGGGTCCCAACGCCAAGGAGGATAAATTAATAAAATATTAATATTATTTGCCCAAAAGGAATCGCCGCCCAAGAAGGAGATATCATTTAAAAATATTTTTCATGGGATAGCCGTCCAAGGCGGAAAAATAAGTATTTTAAATAATATTTATTATTATTCTAGAGGGTCACTGCTCAAGGAGGAATTATTTAATAAAATAATGAGTTTTTTAAATATGGGCGATCCGATGGTGATAAGGGAAAACAATAAAATATTAATATTTTATTGGTTTTTAAATGAATGAGTGCAAGGAAGTGCAAAGCATTTAAAATTGTTCAAAAAGGATTGCATTTTCATTGGTGGATTTGAAAATTAGCAAAATTGGGCAAATTGGGACGCTTAGGTGAAGGAATGCATAAATAGAGGCTCTTGATTTCAATTTGCAACTATTGATCATTTGGTATTTTTGCATTTTGAGAGCTTCTCTTGACTGAAATTGCATTTTCAGTTTGCTCAAGGCGGTGTTCCCTTGGCATATTGTGGATTGGTGATGATCCCTTTCCACCATTATGGGATGATATCGAGTAGATTTCATCATGGAGCTTAAATTTGGTATTTGCATGGAGATATATTGCAGATTTGGAGAGTTATTGGGTTACATTTCATCCTAGATTGACATTGAAGCATTTTTGGTTGGATCTATTGGCTTGTTGAGGGTTTTTCATGCAATTCCAGCCATCATTATCAATCTCATTTGCAGGGTACAACAGGTTTATCAGAGGGTTTTATATAGGTCTGAGCACATTTGATCATCATTTGAAGGGTTTGAAGTCATTAGGATCTTCTAAACTTCCATTGCTGCCTTCCTAGTGCCTATCGCTAGCCATTGGAGACATATTTTGGCATTTCTTGTAAATCTGGGTAGTGCATATCAGGTACATCAGACTGATCAACAAGTACAGTAGTCATATCAGGAGGTACAACAGTGTTTCAGGGTCAGCTACAACATACATTCATCCCTAGTTGAGCTACTACTTCATTGGTCATCATGGCCTATCATTTGGCTAGGGTTTTTGTACATAACTGCTCACATATTTCATTTGTATGAGGTCTGATCCAAAAATCAGTCAAGTTTGATATAACAGACCAGCCAACTGCCATATGTAATCATTTCTTTGAAATCAATAAGAAGTGAAGTGGATTCCGGGTATGTTATTTGATGGTTGACATGCTTTGATTTGCTATATGGTATTTGATGTTTCATGTTCATATTGTTCCATTTGATTACATGATTGCAAAAGATTGCATAAAGAATTCAAAAAAACTTGCATAGGATTAGTAGGGTTCTTTACAGTGGTATCAGAGCCTAGATTCTGCCAGCCTTTGGGTTATGCAGCCACTCGAAGTTGGTCCACATAGGTATTACTTCAGGAGAAGACCAGGTCAGCGAGAAGGAGAGGTTAATACAGGTACAAGAACACAATCACACATGGAGAGAGGTGGTGGTAATGGTAGCCCTGGAGTGGTGCGTGGCAAAATATATGAATCAAGAGTCCTAGATTTACGAACTCTAGGCCCAAGAACACTGCCGCTGGCAGTGGCACTAGTAGTAGCAGTAGCAAGTGTTCCACTTCCAACACTTAGAGGACGAAATGGAGGCATGGAAGAAGACTCTCCACTACCACCAACACTTGCCATCTCCTCTATTTGCTTCCTTTTCAATTCTTTTTTTTGCTCAAATGTTTCTAGTTGCACTTTCACCTCTCGTATAACCTCAAGAGGCGCTTTTCCGCATGGGTTAGCATCATGGATTGGTATTTGTGCAAGATGGTAATTCAATCTATTAATGCCTCCTCCACGAAAAATTGTTTTGCAATAAAAACATTTTGCTTTTCCTTTCTTTTGGCCAGGCATAATTTCAGCATGTTTCCAAGAAGGGTCCTTTCTAACTGGCTCTTTGGACATTGTGATAAAGATGATTTGAAAATTTGAAAATCTCAAGTTTCAACATTGCTGCAATAACATATAAAATTTATAAATACAAAAAAAATTAACATTTGTGATTTATAATTATTAAAGTAATAAAAAAAATGTAGGGTTTTCTTACAAAAACACCTAGGGTTTACTAAAAAAAAAATCTAAACACCTAGGGTTCTTTCTTTGATCTACTATAATAAAATAGAAAGAAGAAATGAAATGTAAAGAAAAATGCAAATTTTGGTTAAAAAAAACACAAAAAACCCTTCAAAATACAAACTTACCTCTAAATATAGCTTGAAATCAATAAAGAGCTCCTTCCAATCCTTTGTAGACACCTCTAGATGCACCAAAAGTAACTACGAAGCTGCCCCAATGCGATTCAACAATCGATTTTTACTCTACCTCCTTGTCGGTTTCCCTACAATGCACTTCAATTTTTTCTCACAACTCTCTTTTCTCCTTCCCCTTTGGCTTCAAAATGAAATAATGTTGCTTTTAGGGTGGAGGAGGAGCTATAAGTGAAAAAAAGAACAAGTTGAAGTGAGTTTTTTTATGTTTTTTAAAACTTTTTGGCGTTTTTCTGAGCGGCTGAGTCTACATGACGGGAATCGGCGAGTTTGGCGAGTCCGGTGATTTTTTGGCAAAAATTCAACGAATCCGAGTCCGAGCCCCCCAGACTCGGCCAGGGTGCCTTGCCTTGGACTTGCCGAGTTTTCGCGAGTCTTGGCGAGTTTCGTTACACTGACTGAAATACACGCTGCCACACCAAATCATAGCTAAGTCTATGATAGTTATGGACAAAGAATCATTTCATGAGGACATCTACGAGGATTTTTCATTGTGTATCAGCATGGGACAACAAGGGCATGATGGAGAATTTCACACATTTGGCAAATTGGGTGCATACTTTAGGAGGATTGTGACACTTTTGGTGAGTAAGTTGCATGAGCTTCCTTTTGCAAACCTTGAGCAGCTTGGTATGGTACATATGAAACCACTCAAAAGGCTTAGATTGCTTTGGGATCCAGGAATTGATTGGTATGATTGATTCTAATTCAGATTTGGTACTTGTGATTGCTTGAGGGCAAACAATCTCGGGGTGGGAGGACTTGTAATGTCTCCTTTTTGAGCTTGGCTTGGAAAAGAGAATATTGTTGAGGCTTGGAGAATGGAATGTTGATTTTTATGGCTTCAACTAATTTTCTATGACAAAACAAAGTTGGCTAATGACTTTTTGTATTTTTGTGGTAATTATGGAAAAGTTAAAATGATTTAAAAATTAGCCAAGGAGAAAAGCGACCCAATTGGAGGAAAAAGAAAATTAGAAAAAATGGGAAAATAAGGGAAAAAATGGAAAATAAAATATAAGGCAAATAATATTTTATTAATTAAAATATTATAATATTTTATTAATTAAAATATTATAATATTTTCCCACAAGTGGCCGCCCAAGGCAAAATGGTGAAATAAAATAAAATATTAATATTTTATCTCTCTAGGAGGCCGTCCAAATTGAAATAATAAAATAATATTATTTTATTATTATATTCCTCCCATGAGGCTGTTCAAGTTATGGAATTGAAAAGAAAATTAAATAAAATTATTTGGCTATGATGGTGGACTCTAAAAATCATAAAAATATGTTGAAATTGGGTGCCCAAGTTGAGAAGAATAAAAGGAGGTGAATTGAGGTCATTTTCATCATTGAGCATTTTTACATTTTGGAGATTTTCTCTTGGCTGCAACTTTGTTTCAGCCTTATCTAAGGACGAAAACCCATGGATATTAGTGGTTTGGACGAAAATTCATCCCACTTTGAGAGATGAATTCACCTAGGATCCATTATTGAGCTTATTTGTAGGTATTTCATGGAGTTGAAGCTTCAAACAGCTAGGGTTTGAAGACATATTGCAGGTTGAAAGCAAAGAAATTCAGATCTGAGTGTTTTTTGATCATATTTTCATCAATTAAGCTCAAATAAGGGTTTGTAGGTGGAGTGATCAACATTTGTAAGTGGAGCGATCAGCATTTTATTGGTTGGCAACACATTTTGGTATTCTGATTTTTATAGCAGACCTCTGCAATTTCATTTCAGTCATTGATCATCATATATTGAGGCTACAAGGTCATATATTTATTCCAAACCCTAATCGCCTCATTTTTGGGCATAGCCACTTTGCATTGGAGAGGTTTTCGGGTTTGCATTGTCTAGGGTTTGTATTCAGATTTCGTATCAGCAGCTACAGGTTTCATATCAGTCACATTGTGGTGGATTTGTCTTCATTTCTTCACAAGGAATCATCATACCTAAGGCGGCCAGCAAAGAAGGACAACATTGCATCATTGTTGTATCATTGTTTGATGATTTGGATCACATTTTGATCATCTTTATATGCATATGTAAGTCTGAAATTAAAATCAGACATTGACTGTTGTAATCAGCCATCATCATTTCAATAAAGTTGCCAAGCTTCATTATCCGGGTATGTTCTATTGTGCTATGTAATTCCATATCTTCAATTTGATATTGTATATTTGCTGGTTTACTTCATTTCAGTCATCTATTGGTGTTGTTTGGATGTCATATTGTTATTTTTCCATCTTCATATCATTGCAAAAACAAATGTGAAAACAAAGCATCAAAACTCCAAGCAAAACTTCCAAAAACAAATCAGAAAATTCAGGACAGTGAGCTAAAATTCAGATCAGAACTACTAAGGGTTCTTACACAATGATCCATATTTAGATTGGATTGTCAAAGATGTGGAAGTAATGTTCATTGATGAAGATCTTGCTGAATTGGAGAGAGAAGCAACATTAGTGGAAGAATTCGAGGAAGACATACTTGAGGAATCATTCACTAATCATTCACTTTTGAGTTTGAGGCTAGATAGTATTGGTACTAGGAAGGGGAAAAGATTGTAGTTGGCTATTATACAAGTATGCAATGTTTGAAATTTTGAATTTGAGAGTTCAAGGTTCATATGACATATGTAATCTTTGAATTATGATAACTTGATAATCAAAACAGATTTGTGTTCTCTAAATTCATTCCTTGTGTGTCTCATGCATTAATCTAGAAGAACAAGAAGATGCAGAAGATGGGATACAAGTTCGACTGTTGAGGGCCATTTCGAAGATATTTAGTGCTTTAATTAGACACCCAAAGCTAAACCTTGTTAGTGCTTTAATTTGTCTTTTGCAAGACAACACAAAATGTTAGTGTGTACAGTAGAAATGTTCTTCAAATTAGTAGGGAAAGCTCCTTGAGATCTAAACTAAACTAAATGTTAGTGTGTATAGTAGAAATGTTTTTCAAATTAGTAGGGAAAGCTCCATGAGATCTAAACTAAACCTAAGCCTAAGCTAAACATATAGGCACACTTCACAAGATTTCATCAAGAGGGTTTGCATAAATGAAAATGATTAAGTGCCTATGTTCTTGCCTCAGATACATGCATTGGATTTTTCACAGTTGTGCATTGCAAATGAGATTTTCAGATATTAAGGATGAAAAAACTAATCTTAATATGTACACGACACCTTTAGGTAGGTTAAAATAGAGGCCGACTATTCAATGCAAATAAGGATTTGAAAAGAATAACAACACATAAATCGACAATGCATGATTTCAATAATTAAATAGTTAAGTTGTATACAAAGCAACAACCTACGTAGACAATATTGCCAATACAAATCTTGATGCTACAATCTACATTCAATTCAATTCATGAAATTATAAACGCAAGTTCAACGATAACTTAAGCTTGAATAACAGTTTTTGCACCATAGTGTCAACTCATGAAAAATATCTTGTGCCCAAGGCACTTATTTATAGGTCACAATGAATATGCTTTTAGAGATTTGAGAATAATAATTAAATATCCCTAAGTAAATGTTTCAAAGTAACCTCTCCTAAAGTTGTAGGAAAAGCGAAAATAAAGGAACTTAAAGCAAATATATCCTAAAACAACTAATAAAATAAAACTAACTAAATTGGCCTAAAAATAGGCCCTTAGCCCTACCTAGAATAGAACACCTAAAATTGCTAGTACCAATAATAGTTGTTGCTAAAAATAGAAATTTGTCACATTAGTGACCTCTGCGATTTTGGAGAAATTGGTGAATCCTTCTAACAAATACTGAAACCCTGATAATTCAATATTGGTACTTTGAATCTGAAAACCTTTTTCTTTATGAATTCTAGAACCTATCCCTTGTCAACTTAGCAAACTTTGTAACTTCAAACTTCTTCGATGATATTCATTGATAAAAATCAAGTTATTGTCCTTGAAATACTTTGAATGAAGAATTAAAGGAATAACAACTTCTTACTATTTGTTCTTGTGATGAATGAAACACCATGAAGACTGTTACAACGTTGGAAACTCCCAACATGATCTTTGTTGTATGCTGATATCTGTTTGGAAGCTCTCTAAATGACTGAATTTGATCACAAACCTTCTTCAACTACAACTGAAATGAAGAAAGAACACCTAAAATAGCTAGTACCAATAATAGTTGTTGCTAAAAATAGAAATTTGTCACATAAGTGACCTCTGCGATTTTGGAGAAATTGGTGAATCCTTCTAACAAATACTGAAACCCTGATAATTCAATTTTGGTGCTTTGAATCTGAAAACCTTTTTCTTTATGAATTCTAGAACCTATCCCTTGTCAACTTAGCAAACTTTGTAACTCAAAACTTCTTCAATGATATTCATTGATAAAAATCAAGTTATTGTCCTTGAAATACTTTGAATGAAGAATAAAAGGAATAACAACTTCTTACTATTTGTTCTTGTGATGAATGAAACACCATGAAGACTGTTACAACGTTGGAAACTCCAATATGATCTTTGTTGTATGCTGATATCCATTTGTAATCTCTCTAAATGACTGAATTTGATCACAAACCTTCTTCAACTACAACTGAAATGAAGAAAGAACCGTAGTAGGTCCACAATTCTGATATAAGCGCTCTTGTAGGTCGGACATATTCAATGGAAATCATTGCAAGATTGGTGTTCAAACCTTAGGCAACTTTGAAAATACAAACAACATGATGTTTGAAAATTGGTTTTGAAACCCTAGGTGCTGCATAACCATGTAAACATCTGAGTTTAATGATGTAATACTTCGCTGAAATTAGGTACTTTTGATGATCACTATTGAGTATTATTTTGTGTTCCACGGGGACGCGTCCCCTACTCTGAGACGCCGGTCCCCGTCCCTGCGTTGCCATCCCCAAAATCAAACATACATTTTATATTGTTTAGAGAAAAAAAACTCACAACTGGCAATGAAATATTGCCGTTATATTGCTGTCATGATTAAAATTACTGTTATATTGCTGTCATGATTAAATTGCTGTTATAGTGCTGTCATGATTAAATTTTATTGTTGTTATACTGCTGTCATGATTAAAATTACTGCCATTATATTGCTATCATGACTAATTTTATTGATGTTATGCTGCTGTTAATATTTATTGTTGTTATTCAGCTTATAGTCTTATATTGCTGTCCATTAACTTGTAGAAATTTGAGTATCTCTGTCTCTCTCTCTATATATAATATTTTGAAATATATATATATATATATATATATATATATATATTTGAAAAATTTGTATATATTGCCGTCCCCCCGCCGTCCCCAAAAATTGGTCCTCGGACTGCCGTTCCCGAAACGCGTCCCCTACCATCCCCCCGTCCCCCTCCCCGAAACACCGTGGAACATAGGTATTATTGAAGATTGTTGAATGTCAATTGAAAACCCTAAAGATCTAATATGGATAACACCTGTTGTAGATGATTGCTACATACTAATTGAGGTGCCTTTCTATACCTTATAGTTACCTTTTCATTGCTTCTAGGCAAAACTAATCATAACTTAAGCCATGTTTCCTTTTGGTGGAGATTTTCAATGGTTAAACCACCCTCAAAGTGCACTCAGGTTGTCAAATGTTACCATTTTTTCAAGGCAGAAATTTAGGTGGAGAATGTCAACACTATTGCCATTTTTATTGTGCAAGGTGGAGAAGTTAGGTGGTTGAACCACTCACAAAGTGCACCAAGCTTACCTGGGTAGAAATTTATATCACTTGTACCATTTTTCCCTTTGGACAAAGATTCTCTTCAATGTTGCCACCTTGTCCATTGTAATGTGCTGTACCTGTTTATATATTTTTAAGATCTTTTTATGTGTGATTTTTATTAATTTTTTGTGATCTTTCAGACTAGATAGAAGAATGCAGAAGGGGTTTTCAGTTTTCTTGCAGATGTGTTGCCGAAGCATACAAAATATGGCATATATTGCAAACCCAGAAAATATACAATAGATATGAAGAAACTAATAGATACCCAGATAGTAAAATAGCCAATAAACAATTACTATCACATACCCATGTTGAGATTTGCAACTTCATACAATAGTTGTAGCCGGACCAGCAAATGGGTATGGCTGGAAATCACTCCAAATTCATTACAATGCTGGGCTGATGGATATAAAAAGCAAAGATCAAGCTTGAGACTCTAAACGCCTAAAAAAACAGGAGATACAATAGCTGCAAGCTCAATGAAAAGAGCTTCTATAAACCCCACGTCCTCCAGGCAAGGTAGTACGGCCTCTTGGGAGGTTGTATCAGCAACGAACAACAATATTCCTATAGCAATGGTGGCTGTTTCTGATCTGCAAGCCTGTATGGAAATAGGTGACCAAGATAGGAGTAGATTATTGCACACAAACTCCTCAAAATCCCTCCAAATGTGGTACAGCCTCCTCCTAGTGTGTACGGCCAGCAAGTATTGAAAAATGCAGTCTCAAAACCTCCACAAACTTGCTTCAATCTGCCTCTAAACAATAGTAACAGCAGTTGCAAACAAACTCAGGAAAGATATGATCTTTGTAACCTCAAATCCTCCAAGTCTCCAACTCCATTGTAGCACAATAGTGAATACTGAATGCATCCACCTCGAATGGCACCTTTGGGTGATCTTGCACACCTGTAGAATGCCGTTACTTAGGGAGGTTTTCGTCTCCAAGAGTCTGGTTCAAATCCTCAAACCCTCAAAAACCTAACAAAGCTCACAAAGATAAAATAACATAAAACAAATGAGCTTTTTTCCCACCTTTTATTTCCTCTCCAAAACCCAACGCCCCAAATGGAGGGAATTTCTTTTGTTTTAATATTTAATTTCCATCCCCTTATGTCTCCCATGGGCGCCCAACTCTTAGGGGGTCACTTTTCAAGTTGCAACTTAATTTTATAAAGTGACAATATAATATTTGCTCTTAAAGTCCCAATTAATAAATACATTAAACTTCGGATTTTAAAATAAATATGAAGACGGTGTCGGAATGCAATGATCTATAGCTCGTCGGAAAGCCCTCAACGAGACGAATCTGACCCCACTCTGAAAATCCCGAACCGACATTGAACCTGAACTTACTAAAAATAGTAACTGCCAAGAGCAATTAAGGCCAACTCTGAAGGTGCCAACTGGATCCACTAACCACGAACCACAACCTTATCACCGACAAACACCTCCAAGGCCAAACTAACCACAGTTCCCTAACCAAACTGCTAGTCCATGGGAACCCAATGATGGACTAACCATGTATCAAGAAGGGGACATTATAGTCCACCCTCCCTAAGATTGTTCTCAAGCAATCTCAGATCAGGATGCTCCAATATCTGCTCATTCTCCCAAGTAGCATCCTCTACTGGTAGGTTCTTCCATTTTACCAGGCACTCTCTGATAGTCCTCAAAGTTCGTTCCCTGGTGTCAATTATTGTCTCAGGTACCAAAATTAACTTCCCCTCTTCATCAAGAGGAGGTAACTCTGCTGATGGTGTCACATTATGCCCCAACGCCTTCTTGAGGCATGATACATGAAATACATTGTGCACCTTGCTACCCGCTGGCAACTCTAACTCATAAGCCACTTCTCCAATCCTCTTGGAGATCCTGAAAGGTCCATAATACCGTGGCTTAAGTTTCTCTGCTCCACTCTTTTTGAGAGTGGACTATCTATATGGCTGTAGCATTAAATACACCATGTCACCTACCTCAAATGATCGCTCAGTCGTCTGCTGATCTGCATACTGCTTCTGCTGATTCTGAGCTTTCTGTATGTTCTCCTTCAAAGACCTCATAATATCCTGACTCTCTTGAAGAAGGTCTTTGGCCTTAGGCACTCTGCTATCACCAAATAGTAAATCAACAAAGCTCGGTGCCTCATACCCATACAAAGCCATGAAGGGTGACATCTGAATGGACATGTGATAAGTGGAATTGTAACAGTACTCTCCCATGTGAAGCCACTTAATCCATGCTTTCTGCTGCCCTGAAACATAATTTTGGAGGTATCCTTCCACCCATTTATTAACTATCTCTGTCTGACCATCTGTCTGTGGGTGGTAGCTCGTGCTGGGGGTGAGCTCTGTCCCTGTCATCCTGGAGAGCTCTTGCCAAAAATTGTTAAGGAACCTGCTGTCCCTATCACTGACAATGTTCTGTGGCAACCCATCTAGATGGAATACCTCACGAAAAAACAACTCTACAACTTAAGCTGTAGTGAAGGTGGTAGGGATGACAAAGAAGTGTGCATACTTTGTCAACCTGTCCACTACCACGAAAATACAATCCCTGCCTTGGACTTTTGGTAAATCTGTGATAAAGTCCATGAAAATGCTGTCCCACTTCCTCTCACGAATGGGCTGGGGCTGCAATAATCCTCCTGGAAATGAGTGCTCCTGTTTGTTCTGCTGGCATATTGGGCACTCTCTCACATACTGCATCACTTCTGTCTTGACGCCCTTCCAGGTGAACCTCTCTCTAACCTGTCTATAAGTTTTGAAGTACCCCGGGTGCTCTGACATAGGCAAGTCATGGAATGCCCTCAAAACTTTCTGCTTCATCTCTGAACCTGGCACCAAGAAGATCGTATCCTTGTAAATGATTAAATCATTTACTACTGTCTACCTGTCATCTTTGATAGTACCATCAATTATTCGAGTAGCCCACTTGTCCTTGGCATATTTTGCGGATATCATCTCCCTCCAATCATCTGAAATGGCATCTAATGCACACAAATGGGGTCTCCTGGATAGTGCATTGGCAACAATGTTCTTACCTTTGACGTAAACAATGTCAAAGTCGTAGGCCGGAAGCCTCCTGACTCATTTTTTTTGCCTCTCACTTAAATCTTTCTGCCCAAGGAAATGTTTCATATTGTTATGATCTGTCTTTACCACAAACTTGTTGCCCACAAGAAACTATCTGAATTTAGCCAACGCATGCATGATGGCTAACATCTACTTGTCATAAATGCTGTAACTCTGCTCCACACCCCTCAACTTTCGGCTCTCAAATGCTATGGGGTGCTTATCCTGCATGATTACCGCACCAATGCCTTCTCCTAAGGCATCATACTGCAACTCGAAAAGTTTGCTGAAATCTGGTATTGCCAATACTAGACATGTGCTCATAATCTCCTTAAACTTGTCGAAGCACTCTTGTGTACCTCTTGTCCAACTAAATGCATCCTTACGAGTCAAGTCTGTGAGGTGTGAAGCTGGCTGAGAAAACCCCTTCACGAACCTGCGGTAATATCCACAAAAACCAAGGAATCCCTTTAGCTGAGTGAGATTCTTTGGTGGTGGCCAATCCACTATTGCCTGAATCTTCTCTGGGTCTACCTTCACGTTGCCAGCATTGATAATGACCCAGGTATAGCAACTCTGTTATCCCGAACTCACACTTTGACATTTTAGCATACGACTCTCGCTCTAGAATGCTCAACACAATGTCAATGTGTTTCAAATGTTCCTCCCATGTCTTGTTGTAGATCAATATATCATCAAAAAATATCAACACAAGCCTCCTCAACTGCTAATGGAAAACTCTATTCATGCAGGATTGGAAGGTGGCTGGTGCATTTGTCAAACCGAATGGCATGACCAGGAACTCGAAGTGCCCATAGTGACACCTGAAAGTTGTTTTCTCCACATCCTCATCTCTGACCCAAATCTGGTGATAACCGGATCTCAAATCTATCTTGAAGAAGTAACAGGCCCCGTGCAACTCATCAATTAGCTCATCTATCCTGGGTATAGGATACCTGTTCTTGATTGTTTTCTTGTTGAGTTCCCTGTAGTCAATACACATTCTAAGAGTCCCATCCTTTTTCTTCACTAGAATCACTGATGATGCAAATGGACTCTTGCTCGACCTAATATGACCCATCTTGAGAAGCTCTTTGATAGCTTTCTCGATCTCATCCTTATGCCTCTTCGGGTGCCTGTATGGGGTAGTAATCACTGGTTTTGCACCCTCCAACTCGATCACATGCTCAATACCCCTGTCAGGGGGTTTACCTGGTGGAATATCGCTAAACACTTTGGTGTGTTTAGTCAAGAGAGCCTGTATGTCAGGTGGACACTTGCTTCTGCTGCTTTGAAATTGCAGGCATCACCATCACCTCTGTTGCCCACTGCACCTGATCATGTCGAATGAATCTCTCCATCTGCTTGAGAGGAACTACTCTTAACCCACCATCTGAAATGCCCCTGAGCACATGTCGAACTCCGTTCACCTCAAAATTCATTTCCATGGTCTTCAAGTTGAGTGTGAACTCTCCTATCTCATGTAACCACTTCATACCCAGCACAACATCCATGTCACCATGCTAACAACATAAAACTCTGACTGGCAAGTGTAATTGTTTAGCTGGATGGTCAAATTGGGAATCCTCCTAGTTCAAGTGAGTATGAATCCATCGGCTACCTTCACCTTGAACCCTTCAAATTCCTTTGTCTTGAACCCCCTCTTTGCAACCAAGCCCTCATCTATGAAGTTATGAGTGGCACCTGTATCAAGTAAGGTAATGCATCTCTGTCCACCCAATACTCCTCGGATCCTGAATGACCCCTCTCTGAATGCTCGAGATATGGGTTGTAGGTAGGGAGGTTTCCTCATCCCTATTTGATACCTTAGATGCAACATCTGCCCCTGAATCATTGTCTTTTGTATGCTGCTCTAAATGTTTCTCCGACTCAACGGACTCGTTTGCTGAAAAGTATTTTATCTGTTTTGCCTTTCCTTGGGCAGCACACTTGTGCTTAGGATCCCAAGGGTCTTTGCAGTGAAAACAGAGCTTCTTCCTCCTAAGATCATTCAACTGGTCATTGTCTAGTCTGGAAGAACTCTTGTGTTGATGATGTCCTGAGTCCTTATGAAAGTGTCTTCTGTCTCTCTCTTTATCCTTCTATTCTCGAAACTCTTATTCTTAAATTTACTCCACACAGAAGACTCCATATCACGGGCCTTCTTCATGGCCTCCTGCAATGTCAAAGGGTCCAAACCCTTAACCCATCCTCGTAGAGGATTAGACAATCCATCAACAAACTGCATGATCACCTACACTTCGAGATATCTAAAACCATGACTGAGAGGTCCTGGAACTCTAAAATGTATGAGTCCACTGATCCACTCTGTCTCAACTGTGCCAGCTCCTTGATCTGCAACTCAGGATCCTTCTTGTCGAACCTATCTATGAGTTTGGCTATGAACTCTACATAAGATGTAATCTGGTCATGTCCCAGAGTTACCTTCCCATTGCTCCACCACTTGTGTGCACTGCCCTCCAAGTGTAAGGTTGCATATGTGATTGCATCGGTCTCAGGCATGGGGTTGATCTGGTGATAACTGTCCAACTTTTGGACCCAAGCTCTCGCAGAAGTTTTTCTTGAACCATCAAAGTAGGGTAAAGTCATTTTACTGACTTTCTTTTGAAGCTCATGATTCTGCTGCCTATTACCCCCTTTAGGTTTGTGTCTCATCCTGAGATCTAAATAGTCCCTAAAAGTCATCTCAGCCCGAAACTCCGTACTCGAAGCCTGCCAATCTCTAAAAATCTCATCCTGAAATTCCACCTGTGTAGCATCCCATTCATGAATCTCATCCCTTGGTACAAAGGTAGGAATGCCTGGTCTATCTGCAGCGGTGAGCTGTGTAGCACCTCGGTTATTCACCGACGCCTCTCCATCAGGATCCCTGTATTTGTTCCTGTCACCATTGCTTCTATCCCCATTGTTCCTTTCTCCATTACCTCGGTCTCAGTGTTTATCTCAATCATTCCGATCTCTGTTTCTGTCTCTGTTATTCCTGTCCTCATCCAA
This sequence comes from Cunninghamia lanceolata, assembly GCA_027924645.1. Classification (NCBI taxonomy): domain Eukaryota; kingdom Viridiplantae; phylum Streptophyta; class Pinopsida; order Cupressales; family Cupressaceae; genus Cunninghamia; species Cunninghamia lanceolata. The sequence goes on along the minus strand of BSBN01001217.1, from coordinate 4,633,763 downwards.
ATTCGGAAACAAACGGGTGAAAAGTTGTGTAAGAGTTGTTTGTGACCTGTCCAACCTATCAATCAATTGTTGTCCTCTCGCCAAATTATTCAAAATATCTTGTGTGCTAGGTTCTTCGATTTCCCATTCTCCCATTCCTTCAGGCTGTTTTGGAAGCACATCGGAAAAGGGATCTGTTCGTGGAACTTCGAGATCTTCCTCACTATAGAATACTATTGGTTGCTCCTCAGCAGCTACAATCTTTGTATCAGTGCCAAATGGATCTGTTTGTGGCACTGGATTCTCTGGTTCTACTAGCTACGGATTCTGTGATCCCTATAAATTTCGTGTTCCTTGTCTTTGTCTAAACTAATACCTATCTGCACTCGGCCGCATGACTCATTCTCGCCTTTGCATGTTTGATTTTAACCTCACAAGATGGCAAGATCACTGCTCTAATACCACTGTAATGTGCCGTACCTGTTTGTATATTTTTAAGATCTTTTTATGTGTGATTTTTATTAATTTTTTGTGATCTTTCAGACTAGACAGAAGAATGTAGAAGGGGTTTTCAGTTTTCCTACAGATGTGTTGTCGGAGCATACAAAATATGGCATATATTGCAAACCCGAAAAATATACAATAGATATGAAGAAAGTAACAAATACCCAGATAGTAAAATAGTCAATAAACAATTACTATTACATACCCATGTTGAGATTTGCAACTTCATACAACAGCTGTAGCCGGACCAGCAAATGGGTATGGCTGGAAATTAGTCCAAATTCATTACAATGCTGGGTTGATGGATATACGAAGCAAAGATCAAGCCTGAGACTCTAAATGCCTCACAAACAGGAGATACAATAGCTGCAAGCTCAATGAAAAGAGACTCTATAAACCCCACATCCCCTGGGCAAGGTAGTATGGCCTCTTGGGAGGTTGTATCAGCAACGAACAACAATATTCCAATAGCAATGGTGGGTGTTTCTGATCTGCAAGCCTGTACGGAACTTGGCGACCAAGATAGGAGTAGATTATTGCACACAAACTCCTCAAAATCCCTCCAAATGTGCTACGGCCTCCTAGTGTGTACGACCAACAAGTATTGGAAAATGCAGTCTCAAAACCTCCACAATCTCGCTTCAATTTGCCTCTAAACAATAGTAACAACAGCTGCAAACAAACTCAGAAAAGATATGATCTTTGTAACCTCAAATCCTCCAACTCTCCAACTCCATTGTAGCATAATAGTGAATACTGAATGCATCCACCTCGAATGACACCTTTGGGTGATCTTACACACCTGTAGAATGCCGTTACTCAGGGAGGGTTTTGTCTCCAAGAGCCTGATTCAAATCCTCAAACCCTCAAAACCCTAGCAGAGCTCACAAGGAGAATAACATAGCATAGCATAAAACAAATGAGTTTTTTCCCACCTTTTATTTCCTCTCTAAAACCCAACGCCCCAAATGGAGGGAATTTCTTTTGTTTTAATATTTAATTTTCATCCCCTTATGTATCCCATGGGCCCTCAAAACCCTAGCAGAGCTCACAAGGAGAATAACATAGCATAGCATAAAACAAATGAGTTTTTTCCCACCTTTTATTTCCTCTCCAAAACCCAACGCCCCAAATGGAGGGAATTTCTTTTGTTTTAATATTTAATTTTCATCCCCTTATGTATCCCATGGGTGCCCAACTCCTAGGTGGTCACTTTTCAAGTTGCAACTTAATTTTATAAAGTGACAATATAATATTTGCTCTTAAAGTCCCAATTAATAAATACATTAAACTTCAGACTTTAAAATAAATATGAAGACAGTTTCGGAATGCAATGATCTATAGCTCGTCGGAAAGCCCTCGATGAGACGAATTTGACCCCACTTTGAAAATCCCGAATCGACACTGAACCCGAACTTACTAAAAACAGTAACTGCCTGCCAAGAGCAATCAAGGCCAACTCTGAGGGTGCCAACTGGATCCACTAACCACGAACCACAACCCTATCACTGACAAACACCTCCAAGGCCAAACTAACCACAGTTCCCTAACCAAACTGCTAGTCCACGGGAACCCAATGATGGACTAACCATGTATCAAGAAGGGGACATTACAGTCCGCCCTCCCTAAGATTGCTTGCCTCAAGCAATCATAAATCAGGATGCTCCAATATTTGCTCATTCTCCCAAGTAGCATCCTCCACTGGTAGGTTCTTCTATTTTACCAGGTACTCTCTGATAGTCCTCCTCAAAGTTCATTCTTTGGTGTCAATTATTGCCTTAGTTACCAAAATTAACTTCCCCTCTTCATCAAGAGGAGGTAACTCTGCTGATGGTGTCACATTATGCCCCAATGCCTTCTTGAGGCGTGATACATGAAATACATTTTGCACCCTGCTACCCGCTGGCAACTCTAACTCATAAGCCACTTCTCCAATCCTCTTGGAGATCCTGAAATGTCCATAATACCATGGCTTAAGTTTCTCTACTCCACTCTTCTTGAGAGTGGATTGTCTATATGGCTGTAGCATTAAATACACCATGTCACCTACCTCAAATGATCGCTCAGTCGTCTGCTGATCTGCATACTGCTTCTGCTGATTCTGAGCTTTCTGTATGTTCTCCTTCAAAGACCTCATGATATCCTGACTCTCTTGAAGAAGGTCTTTGACCTTAGGCACTCTGCTATCACCAAACAGTAAATCAACAAAGCTCGGTGCCTCATACCCATACAAAGCCATGAAGGGTAACATTTGAATGGACATGTGATAAGTGGAATTATAACAGTACTCTCCCATGTGAAGCCACTTAATCCATGCCTTATGCTGCTTGGAAACATAATTTCAGAGGTATCCTTCCACCCATTTATTAACTATCTCTGTTTGACCATCTGTTTGTGGGTGGTAGCTCGTGCTGGGGGTGAGCTCTGTCCCTGTCATCCTGGAGAGCTCCTGCCAAAAATTGCTAAGGAACCTGCTGTCCCTATCACTGACAATGTTCCATGGCAACCCATCTAGACGGAATACCTCACGAAAAAACAACTCTGCAACTTAAGCTGTAGTGAAGGTGGCAGGGATGACAAAGAAGTGTGCATACTTTGTCAACCTGTCCACTACCACGAAAATACAATCCCTGCCTTGGACTTTTGGTAAACCTGTGATAAAGTCCATAAAAATGCTGTCCCACTTCCTCTCATGAATGGGCAGGGGCTGCAATAATCCTCCTGGAAATGAGTGCTCCTGTTTGTTCTGCTGGCATATTGGGCACTCTCACATACTGCATCACTTCTGTCTTGAGGCCCTTCTAGGTGAACCTCTCTCTGACCTGTTTATAAGTTTTGAAGTACCCAGGTGCTCTGACATAGGCAAGTCATGGAATGCCCTCAAAACTTTCTGCTTCATCTCTGAACCTGGCACCGAGAAGATCCCATCCTTGTAAATGATTAAATCATTTACTACTGTGTACTTGTCATCTTTGATAGTGCCGTCAATTATTCGAGTAGCCCACTTGTCCTTGGCCTATTCTGCGGATATCATCTCCCTCCAATCATCTGAAATGGCATCTAATGCACACAAATGGGGTCTCCTGGATAGTGCATTGGCAACAATGTTCTTACCTTTGACGTAAACAATGTCAAAGTCGTAGGCCTGAAGCTTGCTGACCTATTTTTGTTGCCTCTCATTTAAATCCTTCTGCCCAAGGAAATGTTTTAGATTGTTATGATCTGTCTTTACTACAAATTTGTTGCCCACAAGATATTGTCTGAATTTAGCCAACACATGCATGATGGCTAACATCTCCTTGTCATAAATGTTGTAACTCCGCTCCACACCCCTTAACTTCTCGCTCTCAAATGCTATGGGGTGCTTATTCTGCATGATTACCGCACCGATGCCTTCTCCTGAGGCATCACACTGCAACTCGAAAGGTTTGCTGAAATCTGGTATTGCCAATACTGGACATGTGTTCATAATCTCGTTAAACTTGTCGAAGCACTCCTGTGTACCTCCTGTCCAACTAAATGCATCCTTACGAGTCAAATCTGTGAGGGGTGCAATTGACTGAGGAAACCCCTTCAAGAACCTGCTGTAATATCCACAAAGACCAAGGAATCCCTTCAGCTGAGTGAGGTTCTTTGGTAGCGGCCAATCCACTATTGCGTGAATCTTCTTTGGGTCTACCTTCACGCTGCCAGTACTGATAATATGACCCAGGTATAGTAACTCTGTCATCCCAACTCACACTTTGACATTTTAGCATATGACTCTCGCTCTAGAATGCTCAACACAATGTCAATGTGTTTCAAATGTTCCTCCCATGTGCTGTTGTAGATCAATATATCATCAAAAAATATCAACACAAACCTCCTCAATTGCTAACGGAAAACTCTGTTCATGCAGGATTTGAAGGTGGTTGGCACATTTGTCAAACCGAATGGCATGACCAGGAACTCGAAGTGCCCATAGTGACACTTGAAAGCTGTCTTCTCCACATCCTCATCTCTGACCCAAATCTGGTGATAACTGGATCTCAAATCTATCTTGGAGAAGTAATAAGCCTCGTGCAACTCATCAATCAGCTCATCTATCCTGGGTATAGGGTACCTATTCTTGATTGTTTTCTTGTTGAGTTTCCTGTAGTCAATACACATTTTAAGATTCCCATCCTTTTTCCTCACTAGAGCCACGGATGATTTAAATGGTCTCTTGCTTGGCCTGATATGACCCATCTCGAGAAGCTCTTTGATAGCTTTCTCGATCTCATCCTTATACCTCTTCAAGTGCCTGTATGGTGTAGTAATAACTGGTTTTGCACCCTCCAACTCGATCACATGCTCAATATCCCTGTCAGGGGGTTTACCTGGTGGAATATCGCTAAACACTTTGGTGTGTTTAGTCAAGAGAGCCTATATGTAAGGTGGATACTCTCACTTCTGCTGCTCTGAAACTGCAGGCATCACCATCACCTCTGCTGCCCACTGCACCTGATCATGTCGAATCAATCTCTCCATCCGCTTGAGAGAAACTAGTCTCAACCCAGCACCTGAAATGCCCCTGAGCACATGTCGAACTCCGTTCACCTCAAACTTCATTTCCATGGTCCTCAAGTTGAGTGTGAACTCTCCTATCTCATGTAACCACTTCATACCCAGCACAACATCCATGTCACCCATGCTAACAACATAAAACTTTGACTTGCAAGTGTAATTGTTTAGCTGGATGGTCAAATTGGGAATCCTCCTAGTTCAAGTGAGTATGAATCCATCGGCTACCTTCACCTTGAACCCTTCAAATTCCTCTATCTTGAACCCCGTCTTTGCAACCAAGCCCTCATCTATGAAGTTATGAGTGGCACCTGTATCAAGTAAGGTAATGCATCTTTGTCCACCCAATACTCCTCGGATCCTGGATGACCCCTCTCTGAATGCTCAAGATATGGGCTGTAGGTAGGGAGGTTTCCTCATCCCTATCTGATAGCTCAGATGCAACATCTAACCCTAAATCATTGTCTTTTGTATCCTGCTCTTAATGTGTCTCCAACTCAACGGACTCATCTGCTGAAAAGTATTCTATCTGTTTTGCCTTTCCTTGGGCAGCACACTTGTGCTTAGGATCCCAAGGCTATCTACAGTGAAAACAAAGCTTCTTCCTCCTGAGATGATTCAACTAGTCATTGTCTAATCTGGAAGAACTCTTGTGTGGATGATGTTCTGAGTCCTTATGAAAGTGTCTTTTGTCTCTCTCCTTATCCCTCCTATGCTAGAAACTCTTATTCTGAAATTTACTCCTCCATGGAGAATACTTCATATCACGGGCCTTCTTCATGGCCTCCTACAATGTCAAAGGGTCCAAACCCTTAACCCATCCTTGTAGAGGATCAGACAATCCATCAACAAAGAGCATGATCAACCTACGCTCCGAGATATCTGAAAGCATGACTGAAAGGTATTGGAACTCTAAAATGTATGAGTCCACTGATCCACTTTGTCTTAACTGTGCCAACTCCTTGAACTGCAACTTAGGATCCTTCTTGTCGAACCTATGTCTGAGTTTGGCTGTGAACTCTACATAAGATGTAATCTGGTCATGTCCCAGAGTTACCTTCCCATTGCTCCACCACTTGTGTGCACTACCCTCCAAGTGTAAGGCTGCATATGTGATGGCATCGGTCTTAGGCATGGGGCTGATCTAGAGATAACTGTCCAACTTTTGGACCCAAGCTCTCGTTGAAGTTTTTCCTAAACCATCAAAGTAGGGTAAAGTCATTTTATTGACTTTCTTTTGAAGCTCATGATTCTGCTGTCTATTACCTCCTTTAGGTCTGTGTCTCATCCTGAGATCTGAATAGTCCCTGAAAGTCATCTCAGCCCGAAACTCTGCACTCGAAGCCTACCAATCTCTAAAAATCTCATCCTGAAATTCCACCTGTGTAGCATCCCATTCATGAATCTCATCCCTTGGTACAAAGGTAGGAATGCCTGGTCTATTTGTGGCGGTGAGCTGTGTAACACCTCGGTTATTCACCGAAGCCTCTCCATCAGGATCCTTGTATCTGTTCCTGTCACCATTGCTTCTATCCCCATTGTTCCTTTCTCCATTACCTCGGTCTCAGTGTCTATCTCGATCATTCCGATCTCTGTTCCTGTCTCCGTTATTCTTGTCCTCATCCAAATCTGGAAACAAACGGGTGAAAAGTTGTGTAAGTTGTCTGTGACCTGTCCAACCTATCAATCAACTGTTGTTGTCCTCACCAAATCATTCAAAATATCTCGTGTGCTAGGTTCTCCGATTTCCCTGTCTCCCATTCCTTCAGACTGTTCTGGAAGCACACCGGAAAAGGGATTTGTTTGTGGAACTTCGAGATCTTCCTCAATATAGAATACTATTGGTTGCTCCGCAGCAACTACAATCTCTGTATCTATGTCAAATGGATCTGTTTGTGGCACTAGTTTCTCTGGTTCTACTAGCTGCGGATTCTGTGTTCCCTGTAAATTTCATGTTCCTTGTCTTTGTCTAAAATAATACCTATCTGCACCCAGCCGGATGACTCATTCTCACTTCTGCATGTCTGATTTAAACCTCACAGGATGGCAAGATCACTGCTCTAATACCACTGTAATGTGCCGTACCTGTTTGTATATTTTTAGGATCTTTTTATGTGTGATTTTTATTAATTTTTTGTGATCTTTCAGACTAGACAGAAGAATGCAAAAGGGGTTTTTAGTTTTCCTGCAGATGTGTTGCCAGAGCATACAAAATATGGCATATATTGCAAACCCGGAAAATATACAATATATATGAAGAAACTAACAGATACCCAAATAGTAAAATAGCCAATAAACAATTACTATCACATACCCATGTTGAGATTTGCAACTTCATACAACAGTTGTAGCCGGACCAGCAAATGGGTATGTATGGCTGGAAATCACTCCAAATTCATTACAATGCTGGGCTGATGGATATACAAAGCAAAGATCAAGCCTGAGACTCTAAATGCCTCACAAACAGGAGATACAATAGCTACAAGCTCAATGAAAAGAGCCTCTATAAACCCCACATCCCCCAGGCAAGGTAGTACGGCCTCTTGGGAGGTTGTATCAGCAACGAACAACAATATTTCTATAGCAATGGTTGCTGTTTCTGATCTGCAAGCCTGTATGGAACTAGGCGACCAAGATAGGAGTAGATTATTGCACACAAACTCCTCAAAATCCCTCCAAATGTGGCACGGCCTCCTAGTGTGTACGTCCAGCAAGTATTGGAAAATGCAGTCTCAAAACCTCCACAAACTCGCTTCAATCTGCCTCTAAACAATAGTAACAGCAACTGCAAACAAACTCAGAAAAGATATGATCTTTGTAACCTCAAATCCTCCAAGTCTCCAACTCCATTGTAGCACAATAGTGAATACTGAATGCATCCACCTTGAATGGCACCTTTGGGTGATCTTGCACCGTAATATGCCGTATCTGTTTGTAAATTTTTAAAATCTTTGTATGTGTTTAATTTTTAATTTTTTGTGTGATCTTTCAGAACTAGACAGAAGAATGCAGAAGGGGTTTTTAGTTTTTCTGCAGATGTGTTGCTGAAGCATACAAAATAGAGCATATATTGCAAACCCAGAAAAAGTACAAGGAATATGAAAAAACTAATAGATACCTAGATAGTAGAATGGCCATGAAACAATTACTAACACATACCCATGTTGAGATTTGCAACTTCATACAACAGCTGTAGCTGGACACCAAACTCCAAAGAGATACAAGAAATGATCATACAAATGATATCAGCAAGGTAAGAGGCCCTAGATGCCTCAAATAGAGAAGATATAGTGGCTGCAACTCAATAGATTGAGCCTCTATGAAGCCCACGTCTTCTTAGCAAGGTAGTACGGCCCCTTAAAGGCTATAGCAGCAATGAACAACAAAAACAAGACTGAAATCTCCTCCGGTTCCAAGGTCAAAGGGTCTGCAAATGATCTCCTAAGTTGGGTGACCAAACTGAGATAGAAAAGAGTCACAAACCACTACCAATCACTCCCAAAAACAGTACGGCCAAGACTGCAAATGGTACGGCCAGCAAGTGTCATAACAACAGTCACTAATCTCCTCTAAACTCGCCTCAAATCTGCCTCTAAACAATAATACTTGTAGCTGCAACAAAACTCAGAAATGATATGCTCATTATAACCTCAAATCCACCAAGTCTCCAACTCCATTTTGGCACAATAGTGAATACTGGATGCATCCACCTCGAAAGGCACCTTTGGGTGATCTTGCACACCTGTAGAATGCCATTACTCAAGGAGGTTTTTGTCTCCAAGAGCCTGGTTCGAAACTTCAAACCCTCAAAACCCTAACAGAGCTCACAAAAGAAGATATTAAACATAGCATAATGCAAAATGAGCCTTTTTCTATCTTTTATTTCCCTCCTCAAGTTGGGCGTTGGATTTTAAGAGGGAATATTATCATTTTAAAAATCACTTTTAACTCCTAGGGATGGGCGCCCAAGGTCAAGACTTACTTTAAGTCTTCATTTCTCATAAAGTCACTTTTCCTTCAATATTTATAAAGTCCCAATTAAATATAACATTAATAAACTTCGAACTTTAAAATAAATATAAAGACGGTGTCGGAATGCAATGATCTATAGGTCGTCGGAAAGCCCTCGACGAGACGAATCTGACCCCACTCTAAAAATCCCGAACCGACACTGACTCCGAACTTACTAAAAATAGTAACGACCAAGAGCAAAATAGTAATGACCAAGAGCAACAGAGCCAACTCTGAGGGTGCCAACTAGATCCACTGAACTCGGACCACAACTCCATCACCGACAAACACCACCTTGCCAACTAACCACAGTTCCCTAACCAAACTGCTAGTCCACGGGAACTCAATGATGGACTAACCATGTATCTAGAAGGGGACATTACATGCACACCTGTAGAATGTCATTACTCAGGGAGGTTTTCGTCTCCAAGAGCCTGGTTCGAATCCTCAAACCCTCAAAACCCTAGCAGAGCTCACAAAGAGAAAATAACATAGCATAACATAAAACAAATGAGCTTTTTCCCCACCTTTTATTTCCTCTCCAAAACCCAACGCCCCAAATGGAGGGAATTTCTTTTGTTTTAATATTTAATTTTCATCCCCTTATGTCTCCCATGGGCGTCCAACTCCTAGGGGGTCACTTTTCAAGTTGCAACTTAATTTTATAAAGTGACAATATAATATTTGCTCTTAAAGTCCCAATTAATAAATACATTAAACTTTGGACTTTAAAATAAATATGAAGACGGTGTTGGAATGCGATGATCTATAGCTTGTCGGAAAGCCCTCGACGAGACGAATCTTACCCCACTCTGAAAATCCCGAACCGACATTGAACCCGAACTTACTAAAAATAGTAATTAACTGCCAAGAGCAATTAAGGCCAACTTTGAGGGTGCCAACTGGATCCACTAACCACGAACTACAACCCTATCACCGACAAACACCTCCAAGGCCAAACTAACCACAGTTCCCTAACCAAACTGCTAGTCCACAGGAACCCAATGATGGACTAACCATGTATCAAAAAGGGGACATTACATCCATCTTTTTAAAAACATGGCAAGCCCTAGTTTGGTACACACCTTTTCATTTACTGTCATCCTCTAAGACCCAGGCAAAGACTTCCAATTGTTAAACCACACATAAAGTGCACTTCAAGTCACTTGGATGGAGGTCTTATCCATTTGAGCCATTCTTTTGCTAATTTGAGCAGAAAAGTTCAATGGTCTAACCCAACCAATAGTGCCTCTTTCACTTAAACTCACTTTTCCTTGTCCCAAGTGGAAGTTTAGACCACTTCAGCCAATTTTTACAAACTTGGCAGAATTATTTCATTGTTTGGCCAACATAAAAATACGCCCAGCTTGTGAGATGAAACATTGAGCCACTTAAACCAACCTTTATGAGTTTGTCTACACTTATGCCAAAAGTAGAACTTGTCATGACTTAAGTCATTTTTTAGAGTTTGGGCAGAATTACCATATGGGCGAGCCCACATGAATGTGTGCCCAACACTTTGAACAGACCCTGCCACTTTTCTTTAGATCTTTGGTGGAAGATTGTGTTGTCTTAGCCTTGTTTCTACAAGGTGGAACTTTGAAAGGACATAGGCCAGTAGAGGAACTCTTTACTTATGCCAATTTCATGCTCCTAAACATCATTGTATACTGCTGATCTGCTCTTGTTTCTGTCCATAATTCCTTGCAAAAGTGTTAGTTGAAGCAGAGACCATGACAAGATGACCTTGCAAATTGACCAGGAATACCACAAATAACTTGTATCAAGACAAAACAAGCGATCAATTTGATGACAAATGGACAAAAGATAAGTTTACACTAGGTTTCGCAGGGGTGCAACAACCTGAACCTGAACTGTGAACTTAGGTATTAGGTACTATTGAGTACAATGATGTCTAAAGAAGCTTTTAGACAAAAAGAAGCTTTAAGAGAAGAAAAAGATAAAAATATCTTCTAGAGGATGGAAGCTTCAAAATAAGGAGAAAGGGAAGGTTCAAGATGAAGAAACATCTAAGAGAAGAAATATATATAGAGATATGTACAACATTAAAAAATTTACTCACTAACCCCATGTGAATATATGTAGAACACTAATAAAGTACACTAGCTGATGTGATTGTATTGAATAAAATGGTTTAGTCCATGTGGCTATGTCTCATCACATATATGTTCATTCACCTTTAGTGACAAGGTGCATTCTTATATTATTGTATTTATTATCATTTCCTATACTTAATCACCTATTGTTTTGCTAAACTTGGACTCTCGTGAACCTCGAGGAAAAAGTGGATTGAAGTTCTTTAGTTGTGTCTCACAAATTTTGAACTTTTAGATATTAGTAGTGTTCCACGGGGACCCGTCCCCCCCATAAAACCCCCCGTCCCGGACGTTTCCGAGACTTGGGGACTCCTGCGAGACGTCCCCCCGCCGTCCCCCCACCGCCGCCGGTACGCTGGAAACTTCAGAGAAACGGCGGGTACTTTTGGTCGTCCCCGAGACGTCTTGGGGATTTCTGGACATCCCTCAAGAGTCTCGGGGACTTCTGGGCGTCCCTCGTGCTGGGCAGCGAAAAAGTGCTTTTTTTTTTTTTTTTTCTTTGGACTTAGAGCCCAGGGCCGAACCCTAAGGAGGTGTTTGACCATTTTCAAAGCTAAAAACTCTCATTAGACTCTCATTCTTCATTTTATTTGCTCAATATGCCATTTCATGTTTTGCAATAGCTAGGTGAAGAAGAGGAAAACCGGTGAGAAGAGTGGGTGAAAGAGTGAGTTTGAGGTGTTGCAAGTGCAAGAGGGGTGAGAAGGAGAAGGAGAAAGAAGAAGAAGAGGAGCATTCTACACCAAGTGTGAAGGATTTTTCAAGCACAAGGTAAGTTTTTATGACTGTTTTTTGAAGTTTTTTCTTTTTTTTTTGGTTTTTTTTTCTAAGTTCTTAGTTTTAGTTTTTCATGTTGAATCTTACAATGGGCATTGAAATGAAAATCAAAACATGAATATGTATTTGCAGCCATGGCTGCAAATGCATATTCATGTTTTGATTTTCATTTCAATGCCCGTTATTTTTTAATTTTTTTTTCATCTTTCCATCAAGATTTAAGTTTTAAGTTTTACTTTTAACATCAAATTTCACTTATAGAATTTATTTGTTTATTCATTATTGTAGTATCATAATGAGCTCTCATAGTGATCCTGATAGTGGAAGTGAATATGCTCCTGAGGCTGAGGGGAGTGACCATGGGGTTGAGCTTGAAGCCAATACTAGTTCCATGGCAAGTGAAGCAACTAGTTTTGAGTGCCCTTCTGCACTACTGGCACCGTATGCTAAGGGTCCTTTTGATCGCAAATCCCCTCTCAAACAATTTGCAACAAAATTACTAAACAGGGAAGGGTTACCCTCTGGTGGCACAAGGAGGTGGAAGTGCAACTTTTGTGCTCTAGAGTGGTTTGGGAGCATCACTAGAGTTAATGCACACCTTCTTTTCATTAGAGGAAAAGGTGTAGACATATGTTCTTTTTTGGCAACACCGCAAAACATCAAATACAAAGTTGAAATAAATAAGTTATGGGGTCTTCCTGATGATACTACAGCTGCACCTGTGCATACTACTTCGCACCATAGGGCACATCTTTAGCATAGCCAGCCATAGAGTTCTAGCCATACTTTGCAGACGAGAGTAGGAGGGACACCGGTTTCTTCTTCCAGTGCCTATGTAGGAGAGGGGAGGGGGAAACGGAAATTGCAAACTCAAAGTAACCCCATAGCAGATTTGTTTAAAGTGCAGCTCAAGGATGACACAGATGATGCCATTGGCAAGTTCTTCTTTGCCAATGGCATCCCATTTCATGTTGCTCGATCTCCTTATTTTAAGGAGATGATATCGATGGTGGCAAGGACAGGACCATCATATGTGGCACCAGGTGAGACGAAATTGAGGACCACGATCTTGGATAAGAACTATTCCAAGATCAATTTGTTGATGGAGAAGATGAAGGAGTGTTGGGTCAAGACAGGATGCAGCATAGTCATGGATGGGTGGACGAACATTAGACAGCGACCACTCATTAATATCATGGTTACATGTACTGAGGGCCATATTTTCTTAAGGCAGTTGATTGTTCAGGGCATCGCAAAGATGCTCATTTTCAGTTTGAGGTCCTCAAGGAGGCTATTGAGGACGTTGGGCCACAAAATGTGGTCCAAGTAGTGACAGATGCAGCACATGTGTGCAAAGCTGCAGGGAGACTTGTTGAGGCAGCTTACAGGCATATTTGGTGGACTCCATGTGTGCATGCCATGAACAATGCACTCAAGGACATGGGGAAGATTGGTTGGATTAGAGAAGTGGTAAATGATGCGAGAGATGTGCAGATGTTTATCTGCAACCACCACACATCACATGCACTCTTCAGGACCTTCGCTAAGAAGGAGTTCCTGAAACCTACTGATATGAGATATGCTTCCTATTTCATTCTCTTGGAGAGAATGATTGAGTTGCAAGAGGCACTGCAACTCATGATTATGACAGCAGAATGGAGTAGGTGGGCCGAGTCTAAGACAGAGCAGGGTTTGAGGGTGAAGGATACGGTGAAGAATGATGTGTTCTGGGTTGATGCAAAATATATTGTTGCCATCATTACACTAGTTTTCCAGGTAATTAGGTATGGGGATGCGGATGGATCTAACCTTGGAGAGGTGTATGAGTGCATCGATTCTATGCTTGATCAGATGAGGGCTGTTTTGTGACAGAGGGACCCCACATTGGCATTCTACCATGAGCACATTCAAGCAATCATTCACAGGAGATGGGAGAAGCTCAACACTCCCTTGCACATGGTAGCTTATGCACTTAATCCTAAGTGGTACTTGACTAGGCCTGGTAGAGTGACACCAATACAGGATCCGGAGGTGAAGGCGGGGTTCTTCAGGTGCATTGAGACGATGTATGATGATGTAGATGCCAGCACGATTCGCACTGATTGAGGCAAATTTGCCACTCTTAGGGGTTATTCAAATGCGGCCAAGATGGATATGGTAACTATGGCGCAGGATGACCCAATTTTGTGGTGGACTTGCCATGGATTGAGATCTTTGACTACCACTCTAGCCATCCGATTGTGATCTCAGGTTTCTAGTTCTTCAGCTGCTGAGAGGAACTGGTCTACATATAGCTTCATCCACTCTCTTAAGAGGAACAGACTTACCTCTAGGAGAGCAGAGAAGCTTGTCGCTGTACATAGTGCTTTGCGTCTCATTGACCGCAAAACACTTGTGTACAAAGAGAGTCCAGCAGCACGATGGGATGTAGAGCCAGAGGAACCAGCACAGATTGATGAGGATGCTTTAGTTTCGGCTTCAGATGCAGGGCTGGTTGGTATTAGTTTGGCAGAGCTTGACCGCGAGGATTCTAGTAGTTCGAGTGATGAGTTTGGGGATGATTAGAGGCCTCCCTTCGCTACATTTTGATTTTTGCATTTTGTAGTTTGTACTTATTTTGATATCATCATATGCTACTCATTGTAACCATCTTTAAGACTTTATGATACATTGATATGATATTATGATGTGACATGTTATATTTTCCGTTTTCGATATAATAGAAACTAAGAAATCTCAAATTCGACAATTTCATTTGTCAAATTCGGCAATTTCATTTGTCTTTTAGTAATAGACTAATAGTATTCAAGTATTTAAAATGTTAGTATTTGCAATTTTGCTAGTTTACTAATTTACCATTTGAAATGTTATTCTTAAATATCTTTTTATAACTAGTTATTCAAGTACCATATGTATATCAGCGCCGCCCCCCCCGCCGCCGACCCCCCGCCGTCCCCAAACTTAGACCCTTTGTCCCCCCGTCCCCGATAGGAAACTCCGTGGAACTATGGATATTAGTATGTAATTGAAAGTTTGACAAGCACGGTAATAGATTACGAAGTTATATGAGAGTTTTAGAGACGGGGGTCAAAATCAGAGCTAATTTTGAGAGAGATAATATAATTATTTTTAATTTATATATACAGAAAAAGAATCAATTGAGCATTAACAAAATTCTTTTATTTCTTTATTCATTGAGCCTTTTTTAGGGGATTCCTAAGATCAAATTTCTATGAGAAATATTAAGTCTTGAAATTAGGCAACACATTCCATCTAGGAGAAATATTAAGTCTTGAATTTGAGTAACACACTCCTTCCAACTCTACATGCAGAATACTCCAACATACAAGGCTATGTGCAACTTTGTGTAATTTTGATGGAAGAGATGCTCCTTGGTTGTGGCATCTAAGCCAAAGGGTTAACCCATCCACAAGGGAAATTTATTGATTAGAAAACAAAAAATTCCCTTTTTGGAGTTATTGAATTTGAATAAAAACATTGTGATTTCGCTTAAAACCTCTCCTTGCATACAATTGTGAGGTTTAATCTAGATAGGAGAAATGAGTCAATGTGTAACCATGATCTTGAAACGAAGTATAAGTATCAACTTTAGTAGCAAATCACTTTGAAGACTTAAAATTCTATATTTTTTTATATAGCTTATTCCATTAGTTTGCTGAAGTTTGGAAATTTTATTGATGTTCATTATGGAAATGATTGCTTTAGTTTGGAAATTTCTTTGAACTAAGCATTATTTGCAATTTAATATTGTGGGGTGGAATGGTTACAATTTAGATATTTTGCAAGATAGTAGACTTGTGGATCATCTCCTTGATTGGTTGACATTCATTCTAATAACCATTTGTTAGTGTTGCAGGTGGAATACTACTTCAGTGATGCAAATCTCAGTACTAATGACTATTTGATGAAGTTTGTGAATAAAGATCCTGAAGGATTTGGTAAGTATGTTGTTATTTATTAGAAGCAAAATACATTCTACTGATCATATTGTAAATTTTATGTTCTAGAGTTATAAACTATGTTACACCAAGTTTTTGGGCCAAGGATGGTAGGGGATGGGGGATGTGTTTTTGGCACAGATTTTTTTGGAGGCCATTTTAGGGGACGGTAAGGGTCAAACTATTCAAAAAATAGGGAAAATTTAAAAATATAGGAAATTTTAAATATTCATATTACAACATTGATAAGGCATTCATCATATACATTGTAGAATTTTAATACATAATATTAGAGTTGAATTGAAATTTGACATGAGAGTCAACAAGCAAATTAACAGAATTTAATTGCTTTCATTGTCAATGTGCATATATTATATAAAAATTACAACAAAATGCCCAAAGGCTGCAAGTTTCAACTAGAAAATGACAAAAACATAGAAAATCTGCTGATGCCCATAATCAACATCTACTAGCATTGCATCAAAATTGGAGTCTAAATCTATTAAAAAAATAGGGAAAATTTAAAAATATAGGAAATTTTAAATATTCAAATTTCATATGATAACATTGATAATGCATTTATCATATACATTATAGAACTTTAATACATGACATTAGGGTTGAATTGAGATTTCACATGAGAGTCAACAAACAAATTAACAAAATTTAATTGCTTTCATTTGTTAATGTGCATATATATTATTATGTAAAAATTGCAACAAAAAACCCAAAGGCTGCAAGTTTTAACTATAAAATGACAAAAACATAGAAAATTTGCTAGTGCCCCTAATAAACATTTGTTAACATTGCATCAAAATTGGAGTGTAAATGTAAGTCACCGCCACTAGGAGGGGCTACCTCATCCAATGGAACCCCAACCAATCCCTTTTGTGCCTCCTCATCAACTTGCGTGACATCTTTGAGATCAACATCCTAACATGCGACTAGAGTTTGATGATACTCAAGAGTTTGTCGATTATGAAACCGCAAGGCATTATACATTCCTACCAACTTCTTCGCTTGTAGAGAGCTAAACCTATTCCTCCTAATTGGATAAAGTTGTATGTGGGGAATTGGCAATCTATGAAAGTACATGAGTGTCAAGTATCCTCAACTCTGGTGCATCCTTGCCATGCCACATCCACCAACCAATAGGGATGGTTTGAGCTAATGACCTCGCTTTTGGTTTGTTGTATGTTGGACCACAGAGATGATAAAGGCTAGCCATTGTATTCAAAGTAAAGTAGACTTCTCATCAATATACATCTTTTGAAGTGCCTTCATGAGCCCTTCATCATGAGATGGAGGCACCATCTCAGGCCTTGCTACATACCATTTGAGATTTAGAGCATAGGTTGCCATATGAAGCAAGATGTTCATAATGTTCCACCACTGTGTCACAATGGGCCTAATATACTCATAAAATCTTAAATTAAGATTCTTTTTATGAATGGTTTGCTTTATCTGCCCAAGCATGCTATCAAATGTCTCAAAAATCTCTCCAAGGCTAGGAGAGTCCATATCAACATATCTTATGACTTTCACAATAGGCAAGATGGAGCAAACAAGTTATGAAAATTAAAATTTTGGAAAAGATTGACTCAAATGACAAAGAGTGAGTGTTATTACAAAGAATGAAAATAATTTACAAGTTAGACATTAATAAATTAACAATTTAATAATTTAATAATAAATCAACAATTTCTTACCTCACTGTGGACCACCAAGCATCTTCAAGGATCTTTTGTTTCACACTTTTCCTTTAGTCATCTTTGCTTCTGGCTATCTACCTCACTCTAGATTAACCATCATTAACCATAGAGGCTCTTGCACTTCAAGCATCCTCTCTAACAAAATAAAGTAATTGACATATCTAGTATCCAAGGGCTTGAGGAATTCCTTCTTCAAAAAAGTCCCGAACAAAGCAAGTGAGGTGTGATGATTGCAAATGAACATCTATATGTCTCTAGCTTTTTCCACCTCTACCTTCACTCAATCTATCTTTCCAATATCTTTCAATGCATGAATACATGGGGTCTAGAAAATGTGCTTGTAAGCACCCTCCACTATCAACCTAGCTAACTTACATACATGGGTTGAATTAGTCATCACTTGTACAACATTAGAGGGCCCAACCTCTTTTATGGCATCTTTCAAAATTTGAAATTGGAAGTTTGCATCCTTCCTCTTCCTTGAAGAATCAATAGCTCTAAGAAAATAAGAGCCAGCTAAACACGTGACAATAATATTGATGAGTATCCGATGTCCAATATTAGTCTACCTATCCATAATGATAGAGCAGCCATCTCTTATCCAAGTTTGCCTCATTTCCTCCATCACTACTCTCACCTTAGAATACTCTATCAAGGAGGGTGGTGTGTAGCTTATGTTCTCTCAGGATAAAATGAGGGACGAATAGCAATTGCATCTTGAAAAATTTGTTTAAAATAGGGAGAACATGCCATATGAAATGTTATGGCATGGGCAAAGAAAAATTTGGCAATAGAATCCCACCACTTCTTGTGGTTGCATATTAAACATCCCTGCAACACTAGTAGCCACTTCCTTGCAACATCAGTAGCCACTTCCCTACAACATTAGTAGCTATGGCATGGGCAAATAAAAATTTGGCAAGAAAAAATTGGCAATAGAAGACTCACCTGTAACATGCTACCCCAATCTTTTCAAAAATATTTAACAAAGATATGACAGTGTTAGCATCAAATGCATAATCAACTAAAATGCCTCACACTTTCTGATCACCCAGATCCTGGAATGGGCAAGGTGAGAGCATACGGTGATGTTGGCTTACAATGAAGAACAATGCAACAAGAACCTTCAATTCATCCGCTGTGGTGGGCATCCACGTATCGTGGGAATTCACCACTTTCCAGTGGGTATGAGAGTAAGAATGAAAATACAAGTCATCCACTTATTCAGTGGGTATTCACCACTTGTCCAGTGGGTAGAAATGAAAAAGAAAGAGAGTTTTTAATCCTCACTGGCGGTAAACCATCCAGGGGGTCTTAATGTGTTTGCATTAATGAAAAGATTACAACTGTAAACAATTACAATGATGCTCAATAACCTTTGATTTAAACTTGATAAGTATTCCCTGAAGGAAGGAAGATAGAAAATCTCTATAAATCAGAAGCTATTACTTAAGTTTGTGGCTGATTGTTCTTTGCTGCAGAAATCAGACTGACATCAGAAATATGGCTGCCATGAAACAATCTTGAATCCACATACAAACTGCAAAGAAGATATCTCCTCCAATCTTTACAACCACTCTCTACACAAAGACTATCATCCAATGCAATTAAATAATGTTCAGCTGATACAAAACACTGCACCTGGTACGGCCTTAGTCACAACATACATAAAACTTCATCATTCCATTGCATAATATTCTAAAAAGGGACGCCTAGACAGTAAAAACTGATCATAGGCAGATTTGAAGTCATATCAAACACTAATAAATTTATATTTCAAAAACCTTTCAGACAACATGTACGGCCCAGATATAGTACGGACTCCATTTTGCAATCAAAACATTGCTTATCTATCACTGAAATCTGCTAGAAAGGTGGCCAAAGCTGGATAAAGACAACCAAATACCATTTCAGCCACAAAACACTATCATTTATTTCCAAAAGCAATCGACCCAATCATCCTGTACAGCCCAGCATAGTACAGCCATTTAGAGACACTTACAACTGAATGAAAAATGAATCCAAAACACACTCTACAATATCAAAATGGTATTCCGGCAATACAAAAATGGTTTACAATGCAAATCACAACAAAAACTTCAAACTCTGATCAGCTCCCAGGCAAACTCTGTATGAGCTTGCTCCCAATCCACCTTCAGCACAATGGTGATTTCTGTATGAAATCAGACCAAACTTCAAGAGGGTTTTCATCCTCAAGAGCATTCTACAAGAGGGGTTTCGTCCTCAAGAGAATATGGAAGAACTCTCTGGTTCAATCCCAACATCATTTCATTACAAAATCCAAGCATGCCAAACAATGAGCCCATCTCTTCCTTTTATAACTTTTTGAGGGAAATAAAATATTATTTCCTCTATCCCTTCATATTTCTCCTCAAAAGGATAAAAAATAATTCATTATGTGTGCACAACTTAAAGTCACCTTTTTAATTAAAAGCTCCCTTTAGCTCAAAAGACCCTTTTATCAAAATAAAGGAAATATTTGATTCACAAGGCCTCAATATGATGCATCCATGATTTAGAGCTTTTCATCCCCTTTCCAACGAGCTATAACACTTAAGTGTTAAATGAACATTTCCCAACCTTTTTAACTTAAGTGCAATAATTAATTATTTAGCTCATTAAATCAACTGATTTTACAAGAAATCCCAAATATCACCAAACTGCAAAATTAAGCATACCAACATACTCCATGATGTTTGGGAAGATGAATGATGCCTTCCGGGTGACTTTCTAAAAATAGACGGCCTCTCCAAGAATCTTGGAGAGAAAACCAGAAACCCGATCAAACATCAGAAAGCATCACAGTGATCCTAAACACCATCTGAGCTCAAAGTCATAACCAATTGTTTTGTAAAACTGATCTGTGGCCACTCCAAGAACATTGGAGTTCTCCCAACAAAGCCGGATAACCACTAAGAGACTAAGAACAAGCCAAAATGCTCACAATAATCAATGCGCCAAAAATGGAACATTACATCACCACTTCTTGTGGTTGCATATTAAACGTCCCCGCAATGCTCACAATAATCAATGCGCCAAAAATGGAACATTACATCACCACTTCTTGTGGTTGCATATTAAACGTCCCCGCAATGCTAGTAGCCACTTCCCTACAACAGTAGTAGCTATGGCATGGGAAAATAAAAATTTAGCATGTAATGTCCCCTTGTTAGACCAGATCGACAGGTGGAGCAGTTAGCCTATTCCAGGGTTCTTGTAGGCTAATGGAGGTTGGTTAGGGAACCACTTTGGTCACATTTTACTAGGACTTACTATTTATAGTAAGTTAGGCAGGAGGGTCACCGGTGGAGTTTCCCTGACTTTCTATATTTAGCATTGCCGGTTGGAGTACCTAGCACATTGTACTTGGGTTTCGAGATGGCCAAGGAATTAATTGCCGAAATATAAGTCAAGTTAAATATTTAACTTATAATAGTTAAATGAGCCTAAGTCACTTTATGTTATAAAGGTGACTTATCACAATGGGAGATATAAGTTATTTTTAAAAGGTAAAGTGCT
The DNA here is from genome assembly GCA_027924645.1 of Cunninghamia lanceolata. Lineage (NCBI taxonomy): Eukaryota > Viridiplantae > Streptophyta > Pinopsida > Cupressales > Cupressaceae > Cunninghamia > Cunninghamia lanceolata. The sequence continues at coordinate 4,612,622 of BSBN01001217.1, read as the reverse complement.
AGGGAATATGAGGGACGTCCTAGTCATGAAGCATAAAGGACTTAAAGTTATTAAATATCAAAAATATTAAAATATCCCTCTTGGGCGTTGGGAGTAAAGGAACAAAAAGAATCATTCACTCTTGAAAATATTGTCGTGAAACTTGGAGCTTGTCTTTGAGGTTGAAACAGGGGTTTTGCAGAAACGAAAACCTCTGTGAGATCACTCTCTTCATGCTTGAGAGAACATCAGGAGGGTTGTTGGGAGTTTCATTCAAAGACTCCGTGTGCAGATTGGAGGATTTTTACAAGCCATTCCACAGGGTTTAATTGCAGATTTATGAGCAGCTATTAAAGATTATTTTATGATGCAAATTGAAGTGGTTTGGAGGGACTATTAGTGACTGATTTCTCTTACCAGGCTGGCCGTACACTTCTAGGCTTGGCCGTACAGCCTATGGTAGCAGTTTTAAGTGTATTTGAAGACTTTCCATTTTGTTCTTGGGCGTAGAGGACTTCCTAATAGATGTAGACCAAAACAGAGATTATATGATGGATTGGGTGCCATTTGGAGGTCATTAATCACTGCAGCAAACAGCTAGGCTGGCCGTACAACAGCAAAAGGGGGACATGGAATTTCTAGTGATAAATCGCCTCTCATTTGGGTCTTTAATCTCCTTCATGGTGGATGTCTTGGGCCATAAATATCATTGCAACTCTTTGTGTAAAGGAGAACACTCATTGTTTGGCTATTGGATGTGATTTCTAGAGTGTATATTGCTGGTTCATGTATATAAGAATTACAAGATTGAAGAAATGCAAATGGGTATGTTACCATAATTGTTTTTGAGCAATATTATGATCTGGGTATTCTTTATTTTATGTGTTTCTACTATATATTTTCTGGGTATTGTTGCATGCACCATATTTCATTGTCATATTTCAAACAACATATGCAAAAACACAAACAAAACCCTAAACACATTCAGCAGTGAAACAAGGAATCCAAAACAGAAAAAACTTGGCATAAAAACCCTATAGGACAGGTGCTTATTACAGTGGTATGAAAGCACAGATAATCTTGCCATCCTTTGAGGTTAGATTGAAACATGCAGAGTGGGTATTGAGTGATGCAGCCGAGTGCACATCAATACTACCTCATGAGAAACATGTCACAGCCAGATCTTGCAGTACCTCCACATATAGACCCTTTTGCAGGTGCTGATACAGTAGTGGTTGAGATGGGTGACAGAGACTGAGAGGAACCCAACACCAGAGATATACTTAATGATTTGGCCAGGGGGTAGCAAGACTTGCAAAATAATTTTAATCGTCTTTGTGACCTGATAGCACATCAGGTCATTGGGAATGCAGGAAACAATAACAATAATAATAGCAATAACCATGACAAGAACCGGAACAACAATGTGGGCAACAATGGTGATAGGAACAGGTACAGATATGAGGAGGATAGGAGTAATGATGGAGAAGCATCTGTTAATAACAGAGGGGTTAATCAGCATACAACTTATGATAGACCTGGTATACCCACCTTTACCCTATGGAACAATGCACCAGAACCTGAGCCCACACAACATGAGTTCCAAGATGTGATCATCAGAATTGGCGGGCTTCCAGTGAGGAGTTTAGAGCTGAGATGTCATTTTGTGAGTATTCGGACTTGAGGATGAAACACTGACCCAACAGGGGTGGTAGACAGCAAAATTATGAGCTTTAGAAGAAGGTGAATAAAGTTGAGCATTCCTTATATTGATGGGTCAGGGAAGACCACAACCAGAGCATGGGTACATAAGCTAGATAGCTTCCTTCAGCTTAGTCCTATGCTAGAGGAGGCCATGACATATGCCGCCCTGCATCTCGACGGCATTGCCCATGAGTGGTGGCACCATGGGAAGGTTACTCTTGGCCATGACCAGATTACATCTTATGCAGAGTTCACTGGATGACTGATAGACAGGTTTGACAAGAAGGACTCTGAATTACAGTTCAAGGAATTGGCACAGGTAAAACAGTGGGGTTCAGTGGAGAGTTATATATCAGAATTCCAGAAGCTGTCGGTAATGGTGACAGATATCTCAGAACACAAGATGATGGTTCTTTTCATTGATGGACTCACCGATCCCTTACGAGGTTGGATCAAGGGCCTCAATCCACCTTCTTTACATGAAGCCATGAAGAAGGCTAGGGACATGGAGTCTTTTACATCCCGAAGCAAATTCCAGTCCAAGGGATTCCCATATAAAAAGGATAAGGACAAGAAACCATTTCAGCGGGATCCCAATCAGCCAAGAGAAAAGACAAATCAATTGAATAATGAGCAGCTAAATGAGTACAAGAGGAAGAAGCTTTTCTTCCATTGTAGGGAACCATGGGATCCATCACATAGATGCCTTAACAAGGCAAAGGCAAAACAGATAGAGTATTTTTCTGCTGAGGAGTCCAATTCAGAAAAATCAAATCAGCCATCGGATAGGGAGGACAGCGATGATGAAAATTCATCCCAAGGTGGTAGTGATGGTGAAGGAGTGATGGCATAGCTTTCTAGCTTCTAGAAAGTTGGCTCCTTCAGAGTTAGAGGAGTCCTAGGTGGACAATGCATCATTACCCTTATTGATACAGGTGCAACGCATAACTTCATTGATGAGGGGTTGGTTGCAAAACGAGGTCTCAAGACTGAGGAGTTTGAGGGCTTCAAGGTAATAGATTTTGGGATTGAGCATACAGCTTGGGGAGTATGAGCTCAAGGATGACTTTTATGCTGTTGGTATTGGTGACACAGATGCGGTGTTAGGCATGCATTGGATGATGACCATTGGAGAGTTCACCATGAACTTGTGGAATATGGAGATGAAATTTGAATCTAATGGGAAAAAGTTTGTACTTAGACCATTATCAAATGGAGGGCCTCGAGTAGTTTCTCTCAAGAGAATGGAGAGAATGTTGAGACATGACCGGGTAGAGTGGGTAGCTGAGTGCCTAATCATGCCAGAGGTTCCCCAATAGCCAAAGAACAACTATCATCCAGACATTCAGAGATTGTTGACCAAGGACATCAAGGTGTTTGGGAGTATACTACCAGGATTGCCACTTGATAGAGAGATTGAGCACGTCATAGAGCTGGAGGATGGGTCCAAGCCAGTAATTACTACACTCTATCGTCATCCTAAGAGGCTCAAGGATGAGATAGAGAAGAACATTAAGGAGTTGTTGGAGATGGGGCACATCAGACCCAGTAAGAGCCCCTTTGCTTCTGCAATTGTTCTTGTAAGGAAGAAAGATGGGACAATTCGAATGTGCATTGACTATCGTGCCTTGAACAAGAAAACCATCAAGAACAAATATCCTATTCCTTGTATTGATGAGTTGATTGATGAGCTTCACAGGGCTTGTTACTTTTCAAAGATAGATTTGAGGTCAGGATATCACCAGATCAGGATGAGAGAAGAAGACATAGAGAAGACTGCTTTCAGGTGCCACTACGGTCACTTTGAGTTTTTGGTGATGCCATTTGGGTTTACAAATGTAGTTGCTACTTTCCAGAGTTGCATGAACCAGATATTCAGAAAACAGTTGAGGAAGTTTGTTTTGATCTTCTTCAATGACTTTCTAATCTTTAGCAAAACATGGGAAAAGCACATGAGGCATCTGGAGGAGTGTTGAGCATCCTGGAGAGTGTCCCTATATGCCAAGGAGTCCAAATGTGACTTCGGCATGACTGAGTTGCTTTACCTTGGTCCCATTATCAGTGCAGATGGTGTGAGGGTTGATCCAGAAAAGATAAGGGCTATCATGGAATGGCCTACACCGACGAATCTCACTCAGCTCAGGGGGTTCTTTGGGCTATGTGGCTTCTACAGGATTAAGTGGCTACACTTGGGGGAGTACTACAACACAACATATCACATGTCTATCAGGATGACTCCTTTCAGGGCCCTATATGGATATGATGCCCCTAGTTTCACAGATTTGCTACTTGGTGACAGTAGGGTGCCGAAAGCTAAGGACTTGTTGCAAGAGAGCCAAGATATCGTGAAAGAGCTCAAGGAGAATCTGCAACAAGCACAGAACTAGCAAAAATTGTATGCAGACTAGCACCGAGTAGAGCGGTGTTTTGAGGTTGGGGACATGGTCTACTTAAGGCTCCAACCATACAGACAGTCCACTCTCAAAAGGAGTGGAGCAGAGAAGTTGAAACCTAGGTTCTATGGTCCATTCAAAGTGTCCAGAAAAGTGGGGGAGGTGGCTTATGAGCTTTAGCTACCAGCCAATAGCCGAGTGCACAATGTATTTCATGTATCTAGGCTTAAGAAAGCACTTGGCAACAATGTTGTTCCCTCATCTGAGCTACCACCATTGGTTGAGGAAGGGAAGCTAATCCTGGTTGCAGAGGCTATCATTGACACCCGAGAGAGGAATCTCAGGAAAAGGATCATCAAAGAGTACCTGGTGAAATGGAAGAACTTTCCAGTGGAGGATGCAACGTGGGAGAGTGAGCAAATATTGTAGCATCGCGAGCTGAGATTGCTTGAGGACAAGCAATTTTGGGGAGGGCAGACTGTAATGTCGCTTTCTTAGCCCAAATCGACAGGTGGAGCAGTTAGCCTATTCCAGGGTTCCCATAGGCTAATGGAGGTTGGTTAGGGAACCACTTTGGTCACATTTTACTAGGACTTACTATTTATATTAAGTCAGGCAGGAGGATCACCGGTGGAGTTTACCTAACTTTCCATATTTAGCATTGCCGGTTGGAGTATCTAGCACATTGTACTTGGGTTTCGAGATGGCCAAGGAATTAATTGTCGAAATATAAGTTAAATTAAATATTTAACTTATAATAGTTAAAAGAGTTGACTTATCACAATGGGAGATATAAGTTTTTTTAAAAAGGTAAAGTGCTAGGGAATATGAGGGGTGCCCTAGTCATGAAGTATAAAGGACTTAAAGTTATTGAATATCAAAAATATTAAAATATCCCTCTTGGGCGTTGGGAGTGAAGGAACAAAAAGAAAAAATGAGACTTCATTTGATTATTCATTCACTCTTGAAAATATTTTAGTGAAACTTGGAGCTTGGCTTTGAGGTTGAAACAAGGGTTTTGCAGAGATGAAAGCCTCTGTGAGATCACTCTCTTCGTGCTTGAGAGACAACATCAGGAGGGTTGCTGGGAGTTTCATTCGGAGACTCCGCATTGTGCATATTGGAGGATTTTTACAAGCCATTCCACAGGGTTTAATTGCAGATTTATGAGCAGCTATTAAAGATTATTTTATTGTGCAGATTGAAGTGATTTGGAGGGACTATTAGTGACTGATTTCTCTTACCAGGCTGGCCATACACTTCCAGGCCTGGTCGTACAGCTTATGGTAGCAGTTTTAAGTGCATTTGAAGACTTTTTCCATTCCGTTCTTGGGCGTAGAGGACTTCCTAATAGCTGCAAACCAAAACAGAGATTATATGATAGATTGGGTGCCATTTGGAGGTCGTTAATCACTGCAACAAACAGCTAGGTTGGCCGTACAACAGCAAAAGGGGGACGTTGGATTTCTAGTGATAAATCGCCTCTCATTTGGGTCTTTAATCTCCTTCATGGTGGACGCCTTGGGCCATAAATATCATTGCAACTCTTTGTGTAAAGGAGAACACTCATTGTTCTGCAATATTATGGTTTGGGTGTTCTTTATTTTATGTGTTTCTGCTTTATAATTGTTTTTGAGCAATATTATGATCTGGGTATTCTTTATTTGATGTGTTTCTGCTTTATATTTTCGGGGTATTGTTGCATGCACCATATTTCATTTCATATTTCAAACAACATATGCAAAAACACAAACAAAACCCTAAACACATTCAGCAGTGCAACAAGGAATCCAAAACAGAAAAAAACTTGGCATAAAAACCCTACAGGACAGGGGCTTATTACATGGCAATAGAAGATTCACCATTTCTTATGGTTGCATATTAAACGTCCGTGCAACACTAGTATCCCTTTGACTCTCAACATCTATGCTTTGGGTAGGCAAGGACGTACTAGGTTGGGTAGCTATGATTATGTTTTTACAACCTTTTAACCCTTGTCCAATTATGCACAAAATATGAGAGTTAGCTGCTCCTATAGTCCTTGTTGCATAAATGACATAGCCATAATCTACTAACCCTTGGATTTTTTTCTTGTCTTTATCTATGGCTGTTGCAAATTGTAAAAGAGGTTTTTTTGGATTAAATCGACCCTTTGCATAAGTTTTGAGGAGTTGAGAAGGGCATTCAAATGGGTTATTTGAACTCAGTCTCTAAAATACTCCCACTCCTAGAAGAACCTCCAATAGTACTACAATTTTTTTGTTGAATTTGAACCTCTCACCCTCACCCTCACTATTGCTTATTATTTTTTTGTTAAAAATTCAAAAAACAGCTACAAGTGCAAACATACAACAAAAAACAATCAAAACATTTTCCCTAAGTGTTTGAAACAAAATGCAAAAAAAAATTGTGAATGAATAATGGATAGTAAACTCGCCTAAAATGATGTAGATTTAATGCTATCTTGTCTTCTTCTCACTACTTTTCTCTTTCTACATCTTCTTTTTCACGAGTTAGAAAATGTCAAAATGATTTTTTTTGTTTTTAGTTGTTAGTGTGGTAGTTTTAGGTTTAGGGTTGGCGTAAAGGGGCTCTCTCATCTTTTTTTTTCTTTTAAAAAAAAATTGCTTTTTATGTTGGTCGGGTTATAGCTATTCTATCTAGACATCTCTCGACCGTCTCGAGGACAACTAGCTGTCCCTTGTCGTTTCTTGCTCAAGTTTTGTTGTTTTGGAAACATTTTCAAATATGTAGGGACGCGTCCTTGGATTAAAACTCATATTTTTATATTCAAATCAAAGTTGGAAAACTCGGACGCTGCGCGGACTCGGCAGCCCAAAATAGGACTCGAATTCGGAACTCGGCACGGACTCAGGAAAAAACTTGGCTAGGACTCGGCAAAAAAAAAAACCGTAGTTAAAAAAAAAAAAAATTAATGCATTTAGAGAACATAAGGGCCTAATTTGATTATCAATTTGTCATAATTCAAAGATTACACATGTCATATGATCATGAAACACTCGATAATTGAAATTTCATCATTCATACTCATAGTTTCAAACTTTCAAAATGTATAACAACATCATAAGTTTATAAATGTTTACATATAATCATATGTCAAAATGAGGAAAACATTAACAACCAAATTTAATCTATATCTTCCTCTTTCCCCTCCTAATGGAAGTCAATTTTGCATGCCTAGAACTAGTAGGTGCTACAGTATCCAAATGCGCAGATTGAGGAGTGGTTTCTGATTTTTAATTGAAGAAAACAAAAAAAAAAGAGAAGCTAAATCACTTACCTGAATCTATTATGATCTCCTTAGCTCGTCTTCTCGGCTTCTTCCAACCTCACTTCAAGTTGTAGACCTGTATTTGGCAAAGTAGAAGAGTGAAATGAGGAAAGAAATAAAAAAACAGAGGTTTTAAACCCTCTTTTTGACATCCCATCCGTCTAGGAGAGTCCCTGCATGGGACGCGCGAGTCCAACCTCAGGACTGCGCGAGTCCTGAGGTCGGATTCGTGAGTCCCATGCAGGGACTCGACTCCCGAGTCCGCGCTGAGTCGACTCGGCCAGCTTGCAGACTCCCCAGTTTGCCGAGTCCGCGGCGAGTCCAGACGAGTTTTCCAACTATGATTCAAATTAATGGTGCATTATAAAGTTGGCTTGTAGTGCCATTTTGGACATTTACATGATTTTCCATAGTTTTTTTTTTCTCTAAGTTAGTAGTAATGGTAGTAGTGTTGGAGGTTGTTTTCAATATTGCTATTCTAAACTCATGGAGTGTTGTACAAGCAATATAAGTTCTAGGGAGTGCTAGGTAGTTTGGAATCAAGTTCATGTTCTATATTTGTAATGTCTTCCATGTTAGAATTTTGTTTCTTCAATAATATTTAGAATCATTGTTGTCGTTGGGTTTTCCCTATCAGAAATTTTCAAATATGAATATGTATGCTTCTTAAGGATTTTGTTTTACAAACACTAGATTTATTTTTCCTATTGAATATTTCTATTCACCTTCCTTTTCTTTCAAAAAAATGTTTGATATGCATGGATTGCATAATTGTTGTTATTTTAGCAATCAGAAAAATGATCCTTTTAGGATCCATGGGGTTTTGTGTGGTCAAAGTATCACTGCCTTAATTGATACTGGTGCTACACATAACTTCATTGATGAAGGTGTTGTTGCACAAATAGTGCTAAAACCCGAGGAGTTTGAAGGATTTAATGTTATGGTTGCGGATGGTTTCACTCTTCATTGCACCAAAAGAATTCCAAAGATGAGTCTCGTATTGGGACTCTATGAAGTGAAGGATGTTTTCTATGTCGTAAGTATAGGAGATACTGTTGCTGTCCTAGGAATTCAGTGGCTTTGTTCCTTGGGGGAGATCACACTGAACTTCCATGTTGATGGTAAGAAGGTGGTTTTGAAAGGTATCTCAAATGGTACACCTCATGTTGTTACTGCAAAGAGGATGGAGAGGTTGTTTCGGCATGGGCAAGTTCATTGGGCCGCCCAATTCTTAATCATGCCTACTACTTCTACGGAAGGGAAAAGAGAGTACCATGTAGATGTGCAAACCGTGTTGGATAAGCATAGCAAGGTTTTTTAGTGGGATAAGCATAGCAAGGTTTTTAGTGGGATACCACTTGGATATGTAGTTCATTGGGCAGCCCAATGCTTAATTTTGACACTAGGAAGGGATTGACTCTGTCTCATAATCAATGTCATCAGGTTTAGGGGCATTTTTATTTTGAGACTTGAGTTTCAATTCTGATGGACATAGATCCTCAGCCATATAATTTATTTTGGATTATGTACCTGCCCCTTACTCTAGGGCTTGGAGTAGTTACGAGTATGACAAGTGTTTGAAATTTAGGGGTTAAAATTTGTGATTGTTGTATGGCTAAAAACAATCATCTCCTCTACATTAATCTTCCTATTAAACCTCCTATCAAATGTGCTTCCCCTCTTCCCAAAACTTGAAAATTTTGAATTTTCATTATAGTAAATTGCATGTGGATTTCTAATTACCTTACCAGAGAAATAACATCTTCAAGAGTTTTGTTACAAAACATTCTTACACTAGTTAAGATTTCTAACCACAAGTTGGAGGTGTAGATATCAAGCACCATATCTTCTGGAAATCTGACCTTTGACTCCAAAACTTGAAATTTCTCTGCATATTCTTCCACAGATATCTCTCTGAAAAATGCATGAGTTGGGTATAGTATGGCTTATCCCAATTTTGATCTACTCTTTGAGTAAAGCCTCAGCAAACTGATACAAGTTGCTGCATTCCTAAAAGAAGCACAAACAAATGCAGAAAAATATTGAACAAACAAGTACGTAAAGATGGGAAGCACCTGCTCGCCTCAGCTGGACTGCGCTTGCAAATCTGACAATAACACAAGAGTACAGACACAATGATGGCTCTTTATATTGCATTACCAAAACAAGATTGAAAAAAAGATATATCTTTTAGGGCTACCTTCACTATATCGAGGACCATATCTTCTGGGAATCTGACCTTTGACTCCAAAACTTGAAATTTTCTGCATATTCTTCCACTGATCTCTCTGAAAAATGCATGTGTTGGGTACAGTATGGCTTATCCCAATTTTGATCAACTCTTTGAATAAAACCTCAACAAACTGATACAAGTTGCTCCATTCCTAAAAGAAGCACAGAAACAAATGCAGAAAATATTGAACAAATAAGTATGCAAAGATGGGAAACACCTGCTCACCTGAGCTGGACCGCACTTGCAAACCTGACTATAACATAAGAGTACAGATACAATGACAGCTCTTTATATTGCATTAACAAAATAAGATTGAAAAAAAGATACATCTTTTTTACTCAATGGGAAAGGGAACCTTAATTAACCCATGACTCAACTTTTATAAACCTACTTAACTCTTAATTAACTCAGGTAGACAAAACATGACTTAAATTGTAACACTAAGAGTAGGGATTAGGACTAGGTATTGAAAACACTAGTTTGAAAACCTACTTATCGGATTGGTACAACAAAGATTGCAAGAGCGATCCTTAGTCTGAAGCAAAATAGAAGGCCTTCAAATCTCGATGACGAACATAAGATGACAAGGGAAGAAGCTCAAACCAATTTGATAAAACCCATTTAAGATACATCAGAAGGTATATGTATGCAGTTATCAATGTGGAGAACTTAAAGCTCTTCGGACCTTCCATGCTGGGTGAAAGTGTCATGGAACAAATCTTGCCTTCCATTGAGGACTTCACACTGGATTTTTAAATGGAAATGGACGAGTACATCATATTGCAGCAGCCACACATGCACAAGTAATTGCAGGTTGCTCTCAAGGGGCGGCTTCCTAGAAAGGCAAATGATCTGTAATTGCATAACTTAGAGCTAATACAGTATTCACATACATGCTTCTTATATATCCTAACATTGAAGTACTGAAATCAGCATACATAAAACAGAAATTTATGTAGAAAGTGTTCTTTGACAAAACCTCTACTATCTCCTGCATTTGGTGTGGAGATGGAACTATTTAATGTCTAGGGTGATGACTGAGTTACTTCCTGTGAAGGCCTTTTACATTTGGAGACTCATAATCTGAGTTACACTTCATCTTCACGTAGAAACTGTGTTGTGTTGTAACCTGAAATTTCCCCACTGCTTTCAAGATATTGCCCTCAGAAACTACACATTGTACTTCTCTCAAGTACTAACAACTTTGGTTTATGTTTACACCCATCTTTGATGTACTTGATGTCTTTTTAATATTTTATCCATTTTGGGTCAGAGAAATGATACCATATTAAGAAGTTAGAGTAAGACTTCCTCATCGTCAAGAGGATTGGGTACTAGCTTGAATATGTCTAACAATATCTATGCAAACAAATTTCCTGCTGGTGCATCTGTGATGATGATCCCTGACTTTGTCAAGAGTGTTGTGCAGAAGACCACTGGTACCACCACTGATTCAGATTCCAGAATGAGTGATATTTTTACGATTTCATAGGCTAATGCTAACATAAAATGACTACAGGTGTCATAACATAAAACGACGAAGGAGTTTTTCCTTCATTGATGAGCATTTAAACTCAATATACAACATGACATGACTGTAAGGATCTTTATACTTATGCCTGCAGCATGTGTTTGTATCTAGTAAGATAACTTCCAGACACATGTATATATAAATCAGTCCAATCCATTTGCTTTTGCCATTATAAGAACCATAATGAAGTTCCATTTCCCTTGTTTGGAATCAAACCTTCATTTATTTGAGGCATTATAAACTAGATCTTGTATGGCCCAATCCATTGTGAGTGTTTACAGATTATGTAAAACGTTACCAGGCTTTTCACAGCATGTAGATGATACTTCAAATTTATTTTTGAAGACTGTATTGTTGTGCAAGTGTTTACAGATTTTGTAAAACGTTACCAGGCTTTTCACAGCATGTAGATAATACTTCAAATTTATTTTTGAAGACTGTATTGTTGTGCATACTTTTGTTTTAGATTGAGGGATGTATGAGGATGTTATGGCTGTTTGTTTTGCTGGCAGACGAGGATTGAGTTAAATATTGGAAATTTTCTAACCTGTCCCATATGATTGAATGGCTTCCCTAATTTGTAGCCGTCTGTCCTGTGACATGTATAGTGGTTGTTTGTTTCAATATTTAAGGGTTGGCATTGTTAAGTGGTTTGGTTTTGGCTTTGTGTGTGGTGTTCATTTAAAAAATGAATTTGCATTTTGAGGATGTGCCAAATTTGAATACGCAAAAGAATACAAACACAAGATAGAACATCAAAGAAGATTTACACACACAAATCACACGCTTTCCATCTATGTTACCAGAAATGCGACAGGAAGGCCGCGTTTCCGTTAAACCCTTCAAACCCTTCAAACCCAAACTCCAAATTTATTTCTAATTGACTCCAAACTCTTTCACTAAACACGAGATCAACTTTTTTGCGATTGCAATCAGCTTTTTTTGTAAGAAAGTGTGAGTTTTTACTTTTTAGAATGTTTTTTAGAATGAGTTTTTAGAATGTTCATAATAAATAGCTTTTTTTCCAAAATAAACTGTCTTGTTTTTTTTCAAAACAAACTTTATTAAAAATCCAAAATTTTGAAAAAGTATATGTATCTAAAATCTGTTTCTTATACGCAACCTCCAAATATCCCGTTTCTCGTCATGTTGCCGTTGCTGTTGCCATTTCCGTTTCTTGTTTCTGGTAACATAGCTTTCCATGTTCTTTTTGATTTCTGTCTAGAAGTATGCACACCCAGGCTGTGGGTGCTCCATGTGTAAGACCCGCATAAGGTATCTTCCAGAAAATTTAATTAAAAAAAAAAGCAAAAGAAAAAAAAAATAGTTCTTGTAGCTCTCTATTTATGCAATTAAAATTTAAAAAAGAGCGTTTGCCATGTTAAAAAAATAAAAAATTTAGGATTAAGAGTTTTGTTGTGAACACAATAGATAGACAGACTTTAAGTGGAAATATGAAACTGTATATTTTCTAAAGAATGTGAACACATAGATAGATTTTCCATTGGGCTTGTAGATTGTGCAGATATTGGAGGGGAATTGGAAGCTAAGAAGACAGTTGAAATTTTCTTTTGCCATGATATTTTGATACAGTGATGACTGTATTTAAATGTTCGCAATGCACATTTTTTTGTCTCAGTTCCTATTCCAGTTATTGCATCTTTCAAGAAAGTCAGAAGTCTTGTTACAAACTACACGTTGGTCACGGCTGCACTGAGAACCTCTTCACAACTAGTAAGTTCTTGTACTGAGCGTTTAGTGATGGCATTATCAAAAGAGATTGAGAAGACAAGTGCATGTCAAGCTTTTTGTGCACTGCATTTATTTTTTATGCCTGGTTTTTTTGGCAGGTGATAAGTGAAGATGGGAAGAAAGTCAAGCGGGCATCCCCAATGTCTGATGCAGAAATTGAAGAATTGCAGGTAATTTTCATTTTCTTCCAAAGACTAATATGAAGAGGGAACTATATTTAGTCATGTTCCATTTTACATAATGTAGATAACTTTATGCTCTTCCAATCTGCAGTCACGCACAGTTGTTGCAGAAAATTTGCCAGAAAATCATAGTAATGAAAATATTGAGAAAGTTTTTGCTACAGTTGGCACGTATGTATTGAATGTTTCCTTTTTGTCTCTACACCAGTTTCCAAAGCTTCATGATTTAGAGATTACATGGTGTAATTGCTGTTATGCTTAAACTAATATTCAATTTTTTGGTTTGGTGGATTCTACAGTGTAAAGATGGTACATATCTGCCATCCTCATGCGAGTGAGTTTTCAAGTCCATTGGGCACAAAATTTACCAAGACTGATATGCTTGTTAGCAACAAGGTATTGTGGTATTCAATTAGCTTTTGAGTTTAAAAGGTTAAGATGTAAATTAAAATTCATCTGTTGGTCTAAGTTTAAAATTCTTTAGATCAGTACTGTATAGGGACCTCGGGTTCCAGTTTAGGATTTAGGAGAAATAATGGCTATACAAATTCTATTTATTTGAATGCATCTTTGCTCTGACTCATATTTTTGATTTCTAGCTGCATGCCCTTGTGGAATATGAATCACCTGAACAAGCTGAGAAAGCTGTAAGTTATTATAGGTGTTATAGTATACAAACTTTTGCTTTTTGTGGCTGCTTTAGATGGTTGACAAAATGTATCTCCCCACTGTCAACTTTTCTCTTTTGAGTTTGGTCTCATTTTGGTAATCATACCAGGTTGCAGAGCTCAATGATGAAAGAAATTGGAGAAGTGGTCTTCGAGTGCAATTGCTACTCCGGCGAATGGTATTCTAATTTCTTAGATAATAATTATAATATCATTTTTTATTCATGCAGTATTTTTTGCTTTGAAATTGAGATACATTCAACTATTAAGGATATATGATCTAGTGCACTGTCTTAGGAGCAAATGGATGCCTTTCAGGGGAAGTCTGTAAATCAGCCTAGATGGCGAAAAGTGGGAGGTGATAACATTGATGGTATTGGTGAAGAGGAGGAGGTATCTACATCAGAAGCAGTCAATGATAAACATTGGGAAGACTGTCCACAACATGCTGATTTTGTGGTGTGTTATTGACTCTTAATTGTTCTCTGCTGTTTTAGCAGTTGATCTTCTTGTCGCATGGGCAAAATATCAGGGTTTATATAGGTTTTTTCTTTCAGGGTGAAGAACAGTACTCCACAGATGAGGGAGGAAGAAAAGGCAGAGGACGAGGACGAGGAAGAGGCCGTGGGCGTAGTCAGTATTATAATGGACGTGGTTATGCAGTTGGACCACCACAGTCCACCAGTTCTGCTATCAGTGAATTACACGGCAAGCAACCTCCTGGACCAAGAATGCCAGATGGAACACGAGGCTTCACCATGGGTCGTGGCAAGCCGCTTAATGTTACTACAGTTTAGGATGTTTGCATAATTGGGCTCCTTCGAACTTCAAATTTCATATTTTGGGGACTGTAATCTGCAGTTTTTCATTTTTGTGCCGTTTAGTTTAACACACACCTTATTGATATCCAATTTTTAAGCAGTAATAATCATTTAAAGGTTTTGTAATTACAAAAGCTTTAAATATTTTGTACAGTGTTATCAATATGAATATTTTGTACAAATAAAATTTGCATTTGGTATTTTTTTGTTTGTTGGAAAGGACTCAAGGAAAAATACAAAATGCAAATAATAAGGAATATACAATTCTTTTAAGTGTTTTGCTAACTGGTTGACATTCATTTCAGTCTTTAATAAATAGCATTGCTCTAATTTCGATTGACTATTTATTTTGAATGCTATTCAATTTTCAACTTTTCCATGCATCTTATGCATAGTGTGTTTCAACAATATCACAGAATTGTGCTGTATAGTTTTTTTGCACATCCTTTCTAAGTAGAAGTTCGCAGTTTGAGTTTTCAGCATTATATTGCTCCTCTGTTGTAGCTGCACTCAAATTTTTAATTGTTTCCATTTTCTTCCATCCCACCGAAAGGACTACCATTGTCTCTTTGAGTTTTTGCAACGTCATAAATTGTGGGAATCCTCTGACTACCATTGTCTCTTTGAGTTTTTGCAACGTCATAAATTGTGGTAATCCTCTAAATTCAACTGCATGAAATTTTCACTTTTCTCATTGTGTAATACATCATGTTTAGTTCTCATATTTTCAATTATTATCTGTCACTTCTGCGTCTTATTTTTTCTTGTTGGTAGTTGGATGCAAGGTTTTTAGTGGTAATACGAAGCCGTATATTTTCTTGAGATACCTCCTTTAATAGCCAAGGAAAGACATTTACTTGTTTCAAATAGTTTATAGTTCATTTCCCATGTTCCACCGTGTTACGAAGCTGTATATTTTCTAGGATGGGGATGGCAAGAAAAGTAGGGCTTTTTTAGGGGACAACAATTCAAAAAATAGGAATTTGTTTTTACATATAAGAAATTTCAAATAATCATTATATTCATTATATAATTATATTATGAATCATTAGAACTGAATTGAGAATTCACTTGAGTCTACATACAAATTAACAAAATTTCAATGTCTAATCATTTGTGTTTTTATTACCAATGTGCATATAGAACAAAATGAAAAGGCCGAAAGGCTACAACTACAAAATGACAAAATGTAGACAACCTACATTTATTGCTACTATGCATGTCTCATCTTCACCTACGTCAAAATTAGAGTATGAATTTTAGACACTACTAATATGAGGGATTGCCTCATCCAATGGAACACCAACCAATCCCTCTTGTGCTTCATCAATCTATGTGGCATCTTGGGGATCAACATCTCATCATGCAACTAGAGTTTGTCATTCTTAAAGTTGCAAGACCTTATGCATGGCCACTAACTTCTTTGCTCATTAGGAGGTAAACATATTCCTTTCTTGACTAATTGAATGGAGTTGTATGTGGACCAATTCCTCTCTTGAATAATTGAAGGAGGTAAGTAGTAAGCATCATCAACTCTATTGCATTCTTGCCATGTTGTGCCCACCATCCAATAGGGTTAGATTGAGCTTATGTAGCAGCCCCATCTGTTTTTGCTTTTTTTTGGTTTGCTAAAGTTTGACAAAGGTGATCCATTGTTGTCGAAGTAAAGTTGTCCCCTCAAAAGTAGGTAGTTCTCTTAGCCCTTGGTGCATACTATTTGGGATTTAGAGCATAGACTACCATATGAAGTGTGATGTTCATAGTGTTCTATCTTTGTGTCACAATAGGCTTGATATGCTCATATAATTTCAAATTAAGATCCTTGCTTTGAATTGTTTGCTTTATCTAGCCAAGCATGTTGTCAAATGTCTTGTAAATCTCTCTACGATAAGGAGAGTTTGTATTAGTATATCTAGTGACCCATGCAACAAGTGAGATGAAGGAGCAAATATTTTTACAAACAAAAAAATAAAAAAGGAGTGAAGATTCAAATGACAAATAATTAATGTTTTTGATAAAGTAAGCTGCAAAAAAGGGTGCAGGTCCCTATACAAAATTAGCCAGAAGGCAGAGCAAAATAAGCCTTAACATGCCAGAGACAACACATTAGCAGCATATTAACAGTCGATAAAACAACTAGAAACCATTACAAGAAACAAGACCAGTGTTCAAAGTAGACTGACAGTACTTAGACAAAAATACAGGGCATACATAAGCCATATCTTTAGGGAGGAAAGTAAACATCTCCTCATAGTCCTCCATATAGTCAGCACCAATGCCATGGATCTTTGTCTCTAGCTCCTGCATAGCCGAGAAAGAAGCTACATAATGATGCAACACCTTGGCGGTGAAGCTCGACATAACTCTCCAATTCTTCTCCATCTCTGTCATTTTGGCCTTCAGGGTAGCAACATCTTTGGTAGTTTTCTTGCAACTATCACATACTTTTTCCTCCACAGTTTGCACCTCGACTTCTTCCTCCTCTCGATGAGTTTGAACCTCCTCTTGCTCCAAGTGAGCCTGGTCTTCTTCATTCTTGGAATAGGGGGTATTCATTTCTGGGAATAAATGGTTACCTTCCCCTTCACAAAAAGCCTCAAGGGTGTCAAAATCCTCCTCCCCTAACATTTCCTCTCCAAAATCAGAGGCACTAGACACATCCACACCCTTAGGATCATTAGACTGAATTCTAGCAATGTGGGTCGACCTCTTCACCTGTGGAACCCTCCTATTTCTCACACCACTGGTCTCCCCAGCACATTTAATCCCACGTTTAGTAATAAGCTCCATGTCCACAAATTTTGAGTCCTCAACTGCATATTGAACCCTTTCAACTGCCTGGTTTCCCGTGAGTTTTTTATGGTTCCTACTCTCTTCTTCCACACCAGTTCTCTTGGCAGAGTGAGTAGCTCCTTTTTTTGGACTATTGGCTTGTGATTTTTTCTTTTTGTGGGATTTTCCTTTGGATTTAACCATGGATTTGGGATTAAGGGACAAAGCCAATGAGGTATCCACAAGTTCAACTTCTTCAATCCTGCGTAAATTAGAGGGATCATTAGGCAAGGGTGAGTCCACCATCTTTTGATTCTTAGTTTTTTTCCTTGCAGTCTAGGGGTAGCAACAGTATAGCCAGGGGGTTTCTTCTAACACATTAACCTTGATAGCCTGCAGAGGGCAAAGATCTAAGTAGAAGTCATAAAGGCGATGTATTAACCCCTGGTGAAGGGGAATAACATACAAAAAATAAAAATAATTTACAAGTTACAAACACTTGAATGAATTAATAATTCAATAATAAAATTAGAAATCTCTTACCTCACAATGAACTCCCAATCATTATCAAGAATCTTATGTTTTACACTCTTTCCTTTAGTTGTGTCCATTTTTATTCATCTACCCTACTCTAGATTAACCATCACTAATTGTAGAGACTCCACTTCAAGCATCCTCTCTAACAAACTAAAATGGTTGAGAAATCTAGTTTCCATGGATTTGTGAAGTTGCTTTTTCAAAAATTCCTTGAAGAGAGCAAGATGTGGTGGTTGAAAATGAACACATGGGGTCCAAGAAATGTGCTTGTAAGCACCCTTCACCATCATGCCAACTAGTTTACACACATTGAATCGATGACCATTTGCACAACATTTGAGGCCCCAACCTCCAATATGATCCTCTTCAAAATCCAAAATCAGAATTCTACATCCTTGTTCTTCCTTGAAGAATCAATAGCTCTAAGAAAATAAGTCAACTATACATGACCATGATATTGATGACTAGTCAATGTCTAATATAAGTTCACCCATCCATGATAATTGAGCAACATGTCTTTAACCACATTTGCCTTGTATTCTCCAACAAATTCACATTTGAATACTATTTGTCAAAGAGGGTGGTGCGTAGTCTATGTTCTCTAGGTGGGACATATGGAGAACCGATGATTTTTTCCAACATGTTTTTAAAATAAAGAGAATGTGTCACATGAAATGAGATGGCATGGGTATCAAAGAATTGGGCAATTGTAGCATCTACCTCTTCCTGTGATTGTACATTCAACATCCTTGCAACTATACTTGGCCTCACTAGTTTTCCTCTTTCCTCTTGTAGAAACCTCACCACCAGAAGCCATATATGGCATAGAAGATAGTATATACTCTATTGACATATCCTTAGATCATGCTTCACCCTCTGTAAACAATCTATTTACCTATGCCTTCTTATCTATTGTTATCTTTTCACAAATCTTAGCCCCATGCCTTGTAATGCATAAAAGGTGACTAGATACTCAGGTAGATTTTTCTAAAATCTTTGTTGTACAAATGACAACTAAACTTTACTCCCCCCTGAATTGTTTGTTTATCTTTGTCTAAATACATTACAAGTTGTAAAAGAGGTTTAATGGGTTTGAATGGGCCCTTTGCATAAGGTCTCAAGAGAATGAAAGAACATTCAAATGGGTCATCCACCTCTTCTTTGTTCCATGCCAACATTTTCATTTTCACTACCCTCACTATTGCTCATGTTGTTGTTTGAAAAAAAATAGAGTGCAAGCTAAAAAATATATTGAAAATGAAAATATGTCTTAACTCTTTTGGCCTTTTCTTTTAAATTTTCAAAACTATGAAAGATTTAAAAAACTACCTTACTGCCACTCTTCTTCTCCTCCTCCTCAACCACTCTTGAAAGCTCATCGCCCAATGCTCACAAATGTCAAAACAATTAATGATTGCAATGTGTTTGGCTGTTGTGTTTTTGTTTTTTCTAAAGGTAAAGCTATTAGGTTTACCTTTAGAGTTTTAAAATGGTGTGGAGGCCTTGCATGCCCCTCACCCCTCTTATATTTTAATTTTTAAATCAAAATGGCATTTTGTTTTTGTGATTTTCATCTAGGGTCGATTAACGGTCCTTAGAAGACAAACAACCATTTCTGGGACATTTTTGGTTGTATGATAGGGATAGGCATATCCTCATGTTGTTGAAATGCCTTCGATATGGGGGTGTCTAGAAAAGCCCATTACATAGGTAATTTCATAATAGTATTTCTTGATTTATTGTAAATCAGACACTTACCGGTTGGAGATATTATTATTTTCCAAAGTTTCATGTCATTTAATTTTTTTCTTGATGATTTTTAGGTTTCCCATGTAGTCCTTTACAACATTCTTCATTCTATTTGTGATTGTCCATTTAGGAAAGTTTTGGATTTACATGTCTTTTCCTAGTTTGACTGCATATACATTATTGTTTTGATCCAAAAATTGAGCATTGGAACTCTTATTTGGGCACAAACCATTTAAGCACTCGGAGTAACCATACAAATTTTGAGATTAGGAAAGCAAACAATAAATAATTTTGGGTTTTAGATATAATTTTCTTCAAATAACAAGCTACTTTTACACCAAGTCAAAATAGATTTCGACATTGTTGTGCCCAATCAAAATTTTTTGCTTCATTAAGGCATTTTGTGAAAGTCTAGAAAATTTTTCGTTAAAAAGTCAAAATTTCTAAAAATAGAAATTCTATTTTTAGAGAGTTTCTAAAAATAGACGTCAAATTAGGTTTTCTGTGTTTCTTGAGATACAGATGTTGGCAAAATTTTCTAAAAATAGAATCTCTGATTCAGGTGTCGTGTTTGGTTTTGATTGGCTAATTTTGCTTCACGATCAAGGCGGTCCAGACATAATCTACAAAAGGTCATGTTTTCTCTTCTGGGTCAATTCTGCTTTTTCAGAAGGCAAAGCACGAGCTTCGAAGTCATCAATAGAGGAGGTTCGTCTGCCAGAGCTCATTTTCAAGTTTTTAGGGCTATTCAGATAACGCAGAACTGATGAACAGTCGTTGATTTGGTGAAGAACGGAGAACAGAGCATGGTGAATCTGGAAAGTGTTCAAAGGTGAAAAATCATGAAATTTTTCTTAGGCATGGATTTCCAGGCGCCCAGCTTTAGCAGTGTTAGAATTTTCGCATTTTTCAGAAAATGCAACAAATGCCTCCGTCAGTCAGTTCCCGGGTTGATAAAAGCAGTCATTTTTAGTCAACGGGTCCTGGAAAGATGGGATTCACCTCAGTTATGCCCAGGCTATCCAGTTCATCCTTTATCTAGCGACAGTCGTCTGACAAAATCGTTAAAATTAGTGACAAGAAGCAGCTATCAGCACGAGAAATGAGGTAAATTGTAAACAGAGCTTGAAAATCATAAATTTTTCTAAGGTATTAAAAAGGGGCCCATCTTTTCCTGCCTTAGAATTTTTTTTACGTTTTTCAAGAAATGTCAAAAAGCTACCGTCGCCCCGCTTCTAGGTGGTCAAATTCAGTCAAACTTAGTCGAAATGCCCCGTAAAAGCTGGAAATCCATCTTAGGTATGTTCAGACTACTCAAATCACCTCCCGTCCTGCTTCAATAGTCAATCAGATGACTGGAAACAAAGATCAAACAGGAGCTACTGGCACGGAAATCGAGGAATGGAAAGAAAAGTTGAAAATCACAAAAAATTTCTTAGGCACAAATTCCAGGCGCCCCAGGAGGCTTGGGGTGCCCAGTTTCACCAGAGTTAGTTTATTTTTGAGATTTTTCTGAAAAACGACAAATCCTCCTTCAATAACCCGGTCAGTTTCGCAGGAAATCAGTTTGGCATCATTTTAGAGGCAGACAGAGGGTAGAATTAGTTCAGTTTTCATCAGGCTTGCCTACTTGCCAGACTATCAGACTCAGTTTTGCTCCAGTAGATGGAAATCGGCTTCTGGACAGAGGTCCACAGTCACCAGAACGCACGTGGAAATCAAGAAATTGAAAAAGTTGAAATTTCCAGAAAATTGACTAAGGCACAAAAAACCAGGCGCCCCTAAACGCTGGGGGCGCCCAAGTTCTAAGGTGTTAGAAAATTTTCGTGCCTAACAGTGTTTTCTTATGGCTGCTTCGGTTCTTTTGTCCGGCAATAGTTTCTAGAAGATAGATTTGCAGTTAGATGTCGTCAGATTGTCAGTCCGAGGCTGGGGATCGAATCAGAGTTGATAAATCTTTGAGCTGCCATGATCAGTCAGCTTTTTTAGTCAATGGTGATAGTTTGCCATCTTGGGAAAGTCAGGGCAGGCCATGCCGGAGTCAGAACGAGTGCAAAAGTGTTGAAACGAAGGAAAAATTGGCTAACACTTTTACGAATCTCGCATGTTTGATGACATCATCAAAGAAAATATTTTTCATCATCTCACACATGAAGTAATAAGTAGCTATAAAATAGGGATTCTTCCTATTCGAAGATATCTACTTGGATTTGTGCTTTAAAAGATGCTTTCTTCATGGATAAGATTCAAGCTTTATTCTTTCACAAAGAAAGCTGCTTTTTTGCCCTAAATTTCTATAAAGACAAGCTTTTGGCTTCTTTTATTCATTACTTTTGCAGGTTGCATCCAGAGGAGGAAAAAGTTTATTTTCTTTCCACAAAGATTCGAAGACCCAAACGAAGTGCTTTTTCAGCCTTCTTCATAGTTTCAGGATGAGGAAGCATGGAGGCATGCTTTTTCAAAGTCCTTTTTCCTAGGGGATCATTTTTCAGAAACAGGGCCGAAGCTTTTTCAATTTTCATCGAGATGGGTCCATCCAGAATTTCATCCTCTTGAAGATTGGGAAATCTTATTTTCCCGGGAATCTACTTTTTTGTTGCTTTTTTTAGGAAACCCTCAACTTTTTCAAAATCTGATGATCTGGGTTACTTCAAAATGGAATTGTCTACAAAACCCATGTGCCATCTTTTTCGCTCACATTCTGCTTTTTAGAAGAAATCAGCAAGTAATTTTTAGCCTTTTGTCTAAGATTTTTCTGACATAGGCGTGTTCACAGTCATTTTTCAAGTCTTACAGTATGCAGTACTCTCCAGTTGAGATCAAGCCTAAAACGATGTTGGTTCATGATTACCTAAGAACTTTCGAGACAGACTTGCATAAGATACTTCCAGTGTTCAATTTGCATCCTTTGGAAGATGTAGGAAACAACGCTATCAGGAATCTGAATCACTCTAGGTTACTTGCAGTAGCTTCGCTCCCCATCACAGTGCAAAGTATCGAATTCGTAATTGCTTGTATGAAGCATTACAATTCAGTCACAAGAGAAATCCAATCAGCAGATAGACGGGTGCTCTGCAGTCTCAGGCCAAACGACATTGAGAAGTGTTTTTCAATACCAATATGAAGGGAAGACTTAGTTGTTTCAATTGAAGAATGCAAGAGGGTGTGGCATAATGATAAAGAAAAGTATCGGAAAGAGATTGCTCAGAGGTGGTTGAAAGAAAAGCAGAACGTTATGCCAAAGAACGTTGGATGTGGAGAGTTCAAGGAAGAACATGCAATAATGATTACTCTGCTAAGCTGAATCACAGGTCAAGCAGATGCTAACAAATTTCAATGTTGGATGTTTTACATCATGTCCCAGATTGTTGACGGAACTGAATACTATGATTGGTCGGCACTAATTAGTGATAGTCTTCACCAGCAAATAATTGATTTTCAAAGGGCCCATGAATTCCACATGATGTCATATCTCATATATTTGATGGCTTTTCAAGGTCAATTTAGAAGTTTGAATATTGTCAGAACTCTGGGTATTCATCATGTATTTCACCATATTTCGCAGTTAGAATTTTCTCAAGCTGAGCGACATTACAGGCAAGTAAATGATGCATTCCTGATGCATGTGGTTTGAGATATGGATAATGAGTTGCATATACGGTTTTCAACTAATGCCAGATTTGCAATGGCGAAATGGGCAGATTGGTTTATCCAGTTTCCCACTTTCTCCTACATCAGAGTATATGGCTTCTCAGGAGAGGCAGCCATGCTACCGAGATATCCTACATATGAGGTAGCGTTCATGGAATTTCTGAGGCAAGTTTATGAAGTTCATTCATTTCTGCATAGCAGGCGCAAGGTAGCTTTCAACTTTTCAATTGGGATGGGTATTTACAGATGTAGATCTGGAGAAGATGCCAAAGTAATTGGTAGTGAATCATCTAAGTATGGGCTTAAGTTTTTCAACAGGAGGTCTTCATACGATCCGCGTGGTGTTTTTGCATCACACCTTGGTCAAAATTGTGTACATGCACCTGTAGTTGAAGATTTTTGGGCTAATTGTGTGGATGAGTTTGAAGTGCAAAAACACAATTACAACAGGTTTACCCTTCGGCAGTTGGCTGATATCCTGTCAGAAGATGTAGAGGGCTTGTCAGATGATGGTGAAGTTTTAGTTCCCATATATCTCAGAGATCAGATCGAGCAACAACCATTGCCACCTGTTAATTGGTCAGCCAAAGAGAGCACCTCAATCAAGGAAAGAATGAGCTGAGTTGTCAACAACAGTTTGATATTCCTGAAAAATAAGCGGAAAGAAGTCATTTCGGTTGCAGAGCCGCCAGTTGTTCAACCATTAGAACCTTCCACTTCCAAACCAAAACAAAGGGTTAAAGCTATGAGTGTCCTTCTAGAAGGAACAAAGATGGCCAAGTTGAAGAGGAAAAAGGTTGAGTCTCCAATTCATTTTCAGCAGGAACAACCAGCAGTTGCATCAGAAGTTCCCACTAAACCAGCACCGCATGTTGAAACATTGCCTCCAGTTCATGTTTCTCCACCTTCTTCACCAAGTTCTTCTCCCATTCACATTGATTTAGAACCAGATTCGCCAGTTCATAACTCTGAGACACATATTGGTTCATCATGAGTTGATGAAGTTATAACTGAGTTTCCAAGAGAGGATGGCTCATCTTGGCTTGAGAACATTTTGGGTAGGAAGAGGAGAAAGCCTTCATATCAGTCGAACTTGACAGAGCTTAAAAGCATCTACCAAGACACACCAGACAAGAAACTTAAGAAGCAAGTTCACATTGAAAAGAATGCGGATGGAGAAATGATCCTTGAAACTACAACACCCCCAGAAGATAGAAATGTTGATGATATTGAGGTTGATGACTTCAAGGTTGTCAAAGCTAATCTTGGTAGGAGTACCCGGCATACAGATGTAAATCTGTTTGAGGTTGCAGCAGATAATCTGAAGGAGAGGGTGTTAAAAGATGGAGAAGATAAAGCAGCCCTCAAGGCTGAAGTTAGGCAGCTATGGCAGTACATTTCCAACCTTTTAAATGGCGCATCACAGGCCGATTTAATGCTTCCTCCGATTCTGGGATCACCGGCCGATCAATAGCAGTTTAGTCAGCTGGTCATCTATGGGAGGCAGATGAAAGATTGGGTGGAAGAATTTGTGACTAAAGGTAGAGTTGTACTTTCACAGATCTATCAATTAAAGTACAATGCTCATGATCTGCGTCAAGGCATTCAGGGGTTACAACAGACTTTGGCTGAAAATAGACTGGTGTTTGAGATCATTATCTCCAACTTGAAGATAGCATATAATTTTGTTGATTCAGCTAAAAATAAGAAGATTGTTTCTACTTGGAAAGCACAGTATCTTTTCACAGTAAAAACTTATGACGGTATAATCTTAGAGTTAGCAGAATGGAAAGAAAAAGTGGTAAATGTTCTCAAGTTTGTGAGATCTTTCGTTTCTCAGATCCTGTGTTCATATGAGAAAGAAGATGGTACCCTCTATGATCTCAGGGAAGTATAGACAGAGTTCCAGACTCTCGTCTGCAACAATTTTAATGGTGATATCAGTGCCGGCAAGATGGACCGTTTTGCCACAATGACAGTGAAGTTTGACAAAGTTGTGGGCGAAGTTCATGAATTCCTTCAGATGGTTGCAAATGGTGAAGAAATGTTAGAGAATCAGAATATCATTCTAGAGAGTATCAGTGTTCCTGGCAAAGATGCAGTCACTCATTAGAAGATATTATTTCCCAAAATATCAATGGATGACATCACTAATAAAGCAAGAATGTAGATGAGGATGTGACTCAAAAGAAAGCAGCTTTAACTCAAATGCTTTTTGTTTTAAAGCATTTGCTTTCATCCAAAGCTTATCCATCCTTAAAATAGAAAAAAATCACTTTGTAATAGTTGGAGCTTTCTTTGCTTTAAAGTAGATTGTTTTAAAGCATTTGTTAGTTGTAATATTTGTCTTAGAATAGAAATAAAGTTTGCGAGTTGGCAAGTTAGTTAGGTTAAATCAAGGAGATTTTAGGGTTCCCTACTCTGATTTAGTGTAAATAAGGGCAGCCTTGCCCATTGTAAGTAACGGTAATTGTGATAGCAAAATTTGTAGTGCCTATTCTAGCCTGCAGAAATTGTTATTTCAAGTGCTCGTTCATTCTATGTTGTCTGTTTTCCAGTGTTTGATCGCATATTGTATGCCTGCCTTTTGCTACAATATTGTTGTCTTAGAGTTGTATCAACTTTATGATATTGGAATAGAAGTCTCATGTCTGCCATTTGCTTTGATTTTCTATCTCAGATCATCTAGTTTTGTCGTCAGATGTGCGGCTTGCGTAATCTTATTTCAGTTTTCATCTTAAAGTACAATGAGTCTTCTGATGTGAATCTGGAAGAAGTTTATTAAGGCTTTTATATTAAAACAAATCATTCCTTGTTAACTTTTAATCCCTTTGCTCTGAATTTACTTAGGAGACTAAAAGCGTCATTTAGTTTAGGCCTAGCTATAGTTAGAAGTTTTAAAAAGGAAAAACCTCTGTTGCAGCGATTAGAGTTTAATAACCTTGTGCTCGCAGCTGAGAATCAAAAACAAGATAGGCAAAGTTGTTTTATTTATCTTTTTAGCGAACATCAGCAAAAAGGGAACACCCCCTCATAATAGGAGAGCAGTTGATCTATGCATAGCTGTCCATTTCCAACTTGCATTCCAGAGGTGCGAATTGAAACACCAATAGTTTTCTGGGGCCCACCGTGGGGCACGAGGCATAAATCTGTAAGCAAGCTTAGGCTTATGTCATGGGAATGACTCTTTGGCGTCTTACTGCTCCAGTTTAACAAGCAAATCTTACACCACCTGCTATCCAACCAAATCTTGTACGTGTGGAAGAAGAGCAAACATACATCATTAGTAGCCTGAGGAGTTTCGTATTTGCGCAAAAAGAAAGTCCTAATCAGTGGAGAAACACAGCTACTATTCTTGACGAAGAAGAACACAAAGCAGATCTTGCGGCAGGAAGGCCGGTATTACCACCTCCCTCGTGGCAGTAGATAATCCTGGCTCACAAGGTTTATACAAGAAGGGGGAAAGATAGTGCTACAGATCTTTTCTTCCAAGATCTTGTTCCTAGAGAAGTTGGAGAAGCATCCAACATAGTTCCTGAAGTCCAGATAGTTCCTGAAGTCAAGCAGGAAGAACATCAAGAGGAACTAGTAATCCAGCCTAGAGTAATGGGTGATGCAAATAATAACAATGACGACAATATGAGGCGTCCACCCCCATTGCCTTGGGGTGACAACATTGGACCTTTGGCCTTGCAAGCACATCATGAGTTACCAAAGGGGTCAAGAAAGCACTTTCCTCGGTTCCATGGCGATGGGACCCAACATCCTGACGAACACATCTTTGCATTCACAATAGCTTGCGTCATTTTGCATGTATTGCATGAAGATGTTGTTGTGCGTCTCTTCGGTGAGACTCTCGTGGGAAATGCTGCCGATTGGTTCAATCATTTGGAGCCAAGCATCATTACAAATTGGGCAACAATGAGCAAGAAATTCTTGGCAAGGTACAAGCTTGCCGAAGACGGTCACAGATTGTTGGCCCAACTTTCAAATTCAAAGATGGAAAACAATGAACCAATGAGGGAGTTTGTAGCAAGGTTTAATCGCCTGGTTACGCGTCTTTCTCATACACTCAATCCATCTCCGCAAATTCTGTTGAGCAGTTTCATTAACACTCTTCATTCTGAGATAGCTTTCTTTTTAAGATCGGCTGATGAGACAGAATTATCCAATGCACAAGAAAATGCCATCAAGTTAGAAGACAACATGATTACTTCTGGCAAGATGAAGATGGATTTAATCAAGCCTCTTGTTCAGAGTTCTGGGGATCCACTGCTATAGAAGGTAGCAAATGAAGTGACTATTATGAAGAGACAATTGCCTACTCAGGGGCAACCTGTGCAACAACCGTATCAGTCACCACAACAACAATATCAACCGCAGCAACAATATCAACCACAACAACCATATCAGCCTAAGAGGAACAAATTTCAACCTTTCAATAATTACAGGCCCAGGTTGCCAGCACCTCCCCTAAGACAAGTAGTTGATGCTGCTCAAAATGTAGTGTTTTTTTCGTTTCATGAAACTGATGCACATATTGGTGACACATGTCCTAAAAATTTAAGAATGAATCAGATTATGGGATATGTTGATATTGCACCCACTTCAAGCATTGTCCCTTCCCCAAGTGCGAACGTTGTCTTACCACAGACGGACAACTTTTATGGCGACTCTACTATAGGATACTTCTAGAAAGAACTCGTTTTAATAAAGGAAGAACAAGAGGATCTTCGTCAATATTCTCTTGCAGTGAATCATGAAAATCTTTCGACACCTGTGTTTACACGTGCTCAACATTTCAAGGCACAGAAAGAAGAAGAGGATAGACTAAGATCAAAAGAAAAAGGGAAGGAAGTGATTTCCACTTCCAATGTTAAGCCACCACGTGAAAATGCCAAAGCTGCTCAAGATTTGTCTCCGACAAATTTTGATATAGTGGATTCTATGATGAAGACAAAGGTGCAGATTTCTCAGCTAGAATATCTTTAGGATTATCCAGATCAATTGGATAGAATTGTTAAATATGTCAAGAAGGAGATTGTCGTACAACCTACATTGCTTGAATCCTCTGTTCCAACAGAAGAGAAGCCCAAGCCTTTCTATATCTCTCTGTATATAAGAGGCTATAAATTGAGCAATTGTATCATTGATTCAGGAGCCTCAGACAATGTCATGCCCTTGCAGGTGATGAATGCATTAGGAATCTCATGCACCAAAAGACATGACAAATGTTATTCACTTGAGTCTAAGTCAGTGCCGTTGGTTGGACAATTGAAGGATGCTTAAGTACGGTTGGCGGCTTGTCTCGAGAAGAAAATAATGATGACTATCTTGGTAGCTAACATTCTAGCTAGTTATGGGATGTTGTTAAGTAGAAGCTTCTGCAAAGATCTCAGAGGAGAGATACAATTGGATTGGTCATCTATGACCATTCCTTTAAAGAAATGTAGTTTCAAATTGGAACCAGAAACCAAGTCATGGTTCACGGTTGTGAAATCTCAAGATCCTCAAGCACAAGTGCTATATCAAGAAACAGGTCCTGGTACATATGTTATGCTATTAGAAATAACTGAAGAGGATCAGGAAGTTGTCTACATGGTTGGAGAATCAAAAGAAAAACCCGAGGAAATGTACAACTTACATACTTTCTTTGAAGAAAAAGAAGTGCAACAATCTTCTGAAGGGCAAATTTATGAGGAAAAGATCGAATATGATGAAGAGAGCAATGATGAATCTGGTTTGTTCTTCTTATCTTTTGAAGGATGGTTTGAAGAACTTGTGATAGATACATTCAAAGGAAAAGAAACCAAAGAAGCATTGCAATTGGAGCAAGAACATGATCTTCTTCATTCTGAAGATGATCTATCATTAGAAGAATTTTTCAAAACCGGAGATCATATAGAAGATTCATCATTGGATCTCAATTGTTTTCTACATCATTGGGAAAGTGATTCTTCAATAGAGGATACTGTAGGTCTTCCATTGCAAGGTAGCCCGTCTTCACCGTTGTCTCAAGAAGATTTCATACACACAAGTGAAGAAGATGATGATGAATTCATCTATGAACCTGTACAAGAAAGAGACTTCACCGATACTATATAGCCAACGCAAAATGCAACATATGAAGAGGCTTGTGGAGAAGAAACTTTCATGGAATATCCAGTCTTGGTCACTAAAGGGGATGATATTGAAAAGTCAAAAATTCTTGACAAATGTTTTGTGAGATATACCATATGTGAAATCGATCAAGAAGATGAAGAAGAAACATATAGCACAAATGAATTTGTCTTTGATCCTACTTACCTATCAGAAGAAGAAAGGTACATGATTACTGAAGATGAGATGCTACCGGATATCTGCTTTGAAGAAGATTACACTATGGAAGATGACAGGATGCAAGATAATGAATGGCAAAGTGAGTTGTCAGGTGAAGATGTTATCGATAATGATCGAGAGCTTGAGCATTCAGATCTAGATGATTTATCAGATTTTGAGGATTGGTTGGACGAAAACATGACCAATGAAGAAGAAGAAGTTCCTGAAGCACTAGAAAAATGGGTGACAACAGTTGTGGATCCGGTAAGCCAAGAATTAGTAATGAGAGTTGTGTATGAGCAGCTTACACCTTTTTCAGAAGATGATACATTGACTGAATTCAAAGTTGCGTGTGTTCAAGATATAAATGAAAGTCATGTTCTATATGTGGTGATAACCATTCCCACAAGCATACTTTGGCCACAAGCCATTCCTTCATATCTTCAAAAAGAAGTTTTGTACCTTCATCTGTTACAGAGGTTGCTTACTTTAGAAGAAGATGCTCCACCTGATCTTTGGCATATCAACCAGTTCCTCATGAACTTCTCATGGCTTGAACGTGAATACCCTCATGAACCATGGCTCCTTGAGGAGATGTTGTAGAAAAAGAAAAGTTTTGTGCTGCCAAGACAATCTTCACAGCTAAGGAGAGATGGTTCTTACTTTTCCGAATCGGTTGATGGTTTTATGTGTCAATCTTTGTTCTTCTCGTCCTTGCTTAGGTAAAAGAGAGTTTGTGAACACTTTTTCCTCTCATGATGTGTTTCCCCTTTCCGTGATGTGGTCATTATGTCGTGATGTTTTTCCCCTTTTTGTAATGTGACAGTCGTGTTCTTTGTGTTCTGGGAAGTTCCAACTTTTAGGTGATTTTAGGAAGTCCAATTTTAGGTGATTTTTTAGGGAAAAAGTCTTGTTCTAGGTGATTAGAAAAATGTCTTGACTCTATTGCCCAACTAATAAGACACTGGTTCAAGCTAAAAGTCCAGAGATTCTCGGTTCTCCTATGCCATTAGTATCCAACATGGTCCCCAGATAAAGCCAATTGTTGAGCCCAATCAAAAAAAATTGCTTATTAAGGCTTTTTGTGAAAGTCTAGAAAATTTTTCGCCAACAAGTCAAAAAGTCAAAATTTCTAAAAATTGAAATTTCTATTTTTAGAAAGTTTCTAAAAATAGACGTCAAATTAGGTTTTCTGGTTTTCTTGAGATACAGATGTTGGCAAAATTTTCTAAAAATAGAAAATTTCTAAAAATAGAATCTCCGATTCAGGTGTCATGTTTGGTTCTGATTGGCTGATTTTGCTTCACGATCAAGGCGGTCCAGACAAAATTTGCAAAAGGTCATGTTTTCTCTTCTGGGTCAATTCTACTTTTTCAGAAGGCAAAGCATGAGCTCCGAAGTCATCAATAGAGGAGGTTCATCTGCCAGAGCTCATTTTTAGGTTTTCAAGGCTGTTCAGATAATGCAGAACTGACGAACAATCATTGATTTGGCGAAGAACAGAGAACAAAGCATGGTGAATCTGGAAAGTGTTCAAAGGTGAAAATCATGAAATTTTTCTAAGGCATGGATTTCTAGGCACCCCTGGAGGCTAGGGGCATCCAGCTTTAGCAGTGTTAGTTTTTTTTCTGCGTTTTTCAAAAAATGCGACAAATGCCTCTGGCGGTCAGTTCCCGGGTTGATAAAAGCAGTCATTTTTAGTCACGGGTCCTGAAAAGATGGGATTCACCTTAGTTATGCCCAGACTATCGAATTCATCTTTTCTCCAGCGGTAATCATCTGACAAAATCATCAAAATCAGTGACAGGAAGCAGTTGTTGGCACGAGAAACGAGGTAAATTGCAAACAGAGCTTGAAAATCATAAATTTTTCTAAGGTATTAAAAACCAAGGGCCCTTGTTTTCCTGCCTTAGAATTTTTTTTGCATTTTTCAAGAAACGTCGAAAAGCTCTTGTTGCCCCACTTCCAGGTGGTCAAATTTAGTCAAACTCAGTCGAAATGTCCGTAAAAGCTAGAAATCCATCTCAGGTATGTTCAAGCTACTCAAATCATCTCCCATCTTGCTTTAGTAGTCAGTCAGACGACCGGAAACGAAGATCAAACAGGAGCTGCTAGCACAAAAATCAAGGAATGGAAAGAAAAGTTGAAAATCACAAAAATTTTCTAAGGCACAAATTCCTAGGCACCCCAGGAGGCTTGGGGAGCCCAGTTTCACCAGAGTTAGTTTATTTTTGAGATTTTTCTGAAAAACAACAAATCCTCCTGTTGGTTTTTTCCCAGACTGGATGCTTATTCCCAGATTTCCCTATAAGGTAGCCATCAGTGATCAACAAGATCTCTGGGCCAGGGGCCAATAGTGTAGGAGATAGACTCTATATTTTATCTCCTCTTCTTCTTCAGGCTCTGCAAGACCTAGGGGGGTATTCCCTACTCAACACCCATGATAATGTGCATACTAAGGATGGGATGCTGACAGAAAGCAGATGAGTCCTCCTGTAAGTAGACCAAAACTGAAAGATAAGAACAAAGGGGCTAGCTTTGGGCCTATTTGCAGTTGTAGACAGAGGACTGAGGATCCTAAAACTAATGCTAATGTCCTAATGGTTGTTTTAGATTTTAATTTTGATTTTAAGTTTGGATGCAAAGCTGGACATGGTTGTAGCACAAACACAAAGCAAGATTGGTGCCTATCCAGGGCCTGGAGTCAATAGACATACACCTGTGAATGATCAGCATGAATAGCTAAAACTGGATTTCAGAGGGATATATATGATACCTGCCTTACAGATATCTCCTAATACAGAGTGTTAAGTTATCTCTACTTATGGCATCCCTACTGCAGTATACCCTTTCCAATGTTCAACCTGAAAATAGTTTAATCTACCCCTTGAGCAGAAGTTAAAAGATCAGACATTCAACATAGGAATTCTATGTTCTAGAGTCTCAAATATTACCCAAATATCCAGATTCAAAAGAAGAATACATGCAATACTGGAGACAGAATTAACAAAACACATGCTAAGATAGCATTTCTCATATAAGATTAATCATGAAATCAGTGGGTTCATGCCAAAACATACAACAAGAGATACATAGACTCACGGGTTTAGCTGTACAGAGCAACCAGATCAGCTTGTTTTGAATTACAGAGCCAAAAAATCTTCAACTTTCAACAACCTAAAAAATGGTAACACAGTCTGCTTATAACAGCCAGAAAGTGTACCACAATAATTAATTACACGGCTTTTACAAAATTTGCCAGATACAGATCACACAGGAAGAATGGCGCTCAAAATTTATTGCTGCAGAGACAGAAGGAACCCTCGAGCCCTGCGCCGCCATCTGGGAGTCTTCATGCCAAAGATCGGGTACATGACTGTCCAACAACTTGCCCATGCCCCTGCTACAGTCGCCATTAAGGGTCTCAACCACCCGCGGTCGCCTGAAAAACTGTCGCTGCATTCAAAAAGGAATTCCCGCCAAAACGCCTCTTTGCAAGTTCAAAATAATGCAAGGGGAAAAATCCCACATGCATGGCGTGGAGAGCCCTTCACTACCTTATAAGCTTGATCGCATACACATCAAGTGTCGAGCGCTTTTGCCGCGCTCGACACACATGCCTTCGTCAAAAGCCCATCGCTCAGACCTAAGCCATCGGCTTACCTCAAAAATCTCCCACCGACAATAGTAGTCTGGCCGATTGCAAACTCCACACTCCCTTCATCGGCCAGAGAAAGACCATCGGCCCA
The DNA here is from genome assembly GCA_027924645.1 of Cunninghamia lanceolata. Classification (NCBI taxonomy): domain Eukaryota; kingdom Viridiplantae; phylum Streptophyta; class Pinopsida; order Cupressales; family Cupressaceae; genus Cunninghamia; species Cunninghamia lanceolata. The sequence continues at coordinate 4,579,291 of BSBN01001217.1, read as the reverse complement.
TCCAAAAGATCCCTCGCCGACTCCAGTTGTCTCACCGACGCCACCTTCGTCATCGCCCAGACCAACACCATCGGAGCAACACGAAATACCTCTGCCGATGAACAAAGTCACACCGACAGCACCCTGTCCTCCCACCTCCGTCGGTGTGACTTACATCGTCAGAGCAGCATCTCATACTTATGCCGATGACGCCGATCATCCCGATACATACATCCCTCGGCGAGACACATGCCGATGACACTTCATCGGCCAAACATCCATCGTCGGTCGAACAGGAAAATGCTTCGCCGATAGTATAAATCACACCGATGGCACCATCGGTAAGAACAATCTCATCGGGGAACCAGAAAAAAGACATGCCGATGGTGTATGTCACGCCGACAGCACAGCACTACCACCAACCTGATCGCCAAAACGCCTGCGAGGTCACGCCGATGGGAAAGAATACATAGGGTTTAAGTGAAGAAACCCTCTAGACATGAAAAATTCAACCTCCAGGTCAAAATGAGTGCCAACACCTCCTTCGACAGCCTGGTCAGTTTCCCAGGAAATCAGTTTGGCACAATTTTTGAGGTAGACTGAGGGTACAATCAGTTCAATTTTCATCAGGATTGCCTACCTGCCAGACCATCAAACTCAGTTTTGCTCCGGTAGACGGAAATCAGCTTTTGAACAGAGGTCCATAGTCACCGGAATGTGCGTAGAAATCAAGAAACTGAAAAAGTTGAAATTTCTAGAAAAATGACTAAGGCACAAAAAACTAGGCACCCCTAAAGGTTGGGGGCACCCAAGTTTTAAGGTGTTAGAAATTTTTTGTGCCTGATAGTGTTTTCTTAAGGTTGCTTTCGGTTCTTTTGTCTGGCGACAGTTTTCAGAAGATAGATTTGCAGTTAGATGTCGTCAGATCATCAGTCCGAGGCTGGGGATCGAATCAGGGTTGATAAATCTTCGAGGTGCCATGATCAGTCAACTTTTTCAATCAAGGGTGATAGTTTGCTATCTTCGTAAAGTTAGGGGCAGGCCACGCCGGAGTTAGAATGAGTGCAAAAGTGTCAAAACGAAGGAAAAATTGGCTAACACTTTTGCGAATCTCGCGTGTTTGATGACATCATCAAAGAAGATATTTTTCGTCATCTCATACACAAAGCCATAGGCAGCTATAAAATAGGGATTCTTCCTATTCGAAGATATCTACTTGGATTTGTGCTTTAAAAGATGCTTTCTTCATGGATAAGATTCAAGCTTTATTCTTTCACAAAGAAAGTTGCTTTTTTGACCTAAAATTCTATAAAGACAAGCTTTTGGCTTCTTTCATTCATTACTTTTGCAGGTTGCATCCAGAGGAGGAAGATTTTTATTTTGTTTCCATGAAGATTTGAAGACCCAAACAAAGTGCTTTTTCAGCCTTCTTCATAGTTTCGAAATGAGGAAGCACGGAGGCACGCTTTTTCAAAGTCCCTTTTTCTAGGGGATCATTTTTTAGAAACAGGGCCGAAGCTTTTTCAATTTTCATTGAGATGGGTCCATCCAGAATTTCATTCTCTTGAAGATTGGGAAATTTTATTTTCCTGGGAATTTGCTTTTTTGCTACTTTTTCAGGAAACCCTCAGCTTTTTCAAAATCAGACGATCTGGGTTACTTCAAAACGGAATTGTCTACAAAACCCATGTGCCAGCTTTTTTGCTCACATTCTACTTTGTAGAAGAAATCAACAAGTATTTTTCAGCCTTTTGTTCAAGATTTTTCTGACATTGGTGTGTTCATAGTCATTTTTCAAGTCTTACAGTATGCTGTACTCTCCAGTTGAGATCAAGCCTAAAACAACATTGGTTCACAATTACCTGAGAACTTTTGAGACAGACTTGCATAAGATACTTCTAGTGCTCAATTTGCATCCTTTGGAAGATGCAGGAAACATCGCTATCAGGAATCTGAATGACTCTGAGTTACTTGCATTAGCTTCGTTCCCCATCACAGTGCAAAGTATCGAATTCATTATTGCTTGGATGAAGCATTACAATTTGATGCAGAGGAAAAGATCAATCTCAGTCTCTCAATCTCACTCCTTCATAGACTGTTCTTCATGTGCAACTATGGCACTCACACTATAACCAATCAACTGAAACTTGTTCAACACATCACCTAAACAAGGTCTCTGACCCAATAACTTCATACTACCTCTTCCAAGATGCCCAACTTCGATCAAAACTCTATCCAACCACTATGCAGGACAACAATCTACAATATTGTTTATTCAAGATAGTCACACACTTCTATCTCTAAGGAGACAATCAGGGTACCCTCCTTGGGGTGATCTCCATTGACACAACTCCAATGCCAAATAGCCAACCAACTCAATATACCTAACACTTGATTGCCTTCAATGACAAAACAACAATTTGATAGACAAAACTATTACCTTCTTGACAGACTGCTGTCCTCCTCTCATCCTCTAACACATGAATCTGTAGGGGTTTCTCACATGCCCACAGTCACTATACCAATCTCCTACCCTTGCAACCTTCACAAGGCTATGGACAACCTATTTCACATCTCCTTCCATTGATTGGTGAGGTCTTATATCAATAGAATGATGGTAAAAGTGAGAAATTCCACTAAAACCTAAGCTAGGGTTTTATAAAACCAAGTTCTAAAGAAATCTTTGTTATCTCCTCCTATATGAGTTTCAAATCCTCAAATCAACTTCACAAGATAGCTAACACCTCAACCTTACTGATCAACTTATGCAATGAAGGTAACCATCCCGTACCTTTATACAGTACGGACTGTCACAATGTAAAAATTAGAAAACAGTTACTATCAAAGACAGTCTGAGGGAAAATGTGAATATCTCTCCAAATCTCTACTGTTAAGACCTCAAATCACCTGCACAATATAGTTAACACTTCCCACTAACCGACCATCATCAGCAACCTCCATCTTCAGGTCGTACAGGTACGGAATAGTGCATAAAACAACAGATTTTCTTGACTGTAAACAGTAGATTTAATACAGTTTAAAGTTTAACAGTGATTTCTCCCTCCAAGGTCATTGTCAAGACCCCAAATAAGATCCATTATCAAGTTACTTCAATACTCTATTCATCCATTTCAAAGATGTGCTATGACTATTCCATAAAAAATCAAGTACGGCAGTAAAAAGTAGAAAAAAACTCAAAAAAATAGAAAAACAGTTGTTCTTTTCTATTTCTTTCCTCTCCACCGAATAGTCTGCATACAATGAATCATTTTTGGCTTCAAATAGCCTTCTACAATGCTTGAGAACATTTTGCATTCCAAGACCATTGATGCTTTCTTAATTTGTAACTGCTGCTTTAAAAACTATTTTTAGAAACTTGTCATAGAAACTGTCTTTCCTCCATCGACTGTTTTGGTTTAACATGCTTTTTGACACAAGTTTTAACCTATGCCAAGGTGTTTAACATCTTTCCAATCTTGACATGCCTCTATAGGCTTTACAAACATGAAGATTTAACATGGACTTTCCTATATGCCTCATGAAGGCTTTACATAAAAACTAATCATGACTGTCCTAACTAGGACTTGCAACAAGACAATAGTGGAAATTAGCTATTTGGACATAGTCCATTACAACATGGCTTTCAAGCCTCATTACAACCATTTAATGGTCTCAAGGACCTCATTAAACAAACCAAACATAAATAAACCCTGATGTGAAGGTGCTCCTGCACCACAATTCAGTCACAAGAGAAATCCAATCAGCAGATGGACGGGTGCTCTACAGTCTCAAGCCAAATGACATTGAGAAGTGTTTTTCAATGCCAATATGAAGGGAAAACTTAGTTGTTTCAATTGAAGAATGCAAGATGGTGATGCATAATGATAAAGAAAAGTATCAGAAAAAGATTGCTCAGAGGTGGTTGAAAGAAAAGCAGAATGTTATGCCAAAGAACGTTGGACGTGGAGAGTTCAAGGAAGAACATGCAATAATGATTACTCTGCTAAGACTAATCATAAGTCAAGCATATGCTAACAAATTTCAACGTTGGATGTTTTACATCATGTCCCAGATTGTTGACGGAACTGAATACTATGATTGGTTGGCACTCATCAGTGATAGTCTCCACCAGCAAATAATTGATTTTCAAAGGGCCCATGAATTCCACATGATGTCATATCTCGTATATTTGATGGCTTTTCAAGGTCATTTTAGAGGTTTGTAAATTGTCGGAACTCTGGGTATTTAGCATGTATTTCACCATTTCTTGCAATTAGAATTTTCTCAAGCTGAGCGACATTACAGGCGAGTAAATGATGCATTCCTGATGCATGCGGTGTGAGATCTAGATAATGAGTTGCATATACGGTTTTCAACTGATGCCAGATTTGTAATGGCGGAATGGGTTGATTGGTTTATCCAGTTTCCCACTTTCTCCTACATCAGAGTATATGGCTTCTCAGGAGAGCCATCCATGCTACCGAGATATCCTACAAATGAGGTAGCGTTCATGGAATTTCTGAGGCAAGTTTATGAAGTTCATTCATTTCTGTTTAGTAGGCACAAGGCGGCTTTCAATTTTCCAATTGGGATGGGTATTTACAGATGTAGATCTGGAGCAGATGCCAAAGTAATTGGTAGTGAATCGTCTAAGTATGGACTTAAGTTTTTCGACAGGAGGTCTCCATACGATCTGCGTGGTGTTTTTACATCACACCTTGGTCAAAATTGTGTACATGCACCTGTAGTTGAAGATTTATGGGCTAATTGTGTGGATGAGTTTGAAGTGCGGAAACACAATTACAGCAGGTTTACCCTTCGGTAATTGGCTGATATCTTGTTAGAAGATGTAGAGGGCTTGTCAGATGATGGTGAAGTTTTACTTCCCACATATCTCAGAGATCAGATCGAGCAACAACCATTGCCACCTATTAATTGGTCAGCCAAAGAGAGCATCTCAATCGAGGAAAGAACAAGCTGAGTTGTCAAAAAAAGTTTGATATTCCTAAAAAATAAGTGGAAAGAAGTCATTTCGATTGCAGAGCCTCCAGTTGTTCAACCATTAGAACCTTCCACTTCCAAACCAAAACAAAGGGTTAAAGCTATGAGTGTCCTTCCAAAAGGAACAAAGATGGCTAATTTGAAGAGGAAAAAGGTTGGGTCTCCAGTTCGTTTTCAGTAGGAACAACTAACAGTTGCATCAGAAGTTCCCACTGAACCAGCACCGCATGTTGAAACATTGCCTCCAGTTCATGTCTCTCCACCTTCTTCACCAAGTTCTTCTCCCATTCACATTGATTCAGAGCCAGATTTGCCAGTTCATAACTCTAAGACACATATTGGTTCATCAAGAGTTGATGAAGTTATAACTGAGTTTCCAAGAGAGGTTGGCTCATCTTGGCTTGAGAACATTTTGGGTAGGAAGAGGAGAAAGACTTCATATTTGTTGAACTTGACAGAGCTTAAAAGCATCTACCAAGACACACTAGACAAGAAAATTAAGAAGCAAGTTCACATTGAAAAGAATGCAGATGGAGAAAGGATCCTTGAAACTACAAAACCGCCAGAAGATAGAAATGTTGATGATATTGAGGTTGATGACTTCAAGGTTGTCAAAGCTAATCTTTGTAGGAGTACTCGACATTCAGATGTAAATCTCTTCGAGGTTGCAGCAGATAATCTGAAGGAGAGGGTGTTAAAAGATAGAGAAGATAAAGCAGCCCTCAAGGCTGAAGTTAGGCAGCTGCGGCAGTACATTTCCAACCTTTTCCATGGCACATCACATGCTGATTTATTGCTTCCTCCGATTCTAGGATCACCGGTCAATGAACAACAGATTAGTCAGCTGGTCATCTATGGGAGGCAGATGAAGGATTGGGTGGAAGGATTTGTGACTAAAGCTAGAGTTGTACTTTCACAGATCTATCAATTAAAGTACAATGCTCATGATCTGCGTCAAGGCATTCAGGGGTTACAACAGACTTTGGCTGAAAATAGACCAGTGTTTGAGATCATTATCTCCGACTTGAAGATAGCATATAATTCTATTGATTTAGCTGAAAATAAGAAGATTGTTTCTACTTGGAAAGCACAGTATCTTTTCACAGTAAAAACTTATGACAGTATAATCTCAGATTTAGCAGAACGGAAAGAAAAAGTGGTAAATGTTCTCAAGTTTGTGAGATCTTTCATTTCTCAGATCTCGTGTTCATATGAGAAAGAAGATGGTACCCTCTATGATCTCAGGGAAGTACAGACAGAGTGCGAGACTCTCATCCGCAACAATTTTAATGGTGATATCAGTGCTAGCAAGATGGATCGTTTTGCCGCAATGACAGTGAAGTTTGACAAAGTTGTGGGCGAAGTTCATGAATTCCTTCAGATGGTTGCAAATGGTGAAGAAATGTTAGAGAATCAAAATATCATTCTAGAGAGTATCAGTGTTCCTGGCAAAGATGCAGTCACTCGCTTTTTAGAAGGTATTATTTCCCAAAATATCAATGGATGACATCACCAATAAAGCAAGAATGTAGATGAGGGTGTGACTCAAAAGAAAGCAGCTTTAACTCAAATGCTTTTTGTTTTAAAGCATTTGCTTTCATCCAAAGCTTATCCATCCTTAAAATATAAAAAAATCACTTTGTGATAGTTGGAGCTTTTTTTGCTTTAAAGTAGATTATTTTAAAGCATTTGTTAGTTGTAATCTTTGTCTTAGAATAGAAATAAAGCTTGCGAGTTGGCAAGTTAGTTAGGTTAAATCAAGGAGATTTTAGGGTTCCCTGCTCCTTTGATTTAGTATAAATAAGGGTAGCCTTGCCCATTGTAAGTAGTGGTAATTGTGATAGCAAAATTTGTTGTGCCTATTCTAGCCTACAGAAATTGTTATTTCAAGTGCTCGTTCATTCTGTGTTGTCTGTTTTCCAGTGTTTGATCGCATATTGTATGCCTGCCTTTTGCTACAATATTGATGTCCTGGAGTTTTATCAACTTTATGATATTGGAATAGAAGTCTCATGCCTGCCATTTGCTTTGATTTTCTATCTCAGATCATCTAGTTTTGTCATCAGATGTGTGGCTTGCGTAATCTTATTTCAGTTTTCATCTTCAAGTACAATGAGTCTTCCGATGTGAATTTGGAAGAAGTTTATTAAGGCTTTTATGTTAAAACAAATCATTCCTTGTTAACTTTTAATCCCTTTGCTCTGAATTTACTTAGGAGATTAAAAGCATCATTTAGTTTAGGCCTAGCTGTAGTTAGAAGTTTTAAAAAGGAAAAACCTCTGGTGCAGCAATTAGAGTTTTATAACCTTGTGCTTGCAGCTGAGAATTAAAAAGAAGATAGGCAAAGTTGTTTTATTTATCTTTTTAGCGAACATCAACAAAAAGGGAACTCCTCCTCATAATAGGAGAGCAGTTTATCTATGCATAGCTGTCCGTTTCCAACTTGCATTCCAGTGGTGCGAATTGAAACGCCAACAGACTTTTGGGATGTGCTTTTTTCTTGGGGGTGCTTAGAATTTTAATACAATGTGATATAATTTATATTATTACCCATTTTTATATCTACCAATAATATTGCATCACCTTTACCTCCATGGCTTGTTTGAAAGACTCACTTTGGCTCATTAGTTTGGTCATAGTGTCTTCCAAAATTAGCAATTAAATCAACATAGCTCTTAGATTATCCATAATTAGAATATATTTGAGGTGGATAAAAACACTTGCTAAGTTGTTACTACATATCATATAGGGATTAAAGCACTAGCTTTGTCAACTTATTAAATTAATAATTCAAAAGAAACAATTATAGATTTTTGTCTTTCAAATGATTAACAATTTATTAAGGGCATACAAGTTGACAAAACATTTAATTCTCAATCATAACCACCCCTTCCTCTCCTTAGAGGGCATTGTAGATAAAGATAGGTTACAATTTGGTGTTTTTTTAAAATATAAATAAATTAGTCAACCCCTTTTCTAAGGTAGCCATAAACCCTATTGATTTGAATCCTAGGTGGTTTGGGGGACAAACCTTTCTTATGGAAGATGGGTTTATAGATAATGGGATGTGTGAACAAGAGATTAGTAAACCAACACACAATCCAGATAAATGCAAGTGGAAGAATTTAGCAAACATGTATGCTACTTCTATTCACAATCATCAATATATAGGGTACAAAGGATGTTACAAATACTGTGACTAGGATTGGAGATTCCCATATATAATATTCATCATCATTGTCAATGTGAAGGATCATGCAAATAAATTTAACCCATTATAGTTATAAAATAAGAAGATCTAGTGACTCATTTTGAACTACTACTTGGTGGTTAAAGAACCCCAATGGAGTTGCTAAAGATTGCACCACTTTGTGTGATCTACATACTACCCTACCTTAGCCACTCTAAATAGAAGATGTGAATCTTGGTGAGTGTGTGTTATCATAGTCTAGATGATCTCATCTTGCTGGATAACATGCACATGATCAAGTTTTGAGTTTAAAGTAAGGCCTGAGGAGTTCCACATTGAACACTAGATGCAAACTCAAGTATTGTAGGAGAACAAGAACAAAAGCATTATCACCACCTGCACACAAAATGGTGCATGGATCATCATGCATAGGATTTATCTTTTAGTGTGGACCCTTGAAGCATTCTTATTGAAAATGCAACGGAACTTTGTCTTCAACCTTGAACAAGTGAGGCGTGGTGCGCATTTTGGTACTCTTTGTATTTTTGTTGGTTGCACGAGAGAATCTATTGGTGAACACTTTGAATGTGTAGAAATTTCTATTCTTTATTTGCTTCTTGTTCTTGTGTGTGCAACTCCAAGTGTGATGGTGCATAATAGGAAATGTCAAGGGGTGTTGTAGGATAAAACCCAAGACATGTCTACAAAGGACAATGTCCCTTAGAACAATACAAAGCTTTGTTGTAGGAGAGTTGGATGTATAGCATGTTGTCATCCCAAGTGTGGAGATTCACACAGTTGTAGATGCACAATAGGTGCATAAGTGTCCAATTCACCACCTTGTTCTAATCATTTATTTGGAGATGTAAGGTTGTGGACTGATCCAATTGTTTATCCAATCTCTCTCACAAGGATTGTCAAAATGTATTGATGAATCTTGGGTCACGATTAGACACAATATATGTGAGTATCTTGAAATAAACTTATACATGATTGAAGAAGAGAAATGTGGTTTCTTGTGCTATGATGATTTTTCTTGCAAGCAACCATGTTAGCCATTTTGAAAATATATCCACTAAAACAAGTACCAAATTAGTTTGGTGCTTTTTCATAAGGAGTTTTCTCATGAAATCCATGTTGATATATTCCCAAAGCCTTTGCAGAACTCAAGAGGTGAGTAAAGCTCAAGCTTCCTATATAGGAGCTTGGAAATGTAACAAGGAATGTAGGTCTTGATATGGCAGTCAATGTCTACATACGTGTGAGGTCAATAAATTTTTTGTTGTAACACTACCAAGGTCTTTATAAAGTTGAAAAGTGGTCATTTGTTTTGGTGTAGTGTGCCTCCCAAATGAGTTGTTGTTGAGGTGTGTCTTTTGGAACACAAAGATATTCAAGCTTGAAAGAATTTGTCACTCAGATGAAATTCACCAACAAAATTACCTTGCACAAGCATGTTGTAGGTCTATTTGAAGTTTTGATCTATTGAGTAGAGATTTTCCTAGTGAGAAAAGTGGTGGTTGTGCTAGTCTAGCATCACGATGAGTGCATGAACATGTAATTCGTTGAGCTAATTTGCTACATTATTGCCTTTTCTATTCTTGTGCTTGATCACTAGGGGGAACTTTGGCAAGTTTGCCATACAATTCATGTGGGACACATTATTTATCTTGCTTTGTGTGTGTAAAAATTGAAGTGTCTTATGTGTAACATGAATGACTATCTCCTTACCTAGAATGCAATGTTACCAATACTTAATAGTTTGAACAATAGCATACAAATCTTTCTCTTAGGTGGAGTAGTGCTACATCATGGCACCAAATGTCTTCGAATGGTAGGAGACTGGATGTCCATGTTGAGTGACCATTGCACCAAGTGTATAGTCACATGTATTGGTTTGAATCTCAAAGTGGTACACAATGAGGCAATGCCAAAATAAGTGTTGTGTAAAGTCTCTACTTGAGCTCCTCAAATGCATGTTATTGCATAGGTGTCCAAATGAATGTTGCCTTGGTGTGATGATTGGACCGAGTGACCAAGTGATGTGTGAGAATCCAAGGACAAACATGTAGTAGAAGTTGGAAAGATTGAGAAAACTATGCAATTTGGTGAGCTTGAATAGAGTAGACCAATCTCAAATCACCTTGATTTTATCCAAATCTATATATATGCCTATGTGATCAATGATGTATCCCATTTACTAAATTTGCATTGTGCTATTAAAGGTACACTTTCTGAAGTTGGCTTGCAAATTGTGTTGATGCAAAATGTCCAAGACGTGTGAGAATTTATCTACATGCTCTTCCCAAGTCTTGCTGAAGATGAGAATGTCATCCAAGTATAAGATGATGAAGGGTTTGGTAAATGGTTGCAAGTTGTCATTCATTAGGCACATGAATTTTGTTGGTGCATTGGTTAAACTGAAAGACATTGTTGGTTATTTTCCCAGACTGGATGCTTATTCCCAGTAATCCCTACAAAATAGCCATCATTGATCAACAGGATTCCCAGGCCAGGGGCCAACAGTATAAGAGATAGACTCTATAAATATCTCCTCTTCTTCTTTAGGCTCTGTAGAACCAAGGGGTATTCCCTATTCAACATCTATAAAATGCATCTATGTATTTGCTAGGATGTTGACACAAAGCAGATAAATCCTCTATTAAGCAGACCAAAACTGTGAAATAAGTGCAAAGGGGCTAGCTTTGGGCCTATGTTCAGTTGTAGACAGAGGATTTTGGTCCTAAAACTATTTCTAAAGTCCTAAAAGGTTTGTTTATGAAGTTTGAGTTTGATTTATATCTGGATGCAAAACTAGGACTTTGGGTTACAATAGAGATACCAGACCAGATTGGTGCCTATCCAGGGCTCGGAGTCAATAGACATGTATATGTGAATATCTACCACAGACATGAGACAATAATCAGATTTTAAGGGGCTTCTGAAATGTCTGCCTTACAGACAATACCTAAGAGAGAGTATTTAGTTATTTCTGCTTACCAACATCCTTACTGCAATGTATTCTTCTTAACAATTAATCCAAAACATTCAATCTACTCCTTGAGCAGAAGTAAGAGACTAAGTAATCAATATAGAAAACCTATATTCTAGAATCTATAACACCCCTTAGATGTTCAGAGTCAGAAGAAAAAACACATTCTATTTGGAGACAAATAACGAAACACATGCAATGGAGCGTTACTCATTTAAATCAACATGAAATTGATGATTCTGTGCATAATACATACAACATACAATTCATAAACTCACAAGACACCTGAAACAGAGTCACCAAAAAGTTGTATTCCTACTGCAGCCAGAAGTTTGTCTAGTTTTTAACAACTAAAAATGAGTAACACAGTCCTCCTTATACAACAAGGAAGTGTACTCAACACATTAATTACAAGGCAAATAAAAAATTTGCCAGATACAATGCATGATCAGATTGGCGCTCAAAATAATTAATGCAGCAGAGGACAAAATAGGAAGAAGTAAGAGAAGGGCGAGGAATGGTTGAGCTCGAGCCCTGTGCCGTCGCTGGAAGACTCCCCATCACAAATTGGGTGCTTGACCGTACAATCACTAGCCCATGCCTATCCGCAATCCTGCCATAATGGCTCAACCACTGGCAGCTTCTTCTGGAATGTAGCAGTGGACACATCTAAAGTTTTTCCCGCTCAAAAATGGGCCACAGACAAAGAAAACCATCACTCCAGCAAAATTAAAACACAGCCGTCGATCATCTCCCCATCGCTGAGATTTGTGGCTCAAAACACCTTTGAAAAGTTGTGAACCAATGATATCGTGCCACATAGGCACCTTGATCCTCCATCGCTGACTCTCCGCCTTCACCATTTTGCCACTTTCGCCCTTGTATATGCAAAAAACATATGCATATACAACTGCCACTGTTCACCTTTCGAAAATCCTTTGTATATGCAAAATGCATATACATGCAATAGTTTAATATACAAGGCAGACCTGAAACTTTTATGCATCAGAATGTACCTCCTTTTGAAGTCCGGCTTGTATCTCCTTCATTTGCATCTTTGCTTTGTATATCGCATATACAAACGCGATATACAACCCGCAGACCTGAAAATCTATCTATTGCAGCTTGATTTCCTCTTCGGGTCCAAAATGTATATCTTCCCTTTTGCATATCTTTGAATGTATAACTGCATATACATTCACCTCATACATACAAGGCAGATTTCAAATTTTAATGAGGCACTTGAAGTTGTTTTGAAATCTGGCTTGTATCTAGCCTTTGTACCTTCGCAAAGTATATCGGCACATACAAGTGCCCAATATACATGCAGTAGACCCAAAATATTATTAACTTCATCTGATTTATCCCTCGGGTCCGGAATGTATGTCCTCTTTTTGTATATCGGCCTATATATGCAAACATACAAATCCCCTAACATACAAGCAAGGAATCTTTTAGGATATGCGATGTAGATTCCCTCTTCTATGTCGCCAATGTATGTCAAACATACATTCAACCTTGTATCTGCCTCTCCTGTGTGCCAAATATACAAACCTGTTTGCATATACCCGTGGGCCCTACCACATGCATCACCTCCGCCGCACTGTAGCAAATGTATATTTGTTTGTATGTCAAATATACAAACACAAATATACAAACGCCTTCATACAACTGCGGAATCTACAACGGAATATTCGATGAATGCATACCTTCCTTGTATCTTTCAACGCCTGCATGTGGACTTGTATGTTAGAGATACATTCACCCTTGTACATTTTTCATTGTATGTGTTGGCGATGAATCTTTACACTGTAGCAGATGTATATCGGGCCTCCTTGTATATTTTTCATTGCATAAGACCCGATGTATATTGACATACATTCATTCCTGCATATACAAACACAGGATTTTCTACAGAATATTCCCGGGAGTCTTGCGAAAGATTCCACTAATGTATATGCAACCCGATATACATTAAAACATGCATATAACTCAAATTTTCAACATTTCTGGAAGCCGACAGAGATTTCACAAGCCCGCCGATGCACATTTACAATTGCACCTACAAAAACCTAACATTTTTCATGAGTGCGATAAGAAAAGGCGATAAATCACTACATGGGGACTGGTCGACCAATGAACACTACAGCACGAAGATAAAACCAAGCAACCAGGAACTCACCACAGAAGGCCACTAATAGAGTAGACAAAACAGTGCAAGACCCCACGACTCAGAAAATTTAGGATCTAAAAGAGAAAAATCAGCAAACACTCAAGCTTAAAACCCCAAACATAAATGATTACCAACAAACATAACCATCCATGTTCATATCATCCATGCTTAGTTTTGAATGTTCTCTTCCAAACATCTTTAGGATGAATTTGTACCTAGTGATATCCTGACTTGAGGTTCATTTTCATGAAGAACTGTGCACCATGGAACATCAACTAGATTAGAAACTAGACAAACTATGTAAACTCTGAACATGTAGGACTTGGAAATCAATAATCAACAATTTTAACTAAGTATTGTAAATAAAGAACAATGAATTGATGGGTTTAGATGAACCTTTGAGATGAAGTGATTTAAATGGAAGTTATTCAAAATATTATCTTGATACTTCCTATGAAATTTGGGAGTCATTGGACAAAAAGGAAAAGGTAACCCTATACAAAATGACCTACCTAATAGCATTGACTAGTTTGATAGCCATCATAACAACATTGTCTAGGGGTGGCCTTGACCAGGGAGAAAGTGGAGAATTAAATTTTTTAGGGAGCTTCTTGATAGAGTGTCCTAGCTCCTTATACATGTTCACCTATTAGTGACCAAAAGGAGACATGTAAGTTATAATGAAACTTAAGGGGTCTTGGTAAACATGAATGATAGAGTGCAAGTTGAATAAATGGAAAGACTTTACCTAGTAAATGGAATGGAAAAGATCTAAAACTAATAAGGATTAGTGGTAACATCATGAGGAGGCACCAAAAGATATTTCAAGTCTTGATCTACAAAGGAAACATGAAAACAAACAACAAATCTAGTGTAAGATAAATTGAATAAAATGGAATGCTTTCACCTAATAGAAATCTAGTTTATAATCAAAGATGGGTCCCTAGGATTGATATAGATGTCTAATTACAAACTAGATTTAAAAATAATTAGTTTTGAGATTGAAAACAACAAATGGTAGCCTACTAGGAAACCTTGACCTCGGAGGTTGACTTTGACTTCTCAAAATACTTTCTAAAACTTCCATGAGGACTTCTTCATTTGATTAGAGGGGTAACTTTATTCTATAAATTTCTTTGAAACTCTATAAAACTTTTTGAAACTAACCTACAAAACTTTTTAAAACTAACATGTAAGTCACTACTATATTTGACTACAAATTCCGACGAATGTTTGGTGACATATCGACAAAATATTGTCGACTTACCGACGCAACACTGATTTAAATTTTGTTGCTTTAACGACCAATTTTTTTATGTTGAAACCACGACCTAGCATCGTCGATCACCGCCACAGAAAATGTTGGCGGTGTCCGTCGCCAAATCGATGTAACTTCGTTCATCTATCGACGCAAAAAATCACAAAACGTTGTAGAACGCCCATTTAAAATCGTTGAAAAAACACCAAACGTTCGTCCATTTTCTGAAGGTGGAGCAAACCACAACCTAGCATCGTCGGTCAACGCCATAGAAAATGTTGGCGGTGTTTGTCGCAATATCGACGTAACTTCGTCCATCTATGATATTGTTTATGTTCGCAGCAAATCCTATGGGAAATCAAATTTTTCGTATGACTTCGTTTATAGCATTGCTTTGCTGCTTCGTTAATAACCAAGGAAGGGCGCTTATATTAATTTGGTCTCCATCATTATTTAATTGAATGACATTTTTCATTGCATGATTGGCTTCCTGAATGTCACTACAAATTTTGACAATTTTTTCTTTGTCATGCCCTCCATCCAATATTTTCCATAACGTTTCTGTTATATTCTTTCCGATATGCATTATATCAAACAAATGCACAATTTGTAGCTGCTCATAGTAGGGCAACCTACTAAATTGTTTGGGATAACTTTTCAGTCCCTATGAAAGCCAGCCATTAATGCCTTGATGACCTTCATGAAGCATATAAGTTAAACAAATTAACAACAATCATTGTCAATTACAGCATGAGTAAACAAAACACAATATAAAAATATAAATTCCAAACATATCATATATGATAGATAAACAATTTGATCCGATGTATAACCTTGACGATTAATTCTATTATATTCCAACTTCCATAGGCGAGGTGTCATTCTTCGTGGTTTTGATGTAGTCTCTTCTTTCCCATTGAAAAGATGTTTTTCAGTAGTTTGATGCTTATGATTTCTGTAGAGGAAGTGCCTATACTCATCAAACACCTGCTTTCCTAAACTTGTTGAACGACAAGATTTCATCTTTGGACCACAAACTGGACATGCAAATTTTCCCTTTGTTTGAAGACCTGCAAGATCATATATAATTGGATTAAATATGCCAATTTTTATAACTATATATAATGAATAGATTATTTAAAAAACATGCATGATATCTACTTCATAAAATTAAATATCGTTAAAGTGTAGTCAAACATTATAACATACCACAAAAATGTGTTAGCCCTGGGGCATCATGAATTGTCCATACAAGCATTGCATGGAATTGAAGTTATCTTTGTCCTATTGGTCTAGAGACGTCATACATAGTGATGCCATTCCATAACTTTAGTAACTCGTCGATAAGAGGCTCGATATATACATTCATATCTTTAACTTGGTACTTACCTAGTTGAATGAACATAAACATTACATAATTATTATAACCATTTTACTACAATATATATAAATTAATGTACATGACTATTAAATGAAAAAAATATAAGTCATTATGCAACAAATAAGACAAATGAGATGCTACTACGTTAAAGAAAATTGATGTAAACAAATACCTGGAACAATCATTGCCAACATTATGTGCTCCCTCTTTATTGACATCCATGGAGGAATGTTATTGTTGATAACAAAAATAGGCAAGTAAATAGATCTCAGCTCTCCAAATGGATTGACACCGTCCGCTGCCAATGAAAGCCTGAGATTACGAGGTTCTTCTTTAAAGTGTGGCCATTTTTCCTCCATGTCCCTAAATGCAGAACCATCTGCAGGCATTCAAAGAATGTCATCTCCACTTCTATTCCGTGCATGGTAATCCATAAATTGTGCTAAGCTTCCACACCTAAATAATCGTTGCATACGTGGAATAATGGGAATATAATGAAGAACCTTGCGAGGCACCTTTTTTGTTAGTTGATCTGTTCGATATCTACTGATATGACATTCTGGGCATTCTGTTGCAAATTCATGTTATTTATGATATATAATATGATCATTGGGACATGCATCTATTGCTTGATACTCCATTCCAATATCTTTCATAATGGAAGATAAATCTTGATATGAGTGAGGTAAAATATTTGATGGTGGTAACAAAAATTCACCTATCAATCTACAACAAAAAAATAATTTGTTAATAAAAAGAATATTAATGGTACATATTTCATCCTTTATTTACTAGTGATGAACTAACAACAAAAATAGATGAAAAAAGATGACACATATGACATACCTTAACATCCATTAGAGATTGCTATGTTGGATAAACCATTCATAACCTTCAAGTTCACCAGCAACAATACAGTAGAGAGAAGAGTTGTTTGGGATCCTTCATAAAGGGGATCGTATGCCTTCTCAAGTACAGGTAAATCATGAACATCATCAAAGTCATCTCGATCATCATGATCAGCTGTACCACTAAATGTGTCATGGATCAATGTATTTGTACCATCATCTTCAATTGTGTTTTTTGGTGCATGATCATCTTCTTCCATAGGATCATTAACTTCATCTTCGATATTCATAGCTCCATGTTCCTCCACTTGCAAAACCACATTCTCTGGGCCATGATAATCCATATCATGTGCCCTAGGGCACCCCACCTTTATAATAATGATCGACACAAATAAACCATGATCGTGATCAAGTGATTTTATATATATATATATATATATATATATATATATATATATAAATATATATAATGTTAAAACGATATAAACATTTACAAATTCAATCAATATAAAGACATATAATGAACAACTTACCAATGGATGATAATCATGCCCCCCTTCAACGTGACCATGTTGCCTACAATGTTTCTCAGCTGTTGTGATTAAAAGTCTTCTCGTCTTTAAGCCCTTGCAATTATTGCAAGGACAATAACATTTCCCATCACCCTTTCTTTTCAATCTAGCCCACAATCTAGCAAGTGTCTCTTCATTTTGTTCTGCACTAATATTATCTGACATGATTTTTCTTTACCAAGCTTGAATATTTAGATCTTCAAAAAATATCAAACTCACACTCCAATAATTTTTAATCATAGACAGGTAACAAAATCTAATAATTCTAATATTTTGCACCAAAAAAATTTGGCCTATAACCTCCACAAACTGTCACAAGTATAGCAAATTCGCAAGTATAGCAAAACACTGTCGCAAGTATAGATAAATTGTCGAACTCACTTTTATTTATTAAAAAACATTCATCGGAACACCGACGACCACTAACCATATACCCGTTGGCCCACAAATTAAGGAGGCTAACCATATGTCGGCCCACAAATTGATGGAAGGGGATGGTTGACTTTAAGTGTATGTCGAAATAGTGATGAAAATCATGGAGCATCGCAAGTTCAACGAACGTCAGGCATAAATTTAAAAAAAAATTGAAAATTTCACATTAAATACACAGGTACCCGACGATACATCTAAATATACATCTTTCGTCAGAAAGTTTTGTCGTATTTTGCAGTCAAATGAGTTAGTGAGTGCACTTTTGTGAGAAGAAACCCTAAAAAAATAAAGGTTAAGGGGGAGTTTGTCTTAGTTAGTCCCCTTGTGGGAATTTAATAATGGTTACACATCAAAATAATAATACATAATAGGATATAAAATTAATCTATGCAAATAATTCATTCTAAATCAAAGAAGAACCATGAAAGCCTATAGGATGATGGAAAATGGTACATGGAAACTCAATAAAGGAACTAGGTGGGAGAATGGGTTTGAGAACAAAGTGATGGTTCAATCTAAAAGGATTTTGGGGATTAAAAGATGACTGATATGACAATGGGAAACCATAATTATTAATTACTTATGTGAGGGGTTCAAGATGTGATAATGGCTCACAACTCATAAATGTGTCAATCAAAGGCTTGCATTCACAAAGGGATGATAGGAAACTCGATGAAATGGAAAAATGACTCCATTAGGGTTTAATTTAAATGAAATGGGATGATATAAGGTCTTGAAATTTGAGATATGAAGGTGGGTTGATGGTGTATTTGAGGAAAACCAAGTGAAAATGGTAGCACACAAAGGCAAAGGCTTCAACAATGGAAGTGGGTGGAAAAATAGATAAAAAAATGTGTTGAAAATGAATGGTGGTGGATTTTAAGGGTGTTATGGAGAGGTATCAAGAGGATCTTGTAGATAAATTAGAGAAATAAATCTCATTTTAAAGGGAAATAGCTCACCCTATTGAAATCCTTAGAAATTAGCCACCTGTTGTCAAAGATCTTGTTGCAACATTGTTGAAGGAAAAATAAAAATTATTTGAGACTTTGGGGATGAAGATAGATCAATCCTATAATATTTGAAGCAATGTTGGAGTGTCATCTATGAGCAAAAATGGCTAAAAGCATGAGAGCAACTTAGAATTTCTCTTTTTCTATGTAAAAATGAGGCAAAGTTTATTTGTTTTAAGGAACTTGCTTTGGAAATTTTCAGATGGAAAATTAGTAGGTGGGAAGTAGTACTAATTAGTTATTTCATTCAAAGATTTTGGTAGGAGGATGTAAAGTCAAGGCCACCCTATTAGGTGGCAAATGTGGGCATTGTCTGCGAGTGAATATTAAGCTCAATTTCCTTAGGCAAACTCAAGTGTGAAGGGGGCCATCTAGTGGTGGGTAGTTCCATTAATTTTAATCTCATTAAGGTAGGATTTAGGAAGAATAAAGGTGAGATTTTTACATAGGATAGGGCTAGGCACAACATTTGATGGTTTGACAAACCCGAGTAAAAGAGATAAATTAAAGGTGGGGTTAGGACATGGGATGGGGATTAAAATTAAGTGAAAGAGAACACATAGGAAATCTAATCAAGGCCATGGTAACAACATAGGAAATATGATATGGGTGGCTATGGATGAGTTAAGGCCACCCTATTAGGTGGTAAATATGGGCATTGTTTGCAAATGAAAATGAATCTCAATTTCCTAAGGGACCTCAAGCTTGAAAGGAGCCATCTAGTGGTGGGTGGTTCCATTAATTTTATGCTCATTAAGGTAGGATTTAGGAAGAATAAAGGTGGTATTTTCACATAGGATTGGACTAGGAACAACATTTAATGGTTTGATAAGGAGGTAAAGGGGAAACTCAAAGGTAAATTAAAGGTGGGGTTAGGATATGGGGTGGGGATACAAATTAAATGAAAGAGAAAACATATGAACTCTAATCAAGACCACAGGAACACCATAGGAAATAAGATATGGATAGGGATTATATAGGCTAGAAAAAGGGGTTAAAATGACACAAGACACACACAAACATGCTATCTAGGCTAAAATTGATACAAAAACATAATAAGTTGCAGGGTATACAAATTCTATTATTATAGTGAAAAGCCATCAATATTGAAGTTTAATCATCATCTCTCTCTCTCTCTCTCTTGTTAGCTTAGGAGTAGTTTAGGCCCTTCAATACTTTCATGGTTCAATGATGCACTCATTTCATATCTTTAGCAAGCTCAAACTATTAGATAGAAAGAGAAACATGATTGTATGTTTTCCCTCTTATATATGTGTATGCATGGTTAAGTGGAGTCATTCATAGGGATACACAAACTACTATTATCTTCAAGTGAATATGTAAAGAGTATGTTATTAGCTTATATAGAGGTCTTGTAAGTAGTTGGTATATTATAGGCTTAGTGACAAATTTTAGAGCCTTCATATAGTGGATGTATCAACAAATTGGTCTAATTGTCCTGATACAGAAACCTCGAGGAGTAACCTCCTAGGTTTATTTGATACCAAATTGAAGGAGAGATCATCCACCCTCAAGAATTGGCCTCAAGTTGTCCATGTTTTGTTGATGAGCCTTTTCCTTTTCCTTCTGATGACAAGTCCTTAGCCTTGAGGATAGTTTCATACTTTATGAATGTGGATTTGTAAATTTGGGACCTAACATGTCTTTTGAAAGATAATTAAACTGAAATAGTATGTGACATAAATTCCCTCTTTAGATTATGAGGGGAAGCTCCCCAAAGTCTAAACTAACTCTAGACACTAGACTGGACAAAATCTACAAATACTAACACTATATAATAACTTCTTGGGGGTTTTGTAAAGTGAAAGAAACTAAATGAATCTCACCCTATCTTTTTGGCCACAATTATAAGTGCAAGACTGATAACAACTCTTCTCTCACAAGTGATATTTTATATTTTATAATTTTCAATTAAATGAAACAACTTTGACACAACAAATACTTTCCCACTAGCTAAAATAAAAACCAAAAAATCTACATACAGAAAAATAAGATAGACAAATTATTTTTGACACACATGAATAACTAAAGATTTCAAAAATTAAATACCTTAGATGCATACAAAGCCACAACTAAGATAAATAATAACTACTAATACAAAGCCTAACATTATTCTTCTCTTTCAATTCAACTAGAATGAAATCCAAACACTCTAATCATACAAAATTTAGATTCAACACTTAAATGAAAATTTATGCATCCTAAGCATAACTTCAACTATCATTAAGAAATGTTATAGCCTTAGAACTAAAGCTCCATATGCAATAATGCACCTCAAGGGGAATTTGGCAGCTCTACTATATTACATGACTAGGAGGATGTTTTTGGGAGTTACAATTTAATATTGTAGCAACATTAATCTACAACCTTGGCTCTTGAAATTCTCTCATGATGACCACAAAGATTCTTCTTAGAATGAGCTTTTGTTGCCCACATCTCTTCACCTTTATGGGGGTTTTCTTCTTTATTTAAAGCACTTTTTATAAGTTTACAAAACCACATTTTCAAGATTTAGGATAATTATTAAATGGTCCTAAAAATCAATATCTTTAAAGCTAACCTACTAAAAAGAATTGAAACTTTTGAAAATAAAGCAATTTGAATAGTAAAATAATCTAAATAAATCTTTTATAAAGGTTAACTAAAATGAGTTAAAATAAGCTCTCTAAGATCTTACTTAAAACTAGGCCTTCTACTCTAAAAATAAAATTAGCTAAAAATAAGTAATTTGAAAGCTCCTCTGAAGAAAATTTAAATATATGCCTTGCTATGAATTGAATCTAAAAATCCAACCTACCTTATTCAAATGGAAATTGAAATCACTAATTTTGATGAAACCATAATGCCTCCTAATGGTGAAAGTTGTCAAGATCTATTGTTATTACTATCACAACACTAATATGCAAATCCTTGTTTTAGGTTAGAAACATTAGTGATGTTGGATATCAAACACCTTCCTACATCAAACGATCATGAAAGTTCCTAGAAAAAGGTCCACAAACCCTTGTAAAAAGATGAAATCCTAGCACTCAAGTAGAGAGATATTTACTAAAAACCCTAGGTGTCAATCATTAGAGGATAAATTAAAAGTTGTTGTTTTTGATCTAATCCTAGAAAGATGCAATCTTGGCACCTCAAATGTGTTAGTGTAGGTTTTTTATTCCTTATTATAAGGTTTTTCCTACACATTTATTTAAGCTTGCTCAGGTTAATAAAGCATGTCTTATTATGTGAGTGGTTGCGAGGTGTCACCTTCCTACATGTGAGCATCCATTAGCTATCTTGGGAAGATACTTTGCTATCTTTAGTCTGATAGATGGTTGCTCCTCATTGGTTGGTGTTGCCACCTCCTCCCTCTCTCTGGTCTATATAAGCATGCTACCTAGCTTGTATTTTCATTTCGATGTTGGAGATAGTTATCTGATGCTATTTTGCCATTTGAGCATTTCACATCAATCTCATGGTATCATTGTTATTGTTTTTTTGCATTTACAGTTTATGTTTCTAACTCTTTCAATTGATTCTAGCTTATAATCTGTTTTACAGATTTTAACAAAATGAAGTCATTAAAATATGTTGTTCTAACTCCTTCAAATCTGTGAAAATCTAAAAATATCTTGTCTTCAAATTCTTAAAACCCTCTCAAACTTGAGTGTTTCAAATGAAATGATAGATAAATATTTCCTTTATACTTGTTTAAAACTTTAGGTAGTGCACACTTTTTGAGGAGATTTTTGTTTGTTTTTATCTTTTTCTACTTTCAAGTGACAAATAAGACCATACATGTACTTGAGGATCTCAACCATGTATTTAGAAGATGAAACACATGCCTGAGAGATGCTCACCATCAACAATGTTTTTGGAGATCGTTTGCACAACATTTTAAAATAAAACTTGAAAAGCACACAATTAGAGAAGATTTACCACCCTATTTATCCTTTTTTCACTAATGTGCACTTTTTATGGTGGCTCTCTAGGAAGAAGCACATGCTAAGAGGTAATTTTCCACTTAGCTTTTTGTCTTAATTATAAAATTGTATTTCTAGAGAGTTCTTGCCACTTTCCTCGACTTAGTGGACTTTTACTCTTTTTTGGCACTAATCCATGAAGTATGTGCTTGGATCCACTTAACCCTAATAGGACACCCAAACGAATGTTCTTTTGAGATCTTAATTATTCTTACAAACTTAGTCAATTTTACTACTTTGGCAAAGTGTGACCCAAAAGTCATCTTGCTAGTTTGTCTTATACTTAAACAATTTCATTGTTTTAATGTCTTCTCACTATAGAACAAGACTTCTAGAGTTGATATTCATCCATCAATTCAATAAATACAATAATTTTTTTCTTAGAATGATGGATTTCACTTATGACATTTGAAAATGATGAAGGGGTAAGCATTACACTTAACAACTTTCAATGTTAGATAGATAACAAGATTGATAAGTTTTGCAAAACATATACTCTAGTATGTAAAGTTTCATTATGGTACAATTATTGGATCTATCTAGGGACCATGGCACATACTTGTGTCATAGGAGATCCTCATAAAATTTGGCTTTGAATTAGACTAGTTTTTATTCATTAGGAAAAGGAGTCAATTTTAAAATTAAAAACATTGGGACATAACACAAAATAAAAACACTTAATTACAAGCATAGATAATGGAAAACACAACTAGTTACACAAAACTATTTACAAATTGAGAAAAGTAGCAACCTCTCCTTACAATTTAAGGTCCAACCATGGTAGCATATTGTAACAACCTCCAAAATGAAATGACAAATTTTCTTAAGAATTAACCAAACAAACCACCCAATGCTAACAAAAAGTTACAAGATCAAATTCTAAAAATTTCCATTAAATTTTATGATATAATATTACAATGTCAAAACATACATAAGTGATGTTTGATAGCATCCACACAATAAATATTAACTCACACTCATCAAGTACAATAAGTACATCTCAATAATATGAAAGTCTTGCAAGTACAGTCAAGTACTCATCAATAAAGATAAAATAATTACATAAACAATATATACAAGGGGTCAAGTACTACAACCCTAATCAATGATAATGAATACAATAGGCCATCAAGATAATCACACATACAAGTGGTCATAACAATGTACACCATAAACAATATTCAAAGAACTCCAATCTCAACTCTATAAGTTAAACCTCCAAGCTCCCACGCTCTTATTGTTGATTAGGGAAGGGGTTGAACCCACTATGAGGATTTCCTTTTCCTCCCCATCTATCAGTAAAGTAAATAAGCACCATCCATAATCCAAAGGTGTGGTGTACATTATGACACTAGTGATTATCTTATTTAGTTCATTCCTCTATTAAACACATGAGCATACACATGAAACCATAGATCGAAACATTCAACCACATAGAGATAAACCTCACATCACATATTCACAACATCGTATGCATACTAAGGATTCATTCCAATATTACCAAGATTTCACAACACTTTACAACACATTCCACTTTCTAGCATTAATTACACATGTGAATGTAAGGAAACAAACACACCAAATATGACCATCAATAAAAATACAAATCCTTTCAATCCTATAAGGTTTAATTTCATATAACACATCCAAGACCATAGACATCCAAGAAAATATTATTTGCATACAACGAAAAGGTCTCACCAAGTGATGTCACATCTTATTAAGAATCCCATGCTCAAGATAGTGTATCATGCATCCCATAGTACAAGCATCCTAACCTTAGCACAACACAAAAATCAACATAGACAATACCAATTCAAATATACTAACACACAAAAGCAACAGTATACAACAACATATAATCCATTCATGAATAAATCAAATACACAAGAAAAACATATAAACAATTGCACAAGACAACACACGTAAAATGAGTACACAAGATAAACACAGAATCCAAGCACATTATATAAGACAATATCATAATAATGACATGTTCATAATATAAAGTACACAAAGACTCCACAATTATGGCACACACACTTGGTCCCTAGAATCCTTCAAGAGAGTATCTCCCAACTGTGTAGTGTACCCAAGTGTCACTACTGCACATAAGATAAGAAGGTTAACTATACCATCCACAGAGCACCCCTACCCCAAATTAGGAAATAACATGCATGCCAATAAACAAGCCACATGACTTAACTTCAAAGATCTATTAGCCAGTGGTGGTGGATGGTGTAATGAATGCATAAAAAACTAGTGGGCCTTCTTCCATCGAGAGCATTATAGCTTAATAGTGATATGATGGGCCTATAAAAAACTGAGTAATCTCAATCTCGATCAACTTAATTAACGGGATGATGTCTCAATGTGTTGGGACCGAAGTAAAGAAGATGATGTTAGGATGTATCCATATAGGATGAGGACATTCCCTATCCTACTCCTTTGATCATGTCACCTCCAATAGATGTCAAGATATCAACCATCCTAGCCCATATGATAAATTAAATGTTGAGAAGCTTTGGGATAACTCCCTTAAACCACTTACTCATTTGACCACCACCCTACTCTCATGAGTAGAACCATGACACAAAAAATGCCATAACCAAAAAGATTCAGCTCCCAAAGGAAATAACACATTACCAACCCAAGTTAGATCACATAAATATAATCAAGATAAACTTAATCCATATATACAATAAAAGAAAGTATTATAAAACATAATCTATTGACTCCAAACCACTCATATTATCAAAACATAGTAATACAAACACTTAGAAATAGTTTACAACTTTCAAAATCTATAGTCAGTCCAAATGATAGTGTGCCAATTGGAAGACAATGCACATATAATACAACAGTGTAGATGTTAGATGATAGCATGCAAAATATAGTAAAGTAGGTTTTTGAACAACAACACACCAATTAAATGATAGTGCACAACGCTCAGGTATCGAGCTAGCATCTTTCTCATACATATGCTAAAATTAAATTCCCAAAACCTTTATCGAGTTTATTCTAATCCATCCTATAAAATAGTGATGTAGGGGCATCGTTCCCCATCAATTTTGGTTTTTTTTGCTGGTTTCTGGTTCCTTGTATCTCTGCGATGTGTGGCCATTTTTGTTTGGCATCAATATTCTTGAACCTTCCTTTCTCGTTGCACATGTATGGTTATGGAAATTACAACGGTTCTTCGAAGCCGATCGCCATAGATAGAGTTCGAGTTTTTGCCAAAGAGGAGGGATGGAGGGTTAGAGGAGCCACTCTGTTTGGAGAGACATGCAATTTTGGTCTTCTAAACAGAGAGAAGAGAAGAGAGTTTTCAATTGGGAGAAAGGAGGAGAACGAGGAAGAGAAGAGGGCGATGCTAGGGAAGAGTTGATTGACTAGTGGAAGATCCTGATTTGTAGTGTTTGCAGAAGCAGATCGATCAAAGGGTTTGAATCGGGATAGTGGAAAAGAAAGTCGATTCCTTCAAGTACCGGTTGTCATTGTAACCTGATTTTCATAGATCAATGGACATTTACCGTTTCCTTTCATTGTTGTCATTGTGACCCGATTTTCATAGATCAATGCACATTTATTGTATCCTTTCATTGTTGTTTGAAAATTTTGTTTCCTGTCGCTTTGTGCGAGGAATGAGTTTTACCATTTTTCCTGTCGCCCTTAACAAAGGATCAACCTAACTAATTGAGTAACATTTTGTAGGTTGTTGTTGTTTATTGCAAATTTCTTACTCGAAGTGTATCAATTTTGTCTTTAACCTGGCAGGTTGCCATTATCTTGGTATTAGAGCCATAAGAGATTGGGAGATTGGGAAGTGGGAAGAATGCCACCAAGAAGGATGAGAAGAGGAGGTGCTCAAGGTGGAGGTTGAAGATGCCATGATGAAGGGATTTTTGAAATGCTACAGAACTTGGCAGTGAGAATGGAATCCATAGAGAGGGCACAACAGAGAGGAACAACAGTAGACAATGTTAGTGAAGTTGTTGAGGAAGAACAGTTACGAGATGATGAAGAAGTTCAGGAAGAACCTAAAGGATTTGAAGAGAAATTGTTGAGGATAGTTATGAGTGTGGGAGCCAAACCAAAAATAGAGGTTCCTACATATTCTAGAAGTTTAAATGGTGAAGAACTCATTGACTAGATCAATGACCTGGACAAATATTTTGAGTATGAAGGAGTTGCAGAAGAAAGAAAGGTTAAGTTCACCTGTACAAGGCTCAAAGGCCACGTTGCCATGTGGTGGGACTATGTCCAATCTGAGAGGTGAAAGAAGAATAAAGAGAAGATTACTTCTTGGGATAGAATGGTTGCTAAGTTGAAGGCTAAGTTCCTTTTGGGAGACTACCAAACTAATCTTTTTAAAGGATTGTAGAATCTTAAACAAAAGGATATGTCAGTAAAAGAATATACGGAGGAGTTTTACAAGTTGGTGATTCAGTTAGGCCACAATGAAGAAGATCTAGAGAAGGTAGCAAGATATTTGAATGGTCTGAAATATAGTTTGCAAGATGAGTTGAGTCTAGTATCCCCTAGAACTCTGGAGGAGGCATATCATCTTGCCATAAAGGCAAAAGAGAAGATTTTAAGAAAGCAAAATCAACAAGGAAGAAATAGAGGACGAGGTTATAGAGGAAGAGGACAGCAGACGTGAAGAGGACAAGAACAACACCATGAAGAAGTGGCTGGAAGTACAATTGGGACAGCCAATCAAGAAAGAGGAGGATATCAAAACAAAGGAGGTAGATCATATGGAAGAGAGTTTTCAAGGAAGAGGAAGAGGCTTTGCCAGTAAGTGTTCAAAAGTAACCAGTATGCTGGTCATAAGAGTTGGGAGTGTCCTAAGTTCTCAGAAGGAGGCCATACAAGGACTGAGAGAAGCAATCAGATTGTAAAAGCAGATCAAGAAAGTGTTGGGTCACTTGCTCATCACCAAGAAGAACCTGAATCCAGAGAGTCCTTATTGTTCAAAAGAGTGATGTTAAAGCCACCAAAGGAGAACCAAGAACTAGTGCAAAGGAGAGATTTGTTCAAGACAAAATGTAAGGCTAAAGGTAAGTTTTACAAATTGATTATAGATAGTGGGAGTACAGATAATCTAGTGGCCACTCAAATGGTATATAAATTGGGTCTTAAGAGAATTAAGCATCCTACACCTTATAAAGTTTCTTGGCTATAGAAAGGATAGCAGTTGTTGGTCAATGAACAGGCTTTGGTTGAATTTCAAATTGGTAGTTATAAGGATAGTGTTGTATGTGATATCATGCCCATGGATGTGTATCATGTGTTGCTTGGTAGACCTTGGTAGTTTGATAGGAAAGTTGTACATAATGGAAGAGATAATACTTACACTTTTGAGAAGGATAGAATTAAGCATACATTGTTACCTATGCAAGACTAAGAAGAGGACAATAGTAGTAGTAGTAGCAATAAGGTAATGATGATAAGTGGAAAAGAGTTTTTACATGAAATGAAAAATGAAGTAGGATTTGCTTTGGTACTTAAACCCACAACTGTGCTTACCTCTATGTAAAACTAGATGATTTGCCTAATGAAGTACAATATATTTTGAAGGAACATTTGGACATTGTAGTAGTTGATTTGCCTAATGAGTTGCCTCCCATGAGGAGTATTAATCATCATATGGATTTGATACCTGTGGCTAGCCTTCCAAACAAGGTTGCTTATAGATCCTAAAGAGAATGAGGAGATTAGAAAACAAGTGGAAGAGTTACTCAAGAAAGGTTTGATAAGAGAGAGTCTTAGCCCTTGTGCTATCCCTACAGTCCTAGTACCTAAGAAAGGAGGTGAATGGAGAATGTGTATGGATTCTTGAGCCATAAATAAGATAACTATTAGATATAGATTTCCAATTGCAAGGATTAAAGATTTGATGGATTGTTTAAGCGGTTCTATGTATTTTTCAAAGATAGATCTGAAAAGTGGTTATCATCAGATTAGGATCAGATCTGGAGATGAGTGGAAAACAACATTTAAAACTAATGATGGACTTTATGAATGGTTGGTTATGCCTTTTGGGCTTTCTAATGCACCTAGTACTTTCATCAGACTTAAGAATGAAGTCTTAAAACCATTTCTAGGAAAGTTTGTTATTGTGTATCTTGATGATATCTTGGTATTTAGCAAGTTAAAGGAGGAACACTTGGAGCATTTGAGGATGGTTATGACAAGGTTGCATGAGGAGAAATTGTAGATTAACCTTAAGAAGTGTGTATTTTTGCCATTTCTAGGAAAGTTTATTATTGTGTATCTTGATGATATCTTGGTATTTAGCAAGTTAAAGGAGGAACACTTGGAGCATTTGAGGATGGTTATGACAAGGTTGCATGAGGAGAAATTGTAGATTAACCTTAAGAAGTGTGTATTTTTGCAGACCGAATTGATTCATTTGGGATTTGTGGTGTCCAAAGATGGATTGGAGATGGACAAGGAAAAGGTTCAAGCCATTATTGATTGGCCAACACCTAAGAGTGCAATGGAGGTAAGAAGTTTTCATGGACTTGCTAGTTTTTATAGGAAGTTTATTAAAAATTTCAGTCATGTAGTTGCTCGTATACTTGAAACAATTAAGGGGAATAGGAAACAGTTTGAATGGACACAAGAGGCTGAAAGAAGTTTCAGATTTCTCAAACAAAAGGTGTGTGAGCAGCCTATCCTTACGTTACCTAATTTTAATAAGGTATTTCAAGTTGAATGTGATGCTAGTGGGAGCTGTTCTTAGTCAAGAAGGAAAACTAGTGGCCTACTTTAGTGAAAAATTAAATGATGCTAAGAGGAAATATTCTGCCTATGATCTTGAATTTTATGCATTAGTGCAATCATTGAAAAAGTGGAGGCATTACTTACTTCCTAAGGAGTTTATTGTCTATACAGATAACCATGCCTTACAGTTTATAAACAACCAACATAAGTTGAATAAAAAACATGCCAAATGGGTAGAGTATCTTCAAAGTTTTAATTTTGTGTTGAAACATAAGAGTGGGTACACAAACAAAGTTGTTGATGCATTAAGTAGAAGAAGCCTATTGTTTCATGAAATTCAGGCTAACAGTGTGGGTTTTGTTAGTTTGAAAGGATTATATGTTGATGATGCAGATTTCAAAGAAGCATTTGAAGCTTGCAGCAGTCCTACCAACAGAGATAGAGGACCATGGTTGGATTTTATGCTACAGGAGGGTTTGTTGTTCAAAGGAAATAAATTGTGCATACCTAGAGGCTCAATGAGAGATAATCTATTGAAGGAGAAGCATTGTGGCATCCTAGCGGGATATTTTGGTCAAGATAAAACTAATTTACAGTTTAGTACACATTACTGTTGGGCAAAGAATCAGATGAATGTCAAGAAGTATGTGGAAAGATGTAGAGTTTGTCAACTGACAAAAAGACGAAGTCAAAATGTTGGTTTGTATCAAACATTACCAATTCCATATAGAACATGGGATTCCATGAGTATGGACTTTGTTATGGGTTTGCCTCGCACTCAAAGGGGAAATGATTCGATATTTGTAGTTGTAGATAGGTTCTCTAAATGGTTCATTTTATTCCATGTAAGAGGACTAGTGATGCTACCAATATTGCTAACTTGTTTTTCAAGGAAGTGGTACGGTTGCATGGTATTCCAAGAAGTATTATATTTGATAGAGACACCAAAGTTTGTAGGGCATTTTTGGAGAACTCTTTGGAAAAAGTTGGGTACACATCTTAGTTTCAGTTCAGCCTATCACCCCCAAATAGATGGCCAAACCAAGGTTGTCAATAGAAGCCTTGGTGATATGTTGAGATGCCTTGTTGGAAGCACACTTGGAAATTAGGATATGGCATTGGCACAAGCGGAGTTTGCTTATAATGATTCTCCAAATAGAAGTACATGTTTCAAGCCATTTTATATTATGTATGGCATGCATCCTAGGGGTGTATTTGAACTCATAAATCTTGGTGATATGGAGAAAAGAAGTGCAAATGGAGAAGACTTTGCTAAGATCATGTATGACCTTCATGAGGAGGTTAAGAAGAACATTGAAGGAAGCAATCAATAATACAAACAGTATGTTGATCAAAAGCGGAGAGAAGTACATTTTCAGGAGGGTGATCTAGTGATGGTTCATCTTAGGAAAGAAAGATTTCCTACATGAGCATATAATAAACTAAAAATGAAAAAGGTTGGTCCTTGTAAGATCCTTTGTAAGTTTTCAACGAATGCTTACGAGATAAACCTTCCTTCAGGCTTGGGTATTTCACCTATCTTCAATGTAACATATTTGTATCCGTACAAAGGTGTTACAGATGAAGAATTAGTAGAGTTGGAGTTGAAAGCCATTGAAGACCAGGATGTGACCAAATCCATTCCGCTAGAAATGGAATGCATTCTAGATAAATAGTTGTTGAAGAAGACCTGCGGCAAAGAGTATTTCAGGTACTTGGTGAAATGGTGCAATCATTCTTTGGAGGATGCTTCTTGATTGACCATGCTTGAGATTTACAACTATGGTCATTCCATTGATGACATCATGAACAGGAGTTCATGATCATTTTGTCCCCCGGGGACCCTAATGCAGGGGCATCGTTCCCCATCAATTTTGGTTTTTTTGCCAATTTCTGTTTCCTTGTATCTCTGCGACATGTGACCATTTTTTTGTCATCAAGATTCTTGAATCTTCCTTTCTCGTTACACATGTATGGTTATGGAATTTACAACAGTTCTTCGAAGTTGGTTGTCACAGATAGAGTTTGGGTTTTTGCTAGAGAGGAGGGATGGACGATTAGAGGAGCCACTTTGTTTGGAGAGACAAACATTTTTGGTCTTCTAAATAGAGAGAAGAGAAGAGAGTTTGCAATTGGGGGAAAGGAGGAGAATGGGGAAGAGAAGAGGGAAACACCAGGGAAGAGTCGATTGACCAGTGGAAGATCTCGATTTGTGGCGTTTACATAAGCAAATCGATCAAAGGGTTTGAATCGGGCTAGTGGAAAAGAATGTCGATTCCTTCAAGTATTGGCTGTCATTGTAACCCAATTTTCATAGATGAATGCACATTTGTTGTTTCCTTTCATTGCTATCATTGTAACCCGATTTTCATAGATCAATGCACATTTGTTGTTTCCTTTCATTGTTGTCATTGTGACACAATTTTCATAGATCAATGCACATTTGTTGTTTCCTTTCATTGTTGTTTGAAAGCTTTGTTTCATGTCGGTTTGTGTGAGGAATGAGTTTTACCATTGTTCTTGTTGCCCTTGACAAAGGATCGACCTAACCGATTGAGTAACATTCTGTAGGTTATTGTTGTTGTTTATTGTAGATTTCTGTTACTCGAAGTGTATCAATTTTGTCTTTAACCTAGCAAGCTACCATTAAATAGTTTCAGTAAAATGACACTTCTAGCAAGCAAAACAAACAAACAAAGTCCAGACACTTGAAAACACAAAACCTTCTACATATTTTCATGTTCAAATTTTAATTATTTAACTAGTTCCAAGACCATTTCATATCATGTTTCCCATAGGTAATTAATCAACTACTTAATTCACAAGAAATCTTTTTTCCAAGTTCTCTAATATGTGTCTTCCTACACAAGAAATTGTGTTTTTTAATCCTTCCAATACTAAAATTAAGTTTAACAGCTTCTCAAATCAACCTACTAGTTTTTCGAGAATTCCTAATACAATTATATTCACCAAATATTTCCCTAATTTGTATATATCACCTAAAACAATAGATCTACAAATCATCCATGTAGTTTTCTTCTTGCACAAGCAATCAAATATCACAACCTCTTTCACAAACAATCTATGTTCATTGTTAATCCAAAATAAATCTTTTCTAAAGCATTTCATCACAATAATCCTACTTGAATCTTGTAGCAAATTGATAAACAATGGATATGAACCAAAATCCACTATAATCCTTCAAATTTCACAAAAAGTACTTCTAAGAATCCTCAAGCTTCAAAATCTGTATATTCTTCTTTTCTTTAGAATGCCATGATATGAAATTGAATAATAAAAAATGAAAAATGAATACAATGAATGACTTTTTCCTACAAAACACAATCATAATAATATATTTCTTTTTTCTATTTTCTATTTGCAACCCTCTCATGCATTTTAAAAAAAAAAGAATAAATAATAGTTTTATTTAAATTAAATCAAAAATTATATTTAAATAATCTTTTTCATTGTGCACATTCCTAATATTAATATATTAGAAAGTTAAATATTAGTTTGGGATTTGCAAACTAAAAATTAGAAATCTTTTATTTTCTTTTCTTTTCCCAAAGACGAAATAAATATAATTATTTATTTCTAAATTCTAAATAGGAACTTGCACATTTAATTAATTTAAATTAAAACAATTTAAATAATAAAAATTGCTAATAATTTTATTTTATTTCTAAAGATAATACAAATCATAATTATCTAACTAGATAATTAATTTAAAGTAAAAGCTAGCAATTAAATAAATAATTAAAACACTATAATTATTTATTTGTAGTTTGTTAATTATCTTAATTCAATTTATTATTTAATAGCCCACACAATATGATTATTTTAGGACAATTCAACACCAAGACCTAGTTCACCTTCTTCAATACCTATACCTATCACACAACATAATCTTACCACATATACCTTAGTAACATTAGTAGGAAATAACACTAAAAATATAATTACCGTTAATTATTTAATCATGGCAATGCAATCACACATTATAAACAAATATGTTAGATCAACAATTTGCACTCAACATAAAATAATAGAGCACATCTAATTTTACCATAGAATCGAAACATCGTAGAATCATAAAGGGACCAAAAATGAGGGATGTTACACATGTAGCCCTAAGGATTGTTAGAAATATTTGTCATTAATAAATGTTAAAGATACTTGTGAAGTTCTTCAAGTAGGAAAGCATAAGTTAGAACTGATCATTGTTTTGTTGCTCAAGGTGAATCATGAAGTCTTCAACATCACCGAAAACCATCATGCCTATTCAATATATTTTGTGAAAGGTTGATTCTGTTGTATATTTTTATGAATGGTGACAACCTCATACTTTGGTTCCTTATCACACTTTTTATATTCTTGATCTTTTGTAGTAACATCCTCTAGCATAGGCTCACTAACAATTGCTAGATTTTTAAAGTATGTACCTCTTCACTAATGCACATGAAAACTATTAAATAAGGTGATAAAACATCCTCAAAGACAATATCATCTTTGCCATCTAGTTGTGATCCTTTGTCAACATATGGCCATGATTCAACATCAATATTATAAAGGGAAACTTCAACCTCTTATATTAGACATTCCATCTCTTTTCTCGAAGATATCAAACAAGAAGGTTCAAACAATCCTTTATTTGAAGAGAAGAAATGACTTGAATCATCATCATTCTTTCCACAATTGATGTCTTCTTGCTCAGTAGTAAGAACTGGAACACAACTTTTCTTTTTTGTTGCTTGTAAAGCTTTATCTTCCTTCAAGAATTTGAGCAAAGCTTGCAAAGAATGAAAAACTTGTAAATGTTTTCAAAAACCTAAAAATATAGGGGGAGAAATTCTCTCTTGAGAATAGTACTTCATTGGTGGTTTCATCTATACTTTCTTTGCTTTCTTCTTTTATTTTTTATGTTCTTTTTCCACTTATTAATTTTGCAAACACATGAAGACATTATGTACACATCTACATAGCTCATTTGCTAATACATCAATGAGTTCATATTGAATATATCCCATTGAACAGACACCATTAGGTTCATCTATTAGACATTAGAACCACTCAAAATCCCTTGATATCCATTTGGAACTGCTAATACCAATGCGAACCTCTATATTTTTAGACAACTTCTTCCATCATGCCTATCAAACTCCTAAAATGTGCAATAAGTGTAAACTAGAGAGGAGGTGCTTCCAAAACTAGCCTTGTTGGTATGACTAACAAATGTGGCCTTTTACTATTGTTATAAGTAAGATAGTTGTTTCTTCTTAGAGATGGACCTTGATATTTCTAGACTATAAAACCTTTTGGGAGCTATTGTTTCATGAATGTAATATCATTTACCACCTTTTATAACATCATTTACAAGTGCATTGTGTGTCTACTTTCGATGAGATCATTGAGAAAGGCATACACATCAAGAAAGCACTTATCATTAAAGGACTCATTAAAATGTATTCCAAAGATCAAAATCAAATCGAAAGCCTAAGTTCTTTAACAAAAACAATACTATAGTTAGCAATCGGGTCATTGACTCTAAGCATGTAAAAAATTTGTAACCTCCTTCATTCATCAACATTCCCCCTGGGAAACCAAAACAAGAGAAAAAGAAAAGGCAATACACACAATTGGGGGAGCCTATTGAGGTATTCTTCCATAAACTCATCTAATCCAATGCAGTCACCTTCCCCTTAATGAATCCTTTTGTGCCATGTCCCCTTTCTCATTTAATCTAATGAAATAATTAAAATAATATTTTAAGTTGTCCCAATGACTTTATTTTATAACATTGTTTAAAAAGGGAAACTCATTATTATTATTTTAAAGGAAGGGTCTTGTTGGGATTTTTTCTTGCTACCCTCATCTCTAAGGGATGACACAACACCTAGACCCAGGGATCAAGTTAATCCAGGTAAAATGACAACCCTGAGACTAAACCAAGGACAAGAAAAAGTCAAATGACAAGACCGGACCCTGTCTTCTACAATTTGAGCCCTACAAGACTCAACAAAGTAATTCTAATTAGGGTCTTAAAGAATGATAAAGATCTTTGATAGACATTGCTACAAAGACAACACTAGGTCCAACTAGCACAATGCATAAGCCCAATTCACTATCATTAACTCATATTGTGTTTTTTTATACAAATTTGTAGTTGCAGACCCTAGACATGTAGATAATTGACACATTCACAAGTGTATGAGAAAAGGATTTGATGTTCAACATGTGCAGGCATGATCCTTTATACCTTGACAAGAATTGTGAATAAATAACTTATAATAACAACTTACCTTTATTCTAACTAGGCAAAGGGATGATGAATTTGCAAGAATTTAAGTCTATCCTTCACATATTTCAACTCCATGAAGACAAGCAAACCTCAAAAACTTATATCTTTTGTAGATGTTTATAATTTGTATGTTTGAGGTGGTGGATCATATGTAATTATAGGGACTGATGCCTAATCCTATAGAAATAAAGTTAGTCCAAAATAAATGACTATAATTGCAAAGCAACTCCAATTTAGATGAGTCCAATCGACTAAGCTTCTATCATGTAGAGATTTAGACCCTCAAATACCTTCTTATTCTTAACAATACAACCATTCTTAGTTATCCCTTCCCAATTTGCAAACCCCAGATACGGGGTTAGAAAGTTTTCCTATCATAAACAACTTATAATAGACAATTTCATTGCATTCTATGAATGACAAGCTGACTAATTTTTGATACAACTGTAACAAATGTGCACATAGAAACTTGCAAGGTTCCCTAAAGCATACAAAATAAATTGGAGATGGATTGCAAAGCAGAAACAATATATGTCTTATATTGATTTCCCAAATAGACACTACAATGCCAATTGTAGAAAACTATACTAAAATTTGGACTCTATTCCATTACCTAGAGTATTACATAGATCTTTGCACTACAAATCCTAGAAATTAACGAGATACAAACCCAGAGTTGGCCTAGAAACCCCAATAGTAGCCTAAAGAACCACCTAGAACTCCTAAACTAACTTTTACAATACCCAAAAATTATAAATTTAAAGACAAGAGGAAAGACTTGGGTTAGACGCAAGAGTGAACATGGCACAAATTGAGCCTCTAATTTGCAACTGCATGGGCATAAAGGAATATGCCATAGTATCTTTAAACTTCTTCTCTCTCTGAGAGCATTCACATGTAAATTTTTACCCCTACAGTAAAAATGTTTTCTGAGGTAGCATCGAGGTTCTGCATTTCTTTGTGCATGTACAGTTCTTGAGGGCATAAAATGCTTTAAAATTCTAACAATCGAGGTTTTGATAAATTGTATGCTAGGAGGCCAAAAGGGACCATGAATTGTGGATCAGGAAATCCACTTATAGGTTGGACAAGGAGAAATAAATTCATGATCTTAGAGAAATGGTCAAGGTTCGGGATTACCACATACTGCATACTTTTAGGGATGGTGGTATGAAGAATCATGAGACGTCGAAGGAGGGAAGAAATGAAAGGAGAAGGAGTCAAGGTTTGGGGATTAGGGTTTGGGAATACTGATTACTGCATGTATTTTGGGCATGAGGGGAAAGGGAATGTCATGTCCCTATATTAAGGCATTGTTTAAATTAAAGATTTAAACATCATGATAAAATAGAGAAGTCACTTTTGATGATGATCATATATATAATAATATTTATTAAACAAATATATATATATATATATGAATATATGATATAATAATATTATTATAGAAGTAATTATAAATACATATATTATTATAATATATAAATATATATATATATATAATAAAAATATATGATAAATAAACTTAGAAGTAATTATTATTATAATATATAATCAGATATTAATATAAATTTAAATATTATTATATTATATAAGATAAATATTAAATAACATATA
Source organism: Cunninghamia lanceolata (assembly GCA_027924645.1). NCBI lineage: Eukaryota > Viridiplantae > Streptophyta > Pinopsida > Cupressales > Cupressaceae > Cunninghamia > Cunninghamia lanceolata. The sequence continues at coordinate 4,541,813 of BSBN01001217.1, read as the reverse complement.
TTAAATATTAATAGAATCAAAAGGGAAGCAATATCTTATAACCCTCGATGACTCTAAAGCAGCGATTAAGGCTGCATACGTAGCAATTAAGAAATCATCAAATGTCAACAAAGATTAACAATAGAAGGGTATGCTTTATGGAAGGTTGTGTCACCCTTCACTAAGGGACAACATATATTATTTAAGAAGAAGTCGTTGCTTCAAAAAGGCATGGGATGGAAGAAGCGATCACTAATAAAGGAAATATGAGGACTATTAATTAGAATTTCAGTCTGTAGAAAAAGGTACAGTCAGAAATAAATCAAAGGCACAATAGATAAGTAGCCTTGGCATATTTAGTAATTAATATTTATGTAATGTCTTATATGTATTTATATATATGTAATCATGTAAACATGACTGTAATTTATGTAAAATATTATGACTATAAGTAGATCTGATATATATCTAAGATCAAATAATAATGAACAATGGTTAAAAAGGAACATGAATGATCATGCCATCTTGTGATCCAAGTAGGATCACAAGATAGAAATATTGAATGATTGTCACAAATGAATGAATATATATGTCAAAGCGATCATTATATTGGATGTTTAAATAAAAGATGTTCAAACATTAAGATGAATGTATGGCCATCATGATGTAAAGGCCAAGAATGATATAATTATGAAGCACTATGTATAAATATTGATGATGATTTGGAAATCATAGTTTCATGCCATATCCGAAAGGAGAATTAAGCTCATCCTTAATCATCTCGCCAATCTATGGGTATGGGGTTAAGTTAAGGGTGTGATTTGGACCTGGGTGACCCTCAAGAAGATGAAGTAACTCCGGGTGTGAGGTGAAGTCTCTTGGGCCAAGTGCCGAAGTACCTTCGGGTGTGAGGTGAAGCCTTGGGCCTATGGTATGATGAGCTCATCAATGTTAAATGTGTCCTACGCTGGGTGACTCTCAAATGGATGAAGTATGCTCTGGTGTAGCATGAAGTCCTTTGAGCCGAATGGTGAAGTACCTTGGGTGTAGTGTGAAGCCATCAGGCCTCTGTATGGGATGGTCAATGGCACCTTAACAAACCATGCTCATGGAATTAGGGATCTATTAATGATAGGGTGACTCACAATTCTCTCTAGGATAGAACATGAAGTCTATGAATGTGAATATGGAATAACTATGTGATTTTGATTAGAAGATTATAATGCTTAAAGACAAATGCAGAAAGAATATGGATTAATACTTTACTAGTGAACTCTAATGATGATATGAAAAGGAAAAATTGAATACTAATGTTCTCTCTTGTAAGTTGAAATTGTGCAAGGTTAAGAAATTTTTTGGCTTACTAGAAGGGGACATTACAAGTGGTATTAGAGCAGTCATCTTGCCATCATGTGTATACTTTGTGATTTATGTGTATTCAAAGGCTTACCTTGTGGCTTATGTGTATACGTGTATTCATGCGACTTATGTATTTAAGTGTATACTTTATGACTTACATGTATGTTTTGTGGCTTGAGCTACTTGCTTGACTACTTGAGCTACTTTGTTACTTGCTTGAGATACTTGCTTGTCTACTGGACCTACTTGCCTATTTGCTTGTCTACTTGAGCTACTTGCTTGTCCACTTGAGCTACTTGCCTACTTTCTTGAGCTACTTGCTTGTCTACCTGAGCTACTTGCCTACTTGCTTGAGCTACTTGCTTGTCTACTTGAGCTACTTGCTTGTCTACTTGAGCTACTTGCTTGTCTACTTGAGCTACTTGCCTACTTTCTTGGGCTACTTGCTTGTCTACTTGAGCTACTTGCCTACTTGCTTGAGCCGGTTGCTTGCGTTCTTGAGCTACTTGGTTGTCTACTTTAATTTTATTATGTAACTAAATCGCAATGCGTGTAACCTACAAATTGGTGTAATCACTTCTATATTTAACATCTTGAGGAGATCACTCAACACCCTTCGACCTTGAGGTGAAAAAGGGAAGAGCATTTCATCTAAGAAAGATATCCAAAACATCATTAAAGAATTCAATTGAGATTTAGCACCACTGAGGTATCATATCGACCTAGGAGGGTCAATCTCTTAAAAGCCAAAACAACAATTTTGAGAGGACATAATAAAGACAACTCAGCTCTTTAGGAATCCACAAATGGGGAGAAATATCTTAAAAGGAAATGTGGAAATTTATAATAAGATATATTCATCAAACTTAACTGTTCTATCCATTTAGAATGAGACCATGACTTCGTCTCAACACATTGAAGGTAGACGTTAAAGTGCAAGGTAATGAAAGAACAAGTTGAAATTAGTTGAGGACAAGCAATCTTGAGTGCGGAGGGTTGTCATGTCCCAATAATAAGACATTGTTTATATTAAAGATTTAAAGATCATGATAAAATAGAGAAGTCACTTTGATGATGATCATATATATAATAATATTTATTAAACAAATATATATATATAATAATGTATATGATATAATAATATTATTATAGAAGTAATTATAAATACATATATTATTATAATAAATATATATATGATAAATAAACTTAGAAGTAATTATTATTATATTATATTATATAAGATGAATATTAAATAACATATATTAAATATTAAGAGTCAAAAGGGAAGCAATATCTTATAACCCCCAATGACTCTAAAGTAACGATTAAGGCTGCATATGCAACAATTAAGAAATCATCAAATGTCAACAAAGATTAACAATAGAAGGGTATGCTTTATGGAAGGTTGCGTCACCCTTCACTAAGGGACATCATATGTTATTTAAGAAGAAGTCGTTGCTTCAAAAAGGCATGGGATGGAAGAAGCAATCACTAATTAAGGAAATCTGAGGACTATTAATCTGAATTTCAGTCTGTAGAAAAAGGTACAGTTAGAAATAAAGCAAAGGTACAGCAGGTAAGTAGCCTTGGCATATTTAGTAATTAATATTTATGTAATGTCTTATATGTATTTATATATATGTAATCATGTAAACATGACTGTAATTTATGTAAAATATTATGACTAAGTAGATTTGATATATATCTAAGATCAAATAATAATGAATAATGGTAAAAAAAGAAATATGAATGATCATGCCATCTTGTGATCCAAGTAGGATCACAAGATAGCAATATTGAATGATTGTCACAAATAAATGAATATATACGTCAAATCGATCATTATATTGGATGTTTAAATAAAAGATGTTCAAACATTAAGATGAATGTATGGCCATCATGATGTAAAGGCCAAGAATGATATAATTATGAAGCACTATGTATAAATATTGATGATGATTTGGAAATCATAGTTTCATGCCATATCCGAAAGGAGAATTAAGCCTCATCCTTAATCATCTTGCCAATCTATGCGTATGGGGTTAAGTTAAGGATGTGATTTGGACCTAGGTGACCCTCAAGAAGATGAAGTACCTCCGGGTGTGAGGTGAAGTCTCTTGGGCCAAGTGTTGAAGTACCTCCAGGTGTGAGGTGAAGCCTTGGGCCTATGGTATGATGAGCTCATCAAATGTTAAATGTGCCCTACGGCGGGTGACTCTCAAATGGATGAAGTATGCTCAGGTGTAGCATGAAGTCCTTTGAGCTAAATGGTGAAGTACCTCAGGTGTAGTGTGAAGCCATCGGGCCTCCGTATGGGATGGTTAATGGGACCTTAACAAACCATGCTCATGTAATTAGGGATTGATTAATGATAGGACGACTCACAATTCTCTCTAGGATAGAACATGAAGTCTATGAATGTGAATATGGAATAACTATGTGATTTTGATTAGAAGATTATAGTGCTTAAATACAAATGCAGAAAGAATATGGATTAATACTTTACTAGTGAACTCTAATGATGATATGCAAAGGAAAAATTGAATACTAATGTTCTCTCTTGTAAGTTGAAATTGTGCAAGGTTAAGAAAAAAATTGGCTTACTAGAAGAAGACATTACAGGGAAAGCCAAAATCCTTAGACTAAAGAGGAATGGGTCAAGGAGTGGGGAAGGATGATGTTATATGAATGGAAGAAACAAAGAAAGGAAGATTAGGGGTGAATATTTTTAGGTTTCAGGGATCAGGGATCATGCTTATGAGATGCACTTTAGGAGGAAGGGAAAGGGAAGGTTGAAAGTTTGTGGTCGAAGAGAAATGAGTCAGGGATCCTTTGGGAATGACAGAAAGGGTAAGGCCACCCAAGCTTGATAAAGGGAATAGAAGTGGAGAAGTAGGGAATCAGGGAAGCAAGAAAAAGGATACAAGGTAGACAAGTAAGGAAGAGACATAAAGTTTGAGATGGAGAAATGACTTAGGAAAAATGGAAGTGTCAGGTTTTAGGGTTTAGGGAATGAGCCTACTAGGTATCCTATAAAAGGAAAACTTGAAAGCGTGTAGGGGAAAAGGACTTAGAAGAATTAGGGAAGCATGGGGTTTTAGGGAAGCATAGGAAGCATGCAGGTAGAGGGAAGTTCGGAACTCCGATAAATGCCAAGAAAAAATAGCAACCTTATACTTAGAAACATTTTGTAATTTTGGTGACCTATGCACATGAATAAAGTGAAAGGGGAGACAAAGCATAACACCGAGCACACATACTAATAAAAGGGAGCCCAATGGGGATTTCTCAGATTAATTATAAACGATGGGAAAAACAGGGCTAGGGCAACAAAGAGGCACGAAACTTAGGATTTTTACATTTTTTGAGGCCTGTCAAACTGGGCTCCAATAGGTCTAGAATATAATAACGTGTTTTTAAAAGAGGGTCTAATGTTATGTTGTTAAGTGCCTCTAGGATTGGAGTCAAAAAGTGATGGATCTTTCTAGACACTTTATGAAATAAGTTTTGGAGGGAAAAGGGAAAAAAATAAAACAATATTATAATCCCTCAAAGAGCCTATATAAGGAGGTTTTGTACACATAAGAAAGTAATTCAGTTTATATTATCAAAACCCCAACTTCTCAAGAACGAACGTATGTTCATCTTTCTACCTAAGTATGAAAAGCCTTTTGGTACAAATGGATTCCAGGACAAAAACCCTCATATTCATTTGAGTAATTCTATCTAGAGATTACCTGTGTGTTGCAAGGATTGGATTTGGAGAGGAAAACCCTCATCTCCATTTGAGTGATTCCATTCAGGAGTCACCATTGGTGCTAAATATTTTTAGTGTCTTTTAGTGTTTGGTGTTTGGTGTTTTGGTATTGCAGTTTCCAGATCTTGGGTGTGTTATAGATTGGTTTCAATTGTCTTTTGAGTTTTTAGATTTTATTGTAGAATTCCCAGATGATATATTCATATATGTATTTAATGGTGCTAATAGTATTCCAATCTATTATGATGTTGTTTGACTTTATATCTTATGAGTTGTTGTTCCTATCTAAGAAAATGTACCCTTTATGCTGTAATCTATATCATATAGTATGTCAAATTGCATTCTTAAAAGATATTAATATTTTGGTGAAGAACATATTTGAAGGGAGACAAAGTTTGAAATGGTGGGACACATATTTGTAATGATTGTTGCCTAATTTGAATGAGACTTTATCATACCATTGTCTTTATCAAGAGCAGATCAAATGATTTAGATAATTTTGAGTTGCAACAATTGGTGGGGGGTACCGTACAACTTAAAAATCACTCTTGTTAGTCTTTGCAGTAGAAGACAAAATGGACACCATACATTTGAGTCCAACACATCATCCTTTCTACCTGTCTTACCTTATACTATGAACAAATATTTGATTTGAAGTTGCTTTCCCTACAGTCTATATTGATTGTCGTACATTTTTGAAGATTTCCATTTCTATCAGACAAACTACAAAAATATGAAGTTGTAAGTTTTTTGCAATAGTTTAATAATTTATTGAGATATTTTAGGATTGTTGAGTATTCTTGCTATTAGTCGTATAGTGCTAGAACTGGGCAATATTTTTAATTATTTGTTAGTTTAATCTTTTAGAGCCTGTCATATAGTTTGGGGTATTATTGTTTCAACATTATGTTAATCTTTGGTTAGTTTCTTGGTTGTTGTAAATGATTTACACTATACATATGCTTTTATAAATCATTTCAGATGAGTTTGATATTGCATTACTTATATAGCTAGAAGGTATTGCAAAAGATAAATAAAAAATTAAATGTGTTTCCAGTTATTGAAGTAGTGGTTTTATTATGTTAAACTAAGTGGGTCACCACCCTCCCAATAATGGGACAAAAGTTGTTTACGGCATGATGCCAATATTAATGACAACGTAGGGCCAAGTGGTGTTGACAGCTAGTGATTGCATGCGGTAATAATAACAAGGTAGGATGACAGAGGTTTAAATTACTCTGAGACATGGCACGCTTCTCATTTTCCTTGGCGCAGAATTTGAGAGTGCTTAATGATGTCCTGCAGTTGTTTGTGGCTATGGCGGAGTCTGTAGGGAAACGAGGAAGGAAGACAGGTGGGGAGCCAATGAGGAGGTATAAGAAATTCGTGTCGAGGGTGGACAGTACAGTGGAATTCATCAACTTCATTGATAAGGAAATTGAGAGTCCCAATTTGAGGAAATGGATGACAAGAGTCTGGGATATTTCGATTGAGTTGGATGGAAAACTAGAGGCGGGTTTGGAGGCTATGGCTAAATTCCTTCTTGATCTTGACCATACTCATGGATGATGGAAGGTGTTTGACGCATCCAAGGCCTTGTCCTGTGTCTCTCTCATGTCAATAGCTGCAAGCTCTTACCTATTGGAAAAATGTGTCTCAACCTTGCAATTATATAAGGTTTATTGATGATAGGATATATATATATATATTTATATATATTTCCTAGTTACACTGATAGGTGTAATATACAATGGGAGCATGGGGTGGAGTGGGATGCGTGTTAACATTTTTTTGTTAACAAAAACTATTAAATGGCCGACATACATTAAATTAATGATATATTGTAAATCTGGACCGTTCATTATTAGGTTTTAGATCTGATGGTAGATATTTTGTTGGCTTGTCTTGCCCTAGAAGGTAACCCTATTTTATGAGGGCGTTGTATTAGGGCTGTGGTATCGTGAAGTATTCTGAGAGTCTAATAGCGGTCATGTTGTATCTAGATCTCTGGTGGTGAGACTCATGTGAGAATCTTTCTCTGCAAGTATATTGTAATCTTTGTAATTTTTTAATAATATATTGGGCAAGTTTTGGAGTGTGGGGTTTTTCTCTCGAAAGGGTTTTCCCCTCATAAATCACTGTGTTGTGGTATGCTTGATATCTATGTTTATTTTTGTTTAAGTTTCTATAACTGTTAAAGATCTGTAAAGTTTTGTATTATCCCCCTCTCAAGATTAGTGTAGGAAGTTGTTCCAATACCTTAGCTTCCTTACAAGTGGTATCATAGCCTGATCACCTTTGGTTTCAGTTGTGGGTTGTTGGGTTTTTTGAGCTAATATAGATTTGAGTGGGAGCTTGTGTAGAAGACACTTTGTGATCTTGTTGCAGTAATTTTTAGATGGCAAGTTCATTAGGGAGAATAGAGGTGGATAAATTTTGTGGAAATAATTTTGAAATGTGGAAGCTGAAAATGGAGGATCTATTGATAGATCAAGATTTGTGGGATGCTATTGATGAGAAGGTTTCAAGGCTTGCAGATCCTACTTTGGTTGATTAATATGATGTTATGGACTATAAAGCCAAGGGTCTAATCAAATTGTATTTGGCAAACTATTTTAATCAATGTCCATGAAGAGACCTATGCACAAAAACTATGGAAGAAGCTTGGTGAGATGCATCAAGACAAATCTTTATTGAACAAGATTTTCTTGAGGAAGAAATTATATTCCTTGAGAATGGAAGAGGGTGGACAAATTACAGACCACCTGGAAGCATTCAATATGATGGTGTCTCAATTGCCATTAGTTGGTGTCAAAATGGATGAGGAGGAGAAATGTCAGATATTGCTTTGTTCTTTGCCTAATTTGTGGGATTCTCTTGTTATGGCTATTGGGAGTACTTCTGTTATATTGAAGATTGAAGATGTGGTGGGCTCTTTGCTTTCTGAAGAGATGAGGAGGAAGGTATTCATTAGTGCCAAGGAGGCCCTAAATTTTCGTGGAAGACCTAAGGAAATAGGCAAAAAGAATGAAAAGCGTGATAAATCCAAGTCCAAGGGGAGATCCAAATCTCATGGAAAGTCCAAAGTTGTTTGTTGGAATTGCGGTAAGCCTGGACATATTCGTAAGGAATGCAAAGAAGAAAAGAAGAAGAAAAATAAGAGATTTTCTATTGATTCTGAGTCTTAGAAGGAAGATGGTGATGCATTCATTGCAGCTTTGGAAACTCATGCAGGTAATGATGCATGGTTAATTGACTCAGGTGCATCTTTCAATATGACCTTTAATAGAGATTGGTTTTTTGAATATGAAGAATTTGATGGAGGTAAGGTGTACTTGGGTGATGATTCTTATTTAAATATTTTTGGCCGTGATAAAGTTAGAATTAGGTTTCCTGATGGTAGAATAAAAAGGATTAATGGTGTGTTGCGTATCCATGGATTAGCATGAAATTTGTTATCTGTGAGCAAACTAATAGATGCAAGTGTGTAGGTAGTATTTTCTGATGCAGGATGCAAGATGGTTAGAGGTGCTATGGTGATTGCTAGAGGTATCAAATATGGCACATTATATAAGCTTGATGCATGCACTATTGAGTGCAATAGTACTTCTATGAAAAGCAAGTCTGTGGAAGAGGTGAGGGTTTCATCTTCAATAGATGGTCATGGATTTTGGGTACCCAAGGGTGCTCTTTCTTCTGAATCAAAGTTACCTATAGAGAAAACTACGTTATGGCATCAGAGACTTGGTCACATTGGAGAAAAGGGTCTAAGGACCTTGAAAAATAAATACTTTGTTAAAGGGTTGTCTGATTGTAATCTTGAGTTTAATTTTTGTGAGCATTGCATTTATGGAAAACAAAATTGCATTCAGTTTTACTCGAGTTCTCATAAATCTTGTAGTGTATTGGATCTTATTCATTATGATGTGTTTGGTCCTATAGATGTTCCTTCAATTGGAAAATCCACATATTATGTTTCATTTATTGATGACTATAGCAAAAAGACATGGGTATACTTTCTAAAGACCAAATATGAAGTTTTCAGTTGATTTAAAGAATTTAAAGCAATGGTTGAGTTGCAGACTGAAAATAAAATAAAATGTTTGAGGATTGATAATGGTGGTGAATTTTGCTCTAATGATTTTGATAGTTAAATGTAAAGATTGTGGTATTCATAGACAAAAGACAACTCTGTATTCTCCACAACATAATGGAGTTGCAGAAAGGATGAATGAGGCACTGATGGAGAAGGCTAGGAGTATGTTGAGTGCTGCTGGTCTAGAACAAAGGTTTTGGTTGAACTTGTTGCCACTACCTGTTATCTGATTAACAAGTCTCCTACATCAAATCTTGTTGATAAGATGCCTATAGAGGCATGGTCGGGTCAAAATCCTTCATTAAGACATCTTAGAGTTTTTGGTTGCGAGGCATATGCACATGTGCCAAAGGAGAAGCAAACAAAGTTGGAGAACAAGGCTGTGAAATGTATCTTCATCGGATACAGTTATGGTGTGAAAGGATACAAACTTTGGGATCCTATTGCATAGAAGGTAATATATAGTAGAGTGTTATTTTTAGAGAAACTAAGCCTTCTTCTATTACATTGCAGCTAGAACAAAGTAAACAGGAAGATGTGATTCAATTTCCTTCTACACTTGAGAAAGTTAAATCAAGGTCCATGGATAGACAAGAAGTTGAGGAGAGCTCATCTAGCTTTGAATCTTCAGAAGAGGAGGAAGAACCTCCAATTTAGCTTGTTCGTAGGTCTACAAGGCATAGACAACCACCTGAAAGGTATTCACTTGATGATTAGATATGTATTTTTGCTTTGAATACTAACATGGATGAACCCAAATCAGTAGAAGAGGCATTAGGTATGAATGATATAGAATCTTGGAAGATTTCTATGGATGAAGAAATGACATCTTTGAAAAAGAATGATACATGAGATCTTGTACCATTGCCTGAAGGATGAAAACATGTTGGTTGCAAATGGGTGTTCAAGAAAAAGATTGGTTCAGATGGAGGTATTGAGAAGTACAAAGCAAGGTTGGTTGTGAAAGGTTTCTCTCAAGTTGAGGGTGTTGATTATGGTGAGATATTTTCTCCTGTTGCAAAAATGACATCCATTAGATTGTTGCTTTTTATTGCTACTACTTATGATTTAGAGGTTGAGCAAATGGATTTGAAAACTACTTTCCTTCATGATGACTTGGAGGAGGATATTTATATGACACAGCTAGAGCACTATGTGGTGAAAGGGAAAGGTATGATTTCATAACTAACATCTCAACTTGCTGCTAAATTTGAAATGAAAGACCTTGGTGTAGCTAGACACATTCTTGGGATGGTTCAATTAGAAGAGATAGAGTGAACATAAAGCTATGGCTTGGCCAAAGTAAGTATGTCAATTCAATTTTACAGAGGTTTAACATGCAGGACTGTAGATCGTTTTGTGTTCCCTATTCAGTTGGAATAAAGTTATCTATTTCAGATTGTCCAACATCTCCATCAGAGATGGAAGAGATGAGTAGAGAACGTTACCAGAGTGCAGTTGGAAGCTTGATGTATGCTATGGTTTGTACTAGACCAAACATTGCCCAAGCATTGGGAGTTCTTTCTAGATATATGTCTAATCCTGGTAGAGTTCATTAGGATGTAGTTAAAAGAGTCTTCATATATTTGTGCAATGCCTTAGAGTATTCCTTGTGTTATCATAGTAATTTGATTGAAGACGATATTTCCCTTGATATTCATGGTTATGTGGACTTAGACTGGGTAGGTGATATTGATAGTAGACGATCCACCAGCGCTTATGTGTTTATTTTATTTGTTGGTGCAATTAGTTGGATGAGTAAGCGACGGGCTATGGTTGCTTTGTCCACTACTGAAGCTAAGTATATGACAACTACTCATGCTTGCAAAGAAGCCATTTGGCTTAAGAGACTATGTTCATATATTTGAATAAACAAGGTGCAGTGACAATTTATTGCGACAGTTAGAGTGCGATCTGTCTAGCTAAGAACCCGACATTTCATGCCAGGACCAAGCACATTGATGTACAATATCATTTTGTTAGAGATATGGTTGAAGATGGCAAGGTGAAGCTGGTTAAAGTAGAGATTTTGACGAATGTTGTTGATTCTTTAACTAAGCCTGTGAACACATTAAAGTTCAAATGGTGTTCAGAGACTATGGGCCTTTGACCCCTAGAAATGAAGAGATAATGTTTACTCCCTCCCATTGCTCTAGCAAGGTGTTCAACAAGTGGGAGATTTATTGGGAAAATGTGTCTCAACCTTGCAATTATATAAGGTTTATTATTGATAGGATATATATATTTCCTAGTTACATCGATAGGTGTAATATACAATGGGAGCATGGGGTGGAGTGGGATGCATGTTAACATTTTTTTGTAACAAAAACTATTAAATGACCGACATACATTAAATTATGATATATTGTAAATCTGGATCATTCATTATTAGGTTTTAGATCTGATGGTAGATATTTTGTTGGCTCTTCTTGCCTTAGAAGGTAACCCTATTTTATGAGGGCATTGTATTAGGGCTGCGGTATCGTGATGTATTCTAAGAGTCTGATAGCAGTCGTGTTATCTCTAGATCTCTGGTGGTGATACTCTTGTGAGAAGCTTTCTCTGTAAGTATATTGTAATCTTTGTGATTTCTGAAAAATATATTGGGCGGCTTTTGGAGTGGGGTTTTTCTCTCAAAAGGGTTTTCCCCATGTAAATCACTGTGTTGTGGTATGCTTGATATCTATGTTTATTTCTATTTAAGTTTCTGTAATTGTTAAAGATCTATAAAGTTTTGCATTATCCTTCTCTCAAGATTAGTGTAGGAAGTTGTTCTGCTACCTTAGCTTCCTTACATTACCTAATGCATGACGATGTAAGGGACATGGTGGACCAAGCAAGCGCATTCCATGACTGTATCATTTCACATCTTCATGCGATCAAAAAGTGATAATAATGCCTATAGTTGGCCATCAAGGCCATTGCAAAGCATGTGGGCATGCAACTTCCAGATGAGGCCATTCATACCTTCTTTGGGTGTTGTGATTCATCAGATGAGAGCTAGGGGTGGAATTGACAAAGGTGGTGGTGGGTGCCTAGACATGAAGCTAACAAGAACGATGGTGGATAGTAAAAAGTATGTTTTGTCACTAGGTTTTTGTATGGTGTGTGAAGTCGGGGTAGGGTTTCTATATTTTTGGTGGTTTAGACATTTTTTGTTGGTTGAAGGGATATATGTAAAAATGTATGGGTATGTTTATGTTTCTGGAAGAGGGCTTGTGTAATTTTCCCTCTTCCCTCTGTCTATGTTAAGACTCTATTCCGGTGGTTAGTTGTGTTCTCTGGTACTAGCGATAACAGTTTTTGGTGAGCGATGGAATAGGTTTAGTTTGGTGAACTCTCTATATTAATGGATATGAAAGTAATAGATACATATATTATTATGTAGAGCATGCCTCTAGTTTTTTCTATGGCTCCTGGACCATAATCCAAGTTTTTAAAACAAAAAAAAGTGGGTCACCACTAGTTATATTTTGTTTGTAGTGTACTTTGTAGTACTCCGTGCTAGGACCATTTAGTGTGTAGCTCTAGATGGCTATGTCACCAATATATTAGTTGTTTTTAGTATATGCATGCATTTAGAGATATGTGGCTTGCTGCTAGTAAGTTAGTATTCCAATCACTAGATGCTCTCTCCTTGCCCACATTGGGATCTTGGTGATAAAAAAGTGTGAGGGCTTCATGCATGTTCATTATAAATTTGTAAAAATCCAAAAAAAATAGTTTGGGACATTATAATGGTATCAAAGTTGTGATCTTGGCACCCTATATACAAGCTAACCATTTGATGTAGCGGATCACACCACATGTGTCCCAGTGATAGATAGTTTAGATACTATCAAAGGGAAATGAGGAGAGATCAGTCTCCTAATCCTTTTTATATAGAAGCAGAGATTCTAGTTGGAGAGTTTGAGGTAGAGAATATTGATATGGCAGAAATAGAAAGGAGATGTCTTAATGAGGGAGAAAGAACCAATTTACATCCTTGTGCCATTATACAAGGACACCAACAGTTGATAAATTTGTTGACTTAGATTATGCAAACTTTTTAGAACATTAATACAAGTCCAGAGAAAATTAGAATCAAAATGGCGAATAAAGTACATCAACAAATCACAATAATAATGACACTAGAATGGTGATTGGTTTTGTAGCTAGACCTGTCCAACCCAAATTTCTAATAAGAGAAGAAGGCCTTGAGGGTGGAGAAGAGAAACCAAACCAGAATGGTGGTGATAACTTCATATATTACTTGCACGGGTATCAATCTTTATGAGATAATTTTCATTCATCCATGTCTCTGCAATATTTTTGTAATCTAAAAATGAGAAATCATCCAAGGAGGGAGAGAAACGTGATCTAAAACCATCAATATTTGCAGTGCCAATTGGGTAAGTTGTCAATACCCACCTTTGATGGTTCTAATAAGTGTACATCTCGTGCATGGGTTTAAAAGGAAGCAATGGTGTAGAATACACTTCCTGCACTCAACTTTGAGGAGAGGTATGTGCAAAAACAATTAATCTTATAGTTATAGAAAGACATACACAAGAAAATTATACCATAACACACATATTTATGTGAGGAAAATCCTTTTGGGAGGAAAACTCCACACTCCAAAGTATGAACTAATTTTATCATTAACATTCAAAACTAGAGCAATTCTAGTAGCATAACAATACCTACAAATCAACCACACATGCTTCATCCCCAAGCACCAATAAATAGAGAAATATCAAGCCATAAACCAAGAGTGGCTTTCCAAAACCACGAGTCAAAATAATGACCCAAAAGTGGCACCATATTTGACCCAAATTCCAATGCCCAAGTTGATTAGTTTTCTAGGCTATTTTTAGAATACACTTTTGCAACTGTCATAACTTGTCATATGTAACTCCTTAATGTAGGCACCCTAATTTGGCATATTCAAGTTCAAATATGTCTTATGACTTTTAATAATGCTAGTTAAGATTCCAATGTATCTTCCCTATAATCACGCTCTTACACGTCATAAGAATCTGTCATAAGTAACTACCACCTTATAATGTCATAATGACATAGATGCTCTTATAACTTCTTACGTGTTTCCCAAAGTATCCAAAACATGGAAAATAATGCCAACACAAAGTGGGATGCCCCATTTCCTATATGAGGCCAAAAATAATAAATGAATACAAATAATTAATAAATAGGAACATTAGAATGCAAGGTTGAGACACCTTTCCAAACAAACCCCAATTGCCAATTTTACAATGAAATTCTATTGTACCATCTCCTTGGAATGTGGAAGGCCTCAACACTAAGACCATCTTCCCAATGCTCAAATTTTACAAACTCCAAGTAAAGATAGTGTGTAAGCATTGGTCATAAACAATACCTTTGTGGCAAGAGTCTTGCCCATTTTTCAACTTCTGCTTGCAAGTCATATTGAAGATCTTATAAAAAAACACAACATATAATGTACTTTCCAACCAACTAATGAATAAAATGTCACACAACATTGCCCAACCAAAGATTGCTAGTTACCTACACCACAATGCCTTTTTAAAACTCCCCATGCATGTCTTAATAAATGCATACATTCCATCCTTCCTATTTCTTTAAGGCCATCACAAAAAATCTTTCATATTTCCCACAAACTCACAAGAACTAAACCATTAAAACATTTATTGAGTCCTACCTCCTTTGGGAGAAAGCCCATTATATAAATTGATATCAACTGAGGTGCCATATAATTTAAATGATGCTCCAAACCCACCCATGCATTCGACAAATAACAATAAACTACTCTAATAAGAGCTTAATCCACAACATAATTGGCCATAAAATTTGCCACAAGCTTCAAAGCTTGCCTACAATGTTGATAATAATTCTTCTCAAACTTTGTTTCATATACCTTTGCCTCTTCTACATAACGATTTAATTTCCAATTTTGGTTCGCTCCTTTTTGTAAGGCATTAATCACCACCATTGAACCACCTTCGACAATCAAAATTTTCATTTTATGAGAAGCTGAAGTCACCAAACCTACAACAAAAACTTCCTTGCTTCATTATTCATCTTGGTCCCTAAATAAAGGGATCCTCCATACACATGTCTATCGTCCACATTCTTTCTTTATTCATCTCGGTCCCTAAATAAGGGGATCCTCCATACACATGCCTACTCTCCACATTCTTTCTTTTTGTACTCCTAAAGAAATATTATTACTCAATAAATATGATAAGTAGGAGGTTATTATAAATATTACTCAATAAATAATATAATTTGATTAATATGTTATTAATTAATTGAAATTCAAAATCAAGCTAAAATTTAGATTTCAAATAATTAACTGATAACTAGTATATTTATATTTTAAAAAATATATCTTATGCCGAGAGATATGTTCCAATTTCTTTTTTGGTTTTTGGTTTTTTATTTTTTACAAATTAGTCGCAGTTAGAATGCAAGCGTTTCATTTCCCATTAAATATATTTCTTATTCTTGGCATTTATAAATTAAGAATATTCCCATTTTGGTTAAAAATAACAAAAGTTCTTTGAGAGTGGTGTCACTTTTAATGGTGTATTTATTGTAATGACTCATTTTTTTTGTTTGTTTTTAGATTGAAATCTTATAAAAATACATAGAATCTTGGAATCTTTCAGCTCTTCAACTCCACCCTTCAACTCCACCTTGTAGAAGGTTGTTCTTAAATATCATCTACTTCAAAGGTCAATTTTGACCAATAAAAATAGGACAAATATTTACTACTTTTTGTTGTGAATGAGATGTAAAATTGCTATTGGTTGTTTGACCATCTAAGTGGATGATATTTAAGTAGAGTGCTTGTAGAATGCCTATGACAGTGAATGTCAAATGTGCATTCAACAATAAGGGAGGGGGACCAGTTGCCGCCCACGTCCCAATAACTGCTATGTTTTTAATCACTTGACCCCCCAATTAAATTTTTAAAAAGAACCAATACATGTAAAATGCCAACCAAATAAATTAACACAAATGCACCAATACATGTTCACAACATTTGTACATGTTCACAAATGCACCAATACATTTGTAAATTAACCAATGAAATTAAGACAAGTGTACAAATGTGATGGTGAGCGGTTACCGGCACATCGGTGCGGATGTATGGGGCGACATGTTGAAATGACCATTTTTCAATCCATGTGCACATCACGCGTCCTACAGGGAAATGTATAAGTGCCCAAAAGACGAAAGAATAGCTTTAAGCTCTTCGATCGCATACGGACAACCCCAAAATAAATCGTCGAAATTCGATATGTCTAGCTATGTACTTGACGTGCACGAAGTTAGGGTGGGCGGCTACTGGCCCCTCTCCCTTACCCACAATAAATTTTACCACTTGAAAATGTGCCCTGTTTATTGAGAGTATATTTATTTGATATCTCAATCATTCTCACAAAGTTGTACAGTGTGAGTCAAAAGTTAATTTTGATTAATAAAGGACAAATATTTACCACTTTTTATTGTGGATGAGTTGTAAAATTACTATTAACTGTTTAATCATTAAAGTGGATGATGCAGTCAGGCATTTCTGAATTTGGCTCCTACGGATAAGAAGTTTTTCTGCGAGAATTCTCATCAATGGCGCAGCTGCAGTTTGGGGCCAAATTACAGGCTTTTGAGCAGTGCAGTTACCGCTTGATCGCGTTTTCGAAGGTTAAGGAGAGAGGCCATTATCGTGTATCCACTCGCATTGGCGCGGCGGGGCGCCTGCGCATTTTGGACACCAGCTTAATATGTCCAGGGACCAGGCGCTGCGTTGTGCATCTGATATGGTGGCCTATGCTCGTAGCCTTGGATGTCAAGAGATTGAGTTCGGGACAGAAGATGCACCCAGGGATGTTGTGTTTCATCTTATCTTTATGTCAGAGAGGCGTTCTACACTCACAGTAAGGGTTGAAAGATTCAGTAAACAAAATGCAAATATTAGTTATAAATGTCAAAACTAAAAACCAAAAACCAAAAAAATAAATTGGAAGATATCTCTTGGCCTACTGTAAATATATTTCTTAAATATAAATATACTAAGTTATTATTTTTTATGTTCAACAGTAACAGCAAATTCCTCTTGTGCCCACTTAAGTACTTATTGACTGAAATGAAATGAAAGGAAAGACACTCTACTTAAATATCATCCACTTCAATGGTCAAAACACTCTACTTAAATATCATCCACTTCAATGGTCAAACAAACAATAGCAATTTTACACCTCATTCACAATAAAAAGTGTTCAATATTTGTCCTATTTTTATTGGCCACAATTGACCTTTGACTGTTGAAGTGGATGACATTTAAGAATAGCCCCAAGGAAAGATTTTTATTATCGTCTATGAGGCCACAGTAGCTTATGGGACCCAGTACATAGCTCCGTCAAAAACAGAACAAATACATTTTAAGATGTTTGTAAATCTTTCTTGAGATTCTCCCTTCTGCCATGCATTTTGATCAAGAGGTTTGCAATGCTATTCAACCTTGCCTCTTCAAATAAGGTGCTTAAGTTGGTGATTTTCAAAGTGTCGGTTGTTTTTAAACATCATTCACTTCAACAATCAAAAGTCAATTTTGGCCAATAAAAATAAGACAAATATTTACCACTTTTTGTTGTGGATGAGGTGTAAAATTGCTATTAACATTTGACCATTGAAGTGGATGATGTCTAAGTAGAGCCCAAAGTGTCAATTATGGAAGGAATGTCTTTATAAGCATAGCTCTCCAAGAGGAAGTGTCATTACAAAAGAAGCATATTCTCTCTAATAATGTAAATGAGTGCTTCTGGATTAAACTGTGTGAGTATTTTTTTTCTCAAAGAAGCATATTCTCTCTAATAATGTAAATGAGTGCTTCTAGATTAAACGGTGTGAGTATTTTTTCTCTCAAAGAAGCATATTCTCTCTAATAATATAAATGAGTGCTTCTGGATTAAATTGTGTGTGTTTTTTCTCTCAAGTTTCGGATCATACTCCACAATCCATCATCAAGAAAATAAAAAGCAAGAGAAGAAAACTATAATGAATAATGGATATTCTCTCTTCCCATTCATCCTAAGCTAAACTATCAACATCTTATGACAATAAATAAGAAAGAGTAGTTAATTTTCTGTTAAATTAAATGATTCTGAATTTTTTCAGCTGATCACGTGACACCGTACATATCATGGCCAGTCTGCATTTTTTTTTTCTATTTTATAAAAAAGTTGAGACAGATATGTACCGATGTTAATCATGAACCATGAATCCCAACTTCCAAGGGCAGAGAACAACGTGGCTGATAGGATGGCCACATGAGAAACATGGCGAAGATGGCACGTTACATAGATTTTTTTCCCATTGGTTGGGCATTATAGAAATAAATCACTATAGCAAGACCAGGTCACTTCAGGACCGGATTTTATAAAAAGTTCAACAGAAAATTTTATGCTTGCAGACATAATAGAATTTAATGGGACGAGTTTAAATGGTAAAATTAAATTAAATTTTTTGTTTTAAATTTTTAAACAGTATGTCATAATTTTTAAAAATTAAAAATATTAAAAATTGAAAAATAAATTATTGTGTTTAATTGTATATACTATTATAGTTTAATTTATAAGTAAGGATAGAATGAATTTAATAATTATGGTGTAAATAAGATTTTAACACATGAGAAGGTTATTCCATAAGAAGATATAACAATTTTTTTAAGAGGAGATTAGTTTCTTAAATTCCAAAGTGTGAAATGAACTTTAAAGCTTTGTTAATGTGTGGTAAATAAATGTTTTTTTCCACTAATCTAAGTCTAGTGAGATAATTAAAATTTAATGTGGTAAATAAATGTTTTCTTGTACTAATTTAAGTCTAGTTAGATAATTAAAGTTAATCAATATAAATCATATTTAGAATGAGTTTAGTAATTGGATTAGGATTAGCCATTTATCTATTTAGTTTAGCAGAAGATTGGTTGTTGTTACTACATAAGATCTAATATTTTAAATACATCTATCTTTAAAAAGTCAGAATTTACTTCAAAATTATTTTATTTTATTTTATTTATTAAGAATTGTTTTATTTTTATTTGCTAACAGTTATTTTATAGTTTAATTTTTTTTTAAATATATGTGGGTTGTGTTTAAGTATAGATATATTAAATAATATATTGCTAGGAGCTATTTTATTTACATAGAATTATTTATTTTATTTTATCTAATATGGCCATACCAAAAATATATAATATCATTTAGAATCATTCCTGAACTAAATATTGTATAGATAATATTAAAAATGATATTCATATAGAAAAAAAAAAGAACTTGTGAAGTAAAAATTAAAGTAATTGTTTTTTTTCATGTATCTTTTTAAAACTTGAGAATATCTTTATGAATTATATGTCTAAAATAAAATGGTTTTGAAGTAAAAGTTAAAACAAGTGCCACTAGTGATGAGAACCTGCATTTATAGGAGGACAACAATATCTCAATCACAACAACAACAATCAATTTCAATATCTTTATTCATGTACGCAGCATTAGGAGTACAACCTAAATATTATAGTCTTCCTATGATTCAATATCTTCTTCTCCAGACTACTCTTTCTCCCAAAATCAATGAACCCCCAACAAAGAACATCAACCACATTTTATACTCTCAATCAGTTTCCAACTTTTTTAGTTGCATAACTGAATGAGCAAGGTGCCATAAACATTTGTGTAAACAAATTCCGTTCGAGACCATAATAATACTGGAGTCAACATGGTAATCAGAACCATATGACTTCGTGAGCCAAAACTATCGCTCCAAATTATGACTTTAGTAGTTGAATATACCTTGTAAACACAAAGAATTGTCAAAATAACACAATGCAGAAATTTGGCACAAACTTGAACTTTCAAACATTCTTTGAATGTCTTTTTCGACAAATCAATACATACAAGAGACTTCAAATCCTTAATTGGAAATTTAGCGCAAGAGCACACCTTAATCCTATGCACCAGGAATGAAGCTGCGAAGCTGCACTGCTTCTTCATTATCAGTTTAGCATAGGAGCGCAACCTTTGTTAGAAAAAGTGTCTCAACCCTGCAAATACAAAAGGTTACTATTCTTCCCAATTTTGGTCTTTTCGAATACCCTTTATCTTGAAGAATGGTCTAGAACTTTCAAAGTTTCCAAAAGGGCTAAAAATGGCAGGACTTACTATTTTTAGTAACCGCACATTTGACCTCGGATGGACCCGAAATTTTCCCAAAAGGTGTGGAACTGCTAAGTAAACATCGTGATGAGTTTCGACTCAGGATCATACTTGGATTGCAAGATATTAAAGTTTCTATTTTTTTGAAACTATGGAAAAAGTTTCAAACTCAGTTTTGAGGCACTTAGAGGTCCCTAAATGCCCCAAAAGTTGTCATAACCAAGTAAGCCAATTATAACTTGATATATCTCTTCACAAGCTTTCCAACGCATTAAACGATTTGTCAATCGGATACCCAGATGAAAATTTATGGCCTCCCAAAGTTGGACCTCCTATTTTTGGGAAATGTGAAAATGTGTTGAACACTTGAAAGAGTTGTAAAGGGGAGAGTTACATGTGTTGTGTGTGATTTGGTACATCACAAGGGATATTTGATTAGAGATAATTTGGGCACCACTTTTGGGTGCTTTTGGCTCATGGTTTTGTAATTACCGTTGACGGTTTACTGTATTGTATCTAGACTATATATCAAGAGCTTGAGATGGAGGTTGAGTGTAAGAGTCTTATAGATGTTGAGTTACCTTCAGATCTCTGGTTGATTAATACTCCTGTGAAAGCTTGTTCTGCAAGTATATTGTAATCTTCTTGATTCCTGAATAATTTATTGGGCAACTTTGGAGTGTGGGGTTTTTTACCTGAAAGGGTTTTCCCTACATATATCTTGTGTTGTGAGTTTTGCATTTGAATGTTATTAGTACCTTTCTATTAATGTGCATCTTAATCTATAAAGTTGTAAAAGTTAAAATTTGCATAAATCTTTCCTCAATAGATCAGTGTAGGAAGTGTTTTCCGCGTACCTTGCTTCCTTTTAGTTGGTATCAGAGCTTAATCGCCTTTGGTTCTAGTTTTTGGGTAGAGGATTTTTTGAGCTAATCTTCATTTGAGTGGGAGCTTGTGTAGAGGATTTTGAAATCTTTGTTGTAGGAAAGAGATGGCGAGCACATCTGGGAGGTTTGAGATAGAGAAGTTTAATGGCAGTAATTTCAAGTTGTGGAAACTCAAAATGGAGGACATGCTTGTAGATCGGGATTTATGGGATACCATATCTGGTATAAAACCAATGGCAATGTCTCAAGCAAAATGGGGTCTCAAAGATAAAAAATCTAAGGGTTTGATAAGACTCTGTTTGGTTGATTCAGTGCTCCTGAATATCCATGAAGAGAAAACTACAAAGGATCTTCAGAAGAAGCTTGGAGATGTTTCTCAGGCTAAATCCCTGGTGAACAAGTTATTCCTGCAAAAGAAATTGTATTCTCTGAGGATGGAAGATGGAGGATCTGTCGATGATCACTTGAACACATTCAATATGTTTGTTGCCCATTTGACCTTTGTAGGTGTGAAGATGGAGGAGGAGGATCGATGTATGATATTATTGTGTTCCTTACCAGATTTGTGGGATCACCTTGTTATGGCCATTGGGAGTACCACTACCACCTTCAAGATGGATGAAGTGGTTTCTTCATTGTTGTCTGAAGAGATGCAGAGAAAGTCTTCTGAATCAGCTAATGAGGCTCTTGTGGTTCATGGTAGATCTAAAGAGAAGGGAAAGAAAAAGGATAAGAAGAAGGAAGAAAAAGGAAGATCCAAATCCTATGGGAGATCTAAGTCTCCCGGAAAGTCCAAGGCCCTGTGTTGGAACTACGGCAAGCCTGGTCACTTCTGCAAGGAGTGCAAGAAGGAGAAAAAGAAAAAGAACTATAATTCAAATTCTGACAAGTCATCTTAGAATGAAGAAGTATTTGTCGTTACCTTGGCAACACATGCATCTGAGGATGTGTGGCTTATTGACTCTGGTGCATCTTTTCACATGACCTCACATCAAGGTTGGTTTTCGAGGTATGAAGAATACGATGGTGGAAAGGTGTACTTCGGTGATGATTCTCACCTGAAGATTATTGGCCGTGGAAGAGTCTTGATTTGATTCCTTGATGGATGAGTGAAGGGGATCAATGGTGTTTTACATGTCCCTGGTTTGGCACGGAACCTCCTTTCTGTAAGTAAGTTGAATGATGTGGGTGTGTAGGTTGTTTTCTCAAATCAAGGATGCAAGATGACTAGAGGATCTATGGTGTTGGCTAAGGGCGTTTGGATTGGCACTCTATTTCAGCTTGATGCATGTGTTGTTTAATGCAATAGTGCCTTTGTTTCGATGAAGAGAGCTTCAGAGTCTTCAGATCCTCACCATTGGAACCAATAGCGAAGAGGAATGTTGCATCTACTTCTGAAGGTCGTGCTTTTTGGGTACCTAAGGGTGCTCATTCTATGGAGATGAAACTTCTAGCTGAGAAGACAATGTTATGGCACCAAAGGCTTGGTCACATTGGTAAAAAGGGTTTGAGGACCCTGAAAAATAAAAATCTTGTTAAGGGTATGAATAACTGTAACCTCAAGTTTGATTTCTACGAACATTGCATTTATGGAAAACAAAACCATGTTCAGTTTTATTCCAGTTCTCACAAATCTTCTGAGGTGTTGGACTTGATTCATTCTGATGTGTTTGGACCTGTTAATGTTCGTTCGATTTCAAAATATGTTTACTTTGTTTCATTCATTGATGATTACAATAGAAGAACATGGGTCTATTTCCTTAGAAGCATTTATGTTAAGTCTTTAGTAGATTCAAAGAGTTCAAAGCTCTTGTAGAGAATCAGAAGGATAGAAATATTAAGTGTTTGAGGACTGCTAATGGTGGTGAGTTTTGTTCAGCAGATTTTGACAAGTTCTGTAAAGAACAGGGGATTGAGAGGCACAAGACAACTCCATATACCCCTTAGCAGAATGAGTTTCAGAGAGGATGATTTAACATTGATGGAGAAGGCAAGGAGTATGCTAAGTGGAGCTAACCTTGAACAAAAGTTCTGGGCTGAAGCTGTTGCTACCGCTTGTTATTTGGTTAATGGGTCTCCTACATTAGTGCTCATTGATAAGACACCTGTGGAGGTATGGTCTGGTAAAAAGCCTTCACTGAGACACATTTGATTATTTGGTTGTAAGGCATATGCACATGTGCCTAAGGAAAAGAGGTCTAAATTGGAGAACAAGGTTGTGAAGTGTATCTTCATTGGTTATGGCATCGGTGTGAAAGGGTACAAACTTTGGGATCCAACGGCTGAGAGAGTTTTATATAGCAGAAGTGTGATATTCAAAGAGCTCAATCCTTCTTCTATTGTCTTGCAACCAGAGAAAGAAGAGAAGAAAGAGGTTGTGGTTCAGCTTCCTTCCACCCCTAAGAAAGTTGAACCAAAAACATCTATTGGACCTAATAATGAGGAGAGCTCTAGTAGCTCTGAAAGTTCAGAAGAAGATGAAGAACCTCAACCTTAATCTTTGAGGAGGTCCATGCAGATAAGGTGACAACCTGATAGGTTTGGTTATTCATTTCATGATTCCAATTATATTTTTGCTTTGATTTCTAACACTAATGAGCCTAGAACTGTGAAAGAGGCTATGGGTATGAAAGATGCAGGTTCCTAGAAGGAGGCCATGGAAGAGGAGATGGCTTCTTTGGAAAAGAATAATACTTGGGACTTGGTGCCTTTACTTGAAGGACAAAACCCTGTTGGATGTAAATGGGTGTTCAAAAACAAATTTGGTGTAGATGACAGTGTTGAGAAATATAAGGCTAGATTGGTTGCGAAGGGGTATTCTTAGGTGGAGGGAATTGATTATGGTGAGATTTTCTCTCCCATTGCAAAGCTGACATCTATTCGGTTCCTGCTATCTCTTGTAGCAGCATATGATCTCGAAGTGGAACAAATTGATGTGAAGACAACATTCCTTCATGGTGACTTGGAGGAGGAAATCTAGATGTCATAGCCAAAGCACTACATGGTGAAATGTAGAGAAAATCTAGTTTACAAGTTGAAAAAGTCTTTGTATGGTTTGAAACAGTCTCCTAGGATGTGGTGCCAAAAGTTTGATGCCTTTATGTTGAGTATTGGATTTCTGAGATTGAAATCAGATCATTGTGCTTATTACAAGTTTGACAATGATTGCATTCTCATTATTGCATTGTATGTCGATGATATGTTACTCATTGGGAATGGTAAAAGTTTGAAATCTAATTTGAAGTCTCAGTTGTCAGCACAGTTTGAGATGAAAAATCTAGGGGTAGCTCAATACATTCTGGGGATGGAGATCAGAAGAGACAAAGCAAATAAAAAACTTTGGTTAGGCCAGAGTAAGTATGTTAACACTATGTTGGAGAGATTCAGCATGGTAGATTGCAGACCTTTGACTATTCCTGTTACGATGGGGACAAAGTTATCTGTTGCAAACTATCTAAAGTCTCCTTCTGAGATGAAGGATATGAGCAGAGTTCCTTATGCTACTGCAGTTGGCAGTTTGATGTATGCGCTGGTCTGTACAAGACTAGACATTGCCCAAGCAGTGGGAGTCCTTAGTCAATTTATGGCTAATCCTGGACAGGTACATTAGGATGCAGTGAAGAGAGTGTTCAGATATTTGTGGGGTACTTCCAAGTATTCCTTATGCTATCATGGTTATCCTACTAGATCTCAGCATTATGTAAGTATTTGTGGATGTGGATTCTGATTGGGTAGGTGACATTGATATTTATGAACTGCAACCCACTTCATGTGTTTCTAATTTAACTTACCTTGGCTATTTATGAAATGCAGTGCATGATGATCAATATACAACACAAATTGCTTAGGTAGCAAATAATGTCACAATTTCTTTAGTGCCTGAACAATTGCATAAAACTCTTGATCATATATGGAATATTTCCTTTTGGATTCATTCAACTTCTCATTGAAGTATGCTATTGATCTTCCATCTTGACTTAGGACTCCTCCAATTGTGGTCCCACTTGCATCACAATATACTTGGAACACTTTTCCAAAATTAGGTAATGCTAACACTGGTTGTTCGGTCACTTTTTCTTTCAACAACTAAAAACTCTTTTTTTGTTGTAGTTTTCCAAACAATTTTTTTCCTATTACCATTCATAGTCTCTGTAATAGGTGCACAAATTCCACTAAAATTTCTATTGAACTTCCTGTAGAAGCTTGTCAATCCATCAAAATTCCTTGCTTCGAACATACTCCTTGTTGAAGGCCAATCCACAATTGCTTTGACCTTTTTCGGATCCATTTTCAGTCCATCTCTAGAAATAACAAATCCCAAGTATACCAACTCTTGCTTCATGAAACTACACTTCTTTAAATTTACTAACAAATTTTCCTCGTTCAGCCTCTGCAAAACTACCCTAACATGCAACAAATGCTCCTCTTTTGTTTTACTAAAT
The DNA here is from genome assembly GCA_027924645.1 of Cunninghamia lanceolata. NCBI lineage: Eukaryota > Viridiplantae > Streptophyta > Pinopsida > Cupressales > Cupressaceae > Cunninghamia > Cunninghamia lanceolata. Next base: position 4,516,101 of record BSBN01001217.1, on the reverse strand, counting down.
ATCAAAATATCATCCAAATACACAATCATAAACTTGCCAAGAAAAGGCTTCAATACTTCGTTCATCAACCACATGAAGGTGTTGGGTGCATTTGTCAATCCAAATGGCATCACTAACCATTCATATAGGCCATTTTTGTCTTGAAGGTTAACTTCCACTCATCTCCCTCTCTTATTCTTATTTGATGGTACCCACTCTTCAAATCAATTTTTGTGAAGTACTTGGCTCCACTCAAATAATCCATCATGTCATCCATCTGTGGCAATGTAAACCTATACTTTATTGTTATCTTGTTTATAGCCCTCAAATCTGTACACCTTCACCATTCCCCATCCTTTTTGGGTGTCAATATTGCTGGTACAACACATGGACCAAGACTTTCTTTGATTAGCCTTTATCCAACAATTCTTGTGTTTGCCTATTAATCTCCTCATTCTCCATAGGTTTCATTCTATATGGTGCTTTATTTAGAAAACTCGCACCAAGAATCAAATCCATACAATGATTGATACTCTTCATAGGTGGCAATCCATCTAGCAACTCCTTCATCAAGATATCTGCATATTCATCTAGAATTTCCTGAGTCTTAATTGGCAACTTTTAACTCTTCTTAGTTGTCATAGCTGATGTAGGCTTAGGAATAAAAGCATAACATGCTCCATCTTTCTTCAATTCCTTCAAAAATTTCTTGCTAGACACCAAGCATACTTTAGGACTATTTTCTACTTCTTCCTCCTTATCCTTCAATGGATTCAAAGTATATTTTTTACTCTCCTTCGTTATCTTATATGTGTTTGTTCTACTATCACGAACAACTTGTCTATCAAATTGCCAAGGCCTACCCAACAGAATATGGCATGCATCCATTGGCATCACATCACATAGAATTCCATCCAAGTTATAACTACCAATTTGAAAATTACAAGACATTGTTCACTTACCACCAACTGATGTTCCTTTTGCAACCAGGAAACTCTATATAGACAAGGATGTTTCACCCTCCTCAACTTTAACTTTTCCACCATCTCTTTAGACACAATATTGTCAATGCTTCCATTCTACACTATGACTTTACAACATTTTCCACCTGATTTGCATCTTGTTTGAAATAAATTCCTTCTTTGGACTGGTTCTAATTTCTCTTTCTTAGTATTTAACAAAATCCTTCGCAGCATCAAGGACTCTCCATCTTCAGAATCCTCTCCACGTTTTTGTGAAGCCACACTTTAATTGTCTGCTTGTGCCACATTGATTCTTCCCTCTTTTCCTTTTCCACTTCTCTACTGTATCTGAGGACATTCAAATTCCCAATGCCTAGTTTCTCCACATTGAAAACATGTACCATTGAATCCTCTTCATCTACCTTTTCCAAAATATCCTCTACCACGAGAATAATCTCCTATTCCTCTAGAATAATCTCCTCTTCCTTTGTTATCCTGGGTACTTGTTTGAGAGGTGCTTGCTTCTCCTTGTTTGTTTTGGTATCCTCTACCACTGCTGGACTATCCTCTTCCACATGAAAATCTACCTAGATACCTCTAGTATTATTTTGTTTTATTGCCAATTTCTCTTCTTCCTTTAAGGCATACTGATGGGCTTCTTCTACACTTTGTATCTGCACCATACTTATTTCATCTTAGATGGAATAATTCAAACCATTAACTTAATATTATTAGCCCTATTTCAACATAAAAACCATTTATTTTATTTTTCAGTAATTATTTATTTAATCAATTTTTTAATTATGTATAAACTATTTGAGAGAAAAAAAATTCCCAACTTTGTGACAACATACGTGGTAAAATTACAAACAACTTAATATTGGCAGGGAGAATGTGGGACCCACACTCTATAAATACCGAGCATCGGAAAGAGTGGAACTCGTAGAAAAATTAAATTAAAACAAAATTCTCTACCCACGAGAGTGTATTTAAAATGATTGAAATTTGGGTTATAACACAATTCGAAGCTATCATATATCTCTATCATTAATAGCGTGGGGATTTTTTTAGACATCTAAAATTATATTTAAAATGTATTTTTACGCCGAAGGCGTTCCCTTTATGAAACAGACAGGCTCACTTCAGGAATCGACGGTCTCTGTTTCTTCAGAGGTGTGCAAGACGATTGAAGCATCTTTGGCCATTGGATTTCACCGGTCACCGTGGTCTTTTTCTGGTTCTATTTTTCATTGTTCGTCCACAGTTTTTTCACCAGGGTTGATGTTTTTCAAGTCATAAAACTCTCATTTATGTTGGCAGAAAATCCGCAGGCGGGAGAAACTGTCGAGCCTATTTCATACTTTATTTTTAGTCCTTTGTTGTAAATTGTACGCTTCTCCGAAAGAAATCCACTTGGACGTTTATATTTTATCCATCTTTTTACTGCATTTCATTGTCATTAATAAAAAGCTTTCAAACTTTCAAAAAATTTATTAATGAAAATTTCAAACTTTTGAGGGGTACTTTTTAATATTCTTCCTATTTTGCTTGACTTTGCATTGTATTATTATTTTTTAAATGAAATTTAATTTTTAAATTTATATTCTAGATTATAAAATATAGTTTAGTGAAATATTTTTAATATAATATTATAAAATAAAATAAAAATTATTTAAATATTTTAAAATATATTATAATATTTTAAGATTGTATATTTAAATTAAATATACCATATATTTAATAATTATATATTTATTATTTTGGTATATTTAATAACTATATATTTATTATTCAATCATATTTGTTTTATATATGAAATTTAATTATATTTATTATTATATCTAATATTTTTTATAATAATAAAAATTACTCTATATATTTCTAATGTAATATTATATTATAAATTGCTATATTTATATTAAAAAATATATATATTATTATATTACTTTTCTAAAAATGATATTTAATTTTTAAAATCTAAAAATGATATTTAATTTTTAAATTTTTATTTAAGATTATAAAATATACTTTAGTAAAATATTCTTAATATAATATTATAAAATTAAAAAATATTATTATTTAAATATTTTTAGTATATTATGATATTTTAAGACTATATATTTAGATAAATTATATCATATATATATTATTCGATTATATTTATTTTACATATGAAATTTAATTATATTTATTATTATATCTAATGTTTTATATAATTAAAGAAAGAGAGAGTAGGAGAGAAAAATAGAAATTATATATATATATATATATATATATATATAGAGAGAGAGAGAGAGAGAGAGAGAGAGAGAGAGAGAGAGAGAGAGAGAGAGAGAGAGAGAGAGAGGCGTTATGACTTGTGTCTCTAATGATAATCACATACAAAAAAAACAAATGCAAATGCTATCTTATTTTGTTGGTACAAGGTCAACAAGTGGGCAACAATAAATTGAAGAGTTGTTACAAATTGTTCTTAAAATATATATACTATATTTTAGACATTTTAAATCAACTTCTTGCATCTAATTTGTTTGTGTGACGTGTTCTTGAAAGTGTAAATAAACCTTCTTAATACATTGGCTATAGCTAACACAACTTAAGGTCTTCACCTCTAGCCTCAAAAACAAGCCCAGTTATGATTTAAAATATGACATTGTTATGATAATAGATCAAAGCATGCAATACTTTGAAGGCTACATTAATACCAAACCAAATCACAATAAAAAGTCTAATTCACATGTGCTCAATTTAAGACCAAATCACATGGCACATCCTCATCCACAACACCACATTTTTTCTAAACAAATTAAGTTACAATCATTTGACCATTGATTCATAACATTAATTGATATTTTTATTACTGTATAGTATAATGCGTTTATACTTGAACAAGGAAACACTTTTAGAGAGAGTATAATTTTATGCAGATATTACATAATTGAGTGTTATACTCAAATGATGCAAAGAAACTTTTGCACCCCCAATTCTACGGAACAAATAAAGGATATTGATCCCCTTTAGATAAATATGCTTCAAAACCTATAATATAATTTGAAATGTTTTGCACTAATACTTTTATTTGTATATAACTTCTAATTTTAATACACTAAAACATGGTATTTTAAAATACATGTTACGTAATCATGAAAAACATAATGTCTCTTATTTCAAACCCTTCTTATTCGTGAAATGCCCTTCATTTTTTGTCAAACTAGAATATTGTTTTTTTTTTAAAACAAGGGGTAAAAACTTTATTGAAAATCAAAGAGGAGCATTACAAAGAAAGCAGAGGACAAAAAGCCCAAGAACCAACAAGAGCAGAGGATCTAATCAAGACCGAAGTTAATCATCACCATAGCCCTCCCTATCCTCATCCAAAATTCTCCCCAAATCATGGCAAAGCACCAGAGGAACCAGGTCCCACTCCTTAGTTCTCCCGCCATCTAAATGCTCAGACGCCCATTTCGCCAAGCAATCCACAGCCCTATTCCATTCACGCGGGATATGAACAAAGGTTACCCTTTCGATTAATAAACTGACCTGCAAAATCTGCTGCACAATCAAAGCCAAATGCCAACTGACATCCAACACTTTCTTCTTAATGAGCAAATTGATCAAAACTTGGGAATCAAATTCACAAATAATCCGTCTCCAGCCCAAAGCAAGAGCCTTCTCAAAAGCATAGAGAATAGCCAGCCCTTCCAACATGTTGACGGTCTGCATCCCCTCAGGGACTGAAAAGAAGATCACCGAGCCTACAAAATCCCTGCCAATCCCCCAATACCAGTAGGCTCGGGATTGCCCCAGGAGGACCCATCAGTATTAATCTTAAGAATCCCATCAAGAGGAAGCTGCCACCGACCGATCCTATGAATTTTATTATTAGTCTTCCGTCCTCTCCTGACACAAGCCGAAGTCATAGACAACCTCTGAAGCTGCAGTCTCACCACCACCTCGACATCTCGCTTGATTAAAGGAAAACTCACCTCACTCTTAGCCTCCACCGTCTCCTAATCATTCCCAAAATTTTCTGCCAGACTTGTTGCACCATCTTCTTCTCACCACGAAAAATCCGCTGGTTCCTTTCAAGCCAAAGTTGCCACAACATGAAGATAGGCCCCCCAAACCACACTTCCTGCAAGAAAGAAGCCATAGAAGGGGGCTTACCCACACCATTCCAAAAATCAATCAAGGAGGAAGCATGAACACAGGGACTCTGCCAGACATCCCACCAAAAATGCCAAAACTGAATAGCAAAAGGACAACAGAAAAACAAGTGAGCAGAGTCTTCCTCGACTGCCCCACACATAACGCAAACAGAAGGACCTTGGAAGCCTCTCTTCCGGATATTGTCCCAGGTCAAACACCTATTCCAAGCCAGCATCCAAACAAAGCAGTTGCACTTTGGCTAGGAAAACTTGTTCCAGACCTTCCTCCACCACTGAACTTCCTCCCCATCGATTCTTTGAGACAGTAAAACCTAATAGCCGGAGGCAACAGTATAGACCCTCTTAGGATTGGGATACCAGGCTAGCACATCGTCCTCTTGGAGGGAACTACACCGCCGACTAGAGAGGATGTTGAACAACTTGACACACTCCTCATGCGAACCAACAACCGACCAAGCATCAGGATACTTCCATCTCGCCATCTCCAATTGCCCGCAAGAAGTAAAGGATTTAAAATCACTCACCCAAGACCAACCAACCTCAAGAAATTTCTGGCAAAGATTCAACAAATTAGGAGACTGAGAGATAATGGGAGGATAACCATCCCAAGAATCAGTCTAGAAAAGAGCCTTGGACCCCTGCTTACAAATCCAAAATAAACCTTCCTTAATAAGAGTAGCCCCTTTTTTGAGAGTACCCCAAATCACCGAGCCTTTCCCAATAAGGGGATAGCGAGGAATATCACACAGGGGAATCCCCGGGAGGTACTTCTGAGAAAGAATCCTGGCCCAAGCCTTATCTTGTTCAGTGCACCAACGCCAATACAGCTTCGCAGCCAGAGCAACTCCAGTCAAGTCCACCTGCCGTAAACCAAGACCCCCATATTGTTTAGGGCTACAAACCACCTCCCATCTAACTAGACTCCATTTGGAAGACACCAAACTACCAACCCATAAAAATTGTCTTGTAACTTGATCTAACTCCTTAACAAAGCCCATCGGGGCAACTTGGAGCATATACCTGTAAATGGGCAAAGCCTGCACCATTGACTTAATTAACTAGACACGCCCAGCAAAAGATAGCCACCGATGAGTCTAGTGATTAACTTTCATCCGAAATTTATCCAAAATACTCTGCCAAGACTCCCTGGGTAAACGACCAACCAAGATAGGAATACCTAAATAGACCAAAGGGAGAGTCCCAATCTGAAAATGCAAAGTCTAAGCAATCCTCTGCTGGATGGAGCCCAGTGTGTTGAAGAAGAAGATGGAAGACTTGTCTTCATTGATCAATTGACCTAAAGCAATTAGGTAAACATCCAAAACCCTGCACCAATTAACAGCTTCTCTCATTGTAGCCATGCCCAACAGAGCAGTGTCATCCACAAACTGTAGATGAGACTGCGGAGGCAATTCACCACCCCACCGCTAACCCTGAATAAGACCACCCTCTAGGTTTTTTCTAATCAGCCTCCCCAAACCTTCAGCAAGGAGAAGAAACAGATACAGAGACAAGGGATCTCCCTGACGAAGCCCCCTGGAAGCACCAAATAACTCCGTGTGTTCCCCATTAATAAGCATCGAGAAGGAAATTGAAGTAATGCATCTCATAACCCACTGAATCCATTCTTCCCCAAAACCGAAGGCACTGAGAGTCTTTCGAAGGAAGGACCACCTGACCCTATCATAAGCCTTAGCCATATCCAACTTAATAAACATAGCCTTATCTTTGGAGCTGCCATAGAATAAATGGACTCAGTAGCAATAACAATACTGTCCAAAATTTGCCTACTCTCCACAAAGCCACTCTGCTCCTCAGAAATCGGCTCTTTTAGCCCCCTTTTTAACCTGTCGGCAATAATCTTAGAAATAATTTTATAAGAAACGTTGCAAAGAGAAATAGGGCGGAATTGACTTAGCCTATCTACCCCTTCACACTTGGGTATGAGGGCAAGAAAGGTCGAATTTGAAGCCCTAAGCATTTGCTTATTCCAGTGAGATTCTTGGACAATCGCTAAGAGGTCCAATTTGATAATGTCCCCAAATTCTTGGTAAAACTCAACTGGGAAGCCATAAGGACCAGGGGCTTTCCCTTTCTTCATCTAGAAAATAGTCTCTTCAAGCTCCTCAAGAGTGATATCCTTCATAAGAAACTCATTCATTTCTCTAGTTACTAGAGGGGGAATACAGGAGAGAACCTGGGCTTCTTCTAGTGATCCCCCATGCGAAACTTCCCTAAAAAGAGAGGAGAAATACTGCACCGCCTCACCCATCATCTTAGGAAAGGAGGAAAGCTGCTCACCCTTATTATTAACCAGAACCGAGATAGAATTTCCACGCCTCCTGGCTTTCGCCGAGTTGAAGAAAAAAGCGGTATTTTTATCCCCTCCCTGAAGCCATTCTATCCAGGCCTTTTGCTTCTAAAATAGTTCTTCCCAGAGCTCACACTCCTCCAGAGCTTTCAGAGCCTGAGCTTCATCTTGGAGTAAATCTTCAGTCACCCCATCCTCCCTTATCAGTCTCGTGATACCATCCAACTTAGCCTGAGCAGCAGCCTTAACATGAAAAATATTCCCAAAACATTGATGATTCCATCGCTTGAGCTTATACTTCACATACTGCAGCAATTTAGCAAAGGTATACATCACCGTACCATAAGCCGGTCTGCCCCACCTCCACCATTTGGCCACATAATCGAACAGAGACTGGTCCTGTAACCACATGAGTTGAAATCTAAAGGAGGGAGAACGGGGCACATGAGATGCCACACTAGTAAGCTTGATAGGCCAGTGATCGGATCCTCTCTAGTCCAAGATTTCAGAACACAAGGACCACATACCACCAACCCAGTAACAGGAAACCAAAAAATGGTCCAATCTCTTGGCAATACAGTTTTCCCCAACCCTGCGATTGTTCCAAGTAAACTGACCATTACTGGGCTTAATATCAACTAGATTCAAAACATCAATGTAATTGCGCATAAGCAACGCAGAGGGATCCAGCCGTGTCGTACCACCATGCTTTTTCAGCCAGATCTAAAATAGCATTAAAATCTCCAGCCAAAATCCAAGGATGGAGAGGAGCCAAGCTGCGGACAAAACTGATATGGGTCCATAGAGATTGTTTACCATGCAAGTCAGTAGGAGCATAGATATTAGAGAGGAGTAGGACTTCCCTCATCTCAAAATTGGAAGCAATCATAGTCATAGCAAACTTAGAAGACAACCACCAAAGAGGATAGATCTTCTGCGGGTTCCAAAAGCAGGCTAAACCCCCTGAAGATCCATGGGCCCCAGTGCATTGACAATCTCCGTTCCTCCACAACTTAGGAGCCAAACTGAACATAGACTCAACTGTAAGCTTGGTCTCCTGCAGAAAAAGAATATCCGGACCATGATTTCTAACCAAATCGTGAACAACTTTTTGTCTAGGGCTGTTGTTCAAGCCCCTTACATTCCATGATAACACAATCATTTTAAGGGGCTCCAAAAGTGAGAATCTAGAGTCTTTACTGACCCTGACTCCACCAAAGTCTCACCCATCATTTTGATCTTTTCCAGATCCTTCTTTTTGCCGGGCTTGATAGATTTCTCCGCCCCACCCTTCTTAAGGTCCCTCTGCAAAAGGCCTAGATGAGGAGAAGATTTACTGCCCCTAGCTGCACCTGAGCCCCCAAGCCTCCCAGAAAGAGAAGATTCCCCACCAACTTTCGAGGCTTCAACAGAAGGAACTAGCACCACTGAAACCACCAGTTGCTGATCCGTATCCATGTGCAAAGCCTCATCATCCTGTGGTTCTATTGAAGCAATAGTAGTATTGATCTCCCGGGCTGGACCCTCAACCACCTGATCCACACTCATCAACCCCGGGTTTACTTCCTGCTGATTGAGGTCATCCAAAATCTCAAACCTATTAAATGAATCCTCATCCTATCTTTCCTTTAAGGTTCGCTTTTGACCCCTGTTTCTGTTACAAGCCTTGACCAGAACAAAACCCTCAGCATCAGCCACCTCACCAGGGACAGGGCCCTTCCCCTTATCAGCCCCAGGGGGGTTGCGAGGAAGGTGTGAAGGTTGAGAGTCCAAGGGCTTTGATTTAGGACACCTTCGCTGTAGATGACCGTAAGCATGACAAAGACGGCAGCGGAAAGGAAGAGTCTCGTAGTCCAGCTGCTGCACCCAAGAGAAGGATCCCGCACACATATCCACAGCATCAGGCAAGGGCTTGCTAAGATCAATTTCAACACAGATGCGGGCATAAGTCATAACCTTTTTCCCTAAAGTTGACATTGAAGAACCAACTGGCTTACCCAGCAGCGATGCAAGCAACTGCAAAGTATCTTCCCGACAACATTCCATCGAAAACTGGGGTAAACGGACCCACACCGGAACATGATTTGGCATCTCCTCTAAGGGGATAAGCTTGCATGCCATGGCTTGATAAACAACCCCACCTGGTTATAGAAATAAGGGCCTCCGGCAAAGACTTTATTGCAGTCAGCCATGCAGTTAAAAGTGACCATAAAATAATTATTTGCTAGTAGCATGATGTCCATTTCACCTTCCGGTGCCCAAGTCCTCTGGGCCCAAGATTCCAGAAACTGCAGCAAAGTCCTCATCCCCAAAAATTTGCAATACAAGGAGTGATTTGAATAATATTCAATGTCTTCAACAAGCATCTGAATTGGAATGACTAGCTTTGGCCTCTCCTTGCAGCGCTCTAGGCAGCTATTAACCTTATGGATCCGCGCACCAGGAGGTGCATCCGCACCACGAAACCCTAATTCCAGAGTGAAAAGATTATTGTCGAAGGTCTTCATGCCTTGATTCGGAGACTTCGAGCCTATCGCTGCCCGAAAGTCCAAATTAGGAGATGCCCCAGAAGCCTCTCACTTCGAAAAGGCCATCAAACCCTAGACAAAAAGGCACTACCCACAAAAGGGTAAGTGTGGAGCAGCCCCACACCTCCTCCTCTGCCCACTCTACACAAACAAACACCACCCGAACCAACCCTCACCCACGCCAGAAGAGGGGAGAAAGACCCCACACCAAAAAACCCTGAGCACAACATGCCCCACACACCCTAAAGCACCAACCAACTGCAGTCAAAGCCTTGCAAGATAAAACACTCACCACCGCAGAAGCACCCGAGGTGGATCCCCACGCAGGCATCAAGGAGACCCTCTGGCGGGCAATGGGCGCAGAAATGGAGCAAACACAGGCCGCAACTCCCAAGAAAGAAAGCAACCAGTAGATTAAAGCGAATCAACCCCCCACAATAGCAAAATGACCCCTCCCAGACCGCACAGGAACCAGAAAATCGTGATCACGAGCTAGGGCTCGGATGCCCTAGCTCGGCCGTCGCAGAAACAGACGCAAATGCCATCAATCTCAAACTAGAATATTGTTATTATATATACATTTTATATAATTTAAACTATTAAATATATTTAAATATGATATAGCATAATATAATTGTATATTTAAATAAATTTTTAATATAGTTATATATTTATTTTATATATAAAATTTATACTATAATTATATTTATTATTATATTATACTTTAAATAATAGTAAAAAGATAAAACCCTAATTCATCTTTAACACATCCAAAATCTAAAATCAAGAATTTTTATTTCTCATTTTGCTACATCACTCAAGGAACACATATGAATCTGCATAGCTCCTCAAAGGTGTTCATCATTAATGCAAGTCTAATTATTGCACACTGTAAGATGAACCAATATTTAGATCACAAAACATATCAAGTCAATTTCACACAATATGGATTGAAATTACATCCATATGAAACCCATTACAAAAATTAGGGCTCCTGACTAAATACATGCCCATAGACCAATATATAAACAAGCAATACCTTAGATTATCCCCAAACACTCTCAAGTTATAGGGAAAACATGATTAGCATCAACCACCTCTTCCACCCAGGGCTTCACATCATTTGTAGACCAACCTCTATAATGACCCACTAAAGAAGGAAAACACACACCATAGTAGATCTCTCATTGGCACTAAGACCTATGCATTGTCACTGCCAACTTCTAGCCACTAACAATGATGATGAACATGTCAACTAGATAAAACTTTGCCCACATCTCCACAAAAATCCTACAGAACCCTAACTTCACAACTCAACTATTTTGTCCACATTACCTAGTCACAAAGCTAGAGTGGAAACAAAGCCTTCCTCCTCCAATCCCATAGGCTTCAATTCCATACCCACCTCCAAACTTTCTGTAACATCCACATTCTAAAAACACAATAATATTGAGAACTTACCATGGCATAATTTCAACAAGGTAAAAATGAGAGAAAATTTTTCTTTTATTTATCATATAATCAAGTAACAACAAATTATAAGATTCTCTTACATAATACAAATATGACATATTGTCTTTCTCCATTACAAGTATTTGCATAAGTATTTCAATTATATAAATAATTCTGAAAAGATCACTGCTTCTGAATATCTAACATCTTTATCACAAGCCTTAGCATGTTTTATGCTGGAGAGAGAGAGCATCTTTCAAGTGTTTTACCTCCATCCACAGACCGACGGTCTCCCACACATCTTCCACATAGGAAGTGGCCCTACCCTTCACGAGGAATATAGACCAAAGGTGACCAATGGTAATTTACCTTCTCGAGTATATAGTGTTGTATTGTACACAACTCTATCAACCATACAACCCTAGATACCCTCTAGCTAAGTATGATTTCCAATAGGTTATGCAATTCAGATACAGTGAACCGACAATGCATGCAGAAAATGAATGCATTACTTTGGCCAAAGTTTTAATATCAATAACGTTCGAAATGAACGTGGTCAAAATGTTCACCCACCCCTACTCGACTTGGATACTGTCGTATTCTTGCAGTTTATCCTCACCATCTATGTCTACGTAAATGGTTTTAATATCTTCCATGATAATAGTCTACTTGACTTAGACGAGTTCATATGAACATAACCAATCATTTGTTTTCATATTGAACTCTAGGGTTTTCATTATAACCTCTAATAAACTGATATTTCAAAAATAACCATATCTCATAACTATGAGACTAATGTTTAAAACCGACCCTTGGGTTAACTCAATCAAGATTAGGAATAATATGGTTCTGGAAAAGATATCTCCTTCTTCAAATAGGAGTAAGAGTTCTTTCTATTTCCTCTATTACGATATCATTAATAATCACTATATATACTTACATATATGTTTTCATACTAGGTAATTTTCCAATTTAGACTAGTCTATTCTATCATAATGGTTTCAATATTATTATACCCATCAAGATTAATATAATAGGTAATAAAGATGGTCCTATAGTACTTATTTCATTTACCAAACTATTCCTAGTTTTTCGATCACTCGACTAGATAAAATGGTTTTCCATTTATTACTACGATTTCGGGTTATTGAAAGGAAATCGTTTTGGTATAAAATTAAACAAAGGATGGTTTAAATAATTATCAACCTAGTTTATTGACTAAGTTGGTTTTCACATATCCAAACAAAATATATATATATCAAAGCATCATATTGCTCTAATGACACCGATCGTCCAAGTTGCATGTTTAACACTTATAATATCATAGATGATCAATGACATGTCATTCCTATACATTATGACGATTGGTTCAAGTCTTTAAGGCCCAAGATATCCACATACAGACTAATAAGAACCTTATCAGTCGTGCAAATGATAATGATCTCACTAGCAATACAAAGTAATTTGACATCATAATAGTTGTATACATTTCGTATGTTTTCAGCTCAAAGAGCTCTGATTTTAGAATTCATCAATAAAGGATGCATTGGCCATTCAAAGGCCCATTCGATGCTTCTGGTTTCCTATTAGTGAATGAGGCAGTTTAAAATCATTACAAACTATCAAAACAACAATTTTATCAAAATAGACATCGTAGTTTTTAATTATCAACACATCGATTCAAATGGTTTTCCTATCTGGCAATTTCGATAGTCTATAATCATGTCACCACAATAGTTATCGTATGAATGTTAATTTGATTCATCAATGAAAACAAACATACAATGCATAAATGATAACCTGGCAGCGACAGCTCTACAAGAATTGATTGGCGTTTGCAGGCAGCGACTCCCTTAGACACCTTAGGCCAATGTAAAACTCCTTCACAAGACATTTTCTATCCTGTTACCTGCAGTGAAACTTTCCCAACATAACACACCGACGCCCTCAACTCTCATAGAGTCATTCCTTATAGACTTCCCACCTCAACTCCTAAAGAGTCGTTTACTCATTACTCATCACGATTTAGCAGTTAGAGACATAAGTATACACGAATAGTCTACCCATGCTGTGGTTATAACCGAACTCCACATAAGATGCAATGTCTCACACATGTCGATGGGGAGACATTCTATGTAGGGAGTGGAAAGAATGTGGTTTGTAATACCACAAACTCCTCTCAATAGAGGCCGACAAAACAATAATAACACAGTTCGATCATTTAATGATCTCAAAGAGTGGTTCGATCCATCACTTGATTTAAAGGAAGAGATTCCTATTTGCAAGCCTATGGCTACTCCATGATCAAGCATGCAGTTAATAACTATGAGGTATTAACCTCAAATCAATGCATACATATATTTGTTTATATAATTAATATGGTTTAACATGACATCAACCCTACTTGATCATTTATCTAGGGTCAATGTATGATAATAATAATAAGTCGAAAGGCTTACGAAAGAAATGTGAAAGGGTCGAGCTGGTCTCCCCTTCACAGAATTTCATTAAATCACGTTAACTTGACTTGATGAGATCGTCATATGACGTTTAATGTCAACAATAAAGCCTTATATGACTCGAGGATACTAACGTAACAAATTTGCGACAATGACAACGTAATACTTACGTTAATCGTAAACGGACACCATTCTACTCTGAAGATGTTTTCTTTTACGACCAACGAAGTCGACACACACGATTAACCCAGAAAAGAATCAAAAAATATCGACTACTTGTAGAATAGACTCATAAGCTATATTGACAAAACATGACTTACCTCTATCGATACCGGTTCACGTTACATTTTGTTAAACACTTATACTCATTTTGGCAAATAATCACTCGTAACCCAAGGTCTATATTTCTCTCCTTGAAAGATACTCTCTCTTTTCTCTGAGAGTCATCCGAAACCTATAATCCTGTATAAAACTTGAAATCAACAGATTACGATCAGTGCATCATCATTCAAATAATAAACCAAATTCACATAATGCAATTATTAAATCGATATAACATATTCATTTCCATAATTCCATAATGACATTCAATAGATTCTATATCTTTCCTTGATATTAATCTAAACATCAAAATAGATTTACTTATGTCCAAGTAAAAGTAAAAAGTATTAGCAAGACAAAAATTGGGGATGTAACACTTTCATTCTGCAAAGATATCCCTCTCACTCTCTCCTCTCTACCTCTACCTCTCCTCTCTCTTCACCCCTCTCTCCCATCCTCTCTCACTCTCTCTACCCTTCTCTCTTTATCTATTCTTTCTCTCTACCTTTATCTGTATCTCTCTCTCTACATCTCTCTATGTACCTCTCTCTCCCTTTGTACCTCTATCTCTCTCTCTCTCTCTCTCTATATATATATATATATCCCTCCCTCTCTCTCTATTTCTTCCCCTCTCTCTGTATGTCTCTCTCTATATTTCTCTCTCTATGTTCCACTTTACGGCTACATAAAGCTTATTCATTTATAGAGCAATATGACTCCATGAATAATTGGCAGCTTCAAATTGATTTTTCTTTTGCAAACATAAATGTCACAAATGAATGTAGTACTAAATTATTGGAGAGATAGAGAGACGGGGAAGACATGGATATATATATATATATATATATATATATATATATATATATATATATTTGTTTCTCATTTATAACCAACATATCATGCATGGTACCCCGCTCCTTTCACCGCCTATTCACTTGGTCTAAAATATGACAAAATAAATTGAACTATCTCGCAAATGTATTTAAGCATGAAGGGAGCAACAATATTGAGTAAAAATGCCTTTTTAAGAGAATTGTGTAAATTTGCATGATGGGAGCTCATTGTGTTCAATCTCGCTCTAGCAAAACTTTTGTAAAGGGAACTAGACGTAGAATGCACACTATTTTTTTGGTCTCGAGATCATTCCCATATCATCTACAAATTCAAACAAATCAGAAAGCTTTTCCCTTGAAATTTTATATATTTAAATTTAGGAATTCTCAATCTAAAATTATAGCATGTCTAACTTTAATTTTCATCCATTTGACCTCCAAATTATGCAAAGGTGTGAAATTATAAAACTAATGAGGGTCGCTAAGTTTGATCGATCTTTGTATTATGTGACGTCGCCATTAGAGGATACATAATGGTACGCTAGATAACAAATGAACATGATGTAGGTGGTGGTCATGTTTATATTTGCAACACAATGCGCATTAAATGTAGGTGATGACTAATCTAATGCAATTGAACCCAGGTGCAGTGCATGAACAAGAATCTAAAAAGGGGATGTATGCAAATAGAGACTACACACCAAACATGAAAGCTCACACATTTGAAGTAGCTACTAAGAAAACACAGGGATCTTGAAATCCATTAAGATTATGCAAATTAATTCACGAGAAAACAAAAAACAACATAAGCCATAGGGATACAACATAGTCATCATTCACTTAAAGACATGGCAATTCAACTTCCACTACTCTTCAGCGTACCCATTGCACACCAAGGTGCGATTGCTAGTTTATAATTTGCTAGTGCTTTGATATTAACATTATAGACTCCAATATAAATATAAGATTCATTACCACAGATATATATTAATTTATAAATTTGTACTTTCAATATATATAAAAACAATAAATAACAATTGACAATAATTATTTTTACACAAAGCAAAACTCCTAAACTTATCATTACAATTAAAATTAAGTTTTTAAATTGATTTCAAAAAATATTTAAGATAAACATTCTTAAAAAAAATCAATTTTATCTATCTTTGAAAATATTCTAAATTAATATATATTTCTATAACAAAATATTATAAAATGATATATATTGTAAATGAAAATACTATATTATATTTCCCTCTAATAAATTTTTATTGTGGAGAATAAGTTTTATTTAGAAATATAACAAGTCTAATAATAAAATTTAAAATTATAAAATATGGTCTAAAATAGAAAATATGGTCCAAGACTCTCCACATTCTTTTTTTATGTACTCCTAGTTAAATATGTTAAGAGGTTATTATAAATATTACTCAATAAATCATATAATTTAGTTAATGTGTTATTTGGCTTACCAAAGAAGGAAATCACCAGTGGTCAAGACGTTCAAAAGCTAACAAAGAGGGTAATCTTTTTGGGGAAGAGTTGCTTACTTTATGTGGAGCTTTTGACTTAATTATTTGCAATGGTATAGATAGATGGATGAATTTAGGAAATTTTACTTGTAGTACGTACAATGGTGCAAGTGTTGTTGACTATGTAATTTGCTTGCAAAGCTCGATTGAAAAGATAGAGGAAGTTAAGACAGGGGAGCATTTTTGGGACCTAAAATCAAATCATAACCCAATTTACTTAAAGTTGTTGTGGCTTCAAAAGAAGCAGCATGGGAGGAAAACTCATTGTTCCGTTGAAGGGCAGAATTCTTTTAACTCAAGAAAACAGTTTTATTTTCAAGGCAGCTATAGAAAGGTTCAGTAAGCAAGAGAAGTCTAGTTTCCAAGGTCTCAATAGTCATGACTTAACATGTGTTATCCAAAGAGCACTTGGGGAATGCAATCTAAAGCAAAAATAAAGAAAAAAAAAACAAATTGTTTTCCGGTAAATGTGTGGTTTGATGAAGATTGCAAAAGGGCAAGAAAAACTTTGAAAGAGTCTGGCAAGAAGATAAATATAAAGTGGTACAAGCAGCTCGTAAAGCAGAAAAAAGTTGAGTTCATGAACACAGGAAAAGAAAAGTTAATTTATCTAGGAAAGAGTAATCCAAAGCTTTTCTGGAAGGAGATTCAATCGAGAAAGGAACAAAGTGAAAATAACATTTCAGCAATTCAATAGTTAAACTATGCAAGGCAACTGTATGAGCAAGTTTCATAGGTTGAACCTCCTCCATTGATCAACATCTCAACAAAGCTTTTCACCTTGCAAGAGGTGGATAATGGGTATTAAACAATTGAGTGTGGGTAAAGTTAAGGATTTGGTTGAGCTTCAAGTGGAGTATCTAAAATGGGGAGTGAGTACTCTTGCACCTCACATTATGATAATTTTCAACAAAATCATTCAGCAAGGGTTCCCTAAAGATTGGACAACCAACCTAGCAATACCTCTTTTTGAGTGGTGACGTTAATAACTCTTCAAATTACAGGACCATTATGATCAATCCTTTGTTTGCAAAATTATTTGGTAGCATGGTGGAAAACAAAATCGACAAGTGGGCAAAAGAAAAAGAAAAGCGTGCAAAAGGGCAAGTAGGTTTTAGGCCCAAGCATTCTACGGTTGATCATGGTATCACGTTAAGGCACATCATTAAAAAAATTTGGGAGGAAAAGGGGGAAGCCTTTTGTTGTTTTGTGGACTTCAAAAAGGCTTCTGACATGGTACCTAGAGATAAGCTAGGGTGTAGGATGAAAGAACTTGGGATTCCTGCACATTTTAGAGCGGTTGTCCATAGGCTTTATGAAGAGGTGAGAGTCAAAATTAGAACTTCAACGGGCATTTCAGAAATTTTTAGGAGTGATATTGGGGTCAAGCAAGGCTGCCCGCCTTCCCCTACTTTTTTGGTTTATATATTGACAAGCTTGAAGAGTGGCTTATTGTGCAAGGAGGTGATGGTGTCCTTTTGGGGGAATTTGTGATAAAGCTTCTTTTATATGCTGACGACATTATTTTGATTGCTAAGATGGCTCAAGGGTTGCAAGAACACTTAGTTGTCTTAGAGCACTTTTGCAGAATGGTGAGGATGCAAGTCAATACTAGTAAGACCAAGATCATGATCTTCTCCAACAAAAGAAAGAGGAACCAGCATAAGTTTTACTTTGAAGGCAATATTCTGGAAGAAGTAATAGGGTTTAAATACCTTGGGTTTGACTTCAACAACAAGCTTAGTTGGGAGAGCTGCAGAAAGAAGAGAACTTTTGGAGGGTGGAAAGTGTTATATGCTTTTCAAAATAGATGCAGAGAGGCAGCATCATGGGATTGGAACACTACGCATGTTCTTTTTGGTCTTTTGGTGCTTCCGATGGTACTTTATGGTTGTGAGTTGTGGGCTAGCAACACTTCAAATTCAAAGTGGAAGCAAATTGAGAAAATTCAAAACCGTTTGATCACAAGCAAGTTCAAAATAAAAGGTTAGGTTCCTTATGAGATAATGCTGTGTGAAACAGAGGTAGCTCCTATTGAAGCTATTGCTATGATGCATCTAATAAGGTATTTGAAAAGAATTGAGCAAATGGAGGTAGGTAGATGGCCTAAAGTTGTGTTCAATGACACCATAGGTGAAAGAAAGAAGACTTGGATGAGGCAAAACATCAAATGGATGAGCAAATGGAATAAATATTTGAATGCTTGCCCCACTAGTAGCAAAGAGGTCAAGGCTTTTGTTATGGATAAGTTCCGCAAACGTTTATGGGGGAAAGTGCTTGGGAGGAAGAAGAAATATTATATTGACAAATTCAACCCTGCTTGTGATCATCAACAAAAAACGTACATAGGGGCTTGTATTTCGTGGAGAGCCAAGTTTCTTATTGCTCAATTAATAACTAACTCTCACCAACTTCGGTGTGAAACAGGGTGGTGGAAAAAACCTAAAGAAGCATGGGAAGAACGAGTGTTTATTTTTTGCAATACTGGGGCAGTCGAATCGGAAAAACACTTTATTATGGAGTGTGAGGCTTTCAAGGACATCAAGGACAAGTATTCCAGCAGTTTGACGACTCTTTCTTGGCGTAACTTATTCAATGAAGAGAATGTTGTGAAGTTTGGGAGGCTCATCATCACTTTGAACAAGAAAAGGACTGAACTGCAAAAGACTAAAATAGCTAGACTGGTGGTCCCATAGGCTATTTTTAGCCTCGTGTACTTTAAAAGCTATTCATTCATTCATTATTAATTCTTTTGTTGTATTTCTTCTTCTTTGACCATACTTATTAATAAATTGAAATTCAAAATCATGTTTAAATGAAATGAAAGTTTTTAATGACTATACGAGACCAATCTGTTAGGTCTCATAAATGCAGGTTGCCAATCCTAAGGGGATGCCAAGCTCTATGTTTAGACTGGCAACGTTTCTGAACTAACTCGACGAAATCAACCTTCAAGGTTAGATGATTTCCTTCACTTTAGGTCCTGCTACACCTAGGTGGGTAAACCTTGGAAAATTAAAGCAGATTGAATGTGAATGCGTGGACTAACTAAATCTATCTACAATGGCACAAGATGTAGAATAGATGAAATGCTTGCTAACTGATTTTAGGTTTAATGTCTAATGAGTAATTGGTAGAAATTGTATAAGCAATATCAAGGTAAAAGGTTTTAAGTAAAATAAGACTAGTGCCTTGTTGGGTAATAGAGTCAGTTTGAAGGACCAGGACTAATGGTTTCCTAATGGTAATAATTCTAGTTGTTTGGCACAGTTTTAGTTTATAACTTGTATAAACGTGCAAGTAAATGACTGACAAACTCTTCTTGATAATCCAACCAAATAAAATCAGATATCTTATAATTCACCAGAAGGTACTTTAATCCTTACTTGAAGGAACCAAATGAAATGAATAGACAAGATTAACAGATAATATTTTACTGGAGACAGAATGGCAATCTAATTGTATGGCCCTACTTAGTAGTCCAAGCTGATACTTCCAGGCTACTGTAACTAAATCAGAAGGGTTTAATTCCTCAAATGGATACCAAACTATTTAATCACACAGATATAGCAAATGTGTATTGACAGATCAAATATATACTTGATATTTTTAATCTGAATATCAAGGAAATGCAGAAATGGAGACAGCCACACAATTGAATAATCTTAACAAACAACTAATACCAAAGCAGAACCACTGATTCAGAGAACTTCAAACTTCTTCTTCAAATAAAATATGCAACATAGTCATTTTGAAACATTGTATATATGATGTATTTGAAAATATGCTACTGCTGATGATCTCTCAGCATCGATTGTTTGGACTTATATAGATATTTCTATGAAGAGTCATAACTCTTCAATAAGTTTTTTGGGAACTTAACAAACATTAACAACTATAACATAATTATGATTAGGCTCTATTTAGCCACAAGTAGACTTTAGCCAAGTAATCCAAGTAATCCTGCTCACGATGAGAATCAGTAAGGTCAACAGCACTTCTAGTAATTATATCAAGTGTGATCATGCTTTCCAATTGTTTGCAAACTTCTCTAGATGCAGAGGCTTTGTCTTTCAGAGCTCCTGTGGCTTTGTGTAATATAATTTGACAATCAATAATCCATTCTTCCTTGCTCTTTACCTCTCCATTGTCTTTAAATATCCTAGGCACTCCTGCGTTTGAGGCATCATTTCCTTCCTTAGCATCAGCTTTAAGTTTGTCATAATAATTTTGGTGCTGTTTGAGAAATGCTTTTGCATCAGAGATATCTGTACTATCAGCAGTACTTCTGTTTTGTAGCTTAGTCAATTTTTCTCGTATTCTTTTTTCAAGTCTTTCATGTTCTTGAACTGCTTGATGATTCTCTGAGTAATTATCCCAAAACTGGTTTAACCACCGCACCATGTTTGCATACCTGCTCTGCAGTATTGTAACAAATGCATCTATCTGAATTTGGGTTGCCTGATCAGGGGATAACACTTGAATGCCCTGTGAGCTCTCACCTTGAGTTATTCTTTTTGTGGACTGGCCAAAAGTACTCTTAACAGCGTCCTTCAAGTAATCATTTTCTTTTGTCAGTCTTTCACAATTCAATTTGTATGCATCTCTTTCTTTGATCAACATTTGAGCTTGTGCTTTATTCAATTTTGCAACATTGATACCAATGTCTGCTGTAATTATAGGGTCAGTTTCCCTTGCTTTCAAAGTCATAACATGGCCAAAAGTCTTTTCAGTATCTATGATGGCCGTCTTCTTATGGGGAGGGTATAACGCCCATATCATCAAGGAATTTTCATCATTATTATACCTTGTTCCCATATATACTTCATTAACTCCTTCTGGAGTAAGTTTATACTTATCATCTGTGTTATTCAGAAAACTGTCAAAAACCAAAGCAGAATTTAAATCCAGACCAGGAAAAATCATAACCCCTGCATCTTTAAGTAACTGTCTACCCTTGCTAGGTGTCATGTCTAGCATCTCTTTATCTATTGTTTCCTTCAGCATATCTAATAATTGTTTTTCATTATCAGCAGAGACATCATCTACTGACTCTCTAATTTCTTTCCTTTTGTATTTATACAAAAATGATTTAAATTCTTTTGATTGAATAAACTTATCATCTGAAATGAAAGAATCATAGGCTGTTTGGCGTGGATCCTCATCAGCAGACCCCTCCTCATCATGTAGTACAACAGGAGGCTGATATTGTTGCATTTTCCTCTTGGACATTTCTACCTTTTTATCTGGTGGCTGTTCTTGCCCTGTCAGTTCTTCATCTTCAGAGGATACAACCTCAATTTCTGCTAACTGCTTTTTCTTTTCACTTAGATCCCTGTTATATTTTTCTACCACCAATTCGAATTCTGCTTCTTCTAAATTTCTAATGACATCATCATGTGGATAATGTATGTGCATGTATCCACTGAGATTTTGTTTTCTTCTTGCAGAGTCAATAAAGCCTTCAGGGTCAAATCCTTTTCTCATCTCAGCAGTCATCATGTTATAATGCATCAATTTATCCAGAATGAGATTGTAACCTTCTTTTGAAACCACAGTAAAATCTCCAAAACATAAGGTGCTGGGCATAAACGATTGTTTGTCATGTGAACTCAAATGCATCACATTTGAACAACGCATTTGCCTGATTATCTCCAGATATGCAAGCCTGTCAGGGACAGTCTTGGGCAATATGAATGGAGCATCCTCAAAACCATAAACTCTGATCATAGTAGCATCTTCAAAGCAATACCAGTCTCCCCAATTATGAGTGACAGTAGGGGGGCCACCAAAATCTTTTGGTCTGAGGAATCTTTTTATTTCAGTTGAAATTGAATATTCACAGGGGTGATTAAAATACCTATACAACACTTTTACACAATGCTCTTCAAATTGAGCATAGCTGGAATGGGCATATCTACTATCCCAAATTCTGGTCCACATTTGTACATGTATCTTTTCCCCTTTCTTATCTGCAGTAACAACTTGAAACTCAGTTGGCCATAACCCTACCTCCTGGCCATAATATAACACCATGTGCATAAGCATTGAGTAATGCTCAAAAGAGCATGCTGGAGCACTGTTTTTTATTGCAGATAGACCAGAGTCCATTCTATTAGCAATATAGGAAGCATAATTGAATTGCCTTGCATTATGACACTGAATGTTAGAGGCTATGACCATCAGAGGAATAGTCATGAACTCGGGGACCTCTGAGCCAAGGACTTGGCCCACAGAAAAATAGGTATGCTGTATATATGGTTCAAATATGGCTACAAAAAAGGGAGGGCCATCATTTTCAGTTAAGGGCATCACTTCTCCTTCAATCCTGGGCCTATGAATGCGCAACCTCCATCCATTATAAGTTGTGTCTATTCTCCAATACTCTTTATCCAGATCTTCATAAATGATAGGGACAGTGCATAAATCATCTAAATCAAAAACCTCACAAATAGCATTTTTTGACAAATGCACAATTGGTTCTCCCTGTGGGTTGCAGATGGCTTTCAGGTTTGAATTATAATGTCTGGCAAGCAATTGAAGGAGTTCCACATTCAAGAATACATTAGGTACAACTAGTTTTCCTAAATTCATGTGCCAGGGGTTTGACACAGGAGCATTCCTAAACCTTCTATTATAGTGGAATCTGAAAAGTTCATATCCCCGAATTGGGGTCCAGATATCTCCCAGGCGTTTGTATTTATCTTCTAATTTCTCCACTTCTGCCCTGAGTTGGGCAGACCTTCTGGCCTTGGGAGTTGACCCAGGCAATTGGTCAATTAGGTCTTGATTGAGCTTTCTTTCTTTCACTTTCTCCTCAGGGGTTTGTTCAGTTTTTTGTTTCTTAGGCTTACTGGTTTCCCCTTGTAACTTTCTTCCTTTTCCCTTTCCTGAAGTTTCCATTTTAAAACTTTGGCAGAGAATTTAAATACAGGCTATACAGTGGTTTGTGTATATGTACCTGTCGTTCGGTGGCTGGAATTGGAATCCTCTGCTTTTGCCTTAAGAGTTCCTCTGTATTCTCTTCTCGGACGGTTTTTTTGCAACTATAATGATCGTAGAAATTTCGTAGCCGTTTGTATTTAATTATCTGATCAATTCAATGTTCATCGCTGTGAAGTGTCACATCGCCATAACTCTTCTTATCGGCGTGAATTTTAAAATGTCTGGGCGACCTTAATGCTTTTATGGCGTGAACAGTCAATCGGCATGACCCCTCAATTGTATTGCCGACGCTATGTAATGTCATATCTTCAAGTGGGCGCGACCATCGGCATGACTTCCTTCATCGCCATGTGATTTAGATTTCCTTCTGAAGTAATGAGTCTTACCGATATAATTTGTTTATCGGGGTGATTAATACTATCGGGATAACATAATTACGTTTCCCCGACTTTGTTGTCCCATCGATAGTCATGTTACTTTGGGTCTTAATGATTGCTTTAATGTCTTGCCGCTAGAGTATTCCCATCGGAATGAAACATACTATCGGGATAGCTTTCAAAAGATAACCCGATCCGAATCATCTCACCGATGGTTCTTTCATATTCTTTATCGGACAGAGTATGTTAAAGTATCACCGATACCTTTTGATCGCCGTGACTTGTGAATCGGCGAGACCTAATTCCCTTGTCCCGATATGTTGAGTCATCCCGACAGATACTTGTATCGCTGTGAGTCTTGCTGACAGCTCTCTTATCGCCTAGACATTGAGTATCGGAAACTTCTTTGTGTCTTATCCCGATAGTTTACTTCTTGCCGATGGCTATTTGCTTCGTTACCCCCGCAGGATGTTCGGTGAGACTCTTGCTGAAACACTTCATCGGTATGATATATACCGTCGGGGCAACTTTTAAAAAGTCATCCGATAGTTGTCTGTCATACCGATCGGTATGACCACTTGCTTCTCTTGCCGATGTAAGGTCATCGGTATTACTTATTCCATCGGTGACTTCCATAGATCTCCTTCCGATCTGCCTTCTCACGCCGATGGTCATTTTGAAATGATTCCTTATGTATCGGTGTAAACAAAACAACATCTTGCCGATGGATTGACTCTGAAGAAATTTGGCTCATCCTTAGACACCTTGTGAGATATATTAAATTTTTATTATGGTCTTTTTGGGGTGTTTTTTTAGGATTTGTTCAAATATAATGTTGGTGTAAGCCACACCCGGACCGACGATGGACTGGTCCAAGAGGGGCCAGTAGCTCAGTGGTAGAGCACTCCAGCAGCAAATGGAAGGTCCTAGGTTCGAGTCCTAGCTGGTCCATGTCTCAACATGGTATCAGAGCCAGGCCAGGCTAGGAGCCCCAAGCACACGAGAGGTGTGACTTAAGGGGGGGTGTTGGTGTAAGCCACACCCGGACCGACGATGGACTGGTCCAAGAGGGGCCAGTAGCTCAGTGGTAGAGCACTCCAGCAGCAAATGGAAGGTCCTAGGTTCGAGTCCTAGCTGGTCCATGTCTCAACATATAATGGAGTGAAAAGATAGTAAAATTTTCAAAATTTTTATTGTTCTAACACAACCAACCAACCAGACAGTTTATAAGACTCAGGAGTAAAACTGAACCAAGTGACAACCACAAGAGTTATCTTTGGCTGTTCTTAGCTCTTTGTTGATCAGCTTTTTGATCTGCTATGGATTGTTAAAATTTGGATCTCAATTAATTAATTGATAAATACAGTCACAACAATACATTGTAGTTATTGCACGACCTGACAAGAAATTTGAACCCCTGAAAAAGTGTGCTGTTTATTGAGAGTCTATTAATTTGATATCTCCACTATTCCTACAAAATTGTACGGTGCGACAACAGCCAGGTATTTCTGATTTTGGCTCCTAGGAACAAGAAGTTTTTTCCGAGGACTCTCCTCAATGGCGCAGCTGCAGTTGGGGGGGAAATTACAGGCTTTTGAGCAATGCAGTTACCGCTTGATCGCGTGTTCGAGGGTTAAGAAGAGAGGCCATTATCACGTATCCTTCCTTTCCTTTCCTCTCCACCAGCGATATCCACTTGAAGAACAAGCTCAATATTTCGAGGGAGCACGCGCTGCGTATTGCGTTCGACATGGTGGCCTATGCTCGTAGGCTCGGATGTGCAGAGATATTGTTCGGGACAGAAGATGCCTCCAGGTATGTCGCGCTTCATCTTATTTTTATTATTTTTAATGTCTCATGTATGATATGTAAAAGTCATTTTAACAGCAAATGCCTGTTGTGCCCACATAAATAGTTATCGACTGGAAGTCCAAGGTATATTTAGTACCTCCCATCTTATGATGGATAAGAAAGGGTAAATAACGCCTACGCTAGAGGCGTTATAAGTCACATTGGGGTGGGGATGAGATGGCTCATTTTTTCTCCCTAAATTTATAAGAAAAAAATTAAAATAATTGAAAAAAAGTGGAAAAAATTCACAAGGATAATCTAGAAGATATCTCTCAGCATACTATAGATATATTTTTTTAAGTAAAAATATACTAGTTAATTTTGTGAAACAAAAAAGAAATTGAGTAAATTGAAAAATTAAAAAATCAAAATAAAAAAGGAAATCGGAAATAATTGAAAAAAAGTGGAGAAAATCACAAGGATAATCTAGAAGATATCTTTCAGCATACTATAGATATATTTTTTTAAGTATAAATATACTAGTTAATTTTCTATTGTTCTAAACATATAATTTTTTTTTTAAAGATAGACGTTGCCTCATGTGATCATCTCATTGTTACATAAGGACAATATTTATTTTCATCTATAGGGGAAAGGATCCAAATTCTAATAGATAGCCGTGTCCCAATAGTCACTATTGTGTTGCACACTTAGACCCCAATTAAATATATGGAAAGAATAGTAATTGAGAAAATAATATATTAGTAAAAATTTAATAAGGGACCAATACATGTGCACATATATGTATGTGTAACAATACACTTCACATGTCACATCAAAGAAACAAACAAATATATGGTGACACATAATCCAATTGGTAATAGGTGCCTTGGTGCACATGTTTCGGTCTAACTTTTTTTTTTTTTTTGGTGTTTTTGACAACTCGACAAAGATGTAGCGGATTACACTACATTGTTAATATCCAGAACCCCAAACAATAGTTTTAAGCTCTTAACTTAGATACAGAGATATGCTAAAATTTTCATGAAAATCTGATGTACAGTTTAGGAGCCTGACATGTGCAAAGTTAAGGCCCAATAGGCCTTCACATGTCTTCCTTGATTGTTACAAACTTCAATTTCTCTAGCGCCAATAGTTACTTAGCAGTTGTGATAGTCTGCCAATTTGACACAGGTTCACAAACCTAGATAAGTCGTTTCATGGATCCAATTCTCCTCAATTGTGGATATGTCCACCTACTACACCCCTCAAATGTTATACCAAAACTGCAAGGCTCAAATAAAAAATGCAAAAAAATGCAACAACTTCTAAAACTGCACACAAACAAACTATGGCGATGCATGATTGCTTTGTTCCCTAAGGATGCTCCCGCATCAAGGTCAACCAAGAGACCTAAGACAAAAATAAATAAATCATAAAATCAAACACATGAAAGGGGTCAAAGGGACATAACAAACTAGGAAATGACTAGGGATAATGACAAAGAGAGTCAAAATAGACATGCAATAAGATAACTAAAGAGTGTGAAATGCGACAAAGGAAATTGTAAGATACAATTTCCAATCTTACAATAAGTGCCATTACAATATTGTATTACTTTTTTTAGGAGTTATGCCATTTGATATGTAGGAGTAAGTGAAATGTCTGTGAAGTTCTTGAGTGTTTGTAAAAGTTCCAAGGGCATGATTTTGAGTTGAAATAGAAAAGTAATCTAAAAATATATATATTAAAATTTAAATCAAAGAAAAGATCACAATGAATGCCATATAAATCAAACCATTCAAGTGCTGCATTATGAAAAGTGTGTTGAAATTCATGTAAAAGGAATTCATTATTTTGCATATGTTCAAAGAAAGAGGAAAGAAAATTAGAACATGCAAACTAGGATTTTCATTGCCACTAAATACATCTACGGTTCTACCATTGGTTCTTTACAAAGAATTAACCATAAGAAGCAATAACTTTTCCATCATCATACAATGCGTTACTATCTATGCTCTCCCAAGTTTCTAGGATGGGGACGACAAGAGACGGGGGGGATGCATTTCTGGAACGCCATTTTTTTGGGCCACTTTTTAGGGGATGACAGGGGACGACTATTAAAAAAATACGATTTTTTATAAAATATAGGGAAATTTCAAATATTTATATGATAACATTGATAAGGCATTTATTATAAACATTATAAAACCTTAAAAAATAAATACATAACAATAACATTAGATTTGAACTAAGTTTTCAACTTTTCACATGAGAATTGACAAACAAATTAACAAAATTAAAATTTTAATTGCTTTCATTGACAATGTGCATATATATTATATAAAAATTACCTGTAAATAATAAAAATTATAGAAGAAATTGTAAGAAAGCTAGCTCGAAATAGCCAATAATCTTTAGGCATCATAACATTGAGTGCTATTGTTTTGTAATTAGTATAAGATATTGCCTAACTAATATATTAACATGAATTCTTATATTTCTAACAAACAATTTAGCTGATCTACTTGCTATCTTCATAGGTTTTGCTTTAAAAAACAGTTTATGTGTGCTTAGAATGAGTTCTTTGAGTGCTGCAAAAAAATATAGATACTTGTATGCATGAATTGAAAAATGTCACAAACAGAGGAATAATATAAAAGATTACTGTTGATAAATTCAACATGGAATAAACTCTAGAAGACTAAGGCTTTGCCTTATCTCACCACTATCTCATAAATTTACAAGTTTACTGCCCTTCTTGGGCATTTAAGGATACCAATTAATAACATCAATATCCTAACACTTGTAAAAAAACTCTACAACTTTGTTGAATTTAGATTCTATGCATCCAACTCACCAAAAGTTATTAGGAGAGCAAATCGATTGAACATAGTCTTAAAGGATATTAAACTTTCAAAGGATGGAATACCAAATGCTGAAGCTCCTTAGAATCTCTTGGAATATGTTGTTTTTTTGGTAGTGGATGTTTTAGACAGCATTGAAAAACATGGGTGTGATGTTCTGTGTAGGATGGTTTCCTTGGTGGAGCATGTTTAACTATTTGACTGCAGCTGAACCCATCAAAATTTCCTATTCCTACAGATCCCTTTAGTCTTTGGGTGTTTGTATCACCCTTGAACCAACTATTCTGCACCTGTGTCATGTACGCGTAACTTCTTCAAACTATGTTTTCTGCTGAATTTGTTGTGTAAGGGGTACTTAGCGTGTTGTTTTTATAAAAATAAGTGTCAAAATATTTTGGGCCGTACGGGACGGCTAGCCATCCTGGAGACGGTCAGGGGACGTCTAGACGTCCCTTGTCCGACTTGGGGATGGCTAGCCATCCCTGAGATGGTCAAGGGACACGTAGACGTCCCCTGTCCGTCCTGGGGATGGCTAGTCGTCCCTTGTGTTTTAAGGGATGTCCCCGGGACGTTTTCTAAATTAAAAAAAAAAGGGGGATGGGTAGAGGACATTTCCTACCCATCCCTGCGTCCTCGAAATGTCCCCTGTAGGGGATGGGGTCTTTTCTGGGAGGGGACACATCCTCGTGGAGCATAGGTTATTATTAATTTTGAAATGAGAAGCAAGAGCTATAGAACAAAGCACTTTTGTTTTATTATAAAGGGAAGGAATGAGAACCATTGTTGGTTCATGTATACTCATGAAGTCTTGGAATGGGGTTAGCATTATGGTGTAGGGATAAGTTAGGATTTGGTTCATCATTATGTGTTTCAACAAACCAACAATAGTTTCAAGAATGTGAGAATAGGTGTGTCATGTCCCCTTTTTCCAGAAGCTCTTCATATTATTATTATTATTAAATAAAAGTGTTTTTCAACACTTATATATATATGAAAAAAATTAAAAAAATAAATAAAGAAAAATAAAATAATTTATGATTTTTCAAATTTGGCGTACAAATTTTGGACCTATGAGACCTAAACGAAAGGTATATCTACAAGCTTTGGGAGCTCTTTTTGGATATCCAGTTTTTGAATGTGTAATATCCCCTTCGCAGACATGATTGATTGGTGAAGACCCTTAACCTATTTCTGATTCCCATAGGCTAATTGGGATTAAGGTGAGGGAATAGTTCATTAATTAAATTAAGTTGTCTTGAATTATTTTTTTATGGGCAACTATATTTAATTAATTATTTTATTATAAAGTGACTTATTTGATGCAAAAAATAAATTAAAATAAAAAGTCACTTTGAGGAAATAAAATATGATTTTTCTAGAAAACTCTTAAGGTGGTTACAAAATATAATTTCTAGAAAGATCTAAAGGGGTTATAAAAAGGAGTATGTGATGAGAGATTTTCATATAAATATCAATTGGCATTTCATATTTTAATACTCTAGTTGGGAAATTTGAACATCTTGTTTAAAGTTTGTAGCCTAGGACGAAAACCCTATGGTGGAGATTGGGTTTGACAAAAGAAGAATGTTGGGAATTAAGGTTTATTTCATTGTATTTATTTATTTATTGCCTATTGTATAATTTGGATGCAAATCCTATGTTGTCATATTGTGGGAGTTGGCACGGTGATGTGTCATCCTACATGGCATATGACCACATGTAAATTTGTCCTCACATGAGGAGATAGGCGTCCCACTTAGTGGTAGGAATATTTTGCCATGTGTCGGCATCTTGAAATGTGTGTAAGGGGATATTGACCGAAATGGTCATGACAGATTCCTATGGCAAAGTTATGACATGTAAGAGTCGAAAATAGAAGATCCTATGATAGGTATGGACATGTGTCGAGAAGCATCTTTGAAAAAGGCATCTTTGGGCGCCCCAAGGTGGACTATGACATGTTGTAAGAGAATATGCTATTTATAGTCTGTGTATGACAGATTCTCTTATAGCTGTAAGTTATGACAGCTGTGGTAGATTTTATGACGGTTGTAAGAGTCGTAAGAGCATTTGTCATAGCCCATTTTTGGAAATAGGTGACCTCCTTGGGATGGGGTGACTTGACAAGTGTCAAGAACATCCTACAGTGTTGGACAAGTGTCCATAGGCGTGGGTTTTGGGCCATGAGGCCATGTTGGACGCCCATCTCAATGTGGAGCCATTTTTGCCTTGTATTTGCTTTATAAATAGGTGCTTTGGAGAGGTGATGCATTATGTGATTGACAGATACTATTATGCTGCCGGATCATCTCCAGATATGAGTGTCGAAGACTCCTGCAAGAGCATTGGCTCTGTGACTGTATTGTAAC
The DNA here is from genome assembly GCA_027924645.1 of Cunninghamia lanceolata. NCBI lineage: Eukaryota > Viridiplantae > Streptophyta > Pinopsida > Cupressales > Cupressaceae > Cunninghamia > Cunninghamia lanceolata. Next base: position 4,485,206 of record BSBN01001217.1, on the reverse strand, counting down.
CTTCATTGTTTACGGACTACATTTGAGCTGTGTTTTGGAGTGTGGGGTTTTTCACCCAATAAGGGTTTTCCCCACGTATATTTTGTGTCTCTCTTCTTCTGTCTTACATTCTTGTGTATGTGTTTGTTGCAATATCTCTGTTAGTGGGTTAACATAATCTGTAATTGTAAAGATAAAATTGAATTTGCACTCTCCTCCCATCATTAGATTAGTGTAGGAAGCGATTTCCGCACACCTAGCTTCCTTTCAAAGAAAGTCTCCCTAGCCATTATTTGAGGTGAATTCATACAAGATTCACAATTGGACTTAATGATTGTGAGAAGTTTCAGTGTGTTTATTTGATATAATTTCTAGATTTTTGTATTTAATTAAATTGAAATTAAAGATTTCAGTTTAATAATATTTTGTGGAGATTTATTAAAATAATTGTTAGAGCCAAATTATTGGAGTGACTGAAATTTCAGAATTTTTATTGTTATAAAACCCTCAAAGGCTGCCGTATCATTTGAGGTTTTCTTTTTGGCTGACCGTACAAACAAAAAGGCAGCAATCATCTTTTTGGGAAGGTGATTTCATATGTTGAAGGCTTAAAAGCCTTATTACTACTTAGCCGCAACCTTATTTCATTCTTTGGATATTAATTCCCAAGCTGCCGTACCAAAATTAATGACGACTTATCTTTGAAGACTTTCAAAGCCTTACTGCAGCTATGGCATCATTTTGGGTGTTTATTATTGTTTGGAGATTTGGCTGCTGATTCTTGTGAGGAATATGGCGGGGCCGTACAAGCTCTTGGGACAGGTTTAATATAATTTATGATCACTATGAGATAATAATATTTTATTGTAAGTTTTCAAGGTGGTTCACGCAGCTATCAACTTCAATATTGAGGTTAGAATTTTTATCTATACTTGGATTGATATGTGTGTGCATAAATGTTACCAGTTGCTGTAATAGATGAATTATATCAAAATTTCTGAATAATGCAATGTTGTACCCAATCAAAATTTTTGCTTCATTAAGGCATTTTGAACAAGTTTAGAAAATTTTTCGTCAAAAAGTCAAAAAAGCAAAATTTCTAAAAATAGAAATTTCTATTTTTAGAAAGTTTCTAAAAATAAACGTCAAATTAGGTTTTTTGGGTTTCTTGAGATACGGATGCTGGCAAAACTTTCTAAAAATAGAATCTCCGACTCGGGTATCGCGCTTGATTCTCATTGGTCGATTTTGCTTCACGGTCAGCATGGTCCAGACGGAATCTGAAAAAGGTAAAGTTTTCTCTATTGGGTCATTTTTGCTTTTTCGGAAGGCGAAGCATGAGCTCTGAAGTCGACAACAGAGGAAGTTCATCTGCCAGAGCTCGTTTTCAGGTTTTCAACGTTGTTCCAATGACGCCGAACCGATGAAGTCGTCGACTCGATGAAGTACGCAAAACGGAGCAGGATGGATCCGAGGTGAGGTGAAAATCTGGAAATCATAAAATTTGGCTAAGTCTGAAGATTTCAGGTGCCCTAGGAGGCTTGGGGCGCCCAGTCCCACCAGTGTTAGAAATTTTACCCGTTTTTCGAGAAAATGCGAGAACTGTGTCCGTCAGTTAGTTCCGGTGGGCATAAAAGCAGTCATTTTGGTGTCAGGCTCTGAAAAGCTGGAAAACTCGTCAGATGTGCCAAGGCTACCTAGTCCATTCATTATCCAGTGGCTGTTGACTGATGAAATCATCAAAATCGACATCAGGAAGCAGCTGTCGGCATGCAAAATGGAGCGAATTACAAACGAAAGTTGGAAATCGGAAAAATGGTTAAGTTTGAAGAAACCAAGCACCCTTGGAGGCTAGGGGCACCCAACTTCTTCAGTGTTAGATTTTTTTCACGTTTTTCGAGAAACGTAAAAATACCTTCGTCAGCGCTTTCCCGGTTGGTCAAACTCAGTCAAACATCAGTCAAAGCTGGGATTATATCACAGTATGTTCAGGCTACTCAGATCATCCTCTGACCCGCCTCAGCAGTCGTCTGGACGATCGAAAACGAAGATCAAATAGACGCTGTTGGCAAGGAAAACGAGAAATGGCATGAAAATTGAAATTTTTAGAAATTTTTCAAAGGCACTAAAAGTCAGGCACCCCTGGAGGCTAGGGGTGCCCAAACCCACCAGAGTTAGTTTATTTTTGAGTTTTTTCTGAAAAACATTAATCTCCCTACGTTAGCCCGGTCCGGTTCAGAGCAGGTCAGTTTGGCACGTTTCCTGAGGCAGATAGATAGAACAGTCAGTTCAGTTTTCATCAGGCCTGCCTATCTGCCAGATCATTAGGCTCAGTTTTGTCCCAGTAGACAGAAATTGACAGCGAAACAAGGGTCCACAGCCACCGAAACGTGCACGCAAATCAGAAAAATGAAAAAAGTTGAAATTTTTGGAAAAATGAAACAGAATTATCCAATGCACAAGAAAATGCCATCAAGTTAGAGGACGACATGATTACCTCTGGCAAGATGAAGACGGATTCAATTAGACCTCTTGTTTAGAGTTCTGCGGATCCACTGCTATAGAAGGTAGCAAATGAAGTGACTATTATGAAGAGGCAGTTGCCTACTTAGGGGAAACCTGCACAACAACCGTATCAGTCATCAAAACAGCAGTACCAACCGTAACAACAGTATCAACCACAGCAACCATATCAGCCTAAGAGGAACAATTTTCAGCCTTTCAATAATTACAGGCCCAGGTTGCCGGCACCTCCACCAAGACAAGTAGTTGATGTTACACAAAATGTAGTGTTTTGCTCCTTTCATGAAATCGATGCACATACTGGAGCCACATGTCTTGAAAATTTAAGGATGAACCAGATCATGGGATATGCTGATGCTGCACCCATTTCAAACATTGTCCCTTCTCCAAGTGCGAATGTTGTCTTACCACAGATAGACAACTTCGATGGTGACTCTACTACGGGATACTTCCAGAAAGAACCTGTTTTTATAAAGGAAGAACAAGAAGATCTTCGTCAATATTCTCTTGCGGTGAATCATGAAAATCTTTCAACACCTGTGTTTACACGTGCTCAGCATTTTAAAACACAGAAAGAGGAAGAGGATAAGCAAAGATCGAAAGAAAAGGGGAAGGAAGTGGCTTCCACTTCTAATGTTAGGCCACCGCATGAAAATGTCAAGGCTGTTCAAGATTCGTCTTCGGCGAATTTCGATATAGTGGATTCTATGATGAAGACAAAGGTGTAGATTTCTCAGCTAGAATATCTTCAGGACCATCCAGACGAGCTAGACAAAATTGTTAAGTATGTCAAGAAGGAGACTGTCGTACAACCTACGTTGCTCGAATCCTCTGTTCCAGCGGCAGGGAAGCCCAAGCCTTTCTATATTTCTCTGTATTTAGGAGGCTATAAGTTGAGCAATTGTATTATTGATTCAGGAGCCTCAGACAATGTCATGCCCTTGCAAGTAATGAATGCATTAGGACTCTCATGGACCAAAACGCATGACATGTGTTATTCTCTTGAGTCTAAGTCAGTGCCATTGGTTGGACAATTGAAGGACGCTCAAGTATGGTTGGCGGCTTGTCCCGAGAAGAAAATAATGATGACTATTTTGGTGGCCGACATTCCAGCCAGTTACAGGATGTTGCTAAGTAGAAGCTTCTGCAAAGATCTCAGAGGAGAAATACAATTGGATTGGTCATCTGCGACCATTCCATCAAAGAAAAGTAGTTTCAAATTGGAACCTGAAATCAAGTCATGGTTCACGGTGGTGAAATCTCAGGATCCCCAAGCACAAGTGCTATATCAAGAAATGGGTCTTGGTACATATGTTACGCTGTCAGAAATAACTAAAGGGAATCAGGAGGTTGTGTGCGCAAGTGGCAAATCAAAGGAAGAATCAGAAGAAATGTACAACTTGCAAACTTTCTTTGAGGAAGAAGAAGTGCAAGATCTTGTCAAGAGAGCAATGATGAATCAGATTTGTTTCTCTCGTCTTTTGAAGGTTGGTTTGAAGAACCTGTGTCAGATACATTCAAAGGAGAAGAGACCAAAGAAGCATTGCAATTGGGGCAAGAACAAGATCTTCATTTTGAAGATGATTCATCGTTGGAGGAACTTATCAAAACCGGAGATCATATGGAAGATTCATCATTGGATCTCGACAGTTTTCTACATCACTTGGAGGGCGATTCTTCACTAGAGGATACTGTAAATTTTCTTTCGCAATTTAGCCTGTCTTCATCTTTGTCTCAAGAAGCTTTCATTCACTGGGGAGGAAGACGATGTTGAATCCGTCTATGAACCTGAACAAGAAAGAGACTTCATCGATACTATACAGCCAATGCAAGATGTAACATATGAAGAAGTTGATGGAGAAGAAGAGTTCATGGAATATTCAGTCTTGGTCACTAAGGATGACGATATTCAAAAATCAGAAATTCTTGACATATGTTTGGTGAGATACGCCATATGTGAAATTGAACAAGAAGGTGAAGAAGAAACATATAGCTCAGATGAATCTGTCTTTGACCCTAGTCACCTATCAGAAGAAGAAAGGTACATGATTACTGAAGATGAGATGATACCAGATATCTGCAGTGAAGAAGATTACTCTGTGGAAGATGACGAGATTCAAAATAATGAATGGCAAAGTGAGCTGTCAGATAAAGATGTTATCAATAATGATCAAGAGCACGAGCACTCAGATCTAGATGGTTTATCAGATTCTGAAGATAGGATGGACGAGAACATAACCAATGAAGAAGTTCCTGAAACGCTAGAAAAATGGGTAACGACAGTAGTGGATCCGATAAGCCAAGAATCAATAATGAGGGTCATGTATAAGTAGCTTACACCTTTTCCAGAAGATGATACATTGACAGAGTTCAAGGTTGCGTTCGTTCAAGACATAAATGAAAGTCAAATCATATATGTGGTGACTACCATTCCCACAAGTGTACTTTGGCCACAAGACATTCCTACATATCTTCAAAAGGAGGCTCTGTACCTTCACCTGTTGCAGAGGTTGCTTATTTTAGAAGAGGATGCTCCACTTGATCTCTGGCGTATCAACCAGTTCCTCGTAAACTTCTCATGGCCTGAACGTGAATACCCTCCTGAACCTTGGCTCTTTGAGATGTTGCGGAGAAAGAAAAACTTTGTGTTGACAAGACAATCTTCACAGCTGAGGAGAGATGGTTCTTACTTTTCTGAATTGGTTGACGGTTTTATGTGAGTCTTTGTTCTTCTAATCCTCGCTCAGGAGAAAGAGCGTTTGTGAACACTTTTTGTTCTCGTGATGTGTTTCCCCTTTCTGTTATGTGATCATTATGTCGTAATGTTTTTCCCCTTTTTGTAATGTGACAGTTGTGTTCTTTGTGTTCCGGGAAGTTCCAACTCTTCGGTGATTTTAGGAAGTCCGGTTTAGGTGATGTAGGGAAAAGTCTTGTTCTAGGTGATTAGGAAAGTGACCTGACTCTATTGCCCAACTGATAAGGCACTGGTCCAAGCTTAAAAGTCCAGAGATTCTCGGTTCTCCTATGCCGTAAGTATCCGACATGGTCCCCAGACAGAGCCAATTGTTGTACCCAATCAAAATTTTTGCTTCATTAAGGCATTTTGAACAAGTCTAGAAAATTTTTCGTCAAAAAGTCAAAAAAGCAAAATTTCTAAAAATAGAAATTTCTATTTTTAGAAAGTTTCTAAAAATAAACGTCAAATTAGGTTTTCTGGGTTTCTTGAGATACGGATGTCGGCAAAACTTTCTAAAAATAGAAAGTTTCTAAAAATAGAATCTTCGACTCGAGGATCGCGCTTGATTCTCATTGGTCAATTTTGCTTCATGGTCAGCATGGTCCAGACGGAATCTGAAAAAGGTCAAGTTTTCTCTATTGGGTCATTTCTGCTTTTCCGGAAGGCGAAGCATGAGCTCTGAAGTTGACAACAAAGGAAGTTCATTTGCCGGAGCTCGTTTTTAGGTTTTCAACGTTGTTCCAATGACGCTGAACCGATGAACAGTCGTCGACTTGACGAAGCATGCAAAACGGAGCAGGATGGATCCGAGGTGAGGTGAAAATCTTGAAATCATAAAATTTGGCTAAGTCTGAAGATTTCAGGCGCCCCAGGAGGCTTGGGGCGCCCAGTCCCACCAGTGTTAGAAATTTTATGTGTTTTTCGAGAAAATGCGAGAACTGTGTCTGTCAGTCAGTTCCGGTGGGCATAAAAGCAGTCATTTTGGTCATCAGGCTCTGAAAAGCTGGAAAACTCGTTAGATGTGCCCAGGCTACCCAGTCCATTCATTATCCAGTGGCAGTTGACTGACGAAATTGTCGAAATCGACATCAGGAAGCAGTTGTCGACATGCAAAATGGAGCAAATTGCAAACGAAAGTTGGAAATCAGAGAAATGGTTAAGTCGGAAGAAACCAAGCGCCCCTGGAGGCTAGGGGCACCCAACTTCTTCAGTGTTAGATTTTTTTCATGTTTTTTGAGAAACGTAAAAAATGCCTTCGTCAGCTCTTTCCCGGTTGGTCAAACTTGGTCAAACTTAGTCAAAGCTGGGATTTCATCACAGATATGTTCAGGCTACTCAAATCATCCTCCGTCCCGCCTCAGCAGTGGTCCAGACGACCGAAAACGAAGATCAAACAGAGGTTGTGGGCACGGAAAACGAGAAATGGCATGAAAATTGAAATTTTTCTAAGGCACTAAAAGTTAGGCGCCCCTGGAGGCTAGGGGCGCCCAAACCCACCAGAGTTAGTTTATTTTTGATTTTTTTCTTAAAAACGTTAATCTCCCTCCGTTAGCCCAGTCCGGTTGAGAGCAGGTTAGTTTGGCACGTTTCCCGAGGCAGACAGAGAGAACAGTCAGTTCAATTTTCATCAGGCTGCCTATTTGCCAAATCATTAGGCTCAATTTTGTCCCAGCAGACAGAAATCAACAGCCAAACAGGGGTCCACAGCCACCGGAACGCGCACGCAAATCGAAAAATGAAAAAAGTTGAAATTTTTGGAAAAATGGCTAAAGTATGAGAAGTCAGGCGCCCTAGGAGGTAGGGGTGCCCAAGTTCATTAGTGTTAGAAAATTTCCTGATCTGCTAGTGTTTTCTGACAATTGTTTGCCGATCTTCGCCCGGTGGCCGTTTCCAGAAGTCAGATTTGCAGTTGAACGATGTTTGATCGTCTGTCCGAGGCTGGGGATGGAATCTCAGTTCATAGGTCTCCAAAATGTCAAGATCAGTCAGCTTTTTCAGTCAACGGTGACATTTTGCCACCTTGTTGAAGTTAGAGACAGGCCATACTTGAGTCAAAACGAGTGCAGAAGTGTCGAAAATGAAGAAAAAATGGCTAACACTTCTGTCAACTCACGTGTTCGATGACATCATCAAAGGAAGATATTTTTAGTCATCTGAAGCCATAGGCAGCTACAAAATAGGGATTCTTCCTATTCGAAGACATCCACTTGGATTTGTGCTTTAAAAGTTGCTTTCTTCATAGATAAGGCTCAAGCTTTATTCTTTCACAAAGAAAGCTGCTTTTTCGCCCTAAAGATCTATAAAGACAGGCATTTGGCTTCTTTTATTCATTATCTTTTGCAGGTTGCATCCAGAGGAAGAAGCTATATTTTTCTCTCCACGAAGATTCGAAGACCCAAACGAAGTTCTTTTTCAGCGCTCTTCATATTTTCGGGATGAGAAAGCAAGGAGGCACACTTTTTCGAGGTTTTTTTTTCTAGGGGATCGTTTTTCAAAAATTGGATCGAAGCTTTTTCAATTTTCGTCAAGATGGGTCCATCCAGAATTTCATCCTCTTGAAGATTGGGAATTTCGCTTTTTTCGGGAATTTGCTTTTTTGTTGCTTTTTCGGGAAAGTCTCCACTTTTTCAAAATTCGACAATCTCGGTTGCTTTGAAACAGAATTGCCTACAAAACGCATGTGCCAGCTTCTTTGCTCACATTCCGCTTTTTCTTAAAAATTAGCAAATAATTTTCAGCCATTTGTCCAAAATTTTTCCGACATAGGCGTGTTCACAGTCACTTTTCAAATCTTTCAGTATGCAGTACGCTCCAACACAGATCAAGTCCAAAATGACGTTGGTTCATGATTACTTGAGAACTTTCGAGACAGACTTGCATAAAGTTCTTCCAGTAATCAATTTACATTCTTTGGAAGATGCAGGAAGCAATGCTATCAGGAATTTGGGTCACTCTGGTTTGCTTGCAGCAACTTTATTCCCCATTTCAGTGCAAAGTACCAAATTTGTAATTGTTTGTATGACGCATTACAATTCGGTCACAAGAGAAATCCGATCAAGAGATGGATGTGTGCTTTGTAGCCTGAGGCCAAACGAAATTGAGAAGTGTTTTTCAATACCTATCTGGGAGGAGAACTTAGTTGTTTCGATTCAAGAATGCAAGAGGGTTTGGAACAATGATAAAGACAAGTACCAGAAAAAGATTGCTCAGAGGTGGTTGAAGGAAAAGCAGAATGTTATGCCGAAGAATGTTGGACGTGGAGAGTTCAAGGAGGAACATGCAATAATGATTACTCTGCTAAGCGGGATCACAGGTCAAGCAAATGCTAACAAGTTTCAGCCTTGGATGTTTTACATCATGTCCCAGATTGTTGACAGAACCGAATTCTATGATTGGTCGGCACTCATCAGTGATAGTCTACACTAACAAATAATTGATTTTCAAAGGGCCCATGAGTTTCACATGATATCATACCTTGTGTATTTGATGGATTTTCAGGGTCAATTCAGAAGTTTGAATGTTGTTGGAACTCTGGACATTCAGCATGTGTATCACCATTTCCCGCAGTCTGAATTTTCTCAAGTTGAAAGACATTATAGGTGGATAAATGATTGATTCCTCATGCATACAGTGCGAGATCTCGACAATGAGTTGCATATATGGTTTTTAGCCGATGCTAGAATGGCAATGGCAGAATGGGCTGACTAGTTTATTCAGTTTCCCACTTTTTCCTACATCAGAGTATATGGCTTCTCAGGAGAGCCAACCATGCTACCGAGATATCCTACAGATGAGGTAGCATTCATGGAATTTTTGAGGCAAGCCTACGAAGTTCATACATTTTTGCGTAGCAGGCGCAAGGCGGCTTTCAATTTTCCAATTGGGATGGGCATTTACAGATGTAGACTGGAGCAGATGCCAAGGTAATTGGTAATGAATCATCCAAGTATGGTCTTAAGTTTTTCGATAGGAGGTCTTTATATGATTCGTGCGGTGTTTTTGCATCACACCTTTGCCAAAATTGCGTCCATACACTCGTCGTTGAAGATTTTTGGGCCAATTGTGCAGATGAGTTTGAATTGCAGAAACGCAATTATAGCAGGTTTATTCTTTAGTAGATGGCCGATATCCTGACAGAAGATGTAGAGGGTTTGATAGAGGATGGTGAAGTTTTACTTCCCACATATTTCAGAGATCAAGTTGAGCAACAACCATTGCCGCTAGTTAATTGGTCAGTCAAAGAGAACACCTCGATTGAAGAAAGAACGAGTCGAGTTGTTAAAAATAGTTTGATATTCTTGAAGAATAAGCAGAAGGAAGACATTCCGGTAGTAGAGCCGCCAATTGTACAACCATCAGAGCCTTCCACTTCCAAACCAAAACAAAGAATTAAGGCTATGACCGTCCTTCCCGAAGGATCAAAAATGGCCAAGTTAAAGAGGAAAAAGGTTGAGTCACCAGCTCATGTTCAATAGGAACGACCAACAGTTGCATCAGAAGTTCCTGCAGAACCAGCACCGCCTGTTGAAACATTGCCTTCAATTCATGTTTGTCCACCTTCTTCACCAATTTCTTCTCCTATCCACAGAGATTCAGAGCCAGATTCGCCGGTTCGTAACTCTGATACACATATTGGTTCATCAGGAGTAGAGGAAGTTAGAACCGAGTTTCTAAGAGAAGATGGCTCATCCTGGCTTGAAAACATTCTAGGAAGGAAAAGGAGAAAGCCGTCATATCAGTTGGATTTGACAGAGCTTAAAAGCGTCTACCAGGACACGTCAAATAGGAAGATGAAGACGCAGGTTCGCATTGAAAAGAATGTGGATGGAGAAATGATCCTTGAGATTGCAACACCGCTGAAGGATAAAAATGTTGATGATATTGATGTTGATGATATCAAGGTGTTTAAGGATAATCTCGGTAGGAGCACCTAGCATACAAATGTCAATTTATTCAAGGTTGCAGTGGACAATTTGAAGGAGAGGGTGTTGAAAGATGGAGAGGATAAAGCAGCCCTCAAGGCTGAAGTCAAGCAGCTGCGACATTACATTTCCAATCTTTTTCATGGTACTTCATAGGCTGATTTATTGCTTCCGCCGAATCTTGAATCACCAGCCGATCAACAGCAGTTCAATCAGTTGATCATCTATGGGAGACACATGAAAGATTGGGTGGAAGAATTTGTGACGAAAGGAAGAGTTGTACTTTCCCAGATCTATCAGTTAAAGTATAACGCCCATGATCTGCGTCAAGGAATTCAGGGGTTACAACAGACCTTGGCTGAAAATAGACCGGTATTTGAGATCATTATCTCTGACCTGAAGATGGCACATAATTCTGTGTATTCAGTTGAGGATAAGAGGATTGTTTCTACTTGGAAAGCACAATACCTTTTCATAGTAAAAACTTATGACAGTGTGACCTCAGAGTTAGTAGAATGGAAGGAAAAAGTGGTGAATGTTCTCAAGTTTGTGAGATATTTTGTTTCTCAGATCCCGTGTTCGTATGAAAAGGAAGATGGTGCCCTGTTTGATCTTAGGGAAGTACAGATAGAGTTCCAGACTCTCATTCGTAGCAATTTCAATGGTGATATCAGTGCTGACAAGATGGATTGTTTTGCTGCAATGACAGTGAAGTTTGATAAAGCTGTGGGTGAAGTTCATAAATTTCTTCAGATGGTTGCAAATGGTGAAGAAATGCTGGAAAATCAGAATGTCATTCTAGAGAGTATCAGTGTTCCTGACAAAGATGCGGTCACGCACTTTTTAAAAGATATTATCTCCCAGAATATCAATTGATGACATCACCTAAAACAAGAATGTTGATGAGGATGTGACTCAAAAGAAAGCAGCTTTAAATCATATGCTTTTTGTTTTGAAGCATGTGCTTTCATCCTAATCTCATCCATTCTATATTTAGAAAAAGAAATCACTTTGTATTAGTTGGACTTTTCTTTGCTTTAAAGCGTTTGTTAGTTGTATCTTTGTCTTAGAATAGAAATAAAGCTTGCGAGTTGGCAAGTTAGTTAGGGTTAATCAAGGAGATTTTAGGGTTCCCTACTCTTTTGATTTAGTATAAATAAGAGCATCCTTGCTCATTGTAGGTAATGGTAATTGTGATAGCAAATTTGTTGTGCCTATTCTAGCCTGCAAATCTTGTTATTCCAAGTGTCTGTTCACTCTGTGTTCATTGTAAGGGAGCTGTGTTTGTGATAGCAAGATTTGCTGTGCCTATTCTACCTGCAGAAATTGTTATTTCAAGTGCTTGTTCACTCTGTGTTATCTGTTTCCAGTGTTTGATCACGTATTGTATGCCTGCCTTTTGCTACAATACTGCTGTCCTGGAGTTGTATCAACTTTATGATATTGGGAATAGAAGTCTTATGCCTACCTTTTGCTCTGATTTTCTATCTCACTAATCATCAAGTTTTATCGTCAGATGTGTGGCTTGTGTAAATTTTATTTCAGCTTTCATCATTAAAGTACAATGAGTCTTGTGATGTAAATCTGGGAGAAATTTATTTAAGTTTTTGTGTTAAAAACAAATCATTCCTGGTCCACTTTTGATTTCTGTGCTCTGTGTTTACTCAGACAGTCACAAGCATCATTAGTTTAGGCCTAGCTATAGCTAGAAGTTTTAAAAGGGAAAAACCTCTATTGTAGGGAAAAGAGTTTTATAACCTTGTGCTCGCAGTTGAGAATCAAAAAGAAGATTGGCAAATTTGTTTTATTTATCTTTTCAGTGAACATCAGCAAAAAGGGAACTCCCCCTCACAATAGGAGAGCAGTTTATCTGTGCATAGCTGTCCGTTTCCAACTCGCATTCCAGAGGTGCGAATTGAAACGTCAACATGCAATAACTGATTTCTTAGAAGAATAGACTCATTATTCCTACAATGTTATTGTGAATACAATATCAGCTGGTACAATATTATTTCTATTGTTATTTTATCAAACTATTTCATTACACACTTGTTGAAATACACAATGGTATCAAGTGCTGAAGAATATTAAGAGGAAATTGAGTGCTGTCTGTGTAAGAGTTTGTTGGCGTCTTTGGAGGGTATCAAGGAGAGGAAGGTGCATGATTGTTGTTCCAAATTAGGTCTAGATTTGCCATTGTTCCATCCGTTAGACCTGTTTCCCCAAATTTTTGTCTTGGTCTATCTTGGAAATTTGTCTCAATTTTTGGTTTGGATCAATCCTATTCTTTTGAGTTGGAGAACTTTGCTTAGTCTGAAAACACCCTTGTGTAATCCTTGTTCCTAGTCTCATTTTAGCCTTTTGAAAGAAATTGTATAAGTCTTTCTTCACCTTTTCGGCAAAAGCTTACTTTGGCGAACCTTTTCGGAAGGTTCGTGAGTTCACGAACCTCCCGAAAGTCCGAATGTCCCTTTTCCTTTGAAGTTTTTTGGAGATTTTCTTAGTTTGCAAACTACCCCAATCGTCGAAAAAGAATGTCTCCTTTGTCCATTTTCTGTGCTTTTAGAGATTTTCCAAGTTCGTGAACCTCTCTTTTTGCCAAAAAGCCACTTCTCAATTTTTCGAAAAGTTCGTAAGTTCACGAATCTCCCGAAAGTCTGAAAGTATATTGCAAATATAAAATTTGAAAGCTTTTTCAACAAGTTTCAAGGTTCACTAACCTTTCAAAGTGCCAAAACAAAATTGCAGGTTCGCCGAAATGCCGAAATGCCAAAGAAAAGATTTTCAAAGTTTTGGAGGAAACGTGGTTCGCAAGTTCGGTATTTTCCTGAAAAGCCGAAAATTTTTGGAGAGCTCAAAGACAGATGGTTTAAAAATTCGCAAACTTCACAATTTGCCGAAAGGAAAGTTCTGAAGTTCAAGAAAGTGTCCAATCGCCGAAAATGCTTGCAAATTTCAAATTTTGGAGTTTCAAAAGTTTTTGAAACTTTCAAATTTATTGTGAAGTTAAAATATGACCTAATTTCAGGTATTTAAAGTGATTATTGGGCTCACTGCTGTCATTTTCACTTTCAAGTTATAAAATTTGCCGCTGTCGTTCCTGCAAATGCTCCCCTGCATACTGCTATTCTCTTATCTCAACAAAAAGGTAAGCCCACCTGCACTTTGCCTCAACTTCTTTTACATTGCTTATCTTTAGTCCCATCCAAATTTAGTAGTTCAATTTTTATTTTGAGACTTTCGTGAGCTTTGTACACCCGGACCATTTCCTCTCCCAAGGAAAAATCATCTCCCTAGCTATGGATCAGAACTTGCTTGATGCTTTAGCTTGCCTAATTTGGTTGCTGTCCAAGCCGCACAAAATGAAATATAAATATCAAGGCTACGATCATTCTACCATAATTCAAAACCTCCTAGATAAAGTCAAAGATAGTGATTTAGATCACATTGATTTGGAAGACTTCTGGCAACAAATGAACGCAAACCCAAGGGCTCCAATGGCATAGGCAACCTTCGCAAGTGGACTAGCTCATGCAGGTGGATTCCGAGTTGCTGTTCAATGCCTAGATTTAGTGTTGGCCTGTGTAAGAATTATCATGCAGATTCTCATGAGGTGAGAACTTCTGAGGGCAGAGTCATTGCAAGATTAGATGGTCCTTCACTCGGAATCACCCTCAGATTATCAGTGAAGGATGAATATATTGAGATGAATGTGTAGAAAGGATGGGACTATTTCCAGGATAAAAAGGATCCATGCCTCACTAATATTGCTAAACTATAATGTCCCCATTTCCAACATGGTCACCTAGCGAGGAGAGTTAGCCTATTTCCCATTCCCATAGGCTAATTCATGTGGTAAGGGAATGACGGAGTTGAAGTTTGGAGAATGGAATGTTGATTTTTATGACTTCAACTATTTTTCTATGGTGAAACGAAGTTGGAAGATGACTTTTGGTATTTTTGTGGTATTTGTGGAAAAGTCAAAAATAATAAAATAATTAGCCAAGGAGAAAAGCGACCCAATGGGAGGAAAAAAAATGGAAAATATGGGAAAAATTAGAAAATAATGAAAATGTCTGATATATAATATTTTATTTATTAAAATATTATATTATTTTCCCATAAGTGGCTGCTCAAGTTGAAAAAGTAAAAATAATAAAATATTATTATTTTATTATTATTTTTATCTCTCCAAGTGGCCGTCCAAGTTATGGAAAATAAAAGAAAAATAAAATAAAATAAAATATTTCCTTATGACGGTGGACTCCAAAATGCATAAAAATATATTTTATTTGGGCACCCAAGTGAGGAAAAATAAAAGGAGGCAATTGGAGGTCATTTGCATGATTCATGTTATTTGGTATTTTGGATATTGGAGAGTTTCTCTTGGGTGCAACTTCGTTTCAGCTTGTTCTAAGGACGAAAACTCTTAGATCTTGATGGTTTGAACGAAAACCCATCCCACATTGAGAGATGGATTCACTCGGGATCCATTATTGAGCTTATTTGCAGGTTATTTGATGATTGGAAGCTTCAACCAGCTAGGGTTTGAAGTTTGTTTGCAGATTGAAGGCTTTGACATTTAGATTTGAGGTTGTATTTGGCATCTTTTCATCAATAAATTGATTGGCAAGGGTTTGGAATTGAAGTGCTTGGCTTTGGAGGGCGAATTGGTGATTTGTAACATCATTTGGCAATCTGATTTTGTGTTTCAGACTTCTGATTATTCATAACAGGTGCAGATTTGAGGGTTTCATGGCATATTTTGATGATATATTGTAATGTCCCCATTTTCGGGATGGTCGCCATTGGAGAGCAAAAGGGTTGGTTTCCACACTCCGGGATTTTTGGGAGGAGAATCAAGGTTTGGAGATGGCCTAACATATTTTTCTAATGGTTTTGATATGCTCAATTCATTTAATGTATTTCACCTTCCATGGAGCGAACCCTTCTTGAGGAAATGGAGTATGGAGACTTGTCATATTGAAGAGATGAATTTGCATAACATATTCTATATTGGATGCCACCTTGGGGAAGATACCTTGGATCTTGTGTAGGCGTTATCTTATGGAGATCATACTTGATATGAAGGGAGAATAAATGATAAACAATATCTATCCTTGGCAAGAAAAGAAAAGAAGTTAAAATCAAATCTTTAATTTGATTTTGAGCGCCTAAATGGAGTTGGGTCAGCCCTCTTAATGAGGGAAACTAATAAATAAAAGGCATTTATCCTGTCTAGGTCAGCCCTATGAAGTTGGGCGCCTAGGATTGTATGAGGTCGGCCCTAAAGAGGGAAAAAAGACAATAAATAATGCTAGGTCGGCCAGCATTAAAGGGAAATGGAAAACATGTATAAATACAAGTTGGATTTGTGGCATTTCAACCATCATTCATCACTCATTCATTCACTGGAGTTTATCTCTAGCATAAGGATCTTGGGATGAAAACCTCAAGCATCCTAGTGGAGGATTCCGTGACGGGGATCTACTTGTGCATCATTGGTATTTTGTAGAGAAGAGCAGATTGCAAATCAGATTTTGAAGATCATCTTTGGAGGCATTCTTGGCGTGGATAGATCATCATTTGTGAGGAGAATTGCCCTAACTTGGAGCGCCACCTCTTGGAGGGAGATTTCATGCATATTTGGGAGTTGTGTTGCTGATTAGGGTTTGGAAAGAGCAGATTTTGTCACAACAGCAGAGCAGACCTGTTTTGCCCTAGTTGGAGGTGATTTCATTGGTGGTTTGATGCAACTTTGCCTAGGGTTCGACCCCATCACTTGAGCGCCACCTTGGAGGGTTGTTTTGTGGTGATTTGTGACATCCTTGGCATCATTTGTCCTCACCATTTGGATTAGCAGACCTGAAGCAGATTGGAGGAGCAGACCTAGGGTATTGTGAAGCTACAAATATCATCATTTACCCTTGTATTAACATCATAATCAAGTTGGTAAATTCGCCCATCTAGGGCTTGCTTTGGAACATCTTATTCAATGTATTGTGGTATGTATTAATCTTTCCGAAGGTCTGATTTATAACAGCAGAGGTCTGAATTTGTGTTGGGCAGATCTGCCCTAGATATTTGGTTGTAACTTGCATTCTTTCAGTTCAGAAAATCAGATTGGTTTGTTTATTTTGATTGCCCTACTTTGTGTAATCCATGGTGAAATTCATGTCTATGATGAATATCAATGTGTAGTATCATTTGCCATTACTTTAGCTATGTTTGGATGTGTTTCATGCTTGCTGGGAATAATTGTTTAAGGGCAGAAAATTGGATCAGAACTTAGGGATTCAGCAGAAATCTAAAGAGCAGAAATCTAGGGCAGAATTCCAAATAAGGTTTCCAAGGTTGAGAAGTTGGGAAAGCCCGTAAATCCAAACTTGCTCAAAATATCCGCATTTGGGACATTACATATATTGACATATTTTGTAGCTAGGGCATAGTCGCCTCATTCCTACACCTAGCGGCTACATTTTGAAGGAGTCTTTGGCATGTTTGGATGTAGGAACCCTATTGGTTCTTTGCTTCTATACTGTTCTGCTACTGAATGCACTGTCTGAATTTGTTTTGGTGTTTTGAATAGATATATTTTTTTTTTTGTGTTTTGAGGGTTTATTGACATAAAAGGCAAATAACATAAAACTGAAACTAATTACAACAATCTAAAAATTCTAAAACAACTGAACTACTGCTGCAATGAATCTTTATTTCTCAAGAGGATGGGAAAATTACATTATTTTTTCATAATAAAAATAATGGCAGCAACAACATGGAACCTGATTTTTATTGGATTTTGTTGAAACATTTCACTATTCACGACAGCACTGTAGCGCGTCACTATTCACGGGTACTGTAGCGTGTCACTATTCATGGGTACTGTTTATGTGCACTATTCACACACACTGTAGCAAATTACTATTCACAGCTGCAACTTATCTCACCCTTATTTTTGTGAATTCGATGGACGCTGAAATAAATATTGTTGAAGCACGATTAGAACCTCTGTATGAGATTCTTTTTGAATTATCAAATTCCCCAGGTATTTCACTGGCTCAAATGATGAACACATAGAAGAACTACGTTCTCCAATGGCAAAGTTGTAAACCTTTCTCAGAGTTCAAAATCACAATGATCAAATATATATTTCCTAAGCATACCAAAATGAGCTTTTAAGTCTCCTTTTATTCTTTTCTTGTGAGAGCTCAACACTTTCTTGGCCAATGTGGGATAAAAGACATATTCCCACTTTTAATATATTTTTTTTAAAAGAAACTTTTATAGATGGTGCACAAATAATTTCTTTAAAATTAATTGTTCACTTGGCCCCATCTATGATAATTTGACCCTTCACTTAAGTGACTTAAGTTATAATATAAAATTATATTATAACTTTACAATATAAGCTCAAAACTATTAATATTTATTTTAGTCAAATAAATATTAATATCGCCATTATTACTCATCTGTTATGCACACCGTCTGAACTGTAAACTGGCATGAAGATTCTGCATATGACCAACCCTTATTTCTAAAAATAGCAGGGGGTCCATCTCGATCACCCATTGTCTTACTATAAATAGTAAGTTCTGCATGCGGGGTCCAAAAGATTTCAAACGAACACCAATCCTGCGTAGCTCTGACCATTGAAGGAGAAACTCCCCTCAAATGACCCTCTATCCAACCTCATCGGCCTACGAGGGTCTATTATAGGCCAATCTACTTAATTGACATAATGTCAACTAGAAAGGGACATGACATTGGACTAGGGTTTTGACATCTGATTTGTAATCAACAACTACAGTCCTAAAAATCAGACTTATACCAGCGGCATTGTCCTCTTTTCATCATTGGTTATCATT
The DNA here is from genome assembly GCA_027924645.1 of Cunninghamia lanceolata. Classification (NCBI taxonomy): domain Eukaryota; kingdom Viridiplantae; phylum Streptophyta; class Pinopsida; order Cupressales; family Cupressaceae; genus Cunninghamia; species Cunninghamia lanceolata. Next base: position 4,467,180 of record BSBN01001217.1, on the reverse strand, counting down.
CCAACCAATGCGGCCAGCATGAGGATCAATCACTACATTTTGGGGAGGTGTTTGTTGATCATTTGGATTACATTTGTATACATCTGCAGGTCTGAATTTGTAATCAGACATGGCTGTCATCTAATCAGCATTCTCTCATGTATTTGATTGATGTCATTTCATCATCCGGGTATGTCAATGAAGATATATATTTCAAATCTTTAATTTGAAATTGATTTGCTAGTTGTTCCTATCATTTTTAGTTATCAATGTTGTTTATTTTCCATGCTATTATGTTCCTATTTCATTACTGTATCATGGCAAAACCCTACATGCATTGAAACAAACAAAAACACAAGCAAAATCAAACCAAAACAAATTCAGAAATTTAGAACAGCAGTGTGAAAAACGGGATAGAATTGGTAGGGGTTCTTACATGAACATTGGTTAAAGGTACGTAAAATGGGGAAATCACAAATTCCGAAGGGGCTACAGAGAGCTCATTTCAAAGAAGATGTTTTTGACATTATCACTTTACTGCTTAGGGTGGTAGGAGACAAAGACACAAGTACCTTTGAGCACTGGATGTGCCAGTTTATCATTACCATTGGGTTTGCTTCTTAGTTTGTGGATTGGGCCTAAATGATAAGTGATCATTTGTATAGTCAACCAGTTAATTTGTGAATGATGCCTTTTGCATGTTGAACGTAAGGATACTGGAAGGTGATCTTGGATTAAGGATTTCCCCAGAAGCAGCCCGACTAATTATGCAATATGGTAGTTATTTTATCCAGTACAACAGGTTCACATACCTGAGGTTAGGGGGCTTTGAAGGTGCTCCCTATAAATTGCTACGGTATGTCAGTGACTACCTCATATTCCTTGACGTCTGCAAGCAAATGGGAGAAGTGAGCAAAAAATATAATGAGAAGAAGGCAGGATATGCCTTCCTTATCCTCTTAACTTATTACACTTGTAAATCTTCCTTAGATGCTGAAAATGTAGACATAATCCTATCAAAATTCAATTTTGTAATAACCACCCTAGTTTTTTTTTTGAAATTTCCGGCTGGTATGAAGAAACAATCATGCAAACCTCAACATTTTCTGATCACCAATATCCCGATGTGGGCAAGGTGAGAGCATACGGTGCTTAGTATCACACACACACCTACTCTGAAGATTGCAATGCTAGAATGCTCCACGATGGCACACAGGGCGGCAAGCCGACCCTATCTCCACTTCTTCAGTGGAGTGGCCGATACAACACAAGAATGAACGCACTAGGCGGCTGAGCCAACCACAGCTACACTTACTCAGTGGAGTGCGTGAATGCATCTACAGAATGAGGCACACAAGGTGGCTAAGCCGTCCTTATTGATGCTTCTTTAGCGGACGCGTGCTAACATGCAATGCCACTGGCAGAATGTCTAAGCCGATACAAACCAAAATGGTTGATATTATCAGACTTGTTCGATGCCAAATGGGCCAGAAAGAAAATGCTATAAATACTAGCGGTAACTATCCATCTTACAATATGAAAATGCATGCAAATATGACCTATGGCGGTACTACCATCTAGGGTTTACAAACATAGATTGATTGCAACCATAGAATGTAAAATATAACAAGTTATCTACATCAAACTAAAACATCTATATTCATATTTAAGAGATCAGACTGTTGCAACTTTCATATGAGGGCATCAATTACTCAGAAAACATCAAATAACATGAGGAAAACATATGCCAATGTTCTATAACTGAAAGGCAATGAAGTATACCACTAATAGAAGTTCCCACAGGCAACTGGAAGTCTGTTTTTGCTCTCTAACAGTAGATAACATCACTCAGAACTGAACTGTGCAGGTCTGAAACACTGTATCAGCACTGGCAAAACCCAAACAGTAGTCCATAAAACATTCATAAAACCTCAAACACCATGAAACACACCTCCAAACCCACACATACTGCAAGAACATTCCCAGGCGCCTCTAAACAAGGTGAAATATGCAAGGAAAGTGAGGCAACTTGCATTGCTAAACCCTCACATCCCACTTGCAGGTGTACAGCCTGTACCCGGCAGTACGACCAGCATGTTACACTCCTAAACTCACTCCAAAATCTGCTCCAATTCACCTTAAACAGGTGGCCAAGTCTGAAATAAAACCTTTAGCACATTAACACATTAAGAGGGATGAAAGCACTGAAATCATCATTTGCACATTGCCAAAGGATTAGCAACTTGCTAAAATGGTACGACCCAACATGGAATGCAAAGCTTCACACTTTAACCACACAATATCAGTGTTAATTCACCAAAATAATCTCCAAAACCAAAATAACAATAAACCCCAAAAAAGATCTTCAAAACATAGCAAAAACCTCCATTGCAACACAAGTGTGATTCCTGGATGAAACCACCACAACCAGCTAGGGGGGTTTTCGTCCCCGAAACCAGTATTTTCGAGAGGGTTTTCGTCTTCAAGAAAATGGGAGAAGAACACAAGTTCTCTCAAAAGCAGAAGCCAAAATCAAATTTGTCAGTAACCTCAACAATGAGCTCCAACTCCCTTTTTATAACATTCTGGAGGGAAATAACCAATTTTAAAATATCTTAATTTCTTTTTTCCCCCACAAAGACTTTTTTGAAAAATAATAATAACTTATCATGTGCAAAGGCCCCTTCCCCTAGGCGTCCAACTTGAAACTCATTATTTCAACACCTTTAAAACGAGCTATTACACTAAGTTGTCTTTTTAATATTTCCAACATTAGACAACTTAAGTGAATAAACTATTTAATAACTCAATACTTTACCCGAGTTGTGGAAAGTACCAAAATGATATAATTATGCAATTCTGATCACACCAACATGATACTGAAGACTTGGGATGATGATTAGAGGCAACTGGGTGACTTACTAAAAATAACCTGCACCTCCAAGAAGTTTGGAGAGCTCCCAAAAGGTCGAAAATCAATTTTGAAAGCATCAAAAGGCTCCACATAACCAATTTAACTTAATGTCATGAACAACCATTTTGCAGGACTGATTATGTGCTCTCCAAGAACCTTGGAGTTCTCCCCTTACCAAAAATCCTTCTGACATGTCCCCATTTTCGACATGATCACCCAACAGGAGTCTGGGTTAGCCTATCCTCATTCCCGTAGGCTAATTCATCAAACAAGGGAATAATTTTGGTTGAGCTATGGCTTGGAGGAGATAACGTTGTTCAAAGGCTTGGAGAATGGAAAGTTGTCTCATAAGGCTCATCCAATTTCCGGCAAAGTGGAAAATGAATTAATGTAATTTCACATTAATTATCAAAGGACAAAAATAATAAAATAATGGTTTTTGGAATTGGGCAAATCAGTTGGAGATGGAAAATAAAATAATATTATATTATTTTGATATCAAGCGCCCACCTTGGATAGAAAATAAATTAAATAATAATATTTTATTATTATTTAATTAAGGCGCTCAAATTGGGAGAAGTAAAATAAAATATTGTTTTTCTATTGGAGCGCCCAAATTGGAAAAATAAAATAATAATATTTTATTATTATCAAGGGGAGCGCTCATCTTGGAGAAAGGAGAAAATTAAATAATAAAATAATATTTGATTTTGGGTGGCCACTTGGGAGATTGGAAAAATAAATAAAATATTGTTTTTTGGCCGACATCAGAGGGAAAAGATAATTCAAATCTTTAATTTGAATTTGTTGGCTACATTGAAAAGAAAAGAAGACTCAAGTATAAAAGAAGGTTGACGAAGTTCATTTTAGGATCATGAACTCTTTGGCAACTTTCACATTTTGCTTGGCAATTGTATTGCAGGACTTTCCAAGGACGAAAACCCTTGTGGAAGGAGGTGTGTTGGACAAAAATTCAATCACATCTTGGAAGTGGATTCATACGGAGTTCACATTTGTGCTTCATTGGAGATTTGAAGATTCATGGTGCTTTCATGCTACATCATTCATTGGAGGTTTGAGTTTCATTGATATCATTAAGGAGCCTCATCATTGGAGATCATTTACATTGCATTTTAGATGCCACCATTGAGGAGATATTGCAGATCTTATGACAGCAGTGGCAATTCATATCAGCTGTGATCACATCTAGGCGAAGATCTTGGTGATTCCTTGTATCTTGGGTGCCGATTTGCTTGAGGGATCGCTCCTACACTTGAGCGCCGATTTTGGAAGGGTTTCTCTATCCCTTGTGCTTGGATTACGAAGGGTTTATTGCTGACTTCAGATCTGATATACCCTAGCAGCCGCCACCCTTGTGGCATTGATCTTCAACTTCACATCATTTTGCCAAGGAAAGGCGAACAGCATTTGGATAGCAGCGATTTTGCAGAGAAGGACAGCCGCTTGAAGACATTGTAATCAGCTAGTTACACCATCATTCATCAGCTATTAAGTGGCAGCAATCAACATTTAAGGAGGGCGAAATGCCTTGTGGTTTGTTGACATCATCCATTGGATCCCTTGAAGACCATTTTGATATCTTCATTATTGTTTTGACATCATAAATTGGTATGTTGCATTCATCATCTACTTCTGATTTGTAGCAGCAGTGTAATGCATAATTGTATGGCCAACTTGGAGCCTCAATCTTGATTGTAATTCGATTAGATATGTCATTACACTTTGGAGCAGCAGTTTTGCATGTGTACTTTGCATATATGAATGTGTATTTCATGATGTAATAAGGCTGCCAATCTATACTTTCTTCTAACAACAATTTGTATATGTTAGTCTATGTTTCATGCTTGGTGAAGACATATTTGAAAGGTGCAGAAATAAAAATCGGAATACAGTCCTAGGGTTTCAATTTGAAACATTGCAAATTCAGAAATTTTGTTCAAACCCTAGTTCGGCACATGTCACCTTCGGAAACTTGGAAACTAGCTAATTGTTCACAAATCAATTTTGCTTAGAATGGGGACATTACAAATTTCCATCCCTTCATAACAAGGTTGTCCTATGATAGCAAGAATTATGTCAAAAATAATCTATATGTTAGAACACCCTATGATCGTGATTCTCATTTAGAGGATTATTCGGAAGATTGTGTAAATGAATATGAAGTTAGAAGAACGGATTGGATGAGGCTAATGGTTGATCAAATGAAAGCCTTCAAGTTGGGATGGAATGTTTCTGATTTGGTGGATGATGGTACATAATTGGTGGATGGGGCCGACCCTTCCATTCAGTCACAACCACTCCCCCAAATTAATTGGTCAGAGAAAGAAGTTACTGACATATGGAGAGATCCTTATTTGTATTAAGGAAGAGTCAAAAGTGGTTGAACACTAAAATTATATAGCATACTGCTTCTAGACCACCACCAAAAGAGCAGGTACCAAGGAAACAAAAGTAAACTGTTGCATCTACTTCACATCCACCTTCCATCATCACATATGCTACTAGATCCAGGTCCACCCCAAGAAGAGATGATGATGAGGAAGACCCAAATAAGTTTATTAAATTGAAAAGTCAATGCGAAGTAGAGGACAAAGAACCAAGGAAGAAATTGGAAGTTAGGATAGCTCCTCAAGAACAAAAGGACAATGAGGATGTGCAAGGTCCCACAGTGTTGTACCCATACGAAATTTTTCGTATATGTGCCCAAACACACCTCCCAAGCACCATGTAGCCTTGTCATTACTGCACTAACCCTGCAGGTACAAGATATATCAAAAGATAGCGATCCAAGGCTCCAATGGAGGGAGATTCTGACAAGCCAATCAGGCCTGGAGCAGTGAAAGAACATCTAAAAGAGGAGGTCAAAGTGATGCATTGAAGGCCAAAATGACATAAAGGAACCAAGGTAAGCAATGCAAATACATCTGGCAAATCAAAATTCGATTTTGAAAATTTTGGAAAATTTCAAAATTTTTTCTAAGGCATTTTTGGGCGTTTTTGGCTAAAATGTGCTCCATCTTGGAGTATAATTCATGGAGGAGAGGCTTCAACGAGAGCGTCGGATCATATGAGCCTGATTTCCAAACTTCAAGACACTCCGTCATCAGATGAAGAAGTTACGGCAAAAATAAGCTCTAGAGGTAGAGGCAAACGACAGTGATCTAGGCAGCCTCCGTCAAAATGGCTAAGGCAAAGTTCAAAGTTTTCAAGGTCAAGAATCATAAAGAATGAGCCCTGAAATTGGCTAAGTCTGGGGTCCTGAAGCCTGATGTCCTGAGATCCTGAAAAATGTCTAAGTCTGAAATCTGGTGGATCCTCAAAAATCTAGAATTTGCATGTTAAATCCCATGGATCTGGGACCTATCTCAAACATCCTGGAAGTATATTTCAAAATATTTAAAGTATAGGAAATTCAATATCTTTTTAAATATACTTCCACCCAGGACACTTCGAAATCGGACGGAAAAAGTTTAAGTCTTGAGATTTGCAAAAGGCGCTCAAAACCTCTCAAAAGCATGCCTTTCTTGCCTTTCAAAAAGACGCTCAAAATGACCATTTCATACGCCTTTTTAGACACTTCAAAAAGGCACTCAAAACATGAAAATCCCACGTCTTTTTCATCTCAGGAAAGGCGCTCTTTTCAAGGAGAAACCCCGCCTTTTGATGCCCCACAAGAAGGCACTCTATTTGACCAAAATCCATGCCTTTTTGGCCTTTGAAAAAAGTCGCTCAATTTGTTGATAATGCACTCCTTTTTTGGATGAAAAGCGCTCCATTTCTATGTTTGACACTCAATTTTGGGCGCCTAAATTGCATAAGATAAGGCGTTTGCTAGAGAGAGAAGATGGGCGCTCACAGGAGAGAGAAGGTCAGGGCTATAAATGGAGGTTTATCCTTCATTCTTCTTGGTTGCATGAAGCCTAAAATAAAAGCATCTTATTTTTAGAATAAAGCTCATGACAAACCCTACAAGGTAAAAGCAAACCTAAAAGGAGAGTTTTCTTCTTTGTTATTATCATTTCCAAAGGCAATTTGAAGGAGAGAGAAGTATTTTTCATCTGGAGACTCCATTATTGAAAGCTTTTTGAAGCTTTAGAAGACAGATTTGAAGGATTAGAGGAGAGGCGCTTCATCTGGAAGGCCAAGATACAACCACAGTGCATTATTATGTCCATCTTTCTCCTTTTCCAAGACTTACTCACACCCTGGAGGGGCATTTCTTCACCTTGGCGGCCATTGATGAGGATTTTCAAGCTTTTTATGCAGGTTAAACACACTTTTTGGGCCAGCAATGCATTCAAGAGGTGGATCGATCACTCTGAGGCAGCGTTTTCTTCATTCTCCATCATCCCAGGGTCCATCTTCATGCATAGAAGGCAGCGCCCAAGTCTTGGAGGTCATTTTTGAAGATTTTTTGAGATATTCCTTTGCTGGTTATGATTGTTCATGCCCAAAATCACCACCTACAGCCAAAATAAAATGGTTTTTGTGGCCTATATGTCGAAAATTTCTCATTTTTGTCGCCTACCCACCTCGGGAAAAGGCGTTTTACACCATTCTTGACTGTCTATAGCTTAGATCCGGCAACTTTTTGAGGATTTAGCCTCATATTTTCACTTTCCAAGGGTAAAATATATATTTTTTTCACAAAAATCAGATTTTGGAAAGTGAAAGTAGAAACCTGATTTTCTCGAACAGCGAGCGTACAGAGGCCTAGTTTGATCTTTTGAAGCAGAACAGTGAAGAAGAAAGGCTTTTCTTGAAGCCTCAAAGCCATCATGCAAATTTCTTCTATCACCATGGAGGCTAAATCAACACTCATTCATGAGTATCCGAAGGTCAAGGAGTATTTGGATCTCGTGAAGACAGTGGAGGATGCAAACACCATCTTGCAAACGGAGATCATGCATTCAGATCCTATCATTATACCAGATGAGGCTAAAGTTGATGAATTGGAAAAAACTCAATTCTCAGACCTAGCCATTTCTCAGTGTTTGCAGGAGAATTCTATTTTTGGCAGCTGGAGGGATTTCCAAAGCAGTTTCTATTTTGAGAACTGACTTTGCTTTTCAAAGATAAATCTATTTTTGGATTTGTTTTGGAAATCATGCAAAATATTTTTAAGTGGAACTCAATGTGTAATAACATGCAAGTTCAGTTAACTTAATTGCATGAGAGATATTTTTATTTTTAAATTGCTAAATAAGCTTGCATGCTTCCCATGCAGCATTAGGGTTAGGGTGGAGAGTGTTAGTTAACTCTTCCTTTTATTTCCTTACATCTTTGCTTTTTAGGGTATAAATAAGTGTATTCTACACATTTTATTTCATCAATGGTAAATGCTGAGGCTTTTATTACTCACATCTTATTGTTCAATGATTGTGCGTATCTTTATTACTTTGAGAATAAATATACGCGTTGTCTTTCTGAAAGCGGTTTGTGTTGTTGAGATTGAGAGGAATTGTTTATGACTTTGTGCTTAAACATTTGTTTTAGATCTTCTTTGTTCTTTTGTGTTAAATCAAATCGCCTATGTTCATTTGTTTCCTTCAATCTCTGAATTTAATCAAAGGAATCAAAAGTATTCCATGTTTATTATCGAGTCTTGTGTTCAATCAAAGAATAAAAGCAATAGCAATTCTCATGCCTCTATTTGCTTAAATTGTTATTTGTCTAATATTCTCCTGATCATGTTCTTGTTTTGTTCATTAATGGATTCCAGTATGCCTATTTTGCTTCCAAATATCCATTAAAATGTATTATTTGTGCCGAAGGTTAGGTTTTGTTTTCAGTCAAAAAGCATAAAATCTTTGCTTTGCTATTGAATGTGCATCTCTGCCTTTCCGCATGTTGCAAAAACCCAAAAAGATTGTAAAGTTTTTAGTTAAGTTTTATTTTATAGGGAGCTTCCCCTTCCAATTCGAAGAGCGGTTATACTACACATCTGTCCGTTTTTCCTTCTCACCGAAAGGAATGAAATTAAACGCTAACACACAGGAGAACAACAACAGGTCAATCCAACCTCATCTCCTCCTTCCCCTCCACATGTGTCAACTACTCCATCTTCTCCTCCACCTTCACCCCCTCCACAACAGACAATAAATAATCCTCTTATTGATTCTAACCCAAAGCCCACTCTGCCTCCTTTAGGACCTAATGCTCAAATAGGGCTATTTCCCCCTCCATGGATGAAAGAATTGATAGGAAGGAAGATAAAACATTCCCAATTGGTAGACCTTGGTTTTGATGTTGTGGCAAAATTGTTACAAGCTACCCATTAGCCAGAGAAAATTCAGAAAATGTCTAGAATGATGATGGACCCCTCCATAGGCCATCTATATATTGAAATCGCAGAACCAATTGTGGAAAAGAGTGAAGAAGTAATTGAAGCAAATTTCAATGTTAGTAAAGTAGACCTTGGCCCATCCACACATGAAGGTGACATTCATAATGCCAAGATGTTTGTGGATGTGTTAATCAAGAGAGTAGAAGAGGAGAAAAAGATAAGGGAGTAGTTAGAAGAGCAGGTAGAAACTTTAACCACCTATATCAAGTCCATTATTGATACTACTACTCAACCTCTTGACTTATCCATTGTAACTCCCACCAAAGCTCCTCCCAAAAGAATAAACTTAGAAGTTATAGATAAAATTGGTAAATATCAAACCTATGGTAGGGCAACAAAAACTTGGGTGGAGAAGATAACTTTTAATGGGTTACTTTATATAGAGGAGGCTGTGAAATTGTATTAAAAAGTCTTGGCAAAGAAAAAGGAAATCAATGCCGACATTCAAATTGTTAAGAAAGAAGAATCTGGGCTAATGGTCATTGTCAGAGACTTGCAAGAAATGGTTAAAGTTGATGTGAGCATCGTGATTGTTGAGAAAATTATCAACAAACATGAGGAAAATGAAACAGTCAAATGGTTGAATGGAAGATTTTGGTGATTAAACAGTCATTTGCTGAGTACAAAAAGCTAATCAAGACGTGTGATTCAACCTTGATGGACATTTGAGCAAATTGTCTCTCCATAGATGCTAACATTTTGGATGAGAACGAAGTTAACCTAGCTGAGATTGAGGTGGTAAAGAAAAGTTTCAAGTATTTAATCTCAGATGAATTGTTTAAGAAGGATATTGTGGATGGAAATACAATGGAAAAATTATGTAATATGTCTACCTCCCTAACTTCCTTCAGAAGAGAAATCTTTGATTTTCTTAGAAGAATAGAAGTCATCGAAATTTTATCTACATGGAAGATATGTCTCAGCACCATGACTTCCAAATGGGAAAGCTATAGCATTGATAGTGACCAATTTCAGAAATTATAAGGCGAAAATGGCTCCTTCTCAAACAAGGTCTCCAGTTGATGAGACGGTTAGTAAAAAAGATCCAGGAAAAGATAAAGAGAAAGAAAAGGAAATTCAAAATTAATATGTTACTTTTTATCTTTACTTGAAAAAATGACTTTCTTTTAAAGTCTTATTGTAATTATAATGTAAACTTTATTCTTATAATAAAAAAAAGCAAAAGAATAAAGTTTATTTTGATTATTTCCCCTTTTTCAAGAAGCAGTTAAAATTCAAGAAATTGTTTCATTTGTAAATCCATATAAGGCAGAGTAGATTAAGGGAAAGAATCTTTTGGCCAATTTTCTTTCTACTAGTTTCTTTTGTTAGGGTTATCCTTTGTTCTTCCTATCACTATGAAATATTTACACATCTATCTGTAAAAGAATTGGAAAAGAGACTTTGTGCTCTGAAATTTTTGAATACCAGAAATTCTGATGGACTTTGGGTCTGTTGGTTCCCAAGATAACTGCAACCCAAAACTCTAAAACATTCCTAAAACACCTAGGCCAGGGATTGTTGTCAAGGTCAAAGGAAGAGGTTTATCAACAAGTAAAGGGAAATTTTGGCGAACTAAAGGAGTGGGTAAACTCCTCTGCACTTTAGGCTCAACTAGACCTAGGAGGGATATTCCTAGAGGCATGAAATGAAATACTAATAAACATACACAGCCATACTGAATTGTACACTTGACCCCAAAGTTGTCACTAGATCAAGACAAACTGGCTGCACAGGCCTCTCATTAAGCTGATTCAACTGTGCGAATGTGCATGCACAAGAAAGATGGTTTTTATCCCTGAACCACAGGTGAAAGATTTGTTTGTTTTTAAAAGATTGTTTGGTCCCTTTCCAATATGGACCGATGCCTATTCTATTGGGCAACAGAGTCACAGAATGCAAGGAGGAAAAAAAATACACAGCAAAGGATCAACAGAACTAGACATACATTTACATATATGACTTTTAGATAGATCTTCATACAATGGACATACTTAATGATCCAAAAGAGAATTGCACTGATTCATATGCAACAAAGAAATGGCAAATACAAAGCCTTGTATTAACTTAGATGCTGTCACACATCTCCAAACCTCTGTTACAATCATACCAGCAAGTGTGGCACAGGAAAATACATAACTGCGATTAAATATTTACCAAAATCACTACAAACTCCTGTGGAGACATACCATTACAATCAAATCTGCATTACATAGTCTTCCTACACAATATTGAACAAATCCCTTCACTAATATACTAGACAAATTGTGTGTTGATGCCAGAGAAAATCCTTAGGCGCTCCCAGACCAGACAAGTGGCTCAGAGACCAACCCCTTTTACATCTTTCTAACACGCATATATAACATTTCATCTTCACTGTAGTAGCCATGGCGTGGAAGGGAAGAAGTCAACAAGAAGGGACATCGACCATGCTGCATTAACTTGAATTGGCGTCCTTTGAAGCGTGCCCTAGCTCATATCCGTGAAATCTGCTGAAGACAGGAGGTTCGCCCATGCCATGGGTACAAGAGATTCAATGTAGATGAGGAATAGTGGCATGTGGATGTGGGAATACCATCTGTTGCACGAAAACAGGCCCTTTCAGAGCATTAATGACGACCAGGAGGGTCGCTAGCCAGTCAAATCGTGTTTTCTCCATGAAGAAAGAAGTCGTTGGAGTTTTGGAGTTCGAGCCTCCGGCCCTCCACCTTATCGCTTGCAGAAGAAAGGAGGTGGAAGGCAAAAACTCTGAACCCCGCCATAATACTTAGAAGATTTTACCTTAGCGGAGATCGGGCCTTGAACATTTGGCGTTCGACCCTCCGTCATGACGTCATGGCTAGGTGGCAACATTCCGCGGTTCTGCGAATAGGTGAGGGGCCCACCAAAAGAGCACGGTGGAAAGGCGGAAAGCCACCATGTGGCCATCAACGGGCTTTGAAGTTTCAGCGTTCAGCCTTCCAAGAGGGAAGGTGGAAGAGCAAAACTCTGAAGTTTGATAGCAAAACGCTTAACCAGATTTACAAAGAAAAGGATCGGAGCTCAGGCTCCAGTCCTTCCAGCCTTCACAGAAGAATGCGAAAGAGTAGAAACCCGATCTCTGGCAATAAAACACTTAGCCGCTTTGCAAAGGGAAAAGGTCGGAGTTCAGCCCTCGGGCCTTCCGCCCTTCTCCTTCCAATGAAAAGAAGGAAGAAGAGGGAAGGTTCGAACTCCGACCTCCGAAAAACATTGAACACTTGGAGAAATTTGCCAAGAACAAGGCGGAGTTCGGAAAAGATGGGGATGGAAGGATGAGGGACAAAACTCCAAACTCCGAAACACTGAAAACACAAGGCAAACTCAGGGTTTTTGGGACTTAGCCGATTTGGGTAGTTTTTCCTTGCATTTCAAAAGGTGAAAACACCAGGATCTCGTGGATCTTTAGGCTATTTGGCCAGAAGGCAAAATAGGATAACAATCATCTTTTGGGCTTTTCCCTTGTACTTTTGAAAGGCAAACCAATGAAAACCTATGAAAGATGTCTCTGATCAGTTATAAGCTATAGGTTCTATTGTGACCTCATCACACATCGCCCCATTACAAATGGGGACCCCCTAATTTTTGCTTAAGTTTAGTTTGGTTTTCGAGTCTCACCTAAGTCCTGGCTCAGAACGCATGCAGAAAGGGACACTAGATAAGTCAGACACATGTCATACCTTAGAATGTTTCATAGGACACTTTGAGTGATCAAGACCGGAGTTAACAAGGTACATCTCCTCTGTCAGAGTCTCCATATAGGGATTGATATGAAAGCTTGTAAGGGTTTTGGACTTAGAATTGATGAATTTCAAGACAGGTTTCACGAGTTTGAGTGATAGTGAGGCTCCCAAAAGGTATAATCCAAGCTTTGCTTCCTAGCCCGCTCTACTTAGGCATCCTCACAGAGTTCTTCTGGATAGTGTCATCACTTTCAGAAGACTCTGTCCATACAACACTCACCAACCCGCCTTAGGAGTAAGTTGTCAAGTTTGCAGTGTTGTAAGCTCCAAGTGATTAGAGATATTGAACTTACAAGGAGATTTCATGCATTTGAAAGGGTTTTGATGCATTTCAAAGAAGAATCCAGAGGGCACTTCCAAACCCGCCCTACTTGGGTGGCCTCAGGAGGGGTTCATGGATGATGTCTCTTGCCACATGAAACTCTCCACACGCTGCCTCCAGGACAGCTCAGGGGTGTAGAAGGTACAATTTGCAAGTTTGCTTGATGAAATATGAAGGAAGAGACACTCAGAAGGTGAGATTATCAAGATTGACATGAATGAAATGTTTTAAGTATGAAAATCCAGAGGTCATATCCAAACTCGCCCATCCTGGGCGGTTTCACAGGGTCTTCATGGATGATGTCTCCTGCCACATGAAACTCTCCAGATAATGTCTTCAAAACCGCTCTAGGAGGAAAATGGTTAAGTATTGAGGTTTTTTCATGCACAGAGTACTGAGATGTGATGATTTGTAAGCAAGGTTTGAGTTTGAGTGAAGTCAAAGTTGCATTCCAAGTGACACTCCTCAACCCGCCCTATTTGGGCGGCTTTGGCATTTAGACATGGATGATGTCTTCATCACCACATCAACCTCTCCAGATACAGCTTCCAATCCCGCCCTAGGAGAGAATGATCAAGTTTTGAAGTATAAAGCACTAGAAGGTGATGACATTCCAATGGAGACTTCAAGGTTTGAAAGCATCAAGAGACTTTTAAGTTGAATCCAAGAGTCACCCCCAAACTCACCCTCCCTGGGCGGCCTCAAGAGGTTCTTGTGGACTATGTCACCTCCCACATCAAATACTCCAGACAGTACTTCCAAACCCGCCCTAGGAGAGATTGTGCAAATTTTGAAGTGTTTCAACACAAAACATAAAAGGTGATGAAGTTTGAGTGGAAAACTTGAAGGTTTGAAAGCACCAAGTGACTTCTAAGATGAAATCCAAGGGTTACCCCTAAAGCCGCCCTTCCTGGGCGGCCTCAAGAGGTCCTTGTGGACTATGTCACCTGACACATGAAGTAATCCAAACACTTACTCCAAAGCCGCTTAGATGAAGAACAATATAAAATGCAAAGTTTGTTTGATGAGAATGATCAAGATGATACCAAGGAGAGGAGATAGTCAAGTTGAAAGGGTAAGAAGTTTCTAAGTGTTAAAATCCACATCACCCTCTCAGACCCGCCCAACCTAGGCGGCCTAGAGAGGTGAGCTTGGAAATATGGTGTCTAAACATTGTAGCTACCCTATCTTGACTCTCTATCTCATCATGATGCTTCACATCCTTTAGAGGAACATTCAAAGAGAGTGAAGTCTGAAACTGGCTAAGTCCTATGAGAATCCACATCACACCTACAATCCCGCCCTAGCATGGGCGGCCTTGAGCTCTATGTTTGGACAACTTCACCTCTTGCACATGACACTCTCCAGACATCAACCTCAACCCCGCTCAAGGAGAAAACCTATCAAGTTTACAATGTTCAATGAGATCATGAAGGATTTTAAGTGAAAGTCCAAGTAAGAGTTGTCAAAACAAGAGCATTCCACACCTCCCTCTCAAACCCGCCTTGCATAGGCGGTCTCAAGAGGGAGTCATGGACTGTATCTTGTCCTACAACAAACATTCCATACACTGCTCCTAAAGCCGCTCAGGGTAAAGACAATCAAATTTGCAAGAAGAGATCAGTGAATTGATCAAAATAAAGCACTTCATAGGTATGGCAATCAGGCCTAGAAGGGTGAAAGATGTTCTAAGTTGCAAAATCCAAGTAACACCTCCAATCCCGCCCTTCTTAGGCAGATTTCACCAATGCAGATGGACATCATCACCTAACATCTCAACGTTTGCCTTCTCACTTCACAAACACCTCAAAATGGCTCAAGTCTTATGCAAGTTCAAGAAAAGAGTCATCGTAAGGAAGAAACCAGCATCAAATGAAGTTCAGAGTTGAAAAATCCAAGCTTACCATTCAAACCCACCCTTGCTAGGCGGCCTTCATCTCCCTGCTTGGACTACATGTCCACCACAACACTTCATCCACCTATAACCTCTAGATCCACTCAAGAAGAATGTTATGAGAAGTTGTGAGCTTGGAATTGGATATTGATCATTCTGCACAAGCCTCCTCAATTCACTCATCCACTAGAGGTAAGTTGTAAGGTCTATCAAACATTTCAAATCTGCCTCTTAACCTTCCCTAAGTATGTGCAGAAGTTAAACCTTGCTAGATGAAATTGTTGAGGAAACTAGTTTAAGAGAAAGAATCCACTCCATGCTCCCAAACCCGCCCTTCCTAGGCGGCCTCAGGAGGGGGTCTTGGATTCTTCCATGTTCATCATACACCTCTCTCCAACCAACACAGTCAAACCCGCCCAAGAGAAATGACATGACAGTTTGCAAGTATAGAGAGAAGAAGGCAATGGATAACACTGAGTTTTGAAAAAACATATGCAAATTTGGAACACACACGAAGGATTTTAGGTGAAAATCCAAGTCTCACTTCCAAATCCGCCTACTTGGGCGGCCTAAACATGAGGGCTTGGATTCTCTAGATCTTCACATGAACTACTCCATGATCACCTTCAAACTCCACTCATTTAACATGTAAATCTCATGCAAAGAGTTTTAACTAGCAAAGGAGCATGTGAAGATGTCTTTAAGTTGTCAAAACCAAGCTAGAAAGTGCCTAAGTCCTGAAAATCCATGCACCTCCTTGAATCCCGCCCTTCCTAGGCGGCTTTAGGCCCTTCATCTGGACAATGTCGTCACCGTCACACAAAACTCTCCAAACAACACTCTTGAATCCGCCCAAGGTGAGCGCTCACCACACATGAGCATGGACAATTTTAAAAAAACTTCAATTTTCTTCTTGCTAGGCTGACCTGCCTTATAATAGGGCAGTATTTGGTATAAAAAGAGGTTCAAATCTGCATTTTAAATCAAATTCAAATCCAAAATTAGTTCTGATTTGTAGCAGAGCAGTAGTAGATTTATAAGAAGACAAGTCAAAAAATTCAAGTATCTTCAAAAATCAAGTCTTCCAAAAATCTGATTTTTTTCATAAATTCTAAGGTATGTTGTTTAAAATTCATTATTTTTTTTGTCCCACATCCATAAGGAGATAAGATAATTGGTAAGAAAATCCTTATTTTAAGTGTCACATCAGCCTAGTAACACATGTTGTCTTCTCTTGTAGGAGGAGGTAGAGGATGAATGTGAAAGAAAGGCAAGCCTTGATCAAGAGTGATAAGCAAGGAGTCATGCCGGAGATGAAGATCATGTCCAAGTGGAGGAACATGAGTGACACCAACTTGGGTCACATTGACATGGAGGAGATCAAGAGAGATCTTCACAAGCCAACTCACTCAAAGGTCATCCATGAGATGCTCTACAATGGAATCGTCCAAGCCACATGCTTTCCGCCCGCCTTGCCGAGTTCTGAGCTTATGTGGGAATGCGCTAGTCATTACAACCAAGAGACTAGATGCATTGAAACGTCCGATGGAGAAGTCTTAGCTCACTTGAGGAGGGAGGCCATCGCCGAAACATTCAACATCCCAAAGCATAGGAAGGTCACCGTCTACACTCGAGAGCAAACTCAAAAGGTGTTTAAAGGTGCAATAAGTGATTGTAAGCAAGAAATAAATGTCAGTTGGGTAAAGCAACCAAGGAGTCATCACAACAAGTTGCCGAAGAAGCTTCATAAATCAAATTTCACCACAGAGTATGGCTACATGGTGATCTTCTTGAACAGAATCATGGGTTGTCAACATTCGATGCGTGGATGTTCGTATTCATGCAAGAGATCATCAAGGGTGAGGTGATGATTGATTGGGTTGGTATCATAAGCAACAATATTCATGAGCAGATGGTCAAGCTAAAGGAGACTAAGTCCTTCTACATGAGCTCATATGTCATCTATATCCTCGCGATGTGTGGAAAGTATGATGGCTTGAATTGCAGAGGTGATATAGGATATGGCCCCGGACAATTCAACGTGTATGATTGCTACCCGCAATTGCAGCTAAAGTCCATAGCCCACTACAAACGCGTGAATGATGCATTCTTCATGTTCATTGTGAGAAAGCTTCAAGGAGATATGCATGAGAGGTTATCGAAGGATGCAAAGAGATTGATTGGCAAATTTGGACAATGGTACATCCAATTTCCAAAGTTCACCTACTTGAGGATCCAATGATTTTCATCTTATCCTTACCGCTTGCTGAGGTATCCTACCGACAAGATGGTACTACTAGAGGTGACGAGGCAACTATTGGCTTGGGACAAAATTCAGAAAGATAAGAAGAAAGCTGGAATCAGTTTCCCAATAGGAGTTGGAAAGTTGGAAACTTGCCCAACATTGCAAGCTACACAACATTCAGAATATGAACTCCAAGCTTACAATCTTGTGCTTCATGACACGAGTCGAGATCACTTTGATCCATTCAACACGATTCGGAAGGCATTTGGGAAGAGGTTTAGACACCGAGAGCATCAAGAGGATCACTGGGCAGATGCAGACGATGATGAGCACATTAGAGAGAAGAGATGTTCGAGAATGACTTGGGATTTGGTAAGGTCATGTAATATAATGCCTATTCCTGATCAGTTAGAAGAGACTGAAAGGTTTCTCGTGCAAAGGATGTTTGACAAGGAAGGACCTATCACTATCAATTGGCTGAGAGAGAAGTTGGCCATGATGATTGGATACAGCGAGTTATACATATCACAAAGAAGTATGTAGATCGTCAAGTTCAGAAGCTCCAGAATGCAAACAAGGATTTAACATACAACTTGATGGGAGGAGCCGACTCGCAACAATCACAAGAAGTGGATGATAGTGAATCTAGCAGTAAACACCACAGTGAGTCTAGTGGATATAGTGTAAGCTCTGGAGAAGAAGCTCAGCCTGGCAAGAGGAAGCATCTAGACGATTCACATGGAGAAAGTAGTTGGAAGAAGACAAAGTTGAGTTCAAGATCTGAGACTAGCAATTCTTCTAGACAAGGTGGTCCTTCTCAAGATATGAATGTGACATCAGTAGTGGAGAATGAAGAAAGAGAAAACCAAGGAGCTCCACAGGCATTAGGTCAAGCAAATATGCATGAGGTTCTAGCTGAAGAAGTCCGATCAAGTCCCTCCAAAGATCAAGAAGTTGTTACACATGAAATAGATATGCACATTGAAATGTCTGATGAGGAAGCATTGTCATCAGAGTTAGAGGCTAGAGGTCAAGCACAAGGTGTTCAAGAAGATTTGTCTGCCTTGCGAGATTGGTTAAGGAAGAGAGTAAAGGAGACTTCAATCGTGGAAATAACGCCAGAGGTCAACATACAAGAGTTGTTAGGCAGGACAAGGCTAGATAAGGGAAAAGAAAAGGTGACTAGACTCTCCAAGATTACGAGAGATAGTTCTAGATCCAGGAAAGTACACATTGCAGTGCCTAAGGTAGACAAAACAATTGATGATATTGTTCCTGAGGAATACGATGTAACCACTATGGATTTGGGACCAACAACAGAAGAGCAAGAGTTTGAAGAGTTGGAGGAATCGGTTTCAGTGGTCAAAGAAAGATTGAGGCGTGAAAGGGAAAGAGGAAATCGATTGGAGAAAGAAAACCTCACCTTCAAGCAATATATCCAGCAGTTGATGAATCCAATTCGACAGCGTGAAGGGACATCTACTCCACCTCCCATGCTTTCACAAGAATCCGTTGCTCAGTTAGAGGGTATGAGATCACAGTCCCAAGAACTGAAAAGCTGGATAGGAAGAGTTAGAAATCAAATAGATACATTCATTGATGAACTTATCCAAAAGTATGAAACCGTTGCTCAGTTGTTGGAAAGACTTCAAGCAGTTTCAACAGCATGTTCAAAGTTCGATGATGTTAAGAGAGAATACATGCCACACTTGGAAGATTTGATGAACACTCCACTGTCAGCATTGATAGAGGAAGAGGTAGTTGAAGAAGGTTCATCGTATGATTTCTCTACTTGGTACTTCACTATGGACATAAGAGAGCAGCTTCTTGACAAAGTTAAAATGGATTGTGTTCAAGTAGATAGTGTGCTTCAGAGAGCTCATAATAAGATAGTTGGTGTAATGGATGATATGTGTGATCTTTCAGGAGAGGTTGTGTTCCATGACGTGAAGAATTACATACATTCTCATTACTTCAACACTACTCACTTCATTTCTGGTGAACAGCTGAACATCTACTCCTTGATCTCATTCGTTGGTGGTAAGCGGGTTGGTATAGCTGAGTGGGAGAGGACAATTGATGAGCATACAAGAGATGTGAAGAAGGCAGAAGGAACGATTCGGAACGCATCAAGTATACCAGTTGTTGACATGGCAAAGGTTGTTCCAAAGTTTGTGGCATTGGTCAAAAAGAATAAACATAAGAAATAAATGCCATGTGGGCAGTCCACATAGGCGCCAAGGTGTCACCTTGGAAAATGTGCCTCTATTGCTTCTTGAGTATTTCTAATAATAGAAGGTTGTTATACTTATAACCACCTTTGATGTGGCATGATCTTGGCCATTGAATCCAAATTGATCCTGGCCATTCATTGTATTTTGAGGCCTATATAAGCCTCATTCCTCTTCATTTTGTATAATGAGTTTTGAGCTAATTAGAGCTATTGCTAAGACTTTGCTAAGATTAATACAAGTTCATTGTTGAGCCATTCATGGTGATATTGTGTTCTCTTTGCAAGTTGCATGGTTGCTAAGTGCTCACTCGCATTCGATGTTTTAACTTAGTTTATTTCTTTCAAAGTTTGTTAGTTTTAGTTCATGGAAGTTATTGTCTTTCAATTTCTTGGTGAAATCTCTATATGTTCATACCTTTTATGATTTGTCATTGGCAAGTTGTAGTGTAAGGTTAGTCTGAACACATCACAAGCTTCACTTCGATTGCTCATAGAGTAATTTGAAAACCTTTAGCTTATCCTTAGAAGATTGCATCACCTTTGTGGAGTTGTCTCATGGTGAAGCAAAGCGTGGTTGAGATTTCCAGGAATTGATGATGATAGCTTGCACTTAGATTAGATATTCTCTCTAAACCCACATCTTTTGTACTTTTTTTGAAGAACATTGTTAGAAGTAGGACCAAGAGCTGAATTGTCATATCATAAGTTTATCATAGCGTGTAGCCTTGAAGCAATTGTTATCACCTGTGCGAGTGTAAACGGTATTTTCCTGCCGTAGAACACCAAAGTGTAAGTCCCTTTGTATGAAACAGTAAATCATATATTTGCCAAACAAGCTATCCCAAGTCGAGAATTGAAGAGAAGGAACCTTGGAGTCTACTCAGTTGATCACAAAGTTCAGCATTTGAGTGATTTTGTTCAAGAGAGGATAAAATACGCGAGTATTTTATGCTGCGTTGTTTGTGCAAGGAAAACACATCAACAGGTCAAGTGGGATTCAAATGAAACTTTGGGGGCAAAATGGGCATTTTGGGGATTGATTTTCCAAGTGTCAACAGGGTCATTGGTTCTGTGGTTGTAAATTTTTCTTATGTTAAGTTTACAACATATTCTATAGATTTCTTTTATATACGTTGTGTGGAATATGAATAGTCTTTCATTAAATCTTGGATTCAATTATTCACTAGGGTGTTCTTATCCTTATGTTTAAGCAATATCTAGTGAATATCTTTCAGATTTCCATCATTTTTATTATTTCCTTCATTGATTGTATTTGCTGTAAGGCTTTGCACTCATACCCCTGTATTTTCTCCCATTTTTCTAGTTTAAGTACTCCTTGGTTTCTGGTTAAAAGCATACCCCAAAAACTTTTAAAAATTTTATCTTATAAGGGAGCTGCCCCTTTAAACTCAGAGGAAGGTTGTTTGTCCCATTACATCCTTTCCAACTATTGGAACAATAGTCATTGCTCCTTGGGCGAATCACATAATAACTCTGTAGTGACAAATTTGTTTACCAACAAGACCTTAGGAGATTCCACAACAAAGAGGCGTACTTTCCCAGTTTACTCATGCGTTGAAGGCTGTTAAAATAGGGAGGGCGAGTTTACACTAGATAGGGCGTTGCATTTGTTCACAAATCCAATTTGCCTAACCCAAATCCAGTTACCAGTAGACACCAGGCGTGGCTTGCACAGGTTATACCTCAAATCACCATTCAGGACACTCCGTGGGTAGTGGAAGAAGAGTTTAGCAGCTGCATTTCATACATTTGAGGTCGCTGTCCAAAATATGGGTTTAGAACTGGAACCCTACAACCCCTACATCTCAGTTCCAAGTGTTGCGTCAGGTCTAGAGTCATCCAACATTCAAATTTGGACACTTTGCACCTCCCAAGAGGCTGTTTGTGAGTAAAAATCAGTCCTTGTATGTTGAGTTTAGCGTTGATCTAAAAAACAGACAATTGGTAAATGTGTATTTGATATTGCAAACACTAGGGTTGTATTTAGACCTACATATTTTATGATTAAGTCAATTTTGCGGTGTGTGGAAGCTTCAAAAATTATATATATTGTTCTTAGATTGGGCTAAATGCTTGTGATTTGCTCATTTTATCATTGAATGTTATTACTGGTGTCATAACAAGAACAAAAATTAACCCAACAAAGATAAGTATTTCCAATCAGGTTATTAGGAGGGATATTTCATTGGTATCAGAGCAAGAAATCTTGCCGGCTCGTGGATCAAATTGTGTCATGTCCCCTCTTTAGCTCTGTCTAGCAGAGACTTGAGAGTTGGCCTATCATCTGGGTTCCCGTAGGTCAGCAGAGTGGTTAGGGGACCTATCCAGAGGCAGTAGAGCTTGGCAGGGAGCTTTACAGGCCTTTCCAGACAGTTTGTGGCAGTTTCCTATTTTTTAGGAACGGTTCCTATTTTTTAGGGTTTGACCGAGAGTTGACCAGGAGGCATCAGAGAACCTCTAGAAGCATTTTGGGAGTTTTGGTCTCAGTTCCTATTTTTTAGGAGGTATCCCTAAATTATAGGGAGGCACTGTCAGTTAGCCTGCCATGTGGCGACATCACCTGTGGTGCGGGCTACAACAGTTTTCAGTTTAGATTGGCCAGGTGATGGATTTGGGATAATTATTGAATATTAAAGTGTAGCTTTAATATTTAATAAAAATAAATTAAAATGATTAATAATATCACTTTGTAATAAGATTTTAATAAAGTGACCCCCTCCTTGTTAACACATGTTGTGTTAAAAGGTGGTCATTTCCTTCATGAGAAGTTGGGCCCTCAACTTGGGCGCCTAACTTAGGAGTCTTTTAATAAAGGAAAAGAATCATTTAATGATTCCTTTTTGATGCCTTCTCAACCCTAAAAGTGGACGCCCACCTTGGGAAAGGAATAAAGTACATTGGAAGTGCTTTTTGGAGTTATCTTTTTGCATATCTTTTGAAGCTTCATGGCAGCTCTGAACTCTGAGGAAGGGGGCAGCAGCATTCAATCTCTTGGGAACGAAAACTCTCAAGGATTTTGGTGAATTGGACGACAACCCAGTTCATGCTTGTGGGAGGCCTACTCTGGGACTTCATTTGTGCATCATTGGACAGATTCTAGGGCATTCTATTGCAGATCTAAGCTTGCAGCAGTACCAAATCAGCCTTATTCTTCAGATCCTTCATTTTCAGTTGCATGCATAGCCTCTTCTAGGCCAATACTATCTTTGTATGCAAGTAGGGTTGCAAACCAGGCTTTACATTGAATATAAAATACAGATCTGATGGGTATGTGCCTCAATTTCTTAGTTGGTATCTTTCTATCATTTAATATTTGATTTTAGTCCATTTTTATTTGAGATTGCAGCTGCATGTATATCTATTTGCTATCTTGGCAAATGCACATCTCAAGAAAATTGAAACCCCTTCTGCATCTCCTCTCTAGTCTGAAAGAAAACAAAAAAATTAATAAAAATCATAAAACAAATAAAATCACAAAAACAACACTTCATTTCAGCAAAGGGATCCATCAGGAATCTTTCAGTGGTATCAGAGCCTTCGACCTGCCAGCCTGTGGGGTTTAGAGAATTGTTTTCTATGCATACAGACAGGTATTACACATGCAGGACAGCCCAAAACGAGCTTGGGATTGGTATGGCAGAGGAACCAGTTATGGCTGAAGAACAGAGAAATGCCAGGAGAAATTAGGATGAGGAAGAGAGAGAGATGATGAGAACCCTCATCAACACTCAGCCTAGGATTGTTTAGACCCTTGACAGGATACAGGATGCCTTGGACCGATTGGAGTTAGATAGAGGCAGACGGAGCAGATCAGTATCTATGGCGGGGAGTCAGCGTAGTCACAGGTCACACGTATCAGCTAGGAGCTCCCATCATTCCCCTAGGCGTGGACAGGCCAGGGATAGACCCTTACTTCCTCAATTTGCACCAGGTGAACGGCCAGCACAGGTAGAGCCACTAGAGGTGGAATTTCAGGATTCAGTCATGGCAGCTACAGCTGAGTGGAGAGCCCTACCCCTTGAGGTTCAGGATGTCTTTCCTTTTCCACAGTATTGTGCACAGCGCAGAGATTCTGCCAGGTTCAGAGGAGACCGAGGCACTAGACCACAGCAGCAGAACTATGACCTCAGTAGAGCTACTGGGAAGATCATGTTGGCTACATATGATGGTACGGGTAGTACGAGTGCATGTGCTTGGGTGCACAAGCTGGACATATATTTATCCTTGAGACCCATGCCTGAGTGTGAGGCTATCCAGTTTGCTGTCTTACATTTAGATGGGGTTGCCTACGATTGGTGGCATCATGGATTGGTCACCCAGGATCATGCCTTGATTCATTCCTATGCAGAGTTCACTGAACGACTCATTACCCGGTTTGACCGTAAGGACACAGAACTCTACTATAGGGAGTTGGCACATCTTAGACAAACTGGACAGGCAGAAGCTTATGTTAATGAGTTCCAGCGTATTGCAGTTATGGTACTTGATATGCCCCAGAGACATAGCGTGATGTTATTCATTGAGGGGTTACAGGATAGGCTTAAGGGATTGGTACGTGCCTTCCAGCCGGCCACTCTTAAGGATGCCATTGATGTGACCTTGAGATTGGACACCACTCCCACTTATCAGTCAAATAAGAGGCCTTTCAGGGAATCACGGCCTATTCAGAAGGCCAATACTTCACAGTTTAGAGATGGATAGTCAGCTAGACCTCCTAGGATGGATCAGGAGTCACGGAATGATTTGAGGAGGAAGAAATTATGCTTTTCCTGCAAGGAGCCTTGGGAGCCCGGACACCACTGTTTGGGTAAGGGCAGGGTTCACTTGATTGAGGTCACATCCGAGCTTGGGGATGAAGAGATACCAGACACCGACATTGAGGACAGCCCTGAGGAGGTTATTCAGGAGCGACCCCAGCTAGAGATAGATATCCCTGATTCATCGGCGGCAGCCAAAGTGACTATGGCTACACTATCCAGTTATCCCAGGTTCCATGCCTTTCGGTTGAAAGGTACATTACAGGGACAACGAGTCATGCGTTTGGTTGACACATGAGCCACGCACAATTTTATTGATCAGAAATTGGTTGAGAGGCGTGGATTATAGTTTGAGGTGTTCGAGGGTTTTGGAGTTAAGGTTGCAGATGGTGCAGTGTTGGGTTGTACTAGGAGGAACTCACAGCTCAGCATTCAGATGGGGGATTTTACCTTGACGGATGACTTTTATATCCTACCCTTAGAGGATTATGATGTGATTTTGGGTATGCAATGGTTACAGGGTATTGGGAGATACATTATTGATCACCACCGCATGCAGTTAGAGTTCCTATCTAGTGGAAAGAAGGTGATCTTGAGGGCAGCCTCTGACGGTGGGCCCAAGGAGGTATCTTCTCGCAGGATGGAGTCTATTATTAGACATGATGATGTGATCTGGGCCACACGTTGTTTTGTGAAATCCAAGACACCTACTCCTCAGGATGGTAGAGCATTTCATGTTGACATACAGACAGTGATCGATCGGCATGGCCGAGTATTTGGTGACATACCTCCTGGTGTACCCCCGGATAGAGGGTTTGAGCATGGGATAGAGATGGAGGATGGAGCTAAGCCAGTGATCACCACTCCGTATCGTCATCCTAGAGCATACAAGGATGAGATTGAGAAGACTATTCATGAGCTGTTAGATATGGGTTTCATTCACCCCAGTTCTAGCCCCTTTGCTTCTTCTGTAGTACTGGTTAAGAAGAAGGATGGGACTCTACAGATGTGTATAGATTACAGGGCCTTGAACAAGAAGACAATCAAGAACAGATACCCTATTCCGCGCATTGATGAGTTGTTGGATGAGCTTCATGGAGCCATCTACTTCGCTAAGATTGATCTTCGTTCAGGCTATCATCAGATTCGTGTATGAGCAGAGGATGTACACAAGACCGCCTTCTGTTGTCACTATGGGCATTATGAGTTCCTGGTGATGCCTTTTGGCCTTACCAATGCCCCAACCACCTTCCAGTCATGTATGAACCATCTCTTCAACAAGCAGTTGAGGAAATCAGTTCTAGTGTTCTTTGACGATATTCTAATCTACAGTCGTACTTGGGAGGACCATCTCAGACATGTTGAGGAGGTACTTAGCATCATGGAGAGTCAGTCTCTATTTGCTAAGTTGTCCAAATGTGAGTTTGGACTTAGAGAGGTCCTATATCTGGGTCATGTG